>OX493338.1:11817894-13177061 GCA_950371115.1 Anania fuscalis | reverse complement strand
TGGTCTAACATTAAAATTACCTTGTATGTTTCTAGTGAACTGAAGTGAATTGAACTGAAAAATTATAACTCTGATTGTAATAAACAATTAATAAAATTGATAAAAACCTTCTTTTTATCCTTGAAGAAAAAAAAAACAAATTTAAAAGTGTCAAACAGAATTCATAAAAAAAACAAATTATTTTTACCTATATCAATTTGTGTACTGTATGATTTTTAAAATAAAAGACTGAAAATGTCAAACAAAGGCATCACTTACTAATAGGATAAATCATAATTTCTAGTGTCTTTTTTATTTCAAGCTTACTCTATGTATAATATTAATTAGTTCAGTCCTCTAGTAAGAGCTAAGAGCTCTAGCTATTGTCCTTTATCTCCGCTCGCAGTCAAGCCGCATCGGTCGCTGAGAGCGTAAGTCAAATTGCCTACGTCGTTATGACAAATTGAAGGACTTACTGCAATAGCGCACAACGTATAGCACTTTGCTAGTTTCTGTTGTTTTAGAACAAATACCCATTGTGGGTAGGGTTTGAAACGTCTAGAGTTATCGCGTGCCAACTCACTAAGCTCTAACTGAACTATACAGGGTGAGTATTAAAGAGAAGGAGATGTCTAGCTATAAGCAGTTTCGTCTAGAAAGTAGTAGAAAAGTGGTTTTAGTTTTTAACGTCTAAAATTAGGCAATATAAAAAACTTTTGTTTGGCGGTTGACAGGCGTGTCGTTCAAAGTGTTAAGAAGCATCATGCTTTGTGTTTGAAAATCAAATGGGCATTACATTTTCAAAGTTGCTTACTTAGGTCCTATTTTACACATGAAAATTTTATTTTTCAGAAAAAAATATTTTACAAATAAAATTAATTGCTCATTTTAGATTTTACCTGCATTTTTATTACTAATCTATTTTTTTCAAATCAATGTTTCTAACATAAAATGTTTTAAGGAATAGTTATAAAACGCCCAAACTACGACAAAATTTCCGAATATTGTTAAAGTTGAAACTTAAATAAAAATGGCAACAAACGGAATAAAACGTCTTCTTTTAAATTCAATACAAGGAATGGCAACGTCTCAGTCTCGTCGACAAAACCTGAATTTATGACCGTACGTATTGCGTATTTATGTCAGCGAATGTTCGGAATAACTCGTGGGGAAAGTCACGCTATTAAATAACTCCCGAGCTTGAACAAATATGTATTATAATATTAGAAAATGTTCTTACGCTATTTCAAATAACTTCAGAAAAAAAAATCTTATTATTTGAATTGGCGTCCCAGTTATTGTAGAGAATAACAATGCATTTGTGAAATATTTTTCTTTGGAGTATAGTAGACTAAATACTGAATGAGATTTTGTTGGTACTTTATTGAACACCCTGTATAGATTAATTGCTACGTTTACCGTTGAAAAGTATTTTGAGGTTATTTAAGGTAGCACAATATCTAATTTATTTCACACGGTAATAAAAGTATTGAATAGGACATAAACTCAGGAGGAGGAGGAATAAAACTCTTTGTTTTATAATGGATATCTTAAATATATCAGCAATTCAATTTGCTACATTTTTGAATATTTTTAGCTAAATTTCTACAGTCGGCAAAAAATACGAGTGTGCTCATAGATAGTGAGATGAGAATGTAAGACTAAGTATCTACTGTTGATACTGACTAAAATGCATAGAGGAACTTTAAATTCGATCATAACTCATTCAGGAATCAAACCCTCATACTCTTCACTTTCAACTGCTCTTTATACTTAGTTACTTACCATCTAGGTGGGCTATAGTTTTCAAGTGTAATCATTGAAAAAAAAACACCTCATTAATAATAGAAGACAAGTATCGTGTTGTATGACCCGATTGTAATCTAACAAAAGGTACAGAAATAGTGAAACATAATTAATATAGAGACCTATCTCTAGGAATGGTTCTGTTTTTGTCAACAGTTTTAATTAAACTAGCAAGAATCTGTAGTAGAAGGAAATTGAGATTATCTTACCTGAGAAAGAAAATTAATGTTTGCTTCGTTAGTATAAATAAATTTTATTAAGGCACTAATAAAATCTACGTAGCACGTAGACCTGACGGCCGATGGGGCAGAAAGGTTCTGGAATGGAGGCCTCGTACGGCCAATGCAACAGTTAACCGAAAATGATTATAAAAATTTTGCTAGGTTGTTGTTTTTAATACAGATCAACAAGGTTCTGCATCTATTTTCGCCGATTGCATGTTGAAACGACGAAGAACTGCTATCCCTTTCCAGAATAAATTATTGACACTTTAGACACTTTGAGCGGATTAAAATGGTTCTTGACAATCGATCTTACATCATCAAGTGATTTTGAAGATAGGTTTTCTCCGTACCAAAATGATCTTAAAATAAGTTCCGTGATTTTTTGGGAAAATTGAATTGACAAATAAATGTGTTTTGGTATTTAATACTGTAAACAGGTTTTAATTGTGCTCTAAGTATGGACATATATTACAGACGTTAAATCATTCTCAGTCGTCAACTAAGAATGATTTAACTGCAGCTGCAGTGGACAAACGCCCTAAGTCGACGTAAGCTGTCCAACAAAGCTATTATATAAAATAACCACTATAGCGAAACGACGTCCAAGTAGATTGAACAGCAAACAGGAGAGGTACGAAACTATTTTTCTCCAAACTATAAGAGGATTGTTGTGACCGTACTTTTCACTTCCCTGGATGTGGTTTTAATTACAGCGGCTTTTGTAAGCTTTTTATTCCGTCCAGCGTGTTTGTTTGTATTGGTTTCTGATTTAATGCACTGAGGGAAATATCATCATCATCATCATCATCATCTCAGCCTATTGCAGTCCACTGCTGGACGTAGGCCTCCCCCAAAGAGCGCCAAAGAGCACGATCTCCCGCTTTTTTTCATCCATCCACTGCCAGCCATCTTCCTAAGGTCGTCGGTCCATCGAGCTGAGGGTCGTCCTACACTACGTTTGCCTAGGCGTGGTCTCCACTCGAGAACCCGTTTACTCCACCTTTCATCGGTTCTGCGACAGATGTGGACAGGGAAATATAAATAGCGATTTCACTGAATTTAAATAAAATTGGAAAAATGACTTTTGCTACCATTACCTCGTCGTGACTTAGAAATGTATGCGGGATATCCGAAATCATAATAATAGTGATTGTCAGGCGTTTATTTAATTTCTTCTAAAAAATCAAGATTTAAAAATACTTAAACGGGAACGTTTGCCGAGGACTTCAGGCAGGTAAATGCATAGTTCTCTTGTCCGTTCGTTATAAAAACATATTTTTTATCAATCATAATATTTTTTGTTGTAAAATGATGTACGTGTATGTATACGATTTGACAGGTGTAAGAGCGGCGTTATTAGGTAATCGTTCCTTATGTGGTGAAATTTTACAGCATACCAGCTCTGACATGCTTTGATAAGGATCGTAAAAATACTGGAACAGTGTGCGGATAAACAAATGTCACATGTAACTTAGTGACCTATAAAATGTATGTAGTTAAGATTAGTAATCTCGCGAAAGATACATATTAGCTCAGTCTCAGTGAATCTTTGTTATGCAAACTCATCTCATAACATTATTGCACTTAAATCAGTTTCATTAAGTAACCCTTAAACAAACTGTATTCTACTTATTCTCATTACAAACAAAAAACTTTCGGAGCATTATCGACACTTTACACAACATTCGATTGCATGTAACTTATATTAAAGCTTTTTACTTATACGCAACACTGTATTACAAGTACCTACAGATATAAGTAACAAAAATGTATTTTATTTATTACAAATATTCAATTTTGTGGTACGTTTCAGCTATATCCGTTATTCCGTATACTGGCCGGTTATAATGGCTGATGGAGCGAGATAGGTAAATTACCAAAGAATCTTTTCACTTGTTTATAATTACATCTAAAAATATACTGTTTAAACGTTTAAGGCTTTCTTTAAACATTCGTAGGACCAGATCAATCGATTGAACCCGCATTATCATGCTCTGAATTCTCGTTTAACCTCCCCGCGCCGCCTTGCACCAGTGATTCACAATATGAACCGTTGTAAATAGATTAAGAGCCTTATCCATAGTGTGCCTAAAAATACTACATCTCTTCTGATGATAAACGCAGTGGACGGACATCGAAATAGAAAAGTAAATAATGAAAAAACTTAAATAATTCATATTTTTACTTTATTTTTGACTTAGTACAGTCAATGTTTGAGTACGTCCTAGAATATTATTTAGCACAACATCATGACTAAATAATTGTCTACTTAAAATTTTAAAAACAAGTGAATAATCATTCAAAAAGTAATTATGGTAATTTTTTAAAGTTAGCATGCACTTCTTGATTCAGTAATTATGACACACACACACACACTATGAAGTTATGTGTAGAACTTTTATGCAGGTTCGCATCGAATATTATAACGAAAAAAAAATCTAGCTAAAGGCGTTTAAACTGTACTTTCAATTGAATGAAACAAGTTTTCCTCAAGTCATAAAATTTCAAGAGTTACGGTATAAGTACAAGTATGCAGCGATTTCTAATACCTGTCGTCCACTGGAAATTAACCAAGCAAAACTGATTTTTAAGTCTCTTTTTTATTTTTGGATTAACAAAACGTTTTGTTCGGCTATCATTTCATTCGTTTTATAAATGAATGCTCACTAAGTTCTGTTACTTGACAAAATACTCGTATTTACCATTTTTATAGGTTTTAGTTTTATTTCCTGTTTAATTTCTGTAATCTTACATATTGTTTGACCTTTTAGTTAGAAAAATATCCTTTCTAGTACACTCCAGGCCCTCTTCTTTTTGCTCAGAACTTAAAATAAATATTTAAAAATAATTTAATTTAATCTTAATAATACATAAGCAGTAGCTAGTCATGTTTAATATAATCTGAGCTGAGCATCTCCTAGATCGCCATGGACGCCGTACTCGCTTTACAGCTCGAGTAAGAACTCTCAAAAGCTCGACTAACGCTGAAAAGAACTAAGTTAAGCGTTTAAGTTGGTGAGAAATGTGAATTGTGAATTCATTTGCCTACTTGTATACTATTTCCGCGTTAAATTGAACAAGGAAGCAAAAAGATGACACGTTTTATTGTAAGTGCATGTTTAAGCTCAATTTTAAGTTACGTGTGCTGAATGAAGCCCGCTTAATCATGATAATCTTATGTAATCAGCTTTTATTATAGGACTACCAACATTTAAGTCAAGCAAATAAGTTTAGGGCGAAATTTTTTCTGCCATTTTTTAACTTTTTTAATAGCAGCTGATTACATAACTACTTTCAAGGAACTACATGAGTTCATACTTACTCTAACTCATAAGATAGGTAAAGAAAAACCGAAATATTATTTTTATAATTTGTTAATACGATTTTAAGTAATATAATCTTTATTTTCTTTGTAAACAAACAACCATAGCCTATTGAGTTTTCGACTTGAAGCAAAATTAAACTTTCATCCGTTTTTTGCGATAAAAAAAAATTCTTTTGTAGGTATCAAAACCTTTGAGAAAGTTAAATTAACTTTTGTCCTTAGAATATCTTTAGATTTTATTAAAGATTTTTGTCAGGAAATACTATTGAATATTTAGGAACAACAATTAGCAAAATTGTATATATTTTTAATTTTGGACGATGTGATTTTTGTTAGAAGTCAACAGCAAAGTCAAAGTTCCAAACTATGAAATCTAGTTTTCGAAGATAGTTGTAATGTGTACTCAATCACTTATTTAATACAAAAAGTATACGTAAGAGTATAACAAGTAGGCCCTCGGAATAGTTCTATCCTGTGAGTAGCATTTATGTGTATCTATAACTCATCTTATTATTTTTTAGATTTAGATATATTCAAAAAAAGCCTGAAAGACTATTAGAAACAACACACAGGTAATACAATAAGGTAGCCTTATCGCCAAAAGCAATTACTTCAAGACATCCTTTGGTAAGTCTTGATTTCCAAGTTGTAGTGGAGTGGGTTACTGTAATGCATGAAATAAAGAAATATTAATAAATAAATACTATTATTAATTTACCGATTTTTTTTCTCTACTTAAGAAAATAAGGAGTTTCGTTCTTCTTCGTCTAAAGTGACATGCTTTTTTATTTTAGGCTTAAACTTCAAAGGAACTTTGGCCATAGCCTGTTTTTATAGAAAAAAAAAACAACATTCAGTCGAATTGAGAACCTCCTCCTTTTTTTGAAGTCGGTTGAAAATGGAATAGTGTTTCGTCTATCCGTCAATCCAAAAATCCTGCGTAATAACTTCGATCCTAATCCCATCCTGATAACGTACAAGAGCCTTTGATTGTGCTCTTTCAACTTGATTGACACTCGACGAAATCCAATATCAAGTTAAGGGCCCACCCCTATTACATTTTTGGGGTAGATTCACTTTTTACTGTTTCGGAACTTTTTGCAATTAACCAGTCGCTGTTAACTTTTGGAGCATTTGATTTAATTTTTATTAAGATTTACGTTTATTTTAAGCAGTTTATTATGAAATGACCGCGCAACTGACCATCGGATCTTTGTTGGTCAGTGGCGCGGTCAAAGGCTAAATAAGGTTTAAGTACAGTTTTAGAGCTCAAAGTTGGGCCTGAGATCTAGGTGAATCGGGAGACCGCAAATAATACCTTGTATGGGACCTTGTACCTAAGTCTTATTCTAAGAACATCACAATGGGTATGTTGCCTATGGCGTATGTTTTTAATGCTATTATTTAGTGAAAATATTTTCTTCTTTGATTTCTACTATTATCTGATTGTGATGGGAAATGTTATTTTCATAGCAATTTGGAACCTGAGAAAGGTTTTTAATATTGGCACTTAATTTATCGCAAGTTAACGTTCATAAATTATCGATGTAAGTATTCAAACTTGTTTAGTTATGTTCATAACATATTGCTACTAGCGCTTAGTCTAGTTCATTTAGATGTACTCTTGACCATGAACCGATACCTCCACTAACGTCGGAATGGTTGCCATCAAACCTCCGTATAAGAGTTACTAACGCAAAGGGTACTTTTGAGCCTTTTCCCGTTGTCAACATTGAGATTATGAAAACGTCGCCTGAATACACAATGATAATTAACGTTTTATTCATAAACAAACATGGCGAGAAAGCAGCAAAATTTCATTTTGAAAATTCCCTACATTATTCTGAAAACACCCCGTCAAAATTGCTTACTTACTTCGTCATAAAGTGCAGCATATTTAAATACCACTTTTCCCAGAAGATTTCTGCGCAGACGTAGTATAATGTTACTATTTTTTTATTTTTGACTTTAACCCTCTTCCACTGAGTCGATAATCCCTTGCGCCCATCACCTGAAATGGTTTTTGCATTAATTAATTATTATTACTCATATTTCGTGACTATTTCGCGTGAATGCTCCTCTTAATTAATTATGGTGGTACTAACAGCAGATAATGAATATTTTACGCTTTACCGAGGTCTGTTACAGTTTATTAATTTTCATTTATTAAGCTCTTGAGGATTCTAATCCTTGAAAATTTGGTCCAATGCTTTGGAATGTTTGATGAATTGTGTGATGTTTTAAAATGAAAATGTTTATTAGTTACAGTGTAGAATAATTTAAAATGAAACATTTAATTTTTTGGGCAGGTTGTGTTATTCAAAAAGATAGAATACTTTCGTGTTTGTCTTTGCCATACAGTACATAAAGCTCATATACGTATTGTAGTGTCCTCTTATAGACACACAACACAGGCACTGTTAACAATACTACATGATATCGGCTCGCTTGCTATGCACCGCGTCTTTACTCCGCGCCTCTCACTTGCCAACTGCCCGAGCGCGCCCCAACCCGTCGCGCGGGTGACTGTGATGTTTATGCCAATACACTACACGTATATACTGTGACTATGTGCATTAATCAGACACGCGATGTCACACACTATCTATTATCACCTCTATCTTCTTATGTAATCTCTATCCCACCAAAAACATAAATGTAAAAGAGGAGAACCAAGTTCAATACAAAAATTATGCTTGGCTGTGGGCTTCGCCGCCAATAGAATGGAGATCTAAATGACTGCCTAGTTCTATACAAAAACCAAATATGTATGTATAGGAACAAAATAACATTATGAACAAGTATTAAACTCTATTTCTTTGCTTTATTGGATATATTGTTTGCTTAATTGGATGTGCATTAATCGGACACGCGATGCACTATCTATTATAACCTTTATCTTCTTATGTAATCTCTATCTCCTTATTAGCATAACATAGGTATTATGTTATTTTGATAAAACATCTAAGTATTAAATTTCATGTAATAAGAAAACAGATTGTTCAACAGCCCGATCTGACGTGATATAAACTCTGGAAAGGGAAGGTGAAATGGGACCTGTTTTAAAAAAATTTAAAATTCAATATTACGTCTTCATTATTTATCGACTTACCCCGAGAAACATGAGTTGGGTTACACTGATAAACCTCCCGTTATTCAGTAAAAGGAAAAAGCATGAAATCTTCTCATCTCATCATCAACTATTAATTCGACCACGTCACTGAACAATAGGACCACGTCAGTTCTACGTCTTTTACTTAGATGGAATATCGTGTTACGTCAGAGGGGACTACAACTTAAATAGAGCATCGCACTTGAAGAATCGTTTTTTTCCTTGCGATTCCATACCTACTTAAATTCATTAGTATTACAGATTTTTGCAAGGAGTAAAATACATTTTCAATATATTTCTAATGACTAAAATACCACCTTGTGCAATCTGATTTACATCGGTTGTATCATTATCCAGGGTATTATCCATATGTACCCACTTTTCTTTTAATTGGCTCTAAGGCCTTAAGTAGTACTATATGTTGCTTTGTATTACTTTATAGTGCACAAAGTTTATTCGTACGCGCGACTTATGTGATGGGTCTAGTGTGAGCTATTTAATAATTACTCGATGGCTAATGATGAGAACGAAAAGCCGGATATGTATGGGAAAACATGGTCCAAATGGTTGATGTGCCGCAAGGTAGCGCTACTTGGGTTTGGGTACAAATTAACGTTTACGATCGATTTAAAGCAATGTGACAATTTGTAAAACTTACACCCCTCAGACCTAAATAAGATCCCATAAAACGAAACATTTTGATGTTGACACTGTTGCTCCTCTTCTAATTTGCTTCTATAGTTTTTTCGCTCACTGTGTTTTCCTAATATTTATGGACGAATTTTAATAACGCTTCATTCGAGGACGAGGTCTAATAAAAAAATATGCTACTTGTAGCTATGTGATATGCAATCAAATGATTATAAAGTAGAGAGTTCTCGGGATTCATTTTGAAAGCTTCATTAAAAATCTAACGTTGCAAATTATTAAATAAATAAAATAAGTTGTCCAGCTAATTATGCAGATTAAGAGCTTAATTACCTGCACGATTAGGTAAGTGCTTACTTAAAACGTTAAACATGACATACAAAGATGAGTTACATAATGTGTAAAGAGTAAACTTGTGGTATTTTTTAAATTATTTACTTTTTTCGTCACAGTACATTAGTACTGCTTCAGTTATATCATCAAATTATCTTAAAACCGTACAATGATAATGAATTACAAAGTTAATTTTCGCTGGTTCTGGTGCTGCTAATTTGATACTCTCCTGTTTAAATACATTATTCTTTCTCAATCTCCTGTCATGCCCTGCTTGTCCCTTTACCTGCACACGCGAGGATCTTTACAAGGCCACCAATAGTGCAGAGTTTTGGTCCTACACGCAATGTAGAAGACATTATTGTTGAATCTAAACCTAAAATTTCACCGTGTTTATCCCTGAAAAAGCATATCGGAAACTAAACTATGTTTGAAATTAATCCGGTCTGCCATGCCCTCAGTAAAAAAGTGGTTCTTCATAAAATTAAATTTTACAAATGATTTCAATTCTTACTTCGTGTTTTTATTTAAATAAATAAATAAGTAAACATCTTCTCTATTTATACACGTATGTCCACCTGCGCATTCTCAGGATCATTATGTAGCTGTCACTTTATTTGACGTCGAGAGACAGAATTATGTCGTAATCCCGTACTAAAGCTAGTCTGCTAGTAGTCTATTACGCAAGTCCACATGCAGAGTAGATAGCTTTTCAGTATCAGTATCATGTATCGTTGTATACTTGCATGTAAACAACACTGTCATGATTGTTTTTAATTTAAATTTTTATTTTTTAACTATTCTAATGCTAGGTTTATCTAAGGTTCCCACCTGAGGCGCACGATTTTTTTCAAGTGTTAAACATCTTAATTATTTTTAATTTTCTGTAACAATACCGTATGCTATGGATGATTCTAAATAAACTGATCTTCTATTCTATTCTATTCACTAGAATGAGTCTAGCTCAGTCAGTGTTTCAGTTTATTAACAAACCATGGAGATTCTACTTTTAGAAGAGAATTTTCATTTATTGTGTTCCCAAATATTTGACCATTATTATTCTGTGACCGTACTGTTTTACTGAATGCGAGAGTTGACAGGACTTGTAAATAAATAATAATAGAAAATATTACATTCTGATCCAGGTAAGTAGCCAAAGAAGTGTTATAGAAATCCGAAACAACGAAGACTCCACAACACCCAGACCCGAGACAGTATAGAAAAGTTCAATTTCTACATTGAGCCGACCGGGAATCGAACTCGGGACCTTAGAGATGGTGACGCCAAGTCCTTCGTGATCGCCTCTCGGCAACGGATGTCTTTTAAACTTATAATTTTACACTAAATGTACGTGAAAAATCACTAACATATTTCGAAGATAGATAGTCCGTATTGCTGCTTGCTATTATTAATAAGATGTGTGCTCGATATATTGAACATGCTGAATGAACCGTCCAATGTCAAAGGTTAAAAGAACAGTTAGACAACGTAACGAATTGTATTGTTTGTGTCTAATTTAAATATTTTATTGTTTCAGGTAAGCAAACTAACTCGTTGACAATGACTGGACAATGAGCTGAACTGTATTTCAATACCAAATAATGGAGGTAACTAATATAAGTTAACGGGTTATTGTTGCAAAATACATTCTAATTTCAGCTCCACGGAACGAAGACTGTAAGACGTAAGTTTGTTTATCCATCTTATCCAAGGATTCGGAGTTAACAAAGTAAATAACTATTAAAATGTAGGAAATTTGTTTATACTGCTTTTTTAGGTAACAGCTTATACTAAAAAAAAACCTATTTTTTTAATTGACATTGAATTTGGAACTAGCGGATTACAAAAATAATTGGCATTTTGAACATTGAAACTTAATGTTAAAGATATATTCTTGGGTGGTCCAAAATCCGAGAATAATCTTTTACAGATTTTAAAACCATCTGTGCTAATGACAGCGTTACTAACAACGTAATCACTAGTAAAATGACCAGTTATGTTACGTAATAAAAACGCTAACAGAAACTTTAAAACACACGTAGATGCAGTAACCCTATTACTTTCTCAAGATATCAAAGAACATTTTTGCATTTAAAACGTATCTTATGTTAGTAGTAAATTGAACTTCTCATGTTACACGTTTCAAAAACAATCGTATCCCACGTTTTGTTATGTCATTGATGAAATAATTGAAATGGATCTAATTCTTTTATAACAATAGGTTTTATAATATAAAATAGACAAATTGCTAAAGTAACAATATTGCTATCAATTAAATTTAAATGCATGTTCTTGTTTTAATATACACAATGTTATTTTACAGAATTTACTTGCATTACGATCAATGAATTTGATTAAGGTTTTCCATGATAAAATAATTAAATAATCATTTCCATCGTTATCGAAGGGTGTTGTTTCCGTTTTGGACTACTTTTTAAAATTATATAAAAGAAATTGTTTGTTTAAAAAAAAACCGGCCAAGTGCGAGTCGGACACGCGCACGAAGGGTTCCGTACCATTCTATAAAGCTGTATACTGTAATTGTATAGGAGCCCCTTTAAATATTTATTTATTTCTTTTTTTTAGTATTTGTTGTTATAGCGGCAATAGACATACATCCTCTGCGAAAATTTAAACTGTCTTACTATCACGGTTCATGAGATACAGCCTGGTGAAGTGGTGACGGACAGCGGAGTCTTAGTAATAGGGTAGAGTTTTACCCTTTGGGTACTCTCGTTGTACCTAACCTACTAAGCCTGCTGTATTACTAATTGTATTGTGGTAAAATGTTTTTCCGAAAGCGATCAGTGTATAGTGAATCAACTCATCCATTTTACGATCTATCAAATCATTTAACATCTGTTGAATAAATAAAGGTTTATAGGGCGCATATCAAAGGTTTTGAAATAATACCGAAGTGGTTTCTATATCGGTATTCTAAAATGATTTGGCCAGAAAATTTTAACATGATAATAACGGAATGAAGATATTCATTTAGGTTAATGCGTTAGCTTGCGGCTAGGGATATCGAAATAGAGTTGATGTGGTCGGGGATGTGCTCAGTCGAGTGTTTTTAATGATTGATGTATTTACTGCGCTAACACCTCATGGCATTTCATACAAGCGTTTAAGTTCACAAAGTACAATGAATTTACTAAGTACAAGGTACGTTTGTCAGGAAAACAAAACTTTATTGTTGAAAAGCTACTCGTAAATTTAATACTCTTGCGTTCCTACAGTGGAAATCAAAATAAATTACAAGACCTTTTAAAATTATTATGCACCCAAAGTCTTTATGCAAACACAGTAAGGTGACCTTATTGCCTTAGATTTTTGTTGTCTGTATCTAAATAAGGGAAGAATCTTGTTTGTTGACCCTATTTAGTAAATCGGATGTTTTGGATTCAAGCTCCGTTCTTATGCTTCAGAGGTGAGTTCGATGGGTTTTTGTAAATTAAGCTATTCGCTCATTAACTTTAAACGACTTAACGTTTATTTAGTAGGACTTGTAACGTAATCTGCATTCTGAATAAAGATATCTTGTTCTAAAACAACGTTGTCTTTTGTTTTGAATGAGCCATAAAAATTTACGGAATAGTAAAGCATTTTAACACAGTTTTTTCACCAATATTTATTCATATCATTATCCCTTCAGACTTAACTTTTTAGGTGTGTAAAATTGTAAGGTACTAATATGCCGCCTACCGAATATTGTCTATGACATGCAAATAATCGATGGATCTTCCAACGTTCGGGCTACAAGCACTCTTTGGTAGCACCTTCATTTGCATTCCTTTTGAAAGCCTATTCTGAATCAATCCAGTTATCTCGGTCACTGGCAGACATAAGTCTGGAAGGGTTATATAATTATGAAAACTCTAAAACGTTGTTTAGCAGCTTATTGTTAGTACTCAGTCAAATTTCGTATAATACAAGAGCAAACAAGCGTCAGACCTTGTAACTATTAATTTTGTAAAGAAGCTTTCATTCTAAGATGTAAAAACCAGCATCTTTTGTCTACGGCTTTATCAAATTACATTGTTTTGACGTTGCTCCCTAGAATTATTTGATTGGAAAAAGAAACCAATTTCCTTTGTGGAATTCCATCGGCGACTTTATTGCTTTTTTGTGATTCAGCCAAACAAAAATACCGAAGTAATCAATTTGTTTATCGAAACCTTAACTTGAAAAACTAAAAAGAACTAGGCAGGATATTAATAAAAATATCTTCTAGTGTCCCTACACTAGCAGAAGACATAAAGCAACAAAAGAGCAAAACGTTACTACGAGATAAGCGACTTGTGATGCAATGGTATATATTTCCATAATATTAAGATAATTCAATCCCTTCTGAGTATCTCGATTGCATTTCCAATAACATATCTGTCTGTCGGATAATACGATAGTGGCGTTGGCGGGGCTTTGTTACTGGTACGAATATTTTCTCCATATAGGGGTGACATTATTATAATGCGTTTTCGGTTTATTTCAAAGTGGTTGTTAGTACGACATTTGGAATATAGAATGCCCCAGTTCAACAAAATTTACTAAGTTGCCGTAACTTTATATAAAATTCTAATGGCACAACAGTTGATGACGTACTTGGATGATCTATCGTAATAGCATATCCTTGTGAAAAGCATTTGTGATTTGATGTGCGAATTAAAATCAGATAGCTTTTAAAGTTTTTATGAAAAACTATTTAACGTTTTTCAATAACAATAAAAATCTTCTAGAAGATATCACAAAAGCTCTTAAACCAGGTAATAACTTTTGGAATGAATGGCTATTAACTGTAGCCATATCATAAAATTATACCAAACAGCAGCCAATAAAATCATAACTTTTGTATAAATATAGTGTCTTAATAAAAGTCCTTCCTGAATTATACGCTTACGTACGATATTATTGCACTTAACATTTTCTATAACATTTTCATCATAAGTGAAACATTTAAGCCCATCTTGTAAAGTTTAGGACAGGACACTAAATTCAAGCGTTATTTTGCAACGCAATACACAGGTCGATATTGTCTAAGTTTTGTGATGTAGTTTGTAATTGTAACAATACACACTTGTCCCTAAAATACAAAGTTCTTAAGTATTTTGTTAATCCTGGAGATATAAATTTAGTTAAACGTTTTTTTTTTCGTATAATTTTATGCTTTATTTTGTAATTACAAACAAAACATTATTATCTGTAACTTGAAAAGTACATCCATGATTAAATAATTGAACTAAAAAAACATAAAATTTTTAACAGGTCCAAAAAACTGGTAGCTAAGAAAAGTATTTGTTCTTGAGAAACTAGGAGCATGACGAAATTAGGTCAAACTTTTTATTCGACTTATTTGCTTTCAAGATAGTTTCTGAATATTTTAAAATACTAATTTAATGCTCAGAGCAATTAAATAACTCACATTTATTTAATTACTGTTTAACTGATTACAGCTCGTCTAATGCAAATTTCACTACAGTTGTATACAAATTTGTTATTACTTTAACTTAAACTTACTTAAACTAATCCAATGGAGTATTCCATTGGATTAGAAACCAAATAATTCTATTAAATAGTTAACAGGAACACAGTTTAATAATAATCCGTGTTCTCTGATATAGAGATGCTTAATTTGTGTAGGAGGAGGATTAATCCAATACACGAACTTGAGAATTCACGAAACACCCTTTAAGCCATGCTCCTAATGGGGTACGTATCGGAATTTTAGACCACACGGCGGTGGCCCGGAATTCGATTTATTATCTGATTCTATATTTATGCTTTACTAAACATTTAATTTTAGTCTTTTAAACGTTGAATTCAACTATATAAACTATTTAAAACTCAATGAAACGGGAATTAATGCGATCACAATTTAGGTACAAAATGTTACATTATTAAATGTAGATTGAGTTTTAAATTATGCAACGCGAAAGTTTAAAAGTAATTATATAAACTATTGTTTTTAGCCTAACATTATCGTTTGTTATACTACTATCGGCGATGAGGCCTCCTGATTGTGCATAACTGTGTTTTGTTTGAAACCTTTAATGTTTTTTTTTGCAATAAAGTGTCTATTTATTAATTATCTGAACACATCTTACACTCGTTCCTTTAGACATACAATTCCAAATAAAACACACACACACACACACACATAGGATGAAGACTAATACATACTATTATGTGTTATTTTCTTATTTTTGATACTCTTCTGTTTTAACTTGCATCGAAAAATTTTGAACCGTCTAATATATAGGTACTCTTGTGGCTTTAATAAAAAATATATGAAAGTAACAGAAGTTGCAGTTGGTGCAGTGGGGAAGTTAAGCACCTTACTTACTAATACCTCAAGGCCTAGCGTAAGTCCCAATCAACGTTTGTCGCTCTGCATGAGTATCACCCACAAACTTGACGGGCTTTACATTGTAAATCATTACTCAGAATGCAACTGCCCTGTTGACTTATACCGGGTTACATTGCAAGATAATGCTAAATTTTTAAGAGATCAGTGACTTAATCGGTCCACGTAAAGAAACATATAAAAAAAAAGATATTGAACCTTTCTATCTGCTGTAAAAAAATTGATATCGTGGATTTTACGATTGGTCGATTAAATCGTACCGTTATCAGAACACTGCATAAGGTGCTTGTCTGTTAGTTCAGAGTCGGCGTACGCCTATGATCTCTAACCACACTTTTATTACTGAATTTTAATTTTTCTTGAAAGTATAAAGATAAAATTATTTCAATAAAGTCGTTTTTTAATATTTTTGTCTAGAACTTACATTTAGATTTTGCCACTATCATGCAAAGTTACAGTAGCCCTGTATATTACTACTGCACCATTATCTCGACTATTACACTTGTGGGTCCAGACCACGATGATAGGACAAATGACACTACACGTCGCTCAAACACGTCGCAAGTGTGATTTCTTCAATTTGTTAACACTTAGTCCATTTAACACCAATGTCCTTCGTGACCGTTTATCTACGCTTCTTAAGTTCATAGCTGTGACAAATTAGCAATTTAGGACTAATTAAAAGATGTTTTTAATTTGTTCTGCCCTAAATAAAACAGCTTGTTATCGTTATGCTGAGAGTAGTTCTTTTCTACATAGAACACACACTTATAGTAGTGGTTTGTACTATTTCGGTAATTTGAATGGTTTTGGTTATGTTTTCGCATTTTTGGTTGATTTTTAATATATTAAACTAGAGGTCTATTAATAATATCGTTGGCGTTTTTACAAGATTAATTCTCAAAACCATTCAGGTTTAATGTCTTAAGTTTGCGACCTTTGTTAAATTTGATAATTTTTTATTAGAACTTTGGTCGTCATATACCTATTCAATTAATTACTATTGTTTAGTTTTGAACATAGACAGTCTACAATTTTATCCGCAAACACAATAGTTAACATTTATAATTCTGATTCTGCGTTGATTGGGGGCACCTTAAAAAAGGTTCATTTATTTAAAAAATAGTTTGAGATCACGTTTCATTTAGGTAGCATCTCATAGATCCTTTTAATTGTGACAGATTGTGTATAAAATTAATAAATTATATTAAAGAAAAAGCATACATAGCCCGGTAAAACCTTGGCTGCGCATTATAATGTAATATAATTCATGACTGTCATAATATTTAGGTTCTAATAGTGTGTGCACATGTTGTTCCTAGGCACAATTTATGTAATTTCAAAATAGTCAAATCTAGTTTCTATCCAGAAATATTTATACACCGTGAATTTTTAATTACCCGAGAAAATTAACTAACATACTGAGATATCGATATACATCGAATTTGGCTAGTAAAAAAAACGGAACGGCGTACGGCGTTGGCGTACGGAAGGAATAACTATGAATGTTTTTTTTTTATTAATAGTTATTCCTTCTGTACGCCAATATTACGCGACCAAATTAGGTGGATTTTGATTCCGTTAATGTTGAAATGATAATGATTACTATTTGAATTAGCAGGACTTTTATGGTGCATATTTTTTAAGGAATGTTAGGGATCTTTTAAATAAATTTGTCATAATTTTTTTTTTGTTTGCCAAGTTCGACGTATATCGATATCTGAGTATGTTAGTTAATTTTCTCGGGTAATTATTAATATAAAAATTCACGGTGTATAATTATTTTTGGAATAAATTATATTTTATTTTGGCTGGGGGTCCAAAACTAGTACCGTATAGATAGACCAGGTAATAAAAATCTCATCTTAGTTTGATTCGTTTTCAGTCGCATTACAAACGACATTTTTGATAATTTGACATCATTTTATTAGAAAACGAGAGTTTCTTTTTTGTGAATAATGTTTCGGATCGAAATTGTGCTATTGTGATTTCTTTCATATTGCAGGAATCATGATGTATCTGATCAATGTCGCATTTGTTAATTGTACTGTGGTTAAGCCACCACCAAGCAAAGGACAGAACTAAAAGCCTTCGGTTAATTCTATGGCTCAAAATTAACACAAAGTACTAATCTGCTTAAAATAAAATAAAATAATATCAGTCTTAAACGTAGATGCCCTTAACGATAACGGATTCAGTTTGTATAGGATTGTTTGGAATTAATTAGCCCTTAAACAGTTCTTGGAACCTATGCAAACAGTTTGAGTAAGTAAAAAAAAATCATTAAAAAGTTTATTATGCTTATGTTTTATAAAGTAAGATAGTGGTATACTAAGCCCAGTAACTAAAAGATTTTTTCAAGTTTTTAAATAATAATTCATTTTAGTCAAACAACAAACAATTTACAAGTATAAACAATTTGAGCTATTAATTAAAGTGGAAATAGTATATATTATTATTATAATCTTATCTTCCCCGTTTTAGCAGTGAATTGGTTATGGAGCCGCAAAAATCACATTCGTAACGGCTTATTTTTATAAGACATTTTAGATGTAATCATTTTTGAGATTTATATATTTGTCTGGTTAAATAAGCAGGAAAATATAAATAATATTATTGTTATTTTTTTTTAAATTTAAATCTACGGTTTTCGATTGTAGAAAAAAGAAAATAACGTTGTCATGTGTGTCACAAATGTATTATACAATTATACAGCGATAAAAATGTATCTCAAGATGTAATACATATGAAATGAAAAAGTTACTTTTTATAAAAAAAATAATTTATTGAATTCATCTCGGACTATATTTCTCAAAATATTATATCACATAGCGAAAAATCAGCTTTGTACTGAAAAAGCAAACTAATCAACGGCTAATTATATCCCCGGAAAAATATTTTGTCTCCAAAGGATTCTTAATGACTTAAAGGTAAACTCTACAAGTTTGCACAAGTTTATTAACTTGTGATTATTTAAAATCTGATCAAAGGTAGGTTCGTTGAAATTAATTTCTGTCTGTGATAATTTAATTAAAAATACTTGTAGTTTATATCATTTGGGATCCCACAATTTGTTATGTTTCGTAGTTTATATCATTTAGGATCCCACAATTTGTTAAGTTTCATAATTTTCCCTTTTTTTTTAACAGAGAAAACATTGAACACATAAAATTCGATATAAATATGGCCAAACCGGAGAATCATTTAGTACAGTTATACATTATTAGTTATTAGTACAGAATACCACCCACAAGGTAGACAGACGATCTGGTAAAGGTTGCAGGAAGCCGCTGTATGCAGACCGTTTCCAAACGGCCAGTCTGGAAGTCATTGGGAGAGGCTTAGTTAGGTTCAGTATTAGACGTCCTATGGCTAAAATGATAATGATGACTTTTGTTTTTAACCGACTTCAAAAAAAGGAGGAGGTTCTCAATTCGTCTGAATGTTGTTTTTTTTTTTGTATGCTTATTACGCGAATACGCCGTCAATTATGGACCGATTTCAAAATTTATTTTTTAGTTTGAAAGGGTAAATTTCCCATTTACACCAAGTTAGATTCTGATGATGGGATCCTTGGGAAATCGAGGGCAACCCTCAATTTTTATAGGCACCCATAATGTTTTGCATATATTTTCTGACTCAATGCTGATTTTTGGGTATGGTAATCATCATGTCATGTTGCTGACCTGATGATAGAAGCCACAGAACTCCTTAACGGATAGGAGTTAGAAGATAATACTGCTTTTTGTCGACAGAACGTATTTCGCAGTGTGTTGAGCAGACGTGGAGCTTATGAGGTACCAGACCGCCAATTTTTATTTACTGGGAGCGTACCCGCACACCCAGTAACGAAAAAAAAAAGTTCCTTTCTTAAAGTAACTTGGTATTTAATGCAAGACCTTATCCTATGGTTACGACACCAAAATAGCCGCCGTTCTGGTTGGAGTGTAGGAAAATCCTTTCCTTAAGACTTACATATTTTCGTCGAAATATTGACCCAATACCTATAACACCTTATTTTTATTATACCTACCATTCGATGGGGGGTCCATAGAGGACCAACATTAGCTAAGGTTACTTTGCTGTCAAGTCATTTTTGGCAGAGTTGGAAGGTGAAAACTGAAGCTTATTTTAAAGGCGTCTGGGACTTGTAATAAATTTCGTCAAAAAATTGATCATTAATAGCAGCCTATTTTTATTATACCATTGGGTGGGTGGTCCACAGAAGAACAACATTTGTCTAGGTCACTTTGCTGTAAAGTCATTTTTGGCGGAGTTAGGAGGGGAAAATTAGAGGACTTAACACTTAAAACTGTAAAATAAGTTTAATAAAAACTAAAAACCGACTTCAAAATGAAACTAAAAAGCGAATTTAGTCAATATTATTTTTCGCTTTTTAGTTTCATTTTGAAGTCGGTTTTTAGTTTTTTACTAAACTTATTTTTTATTTACAAAAATAGGTATAAAATGGAACTTCGCATTCGTAATTAGCGCCCTCACGTTGAATACAAGAACATGGGAAACGTCCTCCCATTTTAAGATATTAATTATTTATTGCTACTCTAATAAACAGTGATAATCCACAGAATGACAATAGGAACAATACGACATCCCCGGCAATGTCTCTCAAGTGCGCACTTCCAATTAAAACCGATCGCAAGACAATGCAACACCCAACACAATCTACATTGTATTGGAAACAGCTGTTTTCATGAAACACACCTGCGTCACTAAAGTGATCATGAGCTACTCTAAAAGCAACAATACTGAATAATTATTGAAAGTAACTCATTACCTACTACTCGACGTTACTCTACCCCAGACACAATTATGCTACAAGAAGTTTTATTTATTAATAATTCATTTACACACATAGCACGTAGAAATACGGCCAATGGAGTAAAAGGGTTCTAAAATACAGGTCACGCACTGACAAGCGCAGCGTAGGACGTCCACCTTGTAGGTGGACAGATGACCTGGTAAAAGATGCAGGAAACCGCCCATTGCAGGCCAATCTGGAAGACATTGGGGGAGGCCTAAGTTTATCAGTAGACGTCTTATGACTGATAAATTACAAAGAAATTAATTCTTATGGTGACCAACATTATAATCTGAGTCCACTTTTAGCACACCGTATTTATTCCATTATTTTGCCATTGAATAATAATACGATTTTTTTACGCTGCTTTTTGCTACCTTATCACCGAGAATAAGCTCAGTTGTGCATGCTACTTCCCGTTTAGACACTCTGTCGTCTCGTAATTGTCATAACACCAAACACTTGTTAATAATACCTACCCGGTACCTATGCGGTATCGTTCTTCAACATGTATCCAACTGATGCGAAGTGTGGGTAGGCATCCCCCATTGCGTATCATTCTGCACGGTCTTTATTCTTTCATCGAGTCACATCAATCTTTTTCCGGTGTCCTTGATGTAGACACTTATTTTCGAAGCATACGAAATCCCAAGACAATACGAATTTGGAATTTCGTTTGCGAATTGACGTGTTCTTGGGTAGAAACCGTGATATACGCTGCTGGCAGTAGATGGCAAAGAATAGTCGATGATTGGGCATTAGTAACAGGCATTGGGAGAGGCCTGTGTCCAGAGGTCCAGGGGGCCTAGGCATAAATTGTCAAACTTTTGATACGGGGAATGGATGTTTTATTTTGATCGGATAATACGACCGACCGAACGATGCGCTTTCGTATTAGGCCTCCTGCAATGAATTGACGTACGCTGATTATGATGACGTGAATTGTAATTCAACGATTCAAAAAGACACCTTTAAGTCAAAGGTCTATCTAGAGGCCTGCCCACACTCCTTTCAGCCTACGCAATGGTAAATGGCTATTATCGTCGCCTACAGCCATTTGCTACAAAGAGCGTTGCCAATGCACTGCCATGTTGCTAAATTGTATATTCGGTACCTAAATCAAGCATTGAACAGTTCTAAATGAGTGCTAAATGACTTATTAATAAATTAGAAATTTTAATAAAGACTTTGTACAGGCTTTCTTTGCTATTAAATTAATAGAGTGAAATAGTATTACTTCTAAAATAGTTAATTAACCGCGAAGGCGGATTGCTCGGTTTGTTTGTTGATGTTTGCTAATTACGAATATAAACAGGATAATATTTTGTAGTCAAAGCAAAATATTTTTGGTGTAGGTATAATAAGCAAATTGGATTTTAACTAATTGTGTTGAAAACGGGTATCCTCTTTTATAATTTAATCACACGCAAACTGCCGACAATCATGATATTACCTTGGTTGTTTTGATTAAAACCCTCAAAACATTTTAGGTGTTACTGTAAAATATTAAATTACGGTAAATTCTATAAGATCTTCCGGTAAAGCTAAGATTGACCAGATCCTGGTATAATAATGAGCATTTATTTAAATACAAAGGGGCCTAGCTTTTTTATATTTTTCATAATAAAATACAGGATGTTCCTGGAAGTATGGATAAAATCGAACTGGGGCGCATAGCGATGGTGAATCCCGAACTTTTTGGCTCTATGAATGTAGGTTTTATTTTTGACCGTCATAATAGAACCTTACCCTCCCACCCATATATCTTTAAAAAAACTTATTATTTTAAAGATAAAGGTAGATTTAGATTTAAAAATAAATATAAGACAATGATGATGTTGTTTCTTTGCTGTGATCCGATAACGTAAGTCGCTAAATCACTTGCGTTAAAGAAATCGGAAGCAGCAATTATTAATTAAACGAACTTACCTTAAGTGAAGTTCTATTATAATTGTACGAACTGCACAGTCTCGAAATGATATAGATTACTAATGTAGTATTCGCATCCTGCAGCCTCAAACCACGAGAGTCCAGAGCACTATCTAGTTTTTGAACGAAGAAAAAATAATACAATATCAATTCCTGAACGTCTTCAACCAATCAGCGCCCTCGGCCGGACCTGTCATTAAGTTTAGAGCAATTAAGAAATAATTAGTTAGGTACTTAACACAAGTTTAATCAAAATAGTTTGTTTTTGTTGATTATTATTTCACGATTACTAATGTTTGGGCCATGTCAAAGTGACGGGGTGGGCGGGTTAGTATATCATTTCGAGACTGTGCAGTTCGTACAATTATAATAGAACTTCACTTAAGGTAAGTTCGTTTAATTAATAATTGTACTTCACTGCACAGTCTCTCATGATATAGATTACTAATGTAGATGTTTAGAGTTGTCGTGAAATAATAAGATGATAATAACGATTACAATCATTATTTATGTTAGGAAAATCTTGTTTTCATTTTCATTAATATACCTTATACTTAAGTCAGTTATTATCAATTAGACTTAAAAATCAATCCTTTCAGGAACAGTAAAAATGAGCATTTCTATGAAATAATTAACAAAAACAAATTATTTTATTAATTGGTTATACAATCAATCACATTATCAAAAAAATTTTTTTTTTTTTTTTTTTTTAGATAATCAGATGACTATTTGTCATAAAATTTTGCTAAACTCACACACAATAATTTGCAGCCGAAATGGCATGTCTTATAATATGAGCTGTGAATATAGAATTTATAATGCCCCTTATTTAAAATGTAATTTTTTAATCATCAAAATATAATTATTTGTAATGTAACTTTGTAATAAGTATGTTTTTTTTTAAAACAGTTATTGTCATGTTTAATTAAGGCATTAAGGTTTTCTGCTGGGCATTTTTGGGGTCTTTCTTGGAAAAAGGTACTGTTAGAAGAAGTTGGCTGGAACCCATATCTTATATCTTTATTAAATCTGGCATTTTAACTAATATCTGAAAGAGGAGATGATGTGATATTGTTTTTACTCTCTAGCCTATTAGGCTAGTTGACACCACCAATTAATTGATATACTTTTTATGCGCTGTCAAAAACGCACCTTTGTCCTAATATTTGTAATGCGATTAGCAAGCTATGTCATCAGCCGGACAACTGCTTGACTTCTTATTGATTTTGAAACAAACAAAAAAAATGATTTTGATTATGTACCAGGTTTTCGGGCCTTAAATAAGGTGTCATATTAATAAATAATGTTTTAGAATTATTTATGATTGGTGTCCTTATCTCAACATTTTCTAGGGTTAGTTAATTTTAATTTGATTACAATATTAGTACCATTTTTTAAAGTACGTATCATACTGTATGGCGGTGCTGTACGATTGTGACATCAGTATTATTTCGTAGCTTTTTTTTTATTTTTTTATATATATAATATATCTATTCGTAAACCGTAACAGTGTCGCGACAACCAGGCTAAAACGGTTTTGGAACGTTGGGTTACTGGAAAAAGATTTAATTTAATTTTAAAAAGAGTTAAAACAAATCAGTATTTATTAAATTTTTGAATACCCAATACCATCGTTGAGCTTGCCATTAGGGTACCACCACTGTGTTTTCTGATTGTTTAGTGATAATTTTTCGTAACATATTGAAGAAACATAGAAAAAACAAAATATACTGAGATCGAGGAACTGTAAACGCATTTATCTTATATGCATCCCAATCGCCTTTCCAAGATTGAATATCTTGACAATGACATTTAGCGTTAGCTTAGCTGGGAACTAGGACTAAGAAATGGATTTGTTTCTGGTGAACCAAAAGTATCTGTGATGTTTTAAAATAATTGTCACTATACAATTTCTAAGTGTTTTCTTCTGAATTCCTTGTCCTTCCTTCCTTGTTAAATAAGATGTAAATAATATAAAAAATAGTTTGTGGTGTCACCATTTTAATATTTTTAGCATTACAATTCAGATGGTTGACTGTAGACTGCCTCCCACCTGGTAATGATGAATCAAAATAAATTCATTTTTGAAATTGTTTTAAATGTATGATTTCATTGTTAGTTTTTTTTTTTTAATGTTTTCAGACCACCACAGTACAACTTATTTAACACTATTGGAAATGTTAATATATTGTTGGATACTTGAAACTCTTGTCTCTAATTTTCTTATGTGTATATCCAACCATATTCCACGGCTAGGCAGGCTAAGATAAGAAGATCTTGCAGATGTGCAAAGGGTTTTATTTTGTATAAATTAATATAAAGAAATTTACTAATTTCAGTTTTGATTTACATATTTTATCCTTTGGAAGTGACAGTTGAAAATTTTCAAAATCAAAAAACAGCCCTTTGAATTTTACTGATTTATGTGAAAATCAAGACTGGTCAGTATTATAATAAATTTTAGATTATACACACTGTTTAAAAATTCTTTTCAATGAAAATTATTATTATTTTATATCGTCTAATATAATATAGTTATGGGAATACCTTGAGATCTCAGCCACTAAGCAACTGGTTTCATAAGTTTAATGAAAACTGGGAGCTGTGTAAAGGCCAAAAACTTTAACATGAAATTCATACATTTTGACTTTCACATGCGAAGGTATTTTATAATTAGCATGAATAGGCAAAGAAAAAGTCTTAAAAAAAAATTATTATATCTCTAGTGGCTAAATAACAACTAGGTGTAATCAGTTTTAGAACTGTTTACACTTTAATTTAAAATGTTCTGTCACAAGGAACTTATTCAAGTTCTATAAATTTAAAATAAATTTGCCTTCAGGTTTAGGAACAGTAATTATTTGAAAAAATATTGTCTTTCGGCATGGTTTACAACTAATAATTTCACCTCTATCTAGTCTATTTATAGTTTATCTAGTTATAGGTTTCAGTATAAAACATCAATTTCCTTAAAATTTCTACAGCAGAAAAGTTATTATTCTTTGAATTATGAGATTGGGTTGGTTTACAGCTACATGGATCATATAAAGAGAGATTCTGCTTAGTAGTATCCTTTGATTTTGTAATTGGCCACAAAAAATCTTGGCAGTTGTACAAAGTATGTACATAATTAGAATTTAGCTAAAGGCATATTTTCTATCACTTGCAAATGATCAGGGAATTGCACTTTTGTCGCGACCCACATTTGGGGCAGTGACATAAGGTGAATGTCACCATACATATGCATCGCTACAATAAAGCAGTGTTCCATAAAAAACCATGCGGTTAACTTAGGGGTTTTATTTAAATATTTTAGATATCTCTTGGGCATTGAGAGTTTAAATGATTTTTGTAAGAATTTTTTTGTTAAAGTTTATACTGCCATCAAGTCTCGCCCGTTGTTCATTATAGCGGCAAACACATAGTTAACGAGCAGCATCACTTATTAACTCTATGCTATCTTTGCTACTCACACTGGAATTACACGGAAAATTTAACTCCGAAAACAGTACTACCTCGCCTCAAGCCTATGACTAGGCTTCACAACCAGTATCAACTGATATTGGCCAGGGCCAACTTTCTTTTGAAGCAGGGAGATGCTCGTGATAAAAATATCACAAATATGATCGGAATGGTCACCCAGCCACTCACAACCACGATGTAGGTTGCTTAACTTATGTAATCGATACCAAGGAGCTGCCGCCGCTGAGCTACGGCACCCTTTTATAGCCTCTATGCTCGATGCAGCCTGTGCCTCAAGGTTCAGCTTTGGTGCATCAATAGGTAGATAAAAAGTTTTTACATGCTTGGCCACAGTTCACGGCCATAAATGGTTACAGTAAAATTGCCCAATAATTTCAGAACATCGGAATCCACATCTTCAGTTATGACTGAAGATGTTTATTGTATTAAAAAAGAGAAACAAGGATCTACCCATACAGTAGAACGCAGGTTAAGTAAGACTTAATATTTGTTGTATTTAAAAAAGAGAAAAACAAGGATCTACCCATACAGTAGAACGCAGGTTTGGTAGGACTTAATATTATTTTGTTGTATTAAAAAAGGGAAAAACAAGGATCTACCCATACAGTAGAACGCAGGTTTAGTAGGCCTTAATATTATTTTGTTGTATTATCAAAGGGAAAACAAGGATCTACCCATACAGTAGAACGCAGGTTTAGTAGGCCTTAGTATTATTTTGTTGTATTAAAAAAGGGGAAAACAAGGATCTACCCATACAGTAGAACGCATGTTTAGTAGGACTTAATATTTATTAAGTGTGGGATTGACAAGAAAACCAGGGAACTACTCAACTTTGTAGCACGCCATGCTTGTCGTTAGTTGGGAATTACTCTACTTAGTAAGTCGCCAATAATTATCCCATAGTTAATCACTTACCTGTAGATTCCTCGGTTAACAATTGGAAATTAGATTTCTTTAACTCTGTGATGAGCAGGCGATGAAAGTAACCTCGAACGAAATCTTGTTTATGTTTTGGTTCTTGTGCGAACCGGCGTGTGGGATTGACAAGAAAACCAGGGAACTACTCAACTTTGTAGCACGCCATGCTTGTCGTTAGTTGGGAATTACTCTACTTAGTAAGTCGCCAATAATTATCCCATAGTTAATCACTTACCTGTAGATTCCTCGGTTAACAATTGGAAATTAGATTACTTTAACTCTGTGATGAGCAGACGATGAAAGTAACCTCGAACGAAATCTTGTTTATGTTTTGGTTCTTGTGCGAACCGGCGTAGAAGTGTTAGCGACGTAAACGAAGCGACTGTTGTGTCAACAGTTTTTCTACAGATTTCTTGGGTTCTTTACCCATTTTTTAAGTAATTTTAACAATAAAATTTTTTAAAACGCAGTTTACTAGGCTGCACGAAAACGAGAATGACAGGTCCGGCCGAGGGCGCTGATTGGTTGAAGACGTTCAGGAATTGATATTGTATTATTTTTTCTTCGTTCAAAAACTAGATAGTGCTCTGGACTCTCGTGGTTTGAGGCTGCAGGATGCGAATACTACATTAGTAATCTATATCATGAGAGACTGTGCAGTGAAGTACAATGATGGTACTACGCAACTACTACGTACTACGAATTGAACTCGCAAAAGAATAATTCCCAAGTTCAACTTGCACATCTCAGCAGGATTAGTGAATTTAACCACAAGCTGAGGAGCTTTAGGTATCCGTGTTTGATGTACTAACCTGTCAGTTGGTACGACGTTGACAGAAACAGAATGATATTATGTTAATCTCGTACTAAGCTAATACAATTAAATGCTATAGTTTACGTAGAACGATTTAAATGTCATGATCTTTTTCTATGCTTTTTGCATCGTCTTGACTGTAATCATACAAAAAGTTAATGCACATCTAGATTATCGACATTAGAATTTGTTTATTACTAAAATTGATAAATAAATTATGATATTATTCTAAATATTATTTGTTGATTCCAAAGATACGTCAGCAAGTAATAGAGAGACCAAGGAGTACGCATTTTATAAACTTTTATCTATTAAATAATTAATTCTAAAGTCACTCTGGTTGTACTTCTTATTACCCGACTGCCAAACGAGGGTTATGTTTTTCGAGCGTATGTAAGTATGTCCATTTCTTTGGCACGCCCTACAGCCTAAACCGTTTAACGGATATAAAAGTGTAAATATCAATAGATTCGTCTCAATTGTGAGAGTGACAAGGGGTATGTTATTTCCCAAAATTCCCACGGCAACAGAACTTACGCGGGAAAAACGGATCTGCCATACTGATAAACCGATTTTGAAACTTTATTTTATTAACTATAGGTCACATATTTTCAGTGCAAATAGTATTCAATACTTTATTTTCTAAAATTCCTACGGGAACAGGCAAAAAAATACACTGAAAAAATAGGAAGGAAAAACCGTTTAATGGATTTCAACATGATAATGTCATTAGATTCGTCTCAGTTGTAGGAGTGACATAGGCTATGTTATTACCCGGAATTCCTATTGGTACATGAATTATACGGGAAAAACCGATTTCAGATATTACTTACTCGAGTTAAAACCTTTTTTTTTCTCAATGAAGAGTTACCAATAAGGCTTTATAGTTCATTGAAAAGTAGTAGTAGAACACTACAAACTAAAAAGTCAAAAATAAAATGAATTAATTAAAAAAATCAAAAAACCCGACTGCGTAAAAAGTGAACTTAAAAGATAAAAACAAGATTTGAAGAATCAATTTGTAGTCGGAGGCATCAAATCCATTAACAGCATAATGATGATTGACTTCGTATGCACTGCGTTAGTACCTAATTAAGTAATTTAAATCCGTGTAGAAAAAGTCGAATCAAGTAACATAGATTTGATGCCTCAAACTGCAAATTGATTCTTTAAATATTGTTTCATCTTTTAAATTCACTTTTTACGCAGTCGGGTTTTTTGATTTTTTTAATTAATCAATTTTATTTAGCTTTAGCTTTGATCATTTAGGAAATACACTGAAACATACATTTATGGCAACAGTCTCAATTTTTGTTATAATATTTTATATATTTTTAGTAATATTTTTAATAGTCTCTAACTGACACCGTCGCGACATAATTTAGCACCGACGCCGACGAAGGCTCGGACTTTACCCAACCGGAAACCGGTCCGGATAAGTACGCTTTCAATCCATCGCTTAAGCAACAAGGTCGTTTTTTGAACATTATTCTAGCGGATTCTAACAGATTCTGGCTACTTAGTCCAAGCCTTAGGCATTTTTCTAAAGACAATACAACCCTCTCTGGCATCGGAATATTCAGAGTGAATGATGCAATTTGTCGTCCTTCACTTTGACTTGACAGATGCCAGTGACATGAGTGGTTATGGCATTTCGAGACTAAATACATCAACGAAGAGCACTGCTACGAGCTACTCTTTGGAAGCTCGTACTCTTTGGTGGCTTTACATTAAATATGTAACGAGTAATATACAATGCAACGGGTGACCTAACTAAAGCTACTTTCACCATGCTTTTCGTTCGACTATCCTTCATGGAATCCTAAAGCACTTAACCGCCGCGGCGCAAACTTCAAAAGCAGCCGATGATAATGACCTACCTGTATTGTGGCCGCAATCACTCACATGTTTAACTTCGCTGTATGGTCTACTTTTAGTGACGTGCATTGAATACATAGATTATTCAAGATCGACGTATATGTTAGTAGAGTACTGAAATTACATAAACTAAGACTACCTATATTTCTTTCACCTGGTTTTCTTCTTAACATGTTGAATGTGGCCAAAGAATATTTTTAACTTGTCTCCCTGTAAATATTTTAACTGTTGTTTCCAGTGTACCTAAATAACACTGACATGTCGCAAAAACAGACATTTTGAGTATTTTTAACTGAATAAAAAATCTTTTGAAAAAATTTAGATTCCGGTACATTTCTATGAGTAACTGTTTCGTTGTTCAAAAATGACACTTGTTGTAGATTACACAAAAAAGCTAATATGCTGTTAACTTGTTTATGATCTCATTTTTTGGCAAACTCACTTTTCGTTAATCACTTTATTTGTCTAAAAAATGCAACAAATATCGATAACGATGTGTAATTATTATCATCCCTAACACTGCGATTGATTGAACGGCGACTGAATGAGCGGTACGTGGGTTTCATTCAATGAAGTCAATAATGCAGCGCAATGGCTGGAATCTTTACCCGTCTTAATTGAGTGTTATTGAGAAGTCACGCGCACTAGACTATATTTTCTAATAAAACTGCTATTTAGATAAGTTTTATGCAAGATTGCATTGTGGTCGTTTACTTACTTGGCTTTTTTGTTTTAGGTAAAGGGTGTTGCTTTCATTTTCGTTGCAGTCATCCTACCGGTAAAAACAGTTTTTTATTAAAATATTTTTCTAACAGAGATGATGATGATGATGGCGTTTGTAGTTAAGCAGCGTTTTATTGGACCCTAGTAACCAAAGTCATGATTAAAGCCAGTCAGCCTGTAAATTGTTACGGGCAAAGTACTTTAATGATCGATGGTGCTTTTATCTTAATATACATAGACGTATGTAATATACATACACAGAAAAATTGACGGAACTGCTTTGAAGTGTATGGAAATGAAGCTTGTAATTTCAATACACAATACTATTCACATACAAGGAAATAATCTTTATTATATACGCAATCGTGTTTAGGCTATTTTTACTTAGTATTGCAAATACCATATTCGTGTCTCACTGACTCGTGATCAAAGGAAGCTTGACTTTAGTCAACTAAGTTCAAAAATCCGAGTTGTGACACGCACGAACAACTTGTGGAATCTTCTAAACTGCTAATACTTATGCATATAGATATTTACCTTGTTTAGTTATTGAAATCTTTCAAATACAATCAAACAAGTCCGCAAAGAGTTGAGAAGAGTTCCGCATACTTGTTCGGTGAAGTTGTCGGAATTTACCCACGAATTGACGGCACAAGGGTGAAGTTAACTTAATTTTACAAACTCTGTAGGTATGTTTTGTAATGAGTTTTCTATACCGTGTTTTCAACAAATAGACATGTAATTTGATTTATTCAATAATAATTTTGATAAAACAATGCGTTAAGAAAATAATAACCTCTCGATACTCTAGAGGTAACCAGCACGTATCTAGCTATAACCTAATTCTAAACACTATTATTAATTTTCTTATGTATTAAAAAGGCACAAAATCTTTAAAAGCAAAATCTATTCTAGTACAAAATTGAATAACTTAATGTGCTTCATAACGAGTAATGAAGCCCCTGAATTCTTTACTGTCTTCCAGCGCCATAAAAAGACCCATATAAACCTAAGATTAATTTCAAATTCTATAGGTACTTAAAATTCGCCGCCTTGAAATTTGAAACTTGCCTTTCTCCAGATGTTTAGAATCCCAAAAGAGAATTTCAGAAAATATTTATATTTATAGTAAGTACGTGTATAATAATGATGAAATACGAATTAAAACTCTTCTTATAAGGCACGATTCGACATAACATTAGTTATGCCAGTTTAGCTATTACGATTAAGGCCGGATTCGATCAAGCTGGAGTAAGTCGTAACTCAAGGGTAAACTACCGCTTAATCTAGACATAAGCAAATTTTTCATTTTACTAACCATACATCGAATAATAAGGCTATTAAACAAGAGCAATTATTTATAACGGGTGATTTTGGCCGATAATTCATTTTGAAAAAGTTAAAGCAGCGCTTTACTCTCGGTTAAAAACTTATTACAGCTAGGTCAAATTGGCCTCAGGGTGGTTACACTCTTAACAGACTATAGTCGTCATAATATTGTTGGTGTGATCCGCCTCACAATTTTTCGCCATCTCCTGTGCTGTTTTTTTCTTTTCATTTCGATTTTCGAACAAATTCAGTATTTCAGTAGTCATAACTAGGTTCATCCGTTTGAGTGGATACACGATACTTAGGCAAAGCTCTTCGATGGCTTAACAGAAGTTCCCAGAACTTGCCAAGAGGGAAGAGTTATTTATTCCGATCATAGTTTTGAAGAAACAAGGCTTCCGGGATCAGCTGTAGCAGCTACCAGAGATTAATGTCCGGATTAGTTCTAAGCGTTGCTTTTAATAGTTCCGTACAAGTATTTATAAGGCTTTGGCGATCAAACTCCGCGGTCTTAATTCGACTGAGACGTGTGAGGTGTTGTGTTTCTGGCGTTAAGAAGACGGATAAAGTTCCTTTAAAGGTTTGAAGTGTGTTGTCATTACGAAGGTGGTGGGAATTTGTGGAGTAAGTGATAATAATCTGATTCGGAGGCCAAGAGTATATTCTCATATTAAACAAACTAGCGATTACTGTTAATTTTTTAAAGTAGATGACATGTATAATATTACTTTTTATGACAAGCAAATATGTGTTTTTTGCAAGAGGTTAATGCTTTGCTTTTTAGGGTTCCGTACCCAAAGGGTAAAACGGGACCCTATTACTAAGGCTCCGCTGTCCGTCTGTCTGTCTGTCTGTCTATCCGTCTGTCACCCGGCTGTATCTCATGTACCGTGATAGACAGTTCAGAAAAATCAGAATAAAATAAATATTTAAGGGCATTCCATACATAAAACGTGTTTTTTTGCCGTTTTTATAGATAATGGTACGGAACCCTTCGTGCGCGAGTCTGACTCGCACTTGGCCGGTTTTTTATTACGAGCAAATATGTAGTTAGATGGTGTTTTTTAAGAGGTATATACTTTTGAAAATGAATAATCAGTCGTTATTAGCATGCGGGAAATTTATAGAACTTTGATGATACCAAGTTCTAGAAAGGGTATATAAACAAGACGTTTTATTCCCTTCCCAAATATTCGGATAAGCAAATGAACGATCATACTCGTTATATTGCCGTACAACGTTTACCCACAATACGTATTTACTTGTATTTATGTAGTTACTTGCAATTAGGCTTGTATGTAGAGTGTACGTTACAGAGTAATGTAAGTAATGACACTGATCAGGCAATATGTAATGATAAGAGTTTTCTGCACGTTTAAATACGAAACGAACGAAGTATGGGTGGATGTCTTCCATCAGTCCATGTAGCGAAAAATAGTAAAATAATAGTTTTCGCAAAATCTCGAAAATTAAGTACTTTTTTTTAAAACGTGTTTTAAAATGATTTTTTATATTTGCTGTTTTATTTGCATAGTTTACATTTTCTATACATATATATTTTCATTTTCGAACAATCTTTATTTGCTAACCAAATAATTTCTTTAACTACAGCATTAAATATTCATTCCAATACTACGCAAATATCCGAGACATAAAAATGATATTCCCGCGTTCGATTTTCTTAACAGCATTTAACTTTAAAAGTAGGTTAATAGCCTATCATAACACTGACTTCCTTACCCCGATTTAGTTTGTATTACTACTTAATGGATGGAACAATTATGTATGAGATATGAAAATTAATGTGGTTTAAATAAAGACGTTTTAAATGATATAAGTGCGAAACATTATTAAAATTAAATAATAGTAACAAACACTCGGAAATAATTCTAGAATTCGTCCGAACCCTAAAAAGCGATTGTCATTACCGGATAGTAACTATGTAGTCAATGCAGAAAACCTATAATTGCTTGAGCGATGAATTGAATCCGGGCTTTTCCGGAGCTGTTTTAGCGGGTTCTGGAAAAACGGGATACATGTACATAATTATACGAGCCTAACGTTTGTCACCGCCTTATTATAGCGGTGCACGCACTATGCAATTCGCAACAAGCGCTTCGTTACAAAATGTTTATACCTAAGTCGTGGGCGTTATAATGTGTTTAGTATGTCAAACTGTTATCAAGTCTCTACAGTAGGTACAAGCATATGAGTAAAGAAACGGAACAGAGACAAAGCTTCATACGAATGCGCTCTGATAGGTACATCACTACAAGTGCAACGCGTGTGTGTGCGTGTCCACTGGCCGCTTGTCACGTATGAGCCGAAACCGCTTCAAACTAGATCAGCCAGTGGTCAATCTCAGGGCTTGCAGGCGTGACACGACGCTCGAATGTCGTGCGTGTTTTGTTTTTGTTATCGAGTTTCTCACATAATACGTAGTAATATTTTTGTTTTAGTATTTAAAAAGTGTTGTAAATATGGTTGTACATTGTACTGTGTGTGATAATACCTCCTGACAATTTTATTGCATTTGTTGAATTGCTTGAGCCAAAATTTCGCGAATATTTTGATCTTCATGTACAAATTGTTAATATTGGTAATAACATATTAGCACGTTTACAAGATTGTACATTTCATATGCCATGTGACTATTTCCCATTGGAATTTATTATTCGATTAAAAGACACAACAAATTATTCAAAAGCAAAAGTAATAAAAAAAAATTTAGAGTATGTAATTTGTAAAAAAATAACCTATTTTAATAAAAAAATGTGAAAAAAAAGAACATTTAAATATTTTAAATTTATTCAATTGTGCCAACCCTACCAAAATAGGTATAAATTTTGCTAGCTCTTTAGAAGCTTTGTCTCTGTTCCGTTTATTTACTCATGTGGTACAAGCTTAGCTTAGTTTGGTAGTTTATTGTGTGTGAGAATACCGGTTTTTCTCCGGTATTTTCACATAGTAGTTTCTCCAGTGAAGTAAGTTCTCCGGAGATCTTTGCTTCGCAGCTCTGGCGCAAATCACTAGTTTCGGGCTATATCTTATTTAGTTTAATTGTCAGAAGTATGTATTTATTCTACTCACTAAATAACTACTATTCAAACTGATACATAATATTTTATAAATTATTATAATTCGGGTGATATAATTTGAAATTTAACAAAGTTAAAGGTATAGTGTAGCATTTGCCTGCAGTGGTTATAAGCGCCAAATAAAAATTATTTTCAATTCCAAGTTCCGCAAAGTAATTTCCACAGTCGATTCGTGTCAGACGGAGCGGTTAGATTTGTTTATTAGGCGTCGCCGCGTCTGCACCGTCTCAGTTCTATGTCTGATCGTAAATTTTCATGATCACTACTCTAGATTCATGATTGCGGTTGCGTGGCAGCCCAAATTGACTGATTGGGGAATAGACGCAAACCGATAGTAACGATAGGTAAATATATGAGTTTTATTATGTAGGTAATACAATGTTGTCGGTGATTTCGTTTGCGTGGTCTTAATTTTTTTTGAATTGGTTGAATATTTTTGGATTAAATTCAAAAATATTCAATGTGAGCACAAACATCTCAACCAAGTATCATCACAATCGGATTAATGGCTGAATTGAATAATTAATACTACACCTACTTTATTCTTAATTATTATTTCACAAACATGTAATACTTTAAATAGGGACCCGCTTAACATAATATTTAAAAAAACACAATGGTTTTATTATTAACCATTTTAAAGTATTGACTAAATCAACCTCCTTGATTCATCATCAGATCAATAACGACAAAGTAGGTCAAACTCGACTCTAAAAATTACATAGTAACTTCCCATAAAAAAGTTTGAATATTTGAGCAGGAAAATGTGAATTTATCGGCTCTAAATACATTAAAACGTTCAGCGTATAGCGAGGTATAATATTCTTACCTGTTTGAAATGTGTCGACCAAATGCCTACAAATGAAGTATTTAATTGGACTTTACGAGTCAAAGCACAAGTGGCTGCCTCTATAACTTGCGATGTTTTACAAAAAGAGAGAGAAACTTACATTCATTTCTTAACTGCATAACCATTAGTACATGTAAGTAGTTCCCATACTAATATTGACTTAGTAGGACTTGTATGTTAATTCGGGTCATTTTACCTAACTGCCACTGCAACATACTTTGCATATAATTAACTATTGTATAATTTGCTACCGTAATGGCAGAGATGAGAGCTGCCGACGGCAACTGTATAATTTGGTAAAAGTAAGAGCAACCATGACTTTATTTGTAATTAGTTAATTCAAAGATTTATTTAAATAAAGCAAAACCCCTAAGAGTGCGTATCTCGTATTCAAATACAACAACTTTATACATGGGCCCATATCATTTTAAAATCTAAAAAAAACTACATTATTTATTTGTTGGCGTCTCCTGTAGCCGTCTTTGTCTTGGGACAGACAGAACCTATCGTTAAAAGCCTTTTAGTGAAAGCCTTATTTGGCTAAATTGGGCAGTTTTGCCAAGCTCTGAAGACGCTCAGCCCAGGAGGCCTAATACGAAAGCGCATCGTTCGGTCGGTCGTATTATCCGATCAAATTAAAATATCCATTCCCCCATATCAAAGGTTTGACAATTTATGAACAATTGAAAACGGTCAGGTTTTTTTACACAGATTGAGTTGAGTTGGTCATATTTTATCAAAGGATTGACACATTTTAATTTGTTAGGATTATACGACCGAACGAAAGATACACTTTCGTGCTAGGCCCCCAGGTCCGCCCTACTGCGCGAAACCGTACTAAGTACGTGTCGGGCCCTATACACCGAGCGTTTTCGGGCCAGTGTCCAATGCCTAAGGCACCCTACCAAGCGAACCCGCTTGTGGTGGTGCTGACGAAATCGGGACAGCCGAAACAGGACGGCCCGCATTGATCCGCCCGCTTTTAATCACTTATCAAATAACTAAATTAATTATCTATTATTTTTTACTTAAATAATCCGACTACGTAAATAACTAAGCACAGTTTGCGATCCAGTAAGCGCAAACTGTACCTACGACCGCATTTTAAAGATATATTTTGACTTAAACAATACAATGTTATATATTTGTAATGTGATCGCTGAGACCTTGCTCTTGATACTAAACATGACGTGATGGAAATTTCAGTTTAATTTTATTTCGAAGTTTAAATCTGAGGTTTATATTCCGTCATCAGATTTTTTGATAAAATTTATATAGCCTATGTCACTCGGGCTATTATTACTAATCTATTGACACCTCATTCATTTAAATCGGTTCAATAGTTTAGGCGCTACGGTGGAACATACAAACTGCCACAATTATTACCCTTTCTTTTGGCTTTGCCGTAGTCGGATAAAAACAAGCTCTCGATGTTTATTATTATCCGTTTTAAATTACAACAAAGTTGTGTATATTTATATTATAATATTGGTTTCCAACCATGACTTGTCCTTAATTAAATAAACGATAAGATAAAAAACAAAAACAGTTTTATTACGAAATCCTTAGCCGCAGGGTTTATCAAATCATAAAGCCAAAGGTGGACTTCCCACTGTAATTAGTAAATACGTTTCTATTTCGGAATTAATTAATAAAGTACTGTTTAATAGTGCAGAATGATAAGTTGTTGTACCTTTGTAATATATCTTACACTAAATAGTTTAGTGTAAGATTACTATCCAATAAATTTTTATTTATTAACGACCGTCTGGTGTAGTGGACTTCGCGCTCCGGACTACAAAGCCTTGCGGTTGCGGATTCTAATTCCGCAAGGGCATGAGCATTTATACTCCAAGTCATGGAGTTTTATAAAGTATGTTTATACGTTATCTAGTCGCAGTTTTCCTACGTTTAGAGCTATTACTTTTTTTTAATCATGCCTTAAATGATAATGAAAAAAAAAAACAATTACAAAATACCTAGTTATTTACCACTAGGATAATGTACAGAGCATTAGATTTTTTGTTGCGATTTTGGTCCTATTTAAGCGATTTCCTCGTTTTATCAGTTGCACTGTAACATTTTTATATTTTATATTACATCTACAAATAGCCGTCCCAAAAAATTCAAAAAAAGGTTACGTAAATGTTCTACATACCTATTATTTAAATGATGCCTTATAGGGGCTTCAGGGAGCCCACCTGTCGATTCAGAATTACAATAGAAAGGAAAAGGTATGAATTGTTAAGGAATCTCCACTTTAAATAAAGGACTCCAATCCTCAGAAAATGTCGCCTTCCATGCTTCAAGAGAAGTTACGATCCATCCCCGAATCCGAATAGAAATGAAGACATATTTTTACGATACGGGCTGCTTTCGTAAATTTATTGTACGCTATAACTAGTACATTGAACTCTGTATTAAATTGTTTAGGGTATTAGAGTGCTAATAAACTCGCATAGAATATCCCTAAAATATTTTTCTAACGCATAACAAAGTCTAATAAGTAATAACAAAAAAAAAAAGCTGAATTATTTCATGTTAATATCGTTTAAGGTGGTACTAATGACAAAAATTCGCAGTAGGCTTTTAGAGGCTGATGAAAATTCCTTAGTAAATTTTCCTTTATTTTTCTTGTTTAAGTAGAAACAAATTTGAGGTATCACGTATAAACGTTATTACAGAATATAAGTTACGACGTCTTTTGATATTTATATCGAGAAATGACATAAAAAAACATGCGATAAATGGTAATTGTGCATAGGCAAATGCTGTTGTGGGTTGAGAATTTGGGTAAATGAGTTTTCTTATCTGATCAAGCTTAAGTGGCAGTGGGCTGGCCACATCTGTCGCGGATTCAATGAAAGGTGGAGTAAGTTCTCGAGTGGAGATCACGCCTTGGCAAATGTAGTGTAGGACGCCCCCCCAGCTAGATGGACCGTCGACCTTAGGAAGATGGCTGGCAGTGGATGGATGAAAAAAGCGCGAGATTGTGCTCTTTGGCGCTCGTTGGGGGAGGCCTACGTCCAGTAGTGGACTGCTATAGGCGAGAAGATGAAAGGGATAATGATCTGATTTTGATACCTATGTGCAATCAATATCTGCGTTATCGACTCAAGTAACATGAATGGCGCTTGTAGCTTGTGTTGTCCAATACTGATTACTCTTTTTATCAGTTAACACACTGTTACAAGTAAATAACCTTCACTCAAGTCCCACTGACTTTCAGGCTCTCTGAATTTATGCGATATGTCGGCCTAGGAATCAACTCTGACAAAACTCAAGCCATGTTTAACGAAACAAGGTCAAGAGCAGAAGACCAGTGTACATGCATAGTCCAAAAATGTGTCAAGCTGAAGTGGCAGTAGGTCAGTCACATCTTTCGCACAACCGAAGGAAGGAGGAGTCAACGGTTTCTCGAGTGGTGGCCACGCTTTGATAAACGAATACTATAGGACGCTCCCCAGCTCGATGTTTCGACGACTTTAGGAAGATAGCTGGCAGTGACGGGATGAAAAAAGCGGGTGATTTTGTCTTTCCTTGCACGTCCAGCAGTGGATTGCAATAGGCTGTCATGGTAAAATTTTTACGTGTTTTCGTAAGCATTACATTATTTATTATAATTTATTTATAAGGCCTAGTGTGGGCTTTAATTTACTTTTATTCGTACAACTTTTTTTTAAACGGAAACATTCCTAAAGTGCGGCCAGCCTAAGCCATGTCAACGCACTTCTATTTTAATGAACCAAATATTTTCCCAGGATATCGCTAGAGCACGCAAACAAAAGGAAGCTGTTGTAACTCTCCACTTTACTGCGGGAATACTTTTTGCGAATGTGTCACATCTCAAAACGATCAGCCTCTCACATCGATCGAAAAAAATGTAACATTCCTATATTTACGGATGTACAGTGTTTCTTGCAGTCGTTTGGGGCAGCATCATTTTAATGTAGGTACTTTTCAAAAAAAGGAAAAGTAAATATTTCTTTTACGTGTTATAAAATACCTAAATATACTTAGACTGTTTTTGTTTCTGAATATTATTTTAAATGTGGACGCAGTGCCTTGTAGTGCTTCTGTACAATTTCAGGGTAAGCCTGAACCCAAGTTAGGAATTGGCTGCTTTTTGTAAATCCACATAAATAAAGGCTGCCAAGCCGTGACAAGCAGGCGAAGCACTTACTTAACAGCTTTTGAACATTTGCGAAGGGTATGCTCTCACTCATGGCCTGACATACAATGTAAAGAAAAGTGAATGCATTGTCTTTCAGGCCAGAGGAAAAAGTATATCTGTGCCACCTGTCAGACTTGGCGGTACGCCTCTGAAGAGAGTGGACCAATTTAGGTATTTAGGACATATAATTACCTCTGACCTAAAGGACAATGCAGATATTGAAAGAGAGCGCAGAGCGTTGTCAGTTAGAGCAAATATGATAGCCAGAAGGTTCGCGCGTTGCTCCACCGAGGTTAAGGTTACTCTTTTCAGAGCCTACTGCTCTTCCTTCTACACAAGCAGCCTCTGGACTAGCTACACGCAAAAACAGTATAGCGCTCTGCGCGTTCAATATAATAACGCTTTTAACGGGCTGCCTCGATTCTGTAGCGCGTCAGGGATGTTCGCTGAGGCGCGAGTAGATTGTTTTTATACCATAATGCGCAAGCGGTGCGCGTCTCTGATGCGCAGGGTGCGGGCTAGCGCCAACGGCGTCCTGAGCATGTTTGCTGAGAGGTTTGACTGTCATTACGTGAATCATTGCTCAATGATGCACGTAATGACAGGCTGACGAATGAATAGTAAATACCATTTTGTCAATAATATTACTAACACTAGGCTAAGATAATTTTTATTCTTTTACTAACACACTATGATCTTATGTTGGTCGAAATAAAGATTTTTATTATTATTATTTATTATTATTATTAACTAAAATTAAAACACTCTGATTGACAGGCTTCATAGCTTCGATCATATTTTATTGTTAACTCCCTTCTATATACTTACGATGCAACTTAACCCTACAGTAGTCGCACCCCTAAAAATTACGTAAGTAGTCGCGCGGGATACATATGTAGTCCATTTATAAATTGAAACAAAAATATATTTATGAATAATCTTTTAATTATTTATATGAAAATATAATCAGTACAGTTTTCTCAACAAAATATAATTATCAAAACCTAATCAAAACCTCTGTGTTACAAATAATTAACAAAAACATAAAACTTGTCTAAATAGGCACAAATATCACATTAATTTTTATAATTGAGATCAGAAAATAAACTTTCGGTAAAAAAAAACATCTAAATGCTATATTCTGCACAAGACAGACACATAATCTTTAAATGATCCCCACATACGAAATTTTTGCACGCGGAGCACATCTTTCTAGTGCTTTTACTGCGCGCTCTTCCACAGTCATGGCAACGGCGTACAACATTACCTGATGTCGATGCTGAGGTAGCTGGTTGGGTTTCTGCGTACACAATGCCAAGAAAATATTTTACTTTCATTCTTAGAGCTCTTGGCAACGATTAATTTCAATTATTTTATGAACCAGAGGTTTCATCCAAGCCAGATACAAGTCCATCAGAAACTCACGCCGACAAACACTCTTGTATTGTTTGCTTGTTTTTTCTCGGGCTGTTCGTTTAGGCCCAGGTGGTACAAATACTATATTGTGTCTACGCGTTCTTCCTCTATTTAGAGGGGTTGTTTTTGACCTCAATGTATCGTCAACTCCGGTATAAAATTCATTGCGTCGGCGTCGCTGCGGCGGTTAATCATCTCCAGAGCTTTTGTCTGACTCCTCACCTTGAATTTCCTGCACCTGCCCGGATTCAGATTGATGGTTCTGCTCTTCCAGATAATCAACTTCCTCGTCGGAGCTTGAATCGACTTTATTTTTTTGTCTTCACCAACAACTTTGGCCAGCCATGCCTCTATATGTGCAGTTCGACGATTATCCATTTTTTTTTCCTAAAATAGATAGTTTCATTAAATAAAAACAATTTCAAATCAATAATTAAACGTATATTATGAGATAAAAACTCATTTTACTGTTAAATTTATAAAAACAAAATAATTACTAAAGACAAAAATACTTACGTATTTGGTCGCGCGGCATACGATCGTAGTCCACGCACTTCACTGACCTCCCGTGACACAACCGCAAGCGACCTGCGCTAGCGCTGGGCTGAGCGCGTCTCTCGTACATTCATTTGAAAGTACCTGGCGGCGCAGGGTGCTTACGCCAACCGATTTTAAGAAATATCGATTTTACAGGTATGAGCTACATATGTAGCCCGCGCGACCAATGTAGGGTTAAGAATATAATAATTATGGGTTTGGCATAAAAATTTTTGTTTTTAGCAATTACCATGCTAGGTTTATCTAAGATTTTTAATACTTGAAAAAAATCATCCGCCCTAGGTGGGATCCGAACACGTGTGAATGAGTTTGCCGTTCAAAACGAGCTACGATGCGTCACGCATTTGTAGGCGATTGGCGCCGCGCCAAGTAGTGAGATGCGTAAAAAACTTTTATCGGTTCTATGTTCGTATGCACAAGCATCACGTTCGTGTCGCCATAGGAGGAGAAGGATTGGTTCTATCACCCTCAAATACAAATTAGGAGAGCGGAAGAGAGCTAGAAAAAGGTTATTGACCGCGAATAGTAGGAGTACCGGAATATATTTCGCGATTTTATACGACATAAAAGTTTTTAATATTCATCTGTTGTTTTGATAATAAAAATAATGGGAGAACGTAATGTGCATTTGGAAATCCTTTAGTTTTATAGCGGTACTTTTATTTTTAAATCCTGTACATTTTTTTAATAGGGAATACATTAAAAGTCTTGAACTTCTCGGAATATACTTAATTCCAACAAACAATGTTGTCGTGATTGACAATTAAAAACGGTATTAAACTTAAAGCTGCAAGAGGCAAAGGAAAGTAAAATCTTGTTACAGTTTCTTTGATTACTTTTTTGTAATTTTATTTGTAGCGTTTTTCCTCTTGAAAAATCAAGGAGCTATCTTCATTCTACACTTTGTAGTATCTCTTTCCAGAATTTCGGCAGAATTACATTTAAATGACTCAAGTAGTTAAACCAAATTATTTTGCGATCCCATCCCATCCCATCCCACTAATTTATAAATGCGAAAGTTTGTGAGGATGTTTGGATGTTTGTGACACAATCACGCGTAAACGGCTGAACGGATAAGTATGAAATTTTGCACACATATAGAATATGATCTTGATTAACATCAAAAAATATTTTTATCCTAGTTACAATGTTCCTGTGGGATATATTGAATAAAATAAAGATCACGCGAGTGATCATTGAGTGAAGTCGCGGGTAACAGCTCAAGTCTCAATATAGTAAATTACATGCGTAGGTATTATAATCCACAATCTTGCCACAAAATTTACCTTGCAAAGTAAATGAGCCTATCCGTTTATGCAATTTAGGTAGATCCTAAACGTAGTTTTCACTACAATTAGGTAGTAATTTAGTTGAGTGACTACTTGAATCGACTAAAGTACTTGTCTTGTCTAGTCTTATTAGTAGGAAGTTTACTTATGTCGACCAAAATACGGTAGACCTGAGTATACACCAAACATAATTAAGACATTGTAAGAAAAAATGTCCCGAAAAACTTTCTCTTTCTATTTGGTAGACAAAACATTTTTGTTCTTTCTTTTTAGCGCTAAGACGTCAATTTATCTTGTAATTTTTCTTGTGACAACCTTAAGTAAAACTGTCTTGTTTAAGGCAAGTTTTATTTACATTATTCTACTTAAAACAATTACGTAGTCTTTTTTGTGGTTTATTCTGTTCATGTAATATTTTACCTATATTCCAACATTAAAATACATTTTACTCGTACATTTAACATACACGAGCAATTAAATTGTAAATAATTTGATTGTAATTTAATTTAGGTTTCAATAATGGTGTCAATAGTTTGTGATTGCTCATGCATGAGGACTATCAATTTTGTGCTACAAAATGAATATTTTTTATATTTGAAATATTCACAAACCCTATACTTATTAATGACCCAAATAATATCTTCCTTTTCGGGGATGATTTTACTCCTTGAACACAACAACTTTTTAAAAAAAAAAAACGGTTATATTTTCCTATATACAGGGTGTAAAAAAGGCTTAACGAACCCTTAAACCACGAATTCTATACGTTAAACCAAGTAGAATGCAAAAAAAAATTATTGCTGGGAAATGACTTTTATTTTTGGGTATCAAAAAAAATAACTTATTTCTAACCCGCAATGTATAGCGCGCACGCCACAGACTATGCCTGTGTGTGTAAGCGGATCATGTTTCTTTGTAAAATAGTTTAGTATTATCAAACAGAAGTCAATTTTGTAAAAATCTTAAAAAAAAAAAATGTAACTTTGACTGTCGATAACTCGGTAACCCGTCATTTCCCAGGTATAGTGTAAAAGAAAAAAATGATCGTAATAATCCGTAGAATATGTGGTATTCGGCTTCGTCAAGCCTTTTTTTACACCCGATATACTTACACCAGTGATATCAGATCGGGTATTTAGAATAGGGGAGGGTTTTTATTTCGACGTTGGGTTTTTCCAAACATTATTTTATTTTATTATTAATTATTAATTGTACAATTTTAAGCCTTAATGTAAACATTCTCCCGTAAAACTGTTTACACAGTTCATCTGCAGGATCAAGCAAGTCTCATATAAATGTTTATGAAAATTATTTAACAAATTAAAGTTATTGTTAAGCAACAAAATAACTCCCATAAAGGAAGCTGGCTTATCAAATATGACCATGTTATCATTTTATTCAGACTCAAGTGTATTGGTTATTTGATATTTCACATCACAGTGAAGAAATTGTATTCGAAAGTAATCAGCGGAGTTTCTATACCTTAGATATGGTATCAAATGTTGAGATCGAGGATCTCGTTTCAACCTCCGTGACGAAGGTGAGATGTTATTAAGCACATTTAAAGCACCTTTATGTGCGCTACATCTTTATAGGGGTACTAATGATTAATTTATTTTCCTGTTAGTTTTGTTTGTTAATTAATTGAGTTGAAAATTTGCCTACTGATTTTGTTTTTTTTACACTCGAATGATTGACACACTATTAATTAAAAATAAACTAAATTGACCAGCCGACATCATTAAACTTAGAAATTCGATTATTTGGAAACACCTTTTCCGAGGTTCACACTCGTAGTTGAGGTGAGGCGTGGCCTGCAGAGGGACGTATATTAAACAAGCTTACTTTGCTTTACAAATTAAAGTTATTAATAACTTTTTAAAATCCAATTAAATAAAATAAATCTTGGGGGATGCCTTAAAATGATGTAGTTACATCATTATTCAAAATGTCGGGCATTTTGCAGTTAAAACCAAACTCACGCCAGCTCTACCCATACATCGCTGATACCTATTTGGCAACCAGAATACTGGCAAGATTGATTGTCGTCGCGTTTGCGATGACTTAATTCCAACGTTGTTTTTGGCCAAGCGAGCTAATCGTTGTTTGTGTTGACAATACAAACTAAACGCTAACGTAATCTTCTGAGTTAAAGTGGAACCAATTCAACCCCGAATGCATTTAGTGCAACTTCATCGTAATATTCTTGATAATCTGATTTTATCAAAACATAGTCAGTATCCTTAATAACTGCACTAAGGTACCGAGAAAAGTTAAATTCGACTAAGTAAACTACAGAATCATCATCATCAATTTAGCCACACACAGAACGTCCACTGCTGAACATAGACCTCCCCCATTGACTTTCAGATTGGTTTCGGATTTCCAAACTAAAATAATAACTATTATTACGTTTATTATCATACTCAACGTCTCGAAGTCAATTGCTAAACTTATGCCTCCACCGAATACTTGCTTGAGTTGTTTACATCCAACGGCTTCCTACGATGAGTTGTAGCCTAACCTTCTTAAGGTTGAGCCTTAACTACGTCATTCCAGTTTGTGGACACCACTCGAGAACATTATGTAATATCGATTACAGCTCTCAGATTACAGTAATAAGGAATATTTTTGACTGTATCCATTTTAAAACATTCCGGTTATATCCATAGACTTAGGATTTGCTACGTGTTATATCATACAAACCTATGGCAAAGAACGAGTGAACGGTCACACTTGGTGCATGAGATTGCGATCGAAAAGAAGCGTATAGAGTTAATTTAAAATCGTGTATCTGTATATCCTTGAAAAAATGTAATTAGATGCTCATAACAACTACTTTTGCAATGAGTTTACGGAACCAACACCGATATGGGTGTGTTTTTTTTTTTGCTTACCGTACAAATACCGTCTTCCTTTAACGATTTGATGGGATTTCGATACGAATAGTTGCTAGAGGTCAGCAGTGGTGTGCCTATTTTATAATTTTTTGTTCATGCCGTACAATTTACTTTACATCAATTGATTTGAATGATCCGGCGACAGGTGTGACTCCATTAGGTAAAGTTGATTTATAAGCCATAATTTAATTTCGAAAGTGGCAATTCCACTCGCTAGTTCTAGTCAGAGACGATCCGTTTGATACCTATCTTTTGAATAGGTGCTCAGGTTTGACGAGCACTTAAGTCTAGTCTCAGAATATGCGTCCAATTAGTCTTTCGTTAGTGAATTCCCTCTTCTTGGTACCTAGACACATTAAATTAGGTGGTATGGTAATAACGTTGCAGTAAGTGATTAAATGAGCTAGCAAAATTAATCTCGCGTCAGCGTAAATCAACAAGTCAAGATGTGATAGTAAAAGTCTTACGTGACTCTATAAAGGACTAGCTTTTGCTTAGGGCTATGCCTGGTGATATTTGTTTTGACCCAACTGTTAATTTTTTTACACACACAATAGTGATATCTTTGTTAATTATCGTTATCTGTATTGGCATTCCTCAAGAATTGATTTTTTTTAGGAATATAAAGTCCTATTTAGTCGAAAAATTCATTACAAACTTTGCCCAAATAATTATATGAGTTAACCTTTAACCCTGTATTAATTATAGATTAGAAGCCTCTTCAGCCATTGTAATTAGTATCAGCCTGTCTAAATGAAATATCAAATTTAGCAATATCAGCAAATATAACCTTTATAACGCAGCAAATAATAATATTCGTACCTTCCAAATGAAATCGTACAGAATAAAGAAACCTTTATTGAATTAAAAATACAGGTGTAAAATTTAAGGAAAGTCAATGACCCCGGTTAGCAGATGTCTGTTATTTGAGTCCCGTGAAAAAAAGCTGGAATAATCCAGAGATAACGATTTGTTGGTTTTCGTTCGCTTGAATTATGCGCGAATGCTTATTATTTTTCATTTGTTCGGGTTGAATCCTCTGAATCGCAAAGTTTTTGTTAATTTAAAATTCTATTTAATAATAGATGCTTTTATTCGTATAATATATTTAATTAGTTGTGTATTTCGTTCGTTGTTTCTCGGATTAGAAATTCATAAAAACACACTATTAGAAATTATTTTTTAAATTACTTGTTTTCCTTTTTAAGATAAGAATTCATAAAAAACTAGCTGACCCGGCAAACGTTGTTTTGCCATATATATAATTTTTAAGTAAAAATGTTAAGGGTGGACAACCCTTATCACTAAGGGGTATGAAAAATAGATGTTAGCCGATTCTCAGACCTACTCAATATGCTCAAAAAATTTCATGAGAATCGGTCAAGCCGTTTCGGAGGAGTACGGGAACGAACATTGTGACACGAGAATTGTATATATAAGATAAAGATTTAGGTTCGTGTTGTACGTTATACTCTTTAATGAAATAGTTTCATTTAGAACTCGTTACGAAAGAAGATTTTTACTCACACTTTACATTTATGCGGCACTAAGACCTGCGTGGGGTCGCTTTAATTATGATCAAAAGGAAACACTGTCAATACGTCTAACATTTGAAACTGAGGCACATGCCTTATGAGGCGAGTAGGTACTTGCCTCGGACGGTTACATATCCGTCCGAGGCAAGTATCCGGCTTTTACCCTATGAACAATAAATTACTGCTTACGTAATTGTACTTGTGAGGCCTAATATGCCTACTATTAACCTTGAATTATAATTGACTTTTGTTATAATTTTAAAATAACCTTCATTGCATCTGTTTTTTTTTCGTCAGAGACTCTTAGTAGTGTTGTTGTTAGTATAACCTTTAAAACTAAGAGACCCGAATTTAACCGATGACGGTTAATTCATTTTGTAGTTGAAATAAAATGATAAACTTAATACCTAGTGTTGGTTGTGAAACATGCGACTCGTACAACAGATATTTTGCGCGACTGCTAAGTTTTCCAAGTTCTTCGAAGCCATGATCAATAAAACCATAGACCGATAGTGGACAGAGCTTATAAAATCACGTGATAGAACTAATAAAAGTAAACACGAACAAACTCCGTGCACCATAACAAAAGGTAAGGAATTTCCCAGGTTTCCTCAAGGGAGCACATTGTAAGACCACTATACGTGTCCAAACTATCCTATGATCCTGGAATATTTATTCCATCCTAAATCCGACGGTATCTTTTGTTGAAAATACAAATACTTCCATACAAATGAAATCCCGGGATTTTTAATAAAGAAAAACATCGCAAGTTTAAAATAGTTTGCGTAAACTTCGTGTATATTTTCAAAATGTTGCTCCGTTTTACATTGAAACTAAGTAACGGTTGTTGGTAGGTAAGTTAGGTTTACAGACTGATGATAGTAAGGATAAATGAATATGCAGTACTAACTTTTTAAGGTGAATAAATGAGACAGCATCAAATAGGTACATTGCTCTGGGCCCTAACCATGAACTGTTAAAACAATCACAAATCTGTCAAACATTATCATTTCTGTCAAATTTTGTATGAAATGACGTACCAAAATTGATAGATTTGACAACTTTGAGATTGTTATAAGAATTCATGGTTATGGCCCTGATCTGATTCTATGGTAAGTAGCGAAAGTTAGCGAAGTAGGAAAACACTTACTTGTGTTACAGAAATCAGAAAAAATGACGGTACCACAACACACAGACCCGAAACAATATAGAAAAGTTCATTTTCTACATTGCCCGACCGGAAATCGAACCCGGGACATCAGTGATGGCAACGCCAAGTCCGGCATGCTCGCATCTCGGTTAAGAAGGTCATCAAAAATTAAAATTGATAAAGTTTTTATTTTTTAACCATGGGAGCGACATCGTAATAAAATTAAAATGCTCCACAAATGACTAACTTACATTGATGATTTTGTATGGAGTATCTAAATCATAAGCAGATAATGAAATCGGTCTGCAAATCGGTCGGAATCAAATGTATGGAAAAAATCGATGAGCAAATACGATTTTACGAATGTAATTTAACATGAAAAGGAGAAACAGAGAGTTTGTCTTAAATAATTTTATCAAATGAACTCGCAGCATATCAAAATTGAAATCGTTTATTCTTTCACAAGAAAAATTGAATACGTCAGACGACGCGAGATAAAAAGACTTGATGGACGGAAATAAGAAATATAAGAGTCAGGTTTTTAGAAAAGTATAAAAGGGCCCAGGATATAGGAATATGTTTTTATTAAGTTTCTTTTGTTAAAATATTGAAGTCTATAACTTTTATAAGCAATACTATTTCCCAAATAGCCACATAGTATAACTGCGGGGTAACCATGAACTCTTAAAACAATCTCAAAGCCGTCGAATCTGTCAATTATGGAACGTCATTACATACAAAATTTGTCAGATTTGATAATGTTTGACAGATTTGAGATTGTTTTAAGAGTTCGTGGTTACCGCCCTGGTATTCGTAGATGATTAAAAATCATGTTTAATAGGAGCTTGCCTATAGTTTTCTTTCATAACCTTGAATTTCAGTTAATGAGAAGTAGGTACATTCTAACCTTGGAGAAGATCGTAAAGAACAAACGATATATTTTGAGTCATATCGATTTCTCACATCAACGTAGTCCTACTAATGTACCGAAGCTCAACATCTGCAAATCATTCAGTAATAAAACAACATCAATGATGCCGAATAAAGCTGCTGTAGGTGCATAAGCGAAAGCGGTTATGTAATCATTATAAAACGCCTTATTGACTTTTAAGTTTATTGAATAAAAATTGTCTTAAATACAATTTGAAATTGTTGTAAACTTGCTAGTTTTATTTTCTGACTTAGAAATTCTATCGCTTTTTTGAGGATCTATAATCATCTAAAAGAGTGGTAACTAGAATGGGCACGATATGATTGTGTGATAAGCGGCGGCTTATAAAAAAAGATGGCGTAAGTAAAAAAGAAGGTGCTTGGTGTTTCACATAACCAACCAACCACCGTTTGTAAGTACGTTTTGAAAGCAAAAAGTCAAAGAACGTCTTCATAAGAGCAGACAATTCAACTTAAAACGACCAAAACGCCGCCGTCAAATTTGAATGATGACGTTGCTATCTCATTATTATAGGTCACAGATCGCGCCGTCTGACATTATAACCGCGTCCTAAAATACTCGACGTTCGCAGATGTTCCGATGTCTGACTAGAATATAATTATCTATCGGAATGCATGGCTGATATAATAGCTCACACGCACCGCCTTTGAAATTGTTCTGTCATACTTACTGACATTCTCGACTTTATGATGGATTGCTGACAATTAATTTTAGTACTAAAGTTACAAGAATATAACATTGTTGACATTTAGAAACGTCAAGATAAATTGTTTCAGCTAGCATTAGTATCTAAAACATCAGTGTCATAAGTAAGATTAAAATATTATTTTTAAATTAAATTATTGGATGCTGATATTGCACCTCGTTTTGTTGGGGTGAGGGGTTAAATAAAAAAATAAATGTTGTGATACGTTTCACTGATCAAATAATACTGTACGTTTAAGGTAATTATTATTTTTTATTTAATAAGTGTGTCATTCATTATTTATGGCTGCCAGTGCATTAACCATTTTAAACTATAAACTGTGCAACAAAATCTCGGTCAAGTTTTGCAGCAGGGAGAGTTGCAAACATTTAGTAACTTTAGACATGAAATGTGGTAGACGAGATTGTTATTTAAATCATTTTAGTTCTTAGTTCTAATTCCGCAAGGGGAAATGTGTTCCGAAAACAAGCGCGCATTTGTACAAGTTTTTGGAAAACCATAGATCCTACGTGGAATTCTTAAAGTCTCTCGGGGCGAGAGCTTATTTAAAAGCTATCTACGACTGCTACCTTCAAACAGTTTTTTTTGAGTAGATTAAAAAATACATGATACAGTTGGTGGACCAAATGCCACTTGGCTTAACAGCGATGTTTTGTAGCGATAAAAGTGTTCACAAATGTAAAAAAAGTCTAAGTTTTTTAAAAGCATAATCTATAGGTACACAACAGCATAATTTTAAGAAAAATACATACATAAACTACAAAACCAAAGTGTTTTAGATGATGATTTCAATTTACAAACATAATAAGTTTCCTGAAAAAGTATTTACAGAGGGCGTGTTGGATATTTTCGGGAAAAGAGTTATAGAGCCGAATGGAAAATAGTTGGAAATGACCGGAACAAATCTTTACCTTAATAAAATAATTTAACTATTATTTTATCAACAATTGTTACAAGTAAGTAACCGCAAAAAATATTATGTTATTACCAGCTAATAGCAGATTAAACCGCTATTAATACATTCTTGAGGAGATGATTGCCATAAATAAAGAATCTGTTATTGAGTTAATTTTGTTATCTAAAATGACAAGACGTGAATTATTATGAATGCAAGCTTTATAAACTATAACTACTATATTAGGAATTGCATTTAAGTATATTTTTTTTTAAAAATGGGTCAAGTCAATTGACTTAGATAAATATTGGCATATAATGCTGAATCAATAGTACCTATTGTGGTAAATGATACTACTGCCGAAGTTCTTACTTAGATTTATTTAACATGACTTGCCATATTAACTTATTACAAACTCTCCACTTCCTGAATTAGAAATTATGTCCCTACATTAATGATTACTTTGACTGACATAGTAACTGCTTAGCAACTGCCTACTTCAAATGCTCACGAGCAACTGACCGAGTAGCGATCTCTACCGATACTACTGCGGTGTTTCCCCACCACAACTCAATTACGTCATGTCTTTTTCCCGGTCGACCAGTTAGTGTTGCCAACATTTGATTAAAATACACCGAATCACGACACTATGAGATACTGTGTACGATTTTCTCAATTAGTATTTAAATTGGAAAGCAACACATCACGTCAACTTTACGAGTAAGTGTACAAACATATTTTATGACTACACGCTTGAACGGCCCATTCAAGATACAAAAGCAAAAGCATTGTCAAACTTTGTCACGTAGGTCATATTTCAAAGAACGAGGCTCGGAACTGCCCAGAAGCGTGTTTTTACGTCCTGCAACGTTGTGTGTGTTGTTGTAGGACTGCAGAAATACGGTAAACAATTTCGTTTTCGTATGCAAACGATCTCGCGAGATAGTGCTGTGACATAAAACACTGAGTTTTTGCACGGTAAATGGTATGTTGTCACACGAAGAACTAAATGTTGTGTGATTTTATCCTGTCCATTTCTACTTCAATCAGGACCAAACTAACAAAAATGGCTATAATACGTGCAGACGAATTACGGCAATTTTTGTTGGTTTGGCCAAAATTCTGTTTGTCTATTAATTTGCTCTCTAAAACGCTCCATTTTAGTCGATAAAAAGTAGACAAGCGCAAATACAATGCTTTTTTGTAATTTTACTGGAAGTTTTTAATTTTGATTTTCCAATGTAAGTCACGTTTCTCTTCCAGGTCTGGTTTACTTGTCACTCTGGAGTCTATTTGTCTATTTAACAAAATATGTTTTCTCTCGGATAAAAGCTAATCTATCAAATACAACCTAGAATAGTCTTGCATCATGATATCCAATCCAACGAGATTTGCTTTTATCACACAAAAAATCTAAGTCAAAGTAATAATTCATTGTTTCTTTTTATTTATTGACAAAAAATTTGTAAGGGAACAAGTTTTTCTTGCGTGATAAAGCAAGTATTTTGTATTATTATTAGAATTTTCATCAATAATCTATTGTAATGTCGACAATTATAGAACAATTTGACATTACGCAGTTTTAATATCGTTTGGTCATGCATGCCACATCTCTACTGGCCTATTCGATGAAGCCATTTATTATTTTATTCAAAACAAACAAAAGATTTTTTCTATCGCATTTAATTTTAAATATTGGCTGTATAAAAATCATTCTTCATTTTAATCACAATACCTGAATTATGTGAATTCATTAATACAGTTCCGAGGAAAAAAACGGAACACTTAATGGGGCGATTTTGTAAATCAATTAGTTATTTTAATAGTGTTACAGTTTGCCTAATACGACAACAACCACCCCCCTCACGCATTAAATATCTGAACCACATTTATTTGTAAATACCACTAATTTTGAACGAATAATTTGAGTTGAGGTAAGTTTAAACGGTTTACTTTGTAAGGCCTTTGCCATGCCAAATTCGTTTTTGGACAACAGAAACAGCAAACAACTTCTGGCACCCCAACAAAAACGACAAAAAATTAAATTAAGCATTATCGCATCGTATTCCTTTGAATGATCCCTTGTATTATATTGATATTATTGTTTTCGGCCCATAAATTTGCGTGTTGATTATCTTTTTTCGCTTTTCCTTTCATGTTTTCGTACTGTGTTTACAGTCCGAAGAGAATCCTGGTTGTTTGGAAAAAAGATTTGTTGTTTTTTAATTTTTTATAAAAAACAATAAACATTTTTTAACCAGATAATATTTTGAAGAGTTTTAAAGTCTGATCTTTTAAAGATGACGCTATTAGTAATAATAATCATTAGCGCCATATTTGTGAATGTTTAACAATAACAAAAAGCAGAAATATTGGATTCAGAAAGAAACATGAAACATTAATCTGGCCTAAATATACAACCCACAATATGGTGCAAAAGAAATGGAACGAGAGCATGCGATATTTTCATTATCACAAAACCTACTTCGTTTCGTAAAAAGCGAAACAGGGTAAAAGGAAGGCCTAATTACAGCAGAGTGTCAAGAAGTCAAAGCGAGCGGATCCACGGTCGAACCACTAGTAATATATTTGGCAAAGCGCCAAGTTTCGAAATAGGGTTGTACGTTATGTATTTCGTTTTAATTTTGACTCATAAAAAAAGTAGAAACTATTTTTTCTTTATTTGTTTCACCCTGAAATGTTTGGTGACTAATATTTCTCATGCTATCATGCTATATTTTAATTGCTTACTTTTTTTAGTATTTTTACGTGAAAAAACAAAACCCGTTAAATTAAAAAAACACGTTTATTTTGTAAGTTTATTCAATTTTTTTTAAATATCTTATACAAATTTAACTGAAAAATCCAACTGGTTATATTACAGTTTAAGTGAGAGAAACCTACAAATGTTAGGATGAGAATCAGCGTAGGTTTATCAAGAGAGTCGCGGAGGCACCCTTTGGATACGGAATCTACGGAATAAACGAGTTTATAGTAAAACTGAAGTTTGATAGCTAGTTGAAATTTCGCTTTTGTACTCGAAAGATCTTAATATAATTTACCCTTGGCACAACCCTAGCCTAGCTCATACTCGGTTTTTACGATACGGCATTTCTTACTATGAGATACGTACGCCAAAGAATTACAATGTTTACGTTACGCAGCGTAATTACGTAATTTAGATAGCGTAAGTACTGTTTTTCCTGTTTAACCTTTACCATTTTTACGGCCAAAGTCACAATCGCTTTTTAACTGAAAATGTAATTTAGATATTGGTATTGTAAAAAGCGGGTACTTAGACTTACTGTTATTGTAAGATTGCTTACTATAAGTGTAATTTAAGTATGCTGTTTTATTTAAAGGAAATAAATATTACGATATTTGTCCTCGTTTTGGAAAATTATAATAACATTCAATTGAACAAAAAAATTTGTAGTTATTGTGTTGTTCAATTAAGATTTTACAACTGCTCCAATTTAATAACCTAACTATGAATAGATCCACTTTCTTTAGATTTGGTAACAAATTGTGCAATTTAGTGTTGCAGTTACTAAGTAGTTAAAATAGAAAATGAAACCTTGACGATATATTTATCAAAGCCAAAGAATTATTGTTTCAAAGGCAATATTAAGTGGTCCGTCATAGCTATGACAAATGGAGATTGATGATATTAGATGATAAATGAGTGTAATCAAACAATATTGCATAAATAAAATTGTACCGCGGCTTGCCTACAGTATCAGTTTTATTTGACCTCCCTGTACAAATCACTCTTTGCGTTTTAATCTTTACATAAGGATTCACAATTTTCCGATTTGTTTAATTTTTTTTTTTAATTGAATTCGTACTTGTCCAGCCAGTTTGACCTCGCTGTATGGCAAAGAGCAAAGTGATGTCATCAACTCTGACAAAATTGTGAATCTACGAAGGGACTTAGGTGCGATGTCTAATTTTACGAGTCAAGTCAAACGTTATATCATTTACTTATCAGAATCTGAGAAAGCATTAAGTAACATCAAAACGTCTAGAATATCTAGCCTTAGTCGAGAAATGCATTTGTCTAAAAAAATATTAACGTTACTTTGTGAAAATTATTTTGTCAGGTCTAACGGTGTTGTGTGACTAAAATAGTAAAACTTATGCTTAAACTAGCGCAGTATGCAATAGTATCAGAAATATCGGAATGCTTATTTCAATTTAGGCTCGGCTATAAATATGCTGAAAATGCATATCTTAAATTTAATTGATATAAAACATATGGTATTAAATCGATGCAGTTGTAACTATTGTAATATGACTAAGAACCTACGAAATGATTTTCCTTCGCGCATCCTGAATTTCCCCGAGTCACAAATTACGTATAGCGGCGGCGCGCTAGCCCGAGTCCCCGATTTTATACCTTGATGTTGTTTGCGGTTCCCACAGTAACAAGCATCTTCTAGAATGGCACGGACCGCGTGGTGGTGAGCACAGGTGCACTTTGCGGCTAGAAAGCGAGGAGTGGACGACTTATCTGGGCCCCAAGTCTTCTAATTTAAAAATGGCATAATTTTAAAATATCAATTGGTACCTACTCATTGTAATTGTTTTACAAATTAATGTGTCAAACAAATACGATGAGCTCAAATTGATATTCAATTATGCCACTTTTAATTTAGAAGCCTTGCGGCCCTGTACTTACATAAATGTAACACTGTGAATTAATACCTACCCTCAAATTCCGAAAATCTTTCGCCAAGTTTTCTTGCTATAACCGAAGCCGCGACTGCTAATTAATTAGGTATGATAATTGAGGTATTCAACATCATTATATGTTCAACAAATTAATTTATTATCCTACATACTGTTCATTGAACTATACACCTATAATAAAGTCTAATTTAAATTATTGTAATATTATGTAACTATGCTGATTGTGGACAACGCTCCAGGTAATACATATGTAACTTGCTCCAACAAGGTAATATAGGTATACTTACCTGATTAAATATGGAAATAAATACTTCTGTTACAAAGAATGATTATTATTTTCAGTACCTATAGAAAAGGTGTAATAAGTTTATAATTTGGTTTGTATTTTACTACAAAATTCTAATAAAATTTAATCACTTGTAAGAAACTGTTGTCGATGATTAGATTGGCGGTTGTTTATTGGCCTATTAAAAGGATTCCAGTTATCAAATATGATACATATTTCTCTTTTCTGGGATTTGAACGAGAAACTTTTTTTTAATTTTTTTATTTAATTAATATAAGTATTGTACAACATTACACAAATCACTCTGATCTTAAGGTAACTAGCTAAAGCATTTTGGACTTAACATAGCCAAGCACAGGGATGGCGACGCCAAGTCCGGCATGCTCACCTCTCGGCTATCATGGAGGTCGTCACAATGGTTACCAACGTACAATTTAAATAACATAAAATACATTGTTTACGTAGAAACCGAGTCCTGGAGGCCTAGCACGAAAATGTATCTTTTGTTCGAACGTATAACCTAACAAATAAAATTAACATCTCATGTGGCAATCCTTTAATAAACTAAGAGCAACTATATATCCGTGTAAAAATCCCGACCGTTTTCAATTGTTCATAAATTGTCAAACCTTTGATACAAATGAATGGATATTTTAATTTGATCTGAAAATACGACCAAACGAACAAAACGCTTTTGTATTGAGCCTCCTGTCTCTGTCTAGTTGTTGTTACCTATTGATCTTTCTAAATAACGAAATAATTATTTTTTCTACTTTCTTTCTTAAGCAATAAATTAATTAGCCATTAAAAGCTATGATAGGGTCTACAAAATCCAGAGCGAAAACCAAAAGATCAGGCTGTTGTTGTCTAACCTGTTCCATCAAGTTCAATAATTCTTTATTTTAAGTCACTTCTTAAAAAAACACTATACTTACTTGCTAATTATTGACTTACGGTTTTTATAAGGAACTAGTTTCCAAAGCATGCAAATACTAGTCACCGCGATAGTACGATAATAAACCTATTTATGTGCGATCCGGCCACTTACACTAGCAAACGTTATGTTCGCTCCGCTAGCTAAGATTCCTTTATCTTTTCACTGCATAAGGGGGGTTAATTCAAGGGATGATTTAGATCGTGCTCAATGCTGGTTGGTAGCTCTTAAGAGTATGTACTTTATTCTTTATTTAGCAGCGCACTATAATGAGGTTTTATTTCTGAACTTCTACAGAAAAATGATTTAGATCAGTAAACATGCTTTTAGGCATTTATTACAACATAAGAAAGAAATACTTTTGAAAATATCTAATTATTTAGCCCTCCTAGTAATCAGAACTTACACTATGGCGACTATGTGGCGGATAGACAGACTAACAAAAAAATCGGCTCCGTTGTTATACCGTACAATATTTACATAATTTAGTTTAGCATTTCCCATAGTATTTTTGAGCAAAAATGCTGAATAAAACATGTTTCTTTTTATGGGTTTATGCATGTGTATGGACACATAAACATCGATTGTAAAAAATAGTTGAAAAGAAATACGCCGCAAAACCATAAACACTTGACATTCAGATAAACTAAATGTAAATAATTAAAACCGGCCAATTGCGAGTCGGACTCGCGTACAAAGGGTTCCGTAGTTCCGTACCACTATCTATGAAATCGGCAAACAAAAACACGTTTGTTGTATGGGAGCCCCTTTAAATATTTATTATTTTTTAGTATTTGTTGGTGTAGCGGCAACAGAAATACATCATCTGTAAAAATTTCAACTCTCTAACTTTCACGGTTCATGTGATACAGCCTGGTGACAGACGGACAGACAGACAGACAGACAGACAGACGGACAGACAGACGGACAGACAGACGGACAGACGGACAGACGGACAGACGGACAGACGGACAGACGGACAGACGGACAGACGGACAGACGGACAGACGGACAGACGGACAGACGGACAGACGGACAGACGGACAGACGGACAGACGGACAGACGGACAGACGGACAGACGGACAGACGGACAGACGGACAGACGGACAGACGGACAGACGGACAGACGGACAGACGGACAGACGGACAGACGGACAGACGGACAGACGGACAGACGGACAGACGGACAGACGGACAGACGGACAGACGGACAGACGGACAGTCGGACAGACGGACAGACGGACAGACGGACAGACGGACAGACGGACAGACGGACAGACGGACAGACGGACAGACGGACAGACGGACAGACGGACAGACGGACAGACGGACAGACGGACAGACGGACAGACGGACAGACGGACAGACGGACAGACGGACAGACGGACAGACGGACAGACGGACAGACGGACAGACGGACAGACGGACAGACGGACAGACGGACAGACGGACAGACAGACAGACAGATGGACAGCGGAGCCTTAAGTAATAGGGTCTCGTTTTACCCTTTGGGTACGGAACCCTAAAAACAATCTGTCAAATGGAAATGAGATTGAGGTTTCCCTTAACGGTCACCATTAATCCTATTTAGCTACAACTGCCTTCCGAATTTGTTGACATATTTGCATCAATCGTAGTTAACTCTATAATACCGCCGCTTTCATCTGACCTCTGTTGGTTTAGGGTCTGTTAACCCTTTTTGGGCTATTACCAGGTATTTAATCTACCAAATGGTGGTTATTCAACGATCTAAGTAATTAGTGCTGGGAAAATATCGACAGTTTTAGTGCGATTATCGTACTACAGTAGTGATACTGTTAAAATAAGATGATTATAATCATTACTGTTTTAGACTTCGACTTAACAAAGGCAAATATTTAAAAACTAGATTTTAATTTCTGAACTGTTTTAAACATTGGCTTCACTCTACTTCTTTGGTGGTCTTGTAAAATTATTTGTTGAAGTCGACTACATATTATGATCTTTGGGTGATTGAATACATCATAAATTTTTAAATCAGTAACTGATTAAACCAATGAGACCTAAGGGGGCTCTTTCGTTCTAGCGAATTTCCAAACTTTCAAATATTAACAAGTTACAATGTAACGTTATTAACATCGATATACATCTCATTCCTTTGCACCACTAAGCCAAACTATTTAACATTTACGACTTCCTAAATGAAAGTTAAATGACTTCGTTGACATCTCCCTAACCCTATTTACATGAGTATTAGAGATTATCCGTAGGTTTATTAAATGGTAATGGTTACTTCGAGTTAGCAATAACAGCTATGGGTCCTGGCAATAAATTAATAATGAAGTTTGAGTATACTGACCAGATTCAAAGTTTTGAACTTATGCATCTTGAACGACCTCATATGAGTTTAGTTCACGGAATTACATAAATTTACTATTCTCATAATAAACAACAATGGGCAGAAATGTATGGACTCTGGCCCTACCTTGTAACATTATAAGAGTAGCATGGATTAAAATGGGATCTTGTACACAATATGACTGCATATTGAATATATTGAATTAATGGCGAAATGTATGGGGTTACCAAGTAAGGGGGCGTCCATAAATTACGTGAGATGTTTAAGGGGGGGTGGGGGTCGAGTCAAATCTCATCTAATCTTACGTTAGAGAGAGGGGGGGTCTCGGCAAATATCACGCAATTTTTTTTCTGATTGAAACAAAAAAAAAATACTATTTTGGTCCATTTAATCCAGATTGTACATGCTTAACCCGTGTCATGATCAACATGGCCCCACCCCAGACCCCCGCTCGCGTTTCAAGAAAATCTAGATTTTTAGGATTACTAAGTTTTAAACCTTTATTTGAGTGGTTTTTCTATAGAAAATATATATGTATTATGTATTTTTCTTACGTAAATTCAACGCGTTTACGTTAGAAACCCACATTTAGAAAAATCTCACGTGAGATTAGGGGATGGGGGAGGGGGTTGAATAAAATCTCACGAAATCTCACCATACAGAAAATTTAAAAAAACACCTCACGTAATTTATGGACGCCCCCTAATCGTCAAAATGCCCATTGTTCTTTCAGTGCATGTCTTTCTGTCGTTTGTAAATGAAAAGAGACAGTAAACAATAGAACAAAACGTTCACCATAATTTTATTAATTGGAAACATTAATTAGCTACGTGTTTTTTTACAAGGTTACTTGTTACACAAATTATACTTCTTTTTTTTCTTATTGGTTTTTGTTTGCAATAGACTGTAAAAAAAGAGAACAACGATTTCTGCCACAATTGTTACCATCTTGACGTGTAGCGAACTTATATAGAAAACACCTTATCATGTTTATTCTCTTTCTTATACACTTACACTAAAAATAATACTACCGTAACTGTGGGAAGCCATGTAAATAGTTGAAACATTATATTACTAAGGTTTTGTAAGCAATGAAAATACTTTAGCAGCACTTTCGGACTTAGTCAAACTACTTGCTTGTTTCAACCAAGGCATGTGTGAGCTTTTATTAGTTCATCGGTTAGAAACTCATATAAGTACTCAATATTTGACAAGGTTCCAACAAAAGGTTAACATACAACGTTTTCTGAGGTGATTCAGTTTTTTTAAATATCTGATAATTATGAGATTTTATTAAAACACCATTTTTGAGACTGATTTCGATTTAGCTTAAATTCTTTACTATCAAATTATTTCCCTTATAGGCAATTGAGGCAATTTTGGTCCATATTTTGTATTTTTTCTTTTTATAATTCTTTAATTCGTACCTTGTACCGTGTGACGCCTTATGTAAATATAAATAAATAAATACTGGACAATATCACACAATTGCTCTGATCCTAAGGTAAGCAGCTGAAGCCCTTATGTTATAGAAATCAGAAACAACGACGATACCACAACATAAATAATATAATAAATCAAAACACAAAATCTCTAGGTATGTACGCCGCAAACTGAATAACTTTAGAAACCCCTGATATAGCCGTTAGTTTGGTAATAGAAAGCACATACACAATATCACACATTCTGAACTATTCAGAACTCGCACCTGTCCTCGATGTAATCCCTATTGCAAGTATGATACATAGTTATTAAAGTTCCATAATAGTTTCAACGAGACTACGTGTAGGTACTGTACAGTCAACGTGGAGTTAATTCTTCCTTTAACTGAGATAAAGGCAATTTATTTTTGTAGGAGACTGTACTCAAAGAAGTACTTTTAAAAATAACTCCGTCTAGAGCCTAACTATATTTTAAAACAGTACCTATGCTGTGTTGTTACGTAAACTATACACAACAAAACATGGTTAATGTAAACGCTATAGAAAGTCATGGCTTAGACATCTATTAAAATTACGAGCCCAAAACTATTTTGTATAAATATTGATACTTAGTTAAATTAGCATTAACTATCAATAGAGCTTATTCCAATAGTTTAAGTGGGTTAAAGAAGCATAAAGTTACAATATTGTTGCCTTTAAGAGTTAAGATACTTCGGAGTTTTGACGAAGTATTGGCGAGTGTGTTTTAACTGAATATTTGCTTTTGGGTTCTAAATATTTTTTTCAGTATACAGTAATAGTGACTGATAAACTATTATTATAAATAAGTATGCCTCAGAAAATAAGACAGTACATTGATTGTCATATTTTCGAAGTAATAAATTGTTTTCCACATGTGTAATAACGAGATACCCAATATAAAAAAGGCTCCGCCTTCTCTCAGGATATATTATAACAAGCAAGCTATTCTACTAAAATACTGGAGGCCTAATACGAAAGCGCATCGTTCGGTCGGTCGTATTATCCGATCAAATTAAAACATCCATTCCCCCGTATCAAAGGTCAAACAATTAAAAACGGTCGGGTTTTTTACACGGCTAGATTAAGTTGGTCATATTCTATCAAAGGATTGACACATGAGACTGGCCATTTTAATTTGTTAGGTTTATACAACCGAACAAAAGATACACTTTCGTGCTAGGCCCCCAGATGCGGTCTAATTTCATTTTTGGTATAATTGTTGAATCTTACTCTGAAAAAGTAGAACATACATTTAATCAATTTAAACTTAAATTATTGGTTTATTTTCCCAATGAAAATGTTAAGATATTGAAAAAAATGGTTGAATAAAATTGTTAACATATTGACTAAATGATTGGTTGAATTAGCTATACAAAAGCAGGATCATTTTTAGGGTTCCGTACCCAAAGGGTTAAATGGGAATGTCTGTCTGTAACCATCTCATGATGACATTTTCACAGATGACATATTTTCTGTAGCCGCTATAACAAAAAATACAAAAAATCAGAAAAAATACTAAAATAAATATTTAGGGGGCTGCTATACAACAAACGTGTTTTTTTTGCCGATTTTATAGATAATGGTACGGAACCCTTTGTGTGCGAGTCCGACTCGCACTTGGCCGATTTTTTATCCTTATTTATTAGCCAAATGCTTACACTTTGAATATTCAAACTTAGATGGCCAGAATGTTTTGCTTTTCATTACTTTCCAGTTTATGGTTTATCGAAAACCAGTTGCAAATACTTATCTTTATCATGTGTGTTTGAGAGTTAATCAAACTTCAGCCATGAAGCCTTAGTTCATCACTCGTCACGCTTTATAGAAACCAAAATGCTACCAAACTTCGACAATGATGTATCGAGTAACCTTTGTTATGTTATCAACTTCTGATTGGACCCTCTCAAACTGGATCAAAGAACCAATCAAACAGTTTTAATAAACCCCGCCAGGCCCATTCCGTTGATTAAATCCACTTTAATAATACACTCGGTTACCTAGAAGGTATTTTAGATACTTAATTTAAATCCCCTAGACCCTTGAGGGTCCTGCTTATACAGCTTTTAATTTTCTCCAATATTTCAAGTCACACCTTTGGAAGGGATTATTAGCTTTTAATTTGCATATTTTATACTAAATTTAGCGTTTTATTGGTCTCATGGTGCTATAAAAAACAGCATACCTTGCAATTAAATTAAAGACTTGTTTATTCAGTACAAAGTCAAGACTTTTTGGTTAGCATAAAAATTTAACAACGCAGCTGAATGAAAAGTATTTCTTAAAGGGACGCACTTACCGGTCTTAAAATCCATGAAAATAATTAGGGGTACCGCTGGGTTAACTAAATTGCAGTAAAAATGGTTGAAAAGAAAAATGTTTGCTTTCTTTATAGTATACTTTATCGATCTAAAGCGTTGGAGAAAGCTTTCGTATTACCAGAAAATATCAGTGATTTTTAATATCATAGCTATTATATAAATCTGCCTGGGATCGATGAGGCCAGTTGTCTGCTACTTACATTACTCACTTTTGTTTATATTTTATTTTAACATGTTGACACACTTCATTTAAAACATGTTGAGGCATAGATATCAAAAACCATGTCACATATAATCTAACATCTTGTGATTGCAAACAATGAGTTTGGAGTGCGTAATTTTACTAAACATTGAATGTGCTTTTATCATTTAATATTTAACCAAAAATGTAATAAATGTAGTTTTAAGATGTTTCTATCTGATTTCATAATTACGGCTTTGTGTTCAACGCGTACCGGCAATGTACTTACCTACATTCTATTGGGGTTCTATTAGTTTGCATCAAACCTCCAGTCGGCTACCAATTAGTTGTACTTAACTGTTCTGTTTCTAATTAATGAGATAATTCTCATTACTGCGTAACTCGTTCAAGAGCCTTGAACTGTATTAGTTCGCGTACTAGCTCAAATGAGCTAATGGCTGACGTTTCCGCTTGTTTGTGAAGGAATGTCTGTTTGTTTCGTTTTTGTTTCGTTCATTTGAGCTTGATTACGTAAATTCGTTGAATCCGAAGATGCCCGTGAGGTGAACGCAAATGAATGTACCTGTACCCGTACCATGAAATCGTTCGATTAAAGTTGCATTTTTACAAAGAGTTAAATATCGACAGAGAATGACTCTATTTTGGAACCATCAATATTTGACATAATTAAGATTTTTAAAAATTGTGCTGTATGCCTTAAATAGGGCCAATCGTGTAACAGCCGTGTGGTAAACTAGACTTAGGCTGGGTTGCACCATTTTAACTTTAACCATAACTATAACCGGTGTTTCTGTATGGATTTTGACAGACTTTTGACGTTTATTAAAGTTAAAGTAAGATGGTGGGTTGCCCAGGCCTATAGTTTATGAATTCATCATTGCTGTCTCTTAAGTCACTTATAAACTAAAAGTACAGGCTGTTCTAGAAATAGTGGAGTCCTATCTAAAACTATTTGTGAAAAAAAATGGGTTACCAAAATCTTTGATGGCAGTTTCGTTTTTTTTAATTTATACTCCCTTCCCAGGCTAAAACATTACACACAATGTAAGTTGCGAATCTATAAAGGAATTCTATTTTTGTCAGTATCTACGTCAGAGCTTTAAGAAGAAGAAGAAGAGCTGGTAGTAGGGCTCAAATTTCCCTAAGCTGCCCAGGAAAGTTTGTTCCTCGGGGCTAAAAGTGTAATTTTCGCATTCAAATGTTCTCGTGCCAGAATTAATGTTTTGTAGGAAGTTTTAAGCAGAATTTGAATATAAGAAATAAGCAAAGATTTTTTTTAATAACGTCATATTCACATACAAAAAGACAGCAATAAAAAAAACTGAAGATAAAAACGAATAGATTGCTTAACTTTAGCATTTGGAGATAATTCTAATATTTTATTACTTATCTTTTTAACAATTTGTACACAAAAAACCAAACTTGAGGTCTGATAAAACGATATTTTGTATTATATAACGCAAAGTAAAACCCGTCACCAATATTTTTTGGAGAAAATAACAAGTGATAGGGTAGGTATCTTTTTTTTGTTATAGAACTCCTAATAAAAGTATAAAGGAGGCACAGGAGAGGATACACAAAAAACATAACAAAGCAGAAGTAATACTACAAGAGATCATATTGTAAGCTCTTTGAAAAGATTACACCTACAACTGTAATTAATACCTAATTGCAGAGCCTAAGCATAATTGATCTGTCATTATTTTTTCACTGCAATCATTGATGAGACGCCTCAGTGAGTCCGTCGGAACAGTGTCGGTCATCAAAAACCTTTGCATTTTTCAGCATAAAAAGCTCTATTGTTTCGTCGATATTGCGACTGAAATCGTTTACCGGCCACAAAAATCGTTCGTCGGTACATTTCCGGGAATCAGGCAATCAGTTCAACAAAATTGGTCAAACATACTTTATGTCAGATTGGTGAATTATTGCGACAAAGTAAAAGTTTAATACAACAGCTTAAACGTAACCGTTTTATATTTCAATACCTATGAAAATTGTATTCTACTCTACATAGTATTTAATTAAAAAAAAACATATTATATGTTTTTAAAGCTTCGATATTTGTAATTAAAATGTTCTTCTTTCTTTTACAGGTGTTTTTATGTTGGCTAGCAGATAGTAAACGTGAGTATATATATTAAAACATAAGTGATAAAGCTAAAATGATGTTTTTTATATCTACTTATAATTACATATTGAGATCTGTTCAATCGTTCGATTTAAATGTACCATCTGAATTTGTATTTATGTTTTCACAATTTATGAGATAAAACAGCGATCAATTCATAAACAAGTGTTAATGATTAGTTACTTGACTAAAGCACAAAATACGGTGCTATACGTAATTAGTGACTAAAGTGTATATATTTCAAGCTGTTTGGTTGTTATTTCGACGACCTCCGTGGCCGAGAGGCGAGCATGCCGGACTTTGAATGGCGCCGCCATCTCTGAGGTTCCGGGTTCGATCCCCGGTGGGGTCAATGTAGAAAACGAACTTTTCTATATTGTCTCGGGTCTGGGTGTTGTGGTATTATCGTTTTTACTGATTTTTATAACACAAGTGCTTTAGCTACTTGCCTTAGGATCAGAGCAATGGATGTGATGTTGTCCAATATTTATTTATTTATTTTATTTAGTCCTGTGGGCCTAACCTTGATCTCTTTAAGCAATAAACTAAACCAATTAATATAACCTATTTTGTTTTTCGTTCTAAACTTTGACGTAATAAATAAATACTTAAATAAATATTAGACAACATCACATACATTTCTCTGATCCTTAGGTAATTAGCTAAAGCACTTGTGTTATAGAAATCAGAAAAAAAGACGGTACCACAACACCCAGACCCGAGACAATAAAGAAAGGATCGTTTTCTACATTGACCTTACCTTAGAGATGGCGCCGCCAAGTCCGTGCGCGCCTCTCGGCTACGGAGGTCGTCGAGGAGGAGTAAAATATAAACAAAATAATTCGATTTTTCGTTAGGCTTTTGGTCCCAATCTCTATAGTTTTGAAATGTGCATGGGAAATTTATATTTGAAAAGAGATGCTAAACCCCTTTCAAATGTGTCAGTTCCATTAAACCGTCTATAGGCCGGCCAACTGCAATCTTGTTTCCACAACCGGCTGATTGCCCGCTTGAGAACGTCCGATACAAGCTAATAAAGTTCCAGTTTTGCCTGATAGATTGTCATACGCTGCCGATTTATTGACGCACTTTTGCATGCTATAAGTGATAACTGGACCATCAATTTTAGCCAGTGGTTTGTGTCATATTAATATTAGCCTAGACTCGAAACTAAACTGAAGTTTGGCCGGCTAAACTTAATTATTTTCATACTCAACTATAGCCGTAAATTTAAAGCTTAGCATAAGCCAAGTATAAAAAATTCGGTATTTTTAGCTCCATAAAACTAACGCACTATCCCGATCATAAAGTGTGGAGGTTTTGAAAGAAAAATACCATTGTTATGTTGCTTTCATAGAAAAATTTGATGTAAACAATCACCTGATCACTTTGCTTTAAGGAGTGTGAAGGAAACAAAATATTAACAAACAAAAAGGATTAATAATATTATTTTCATCATTTTCAACTTAACACTGGTATAGTCCAGCTAAGTAAATATATGATTTTCGTCAGTCCCAGTTGTTGGCCACGTACTGACAATCGTGATTGTGCGCCTGACTGGGCACGCGGTAAACTAATAAAGATCAGTGTTTGCGTGTTCCTGTTTCAGTGGTGAATGCCTGATGAGTGGTCGCAGTAGCGATTCCACTGATTGGCCTTGATTCACGGCAATTGATTGGGCTAAAAGAAATTTATTTAATTAGAAATATTTGGAGTAATCAACTAAATAGGTTCATTGATGAATTTACGTCTTTTGGTCACTCATGATTACTATATTGAAAACAAATTTAAAAAAGACTGATATAATAAAAACAAAGATTTGTATTAGCTGGCATAGTCTTTAGTCGTAAGTTTTTTTATCATATCATTGATATTTAATTTGTTTTGCAGTGTTAGAAATTTTGGAGATGAATTTTTAAAGTAATTTAATCGATCTGTTTCATTTCTCTTGATTGAATTGAGTTTGTTGTTTTTTATCAGTGAGTTATAGAGTAGGCCGCCTCACAATAAAATTTTCTTCTATTATACTAGAAATAAAAACAGTTTTTGACGTCTTTGTAGTCAGTGCAATGTAACCTTAATTTAAAGTCAAACCTTCCTAATACCCCGTGGGCGTAGTGGAATTCGAACATCACACAAACAATTTGAAATACGTGTTCAAAATTCCAAATAAGTTAATTAAATCGTATCAAGATACAAAAGTGAAAATAAGTCACTCGAGTAGGCACTGTGGCAAGTTAAGGGTTTTAGAAACATCGTAGCCGTTTTGAGAATGTTAAGAATTTTTTCCCGCACAAGAGAAATGCTAAGTGGCTCTTTTAGTTTAATGGAATTGTTGTTTTGCTTTTAAATTCTTTGAAGTATAATACGTCACATTTATATTAAAATGAAAATATGTTTGTGTTGAGTAAGAGGTTTGAACAAGCAGACTATATAAAACCTTTGCATATTACGATTAGCTTAACTTCAGAATAAAAAATCAGTACTTTATTACTTATGAATTAACAGCATTAGATACTTTTAACCGAATATGATTGTCGTTCATATTTTTATAACATCAATACGTAATAAATACGTATGATTCTTCTTCTTCATCTCGAGTCAATGGCAATTAAATTCTCTGCGTAATAATAGTAATTAATACGTATGCTTAGAAACTATTATATTAAAATATACTCTCGCTTGGGTCGCGCACACATGTGTGCGCGGGCGCGTTGTTATTCTTTTTTTTTTTTTTTTCGAGCATACGGGTTAAATATTGTTTTCATCGACTTCAAAAAAAAGATGAGGTTCTCAATTCGAGTGAATGTTTTTTTAGCAATAACATGCAAGGCGCGTTCAAGATAATATAAAAATTGAATAAAAATACAATCACCTCAAGTATGTATTATAAAATGACAAATTTATTAAACCTGTGCTATAACTAAGTTAAACATTATTTTAATATCAGTTGAGAAAATTTGAGCTTTGTCGTTGGTTGATTGTACGTAGCGGTCTTCCTACGAGCGTACACTGTTGAGATGATACCTACTATATTTTCAAAATGTGAGCATGTGAAAATATTTAAATTAACACATTGGGTTTTGCAAAAATCCTGATAGGTATTTATCTTAAACGATAGCGAAAACCTTTGTTCTCTATCTTTCTTAATTCTGATTCTTATTGATCTTGTGAAAAAATATAAGAAATTCATGTCTACCCAGTCCACGCGTTCAACTATATAGATATTTAGACTATGGTCGGACTATTCAAATTAGTGTAGGTATTGAGTAAGTTTAGGTGTTAAAGTTGGTTAACTTTTATAAAACAAAATTTTTAGATTAAATCCTGACACCCCGATGTTTTTGTTAATTAACAAACACGTAGGTATCATTAATTAACAAAAACATGATTGACGTCAGCATCGCATTCTCAGAGGGCTTAAAAACTGGACGTTCCACCAAAAGCGGCACATCAACCCATCAGGCAACACTAACGTATGCACACCCATACAGCATTTTATGAGGCACCTGCTGGGAAGTAAAAAAACTGGAGTGTCTAGTCAGTCAGTCCAGTTTTGCATGCTATCCCAGCAGGCAACACAGCACACTGACATATATACGAACATGTAGGTTTACCCACAAGTAAAAATCACGTCTGTCCATTAAAAATCTATTAGATTAGTTAAGTGTTCTATAGATGCAACAATATGCTACAAACGGAATATTTTTATCGTAAGTATAAGAAGCATAAAAGCGTATTATGAAATAATTACCTGTAGATAAGTACACATGTTTAATATTCTCACAAGGTACATTTTTCATTCTATGCTAATGCTCCACTGAGCAGTCTTTCAAAGACGTAAAAGAAATGAAAAAAATAATTTCGCCTCACATTCGAGTTATAAGCCGATGGCTTAACTTTGGAGCATGATTTGTGGGTATAAGTCGAATTTATATCACGTATGTCATCATCAAATACGACAGTACCGAAAATGCGATTTTCTTTTAAGATAATTCGGAGTGGAAATGAAATGTAGGTATAACAAGACAAACAGGATAATAACGGTATTTGAACTGCCTTTTTTATTAGAGTCAATCTACTCGTATATAAACGATCTGTATAGTGTAATACAAGAAAAAAAAACTCAGCTGTGTGAAACAACTTATTATTTGTTCTCATCCAAAAAATTAAAAGTTTTGTCCCAGGTTCAATCTTTTACCCTGTATACAAATAGTTAAGACTTGAATTCGTCCCTATAAAAGCTCTTAGACATGCGCTTATTATCCGTTAAAATGCCTCATTTATTTAACGCAAACTAATCGTGCCGATACTTAACTCCACTCAATCTTAGAAAGCAACATTGTCTATAAGCCTGTGCACAGCTAATAGGCTAATAAATAACGGACAAACAAAGCTTATTCCCGGGGATAAACAGAAATAACGGGATCAGCAGGATCCGTCCAACAGTTCCGTACATGTTTAGTTTAGCTGGGAGGTGTCCGCACTTAGCCTCTCGATTGGGCCATGTTCCGTACATATGTTAGACACAAATGGTCCGAAAGGATTAACAACATCAAAACTGAGCCGAGTCAAAATCATAATAAAATATTCAGAACGCATCTGAGGGATTATTTTTGACGAAATATTGAAGCCGCGCCGGATTTGACTAAGGAACCTATTAATATCGACATCCGATATCAATTTCGGAATCGGTCGAGTTTCTTTCCGGAATTATGGATCTTGTCAGACTTGATTCTAGTAATGATTTGAGCGAGTTTGAATTATGTCTTCACAGTCAATGATTTTTAGTTAATTTTTATTTTAGGATTTTCAGAAAATATCGATGTAAATGAGGAAGCTCCAAATTTTGGCAAGTTTCTTCTGACGCATATTAAATATCTTATCTTCTAAATTTATAAACAAAGTCGGGTTTGTTACAACACTTATTACACGAGAACGGCTGGACCGCTTTTCATGGTTTATAATTTGTAGGATTTGTCTCCGCCCCGAATAGCAGAATAAATAATAAAAACATTGGAAAAGCTGACAAAAAAAGAAATTACTAAATGTTAGGCGGTACGAAGTTTGCCGGGTCTGCTAGTATAAATATAAATTTTTGACAACTGATACCCTTACCACTGAATAGCGCATTGATAATTTAAAAAGCAGTGTTTAAAATAGTCAAATAACAGAAATGAGTTATATTGTTACAAAAGAGTTAGTCAAAGTGTTAATAAAATTTACGGTTTACGAACAATACGTTACTTTGTTAATGTCAATAGTTGCAAAAGTACATAGTTGGAACACAGATCGCATTGTAGAGGTCTAAATAAGTGTGTGTACTCAAATTTCATAGCTCATTGTACTTTACATGACTTCTTTATTGTACTAAAACTATTCATAATTAATCACCCAAAACTACCATTAACGGGTCATAGTTTAAATAAATTAAACATGTTAATTTAATAAAATTCGGTAACCGTATTCCGTTAGTCAAAGTTCACATATTATGCAAATAGTGCACATTTGTGACTATTGCATGTAATTACAATGCAACTGTTCTTTAAATGAAGCTATTTAAAACTTTGTCGAGTCTCCACGTTCAGATGGTACGACGTCGAAATACTAAATTGGATTAATACATGATAAGAATTTAAAGTGGATGCTTTTCTAGCATCATATAATACGATGCTTTTAATTAATATTAAGTTTAATATAGCACAACTATTTAGACAGATCATATTACTTAGCGCAAGCTCCATTCAAAAAATACATTTTCAGATTTTTTAATTATTTATTATTTATTTAATTGCTTAAGACACAATATAAATGCTGTTACAGAATGGGTTGTGCATATGTCTTGCTTCATTAAGATAGCATGCAAATATAAATTAATTAAATTAAACATTGAGAATTATAAAGTCATAATAAAAATTGAATACTACATTATTTTTGTTTTCTCAGTATATAGTTTTCACTATTATCATACAAAGACACTTGAATGTATTTCTGCTACACGTCAAATAAAAACAGAACACGTTTTTTACATTACCCCAATTTCCTTTTCGTTTATTTATTATTATTATAAAATCTAGACTTTTCTGTAACAAACAATTGGATATCTAAATTGGATTAAAAATCTGCTACACATAGCGCATATAGGTAGAATGGACAGACATACAGGGCAAGCACTTTGAGTGTTTTAAAAATAGACCTGTAACACGGTGTGGCTATAAAATGGACTCAAACTTAAATTCTTGGTCTCCAAATTCAACTATAAAACTTACTCTACGACTAAACAGGACTGCATTAGAAATTACCGTACAAAGAATAAATATTATACATCGCATGACAGCAGAACAATCTCCGGTATAACTCAACGGACTTACACATTCGGTGTGCTACTAGCAACTTCGAAACTGCGATGCATAAAATTCTTATTCACCGAAAATACTGCATATATTTTCCCCCGCAAAGTTTTCTCAACTCCGACAAGTTTACTGAAAAGTATAGAACACCTCAAAAGGCTGTACTAGCAAATACCATGAATACTGGAATTTTATTAAAAACGTGAGTGGAATATTAAGTTGGTTTATGTTCGCTCTAATCCAGTGTTTAGAATATTGTATGTGATTACAGTATGTTGTGCTGTTATGTTCATTATAGTTCACTTTAATATATTAATAAGTCTACATCACTTATTAATTTATGTTTATGTATACGTATAACTTAAAATATTATAAAACAATTATGTGTGACGTGAAATCTAGTTTTTAATTTTTAATTATAGTTAAGAGAAAACGGATCAAAACTGCCCCACGTCCGACAGAAACGATTAGTATCTCAAAAACAATTATAAAAAATATCAAAGAAATATAGTATACTTTTAAAAATTATAATCATAAATATAAAAGCTATCCTCGTAACACGTTTACGTAAATTAAACATGTTAAACTTTTTCATACGCTTATCGATTTTCAATATCCTAAACGTTTGTCCAAATCTAATTTATCAGTACATTGTTGTTCCTAAAGTTAATCTGGCTAACGACAAAGCCAAATAGGCTGGTGTCTTGAACACGTAATCTCTCCAGTAACATTATCCACTCAGCTAGAGTAGGCTCGGCAGCCAAGCTCCCTAAAAGCTATAAATGAAGAAACCAGACGCCTACCGCACTATAAGATTGAAAGCACTATAAGGCTTCCCAAGGCGTCACGCGAAGAATTTCATATAAGCACGCGGGGTGAAGGGAGACAGTAATGAGATACCCATTTGTCTTCTTTAAGGTTTCACCAAAATATTCCTATAGTAACGACGTCTCAACTCTGCGTATGAGATGAGGGGTTGTTATGAGTGAAATATCAATATACGAGTAAGTACTTTTACTGATATGTACTCGTTACTTGTTTCTCTGTTGAAGGACAAGCCTGATTTACGAAGTTTAACGTTAGACGAGATATTTTTTTCTTTATTAATCTGAATTTACTTTTACATCGTTAAAAATACTTTGAAGTAATACAAATTCAGAAATCAACAGGTATGGCGTCTGACTAAATTTCGAGACTTATGACACTAGTAAACTTAAGTCAAAAGTTTGTAACAAGGTCTTGGAATCTGAAAACTCCGCTGCTAATATAATGAACGTCGAACACGCCACCGACACAATCAGTAAACTTAGGGACTTTATTTCTGATGCATACTATTGAATAGTTATATTGATGACTCAATATCGTTTCTTCCGATTAACTAATTTGTGTCACTACACAGAAACCAACTACGTATGTAACTTGCAGTGTATGTAATTACTATTTTTATGATCTTTATGGCTTGTAACGTTATTATAATTAATGGTAATTTTAAATTATTAACGAATTTTAACATTGTTATGATTTAAAAATGCTTTTAGTGTAAATTATTTGGTTAAATCATCATTGCATTTAAATGTCTAAGCAAGAACCTTAAACAAATAAATTATTATACTATGCATCAAACACTAGATCTAGTCCTGACATTGCAAAATACTAGAAAATTGTATTTGTGAAGTCTTCCAATTCACACAGACACTAATTTTATTTTCTCAATTTACCAGAAGAAGAATAAAATTGGAACCACGCGGAATACGCCAAATTGAACTATTTATAAGTAATGTATACGTCAAGAAAAGGATTGTGTTAATACATACCGAAATAACTTTGGGTTTAAAACGGTAACAAAAAGTGAGGCGACAAGATTCCGTAGACGGTCTATGGCAAACGTGATAAAATAACACGAAATAAGGAAACCTCAGAGGTACAGTTATGGGAGCGTAAAACAGAATGTCTACACTTTACTGGGTAAAACTAGAGATCGGTCCTACATAAACCGACAGGATAAGATCAATATTGATCAGACTTAAGCAATATCTGGCACAAATATAGACGAGGGATAACCCAATAAAAATATTCCCGAATATGTAACGCATTTCATTTTTACTTATAAGTATTTGAATGCTAGACGGACTACGGATAAAGAAAATAAATTGATTTGAATTAAAAAAACGTTAATACATCATGGTTTGAGACGAATTTGATCACATTAGAATTTAATATGTCAGTTACTTATGGAATATGGACCATTAGTATAGCGATTTTAGTATATTCGGCAACAAATCAAGCATTTGCATTCAGAAAGTATCATTAGGTGACGTGGAACTTATTCATGTCTCTACAAACATGACTAGTCTGCCGCATTGCATTGAGTTGAACCAAACGAGCTTCAGGTATTTCGCAGTGTATTGGGCAGACGTGGATCTTACTTACGAGGTACCAGAAAGCAAATTTTTATTTATTGAGGGTCTAAACCAGCACACCTAGTAGTTAAGGTTCCTTTCTCAAATTGACTTAGGTATAAAACGCAAGACCTTATCCTACGGTTACGACACCAGGATAGCAGGCTTACTTTAACTGAAACCAGCTTCTGTTTAAAATGGATCCTGTTAAATGACTTCTATAATGATAGATTTTTAATGGTAACGTTTTGTTAAGGACCTAACACTTAAAATTGTGATTTAAAAAAAGTTTATAAATAACATTGATGTTTTTTTTAAAAACGTTTTTTATTACTCCTGTTTCTATGATTTTTATTTTATTTATTCGACTGATGGAAAAACATCTGTCTGAAATATATCCATCTTGTTTGTTAGGGCGCGGTAGCGGCGGCGCGGTGTATGTTTGTACATTTACTTGCTTTTGGCGTCTTACTTAAGGTTTATTTTTTCCACAATACCTTTTCAACAAAAAAAAAGCTTTTATTAGCTAGCTATTATCTAGTTAAATAATAAACTTCTATGAACCATCTAAGAATTCTCGTGCTCATCATACAAACATTGCGTGATAAGAACCCCCAACTGCCAGGCTTTTCAGTCTTGAGCGCGAATGAAAAAATAAAAATACCAGAGAAAGAGTCGCCAATAGTGTGCTAGGTTAGAGCCGAGCTGACTGCTGAGGCACCCACCAGTGCAGTGGCAAAGGAACTGGAATCTTTAAGTATGTAAACTATCTTTTTAGTCTACGTGTGTCTTTTCATTTGCTGGTATCACTGACAGCTAAACTAATGACATTTTTTTTGGTAAACGACCTAGTTTGGTTAGTTAATCAAGAATCTGACATTGACTGATTAGATGTGCACTGAAGTGTGCCAGGTTCTTAGAATCGAGAATTGATCTAAATAATATAATACCTAGACAATTTACCATAATTAATATATCGAAAACATTTAAACGATAGAAATGTGCTGCATTAAGTTTTTTTTTTTATGTAAACCAATCTATCTGTCTATTCAGCCTATTGCAGTCTATTGCTGGACGTAAGCCCAGCCAAAGAGCACGATCGTCCGCTTTTTTTATCCAGCCACTGCTAGCCATCTTCCTTAGGTCGTCGGTCCATCGGGCTGGGTGGCGTCCTACACTAAGTTTGCCAAGGCGTGGTCGCCACTCGAGAACCCGTTTAATCCACCTTTCATCGGTTCTGCGACAGATGTGGCCAGCCTACTGCCACTTAAGCTTGCTACATTTTTGGACTATGTCTGTTACTTTGGTCTTTTGCCTGATGATCTCGTTTCGGATTTTATCACTTCACGAAACCAATCGCTTTTGTTTTTTAGCAACTTCGAGAGGATACTTTATTTATTTTTAAGGTGTTGTAAGGCCAGTGACTAAACCTTACTGTCAGATGTAATCAAGCCGCCAAAAGGCCTCTGATACTCATTATTTCCTATGCCTCTGACAAGGCTTTATGTCGAATATCAAGCGATATCAGCTGGAAACAACTTTTAAAGTGCTTTCCGAAACACGGAGATGCTAACTGAATGTTGTTTGTCTGGGCATACCTATAGTAATATAAAAACAAAAAAAGCGAGCCTTGTAAAGAATACATTGACTTGTCCATACACAGAAGTTTCAGCCTCAACGAAAGATCTATGCAAATAGAAAATAAAGCCTTTTGAAACCGTTGGAATTTTCTGATTTGTTTTGTACGTGACTCGTTTTCAATGTTGCAAAACTAATGTAACAAGGATTTACAGCAAGAGTATTTACAGCAAGAGGACTTACATCTATCTAATAACTTATCCCGAGGAGTTCTGACTAATATTTAATGTATCTTAACCCCTGATCTCAGGACATGAAGTTACGCGCTCTCATGCGACTACTTGGCATACAATCTTACATCTAAATTGAACTTAAGCCTGAATTAAAGCCTTTCATCAAGCATTCATCAAGCTTGTCAGCTTGATAAAGTTTAATCTGTCGATTAAGGCTAGCTTTCCACTAGAGATGTGTTACGATGAGCCAAAAATAATAGTCGTCGAATCTTAGAATGCGCGTGCTGGAATGTGAGTTGCACGAGGGATGTGGCTATTTTAAGTATGAACAGTTTATATTACACTTCGTAACTTAGTCAGTTGCGATATGGTTTTGAGTCCAATGATAATTTATATAATATGTATCATCTTCATAGCATCATATTATTTTGGCGAAAATAGATAGTATATTTACGTAACATAAAAAAAACTATGTTCCTTACAAATTATCGCCGGGGTTTTGCATGGAAAGGTAAACAAAATTTCTACGGATGATTGATGTTGGCGCGATGTTGACGCGAAAGCCTCGTCTGAGTCACCTTTGTACATCTTTATTTTGTGATCAAAAGAGTGCATAGATAGATTCACCTACTTATTACCAAATAATACCTACCTTGTAATTACTTATAAGGATTGAAAATTCGAAACCGGTGTAAAACAGTTTAAAAAGCAAGCTAAAAACTAAAATCCATTTGGTTGTCCATTCAGGTCCAACTGGAGAGACTGATAAATAAATTCTGACTAACAATATATTCAGGGTGGCTTGTTCATCAGAAAAAAAATATGGAACAGTAATTACAATATTTTTTGAGGCAGAGATAACCGATAGTACCTACCTCGAATATAATAAACTTGAGTGGAAAACAATATACTAAGAATAAACGATGTTTTGTGACCATAATTTATATTTTGTTTACAAATTGTTTTTAATATCTTGTTGTATCCGCTCTTCTTCTTCCCGAATTCTCATCTAAACCTCTTTGTAATGACACAAACTGTCTTACGTGTTTTGACGTCCGCTTAAATTGGTTTACGTAAATCCTATGTGTACTTCCGGCCGTCTGAGCCAGAGTCCTAGAGAGATCTCGCATATTTAGGCTGATAACGAATCGTAGGTGACGCCAATATACCTAGGTTTCATCGTTTGTGACGCAATAGATTTTTTGAAAATTGAAAAAAACCTGGCGCAGACAGCCAGAATTTCACGTTTTACGACACTCTGGATCTCAAATTCTAGAGGGTTTTAGGGCCCCGTTTCTTATCAAAAGTTTAGTGACGCGATATGTGACGGCATCTAAAGTAGTTTCATCCATTTTGATGCAATGGTTTTCGCGGAATCATGAAAAACGTGTGGTCAGACAGCCTGATATCCGGCTGTCTGAGCCATTTTGTTTTTGCAGATATATAACGAAATATCACATTTCAGACTCATCTTTATGGATTTTACTTTAGTGACGCGATATGTGACAGCTCTCGACCAGATTTGAACCTTCGTTACCCACGCGTTTAGGAGACATTCTGAAAAAACTGTTGGCACAGACAGCCGGAATCCGGCTGTCTGAGCCATCCAGTTCTACCACTTCCAGGTGTTCTTGGTAGCTGGAAACTCATCTAATCTTTAGTGACGGTGATGGTTAATACGAATTATCGTTTGTGACGGCTCTATATGCCGGCAAACAAAAGATATAAGCAAATCAATTGTTCTCCATACATCGCTGCATTAGGGTGACCACACTTCCCACTTTATTAGGTTAATTATGCAAATACTAGTATAGTAGAAAATCGAGGCAACTCGTTTTACGACAGCTGCTTGCCGTGTTCTTTAAATACGTATTTGCGTATACGTTGGTATGAAGGACCAATCAACACTAATAATTGCTTTTTGGGTTAAGTGTGACTTGTTTAGGGCTTACCCTAAGTGATTCAAGAGGAAAATTTGTTTGACCACTCTTATTCAGAGTAATTTGCTGTGTTTTACTGGAAATGCTGGAACGGCCCATTAGGGACAAGATGCAAAAAATGAATTTAAATAATACCTTTATTTTGCAAGTCGTTCTCCCGTTTCATTGAGTAATTTATCAACTCGTCCCACATGCCTACGGCCCATTTGGGTCAAGATGCAGAAAATAAGAAATTCATGTTTCTTTTAGAGTTCCGTACCCAAAGGGTAAAACGGGACCCTATTACTGAGGCTCCGCTGTCCGTCTGTCTGTCCGTCCGTCTGTCACCAGGCTGTATCTCATGAACCGTGATAGTTAAAGAGTTAAAATTTTAACAGATGATGTATATCTGTTGCCGCTATAACAGCAAATACTAAAAGACAGAATACAATAATTTTTTAAGGGGGCTCCCATACAACAAACGTGTTTTTTTGCCGTTTTTAAATGATACGGAACCCTTCGTGCGCGAATGCTAGTGCTATTTCTTAAGTATGGTAAATATTGTTAAATCAAATATCACATTCACAGATAAAATGGACATGGTAATAATCACAGATAAATACGTATTTAAAGAACACGGCAAGCAGCTGTCGTAAAACGAGTTGCCTCGATTTTCTACTATACTAGTATTTGCATAATTAACCTAATAAAGTGGGAAGTGTGGTCACCCTAATGCAGCGATGTATGGAGAACAATTGATTTGCTTATATCTTTTGTTTGCCGGCATATAGAGCCGTCACAAACGATAATTCGTATTAACCATCACCGTCACTAAAGATTAGATAAGTTTCCAGCTACCAAGAACACCTGGAAGTGGTAGAACTGGATGGCTCAGACAGCCGGATTCCGGCTGTCTGTGCCAACAGTTTTTTCAGAATGTCTCCTAAACGCGTGGGTAACGAAGGTTCAAATCTGGTCGAGAGCTGTCACATATCGCGTCACTAAAGTAAAATCCATAAAGATGAGTCTGAAATGTGATATTTCGTTATATATCTGCAAAAACAAAATGGCTCAGACAGCCGGATATCAGGCTGTCTGACCACACGTTTTTTATGATTCCGCGAAAACCATTGCATCAAAATGGATGAAACTACTTTAGATGCCGTCACATATCGCGTCACTAAACTTTTGATAAGAAACGGGGCCCTAAAACCCTCTAGAATTTGAGATCCAGAGTGTCGTAAAACGTGAAATTCTGGCTGTCTGCGCCAGGTTTTTTTCAATTTTCAAAAAATCTATTGCGTCACAAACGATGAAACCTAGGTATATTGGCGTCACCTACGATTCGTTATCAGCCTAGATATGCGAGATCTCTCTAGGACTCTGGCTCAGACGGCCGGAAGTACACAATCCTATCGCACAAAAGATTCGTAATTAATTCCAAATAACCCCGCAAAGTTGAGACGGAGGGAATTTTAGAACACAAGTAATGCCTATGGCTCACAAAGCCAAAGGACAGTAACGAATTTACTGACACAAAATAAATAATCATAGTAAATTAATGATTATTTATACCAGAAAAAGGCGTGATTATCTAGGGGGCTTATGTTTTTACTCATCCAAGAGGTTAAACGATCCCCGGCTTATACTGAGTTACTACAAAACTTAGGTAAAGTCTAAATTTGTAGTTGCTCAGTATCCGAATTTTCCAAAAGAACCGTATTACAAAACGAATCACAATAGTCTGACGAAATCACTTCGCAGTAGTTTCAAGAAGTCAGGGTATTGTAAATTAAGAATAGTCAGTAGTGTTGGAAATTACTTATTGACCAGCTACTTATGACGCTGACTGTACAGACTTATTGAAGATATTGCTGCCTTAAGAATCTTTATCCTAATCCTGCAAAAATATGAAATATTAAAGTCTGTTTTTCATCTCACATAATCTTTCACATCGATCCATATTTTCAAAGTAAATTTTTGTTCATGTGTCCCGGTTTGAGTTCATTTTAGTCATTTATTCATTTGCACAACATAATATAATAAGAGTAAGATGATATTGTGGGCTTAAGGCTAAGACATTTATAGACCCTTCGTTTATAAAGCCGTTCGTTGAAGTACCTCCATTGCCCACAAAATATGCTACAAAATATGTCTTTACAAGTCACTCACGCTATACTCGTATATAAAATAATAGTTTCTTGATAATTAACATTTTATCAAAAATTATTAAAAAAAAAAATTAGGGGTACTCAAAAGTTACCGTATTTTACCGGTATTTCATTAAGTTTTCTTATTTGTATCTATTAAATGTAATATCTTTTTTGTTCATCAGCTTTTTATGCATTTTCCATCATAGAAGACTTTATTGGTTTCTTTTATTTTCTGATATATCATAAATCTTGTACATGTACTAAACGACAGCGGAAGGCGAGGCGAGAGCGATCGCAATGATACATTGAGAATTAACTATGTCGCCGTAAACAGCGGCATCTAAACGAATGTTAAATGTGTATAATGCATTCTTGTTTAGCCTGTCTACTTTGCTAAGAGATTGTTGAAAAAGGCTGAAGCGGGGTGGTTATCCTTGACTAGCGTTGAGTATACTGCATTTTTTTATACTATGGCATGTTGACTTTCACTGTAGCTTGCCTAGTTAGAGCTAACATAACACAAGCAACTGAGAGTTATGAACGTTTTTATTGGATTACAATCATGTTCTATTGTAGTTCTTATGTAGATGGCATAAGACGTAATATACATTACTTAATAACTGAGAGTAAACTTCGAATCAAGACTTCGAGAGCAAGGAACTTGGGTATCATAAAGATCTATTTATTGCTTGTGATATAAACGAGAACGTAGTTTAACGTTGTGGTAGAGTTCTTTATAACTTTGACTATGTTACCGGATTACTAATGTTTATAGTTTTTTCAGTTATAATATTGTTTCAGGTGATTACTATTTAAAGTTTAGACTAGGTATTTAATCTTTATTTGATAAATACATTTCTATGAGTTACTCTCACAGTAACTTTATAATGGCACTACGGTTTTTTCTTTGTTAACATAGAATTTAGAAAAACTAAAAGCTATAGTCTATACAAAAAAGCAATAGTATTTTTTAGATAAAAAAAGAGTACTTCTCATAATTAACTCTTTAGTCATTATTGCGCACTACACAAAGTAAATAACGTAATTTAGGTTTTTTTTTTCTAAATCTTTTCCAGATAACTTTGAGGTTCATGGCCGTTAAATTGGAGTATCAGGTCAGGAGACAGGACATCAACTCCGCACAGTTTGAGCTTATGAGAATGGGATAATGTATAGATTTACTATTACAATATTAAAAGTATGAAGTTCATAATTTAAAAAGTTGTTAGTATGTATTGTATTCAAATCTGGAGCAAAACAAGTTAGATATTTTTTTCCAAAATGTTTCGACAGTTTATTGGTATATCCCACGGGAGTAAATCCACAGGCGTTCTTTAGCTTGTAATAAACATTAACAAGTTCAAAATCTGACACATTGTTTCAAAACAAGAACAACAGAAACAGTATGCAAAACAGTGGATCTACTGTTTGCTTATGACAAAGGCATTAATTGTGGATTGTTTTTGGATTATAACGAATATACGCTTGAATGCCTTGAATCACAAAGACGAATTGGTAAAGCGGTTAAGGGGAGGAATCAGAACACAAAATATTTACTTATTGGATGCAGACGCATGAAACCGCTTAGTTTTTTTTAATGTGTCTGGTGTTGCTTAGCTGGGTTGAATTAATAAATCTAAAAAGAATTAACAGTTTTAAACAATTCGTAGGAAATAACATTGCTTGGAAGAATCCAAATTATACGAAAGAAGGAATTTACAGGAATGAACTAGTACAAAGATCGATAAACTATACATTTTATGTCTCAGTAATTCAGTATTTAAGGCGAAGTGGCTGGTAGCTAACTGTGTTTTTACAATTTATTCGAATCATCAAATTTTTAAAAATATTTTTTTATTTATGATTGAAACATAAAATACCTACATATCTTACTATTTATTTATTATTCAATTGATTTTTAATTTACCAGAATTTCCGTGGACACCCGCCTTATAATGGATTAACCATTTACCCTAAAGGCTTCTGTTGTTTCTAAACTAGTTATTGTTGCATGAAACTGGTTCGAGCCGGTCTCAAAGCTAGCCACGCTCTTTGAAACAATGGCGGCTACCACACAGTAGGTGTTTCCGGTTAGTATCCGACTATTATTTAAATATATATAGTAAATATCTACCATGACGACCGTCTGTTGTAGTGGTTCGCGCTGCGGACTACAAAGCCTGGTGGTTGCGGGTTCGAATCCCGCACGGGGCAAATGTAAGTGTAATGATCACGAGCATTGTACCTAAGTCATGGATGTTTATGAACGTATTTCAGTATGTTTATCCGTTGTCTAGTCGCTATAGTACAAGCTTTGCTTAGTTGGGGGCTAGCTAATTTGTGTGATTGTAGAAACAATTTATTTAATTATTAATTAATATACGATGCCATTATTGATGACGCGATTAGTTAAGGTTTTTCACCTTGACCGCAAAAGGCTCCGAGTTCGGTTCCCGGTATGGCTCAATTCGGGAAATGATCTTATCTAAATTGGCTAGAGTTTGGGTGTACTGGGAGCCACCCCTGGAAAATAAACGTCTGATACCTCTTAACACAAGAATGTTAATTCTTTGCATCTTGACCACAAAAAGATGGTGGTATCTGGCACATTTACTATATATTCAAATAGCTGACTAAGAGCTATTTAGTAGGCAAACTCGATGATTGTAGCTTACAACAAGATTAAATAAATAAACATGTGTTAAGTTCACTCTTACTCTTACGTAAGTACTTGCCTTAGGTAAGAGTTTTTGTAGAACAGTTTATATTTAATGAGACGTCCAAAACAATACTATTACTAAAATAAGATAAAAATGAAAAAAAAAGAGAAGTAAACAAACCAAAGGCAATGTTACTAACTAAAAAGGTTAGCAACATTTATCGCCAACAACAGACTTGAAATTAACCCTGTAACGGTAATATTACCGTGACCCTGTGTACCATTGTCGGTCTCTTAAAATTTAATTTAACTGTTATTGTTTAATTGGTAATAAAAGAACTCTCTTAAATAAACATCGCACATAAAATGTTGAAAAGAAATACGTAACAACGGGAATACCATTATATTTTCAGAAACCTGAGTAAAATAATTGCTTTTTACATTATCGTAATTACGTATTCGAAAATTGGTGAATTTGTTAGTTCAGTAACTTGAATTAAAATCAGTTCGCGTATTTTGTACTCTCGCTGAAATGTGGGAGTGTTTTCAAGTAAATTGTTTATGTAAGGTCAGTAGGCACAACGCGTGTGTCAGTGTGGGTGACAGTTTGCGTTGAACCTTGGTTTGTATAATTGGTTTCTGGAGAAAATTAAGGTGCGGTGCGCCTACATGTAGTACTCGCAAGGCAACGCTCGCACGCGCACAATATGTGCCTACTCTTAAAAAACTCTAAAGAAAATTACATTAAGAATATACAAATATGTGTCCTTAGGTGTGAATGTCTGTGGTGCCTAAGATGGGTTTGAAAAACCAGGTCACCAGCCCCCTCCCCTCCGAAGGAAGCAAGGATGTACTATAATTCAAATTTAAGTGAGGAGTAACTACTTACTACTGAAGAAGCAAAGATAGTAAATAATTACCAAACGTTCAGATATAATAACCGAATAGAATGTCCGGGGATGCGCTGAACATTTTATTTTACGTAACAAGCGCCACATCAAGGCGTAATGTGACTAGAAGTTCGGTAGGTGGTTCGCTTGATCGCTATACTTACTAACTCGTGCCCTGCGGTGCATCACCCGTGCCACTTACTGCTTTTTGCGACTATGCAATTACACTAAAACGACTTTTTCTGAAGAGTTTTACCCTTCTCTGGGTGATAGCAGATTAGGAGGAAATTATATTCTTAGATAAATATTATTAATTGCGATATATGTATATTCAATCATATGCTTTGAAAAAAGGATAAATGAATAACAATGGCCCCCGCGCACATGTGTGCGCGACCCGAGTTTACAGGTTAAATGCGGTTTCAAATTTACTTCCTGTAACTATTTTTTTTATGTGATGGACAATAAAGAGTCATCGTCTATTCATATAGGTGCTATAGTTAAATATTTTTAAAGGGAGTATAGTCCTAAAAGACACACATTGTAAACATGAGTAATTAGTGTAGTTATGATTTTCGTCTCCGTTTCGCATACTATTGTACAAAGTACAAACAAAACAACATGACGTACCAATTTTTTTTTCTAAAAATGTAATTATTCTTCATGTTGTATGATTCACAGCCGCCATTGATAGTTATTCTCTTTTTAATTTTAACATATCCTTCTGCGAAAAATCCTGTCATAACAAAGTACTGTCATAATTAGGTCATGCAAAGATTGCATTTAGATACAAAAATCTCTGTGTCTGAATAATTGTGTCCCGTTTTAAACAATTATTGTATGACACATTTCCAATGACTTTAGTTATACACTATTTTATCGTAACAACAATTATGTCATCATCCTGTTAGTTGAACTCTGTGCACAGCTCCTTAAATAACGATTGAATCAAAAATAATTATTGCTAAACTATCCTGCTCTTCTGTCTTCTGCATATGCACTAAAATTAAAATAAAAATTGGCAAATTTATTGATTACCTATATAAGGTGTAAACTTATCAGTTAACTCTTTTCTAGAAGGTGGTCCTACTGCTCAAATAAAACAACTTTTTGTATGAGACCATCTTCGAAATTGTAAAAAAATATTTCATATCTTTATACAAACTGGTCTCAGCTGATCTGCCGTTTTGTATGGGGAAATGGTTTTTTGTTTTGTGATTTTGAAGTTGGTCCCATAGAAAAATTTGTTCTATTTAAGTAGTAGAATCATCCCCTAGAAAAGAGTTAACTGATAAGTTTACGCCTTAAATGTGTAGGTACTGTATTGAGTGTAGTCTTGGGATAATGGAACTTATTATCTGGTTCTAATAAAACGCTCAAGCTAAATTATACTAGCATCAAGATGGGTCATAATTTTTGATATTTATCGTGGCTATTACGCGGCAAATACACAAAAAATACAAAATAAAATACATTCTAAAATATGTGTCAGTCAATTTTCGTTGATATCACAAGCAATTTTTTTCATTCTTACTACTTAAGGCACTGCTTATTTCTAAAACCGTATTAAATTTTTCCCGTGTCCGTACACAGTTCACTCGGTTGCGGTAGCACGTGATCATTTTATCGGCCGATCGACAATACGCGCGGCGTTCTACTTCGACCATATAGAGAAAACAGATGCATCAGCTTGTTTAAGTGGTGAGGAAAATAAATCCAGAGATTCTGCTGTTCACACGGATTAAAAGCGGTAAAAATTTCGATGAAAATAACACTTGTTGTTCTGTATTTGAGGATAAAGAAAATTTTGAGTTTTAAAAACAAACCAAAACTTACTGGTTTTTCATTGAGTGAAACTGGACAGTCTGCATATTGATTTTTAGTAAAACAATATTATTAATTGTGTTAAAAAAGAAACTAGAACTTCAACGATTCTATAATTTCAGATATTGAAGCATCTTTTAACAATGGTTCATTCATGTCATTGAAATAAATATTGGGTCCGTGGCTTATGTCCCCGTGGTGTATGCACCCGTCGTGGCCGTAGCACCCGATCAGTTTAATTGACATTAACTATATCAATATGGACGCATAACAATATTCTTTTTTATACGATTTTTTACGTCGTTTTAAGAAACGACATTGCGCAATGGATGTGAGAATTTTTAAGGTATACACTTTTTCTGACAATCTGGTATTTGATCATTAGCGTTCAAAGACTAAAGCTGAAATGATTACAATACGATTGTCTGACGGTCACAGTACAATGGGCTGGCCGTTGTTTCTAAGCTGTGATAAGGGTTCAAATGGCTCACAAAGCGCAATGTCGAAGATAACAGATTTTCCCTTTTGGTAAATAAAAGTGAGAGGTTTTTTTCTGAGTTCGATATGAGGATAGTGTTTCACTTGTAGATCGAGTAGCAATGAGATGTCATTTTGTGTCTTTGGTACTTTTGGACTTTACAAGGAAAAAGCGAATGTTTTGTAAACAACATCTGTTATACGTGTGTAGTGTTTTATAAGTCTTTGCAACAATTGTACAGAATGTATGCTGATACAAGATTACAGTGCTAAAAAACACATAATATCTAGATGTGTAAGTTGGCTTGTTTTCCATTTCAAGATCAACGATCAATGACCATGTCAAGTTCCATTGGATTCCCATTCCATTTAGTTTCTACACACATTTTACCACTTTGGAAGTGTCTCTCTCGCAAACTGTTCAGTTTATAAAAAAGGTATTAAAAACCTCAATACCATTTTTGAACACCTATCCATAGATTTCCACACTTTTTTGAGTTCGATTTTTGAGTTTCAGTTCTAAGTATGGGGAACCCCCAATATTTATTGTTTTTTTTTCTATTTTTGTGTGAAACATAATGCGGTTTACAAAATACATCTACTTACCAAGTTTCAACAGTATAGTTCTTATAGTTTCGGAAAAACGTGGCTGTGACATACGGACGGACAGACAGACATATCGAATCCAAAAGGGTTCCGTTTTTTGCCATTTGGCTACGGAACCCTAAAAAGAAGGAATCTAACGACGACAAAAATAAATAAAGGGAGTCATATTCTTTTTGAATTAGCGATAAATTAGCTGTTTAGCCACAATTGAAAAGCGATAAATGCGAAACGATGCTTGCTAATGAAGTTTGTCCTTAAACCATCGGCTGGCTGAAAGTCACTTGATTCCCATCAGGAACTCGGTAATGGGATTAAAATATCCCATTCCCCTGCGTATTTTACAACAGAAGTACAAAAAGTGGGTTCGCTCTATAAATATCTTGCTTTTTTTTCAACAAAAAAAAAACTATGATGCGTCATCACTGAACCTAGTACTGTAATCGCTGTCTACAGAATTGGCGATCTGGAATGAAAAGTAGACCGTCAATTCAGTCACTGGACTGGATTGCTCACCGAATTATTCCAGTGGCATTCTAGCTCTGGATTTGATGGCTGGACTTGTGTGGTTGTTAGCCAGGCTATATAGTAGCGAGTACTTTACCTACTGAGCTTTTTTATTTTCTGCCATTTAAGTAGTTTTGGTGTATGTCAAGACACATACAAGGCGCCTTTTATTCTTATCGTGTTACTTTACTTCATTTTTTGTATCGAAAGGCTAGAAATATACATAATATGTGAATAAAAAAATAAAATCTCGCTCTCTCTGTAAAGCAAGGTTAAGCTTGTAAAAATGTTTAGATACTGAGAAATGTATCGAATATTTTGCACTCTCATTTTATATCATGTCAGATTTTTTATTCAAAAACGTAAACTTAAACGGATGGATATAGTAATTATAAAATTAGTATTAATCTTTGTGAAAATTTTAGTACTCAACAAAATGTTTTCGATCTCAAACTGACATTATTTGCGCATTTTATCAAATGGCGCACCCAGTTGTTTTTTGAATTTTGTAATTTGAAGTTTAGAAAAAAAAGCATTAAAACCACTGGGTTATTATACACTGGTATAATATCTTTAAATTTAGAAAAGTAAAAGAAAAACAGATTATTTGGCTTGAAAATTAAACAAGAATGATTAATAACTTCAGCATTTTTTAAATCTTAAATGTACATAGGTAGGTACTCAATTCTTTTATAGCCATTTTCTATTTTTGCTAATCTAATTTCTTCTAATTGAAAGGCTACATCTCTTCTATAGCCATTTTTCATTATTTGCTAATCTAATTTCTTTGTACTCGCTGTCCTTTGATTGGGATTCTAGATTATATTATAAGTAGAAATGCTTAGTTTGACTAGGAGCCGCGTTCTAAGCTCACATATGGTCTAGATTGAGGTCAACAGAAGACTATAACTCAATCGTATTAAGTACACACGTTTGTGAAACAGTAAAATAACACAAAATAAAACAAGTAGTTACTTGTCCTTAAAGACAAAGACCCATTGATTCGTAACACATGAATATTTTGGTCAAGCCCTCAATCGCGCAGACATTGGCCTGTATTTCTTGCTGTTTGTAAACTATGTCATTGACCTATTTGGCACTGGTACAATGATCCGCTATGCGTGTCCTAGTTAGAAAAAAATCACTCTTCGTTACGTCACTAACAGTTGGTTCGATTGCTATTTGACGAGGAATTAAGGTTGATTGCTCGTTGGTAGATATTAGAGATGTAGGTATCAATGAAGAGTTATTATGTTAGATTGGCTCAACATTTTTCTTTTACATGCAATATCCTTTGGAAAAGGGTGTGCATTATGCAAATCTGTCAAGCAAAGCTGGTCCGACCGGCTAGGTTTCGCGAGGATTACCAGGATTCGACTTTCAAAAGGATTTATGTTTTCTATTTCTAGAATCACATATTTTGCCATGGTGATGTCATTGGACTGTCTCAATACAACTAACGAGCATACATCTGTGTGGTATAGTTTTTTAAATATTTAACCTGTAAACAATATTCAGTAATTGACACTTTTTTCTTACCTTATTTATAAAATACGATAATATTACACAGCTACATCTGTCATTGACATTGAGCTTTCTGGAAACCCGCTGGAGGAACCCAGCTGAATTGTCTAGCCTGGACTGATTCGTCAGTTGCCTTACAGAACCCCTTAACCAAATATACACTGAGACTGTTTGGCGCTCAAACCAGTTCTATTGTTAAGGTGAAGTCAGTGCTCTGAAGGTGACGTTAATTTACTATAAGAGTGACATGAGGCCACATGTCGAAAAGCTATCTCCTATCAATTTCGTTTTAAAATCCTTTTTGTTTGTGCATATTGGCGCAAAGGATTTAACGTAGGTATATTTGCATCGCTGTCTAACCGACCGTGTGAAATCGACTTTAGTCATCAGATTAAAAACTAGTAATGTTAACATACCGTTGCTTGTTCGTTTGATGTTTCGACAGCGCGTCGGATTGTCGTTCCAAAATTACAGTCACAATTTTTACACAACGGGATTTCGTCAATATTGCTATTTCATCTGATGGGATTCGATATGTTGTAGGTACAAATCCTGAATGTTTATGCGGTCTATTTATTTTTGATTTGATTTTTATCCACTTCTGGTTCTATGGAGAAAAATTTTATCAACTCTGACTATTACAATTTCCTGACCTGACAGCAACAAAATATGTATATTTCCCTTTGTCCAAGTTTGTTGAGTATTAATTAGAAATAATTTACTAATATACACATTTAAATCAAAGGTTCGACAAGGTGGTTGGAAAGATTTTATCAGCGAACTAAAATAAAGAAGGCTTTTGTTTAAAAGTGGTTTCATCCGGCCTCTTTCATCATGACAATTAAAGTGTAATACGATACGACTGAATAAACATTGTCATATACTTATTATTGATAAGAAAATAGTCGATGACCTCTTTAATCATTAGTTTTTGAATTCTAAGAGAGAAATCTAAATCTAGAAAGAGCGAGAGCGTGTTCAAACCGGCGATATTTGAGCAAATTAAAAGCGAGACAAGAACGGCTGATTGGTCTTGCTCACAAATCGCTAGTGTAATGCTTCTATTTTGTTTATACATTCTGTCGAAAAAGTTTCGGGAATTGATGATTTGTTTATGGTTCTAAATTTAAAATTATATATTTCTTGTTTTTGTTAGATAGGCACAACTGTTTTCCATTTTAGCGCGGAGTTTAAGTTACATCTGATAATTAGATTAAATACAGTTTTAATTTTAGTTATACCATATCTAGTGTGTATTGCGAATATCATAATGGACAAAAACATCGAGCAAAGAGTTTGTCCTAAATTTTGCATCGCCAATGGGATTTCGTGTTCGGAGTCTCTGAAAATGTTACAGAAGGCTTACGGTGAATCGACTTTATCAAAAACACGTGTTTATGAGTGGTACAAAGCGTTCTAAAGCGGTCGAGATGTGATGGAAGATTTGCCTCGCTCTGGTAGGCCATCAACGTCTGCTACTGAAGATAACATCGCAAAAGTGAAGGAAATAGTGTCTTAAAATCCTCATTCAAGTTTTAAAGAGCTAGCCGTCGAACTTTCTGTGTCACACGAGTCGATTCGTACCATTTTAAATAATCAATTGAGTATGAAACATGTTGCCGCTCGGCTAGTCCCAAAAGACCTGAATTTTCTCCAAACACTCAATCGCAAAAGAGTCGCTGAGGACATGCTAGAACAAGTCAATTCCGACCCAACTTTCATAAAACGCATTGTTACTGTTGACTAGGCGTGGGTTTACGAGTTTGACATGCAAACTAGTCAACAAGCTTCGGAGTGGCGCCTTCCAACTGAACCGAAACCGAAGAAACCGCGCCAAACTCGATCGAAAGTCAAAGTCATGTTGACTGTTTTCTTTGACTGTCGCGGTGTTGTGCACTCAGAATTCTTGCCAGAAGGTCAAACGATAAAAAAGAGTATTATTTAGGCGTTATGCGGCGTTTAAGAGAGCAAATTGGACGACAAAGGCCAGATTTGTGGAATGAAAATTCTTGGATTTTGCACCACGATAATGCGCCTTCCCACAAGGCCATCATTGTGAACGAATTTTTGACCAAAAACTCAACAAATACCATCGAGCAGCCACCTCATTCACCAGATATGGCTCCAGCCGACTTCTTTCTTTTTCCTAAACTCAAATTACCACTTCGTGGCACCCGGTTTCATTCGGTAGAAGACATAAAGGAGAATTCGCGGCGAGAACTGAACTCGATTCCGGAAAAAGCGTTTAAAAATGTTTTGATGATTGGATTATTCGTTGGCGTAAGTGTATCGCTTCTGAAGGAGCATACTTTGAAGGTGATAAAATAAATTTGGATGAATAACTAACATTTTGTGTATTATTAATCTTTTCCCGGTACTTTCTTGACAGAGTAGTATATTTCTAGTAAATTTAAAAAGCAATAGGGTATAAAAACAACGGCTTTTGATATGTCTAATACCACAAAACTCTTATGTATTGACTTCTCAATACTTGTACTACTAAATTTAGATTGTATATTGCGAATTTTCTAAAACTGCAGACTTATAGTTTCTTACCCACAGATAAAACAATTCAATGCTAGTACGTTTACCAGACTCAGGAACCTTTTATGCGAAAAGGTAAAAGGTTAAAGTCTCGCGTTCACGCAATAAATCTTTGCTCTTGCTTCGATGGTTTAAAAGTTTGTTTTAAATCTTTTTAGTTTGACAACGTAATGTTAGTAAAATACATAAAGTTAGACGAGACTTTATAAACAATGCTTAAACTGATAAAGACTATGTGTAAATTAAATTTTAATGATGATGTGGCTTCTTTGTTTTTGTAGGCGAATTGATGTTTTTTTTTTTTAATTTAATAAAGAACGTGACTTAGAAGCGATAACGGTAGGGTTGAACGGTTATTCGTGTTAAATCCATTTTCAGTTTACTATTAATTACCCGTCAGATGACACATTGGAAACTTAATCGTATACGCGGCCATAAACAGGGTTTGAGATTGACAGATTAGTTAATCAAGTTTCTGGTTTCATAAATGGTTAAAATTAATGGAAACTTTATATATATTTAGATAAATTAACACAATCATACATTAGTAATACAATGATGAATGATCGGCTATCCGTCACACTCATAACAATCAATTTAGAATAAATATAATGGATTCTTCAATAATTAGAAAAATAATTTAAATTTGGAAATAATTGTTTCCATTTCCTGGATGATATGATATTTATATCATTTGTCATATGGTGAATGATAATGCAAAATGCAATATTAGCATTTAGCATTGACGTGTATGTCAACAGTATTACTCGTATGTAGAGATTAAAATATTATACACCGTGAATTTTGAGATACCCGAGAAAATTAACTAACACACTCAGATATCGATATACATCGAATTTGGCAAATAAAAAAACGGAACGGCGTACGGCGTTGGCGTACGGAAGGAATAACTATGAATGAAAAAAAAATCATTCATAGTTATTCCTTCCGTACGCCAATATTACGCGACTAAATTAGGTGGATTTTGGTTCCGTTAATGTTGGAATGATAATGATTACTATTTGAATTAGCAGGACTTTTATAGTGCATATTTTTTAAGGAATGTTAGGGACCTATTAAATAAATTTCTCATAAAAAAAAAAAAAATATTCGCCGAATTCGATGTATATCGATATCTGAGTATGTTAGTTAATTTTCTCGGGTATCTCAAAATTCACGGTGTATACAATTTACGCACATAAAGATATTGATTACGGACACGAAATCTCGGGACACGCTTGAACTGTTGTATTTGAAAATAATTATTTATGACGTGTTTGTATTTTAAATATCGTTTTTTTAACACGGTCCTAGCCAGTAACTTATATAAATGTTTTTTTTTAGTAACATCATTTCAAAATAGCACGACTTACGAATTATTTAGCTTTTACAGTACCTTGTTTATACTAAAAAATGAATTAAATAATAAGTTTTAAAAACTAAGAAACGACTTCAAGAACAAACTAAAAGGCGATAACTTATATTTTCTAAACTTAAACATACAGAATCAGTTATTTTTGGAGCCGGTGCTCCATGGAGAATTAAAATGTGTTCATTCGCACCGTCTCCAAAAATAACTGAATAGATATGTTTTAGTTAAGAAAATATAATTTTCGCCTTTTAGTTTATTTTTGCCGTTGGTTCTTAGTTTTTTTCAAACTTTTCATTTTATTTATTTCACCATTTTTCAATTCAATTGAAGATCTATAATTTTAGAATCGTTTAAAAATACGTTATTATCAGAAGTGTCGTTACAATGGGATAAGGTCTTGCGTTCAATATCAATTTAAAATACGAATTAAGATATTTTTTTTCGTTTCTGGGTGTACTGTTTTACGCCTGCAGTAAATATAAAATACTGTCTGGTACCTCGTAAGCGCCACGCCTGCCCAATACACTACGAAATACGTTCTGTCGACAAATCGCAGTATTATTGAATTTACAGTTAAGTTAAGGAGTTACAGTTAAGGAGTTCTGTGTCCTCCATCATTAGCTTAGCAGTATGATATGCATACTAAAACTTTCTCACGAAAGTAGCAAACACTTTTCTAAAAACCGCATCAAAATAGATAGAGCCAAACTTAAGAAAATCACGGACAAACATACATACAAACATACGGGTCAAACTGAGAATCTCCTTTTATATTAAAGTCGGTAGTACCTGCATAATATTATGACGTACCTAACAAAATTGTCAAGTGTCTGAGCGATTGTCTTCAACGATTGCTACCATTATCTGACAGCCAATGTACCCATATATTTTATCTCGCGTCAATTTTGACAAATTTTATAGGAAATTTATCGCAACCTCCTATACTTCATTCCATTATTCTGGCTTCACATTTGTGGTAACCGCAGCCATAATGTCACGGTTCATACCCATTTATGGTGACCATAAAATATACGGAACAATTGATGTCGTACGGATTGAGCCATGATTCCGGAATTCTGTAACTTAATAGAGAAATGTACTAAACGTGTGGGTATAAAGTGATGAACGGCGGCAGTTACCCGTTTCGACGTCAATATAGGGTCTTTGTTTGGTAAATTGTGGAATTGTTAGTACTTTGATCTTATTTAAAGCGACCACACACTTTAAGGGAGAGTTAAATTTACACGCTTTGAAACGGACTGTTAACGTGCGTTTGCCCCGCCGCACACGGAAAATTGTATGACAACTGCGTTGGAAAAAAATATGACCAATATCAACAGTAAGTGTGCGGTCTTATTTGAAAGAGTAGTGTAGTGATCTTAACACTAAGCCCTAGTTGCACCATCTTACTTTAAATTTAACAAATGTCAAAAGTGTGTCAAACTCCATACAAAAACACCGGTAAAAGTAACAGTTATGGTTAAAGTTAAGATGGTGCAACCCAGCCTAAAACAGCAAGCAGTGTTGTTTTTACTATAAACTGAAAAAGTGAATTTTGATTAGTGTAACATTTATTTATTTAAACTTTATTGCACAGGTGAGTACAGTTGGCGGACTTAATGCTATACAGCATTCTCTACCAGTCAACCTTGAGGTATTGGTTACATTGTAAAGACTCAAGATAACAAACACCTTTATTCAAGAAACTGATTGCCTATCTCTACTTATTTTTATTAGCGTACGTTTACCGTCCGTGTTCATTACAAGAAATAGATTAGCTACGTACACTAACAAAATTAAGTTGAGATAGGTAATTAGTTTTATAGACGAAGTTTTCAAATATCATTAGTTTATACAAATCCTTAAGAATTAAATTGTAATAAAAATCCACTCAATTCTTTGAATTATTTATTGAGTTTTCGTCCTAGACTAATAGACTGCTGACGGTGAAACGGACAACGTAGGCTTAGGTAATAATGGAATCCCGTCTGTACTCTTAAGGTAGAAACTCTAAAAAGCATTTGTGGCGTTATTATACACATACACTACAATAATAAAGGCTATCCCGCTTGAATTTGTCGCTAGAAGCGCTAAGTAGGTGGTGTCTCTAGAGAAATGTCAAATGTCATTGAACGTTCACGGTTTTCGTGTGCTTTGTTTTTTGCGGGTTTTCATTATTATTACAAATATTTTATTTCGCAAAAGTATGCCTTGTCAAGTTTTGCGTCATTATTTCTAGAACGATTGAAATAAGTAAGTAATAATTTTGTTGGAAACTTTCAAGATAGTTTTGTACCTTTGGTATATTGTTTAACGGGCTCTAGTGTGCACAGCAGCCGAACGTCGAAAACCAACTAACGCCAATATAAAAGAGCTTCAAAGAATACGTTTCCTTTACGCCCCACGCCTTCATACAATCTTTTATTGTCCTTGCTCATTGCCGTCTTAATAGCAGAAGTTGTCGATAAAAAACACACGGCGCTAGTAAATGACGCCACGCCCGGATAAAGTCGATAACCGCATTCGATATAAAATATCAGATTTTACTGTTCATGTTTGTGGTTGAACGACACCAACGCCAATTATAAGGCTTTGTTTTATGTATTCTAGTGTGAACTAGTGTTAACAATTTTCGTGTCGCATTATATTTTTATTTATATTTCGGTCTGATTCTTAGTTCGATCTGTGTCGTCGATGTTAATTGCATAAAAAAAATTCGTTAGTATAACAAGAAGGCAAAGATGATAGCTAATCCAGTGAAGTGACACATCTGCTGAAAATACGGCCTTGTAAGTACAAAATTCGGCGAAATACGCTCGCGGTGTTTTTGAGGTTACCCAGCACACATTAACACATCAACATAGGTGGTGTTCGATGTTCCACGGGAACGAGTTCAATGTATTTTGCAAAACAAGCGCCACCTCATGCGACGTGTTAGGTGACCGAAAGAGTGGTAGATTTGTAACCGTTTGAAGTTTGTCATCTTGGTTCGCTAATGATTAATTTTAGTTTTTATAAGAACCGTGTTTTTTCTGCCTTAAGGTCTGTCGCATCTATGAACACTGCAAGACCCGCAATCACCGCAGTCATTGCATTTAAGAATTCTTTGTTTGGAATTGTATGGAAGCTCACGCACCTAGTCGCGCGCAGCGAGCGCATGGGTCGCATACTGCCGATGGTTGCAGGTCTTGCAGTGTTCATATATGCGCGATTACCTTTAGCGGTCATTTTACTGTTTCTTGACGTGAAGCGTCATCATCATTATATCGGCCTTTGGAACTCCACTGCTGGACATAGGCCTCCCCTATAGAATGCCACAGCGCAGCGAGCGGCTCTCAGCTGCTTGCATCCAGCGGCTGCCCGCTACTTGATCATCAGTGATGATCACCCTATCCTACCTACGCGCATTGCGTATAAAGTATTATTTTATTTAAAAGAAAACAATACAAAGTCATTGCTACAAAACCTAGCGTTTATACGTGGACATCGAAATCTAGATTATATTTAGGATGAAGACTAGCTCCTATTCGTAAAACGACTTAATTCAAATGGTTTTAATAACCCAAATGAAACAGATTATTTCTGCGTAGGCTAACCCTAATTTCCAGCAAGAATTCCGCAGTACAAGTTCTCACTAATTTCCTTATGGCTTGTAAGCATAACGGGGTGGCCAATAAAGACCAGATGCTGCCTTCGGGACGCCTTGGGTCTATAATGGCATTGCCTAATATGGCCCGTTACCGCATTCAGAGTAACCGACGTCAAAAATAATATTGTATCAAGACCATCTTACATCATTTGTGCGGATACAAAATGGGGCATTGATAATATTATAATATGCGATCAAAATTACCCTTTAAAATTATAAGGGCTGGCAAAATTATTGTCTGATACGAATACCTCTTATCAAGGATGTGAAATCCTTCATTTGAGATGGTGATTATAGTTGGTGTGATGTCTGACATTATTAATTTATTGATCAAACTAAAATATAAACATTCAAATAGCTAACTACAACAGCTTATAATTATGCTACCTTATTCTATCTTAGACATTGTGCAAAAACTGCATTTGAAAATAAAATCAATAAATTTCAATTTCAATTGAAATGGCCTAATTTCACATAAGATATACAAAGACTAAAAACCCAAACCATAATTACATTTACTTGTAAATTTAATTATGGTGGATAAAATAATAAACAAAATCAACAACTTAATTCGGTTTTGTTTGTTTTTAAACTATCCATTTGGCGACAGAAACCTACAAAATAAGCATAACCAAAGAATAATTCTACAAAGTGGATTTAGTTTCATTGTAATAGTGACATTTACAATTATTATTCTCAACACAATTTTGGTCTTCTTTCATCAGTGGAATTATCATAATTACCATTTTAGCATCACAAACGCGTTTTGTGGGTAACTTGGGCTAAATTTGTAATGAATTAAGCCTAATTAGGCGATACAGACTTTAAAGCTGCGGGCTTAAATAAAAATATCAAACAAAGGGCAATGAAAAATAAAAACTATAATTTTGAATGCTTCGAAGAAATTTTGTTAAGCTAGCCAAATTAGCCCAAAGATCGAGCGGATTATTAAGTACCTACTTGTGATATAAATAGGTGTTAGTTTGTTTTGTATCGAAAATCCAATCCAAATACATGCGATTAATAAATCATATGCTTACTTTGCAAGTTGTAAAATAAAAAGCAAATAATGGAAGTTGCATAACTTCTTAAAAGTAACTCTTGTTGTTAAAATTAAGTAGCATTAATAATAATAATTAACCAAACGACAACCATTATGAAGCTCAATAGTAGTGATACAGGCTGTATGTCATTTAAGGCAATTTGCCCTACCGTCCTCTTTGACTTGTATTTAGAAAGTATGTAACAAATTATCAATTTCAACTACAAAATTTATCGACAATGGTAAACAATATTGGTTACTAAAAACAAATCGCATTTCCATTTTATTTTGAACTGGTTTTGCTTTTGAATAAATGTTTTGTTCCATGATTTATTTACTCGAAAAAGGTAAAGATCAACTCAGACTGGTATTAATGAATAATTTAACATTTTATTTGGCAAGTCTCATTGGATGTAATCTGTGACTTTAATATTGTGTTGCCAGAAATGTAGAAGAAAATATTCATGGAATTCTTAAAAAGCAATTTAGTGAGGTTCTTTATTCGAACTCATTCAGAGATAGATGCATAAAAATTGCAGTGGGTACCTAATGTAGGAAAGTGGAAATTAAAAATGCATTGTTTTTAAAAACAATAGGCGCAGGTAAACGTGAATGGCCATTGTTGTTGCGACTAACTTTTAATGCACAATAAAACATTCACTGGGATTTGCAAATGCGAGCACTTCTTTTTTTATTGTTTACAGATGAGTATTATGAAACGGCTCATTTTTTGTATTATACGATTACGAGTAAAAAGTACCGTTGTTAAGTATTAATATATTTTAGTAGGTATTGTAGTATTGAATTCTTGTATTATTTGAATTTTATGGTGGTATTCATATTGTACAAACATAAGATCAAATCGCTAAAAATAAGATAATAAGAAGAAAAATATAACAAAAGGATGAAAGATTAATAAAGTTCCTCATTATTGTGGTGCTTTGTAGTGCCGAAAGCGCTTTGGCAGTAATTGCTAATTACATAATTTAAGCAACACACGCTGCGGTTTTGAATAGATGGGTGACCATTTCAACCATATTTAGTAATACATATACAAGCAATTTTATGACCGCGGTGTGATACATTATGCCATAATTATTGGCTATCGGTAGATCGTATGATTCCCGTTGGAAAACATTGGAAAATTACATGCCATGTGTTTTTCTGAACAACACTATCGATGGTTACTATGCATAACAAATGAGGTGATTAACGCAGATACGTATCATATTAATTATGCTTTTATCTCGATCTTCATGTTTTTGTGAGCTAACCAATGCACACACAACTAAAAATTCTGAATTTCAACTTATTATCATGTGCGGTCCGAAGATTTTGTCAAACGATAATTTTTTATTGATTTAGTTGAATCGAGCTCAAGAGCAGGATGGGGGTAGGTGTGAAATGCCTTGAAAGCTACCAGAACTGTGCTGTCAAAACCCAATATGAACTCGGCATAACAGCTTCCTGGCTCCACAACGAAGTAGGCTTTGGCAATTGGCCAGTGTCCGTGTGGACCAGTGTTGTAAACAGCTACTAATGTTTATCTAATGGTAAGTTTTTGTTCGTGTGGCAGAATGTACTGAATTTAAAATCTTATTAGTACTGTAGTAGATGTCAGAAGAATTTATTATTATAACCAACAAACAAAGATAAGTGGGACACGCTCGGTGTTTTGCCTCTAATCCGTAAATCATGAATTGGAATCCTAGTACGTCTTGATTTTTCAGAATCAATGTACTGATTTATAGCTACCTTTCCTCAGTGTTAAAAAAACATTATGATCCTGAACATTCAGTTAAATATGGATAAACGTGGTATGAGGGCCTAGTGTAAGTTTAATAAACAATCTTATAGCCTAATAAGATCAAAAATTATTTGTGATTTGTATCGGCGTGGGCGCCTACTGGCGGCACATCAATATATTATTATCAATTATTTTTTCATTTAAATCAGAAAAGACAAAGTGTCGCCCCTATTGTATTTGTACTTAATCTATTTCAGTGCGATGTGTGATCAAACTTTTTGGAATACCTACGCCTAAAATGGAGTTGAAAACCAATGTTTTTTTAGAACCTATCGCAACTTCCTAAGATTTAGCTATTTTGTTTCGTTATCCTAATTTTAACGTTTTATTATATAAAATTATAAAACTACAAATATCCAACTTTCTCATTTCTCATTTATGTTAAACAAAGGAAATAAAATTTACTTCTTTTGTCTCATTCGAGAACTCATCATCTGGTTTACTATGCAACTTTGTGCTGTCATCATGACGTGATTTTCTCACGTACTTATCGTTCACAAAGTGACTCATTTGGATGTACTTATTCACTGCGTTTTGACAATTGGCGCTAAACGCGAGAGTGCATCGGTGAGCTCCACATGGTTTTCGTGCAAAATTTTGAACAAAGCGTCACTGAAGCGGCCTTACGATTGAGTTATTGTATCATGAACTGAATACCTAGTTAATGTTTCGTCGAGATTGCTTCAATTTTTGAAATTGAAATACCTTTGATTTTTACTTTAAAAATAGGTGACAGTGTTTTTTTTTTGAGGATGAGAGTTTATCATTGTATTAGAAATTTTAAATAGTGACTTTTCAAAGACAGTCCAAATTTTAATATACTATTCTAACTATATGATTATTTTCACTTGTTATGCTCGTAAAGTTCATCTTTATGTTAGGTGTAGGCGGCACAAAATCGCTTTTCCTGCTCTAGTGCATTAAGTAAAATCGTCTCAGACTCTAAGACAAAGTCGACAAAGGTAAACTTTATGTGCTAAGAAGTGAAAAGTAAATTTGAATGTGGATTTAAATACAACTAGCCAGGAAGATAATAGAAAGAGAGACTAAAGGAAATTCTATAAAATTATTTTTTCCGTTTAATTTCTTTAAAAAAAATCCTTTTAGCCTACACTAAAGCCAATTTGCACGTATCTAGTAGTATTAGATAATCTTAAATATTTAACAAAAAGTGATAGTGTTTACAATCGGAATCTATTGTCAAAGCTAAAATTGTGCAGTGTAAAAAGTCGAGAACCGTGTTTTCATATATTATCCTAATCCGTTGATAGCTGCAACGTGATTCGGATATTGGACACTGGACAGGTTCATATATTCCTGTCACAGCTCCGAAACAACAGTCACGTAGGTGAGTGAAAATACTACCTGTTATCCGAACACGACTCTGTTAGAAATTGTTGTATTAAATATTTATAGAAAATAAATTATTTTGCTTCTATTCTAATATCATAATTTTACTAAAGTTTACTTAAGTTTAATATAGTTACTATTTTTTGCTCATTTGAATATAGAAAACTGTGTTTATGTAGTTGCTTATTTCATCTTTAAAGGGCCAAAAGAAAATTAGTTACATAAAAAATAAGTAATTAAGCTAAACAACCTTTTCTCAATTGCCTTGAGTCTGGTTGTAAGACGCATCTCGTCAAATGCATTGCCTGGTACCTACATCAAGCCTACATCGGGCCAAACTATATTAACTCTTAAAAAACCGGCCAAGTGCGAGTCGGACTCGCGCACGAAGGGTTCCGTACCATTATTATCTATAAAAACGGCAAAAAAAGCACGTTAGTTGTATTTACGCCCCCTTTAATATTTATTTTATTCAGTTTTTTAGTATTTGTTGTTATAGCGGCATCAGAAATAGGGTCCCGTTTTACCTTTTAGGTACAGAACCCTAAAAAAGTAATTACCTACTTCATTTGACCTTTTCTTTTTTTCTTTCATAAAATTTGTCGTAAAAACCACAAAGTCCCTTGATTAAATAAGAATGTCACTTAGGGGCCTAAGTGTCATTTTTTTTTACTTGCGCATCTCAGGAACAGAGAATTTAATCCCGTACTATCCTTTAACACATTCTATAGCTGTCAGTTTGTATCACGATGACAGAGACAGAATGATGCCTTAATCTCGTAACCAATCTGGTTGTGCGCAAGTATCGAATTGAGCAAGGAGCCGTGTGGGGACGGCCTTAAAGAATACACTTCCCCACCGCCGTGCAGGAGGCGTGTCGTAAGAGGCGACTAAATCCTGTAGCACGAGACGGGGAGCAGCGTCTGCGTGCGAAACAATATAAAAAAACTGCGCTCGCCAACCCGCCTGCCAAGCGTGGCGAGTCTGGCAACCACCCCCCAATGACAGACACGACAAAGACCAGGCCTCCAGTCTCCGGTGCTCCCGCTGTTCCTGGCTACGGTAGCGGTAAGGGTGACGGCGGGTCAGGGGTGCTAAGAATCCCCGGAGGAGGAACTTCGGCTACCAGCCCCAAAGAAGACTGGCCCTGGTAACACACAACGTCCGCACGCTAAGGATTGATGAGAAGGTCGTTGAGCTGGAAGAGGAATTGAGTAGGATGCATTGGAGTATCGTGGGAATATCAGAAGTCCGAAGAGAGGGCGAGGACACGATAACCCTGAAATCTGGCAACCTACTCTATTACCGGGAGGGCGAACAACTGTCCCAAGGTGGTGTCGGGTTTCTCGTCCACAAGTCCCTCATTAACAATATCGTCACCATCGGAAGTGTATCGAGTAGGGTGGCAAGCCTGATACTTAGAGTGTCAAATAGATACTCGCTGAAGGTTATACAGGTATATGCACCGACCTCTACACACCCCGATGAGGAAGTGGAGGCTATGTATGAGGACGTTAGTAGAGCCATACATACTACTAAAACCCACTTCAATGTTGTTATGGGAGACTTCAACGCAAAACTGGGCGTGAGAGGCGATAATGAGCTGAGAGTGGGGCGATTTGGATATGGGCAACGGAACCCTAGGGGACAAAGGTTGGCCGAATTTCTGGAGAAGGAGGACCTCTGCGCGATGAATTCCTTTTTCCAGAAGCCGCCTCAGAGGAAGTGGACCTGGATGAGCCCCGATGGGTCCACGAAAAATGAGATTGACTTCATCATGACCACAGAGCGACGAGTGTTCAATGATGTCTCCGTGATCAACGGGGTGAAAACCGGTAGCGATCACCGAATGGTTAGAGGCACATTGAACATCAACGTCAAGCTAAAAAGGTCCCGTTTGATGAAGTCTACGCTCCGACCCTCTAATGCCCATATTTACTGCCCCGCAAGCTTTCAGCTTGAGCTGTCAAATCGCTTTGAATGCCTAGAAAACTGCGAGTCAGTTGACGAGATTAACAACAGGTTGAAGAGACAGACCGCAAAAACTTACCGACTGAAGGATTATGGGCTTGCTTCTCGCCAATGTTCTGCATCTGGGCCACCGAGTGCTTCCTGTACAGTCTGAGGTGTGTCTTCATCATTAGCTGTGCTCACCAGGTATGAAGACAATGATCCAAAAGTGTCATCACTCGATGTTTCTTCAGATGGATCTGGAATGTAAGTTTCATCGGCAGGATCGCTGGCCTCCGATGAGCTCTCCATCGAGCCCTCAGAATCATCAATTGTGATTATGCTGTGTCTCTGATTGTTTTCTAATAAAATAGTGTCATCAGATAAATCAGTGTTCACAACAGATGATTCTGATTGTACAGGTGGTCCAGACTGATTAGTTTTATCATCATGCACATTATTATGAATTTGTGAAGAAAGTTGTACTGTTTTTTCACTATCATCATATGACACTTTACTTAGTAATTTACTTTTTAAGAAAGTTACATTTCTGGCTTTGATGCAATTTGTTGGAAATTCAGGATTAATTAATCTATACCCTTTTGTGTCATCACAGTAACCAACAAATATGTAACTTTTGCATTTTGAATCTAATTTTGTTCGATTAGGATTCAATGCATATGCGACACAGCCAAATATACGCAGGTGTTTGATTGTTACCTTTTTCTTAGTCCATTTTTCCTCCGGAGTGCACCCCATGACTGCCTTCGTGGGACAACGGTTTCGTATGTATACAGCTGTATTAACAGCTTCTGCCCAGAACTCTTGTGCCAGGCCTGCATCTTGCAGCATACACCTTGCTGTCTCCATGATCGTCCGGTTGGCTCGTTCTGCCACTCCGTTCTGTTGCGGTGAGTGAGGGACTGTTGTTTGGTGTTGAATTCCGTTGTTCTTCAAAAATATCTTGATCAAGAAGTTGCATGCTCTTTCGGTTTAGGTGTCCGAGCCGACGATGCCATACCTTTTCCGATAATTCTGGAGTTGTCTCTTGCTCCCTCTCAGTCAAACATTCAGCTGCTGCATTCACCATTGGAAGGTCCCCAGCCCTCTGTGAAGTCACCGTAACATTGTTACATGTTGCCAAAGGTACCTCGGCAATATCCAGTTTATACATGCCATTCCTGAGAATAGCACTGACTGCCACTACCCCATTATCATATACATAACACCCACTGAAGCTGAATACAACCTTAAAGCCCTTTTTAACCTTCTTTTCTGTGTTGTCGATTTTCTTACTGGCCTTTGTAGGGCAGTCCTTAATAAAATGACCAGTCCTTTTACAGCGAAAACATTTGGGTTGTTTCCGCACAGCTGCGAGGGCTGCTCCATCATTCTTGTCACCACGACGCTGGGTTTCCTGTAATAACTTGCCTTGCACCACCTCACTGGATAACTTAATGTTGGAGTTTTCTATTGCCATGATCAGAGGATCATAATCTTCAGTTAGTCCGCTCAGCATGATGACAGCGATGAAATCATCATCAAGTGGAGACCCAATATCGCTCAGCTGCTGTGAAACTTCAACGATTTTGTTGATATAGCTCTCCATACTTTGGCTATCCAACTTTGTACCAAACAAAGTTCTCAGTAGTCCTAGTCTCCGACATAAACCTCTATCCTCGTATGCCCTCTGAAGATTCGTCCAGGCCTCATGAGCAGTTTTCGAAGACCTGACGTGCGCAAATGCTGTCGGTTGTACAGATAATGCAATGCGGGCGAGTGCCTTTTGTACCTTCTTACCATCTTCAGCATTCGTCGACTCCTTCTCCACGTAATCCCAAAGATCCTCATGGATCAGCATCATCTTCATCATAAACTTCCACGAGTTGTAGTTGTCAATACCTTTGAGTTTGGCCATGATGAATGGAGATGTGTTAACAACGCCTGCCATGTTGTTTCGTAGTGTGGTGTCAACGAGAGGTTAAGTTTTTCTAATGCCGAAATCACGGATAGGTTGGAAAAAATAATAACTGTATTATCCAAAACCGTGTCTGGGCCCATAACCTGAAGGATTATGGGCATTAAGAAAAACTATTGTTGCGGATTCGAGCGGATTTTATTGGAGAACAATCAGAGCACTTTATAGACATTCAATGGTAGGCAGCAGAGAGAATACAATCATTCGATCACTGATCTGTCATCTGTCAATTCATCACGTTTACAGAGTAGGTTGATTTTATTTGCGTTTACAAAGACATTTCCAACACCGACCACACCCTCAAACTCATGGCAGAACGACGTTTACTGGCACTGCAGTCCTCCGTTGACGCTAAGTTGTATCGGCAGCACAATAGACGGAAAGGGAAGTCCTTGCGACATGATATCCGAAACTTTAATACGAATAGTATTAAAGAGGCGATAGAGCGGAACCAAGGCTCCAAAGTGTTTGCAAGAGACATGTCTATTGGGCAAAGCCAGCTGACGAAGCTGAAGACGGAGGATGGTAGTATAATGTCGACAAAAGCCGAAGTTTTGAGGGAGATCGAAAAGTTCTATGGGCAGTTATACACCTCGGTCACTAAACCTGTTAGTAGTTCAGCCGCAGATCCAAGAGCTAAGCTGACCCGACACTATACCGAAGATATCCCGGACATCAGCCTATATGAGATTAGGATGGCTCTCAAACAGCTCAGGAACAACAAGGCGCCGGATGATGACGGGATCACCTCAGAGATTCTGAAAGCGGGTGGAACACCGGTACTGAAGGTCTTTTAGAAACTCTTTAACTCCGTCTTGCTCGAGGGAATAACGCCGGAGGCATGGAACAGAGGTGTGGTGGTGCTCTTCTTCAAGAAAGGAGATAACACCTTGCTGAAGAACTACAGACCCATTTCGCTTCTGAGCCATGTCTACAAGTTGTTTTCGAGGGTCATCACGAATCGTCTCGCACGTAGGTTCGATGACTTCCAGCCTCCCGAACAAGCAGGTTTCCGAAAAGGCTTTAGTACCATAGACCACATCCATACACTGCGACAATTTATACAGAAGACCGAAGAGTATAACTTACCACTATGCTTGGCGTTTGTGGACTATGAGAAGGCCTTCGATTCAATCGAGACTTGGGCAGTGCTACAGTCTCTCCAGCGGTGCCATATTGACTATCGGTTCATCGAGGTGCTGAAATGTTTATATAAAAACGCCACCATGACGGTCTGAGTACAGGAGCAGAGCACGAAAGCTATTCCTCTGCAGCGAGGCGTAAGGCAGGGAGACGTTATTTCTCCGAAACTGTTTACCGCCGCATTGGAAGATGCTTTTAAACTCCTGGAATGGGAAGGATTCGGCATCAACATTAATGGCGAATACATTACTCACCTTCGGTTTGCCGACGATATTGTGGTCATGGCAGAGTCGCTGGAAGACCTCGGTACAATGCTCGATGGCCTTAATAGAGTTTCCCAACAGGTAGGTCTTCAGATGAACATGGACAAAACAAAGATGATGTCGAATGCCCATGTTGCGCCCTACCCAGTACCAGTTGGGAGCTCTATTCTCGAAATTGTTGACAAATATGTTTACAATTTTGAGAAAGAGGACAATCGACGAATCCAACTCGGATGGGCAGCGTTCGGGAAACTACGCAACATCTTCTCGTCCAAAATACCTCAGTGCCTAAAGACGAAAGTATTCAACCAGTGTGTGTTACCAGTGATGACATACGGAACTGAAACGTGGCCTCTTACTATGGGCCTTATTAAGAAGCTTAAAGTTGCACAGCGCGCTATGTAAAGGGCTATGCTCGGTGTTTCTTTGCGAGATCAAATCAGAAATGAGGAGATCCGTGAACGCACCAAAGTCGCTGACATAGCCCGACGGATTAGCCGGCTGAAGTGGCAGTGGGCGGGGCACATAGCACGTAGAACTGACGGCCGATGCGGCAGAAAGGTTCTGGAATGGAGGCCGCGTATCGGCAAGCGCAGCGTAGGACGCCCACCCACAAGGTGGGCAGACGACCTGGTAAAGGTTGCAGGACGACGCTGGATGCAGGCCGCTTTCAATCGGCCGATCTGGAAGTCACTGGGGGAGGCCTATGTTCAGCAGTGGACGTCCTGTGGCTGAGATGATGATGATCGAATTGACGTAGCTAACGACTGGAACCCATAGGTTGCCCCAATCACTATTTGATTTTAGTTCTTCTGTATGTATCTCTTTGGTTCTGAAATCGTTTGTCCATGCTAAAGTATCGCTTTTAGTGTCACAATATCGTATCGTCCATCTTTGGTTTCTTGCCCATTACGGGAAGTATAGAACAGTCGGCGATATAATGTTGACCCATAAATCACTTAACTTAAGCTTTACAAAAATACGAAGTGGGATAGCTTCTAATGCTCTTAATGTATAATGCATATTATGCCATATTATACTCAATCGAACCTTTGCGGATTTTTTTAAAGTGATCTTTTTTATCATGGCGTCAATGTTAAAATCGAAAGAAAAAAGCTTTAGCCCAGCTTTCCAATAAATATAGTAATTTAGAATAGAAATAGAATAGAATAGAAAAATATTTATTTGACACACACATCATACATAGAATACAAAAGAATTAAGATTAGAAAAAAAAATGTGTCAAAAAGGCCCCCGCTCAGCATTTGTCGTGACAGCCAGGGACATATTACGACACTGATTTTCAGCCTTCATTTTACCTTTAATTTTACGTAGTATTATTCTTTCTCTGTGCCTTTAAGATACTTTAATCAGTTTTTTTTTATTGTATTAAAAGCAGTTTCTTTAAATTGGTAGAGTACCCAGTTTAACCAGTAATTTTATCTTAACAGTTAATCTATATTAAAATCATAAACACCCAATGACAAAGCGAAAGTTCTTGTCAAAAACAACGATGATACATTCACAGGAACAACATATTTTAAAATATTATATTTTGAAATTATACGTCGTTTAAATTGAAGATAAATAACAGTTGAAAAAAATCATCGAACTCAGGTGGGACTCGAACCCACGTCCCATCGCATGCACTCGCCCGGCATGCGATGGGACGTGGGTTCGAGTCCCACCTGAGTTCGATAATTTTTTTAAACTGTTATTTATCTTCAATTAAACCTTGCATGGAATTGCTAAAAACAAAAATTTACAATATACGTCGTTTTTTTATGCAAACGTGATTTAATGATGATAAACGGCATAGTGGAACATCAAAACGGCATTATATAAAACATTTTTTTCCAGTTCACTGTACATATTGCTGGCCTGTGCTCGCAACTACAAAGTAAGTATTTTATGGTCACTCTTTTAAGTGTTTTCAGTCGAATAATGTTTAAGCATTGACACTATGCACTTTATAGCCTTTGATTTAGGTTCAATAGTTCCAACTTTGTAGTACCTAGTATTAGTTATAACTGGCTGGTAATGGCTAGCTAGTTCCTAAATCAGTAAATCAGCTTGGTCATTCCACGCTATGGCTATTTGGCTAGTGATTGTGGATTTCCAGTGTTTGTTGAACATTATATTGAGCTGTTTAAGGCGATATTCCACTAGTATTTCGAGAATGTGTTTTTAGTAGGACGGTTTCTGAACGGAAAGTCTGTATCTCATGAACCGTGATAGTTAGACAGTTGTCATTTTTTACACATGATGTATTTCTGTTGCCGCTATAACAACAAATATAAAAAAACAGAATAAATTAAATATTTAAGGGGGTCATACAACAAACGTGATTTTTAGCCGTTTTTACAGAAGATACGGAACCCTTCGTGCGCGAGTCCGACTCGCACTTGGTCGGTTTTTTTCTTTTAAAATTGGTTGACTCCGACATTCCGTTGTTTTTCCACGTTTGTCAATCAACTGTCAAACTACATTTGAACCTGTCGTAGCAAAAATCCCATATGGAATAGGACGTTCAGTTTTTCCTGAACTCAAAATATTTCGGGAAACTTTCATATTTTTTTATATACAAAACTTGTATCCACAAATAAAAACGTACATGTAACGATAAATTTTGTTTTTTATACAGATTATTGTAATAAGAACAAATTATAACTCTTATGCAATTTTAACATGACGATATAAGTAGGTTAGGTATATAAAACTGTACTGATAACTGCCGTAAGTTGTCAAATTAAACGAAAATTACCAGTGTAAAAATGCATACCATCATTCTCTTTAATAATATTTACTGTCTTATAATAATTAACTTTACATCAAATTTTGATCATCATTGTTTAATTTCAAAGCATTTTAACTTTAGTGAAATTGCTAAAAGAAATTTTATAATTGTGCTGCCCTCATTATTCAGGAAAGACAAACTGAGTAATGAAATGCAAAAATCAGCAGTAGTAACCCAACGCCTTCTCTTCAAAGGGAAAACTTTCGACCGCAAACGATTCGGTTTCGTGTAATGAATACGCTTCGTTATTTTCTCTAACGATATTGAAAGGCATGACAGGCCAGGACAGTCGACTGTAGCTGTCTTTGTTCAATTAATCATATGGCGCACGTTAAAAGACTCCAGTATCTTGCCTAAATTACGAAAGATTTGGTTTTTTAGATATTAAAATAAGTGTTTTGATAAGATGCACTTTTGTAACGAGATGGATGAATAAGTATTATTATTTTGGGATAACTCAAACTGTCGTAAGCGTAATTCAAAGTACTAGTTTTACTTTAGACAAATCTTTGAGATGCAATTATTCAGCAATTTGAAGTAACTGATAAATTAGTTATTTTTATATCCACCTATTATTTGTTCTCAATTAAAACGTATATTTTACCCGAATTTTCATTGACAGGTGCCGCCTTAATGAAAGCATAAAGAGCTGAATTGTACCACAGCTTAGCTCGTTATATATAATTACAAAGCAAGCTGAATAAGCAGTAAGTAAGCCATGCCTATTGAAGGATCGATGACCATTGTAGAAGATACATGAATAGAGATCGCGTTGAATGAGATGTAGGCTGACGAAGGAGATTAATTTTTGTTCGACTATTTGAGTAAGGAACACTAAAAACATTACCCCTTGTTTGGTAGTCGGTTAAAAAATTATTTGTATTAATATCCTACTGAAAGGATCACATCTTTTTTGCTTATTTTTTTACTATTTAGTTGATTGCGACACTGAGATGAACTTTAAAACAAATTAAAATTAAAAACAATTAAACATTATAATAAGTCATAATCGCATGACGTTTAGAATATTAGAATAGAACACGATTAAGCCAAGTGGAATTTAAAAGAAATTATTTTCATAAAGGTAATAACACAGCATGTTACAACCATTATAATACTTCAGTGATCCTAAATTCAAACTCATTAAAACAGTTAAGTTGAAGCGTATATTCCTTTTTATAGTACACGGTAACATTTGTAGAGACACTTAAATCCATTGGGTTATAGCGGAAACTTCCGAAAGAATAAAACTTCAATGAAACTGACCGGGTCGCTCGTAAAACAAGTCGACGTTTTACGGTTTCCCAATGTTAAGGGAATCGGAGTTCTTTTACGTACGATTATTTGAGGAAGTGATATAAAAAGATGCATTAAAAGTTCGCGACACATGCACTGACAACGGTCCCGCACTCAAAGTGGCTTTGGAAATAGTGTTGTAGAGCTATCGACGTTTTAATGTCGATACAGAACTAATTTATTTGGCAGATACTTCGTAACATCATTATCATCAGCCGTATGGCATTTAGCTGCTTGAATCCTAATTTAAATATCTAGTGTTAGTTGGGATAACAAGACCTTAGCGGCTTAAATTAACTTTGTTAGATTTGATCTGTATAAGCCACAAACACATTTACACCATTATGTTAAAATGTGTAAAATCGTGGTGTAGATTATTTTTTATTGATCTTTATCGTCTCAATACTAACTATCCTAGCTAGCTAGGCAAGGTTTGCTTCCAAAAGTAGCACTGTTTTTGACTGACTGAAAATATGACACAATTTTTATTTGTTTTGAGCCAGTAATATTCGTTTTTCAGCCAGTATTTTGACTTTCTAAAACCATTAGAGGTACAATACTGGTCATCATAACCATACTATATTAGTAGAGTTCTTACATTTTAATTTATAAATTACCTGCGATAGTCAGGTAATCCCACTACACGGTTTTATCGATATCGTGTTACTATTTATTGCCCTCCCTATTAACTCTCGGCTATCGCAGCTTTACTTTGAAGTCGTAACTCGGTTCTTCGAGATACCCTATGTATCGGCCTTTGCCTGGGGAGCAGGAAGGTTTCCTATCGGCACCATTTTCTTCATGGCCGCTTTCACAATAGTATTGGTGTGAATTTTCCGATATAAGGTAGTAAACGCTTTGTAAGCTTATTACTTTTTAAATTGCTTATTAGATAAATTTTCTTTAAAGCACTTTGCTGCTGAAATGGAACAGTAAAGGCTCAAAAAAGTCCTGCTTTAATTCATTTATGTAATAATTAGCCATAACCACGTAATAATCCTGAACTCTTTGCGTGCAAGTTATAGCCCATCAATGATTACAAGCAAATATGATTATTGTTACAAAAATACAAGTCCTTTGTAATCTACTTACTAAAATACTGTATATTTTGTCTAAAGAACCTATAAAGCTATAAAGACTCCACACAATGTTTAGTAACATCTTTTCACAAAAGACAAGTAAGCAAAACGAGACAAAATACAATGCCTTTCTTGTATCGAACAAGAGAAAAATAACAAGGTCAATGTACTCTGAACACGAACTAAGAAATGAGGGACCCAGGGTAACTTCCTGACAGTCAAGTGAAGAGATATCTCGACTTATTCACGAAATTTTCTTAGAGGAAAAACTCTTTATCGGTTATGTCAGCATAAACTCCGGCCGTGGCCGTATCAAAGATTGGCCTAGCTTTGAATTCTTTTTTGTGAGCGACAAAATTGGCTACGCCTACTTTAGCTATTGAAAGCACATTACTTTCTTGTAACATAAACAAACAAAAACGATACTAAAGTGATTTTGCAGAATCCGATAATCTCGACATTACTTGGATGTGAGCATACTATACATCTGTTCACAAGAACCACTACCAACTAATGCGTTGAACTCAATCCTAAGGCTAAATAGTTTAACTACAGTATACATCATAGAAATATTATCTCTGATCTGAGATATACATCCTTTGTGAGATTAAGATCACGTATGACAAGAAGAGCTGCAATGCTGAAATCCTAGATATTTAAATCCAAACTATCGACGATAGACTTTGTTGAAAACATGGTACCTACACATGCCCATCCGTGGTGGTTTATATGATTTTTAAACATTCATAGAAACCAGTATTTTAACTTGCGGTCAGCTATTACAATTTGAAGGCCTGGTTTGCAGTTTGCCGTCAGCATATGACTTGTACCTTTACAAAAATATCAGAAAGTACCTGTACTAAGAGGCTGACTACTTTGTAGTGTAGATCTAAATGCGAATAGCTAACATATGCAGCCCATATAGGTAATGTTGTTTGTTTCGCATCGCGTCGTAACTTGGCGCTCATTAATAAGCACTGCGCTTCCTTCCTTCGTCCTTATTAGCTCACACAAATATCGTGTTCCTATTTTTTTTTTACTACCGTTTTGTGTTCATAATAATCACTCTTTATAATTTTTTCCTTATACTTTTTTTTTCATAAATTTTTATTACTGCCAACGGAACTCATAACAGACAGTTCTCATATTTTTTTATTAATATTGTCATTAATAATATTGTTTTAACAATTTTTTTCAGAACTGTTTTGTTTATGGCAGTGAGTGATCATATTTGTTTATTATTAATATTGCTTGGCGCTTTGTGTAGTCACTATTCTAACCAAGCCTAACCGAGATGAGATTTGTGACAAGTGTAGCCATAAATTGATTTGATACCCTCAAGTGCTTTTCCGTTGTGAGTACTCATGAGGCGATATAAACTAAAACATTGTAAACGTACTAGGTCTGATTATGGTGTAAATCGGTATGAGAAATATTTTCGGACTTCCAAAAATAGGATTTAAATAGTTATGTGAAAAAATGCGCACCCGCACTGCAGACACGTCATATTGCACTCTGTATACGAGCACTCTGCAAGCTACGATCGCTGGCACGGGCATCGCTACATTTATCAAAAAGAACTCTTTTCTCATATAAAGCCTTATAAATAATATTATTTTATTTTTGCTTCTTCTACCACTAAGCTTTTCAAATCATTGCACTTAAAGAATAAACGTAAATTATTTTATTTCTTGCTTTCTAAATAATATGTATTTGTAATACATATTATTTAGAAAGCAAGAAAAATCTAACCCAAGTAATATCTTTTCAGCAGACTTATTTTGTTACCCTCCTTTCAATACTTTTGATGTTACGTTCCCTGTCAGTTTCATTTGATATTTCCAATGAAAAATATTATAATCCGATTCTTATTAACTTTCTTATTACACCGCAATAAGAGGTAACCAGCTTACATATTGAATACAGAATGAATAAATTTTATTTAAATCAGATCCGGCTCGATGTAATTATACCGGAGGGCTTTATGAAAAGAAATATTTTAGGGAAGTGGAGTCTTCAATAACTTACTATGAATATCAAGAGGGCTTTCGTTGTTCCAAATTAAATTTATACATTTTCAAATTCTATCAGATTCAATAAAATATGATAAGATTTTTCAAATGAAATTGGTTGGGTTGTTATAAAGTAGCTCCTAAAAACATTTGGGTTTTATTTAAGGAAAATATTATTGACAAAAGTTTTTATATTTTTGGATTAACTATATTAATTTATTTACTTTCTGTATAACAATGTCTTTAATCTATGTTGTAGTCGAATGATGAAATTACAAATTTTAAGACAAAGGTCTAGTTTGGGTAACGAACTAAGAATCTTTGAACGAATTAGTATCTTTGTTGTTCACATTGATAAATTGACCACGTATCGTACTCGATAACTTAATTTTCAGGGTTCTGTACCCACTAACTACTTTATAAAATAAAGCCTACAAATTTGTGTTCGTCCGTCATTCCTAGCTGTAAGGGGAGTAGCAAAATAAACTTAGACATAAAAAAAAACGATAACCATGAACTTCTGAATGGCTTATGATGATACTAAGGATGCAATCGACGCTTAACTAAAATATTTCAATTTTACTTTAATTTGTCCAGTATCAGTTGTCGTCCATAATCATTAGAGAACGCAACTAGTGACCAACCTTTCAACCTTTATTAAATAGAATATCACAATTATTGTGATGTGTATACAAGGACATTAATAAAAATCAATTTATTCAACCATGTTATTTATTCTGAACATGTGATTATGATCATAATAGCTCTTATTCCACTGATTGCGCTGTCAATATTAATTTTCTTCAACAATGAAATAAGATCTAGAGTAATCGTATTTTTCCTGTTAACTGGTTATATTTATTGAGATTAGAGGTTTATGTAAGGTTAGATGAAGATTGATCAAAATTGTCTTGTATGATTCCTTTTGAGTTCCGTTTATGAATCCACTTCATAGGAAATGTGGAAATCCGCAAACTATATTATCTGACTTTCTGGCCGTACTCATTTTCTATACCTAGTAGGTACCTACCAACCTAATATTTATAAAAGGTAAAGTTAATTTGTCATTTCCAGGATTACATCAAGTCGACCACCATATTGGTGTACTGGCACAGAATACATAATAGTACTAGTAAACTTGCGAAGTAATTCACTTTAAACGCAAAGGGTCCAGAGTTCGATACTCGGTTAGGGTTGATAAAAAAACGAAATTTTCTAAATTCGCTTAAATACAGGCTGGGAGTGCGTTTTTTGGCGTACCAATGTTATGCAATGTAAAAATTTGAAATAGAAAATAGAAATACACATAATTATTGGCATAAAATATGCCAGTACAATTCATTGTTCGGTGCCTCCGGTGCCGGTGCCGGTGCAACAAAATAATGTTGATTCCCCGCTTCGGACCATGAAAATGTATATGTTGTTTGATAAATAAAAACTTACCCAATAAAAAAAACCTTTTTGGTATCCTTGGTGTATGAATGCATTGTTCATAGCTTTCAGTGGAAACACAGCCTAAGCCTTTCCACAACAAACTAAAACGTCATTTTGCTGCGGCTTTAGGCTTCATGAATCATTTATTTAAAGGTACCGGCTAAGTGGGATCCCTTGTAAATCATTCATAGAATGTTTCTGGGAGCGAAGGGCAAGGGTGAAACGACCTTGATAATGAAAAGAGATTGATCTGAGCTAGATTTGTTAGCAATATTGAATTTTGATTACACGTCTACGTACTTAAATTGGTTTACATTATTTACTATAAGTACTATCACCTACTATGTCGCATATAAACTTGTTAGTCATATTGTTAAGAACTCGTAACGAAACTGATAAACTTGTTAATCAAAGTTGAATTCATAAAAATGATAATCACATCACATGTCTTGGGAACATAACTTTTATTGGATGATAAAACACGGCCTTTTCTCAAAAGCGATAAAATAAAAGTTTGAAGGGTAAACTTTCATGCCCATACATACAAAACCAAGCACGGATTCAGAGCAAATATACTGAGTTTTTATTAAGTCAGCACTTAGTGGAACTCGTGGGAAGTATGGTAATCAAATTATCATCTCAGGGTTAATCCTAAGCTCACAGTTGTTTAGGGTTAAGCTTGTATTCAAACACACAACTTTGATGGGGTTGCGAACATGCATCCTTTTGTCAGCCATGTACACTTAGGCGCAAAAATATATGTGTCTCTCTTCCTAGCTACGAGTATTATCCCACATGGTGGTGGGGTCAACCTTTCGTGTCTTCCTTGTCCACTTCGCTCTGTCCGTGACGTGGTCATTGACAACCTCGCACAGGGAGCGAGATGTCCTGTAACACTAAACTCTCCCATCTTGTCTTGGGTCTTTCTTTGAATCTTCGATCGGGGAGGGTAAGGGAGGTATTTCAAATGTATCGCACACATAAGTTTTTCTATTATCATCATAAATGATGATAATAGAAAATATATTCCCTTATAGAGACATTTTTTAAATTTCTCGTTTTAGAAATAAGTAATTTGGCATAATTAACATTTTTTATTAAATGTCCAACATTAATTGTGGATATTTTAATCATTAGATTTCTTTTTTTTTAAATACTAACGTAATTTACTCAAAAGGTAGGTACTGTACCTTGTTTCGATATACGAGTAGGTAAAAAGATTTTTAAATTCATAAATTTGGTCGTTTTGAATCGCTTAGTTGTTTACATTTTTACCAGCTTTGCTTTTTTTTCCTCTTTTTTAGTATCTGCAATAAGTCTTAAGCAATTAGTTCTGTTCATCTTTCTATGCGACATACAACACTCCAACGAATGGTCACTATACGAACTACGGATTTGACGTTTTTATATTACAGGGTAACGGACAATGTTTTTTACAGGGGCGTCTAAAAGCACACAGCTTTTTAAATAATAAAATTAAATTTTGTCAGTGTCAAGCTGAAATAGCGACACTTGAGCCTATAAAATTTTAACGATTTAATGTAAAAAAAATGTGATCAGACTGTACTTTGAACTTTGTACGTACAGGAACCTTTTCTTATCATCTCGTACACGGTAACAAGGGATTATGAGGAGACATATCGGAAATTGCTTTTTGGGCGTAAGCGTCTTAGCGGAACACCTATTGAGAACATTTAGAAATGGCAACTAATCACAGGGTTTTTGTTGCTCGTGATTGACCACCTTGATTATGTTTTTGTTCTTATTAATCGATTTTCTTTGTGTAATAATATCGGCTTGACGGAAGTAATATGGTTTACCTTTTACTTATCGGATGAATTGGAAATATTTTTCACTTAGTTTGGAATAAATATAGAAATGACAATGCATTATTGACGTGATCTCGTAGTAAGGAATTACCATCCTTGTGATACGAATGAATTTTATTGTTATTATTAATCATATTATTATTAAATTATTAATACTATTATTAAAAAATATATATTAAATTAAATTTTATGCAGGCATGGTTAGCATAGCGTCTTGTGAAATTCAGTCAGAAACAAATTCAAGGTTTTGTAATTTTTTTTGCCCGCTGATTAGAAACATACTTTATTCGCAGCATGAGACATCAAAATTTAAAATTAAGTATTACTTTTGAAATTGCCCCATTCTGTATTTGTTTGTTCAACATTTCATTGAACAGCAAAATTGTATAAACAGAGAGCTTCTGATGTACGTGTATAAGCACGTAAATCTTTATCTAACCGTTATTCTATAGTCATAGAATGATGTAAAAGTCACTTAGGACTATTATGATCGGATCACAATAGGACCCAGATGATTTGAGGACAATTCCTAAATCGGCCCACAATGAAATGTGGTCGACGCGAAACCTTCGCAGAAGTGCTGTCTTTATACCGTTGGCTCTGAACAATCGCTCCATTGTAAACTGATCCCGCACGATTTCATTATCAATGTGTTCTTTACAAAGACAGATTTTTCTCCCGATCCGTTTCTATTTATTGGGTTTGCTCATACCGTTTCTTTTTTTTTCTTCATAAACTATAACCTGTTCATTTACTTTTTTTTTATACTTGTACGGTAAATTAAAAGTAAAAGATTTTTAAAACTACTTTTATACAGATTGAACTACAATAAAAAAATGCGATAATGTTTAAAAATATTTTCTGATTATTTATTTAATTTATTTTTACATGAGTCATCAGAGATCCAATTAATAATTTTAATAAAAAATCTATCCGTGCTAGTACTCACAATACAAGCACTGCTAAAATAGGAACTGCAAATCTCTATTATTTGCTCAGTGATGGCAGTGATAGTCGCAGTGGCGAATGAATAAAGTTGGATTGAGATTCAAAGTACTGCGACGTGACTTGCTCAATTGGCCGAGTCCAACGCCAACCAAAACTACGATTTGCTTTTCTATACCTCGGTTTGTGGATGACCTAAGTTTTTTTTATGTAGAAGTCTGTTTGGCCAGTTAGAAAATAATAGTTACTTTTCAAACGAAAATTTTCATGGTTATTTTATGTTCTGTAATATTTGTTAAAATCCATATTTTCTGGCCATGGTGACGGTCGATTAACACATTTTGCTCTTAATGCGAATCCGTTTCCGTCCTTTAAAATGATTGCTGACATTTTCAATATTCAATATTCAGTCCAAATCATAACACAAAATTTAGGTAAGCCGATGCAGGACACAAAATGATACCTTTAAATAAAAAATAAACGAACGAAAAACATTCCAATTCGGAAGTCACAGGGGAAGGCCTATTCAGCATTGGACGTCCTGTAGCTGAGATGATGATGATGATGAACGAGAGAAACAGCTCTGCTGCTACTTAAACACTTTTAGTTAGTTCATGCGTGTAATATGAACATTCAAAAGTTTGCCGAACAATTTACAATATAAGGCTTGTTTCAGACTCAGTTGTTCGTAATTTCTCAAACTTAGGTTAATAAATATGCATTTGAATTAATTCGTTTTGTACGTAAGTACAGTCAACATCGAATGTACCTGAATTTTTCAAAAGGTTTTTGTAAGAGTACTATGATAAAGTTAGTTTTTGGTCAGCTACGTTTGATTCAAACTGTATAAATGAAATAAAAATAATTAATATATTACCGGAGTTTACACTAAGTATATTCTTAAAATCGCCTCCGAAATTAAATAAAAAGCGATAAATAACTCGTAAAATAATAAATTATCTATCATTTCAGGAAGTTTTATTCGTGATCGTTATTTCATGCCTTTTTTAAAAGGTCCGTGGAGTTAAAAGTTTAACAGCTTTTAGGTGGTGACCTGTGTGACGTAAAATTTATAGATCATCGCGGATCTTTATGGAAACCTTTAATTAATTTTGATAGAATTTTTTTATTACTTACTCGACTAGTTACCTCTAAGTTACACCAGTCTTTACAGGTGACCGGATCAACTATTAATGATAGTATGACACATAACTAGAAGTATTTTGTTGCTTCAATATGTCCACCGCAATGGTGGCACAACCGGCTTAGAATAGTTTAGTATGAGATTAAGACATCATTCTGTCTCTGTCATCGTCATACAAACTGACGGCTATAAGTAGTTAGGATTAAATTCGCTAATCCTATGATGCGCAAGTGGGCCTAAAAATTGCAAACGTCTACGTAGCTAGCTCTCCGGCTATTATTCCAAGTGCAAAGTTAAATGATATGCAAAAAAAATGAATTTTAAATGTACTTACATGTAATGATATCTTTCATTCATTTCTAAGAAAATTAGTCACACTTTATTTCAGTTTAAAATGGTAAAACCGAATCGAAACAAACTGTTTTAGTCTAGTCACAGAGTATTATACTGTCTACCTGTACTATTGTTTTACGTCTTGTTTTACACCTGGGAACTTTATCTAACAGCCAGGAGCAAGCACTATAGTTCCCAAGTGGCTAAATGAAAGTGAATGTTTGAAACACGAATAGAGGTTTCCCCTTTTCTAAGCCATAAACTGTGGTCACGTCGACAGCCGCAGTGTATCGTCGTTTGCCAAAGCTATCATCTATTGTAGCAATACTACTGCATCAATTAGTATCCTTCCTATACGAACGACGACCTCCATAGCCAAGACGAAACATCACTCGAAATGGTTAATTTGAACCATTGTATAATTTTCTTTAACATTACGCGTTTGTCTTCTTTTGGGATGGAAATGGATAAAGTTAAGCCGACTGAAGACGACCTCCGTAGCCGAGAGCTGACCGCGTCGCCATCTCTGAGGTTCCCGGTTCGATCCCCGGTCGAGTCAATGTAGAAAACGAACTTTTCTATATTGGCTCGGGTCTGGGTGTTGTGGTACCGTCGTTGTTTCTGATTTCTATAACACATGTTTGTGTATGTGACATACATATTAAAAGACCAAACTAAGACATACTTTAACCAATTGGCTGACCAACATCAAAGCGTAATAAAATGTAGGTACGTCATGTTGAACATATTCACCTAATTCATCATCGCTTCTCAAAGAAAAAATATTGGCTGTAATAAGCAAAACATTTTGCCCGTAGCCTCATAACGGCAGGGGTAATGATGTTATTTCCTGATATTGTTTTTCACATAGGCTATCGATCACGTTTGACGTCCCTGGCCACTCAGTTTACCGAAATTTCGTTACATACGATACTTAAGTACGTGCTCAAAATATTCACTATTCATTTTACTGAGTCCGATACAATTTGGTGGTAATTTATAACGATAAGAGGTCTTACTACAAAAAGATAGACTAGTGTTGAACACTTGTCTCAAGATTAGTCAACCAATTTGAAATGTTGACACATCAGACATTCGAGACATATTAATAAGAAACATTTCAAATTCGTCGACTTATCTTTAGACAAGTTTTCAACACTAGTCTATCTTTTTGTAGTAAGGCCAAAGATGTAATAGTTTAAGAAAATATATTTGAGTGACATGTTCACTCAGTGAGTCTGGTAGGAAAAAAAAATCTTCTAAATAATACAAGTAATTAGCTAGTAAGCAGCAATTCTTAATTATTTATTTGTAGATGCTATTTTAAAAAAATAACTGAAATAAGTTTATGGTTTTAGTAGAAATTAAAAAATATTGTTAGTGTTATTTACTTCTAGACCAATCAGTCTCGTGTATTTTTTATTTCCAATTCTCACACCGTAACTATTAAAATGCTTTCACACAGATGTATTAACAGACCTTTAGATCGGCGGCTACAAAAATATTGATTCACACCATATTTGTTTGCTACGTGTTTAATTAAAAGCTTACAGTTCATCATATTAGCCATAGGAAGGCCTCTGCCGAACATAGACCATCCTAAAAGACTTCCACATTGACGGGTAGGAAGTGGCCTGCATCTGGCAGCTTCCTGCAACTTGTACTCGATCGTCAGTCTTCTTTGTAGGCAATATCATTCACAACATTTATCATGTCTTGGGTCTATCTATTCGGTGGAAGTTGTCTGTAAGGTAAACGACCATTGAGTCGATTTAAAAAAAAATGGAACAAAATCACATAAGGATCATAAGGTATGTAGTTAAGCACTTGTGTTATAGAAATCAGACACAACGACAGTACATCAACACCCAGACCCGAGCAAATATAGAAAAGTTAGTTTTTACATTGAATCGACCGGGAATCGACCCCGGGACCTCAGAGATGGCAACTGGCGTCGGTTCTCGGCTACGGAGGTCGTATTCAGTCGGCTTAACTTTATCCAGTTCCATCCTAAAAAAAGACAAACGTGTAATGTTAAGGAAAATAATACAACGGTTCTAATTAATCATTTCAAGTTATGAAAATCACATAAAAATATCAAAAGTCGCGGGATTTCCTTAACTTTATAAAATTATTAAATCCACTGCAGCAATTTGTCTAATATCGTTTCGTTTCTCAATGAAAACTACGAAAAATGTAACATTTAAAAGCACATAAAATGATAAGTGTACACGGCTAAAGGCTGAAGGTACCTAAGTCTACCTTTTTAAATAATAGTCAGTAATAAGCTGTACTAAAACCGCTATTTCTCCCCGAATGTCAGACGATTTGTCATTCTGTGGGCAAATCCCGCGAACTACCAGGTACCCATTTTCATTCTTTCAAAGGAGAAACTTTACCAGAACTTCGACTTGAATTTGTAAGAATTCTTCCACGTGATAAAATGCCAGATTCTATAATAAAAACTTCCGGGGGTTTGTTTTCAGTAACTGATTTAGGTATATATGTTTTGAACATTATTTCATTGCTTTCCGGTGTGCGTGTTGCTTGTTTAGTATAAAACAAAGTTATTTTGTATGTATGAATGGATACAATAGTAAGCCCAAAGGCCGCTTACATCAAGTACAGGGTTCAAAATTAGAAAATACAAAACAAGAAGCTGAATTTGGTGCTCAAAAACCTTTTTTCTATGGGCCAAACGTAAAATAAAAAAAAAAAACTAAAAATTAGTTGTTTTTTGCACCATAAGCCATAATTTATAAAACTCAAAATAAAGTATTATTTTGAGTTTTATAAATTAGCCCTATTATGCTATTTAAACACTTTACGCAGAAGTAATAATAAGTTTTGTATAAGTAGTTATTTGGTTCAAAACAATTTCTCGGAAAACGAGCTTCAATAATGCAACATTTTCTACATTCTTGTTATTAACATAGACATGTATTAGGTCCATCAATATCATTAATGGGCATAGATACCAAAGATGAAAGGTTCACTCCGTCCTCAGTCCTACTTTATTACTCTTCTTACTTATCTTAATGCACTGCTTTGTGGGATAGTAAAGGGGAATAAACGTATATCTTACTGTTTTCATGTTTTGTCTATGCTATTAGGTATAAAAGAATTAGATAAAATGTCGTAAAAATAGGCAATGGAAAATAATAATCCATGATTACGCATTATTTAGGTACCTAAGTGAAATCATAATTAGTTTTAAAAAACGTATTGCGATAATGAACAATAGAATAATCGAATTACAAATTTTAAATCCTTGAATTTTGACTAAAATGGTTATTTTTTTCTCGTTAAGGGCATAATTGACTCGATTTGCGATAATTAAACAGTGTGTTTAGCGTGAGTGACTACGATATCAGCGGTTGTGGGCTCGAAGCTCCCTAGGGACAAAATAAATTATTGTGTAACGAGGATATAGGCATTAAAATTTTACCGAAATCATGAATATGTTCTAATCTTATGGATATTTATGGACTATTAATTGGACGATACTTTTTTAGGGTTCCGTACCCAAAGGGTAAAACGGGACCCTATTACTAAGGCTGCACTGTCCGTCTGTCTGTCCGTCTGTGACCACGCTGTATATCATGTACCGTGATAGTTAGACAGTTGAAATTTTTACAGATGATGTATTTCTGTTGTTACTTTAACAACAAATACTAAAAACCCGAATGAAATAAATACTTAAGGGGGCTTCCATACAATAAACGTGAATTTTGGCCGTTTTTAAAGAAATGGTACGGAACCCTGCGTGTGATTTTTTTTCTATTTCTCAAAAACCCCCTTCATGTAATGGCTACGCACGTGATATTGGCGGCATACATTGTGGAAACGCAGATTGCCATTTAACAAAAAAGAAGAAGACAAAAAAAAACAGCAAATACGTGTCGAGATACACACATTACATAATTCTCTAGTTTGAAGTTAATGGGCCTTAAAATTAAGTACCAAGTAGTAAGATACAACTACATTGGTGGTCGCTTGACAATTAGCTTTACCATATTTTTTTTCCTAATTAAGGTACATTCAGAAGTGGGTCAACTTTACAAGTACACTATTAAAGCTTGTGTCTTCGTTATAATAATAATATTCGTTAAAAGTTAGAAGGTATACCTTATAATACATGAAGGTAGTATTAACAAAAAACACTTATATTAATGTTTGTATAAAATTCAAATTCTGCAATTAAAACGAAACAGGCAGTATACTGAACGCAACTACAGGGTTACGTTTTTATCCTGTAATTAAGAAAACCAACAAGTTAATGGTATACCTAATACTAAATACTTTTCTCATTAGTATTTGGTTCGCCCACGTAATATTCTTACTGAATGCGGTAAATCCTAACAGTGTGTTTGTATAAAGCTCAATATGAAAGCAACCCATCTCTAACTAATGTTAGTGTCACTGTTACAATACAGATATACACAGTAGGTAAGCCTTGTTCAGTGAGCATAAGAAAACATATGCAGGGTTATTTGAAAAAAAAATCAACAACGTCGCACGACTAGGCTAAAATCATGAACAACTACATTTGTTCTACGGCTTTTGATAATTTGACACTTTTTACTTTTATACAAAAATAAATATCACTTTAATTTTACGTCTGAATGTTCTTATCTCTATGCGGATCGCATCGCGCGCGCTATCTTTTCGTAGTGCATGGAACATAGACTTACAAATGTCACGACAGTACAATAAAAGCTTGGAAAATAATGTTTAATGAATGTATTGAGTTATGATAAAACTCGTAGAACAAATGTTGTTGTTCATATGTTGCTGTCTTGCCGTACAAGGTTGTTTATTTTTTTTAATAACCCTGTATTTTACACATACAAGACAAACACGCATGTTAACGCACTTCTATGTACGTATGTTTACTCTCATATATTTTTAATAGAGCTCACAGAGCGCTCACATTACACTTTTATCTGCGGCACAGGTGAAGAGTCGAACTTTAATATTCGAGCCTGAAGAAAACTTTGGCATAAGGCGTACCAAAACAACCTGCAACATTATATTAAGGAGAGCAACAGAACCTTCATGACCCTCCATAAAGGTCCCAATCTTTTTTAACAATAAGCTAATCAGCTTTGACTGTCGTTGGCTAAAGCTTAGCGTCCGTCCGTGCTAAAACTAGACAGATCTGTCACCTCTTCCTGTAGTTTTTGTTTTGTTTTGCTTCCGTTTTTGACTAAGAACCCCTTGGGGACATTACAGCTACACATCAAAGATGGAACCTACTGTATATCTACATATCTTGTGGTACTGCCCTCGCCGTACGCACACCCATTTCGGCCCGGTTATTACGCGCACTAATGTACACGCGCGTTACCGTCTGAATTATACGCACATCTAAATATGAGTGTTGTGTTGCCAGTGGAATTACCTATCCGGAATGCAAAAGCATATTAGAGTTTAGTATAAACATTAACATTAACATTAAAAGGCTGTGACATAAAAACGTGCTTACTGAAACAGCGTTTTCCGGGGATCAAATGACCCTTGGTCTTTGCGTAAATCAGTGTCCATGCGGCACATTATATTATGGCCGAAGAGTTCGCTCATATATCTGTTTTAAGACGTCAAATTCAAATTTTAATTAAAATCAAAATTGCCATAAAGTAGGTATAGTACATTATGATGGTAGGTATTCTTAAAATTAAAATATATTTATAATATAGTGAATTACTTAGTCATGTCAGTATAATGCTAACCAGCTCAAGTTGTTCTTTTATTTACTCAGTTTGGGTTTCCTAGGTCCGCCGGAAAATGTTGACAGGAGAGTTGATGTGATTAATGTGATTTTAGAGAAAAAAAAGTAATACTGATGAGATGTTATTATGTGACAAAAATAAGTTAATCATAGATCAAAATCAGGTATTAGAGCGTACATATTTTTCATAATCACAGTACGTAATTCATGAACTCAGACATTAAAGTTTCTAACAAAATTGTATACCAACGCTACTATTACTACGCTAATTTGAGTTTTAGTTAGTCAGACAAGCTAATTTTCACATGTAAAAGTTTCGAACTGGCATCTAATTGTTTAATTCGGTTCCTGTGCACTCAACAATTAAGCAAACAAGAATATAACAAGAGTTGGAACTGTTGTATAAACATAGCACAGAGATTATATGACATAATTCTGTATTTGTTTCCTTGAAGGCCTAAAAAAATTTAGATTTTTTATGAAATTTTACTAAAATAATTGTTTATAATTCATTAATTTATGATCATGGTGTATAATAAGAAATATCTACTTCAAAATCAAACGCATATAATATATTCACGTACCTACTTGCTTATGCAATCTTAGTAAATGGAATTCTGGTAAAAATGAAAACCCAATCACCTGGGTATTTTTTAATCAACCGTATCCAGGATATCATTTGATCAGTCAAGATAAGTCGTTATTCACTCAATGATCGTTTTTCATTGAAAGCTGATAGCCAATGAACAGGCCGGCTATTCCGATGGTTTATTAAACTGGGTTGGCTCAACATATTGCTGGTTGGGGTTTCTAGACTATTTGAGCATAGAAAAATTTATTCGAGTAATTCAATAATTAGAGCTGCTATGTTACTCATGTTTGAGTAAAGTTTAGTATACGTTGCCTAAATTTTTCGAGAAATCACTCTCCTAAGTAAATTGCGCGTATTTTCTTCACATTTAAATTAACTTATTATAAGAAACAAATTGAGCACCTAGGATTGGCTTTATGTCCTACTCAGCACTTATTGTTGTTATAAAAATAAATTAATTTTGTTTGATCGTAGAACGTATCTACTTAGTATTCAAGGTCCAAGGCTATCTCTTATCACCCTGATGTTCTATTTATATCTCTTCATTTAATGTTCATTATTACTAATTTAAGAAAATGTATTCATTTATGTTATAATAGATGTAAGTATGTGTGAATGGGAAGTTATTTGGCAAATAAACGATTATTATTATATCTGCGGGATAACCATGAACTCTTAAAACAATTTCTAATCTGTCACATCTGTCAAATCTTGTCAAATCTGTCAAATTTCGTACGTAATGACTAACAAAATTGTCAGATTTGACAGATTTGAAATTGTTTTAAGAGTTCATGGTTACCCCGCTGTACTGATTGTTCTGAAAGTGGATGAAGCGTCAACCTATATATATCTACTTAAACTAATAATGGCGTCCGCTCTGCTAAGCCGTCCGAGATGGCAGTAATTAGTCGTCACTTCATTATTTCTTGTAGCGCTTAAGCTAGGGTAGTTTGATATTATTCCTACGTTGGACTTGATTGGGGCCAAAGATTAAATTATTATTTGCGAAGCTGTATTTTATCAAATTTTGCTGTATTAGCTGTATTTAATTATACAAAGCGGAATGTTCGTCACACATATTTTTTATTTTTCGTGTTAATGTCCAAGTTTTTTAAGGAAAAATCAACATCTATTAATTATATTGACTGTATAATTATACTTATTAAAAGTTGATCGTTTACAGGGTCAATTTTTTTTTGCGGGTTCGAATCCCGCGAGGGGCAAATGTTAGTGTGATGAGCACGAGCATTTGCACCTAAGTCATGGATGTTTATAAACGTATTTAAGTATGTTTATCCGTTATCTAGTCGCCATAGCACAAGCTTTGCTTAGTTTGGGACTAGATAATTGGTGTGATTAAAAAAAAAAAAAATTTTTTTGTAAAAATCTGTAAGTATGTAAGGCGATAAAAGCTCCATGGCACAGAAGGACCACAAAAAACGTTATTGAACAAATAAATTATGATCTTTAAAAATACTTATAACACTTTACGATTTATTAAAACTGGATTGAGAACAAACTTGGCTTAGCGAGATATTTGATTATAAATTTTTGTTTTTAGCTATTCCATGCAAGGTTTAATTAAAGATAAATAACACCTGAAAAAAAACCATCGACCTCAGGTAGGACCTGAACCTACGTCGAGATATTTGATTTTTGTGAAAAAAAAAGAAAATTTTCTCAACCCTTATTCCGGTAATCCGTTCATTATTTTTTTTATTAAATACATTGTCAGTAAAAATAAAAAAAAACAATAAATGTATGATTCCATCAACAGTTAAAAAAATAGCAGTCTTGAATCGAAAGTCAAAGGAATTTGATTAATTACTGCTATTTTTTGTTTTGATAAAATCGAAATAATCTTACACAAAATCTGACCAGCATATTGTATTCTCAAATAAATATACGAGCTTTGGATCTAACAAGTTCAAGCAATAACTCTATTAAAAAAACGTGTCAAACTGTTCCAGAACTCGCTAAACTGGAATTTATGCAAATAGTAATGTCAGCTTTAAAGTGTTTCGAACGAGCGAGCGTTTGTTCGGAGCGACCAACGAATAGAAACTAAATTTTGTCATGTGAATTCGTGCATTCAAACTCTTTGTTGAAACCTCCGCTGAGAACTGTGGTAGCAAACCCCGGGTCGAAATAATAATTATTAGAAACAACTTCTAAGCTAAACAAAACATAAATGCGCACTGTTTATTGCACGCAATCAAATAACTTTACAGTAAAGATTTGAAAAATATTTTTTAGTAAGTATTAAATAACTGTGTCATCTTAAGGTACAAAAAAAGTATTAAATATCGGTTGTCGTCATGAGGTACATCGATATCAGTTTTACAAGCCCAAATTCGGTATGTCAACGTAAGCTTTGCAGAGCAGAGTTAGGAACTCAGTCAGTCAGGTAACACAGTTTCTGAGTCTACTCCATCTTTTAATAATTAGAGTGAGTAAATTCCTTTTCGAGACCACTCAATTAGCCCAATTACAGTATACGACAAAAGGAGGTATTTAATCAGCTAGACATGTTCAGAAATAAGGCCATCTTCGAAATGAAAAATACATTGAAAATAGTTTTAATAATACTCGTACATAAAGTAGGTACATTGGCTTTCGTCCTTTGCTAAATACTTATGCTTTTGTATTTTGCCCTAGTCTACAGAACATTCCATATATCATGGTTAGAAATGCCATCGACAAAACCGTAACAAGGCAGCAACAAATCAAATAACCCTGCTCCACGTTACACTACAAAATTCAATTTAGAGTCCTGCCGTTTGGAAGAGCAGTAATTTTCACTTGTGCGACCACTATTCTTAGTTGGAAAAACACGCTGATTGGAGCTGGTATGTCTGTAATTTAACTTAAAAGATGACTAAGGTTTTAAAGAAACAACTAGTAAATCTATTCGATAATTAATCAAAGAATTTGTGTAGGCAGGCATGCTGTTTAATAACAGTAATTTAATCTGTTTACTTATTAAAAAGTAATTCAAGGTTTTCGCTTTTCCGGATTTATACGAATAAATAAGGATTAGTAAATTATATTATTTCAGAGAAATCTAGACTTTTTGGTACTTTACAGGTTTTATCTCCACTTATCTATAGATTAATCAAATAGCTGTTCTTGCCATGGTAACCAAATTTCAAATTAACGACAATACGGTAGAATTCCCTGTAAGATAGAGATAGATTATACGGAATCAAATTCTGGTAAGCCCAGGTTAGTTTGTATTCCTTGGAATTTCTAGTCATGCATATGAGCGACGGGAATTTCATACTATACTAAAGTTAGTCCATTATAATTCTTTACAAAAATACCTTAAATTTAAATCTTATTTTCTTATATATTCCGTAGGTGTCTAACAGTATTTAAGTAATATCGTTTCGGCTATATCTTTACCAAACACCACAAACAAAATATATATTCCGCTAGGTAAGTCAGACGCAATCCTTTCTGATCAGGTCAACTAGGCTATGAAATATGCATAGTGAACGTTCGACGCGGTACCGCCATTTCCATTCGCGATTGGTGCATCTGATATAACACGAAACACGGCGTGGGTAGTAAATTTTATATAATATCTCCGGTCTTACAGTTCAGCGCGATTTGACAATTCACTTATGCTAAAAATTTCGTGGTCATAAAATTGGTCGTAAATTTAAAATTCTGCATCTGAGAAATGCTGAACTAGTATAAATGGAATTAGAAATAAGATGAGAAAAAATCGTGATCATTATACAAAAATATCAATAAAATAATGTGCAATCTTAAGCTTTTTTATGCCCATAGTAGGACGCCTGGTTTTAGTTCCGTTGGTCATCACTGGTTGCGGACTTTTGTCTTTAGTCACTGAGGTATTTTGGTATATTGAGGTTTTAGGTCCACCGACGAGGTGGAAGCCACTGGACGCTTCCAATGGGTAAATCTGGAAGTCATTGAGGGAGGTTTATATTCAGCAGTAGACGTCTTATGGCTGAAATGATGATAGTGATGATTCATATCACAACTTCTGCAAAAGCTATAAAAAACTAGAGAAAAGTATGCCTATATACGTCCCACTGAAGGGCACAGGCCTTACCTCAACTATTAGGTGGTTTGGGCCATACTTCACCACGCGGGCCCAGTGTGGATTGGTGGAGGGGTGATGTAAGGCCAGTGACTAAACCTTACTGCCAGATGTAATCAAGCCGCTTATGGTCTCTTGACAAGGCTTTACGACTAACATCAAACGATATCAGCTGGGACCAACTTTTTAATGTGCCTTCCGAAGCACGAATATGCTCGTGATGAATGTCACTAAATGGCCGGAATGGTCAATAGCACCGCCACTGAGCTATGAGCTCCTCAAAAGCTAAGGAAAAGCCATATTCACAACAAAAAAATCCTTTGTTTTAACAATAACCATTTTTTCACAACAAAAAAATCCTTTGTTTTGTTGAAACAAAATAACAGTTTATTTCTGCATTTTTTAACGTGTTTCACTAAATTGAGCTTATATTCAGTCCTATACTTTCTGTTCCTTGCGATGGATAATTTATGATTACTTGGAACCTAATAATTCAAACCACAATGTACTATCATGCGCACCACCTGCTTTGTGCTTCGGGAGGTACTGGAACTGTTATTAAAACTTCTAACATTGGTAATAAATTATTAAAACACTGTTCAAATATTAAATTAAAATGTGATATGGTTCTAGAACTCTTTCATTTTCAATTTTTTTAGTAACTAAAACATTTTCAGGCAATGCTGTTTAAAGGATACTGTAATGTTTAGAAAGAGCTGAAAATAACCTTTTAAATATTTAGATTGCACAATAATTCATATCTTATTTAAAACCTAATTCACCAAAAAATCGTTTAATCCAAGAGTTTTATCAACATTGGAAAACTTTGTTTTGAACTTTCATCCAAGAATGTAAATTGTTTCAAGAAACTCATTTAGGTGTGGAGAATGCTGATTACTTAGTTGTAGTAACTTGAAATCAGGCTTATCCCTTACATAATCCTTTATTACAAGTAAGACAGTAACCCGTAGCGCATTTGAAATTTATTTATGTACTTCAATTATTTGTGTACCTACTAAAAAAAGTAATTTACCTCTAAAATTAAGTAAACTTCAAACTTTTTTAAGCTTGTATTCGTGACATAATATTATATATGGAGTCAAAAAAACAACAGATTTTAAAAAAAATAATCTCCTTTTTGACATAGCCTCATTCATCGTTCAGAATTGCATACCCCCTAACTGGTCGTGTAATTCAGGTTATTTATGGGGTAATAGTGGTCCGATGAACTGTGCTAGTTTGAGGTGACTGACCGATTTGTTGAAGCTACATAAATCTACGATAACGTTCCTCTCTTTACCGGAGCTTACCTGTCTTCAATATTGTGTTTTAAAACTATCCGATGAAGAATTAATGATTAAGTGAGCAAAAAACAGTAGTCATACCGAATGCAATTTTTAATTTTTGCTTTGTATTTTGTATTCCATCTAAGGGTCTGTCTAAAAGCCTCTGACTTAGCATTAGGGATCGAAAATGTATTATTATTATATTTGCTGGAACTATATCGTGTCAATCAAAAAATCGCGAAAACGTGATGCAATCGATAAGTTACCGGAGCACAGCTAATGACACTTTACTAAGTGCCGCGCTCAGAGACGTCAATTACCAATAAAGTGTTGATTAAAATGTTTTTTCCTTCAATAATTGTCTTAAGTAGTTTTGACTTTAGTATTACAGTTTTTTTAAGTAACCTTTAAGTTACGTGTCTAAGTGCGGCTGTTACTCTAGTATGTTTATAAGACTAAAGTCAAACGCCAGCTCAGTATTACGTAATAAAGTTCACAAAAATGCTCATATTTTTTTTAACAATGAGTTTAACGTCACACGTCACCAATCTGTAAACACCCATGAGTTTACATTCTCGTGATACCGTAATCACTTTGCAATTAAATTGTGTTTCTCGGTCTAATCACAACCACAGCAGAATGTACCTCAAATGCTTCAGTTTCGTAGATAAAGTTAGTGTTGTTACTTTGACACAGTGGTCCTATTAGTGAGGAGAATCAAACGAATATTAACTTTATAAACTTTGGCTGAAACTAAATGTAATTTAATTCTACTTTCTTAGCATCTGTTTCCAGCGAAAAATATATCATGAATTTATACATTATGAGTCCTCTTTTTCCCTACATACTTTCCATTACACACTTACACATTGCTTCAGTTAGAAATTTTATGACAAATTGTAACAGAAAGTTAAAGAAATAGGAAAATATAAGTATAGACAGTAGGTAGGTAGTTCATTAAAAAATTATCATTAATATTACTGTCACAACAAGAACAAAAAAATTAAAACATAATTTTAAAACAAAACCAAAAACAGGATTTCCGATAGGAATAAAGAGATATCTCTATATAAAAATGAATTGCTGTTCGTTAGTCTCGCTAAAACTCTAGAACGGCTAGACCGATTTGGCTAATTTTGGTCTTGAATTATTTTTATTAGTCCAGGGAAGGTTTAAAATGTGAGAAAATTTTGAAAAATGGCTAGGAAAATACTATAATCGTCAATTTCATTTTCCCATACACCCGGTTCTTAACTGTCAAAAATATTATTTAATTCTAAGGCAGTACGAAGTTCGCCGGGTCAGCTAGTAAGCAATATTAATATTTTGATCTTCAAAATAAGTTACTTGATTTTGAATTAAGCATCCACTCGAACACAATTGCGTTAGTTAAGTTAAGTTAGTTTTAAGATTGCTGAATAAGGCTATTCAAGCCTTATTCAGCAATCTTAAAACTAACTCCAGACAATATTGTTCGATGAGTCTTTAATTAAACGCTGACCTCGCGAGCTCTTCAATGCCAAATCAGACTTTAACTACCTTCATACCTATCATGAAGATTAATTAGTTAAAGCTTTAAAGCAATTGGAAACTTTAAGCCTCCGTATGAACAGTATCAAAAATAGCACCGGAAAATAAACAGGACAGAGATCTTAAGAGAAAGAGAATAAAAGAGTTAAATTAAGAGCTCATAAAGAAGTTAACATTAGATAAGGCACCAATAGTAGTTTAACCATGTACAATTTGTACATACATAATATATGTTCGACAAACAAAATGATTATTTTATTTTAAAAAATATTTGATTTTTATTTATTTTAAACACCTCCACTGTCGTTTGTGGTTTAATTTTTTTTTATTGAATTTTTTTTTTAATCATTTATTAGAAAAAAAACTATTCATGCAGAAAATATTAAGGTATACGATACGAGTAGACTCATATTATTATAGTTTACTAAACAAGGTTGAATTTAAATAGCATAAAATATCTTGGCAAGGGTGACTTATTTGATCATATAAGTAATTAAGCAAAACATTATTTATAATTATGCACAGGTAATCTCAAGTTCTCAACAGGCTTCAAGAAAACTTTTCAAACCTAGCATAAACATTCTAGACTATAAATCAATTATTATATCTTTAGCAATATTGGTAAAGTTATTTAAATTCTTTGAAGTCTGATAGAGCTAAGAGCACAATTTATTTCTCCTGACCATCAGAAGATTTGACCACGTGATGTTACGAACTGCGAGAGAGGTTAGAGTTAGACTATTTGAGGTTTAACTTGTCTTGTGTACACAATTTTGTACTGACAAATGGGTCAAGAAACTGGTGTATCGCTCAGGGTTGAATATCGCCAAGCACATTTAGTGACACGCACGTAGAAAAAAACCTATCATCTTGCCAAACATGCATCAAGCCATTAAAACAATTGCGCGCTAGTTCCATCTTCTCACTACACACACACAATAAACTCACTTTTCCAAAACCTCTAACGATTTTCAATTGTTACAGTTAACTAAAAATAAATTTTCTGCATTCTATTTTCGTGTTAGAATCGAACGCTCTCCTGAGTTTTAATAACGCCCGGCAAAAAACCGTTTGAAACTAAAGCTGAAATCCGTGTACCTATGAAACCATTTTGTTAGATATTTGCTGACGCTATCAATCTGGATTTGTTGGGTTCCCTACAATATAAATACAATAATACTGGCTTTCATAAAAATCCAAGTGACCGCTACTACAGGCTTAGTGCAGAAGTCGCTGTACCTACTGGTATCTCTAATTGTGATGATTATAAACTTTACTTAACAAAATTTTGTACATGCTACATAAATATACATCTTTCTATAAACATTAATTAACTGTAACTTATTTGTCTCGTGTGCAATAAAGAGTATTTATCTATCTATCTACATATCTCACCACACGTATAGCATCAATTAGAACTACAAACATCTTCCTTCATTTAAATAAAGAAATAACGAATCCCAAGTATCACGTTAAGCATGCAGCTTGTTTATTGTGAAGTTGCTGTCAAAATTTTTTCGTAACTTTAACTTTATTTAGACAAATTCGGCGAGCGTAAACAGCACAACACAATGTCACACTTTGCTCTACAAAAGTAAATGTCCAGTATTCTGTTTTAAGTTTTTGTTAAAATGGCTTTACAAGTAGTTGTAGTTTACGTATTGACTCGTGACGTGTGCCAATCGACACGCCAATTGCCTGAAACTTTGAGCATTAGTAAAGTAGTTTTGTGTACCTACTTATGAGTTGACGTGGAGGTTTGCGAGAGAAAATCTTTCTGTAAATATCCCGTGAGATGAAAATACTGATAAAAAACAAGTTTTAAAAATAAATTATTATTTTATGCTTTACTAGTAAGTATTATAAATTTATATCAATAAAATGATCGAGTGGAATCGGAATAAAGAATTTTGTTCCATGTAATTCTCATTAGTTTTTACGTACATTTTATTTATACATAATGATACTGCAATTATTCTTGAAGATATGGTGCGGAACTGACACTTGACGCTCAACTTAAGTCAATTATTTTAGACGTAAAAATCGACAGCAAAATCTTATGATCCTGCCGACAGATGCGTAAAAAAATATTCGCAAAATGAACGTCTATTTTGCGTACAGGCTATCATGCAGTTCGCAATACACGAAATAAACAAATAAAAGGTTAACTGAAACACACGTGCTAATAACGTAAGCAGCGTTGCTCTCTTTTGGATGGCAAATGTAACAGAATTGAGTTCTTGTATGTGGTTGAAAATTAAATTAACGTAAACTAATATCAAGAAAATTTTGTATTTCAAATTTCCGCCCGCATGAAAATATTGTTGCTTGTCTGTGTCACACTTAAGGATTTAGATCTATTGTTTCACTTAATTCTATCGTATACGTAGTAACTACAACTATTTATGTCACTCTTTAGCTCAATAATTCATTAGATGCAGATGGTGCTTCTACTCAGTCTACTTTACTTTTTGGTAAGTATTACACATTTTACAGAAACAAATACGAAACAATCAGAGCTGTGCAAGCGCCAACAAATTGCAACACGCTATATAGGTACTACTCTGTCAAGAAAGTACCGGGAAAAGATTAATAATACACAAAATGTTAGTTATTCATCCAAATTTATTTTATCACCTTCAAAGTATGATTCTTCAGAAGCGATTCACCTACGCCAAAGAATAATCCAATCATCAAAACATTTTTAAACTCTTTTTCCGCAATCGAGTTCAGTTCTCGCCGCGAATCCTCCTTTATGTCTTCTACCGAATGAAACCGGGTGCCACGAAGTGGTAATTTGAGTTTAGGAAAAAGAAAGAAGTCGACTGGAGCCATATCTGGTGAATAAAGTGGCTGCTCGATCCTATTTGTTGAGTTTTTGGTTCAAAATTCGTTCACAATGATGGCCTTGTGGGAAGGCGCATTATCGTGGTGCAAAATCCAAGAATTTTCATTCCACAAATCTGGCCTTTTTCGTCTAATTTGCTCTCTTAAACGCCGCATAACGCTTAAATAATACTCTTTTTTTTATCGTTTGACCTTCTGGCAAGAATTCTGAGTGCACAACACCGCGACAGTTAAAGAAAACAGTCAACATGACTTTGACTTTCGATCGAGTTTGGCGCGGTTTCTTCGGTTTCGGTTCAGTTGGAAGGCGCCACTCCGAAGCTTGTTGACTAGTTTGCATGTCAAACTCGTAAACTCACGTCTTGTCACCAGTAACAATGCGTTTCATGAATGTTGGATCGGAATTGACTCGTTCTAGCATGTCCTCAGCGACTCTTTTGCGATTGAGTTTTTGGAGAAAATTCAGCTCTTTTTTTTGGACTAGCCGAGCGGCAACATGTTTAATACCCAATTGATTATATGAAATGGTACGAATCGACTCGTGTGACACAGAAAGTTCGACGGCTAGCTCTCTCAAACTTGAATGAGGATTTTCAGTCACTATTTCCTTCACTTTTGCGATGTTATCATCAGTAGCAGACGTTGATGGCCTACCAGAGCGAGGCAAATTTTCCATCACAGCTCGACCGCTTTTGAACGAAAGTCGATTCACCGTAAGCCTTCTGTAACATTTTTAGAGACTCCGAACACGAAATCCCATTGGCGATGCAAAATTTAAGACAAACTCTTTGTTCGATGTTTTTGTCCATTATGAAATTCGCAATACACACTAGATATGGTATAACTAAAAACAGTACTGTATTTAATCTAATTATCAGATGTAACTCAAAATGGAAAACAGTTGTGCCAATCTAACAACAACAAAAAAATATATATAATTTTGAATTTGGAACTTTAAACAAATCATCAATTCCCGAAAATTTTTTGACAGAATGTATGAGCACCCCTGAGTGGTTGATTCTCTTGTACACTCTGTATATACATAACTATCATTTGCCCGCAGCTACGCCCGCGCTAATCTAGATTTAAAAATAAGGTATAAATACACTTTAACCTGTATGCTCGGAAAATAAGATAACAATTGATATAACAATGGCCCGCGCACACATGTATGCGCGACGCAAGCTTAAGAGACATAATCCCATTAAAAAAAACAATTACAATAATAAAATAGAACTTGACATACATGACTTAACGGTAAAAAATTTTGTTTTAAACTAATCGCTAGTCAAAGTAGGCAGTAGGTATGTGCTGCATTTATTGTATAGATAGGTTGTAGCTCAAGACATCGACACGCTTGTTATTAGTATGATAACATAACATAACATTTTTGACAGAATGTATGTTACAAAAACCTAAGGGAGCGTCCAGATCTGGCGAATGCGCAGCTGCCGTCCGCGAGCTGCGCGCGTGCCTTTTATGTTCGTGCGCCGCGCGCGGCCTGTGAGCTACACCTACTTCCTGGAACTTGAAGTAGAACTGCATGTACAAGCCTGCATGTGTTGCGCTAATGAGGCGCACCAAAAGATTGCAGTAATGGATCGCGCGCGAGCGTTGCATTTGCCAGATCTGGACGTACCATTAGGCTCTGTAAGACCCGGTAAAGTATAGAATTTTGTGCTCGCTCGCGGCACAAAATTCTATAGAAATATGAGACATCTCTTCTCTCCGCTTTGGTGGAAACCGGGCCTAAGCCTGTCACCGCCTCACTTTGACCATAATATTTGATAGTGATTAAGGTATAAGGAGATACAATGACATACTACAAACCATCTCTGTATGGACCCATGATTGACTGGTAGATAATGCTTTTGGCATTAAGTCCACCATTTGTATTACTTATTTCTTGTCTGTGCAATAAAGTATAAAAAAATCACTTAAGTAAGTGATCAGTTTCTTCTGTGATTTATTTTGATTGCTTGATTAATCAATATACTCCATGTCCGTGTACCGTGTAGCTCAAAACTAGTGACTGTTTGTTTTTCTCTTCCCGTAGCAAAAACTTCAAACCCACTAACTAAACAGTTTTCGGTTTGTTCCACCCTTTCCGGGGTAAGTTACGAGGCCCACGTTTAGTAGACAACGAAGGAAGTAATTGAAGATGATACGTGATTGGGGTGGCAACGGGCTCCTTGGTTACTAAATGCGGGCTTTCTTTTAGATTAAAGAGAACGTGGAGAGTGCAATGCAAGAGATACAATGTGATTTTGCTTGACTGCTAAGTAAAATAATAATTCAGACATTATTATCTCACCCGTATTTATAGATAAGTCAAGGTAATTAGTACTTAAAATCTTAAACGAATTTAGAATTTATTCTAAGGTATTACTGTAAAATACTTTTCTCATCATAATGGACACATGGTCCTAAGGCTGCCTGTCCACTGGAACGGAACGAGTTGGCGGAGCGGTGAGCAAGGTAAAATCCCAATAGAATTGCATAAAAGCTCCGCTCCTCTTCAGTGGAAAGGGTGTTGCTAACTATAGCTTAAAAAAACATACAAGACCGGAAAGCGAGCAAAGCGGGAAAGCGGGCGGAGAAACAAACTCAAGTGCGGGATGTGGCCGCTGTTTGCGACCAGGGTCCCTAGTGCGAGTTGCACAAAACAACCAAATCACTTAAATAAATCGAAAAATAATACAAATTAACATTGCCTTTTTGATCAAAGTAAGTGACGTGCTTATTTTGTGGCACTTGCACGTCTAGGCCCTCAGTGTGCACGTACGTGACCGACGCAGTGAAGACAATGAATGAAAAACTTATCGCCACCGCTACCGGCACCTCAAATGACTCGTAGCGTGCTTGCGGCTTAGCTCCGCCTATAGACAGACACAGTCCACAACTCCGCTCCGCATTACCTTTTCGCTCCGCTCCGCTCCCTCGTTCCGCTCCATTCGACAGGCAGCCTTAAGCTGTAAAAAAAAAAGAAACATGTTTAAGATTAAAACCAACCTCGAGATTAAAATTAAAAAGACTCAATTTTGTTGGTTCAATTAAAAAGGTACAATTCATTTTTTTTCCTTCTAAAATACTTTATGAACGCTCAGTTGATCATATTGTATTAGAATATAATAGCATGCATGACCCTAAATTGATCATTAAATTTGAGCGATTGCTGTCTAAGCTTCATAACTAAAACTTTTACTTTATCTTTATTAATTTAAATACGTCATTTGAACTCTACATAATAGGTATACAATTTCAATTAAGCTAAGTTTTTATAAACTTCGTTAGTTATATATTTTGTCTACTAAACTACCATCAAAGTAAATGTTAAAAGTGGCTAAAAGACTTTGAAAATTAATTAGCTTAAAGCTAACATTTAGAATATCGGAAAATATTATTTAAGCGTTAACCCAACATCCAAACAGCCTACAAATATTTTTTATATCTATCCTAAAAGTTTTCAGTTATTTAGACCACAACCCAAGTATAAAGAAACGTAATATTCATAACTTGTTATTATAGGTATCTTCAGCTTTTCTTATTGCGGCAAAAATTCTCGTGGCAATAAATTGTGAAAAAGATTTTTTGCAATTTTTCGGCGTGTGTTTTTAAATTATAATTTTAATACTTATGTCACGTTCAGTTTTTTTAAGATTACGTAGAATTTTACGTAGTATAATTCTTACTCTGTGTTAGAACGTTCTTTTCATTTTAATACAAAAAAGCATCATCATGGGTGTGTGTGGAATGTCCCTTTGTATAATTTAACATGGAAACTGTGCTATTGTCTTTTAAGGATAATATGCCACGATTCAAATTTATTTCTCTAATGTTACATGAAAAAAATTGAAGCATTCATCAAGTTTTGGACAAAGATATTGAGCTAGTAGCATGGGGCAAATTGTCAAAAGATATTTGATTTTTGAAATTTAACTTTTCTCGCCTTGATTTGTTGGTGTGCTCTGTCCAATTAATTGACTGTCAATACCCAATGCTTCACCTGATCAGACATCCTTGGTGCAACCGCATATAAATCGATGCCAATCCCAACTAGATTGAACTGACACTTACTTGATGAAGAATCCTAGTTGAACGAGATTAATAGCTTAGGTCTAATCAGCCAATATGTGCATTCCGATTTGCTTGCATTAATATCTATTAGGTGATTCTTATAAAAAAATAAACAACATTAAGGTCTCCATGATATTTTTTTTACTTATTTAATCTTTGGTCTAATAAGTAAAATTATAAATAACGCACATGACGTCATCCGTCGGTTGTCAGCGCGCCTATTCCGGCCGCTCTAGAACCGAACAGTCTCGCAAGTGGCTATGGGAAGTGACCTGGCATCACAACCCTCGTTCCTTGGAAGATGAGTAGGCCCTTGTGGAACGTGACACGGGACGTCAACATTTCAGATCCTTCCCAACTGGTATCCATCGAATGGCAACAAAGCAGGTTCTGCACCTGATTCTGCAGAGGTGTTTAAATGGCGCATGCAATGGCAAAGTCTTAGTGACACATATTTGAACCATTAAGGGTGGAAACACAGGTACTATAGGGACTGAGAACTTTCCAGCTGTATCTTAAGATATAACTATAACCTTAATGCAATTTGTGATTGCACTATAATAAAGTTTACTGTCAATAAATAAATAAATATTGGACAACATCACATACATTTCTCTGATCCTAATGTAAGTAGCGAAAGTACTTGTTTTATAGAAATCAGAAACAACGACGGTACCACAACACCCAGACCCGAGCCAATATATAAAAGTTCGTTTTCTACATTGACCCGACTGGGGATCGAACCCGGAACCTCAGAGATGGCGACGCCATTTAAAGTCCAGCGTGCTCGCCTCTCGGCTATGGAGGTCGTCAATATAGTTAAATATTTGTAAAAATAACCGCAAAGGACACTTTAAAATCAAAGCAATCGCTTTTATAAATATTAATACTTCGTCGACAAAGCCCCTCTGTCTACGTTTCCCGCCACAATTCAGATTGTGAAATTTACATAAAAAATCCTCTGCCTTTCTCACTTGATGTAGTTTTAATATTTTCCGCCAAAAGCGCCCAAGAGATGGAAGCAACAATCGCTTTTGAATGCTTGGTCTTTAATTTTCTTTTCATCACTGTGACCCTTTTAGTGAATGAATGGAAACCGCTGCGAATAGGGTTGTCAACTTATTTTATTTTAGTTTTTGAAGAAACTTTATAAGTTAACGAACCTCTTTCATAGCCACGATAAATGAAGTATATATGATAAAACATCAAACATTTTTGTGTTGGTTTTTTTTTCCTGCTTTTCCGTTCTAAAGACTGTTACCGTTTTGTTAAAGAACAAAACTAGATATACTTTCGTTCTTTATCAAAAATGTTGCCTTGGCTTTCTTCGAACTAAAGATTACACGAACAAAGGATAGTTGTGTTATGTTTATTCGGCGTACGAGAATTCTCTTAAATATCTTCGAAAAACATTGACCTGTCAGGCCAAGGTCAAGAGACACAATAAAAAAAAAATATTGTTACGCTGCCACCGGTGGGTAATTGAAGCTTGATAGGTTAATTCCTACATTTTCAAACTGTTGTTTGTTTTCTTCAAAATGGCTTTAACAAAAATTTAATCCTTGTTCTGTCGTTAAAAACACCATGTTAAAAAATGCTTGTTTTTAAAGCAGCTAAAACTATTTGGCACATCGGGTTAATAAATAGTGGCGTGCCTGGTGCCCACGCAATAAAAACTTTAAAGCTTGTGGTGAATTAACTTAGCGAGAAAATTACAGTTAACAAGATTTCACTTAAATGATTGTCTAAGAACTAAGTTATTACAATTTTAAGAAATTGATAAATGACTAGTTTTCATGAAGGAAAGAAAGCACTGTAATAGCCGTACACGTGTGCATTATTCAATTGTTAGACGCTTTTGCAACAGGCTTACTTTTTTATCGAGTATTGAGTGTCCCTCATACTGTATTGAGATACTGTTACAGAGTCAACTGTGGTTGTGTTGTAGGTTCCAGTTTCTGTTGTCCAAAGATACATTTCTACTTTAAACGTTACTTTCTACGTAAAATGAAACGTAGCGTCCATTTCCTACACTTAAAACATATCTCTAAGAGCCTTACCTATGGCCAAAACCCCTGTTCCTTCCGTACTTCCGTAACTCAGGGATATTCTGATAACTAGCACTTGACAATTTGAAATGTTCTCAAATTAAAATAGTATTTTAGGCAACCCTTGTGGTGGCCTTTACTCACATTTTTGCCATTTATCCGACCTTTTGAAGTCTTGTTACGGCCGGCATAATTGATACCCGCAAAGGCTCAAATGAAGCAAAAATATAGTTCAAATCAGTTAGATGAACGCCGAAAATCTCAGATTTTGATGAAGAAATTACGAAACCATTGTTTTTGATTTCAATGCTTTTAAAACATGTCTGGTTACTAAGTTACGTTACATTTTCTACATCTTTCAAACACAAGCAAAGAGAGAAGCAAATAGAATCCCAATGATCGTTTATAACCGTAAACTACTCACTAATCAAATAATATTTTATTAAATAATAAAATTCTATGAGGAATTTAGGCTCAATTGGGATTTTCTTAAGGTAAACTCTTTAAGACCTGAAGCTAGCTAGCCAGTGAAAGTTTATAAAAACAACCTCATTAATTCAGTGACAAACGGAACACTTTGAGAGTTGCTTATTTAGACGATTTTATCATGTTCTCCCGTTTTCTACATTATCATCCCTTATAGAGACAAGCCATAACACCTTGGTTGCTAACTGATTGACGTGAGAAGAACTTCAGGCCAAATCTTTTTCATGATTTTTAAACACCAATTTTCTTTGGCCACAGATCAAAAATGAAGCCGTTACTCTCAGTTCGCTGCATATACTTCTACGTGCTGCTAATCAGTGCAATGTCGTCTGGTGGTGTTGAACGCAGCTTGCTGAATTCTCTGGTCAGCGTTGTGGAGCTGGAAAATGTGGATAGATGCGATGCACGTGCGACGGCCACATGGGAGGAGCTTATGGGCAACCCTAAGGGACTGTCTATGAAGGTCAGTGATGTATTTTACTTGCATCGTGCTTATTTTTATATGTTAGATCGACGCTGAAGCAAGTTATACATTCCTCTCAGCCTCTAAGGAGATTATTATAGTAGTAAATGTAAAAAAAAAACCTGTCGTGACTACAAATTTTGTAGCTAGTATAATTATGTTACTCAATTTTTGTGCTTTTTTTGTGAAAATAGATTGGTCTATTAAAAAAATCATACAATTAAAGCATTACGTACTGAGCATTTAATTGCAAACTTGTAAAATCCTAAGACTAGATGAGATGATAAGTAAAAAAAAAAGCAGCCAAGCGTGAGTCGGACTCGCGCACGAAGGGTACCGAACTATTATCTACTAAAACGGCAAAAAAATCACGTTTGTTGTATGGGAGCCCCCTTAAATATTTATTGTATTCTGTTTTTTGTTGTTATAGCAGCAACAGAAATACGTCATCTGTGATAATTTCAACTCTCTAACTATCACGGTTCATGAGACACAGCTTGGTGACAGACGGACAGACAGACAGACAGACAGACAAACAGACGGACAACTAAGTCTTAGTAAATAGGGTCCCGTTTTACCCTTTGGGTAAAGAACCCTAATAATGACTCGATTAAGGCGTGAACGTGACTAGAATAATTAAGGAAGTCCCTTAATTCAAGTAAGCAAGCGATTATAAGTCTGAACGTGAGATAGAAAGTTTGGATTTAGAATCTCTAATTTTAATAAAGCCATTTTTCAATGGACAACATCACATACATTCAAATGAGACTCAAAAAATCCAACAATAACTCCGGCTTAGCAAGAACTGAATAAGTGTTTTTAATAGTTTTAAACCAGCAGGGTAACAAAAAAGAACGTTTTCTTGGATATTCAACATTTATGATAAAATCTCCTTAGGGGCGTTAGTTTTTTAGAGTCAATTCTTATTGCAATTAAATTGTTAACTAAGGAATTCATACATCAAGTAGCTACAAAATATAACCTTCAGAAACTTTATGAGTTGATACTGCTCAAACAGCCGTCCTGTATAAAGCCGACTTTACTATAAAAATATCAAGGACACAAAAACGATAAGTTTGTCGAAAAACAACAAATATGTTTACAAACATTCTACGAGTATTGTTGAAGAGTTTTGTTTTGAAGACGATGAATTACGGTTTAAATTATTCGGACTGATAATTCGTGGGCGCATAAAACAGGGCGTAACATCGAAATAGGCCAGTCGAACTCTGGAAACGATAACTGGCCTGGTTTCCAAACCAAATTAGAGAAGGGTCCATGTCCAACCATGACTAAAAAATACCATACTTTATATGTCACCGTTATTTTCCGTCACCGTCACCGACAGCCTTCTCGAGAAGATTATTTGGTTTTATGGGTTGCTACTTATGTAACAAAATTAATAAAGAAGTTGCAATATATCAGCATAATAAATATGAATGCAAGAAAATTATTACAGAATGGCTAAAAATTCTAGACTATGACACAACACACTCACACACACATACACTTACACACATACACACGCACACACACAAACGTCTATGTCAAAATCACGCATATAACAAGCCGCTCTTAACTAAATTTCCATTTGTTTCGGATGAGGAGAGACTGGCAATCTGTAATACAGGTCTCCTAGTACAGACGCCAGTCTCTCGCATAGAAATTGATTGTGATAGTTTAGTTTATAATTTCATTGTTCTATCGATGTGAGAGAAGAAATAAATAAATATTTATTATTATTATTATTATTTTAACTAGTCTACTGTCTGATGTATCATATATTTGATTGTTTTAAAATTTTGAAACCCCTTCGCATTTCGGACGCGTTAGCACGAGTTAAGTCATGCGAACACGCACGAATACGCACGAACTATTCAGATGCTTCGAGTACTGACTCTGATACTGTATATGACCTAGTCTCTTGTGTACGCGTGTTTTGTTTAGAGCTTAGAGCCGTCACAGCTTACGAATCAGTACATTATGTAAACTATGTATAAATTATTCGTTAAAAGTATTAAGTGCCTAAAAGACTAGCAGCATTAGCTCTCTGCTAATGTTTTGCCTGAGGTAGCTGCCAGCCTTTTGATAACCAGTGGCATGAGTTTTTAAATATTAAGAAAAAAATGATTTTTTGTTTTAAATAAAAAATATATAGATTGATGAAAAACATAATATCCGTCGCGATTATTGCTGTGCCTAAGCTTAGATATTACGTAAAAGCGTTTTAAAAATGTTTTTTTTTACAGTTGGATGCGGACAAGTCGCTGGGATTAGACACACACGAATATCTAGAAGACATCAAGAAAGCATACAAGGAACATCTATTGGAACAAAACGATGACATACTAAAGCGGAAAGTACAACTTCTACTGCAACCGGGAGACGTTCTGTTAAGCACCGCCGAGTGGATAAGAGTGAGTTTAATTATATCTATTTGGATTTACCAAGCAACACTTTCATTGAGTTGGTTTCCAAAATATTTTGTTACTTTTTTACTTCCTATTTAATTTAATCCTTTGTTTACTGCTCCATAATACTACAAATTGTTTTTTAACGCCCTCCGTAGCCGAGAGGCGAGCACGCCGGACTATATGTATATGGCGCCGCCATCTCCGAGGCTCCGGGTTCGATTCCCGGTCGGTTATATGTAGAAAACAAACTTTTCTATATGATTGTCTCGGGTTTGGTTATTATAGTGACGTCGTAAATTGTTTCTGATTTTTATCACACAAGTGCTTTAGCTACTTATTTTAGGATCAGAGCGTTCAGAGCAATGTATGTTATGTTGTCCAATATTTATTTTAAAAGATATTTATACCTTACTGTGTGACTATACCAATTTGTGCTCTTTCGCAAATTTCTGTTTATATATTACTAAGTAAACAATTTAATATAATATAAATTATGTTCGACTATAACATTGAGAAAACGAATTGTTTATTTTATAAAAGACGGCAAACTCAAAACGGCAGGTTCTCTACTTGTTTAGGTCCTGAATACCAATTAATCTCACGACCCACCCACTTATTGAAATACTTTCATAATACATTACCGCCTACATGAAACAGGTTACCCAATAAATCCTATTTAAATAGTTGTCTAAATAAACAATTAATTTATTCTTGTTGTTTGCAGCTGGTCACATTTGCGGATACAGCGCAGAATAAAATAAGATTTGCGACAAACTACACTTGTGGTACGACAACTTGCTCATTGCGAGGTAAGTTACCAACGGCCAAGTGTGTTGGTAAAACAAAATATCTTCATATACATCAAATTAGGACTCTTATTGCAGTAAAATACTCTTATTTTGTTGAGAAGCCTCGCGGCTTGCCATACAGTTTTGATTTCTAAGCTGATTCATAAGTTAGGCGCTTATAAGGAATTAGCAAAACCTTTTAAGCCTACCTCTCAGTTATAATTTTCCTTAAAAGTTAGATATCATCATTTCCTCTACACCGTTCTCGGTGACGGAAACTCCTACACGTATATCAGCTGGTCAACATGATAGGCCCTGATATGATTTGCAAAGCCGAACTTCGACCCTATGACACTACCCCAAGGTGCACAATGTAGCTTTCCAAATTAATTATATGGGTACCTACCTGTAAGAGGGTGTGGGTCGAGTCTTCCTGTACCTGGCGTCTCGCGTCAAGGTCCTCAAGGCGCTTTTCTTCGTAATTGTCCACACCAGTGCGGTCAATATGACGCCATTCCGGTCTAACAGAGGCAAAGTCCTCCCAATCATTGGTCAAAATGTTACACGCCATAAGATTACGTTTAAGCACGACGTTATAGCGCAGGTTTGAACTGCTTATTTGCGCTTTCCGCATGACAATTCGGAGTAGCCTACCTTAGGGTACTATCATCCATGCGGAAAGTGTCAACTTCATTTTAGTAATGCTTCATTATGAGTAACTCAACTCCGGGCAACCCAAAAGTTAGTTATATCTATTTACTAATACAGTACATATGTACATAAAGGCCATTCAAAATTTTAGAGGATTACGGGGATACGTTTTACCTGAAGTAGATAAACTTATTACTTATTATTACACTTTAAAACATTAATTAACTCTCCATCTGCCGTCGACATCTTTGACAGACTTGTCCTGTGCACTGCCACTCCTGTTTGCTTATTCAACAAACTGATCTAATTAATGTAAGTTTTCAATAAAAATATAAGTTAAGTTTGAAAATACCTTTAACTAATCAGTTGCCAAATACCTAACTCCAACACTTCGACATTCTGGACATCTATTTTCTATATAGCTATCCAGTATCTTATGAGGTTAAATAATGTTTCTCACAACTGCAACGTGGAAGAGTAGTTACTAATTTATTAACCTGACTCAAAAGCTGTTTTGCAAGGTAAAAAACTACGCTGTAAAGGCAAAGATAAAATTTTATTATAAGCAAGACGCAGTTACCTGGAGCACCTGGAGTCAGTGTTTACGTACTTCGTCGAAGATAGACCGAAGATTCTTACATTAGAATTAAATAACACAAAATCACTTAGGAAAATTTATTAAAAATTTACATTGTTGACAGAATTCCACAATAGTTTAGCAAAGCAGCAAGATGAAGTAATATTGAAAAGAATGAAACATTCGTGGGAGCAAAATCTCCCAGATATCAACGAGTATGTAGAACAGATCCTGCCTCTTTTAAGAAATGCATCGAAAGGTAAATGTATATTTTTTACAAAAGATATTAAAGAAAATTAAGATATGTTCAAAGGATGATCCGAATGTACAGCACAATAACCGAACATAAAAGAGCTATTATGATTAAACATTTTCATGCTCACCTGAAAAAATACAATAATATAATTCACAAATGTTCAAAAGCATATTATACGTACGTACCAACTGTTCATTTTATGAGGCTTATTTCGTCGTCAAAAATATTATTCAATTAACGGCGAACGTTAACAAGTACATTTTTTCCTGCAGATTACGAGACTCTGGAAGATTACTGGGATTCCCTAGTAGAATACGAAGGGGCTATATTAAAAGCTCGAGAACTCTGGGATGGAGTGAAGTCATTGTACGTAAAGCTCCACAAATACGTGGCACTAAGGTTACTGGGTGACAAAGCTGTTGGAGAGAATTTACCGGTTCATTTATTAAGTAAGTATATCAAAGACTTAAAAGAACTGTCAATTTCTGTTGCAAGAAAGTTAGAAAATCCGTATGGGAAGGATTCTCACTCGACAGACTCACATAAATATAATTTACTTGAACTTAATTCACAGTTGGGTCACAGTTAATTAGAATACTTGAACTTTAGTTACGCAGAAACGCATTTTATAAATACACAAATAAAACAAGCTCCATATTTATCATATTAGGATTTCAATATTACAAGTTATTAAACACCTGACCGTTATTTGAAGCTTAAACATATAATGAGATAGGCCTATCTGTTTTCCGCTCGTCTTACCTCTCTGTCTACCCTAGTAGCTCTCTCTCGCTCGCACACTTTCACTCCACCACCAGTGCTGCCGCTTGGCGAGCTCTCGTCATTGGCGTCCTGTTTTCCGCTGCGCACGGTCGTGCTCAGGACTCAGTAAATTAATTTTGCAATCTTTGCAAATTCATATACATATACACATATTCCTGTTCCACGTAAGTGTTTTACAAGCTTTTCTTACCTTTTTCTGTTTTAACAAGAAATAAGTTAATCAAACGGTGTTACCGTTCGGTACGTTAAGTACATAGTTTTTGGTATCGACCTACCTACATATTTTGCTTTAAATATTTTTTTGTGTGGTATTCTATCCTAGATTTTACAGCTCTTATTAACATGGAAAGTGACGAAAGTGTTTTAAATTCGGGCTCGATAGAACCATAGTGCTAGTGCTCCCACTAATAGTGACAATAAAAAACGATCGCGTATTCGTCGTCAGTCTCGAGCTAGGTCTCGTTCGTCGAATAGCAACTCATCCGACTCCTCTAGCAGCTCGAGTTCGTCGTCTTCGGACTCGAGTCCTCGAAGATCCACGCCGCGTCACCGCAACCAAAAAAAAAAAAAGGGGGGGCAAGCACCGGCATCGACGACACGATTCCTGGAAATTCCGTAAATTAACACGTCAGGTAGATGACCTCCGGAATCAATTTTTTTTTTTACAACAATAATTCTGTGCCCTGTTCCGCGGCACACTTTAATGAAAATCTAGTTGACGGAAACGTTAGTGGCAAACTTTACGTAGATCCGATTTTAAATGTCGAGGTGCCGGCACCTGTTGCTCAGTCAGATTTTACTTTTGAAATCGAGACGAAATTGAAAGAACCTAGTATTCCGAAGACTCCTCAGGTGTTTTTCCAAACGTTAAAGGATTTGCAACATTTAAATAGCAGTGATTGGTGTGAGGTTCGTTATGCGGAAACCCAAAAACTTTATAATTCTACCCCCGGTTTTATCGATTTGGAGATGAATGAAGAAATTAAGGCGTATGATTCGTTACGCCATCTTGCTCACGCTGACAAGGCTTTTGCTGCTTTAACGTTTTGCATCCTTAAACAGCGCGAAGCTTTACAAACTTCTGTCAGAAGTTTTTTACAGTGGGCGCGAGATTCGGATTTGTCTTACGAGGGTATAACCGAAAAAGTTAACGAACTATTTTTGAGGGGCGATTTTTTCAAAGTTTCTTCCGATCTATTACAATTAACTTGCGGTCATCGTGCGGAGGTCATTCAGATGAGAAGGGATGGAATTACAAACCACGTGCGCGATCCACTTGTCAAGGCCGTGTTACGCAAGATCCCTCCATCGTGTCAGCACGTGTTTAATGCGGAGTCACTAGCCACAGCACTAGAGAAGGCAGGTGGTGTTCGAAAAGCCTTCTTGCCTTTACAAAAGCCGGGCAGTTCTGCTTCCGTTTCGCAAACGGGTCAAAGCAAGCCCGCACGCCGCCCCTCGCAGGGGCAGGCTTTACGTAACATACCCTCGCAGGGTACTATTCATGGATGTTATGCACCTACGCATATTTCCCATGCTTACAATCAACCCTCGCAGGGTTACTGTAATGCCCGACCCTCGCAGGGTCATAGCTCTAATCAAGACGATAATCGCACATCATTCTCTGGCGGTTCAAGAGGTTCCTTTCGAGGCAGAGGAGGTCGGCAAGGCTACAGACAGCAAGACAGCAAAAATAGCCGCAAGCGCAACCGGACCGCAACCGGAACAAAAAACGTAAGTATTGACTATCAATCCCGAACATTCAGAGCGGGTCGTCTGGTTCGTTTCCAACATCGGTGGTAGGAACTAGGTGCCCCAAGTTATCTTTTAAAGATAATAAAAGGGTATCGCATACCCTTTTTGCATCGACCGCCACTTGTAGTACCACCATTAAACAAAAGTCCGTTCAGTACGGTTCCATCGGGTGCAATGACGTTCATAATCACCAAAATGCAACACCAGGGTGTATTAGATGTTGTCAAGGCCTCGCCAAGTTTTGTGTCCACAATGTTTCTTGTGCCAAAGGACGATGAGTCGCACCGACCCGTCTTTAACCTAGCTGCTTTGAACGATTACGTAATCACCGACATGTTCAGATTAATAAATGTCTATCGATTCCCAGACTTCCTTCAACCAAAAGATTGGATGTGCAAAATAGACCTGCCACAGGCCTATTTTCACTTTCCCGTAGCTTCATCTCACAGACGGTTGCTACGTCTAATCTACAAAGGAAAATTAATGGAAATGACGTGCCTCCCGTTTGGTCTGAGCCCGGCCCCCAAGGTCTTTGCTTCTCTATCCAATTGGGTAGCTCAGTCACTCAGGGATTCGAATAATCGTCTACTTGGACGAATTTCTGGTTGTACATCAAAACCCACTGATATTACAGACCCATGTCCAAATCACTGTAGAGAGGTTGCAGTATCTCGGTTGGTTGGTGAATTTCGACAAGTCCACACTCACACCTTGTCAATGCCTAGTTTACCTGGGGGTTCAGTGGGACACTCTGTTAAACGAAAAGTCTCTTCCAGAGAAAAAGTGCCTGAATCTAACATCCAAAATATCGACAGCCCTAGAAGAGATAGCTCTCGATTTAAAGGTTTTGCAGAGCCTAGTAGGTCTATTAAACTTTGCAAGTTTTGTCGTACCAAGGGGCAGGCTTCACTTTCGAACACTCCTCTCTTACCTGAACACAGTCGCCAAGATGCCAGCTGCCAAACAGTTCACGATTCCGGAACATGCCCTGATAGAGTTAACTTGGTGGTTGCAGAACTACCGTTGTCCTTCTCCGATTCACTTCACGTTTCCAACGCATTTCCCAGCGACCGATGCCTCAGACCTTGCCTGGGGAGCGCATCTAAACGACCGTTCGTTCACGGGACCGTGGAACGAACTAGAACAATCGATGCACTGCAATCAGATGGAACTTCTAGCATTACTCAAGATACTACAGAACCAGGGTCAGTCTCTGTGTCGGTCCACGGTTCTATGGCAGTGCGACAACAGAACAGCCGTAGCTTTCATTCGCAAGGAAGGCTGTACAAAATCAATTGCTCTCTTAGACTTGACAATCGATATTTTTAAGGTTCTAGATCGCTATCAAATTCACCTAGCCGCTCATCACATTCCCGGCAGATTCAACTCCCACGCAGATCATCTGTCTCGCTACCGACCCCCCCCCGAATGGCACCTTTTGCCGGCGTGTACAGACCTGATTTTCAACAGATTCGGGGTTCCAGTAATAGATTTGTTTGCGTCGGAAAATGCGCATGTGGTGCCCAATTATGCGTCTCTGGACCAAGCTCTATTCCACGACACTTTTTCCCAGACTTGGAATTACCACCTAGAGTGGGTATTTTCTCCTCCATATTTGATCCCCAAGGTACTCACCCATCTCAACCGGCCGGGCCAAGGGCCTCTTTCTGTTAGTAGTGCCTCGATGGGAACGGGTCTTTTGGAGAGCCGATCTGAAATCCCGAGCGCTAGCTGCTCCTTTCACAATCAGGCATCTGAACCGCCATCTAGTAGACGTCTCGACGGGCCTTCCACCTCCCAAAGTGCAGGAAATGACGCTAGAAGTATGGAAATGTGGGGGTGGTCTCATAACCTAAATGACTGGAACAGTTCCCAACTGGATCTGCTTTCATCATCCTGGCGTCCCTCTACACGTTGTGCATACAGAGCCGCATGGCATAGATGGCTAGGTTGGTGTAAGAAAGAGAAAGCTAATCCATGTCGCCCAACCGGTTCAATTGTAGCAAAATTTTTAGCCGATTTATATTTAAATGAAAATCTATCATACAATACTATACTATTATACAAATCAGTGGTGTCTACGTTGTGCAATACCGAAATTTCGGGAGTCTTAAGTGCTCGTGTACTGGTTAAGCATGTTATGGAATCTATTGCATTAGGAAGCCTGTGCCCCATAAGACAACTATATGGGATGTCAATGTTCTCATTTCCTTTTTGTCTTCATATGAATTTAACGAAAATAACTGTTTCGCTACCGCCAGACATACTGCTATGTTGCTACTATTGGTTTCTGGTAGACGTATCCATGACTTGACCCTTCTGGCAGTCAATCAAGAGCATTTTATTGACAATACTGATCATATCATTCTATGGCCAAGATTTGGCTCTAAAACTGATCGTTCTGATTCCAGGCAATCGGGCTGGAAATTGCTGAAAAATGAGAATAGTAAAAACCTCGATCCGGTGTTTTGGGTAAAGCAGTGTATCAAATTATTCAATCAAAAACGTAATTCCTCAAATAATTATTCTTTATTTGTTAATTCAAGAGGTAACTATAAGCCAGCATCGCGAACTGTGATTGCGGGCTGGGTAAAATCTCTCCTATCAGAGGCTGGTATTGTCGCAGCTCCAGGTAGCGTCCGCTCAGCAGTCGCCTCCAGAAGTTGGGCCGATAACGTCTCAGTTGATGATATTTTGTCACAAGGAAACTGGAGGTCTGGTGACACATTTCGTCGTCGGCTCCTGTTAGCTCTGGGATGTCAAATTGTTTTCGCCCAATTTAATCAAATCTGTGAAGTTAACTAAATTTGATTTATTTTTTATAAATAATTACAATTATATGTTCGCACACTAAATTAAAATAACTACTAAAACCTTCATTGTTACCTTTTGCGCCTTCAGCGTTTAGATGTGCATACCTTCACATTGGCGTCCTTCTCCACCAATCCACCAGGCGATAACAAACACGGTCTCATTATATGTTTAAGCTTCAAATAACGGTCAGGTGTTTAATAACAGCGTTTTAACCTACAATAAAACGCTTATTAAATACCTACCTTATTTGAAGCTTAACTTTTATCCTCTGCCTGGTATAATTCGACACAATGACGAGAGCTCGCCAAGCGGCAGCACTGGTGGTGGAGTGAAAGTGTGCGAGCGAGAGAGAGCTACTAGGGTAGACAGAGAGGTAAGACGAGCGGAAAACAGATAGGCCTATCTCATTATATGTTTAAGCTTCAAATAAGGTAGGTATTTAATAAGCGTTTTATTGTAGGTTAAAACGCTGTTAATAAATATTAACAACACCTCAAAAGATCTAGTACCTCTTTTATAATTCACAGACACTGCTAACTTCAGAAACTAACCTAGACGATTTGCTGAAGCCAGACAAAGTAATAAAATATTAGCATCTACCCACTCCTGGGATGTTACGTTGTTTTATTGTAACCAAACTACCTTACGGCAACAATAACCGAACCCTAATTTTCTCGTGCCAGAGCAAACTCGTGGCAAACCTTCGGCTCACGATACAACAATAATGTACTATTTCCACACTAAAATGGAGAACCATTTGAAAATGGTTGTGATAATATAACTTTTCCAAAGTCCGAAATATGAAAAATGTTTTTGAACCTTCCACACACTACGCAGGCTACACAAGAAGCAAAATAAAAGGAAATGCATTCGATCGCTTCGCTCTTGTCGGTGCGGCATCTTTTCGTACCTACTTGGGGTTACTGCACCACGGACAACAAAGCTAAACTACGCTATTATGTAAACTTATGAACTCTCATAGCTCCACGATAAGAGCGAAGCGAATAACCAAAGCCAAGCCAAGTGGAACCTGTGCTTAAATCTATTAGTTAGTGTGGACAGTTTATACAGAAGGGTTATTACCTACTTTTCATAATCTTCTTCTTTGCGTGTCGACTTAGACATTCATGTAAGTGAGGACTAAAACTCAGCCATCGATATAGCACTATCAGCTGGCCTGGCCTGGCCTTGTAAAAATCCTCGCGTGTGCAGGTAAATAGAAGATGTGTCATTGTCAGGGGTGGAATACTACAAAGGCATGCACTGCCAAGCTAAGAATCTTAAACTCAAATTTAAACTTACAACTTATTCAATTTTATTGGCATAACCTGGAAAGTATGTAAAAGAAAAACCAAGGGTCGGGCTCAGTATGTCATAACTCTTCTTTGCCATCCCTAATACGAAAATAAACTCAGTTATTGTTTTATGGATTTTGTTTACTAAAGTTGAAAAGAATTGACTGTCATAAAAAAGGTTATCAATAAAGTCTAATAAAGATGTCTGTGTTCATAACCTTTCCGAACAAATAAGCAAGTTTTACTGTTACAGGATCGCTAAATGGAGACGACTGGTCCAATGTGATAGAAGCTTTATTACCAAAACACCCGGCGGTTTATCAAAAAGTCACTGCGAATCTGCAAATAAAGGTATATATTTTTTACGACTTACAATATTTTATCTATCAATTAGAATGTTAAATAAAACCATTCACATAAAATTTCCAATTAGGGAATAATTTAATTTGATTATTGATGTAATGTTATTTTAATTTGTATCTTATCGGTGTTTGTGTATTTTGTGATTTATGGGACAACGTCCTGAAATAAATGAAATATATTTTATTTTTTTATTTTATCTTTGTTTTAAGCTACTTTAATACAGCTGACACGTCAAAATATAATAGTATTCCCATGCAATATTTTTTTATTTTTAATACCTATTTATTCCGTAGTGATTTCTTGATCAGTGATTCATTCATGGTTTTATCATCCCTAGCGACAAGCTTATTTATTATTTAAACAAATTAAGTGTTTTTTTTATAGTGTAACTCTAATTTATAATCCTGATCCACACTAGTTAAACTTTAAATTAAACTTTAGATTGGTCCTATTTATTAAATTCATCATTTATAGTTGATTTTTTTGCCTAAATAATTTAATCTAATACTTTGTCTGCCTTCGTTACTATTATACTTACTAAATTTATTACCAGTTGTTTTCATAGGAAACCAACGCCATGGTCACGGCACAAACCAAAATGCCGTCTCATGCTGAGTGGTTATCATTTTACAGTTCTCATTTATCTATTTATTAATGATAATAACTTTATTTTTATTTTGTATTCCACTTTATGGCCGAAATGGATAAAAATCATGAAGTGCTAGACAAATTAAGAAGATTATTTATGCAGTAATGTATACAAGTCAAGATTTACTTGTATTTCTAATTGTTTAAAAATATCTGGGATTTTCCATAGAATCTCGGCGGAGAAAATGCCTTCAAGGCCGCAGCTGATCTTATCAAAGAACTCAATCTAGGCGAGATTAAGCCAGAAGTATGGAAAATGTCAGTATTCAACAGCTCCTGTCCTCCTATCCTTGTCGATAGTTGTAACCCGAACAATGTGAAGGTGGCTTCATGCAAAGATGTCAGCATAGGAAATTACTTAGACGCACACGAAACAGCAATGAAGATAGCATACAAGCAAGCAATCGCAACGTACAGTAATAATACTTACTTACTGAGAGAAGCCCGTCGTTACTCAGGTAAGAATATTCATATTCTAAATCTCTTAGTGTCTATGACGTATTCTTTAGGGGTTGCCTTGCTGTGGGCGCATACGCAGCTGACGACTGTTTAGTCTATTGGTTGCGCTCTGGACCACCAAGTCAGGTTGTGGGTTCTAGTCCCGCAAGACGCAATTTCTTGTGTGATATGCCCAAGTATTTGTTTACTATGTCTAATACGTCGATGTTTAGTGTTTTAAGTATGTTTACCCGTTATCAAGTCGCCATAGTACAAGCTTTGCTTAGTTTGGAGCTAGATTCTGGTTTGATTATTGGAAGAATACATTAAATTATTTACAAATAGAAATGAAAGAAATTCAGACTTTTTTGGTCTTGTATCTGCAGTTCTAGAAAAAGGATATTTCGTGTATTAAAAGACCAAAACAAAATATGTTGCGCTACACTTCACCGTCGTGCCTCCCAATGATACCCAACCTCTCTGACTTCTACGTGAAAATTAATCATAAGTTCCTAGTTGTAATCTTATAATTTGTTCGTTGCAGCAATATACGAAGCTATACCTGGGTTCCTTTCCTTGCTGGCTTTAAGTCCGCATGCCTTGGCGAGAAACGATTTGTTTGCTATCGACGTTTTTAATCTCAACGCCAACCACCATCGAATGATTTTGCAGCTCATATTAGCTTTAAGGGATTTAGCTAAGTAAGTAATTAAACTCAAATTTAGTCATTTAAGACTGTGCATTATAAGAAAGGACATTTATATATTCTACAGATTGTGCAAAATCAGAAACATTTAAAAAATGAGTCCAGAAAAGCTTGCTGTATCGTTCTGTAGGGAAGGCTTATGTTTAGCAAACTTTCAAATGCTGATGATGATGATGAGCCATGAAATAAAAGGATTGTATATGACTTGGTTGTTTCGTTTCGCTTTAAGTATTGAAATAATATTTAAATGAAACTACTTTTACGGATTATTTCGCGATTTATTAACATTTTATTTAACCTGACGTTTTGAACACTTTACAGCGTTCGTGGTCACCAACTGTAAAGTGTTCGAAACGTCAGGTCTCAATAAATCGAGAAATAATCCGTAAAAGTAGTTTAATTTAAATGTATCGTGTTCGCGTAAATAAAAGACAACAGTATAGAATAATATTTCAATATTAATAAAAAACGAATTATAAACATTCAGTGAAATTTTATTTTCAGCGCACATTGTTCAAAATTACTCTGTGCACTTAGTCCGCTACTAATATTAGGTATAATTTGTTTTTTGTTCTGGTTGTAGGTTAAACTTCTATCTGGCAGCCGACGAGTGGAGGTTAAAAGTACTATCAGGGAATATCCCACCCTCGAAGATAGCTACTAGTTGGAGCGAGTTTCGAAGGAACTTTTCTCAGCTGGAAACCTCTGATGTAGACTTATTAGGAGACCCTTACGTTTTGTTCAACAAACCATTTATTGGGTAAGCAAATATTCAATCTTATTAAAAAAAAATAGTTTTCGGTCCGAACAAATAACGCTTCCAATCGGCCGATCTGGAAATCACTGGGGGAGACCTATGTTCAGCAGTGGACCGAGTGGACGTCCTGTGGCTGAGATGATGATATAAAAAAATGATGCTGCCAGTATATTAATTAGAACGCCTTGGCTAACTGATCTACTGAAATTTTGATTTCTTTGCCTATTTGTCTTCTATTAAGTATATGTTATTTTACGTATGTATAAGTATACGGCTATATTGAGTTCGTCATATTTTATCAAAGGATTGACACATGAGACTGGTCATTTCGATTTGTTAGGTTTATACGACCGAACAAAAGATTCACTTCCGTGCTAGCCCCCCTGGCTTTTATAGTAGATAAAGGATTTGGATACTTACACGACTCAAATTTGAGCCTAAAGTGGGACTAACCTACTATTATAGGGGCAATCATTACTTACATAAGTGTTTTGTTATTTTCAGAAAGTTCATGGGTCTTATTCTAAAATATCAAGTATATCAATCATTCGCCGAAGAACTAATGTCTGATGAGTCTGATCTGATTAAACATGTTGCTGAAAATCGCGACCGATTGAAGTAAATATTATTTTCTACTCAATAACTTACATACATTATTTGATTGCATTATTTTAAACATATTTATTCTTTTTAGTGATGTAATGACCCAGGGCTTCAGCGTGAAATGGCCTGAACTTGTCAGTGATCTGTTGGTAAAAAAAGAGAACGGTCTCGAATACACAGGCCTCACCGACTACTACCAACTTCTAGAAGAATACTTAGACATTCAGTTTGATCCTATATTTAACAATATCGACGCACTCGACGATTATTTAGATCCTGCTGAACTAAACAAGCAAAATGAAAAAGATGATGTGTACGATTTTGAATCTAATTTTGATGAAGCAAACGCTGTTGTCGTGGACATACCACTAACAGACCCAATAGAAGAGCCGATATCTAATGAAATCGAACCCGAAATTGGACGTAGCAACGATGAAGAGGTAGAGACTACGACTGAAAAAGTATTAGGAGTCAAAACAAAGGAAGAAGAACCATACAATATTTATTGGTGGATAGGCATTGGAGTTGCGCTAGCAGTAGTTGTGATATTAATAGCAATAATCGCAAGAAAACGACATAATCATAGAAAACAACTTGAAAAGCAAAGGAGAGAAAATTCGCGTGCCTGATTTGAAGAATATCGGTTCTAGGACCGATATTAGAAACAGTTGTGTGGACTTGTGCCAATACTGTGAGTGTTTAACTAAGTTTCGTGTATTTTGTTTAGTTAACTTACAATAACTGATTTGCATGTTATTATTTATTTGTAAGATCAAGTGCAGCATTTTAACGATACGATATCATCACAAAAAAGCATTTATAAAGTTTTACGCGTGTTCATTTTAATTACGTTCATTTTGAGTACAAAGTTTGTATTGATTAATGAGCTAGATAGTTAAGACGAAAAAATATTTTTGTACATATCACGATTTGCAAGATAGTTATAAATGATTGTTACCAAGAGTGTCTATATTAGTTTTAATGTAATATAGATAGATGTAATTTCGCCGTGCCTTACGCGTCTCAATTTCTAAACTATAAGATCCAATAATAAGAGACAAATTTTGTAAAAAAAACTATGTAATTTTATAAAATTCTCTATTTACTCGGCTGTAATAAAACTTTCATAGCATCTTCTTTGTTGTTACATTTTCTGTAATTTCTTTCTTACGTTTTATACCTCCTACAACTTTTTTGAGACCTTTATTGCAGTAATCAGACTAAGCGTATTTTAATTTATGTCGTTTGTAATTTATGATGTTTTATGTTATATCTTAATGAATTTTAGCTTTACAATTGGTAAAGCGTAAATTAGCAATTATTGTATCAGAATCGAAAGAGGGAATAATAAATGTTTTAAACAATTGAGACATTTTTGTTTTCACCTGCTCAAGCTCTCGGAAGTTCAGCTTTGTCGAAATAAAGAAAACAAGGGAGTTCCGATTTGACGCAGTAACTGGCTGGGTTAAGGATTAGTTCAATGGGCAAGGAGCCAAAAGATCCGGCGATACATGGAAGAATAAAAAGAAATATTTGCAGAAATGTCATTTCAAATCTCTATTGCCTATTGTCTACCTAACTTGTGTGAACTTTTGCAATTCACTATCATTTTTATTTTAACTGTCTGGAAACTATAGAGCTGATTTTAAAAATTTCATGATGAAGTTATTTTTTAGTTTTGTCTAGATATTTGGTTTTACGTCAAGCTTTTACTACCTATTAAAATTTGGAATAGCAATAGCTATCTACTTCTGCTGAATTATGTATCTTATAGGTGCATTCTCATTTTAGTCGCTCTTCGTTAATAACGTCAAGTATAATCAATATTAAAAAAAAAAAACAAAAATAAAAAACAAACTTGTTTATAACACACCACACAATATCTTTTACAAAATGCTTCTTTATTTAACGTAAAATCAAATTATGCCATGATTGCAATCTGCTCGATATTGGTACGAAGGTTATTAGAAGACATACTCTGGGAACAAAAAAGGTCACTGAAAATGTTCTAAATACTAAAATATATTTTTTTTGCTTTTGTCGATTGATAGTAGACACTGGATATGCTCCGTAACCTTGACTGCAATTTTAATAAATATTTGTCAAAAGAAATTAGGTTTAATTCAAAGTATTTAGGCGTACTTTATTTGACGCCTGCACCTGATAGAGGTGTGTTTGCCAAATATTAGAACCGGCATGATTTTTTTTAAAACGTGATGACAATCATATATGTTGGATATTATCACTTAAATAATAATTATCAATTCAACCTCAAAGCTTGTTGCGCTCTGCTGTTTCAAGCTTAGATTATTTATTTACAATCAGAACAATATCATCTGCAAAAAAAAAAATTGTAAACTCATTACCTCCGACATCTATTTCCTTCGTTCTCCACGAGTCCGCTAGGTTTTTAAAAATCTTCTCTAAGGCACTGGTAAATAATTTTAAGTACTTGTTTTTTTTTATAAATTCTTTGTTTTAACTTTAACCTCATCGATTACAAAAAGTTTTCAAGGTTTTCTCAACAGACAAAGATGGGACAGCGCGATAATCCAAATAGATGACGATGTCAATTAAAACTTCCGCGATTTTGTAGTGGTGTCGAACTGTATTTTAATTTCGATATTTATTCATAGGAATCATGGACAGTCGACTTAATCTAAACTATAAGGCACAATAACAATTACAAATATAATTTTCGGTTTTTGTGTGAAATCTTCGAAGTAGCATAGTTTTCTCCTAAAGCAAATATGCTGTAGAAGTGTAGACATTGATTAAAACTTTGTTACTTTTACGGGTCAGATATCTATGTAATTTCTAAGACTTATGTCAGAAATTTTTCACTCGGTGGACTGACGACCTCAGAAAATCCTATTTATAACCACATTTTAGAATAAAAAAAATATAAAAACTAATATTTTTATTGATTTATAATCAACTATCAACAACATTATATATTTTTGAAACTTATGTCCTAGCCTAGCTCTATCGATTACATTTATACAATTCTTAATACGCAAATCCTCAAGGCTTTCGATGTTGGACCCATAGAAAGAGTTATTTAAGCCTCAGTTTAATAATCTAGGTTCTAGGTTAGACAAATGAATTCATATAATGTTCTACTTACAGTCAGAGCAACAATGGACTATTACTTCGTTTTAAGGTTTACTTGACTATCGATACGTAATTATAGACACCACTATTGTGTACTTCATTTATTAATTGGTTCTCACTGTCAGAAGAGCGGCTAAGATAATAAAAATATAAAGATATACCTGGGCCATAACCATGAACTCTTAAAACAATCTCAAAGTTGTCAAAACTGTCAATTTTGGTACGTCATTTCATACAAAATTTGACAGAAATGATAATGTTTGACAGATTTGAGATTGTTTTAAGAGTTCGTGGTTAAAGACGAGGACACAATTTGAATGACAAAACAAGAACTCAAGAAAAATTGGTTTAAATAAAATTTACGGCGATTTCGCTTAAGAAAGTTTAATTTATATTGTGTCGTAATTCGTATTAAATCGTTCAATTTTATACGATATTTTATCAAAATACACTTATGATTTTATTTTGCCAAAGTTTAAAAAGATCTGCAGCATAAGATTTGTAATAAAGAACATAGTTTTTTTTTTCCGAGTCTCTCTGTAAATCATACACAGTCAAACATTTTCAACCCAGTGTTTTGTCCTTTTCCAAGTCACGATACATGATTAAGAATCTAATGCGGCAAGACTATTTTACAAACATTTTGTGATAGATTGTCATAAGACTACCATAGACAAAGAGAACAGACTATTTTGGTCCACAGCTACACATCTTTTAAATAACAAAACAACCATCTTGATATATTGGTTCAGGTTTCGGACTACGATACCATTTCGGTTGCGGGTTTCGCACCATCTATCTAGTCGTATATTAAAAGCTCTAAAGTTTAAAACTGCTTATTTGATGTAATTGTTGAAAGAATTCATTATTTTTTTAAAGTACTTATCTTTTATATTCATATTCATTAAATCACTTCATAATGTAACAGCAGTACATTAGCATTAAATGTGGTCCTAATATACTAGTTACACTACAACCTCCATGAGATTGACTCAAACATTTAATCTAATTAAATAATAACATTACACTTCATCATTTTAATTTAACTTTATACTATATTCTTAATAATTCCTAATAAATTAAACATTAAATGGGACCCACACAGAACAGAACAGGTAAGACACGCTACGCGGACCTACACCGCAGAGCAAAACCCCTAAAAGCTATCATGCTACTTTTGACAATGTCATAGGAAGTTTATAAACGTTACAGGATCAAGCTTACTTCAACTGACATTAAACACGAATTGACTTTTAAATTTTCATATTTGATTTCAAGTATTCAAAAAACATTTCAAGGAAAGAGCTCCCAAATAAAAGTTTGTGATTGGTATATAGAGTAGGTACATGGACTGTGTTCATTAAATATTTACACAAATTGTAAAATATAAGGGTTTGTCATTGGATTTTCAATTACTCATTACAAAGCATTATACGACATCAAACTGTTTAAAATTTAATTAAAATTACGGAATGCATAATTAAAGCCAAATCGTAAATAGAAGTGGTGATAAAATGAGCTCCCACTATAAACTTTGGGGGTGGGACAGGTGTTGCCTGGTACGGCTGTTTTGATTTACAACCCCGTATAAATGACAAAGTAACTACAAAGGTGTAAGTTAATTAAGAAATAATATCAATGTAGTCATAAAAAAACCTAATTCAACAACCTTATAGGTAGAAACTACGTTAATATTATTATGTTGTTGTTTATAGCGTTTCGTGGCTTAACAATAATAAAGTAATACTCATAGAATCATTTAATTGGTCGTCGGTATTTCTTTCTGTACAAAAATGTCACTGGTGCGCACTTTAATCTTTTCAATCTTTCTGTACTGTTCGGAAACATGGACAATCAAAGCTGCTGACATGGTGTTCACTACCCATAGTACTCTTACTCACTACTAGATGGCGTTGTCTTCGTTTACCCCGCGCAAGCAGTTGGTTTGCCATTTTATTATAAGACTTCATAGTAAAATTTATAGTTACACTTTGTCTCAATAGATGGCGCTATCCTTAGTTACATCGCGCAATCATTTGGTTTTGTTCATTTGCTATATAGTTCATAGAAATTTAATAAATACACACTATTTCATAGATCAGGCTACATTGTGGTTTTATTTCAAAACTCCCAATAGTAGCAGTTCCAGTACAATTTAGGGCATCCGCAACATAGGTCCATCGAGACCAGATTTTTGAAGACCAGAGTCCAGGGCGGACTCGCGTGTACTTGCCCACTGCAAGTACACGCGAGTCCGCCCTGGATCGCTGCAGCGAAAGTACGCGGCACCGTTTTTCAGCGGAAATTTCAGTTCAGCGGTGCAGAGGCCGAGCTATCGAACGAGACGAGACGAGAGGACAACACAAGACGTCATCACTGAGGGTTCCGGATGTACGTCATCAAGGCGAGACGTGACGTTTAACTGGAGGTTCCGGTACTACGTCATCAAGGCGAAGTGACATCATATTTGGTGGTCGGTGCGACGTCACAGGTCAACTACATTTGTGTGAGTTAAGTGCAGTGCAAATTGTAAGTACATTTTTGAATCTTATGAACATAGCAGAATTATAATAGAAAATTTTCGAGCAAAAGTTAAAGTGAGCAAGAAATTTGAACCTTATTAACACGAAGAATAAAACTTTGAAGAAATTTAGATTTAAATATTAACTTAGTAAATTTTGTTGCATGTTATCTTGGACTTAGAATAGTTTTGTAAAAAACGAAGGTACGGGGAATCCATGCCCGATTTTGTCTAAGTTTTTTAACTAAAAACACTTGTAAAATTTTTGAGCATAGAAAACACTTGTAAAATTTTCGATTAGGAAAAACACTTGTAAAATTTTTAAGTTTGTAATTTGTATTTAAAACGTTGTTTTGTTCTTTTAAATTTAACAGCAATGGAGAGTATTTTCAATGTGCAAAGAGAATTGCAAAAGTCAATAGACAAGGGTTTTATTAACTTTAAAAAAAGTCCTAAGGACAGGATAACCATTGAATACATCGAGACTAGGTTAGAGAACTTAGAGAGAGATTGGCAATTATTTTATAAAAATAACACGAAATTAAATGCAGATTACAAACGCGCTGAAATAGAGAGTAGTTCTTACGTTACGGAAGATTTTTATGATAAAACTGAAGACTCCTATATTATGTATAAATCTTGTATGAAAACTGAAAGGAACAAATTAATAGGACAAAATTTAATTCAAACAAATGTTAAGGTCAAAGAAACAGTTGAGGGCGAGTCTTCCAGTTCTTTCGTAAAATTACCAAAGATTTCAATCCCAATATTTTCGGGCAAGTACTCTGAATGGCCAACGTTTAGGGACTTGTTCACGTCACTTGTAGATACAAACAAGAATATCGACAACGTACAAAAATTGCACTACTTGAAAGGACACCTTACAGGGGAAGCCGAACAGTTGATTAGGCATACTCCTATAACAGCAGCTAATTACACTCAATGTTGGGATCTTCTTGAAAAACGATATAACAACAAACGATACCTGGCCAATTGTGTTTTAAAAAGATTATTCGGACAGAAGCGTTTAAATTTCGAGTCCGCTTCGGGTTTGAAGGAATTGTTAGACACGACTACGGATTGCCTAGGTACTTTAAAAAACTTAAATGTGAACGTGACTACCTGGGACATAATTATCATCCATATAGTCACCTTCAAGCTTGATCCGGAAACTCGAAAATATTGGGAGTTGAACGTTTCGAGTAGCGACCAAAACGAATTGCCAACTTTCAAACAGTTTAGTGAATTTATTGAGAGTCGATTTCGCGCTTTAGAATGTTTGGATTATAAGAGACCAATAACCCATCCAGTTAGTACAAAATCCCTTTTAGTTACAAATAATTCAAACCATTTACGTTGCGAATTTTGTACAGAAGGTCACAAGCTTTGCTTTTGTAAAAAGTTTTCCAAACAGACATATGATCAAAGAAAAGAATTTGTGATAAAAAATAAGATGTGCTTTAATTGTCTAGGGGGCAATCATAACGTATACGATTGCAAAAAGCCTACGACGTGCAAGCTGTGTAATCGTCGTCATCACTCGTTGCTGCACTCCCCTACAATAGGGGATAGTAAACATAAAACATCTACTGAAACTAATACTCCAAGTACAAGTTCGTCTGCAACTAATGATTCACCTATCGTTACATGTTTATCAACCGACAGAATAGTAAAGCCTAAGCAGGTTTTATTAGCCACCGCGCTAATAAATGCCGAGTCTAGAACAGGTGAATTACAGGTCGTGCGAGCATTATTAGATCAGGGCTCACAAGCTTGCTTCATTACGGAAGCCACAGTGCAGCTCTTGAAGTTGAGAAAAAGACCGCTTCATAATATTATATCAGGATTAGGTGAGAATAAATCTTTAGTCTCAAAAGGAGTAGTAGATTTTATAATTCAGTCGCGAGTGGACCCTTCAATTAAAATACCAATTAAGGCGTTTGTATTGAGCAACATTGCAATTTGCATTCGGTAGATTGGATGGAGCTACAATACTTACCATTAGCAGATCCTCAGTACAACACATCGGGAAAAATAGACGTTCTGATAGGAGCTGATGTGTATAGCTACATTTTGAGAGAGGGGGTTAGAAGGAGCCCAACCGGATCATTGATTGCTCAGAACACTACGTTGGGGTGGATCCTTTCAGGTGTAGTTGTCACATCAAATCCCCAGACCAATCATGATAATAGTTTACTTGAAACAAATAAGATTCTTGCTATGCATACTCAAGTATATGAAGACGATATTTTAAAAAAGTTTTGGGAAATAGAAGAACAACCGCAAACTTTAGAGAAAGTTTTAACGGAGGAAGAAAAACGTTGTGAAGAGTTTTTTAAGAATACAACTAAAAGGACACCCGAAGGTCGATATGTAGTAAAATTACCTTTTCGGGATGACTCTCCACAATGTACAAATTTTGGTTCAAGAGATATAGCTGAAACGAGGTTTAGGTCATTGGAGGTAAGGTTGTCAAAAAATAAAGATTTCAAAGAAAAATACACAGAGGTAATAAATGAATATTTAAAACTAGGACATATGAGACCAGTTAATACTGAAAACAAAATTGACGCCGTGTACTTACCACACCATGCCGTCATAAAACTACGACGAAGGTTAGAGTAGTGTTTAATGCTTCTGAAAAAAATAAACTAATGGTTTCATTAAATCACACCCTCATGGTTGGTCCAAAATTGCAAGCTGATTTGCGACATACCGTATTAAAGTGGAGAGTTCACCCTATTGCACTTGTAGCGGACATAATCAAGATGTACCGTCAGGTCCAGATAGCGGAAGAAGATGCAAAATATCAACGCATTTTGTGGCGCGATGATCCCTGCAAAGAACTAAAGGAGTATGAATTAACAACAGTCACGTTTGGAACCTCCTCAGCGCCTTATTTGGCAGTCAAGGTCTTACAACAGATCGCTGAAGACGAAGGTAAGAATTACCCTTTGGCAGCCGAAAAAGTTCGGGATTCGTTCTACATGGATGACCTAATGACTGGCTGCTCAAATGTCGAAGAAGGAATAGAACTTTATAAACAGATAAGTGAAATTCTAGAAAAGGGAGGGTTTATGTTACAAAAATGGAGTAGTAATAATGTAAACCTAGTGAAGATCATAGAGGAAATAGAAAAGAAGAAGCGAAGGTCAACTGAAAACGATACACACGTGCAGGATAACAGCAACCACGACGAACCTGAAACAGAAATGGAAATTAAATTAGACAACACAACCAAAATATTAGGACTTACCTGGAATCAAGATGATGACCTCTTCCAATACTCAGTGAATCTTCCTTCCGCAGCAGCACCTGTAACAAAAAGAGCTATAATTTCTGATATAGCTAGGTTGTTTGATCCGTTGGGATGGATAGCACCTACCATTACCATAGCAAAAATATTCATTCAACGGTTATGGCTAGCAGGAGTAGGATGGGATGAAAAGCTATCTACAGATTTAATTAAGGATTGGAATACTTACCGACAGTCCTTACCTGAGCTTTCTGAAATTCAAATACCGCGCTGGCTGGAGACTAATTCGAACGATATTGATGTAGAACTTCACGGGTTTTCCGACGCGTCCAAATCTGCCTATGCCGCGGTGGTTTACATTAGAATGGTTGATGTTGATGGTAAAATAAAAGTCTCTCTTTTAAATGCCAAAACTCGAGTTGCACCAATACGGCAAGTTAGTATCCCGAGATTAGAATTGTGTGGAGCAGTGTTGTTATCGAGGCTACTAACGGAAACAGCACAAGTCCTTAATATTTCCAAGGAAAAAGTCAGAGCGTGGACTGACTCGACCATTGTCTTAGCATGGTTAAATAGTCATCCTTCAAAGTGGAAAACTTTCGTGGCCAATAGGACCTCTGAAATTCTAACAAATATGAACTCCGCTCAATGGTTTCATATTTCAACCAAGGACAACCCCGCTGACCTGGCTTCACGGGGAGTTTTACCAGAAGTTTTATGCAAAAATAAGTTATGGTTTTCTGGCCCCGCTATGTTACAAGAACAAACGGTAAAGTATAAAAGAACAATTGATTCAGAGACCAATTTAGAAGCTGTCAAGGCGCATTTGACTACAACTTCGCCAGAGGAATCATTAGTCGAAAGGTTTTCCTCATTGCCAAGATTACTCAGAGTTGTAGCATACTGCCGACGCTTCTACAGACGCCATCATATTGGTACATTTTATTTGTCAAAGACTGAGATCAACGAAGCTTTAAGCTGCTGCATCAAAAAAGTACAAAGGGATTGGTTTAGTAAAGAATATGATGACCTACAGAGCAAAGGCACTCTACAATCTAAAAGCTCAAATTTAAAATCCCTTAGTCCCTATCTAGATAAAAATGGGATTATGAGAGTAGGTGGCAGACTTCAAAAGTCACTATTAGCCGAAGAAGCCAAACATCCCATAATTTTGCCTCATAATGCCCATTTTTCCAAACTTATAATATCTGATGCACATCAGAACACTCTACACGGAGGGTTACAGTTAGTAATAACCTATATAAGAGAAGCTTATTGGATTGTAGGGATCAGGAATCTGGTAAAACAACACATTCGAAATTGTGTGACATGCGTACGGCAAAATGCGAAAACACAGAACCCATTCATGGGATCTCTGCCTTCTGTTCGATGCAAACCGGCTAGAGCATTTCTTCATAGTGGAGTGGATTATGCAGGTCCTATTAAGATTAGGACAACTAAAGGACGAGGCAATCGGTCTTACAAGGGCTATATTTGCTTATTTATCTGTATGGCCACTCGTGCTATTCATTTGGAGGTCGTGAGTGACATGAGCACTCAAGCATTTATTGCTGCGTTCAAGCGATTTGTATCGCGACGTGGTCATTGTGATCAAATATGGAGTGATAATGGTACGACATTTGTAGGGGCCTCTAAAGAACTTCAGGAAGTCATGAAAATCCAGGAGGATATTGCAGCATACATGGAAACTCACGAAACAGAGTGGCACTTTATACCGCCGCATTCTCCTAATTTTGGAGGATTGTGGGAAGCCGGAATAAAGTCCACGAAGTTTCACTTGAAACGCGTTATTGGAGAATCGACTCTAACTTTCGAAGAAATGAGTACGTTACTCAGTCAAGTAGAGGCCTGCCTAAACTCGAGACCCATGACAGTAGACAGTTCAGATCCAAATGATCCGAGACCATTAACTCCAGGTCATTTCCTAATAGGGGAGCCCTTGGTAAACGTAGCTGAACCAAATTATGAGACTCATTCGGTGAGCTGTTTGAATAGATGGCAGTTTGTTCAAAGAATGCTACAATCATTTTGGAAACGATGGTCACATGAGTATTTGTCCAACATGGTGAACAGATACAAATGGACACATCAAGTACCAGAACCAAATATAGGTCAAATTGTATTGATTAAAGAGGATGATTTGCCTCCGAGTCGTTGGCTCTTAGGACGAATTGTAGAAAAACACCCGGGTACTGACAATATAACCCGTGTAGTCACTTTACGCACTAAAGGGTCTCATCTTAAAAGGCCTATCTCAAAAATTTGTATATTGCCAATAGCAGAGTAATCCATGTCATAGAAATGTTTTATAGATATATGTTTTTTAATTAATGTAAAATTTGTTTGATTTGCTTTTTGTAATTTTATACCTAATTAAGTTAAGCACCAAATGCAAAACATTGTTTATCTAGGACATTCTGTCAATAATGTCCTACGGGGGCGGCATGTTCACTACCCATAGTACTCTTACTCACTACTAGATGGCGTTGTCTTCGTTTACCCCGCGCAAGCAGTTGGTTTGCCATTTTATTATAAGACTTCATAGTAAAATTTATAGTTACACTTTGTCTCAATAGATGGCGCTATCCTTAGTTACATCGCGCAATCATTTGGTTTTGTTGATTTGCTATATAGTTCATAGAAATTTAATAAATACACACTTTTTCATAGATCAGGCTACATTGTGGTTTTATTTCAAAACTCCCAATAGTAGCAGTTCCAGTACAATTTAGGGCATCCGCAACACATGGACGGAATAAACGCTTTCGAGATGTGGTGCTATCGCCGGATGCTTCGGATACCCTGGACCGCTTTCCGTACAAATGAATCCATCTTAAGCCAACTACGGATCAAAGAACGTCTTACAAGCATCTTTCTCAAGCGCTATTTTGGCCATGTCGCACGCAAGCCGCATGATAACCTTGAAAAGAACATCATTATTGGCAAAAGGCAGGGTAAAAGACCACGTGGCCGCAGGCCGACACGATGGTCTGATCTACTTGTAAAGACCCTGGAAATGCCATTTCACGAGGCGCTCAGACGAGCGCAGGATCGCGAGGGCTGGAGACAGCTCATCACCGAGGCAACTGCATAAACAGGGTCACGATCCTCAACCATGAGGGACCGACTATGGAGGAGGAGGATTTCTGTCTGTGGGTCAAGGAACGCGCAGAGGCAACAAGTGGAAATTAATATAAAAGTCTAACATCCCTTGGAGCTGTAAAAAAATATTTTTTTTTGGTCAACGCAATCAAATGATTTGTCTGGTTATGAAGCAGTTTTGAAAACTTTCAGCAAATCAAAACCTAGATTTCTCCCTTGCATTACTTTTAATATGCCGAAAATATTACTACTTTTGTGTTTATTTTGTGATGTTAATTAAAAGAGCAAATTTTACATTTTCTAGTAGGTTGTTTAAGCGGTTGACTGACATCATCGTACTTCTTTGTTGGTGCTGCTCTGTTGCTGCCATTGCGATTCCTCCTATTTATCATTTTAACCAATCACTCGTTACTGTAATTTGCCTTGGTTCTGTCTGTATTTGCTGTTATTTGCAATATGTAATAATGTATTTTAAGTAATCATTTTTTTTCATTATTTCTTATATTTTAAACTTAGGCGTCTTTTCATGTTATCACAAAGAAGAATGTTTTCTCCTGTTACGTAAAGTTATGTCTGGATTCCGAGACCTTTAGACTCTCGCACATATAACTTTTTCATTAGTAAACTAAATAATGACATCAGACAATTTCCGGCGACACAGCGGTAATCGACATAGAAGATAACTTCTTGAAAGAACTGCTAACAACTTTTGTGCCGGGCGGTAAGTTGACATATCGAGTTTGCACGTAAGATTTTAGGGAATTACTTGAAAGAAAGAATTATGAGTAAGAATAATCTTTCATCTCATAGATTAAGCTAACTTCAAACCCCAAAGAACTTATACAGACGCACGTGTGCAGAGATAGCATTTCTTCAAATAATTACCACTTTCAAAAAAACTGTAGTGGTTCCTCGACTGCAATTTAAATATGTTCGTCAGAAAACTAAAAACCCACAAAAATTTCCGCTATTTCATTCAATGGCTGCAAAGAAAACTATAAATTTAAGACCAAATTTATTTTTTTAAGGGACTCATCAATTGCCAGGTTTAACCAGTGTTTTATATTTCCTTAATTTCTGGATTGTGTGTCAGGTTAATTCCCAGATAAGCAAGCATTTTTTTTCAAATCTTTAAATTCATTCAAAGATTTAGATAGATAAGACTATTTAATAACCCTCGTTTGGCAATCGGGTAAAAAAAGTAAAGACGTTTGTTCCATCCCTTATACATATATGTGGTCAATGGTTATTTTCTATTTTATACGATCTTATTACTACTTCTTAATAAGTTAAAATGCAACAAGGTTACTTCAGATGGGATATTCAGTCTCAGAGAAACAGCACGAACAGTGCATTAATTAAAAGTAAATATACTCGAAATGGAATCACAGTACATTTCGATATAGTAGGATCACAAAAACTTACAGTTAACCTAGTAGTAGTCTTTTTAGGTACGTCGCTAAGAGTGTTGAGTTAGTTTTCTTGCAGATCCTTCTTGACGTTGTCCAAACTCCGAGCATCGAAAAGCAAATCCTACCAGCATCAGAGTTTTACGGTGTTTCTTGCCCTAGGGCTACCAATAGAACCATTGTTAAGACTATTTGACTAGACTGTTGAAATTATAGTCAATTGCCTAGTAATATAAAATTAATTTAAAAGCAACAAATAAATAAAAAAATAGTGGCATTATTAAACCATGCCAATTTTTGAAGTAAGAACACAAAAGCTTTGACATCGTGTGAATAAAGTATGGATTTTAATCTTTAAAAAACTGTGAAAAAGAGCCCTAATGTAGCAACACCACCTTTCTTTTGTCACACCAGAGTTCGGCTCAGGCGATCAAACTATTTATCCTTCATTTCCCAAGCGGTAACCGGTTACTGCACGTCCATTGTTATTCAATCGTATCTATTTTCTCTGGGAGTTAAAGGGCTAAGTGCGGTGCAGTGGCCGTTTACATGCTCTGCTAATTGCTCCGTTTTCACAACTGCTGGGGACTTCTTCTACTGTATTCCACTCTACTATGGTACCTTATATACAAAATGGGATTTGCTAAATGGAAAATCTTAGAACTTATTTTGCTCGTTAAAGTACAAAGTTGGAATGCTTTTCAGTTTAATGTGAAAATTACAAATTAAGAAATGCTTTAGCTAAGTATTTGTTACATATTGTATATTGTAATGATAAACATTTTATAATGATTCATGGTATAGTACAACATTAAAAATATAATTGAATGTCAAGGACTTAACATCATTGTGTTAGTCTCAATCATATTATTTTAAAACAAGGTCTTAATCAACAATATTGTTTTTTTTTTCTAAATTGACCAAAAATTGAATACATACATACCCATTTTCCATTTATTTTCACCGGCAACTACATTTTCAATCTAAGACTCCGTGCAACGCCAACGGCTAAAGCTAAAGAAGATTATGTAGTTATCATAATCATCTCACGGCAATCCACTAATCAGCTCATGTAAATCCACTAGGACACAGGCCTCGCCCAATGCGCGCCACCAAGTTTGATCATAAGCTCTTCTTTTCCATTAGCTCTTTGTCGTAGGGCTCCTTACACTGCGCTTACCAAGTCATGGTCTCCACATCAAAACACTGCTACCTCATGGGTTATCTGGTCTACGGTGAATGTTACCAGCCCACTATCACTTCAGCTAGAGGAGCAATTACATTTAATCATTCTGAAGCCATTTGACTATCTAGAAATATCTTTTTAAATCTAATATAGAATTCTAGATCCAAGGAGTTCTGCATATAAACTACAGTGTTTAGACTATTAAATTTACAAAGCATTACTAGGATTAAAAGTATTTCTATCATAATGATTCATTCCTATTTCGTGGCTAGCTCTCGACAGCAATATCGGTAATGTCTCTAAGTGAATTGGTGTCACTGTTATAGGCCAGTTCCTACGGAAATGCTCGCCTTTTCTCTTAACATAAAGGTTTGTTATATAATATTTAGCTGAAAGCTAAAAATATCTTTAATAACCATGGGCGTAATATGATTTATAAAACGACCAGGTGCGAGTCGGGCTACCGTACCAAAGGTTCCGTAAAACTTGATAGGTGAAAGTTAGAATTGCTCATAATTACAGTGGACTGCAATAGGCTGAATAGATAGTACTTCGCGGTACGGACGGACGAAGCCAATGTCGTCCAATAATTAAATAGATAAAAAACAACTTTTTTAATAAACTACACTTACTTTCTAGAAATTAACGAAATAATGGGTGGTATCATGACAGCTACAGAGTTTGTCTGTACAAACTCTTGTACGTCACACCACAAACACGAACATTTGCTCCTTTTGGTATTCTATCCAGTGTGCAGTGAATTTCTTTAGCTACCTATGACTAGGTACCAGATCAAACAGTTATCAATAACGTGTTCTTACTAAAGATAGATTTAGTTCATCGTTATCATTATATCTGCAGTTGTTAGGTTAAATAAAGCCCGAACGTACGTCAGCCTACACATTCTTATGTAAACCATATTATATTCAATTTTAGTCAAACACACAAGTCCCTTGTGAGCGTCTATTATTTATTCCCTGGCTTAGAACCGAAAGATATGAGGACGGGTTTACGCAAACAAATAGTTTTGAATAAAATTAATCTTCGCAGGAAGTTTCCCGGCTTGCCCCAGGCAACTTCTGCTGAGGTAATTTTGTATAACTTCAACCAATTTTCTGGGGGCCCCAGAAATTTCGGTTAATTAAATGTATTCTAATACTAATTACAATCCAGTATCGTGGAAGCAATGAGGACAAAATGTACGAGTTATTTATAAACTCTGGAAAGTATCGTAACTTTTGAATCCAAATTAATTATTTGAACAATGATTTTTTCTCTGTAGTTAAGAAAAGCAGCTAATTTCTTCTAACGTTGTATAATAATCATACATAGTATATAAACATATTATAAGTAACATTTGTTGTTTAAGATAAAACGTATATTTACCATTTCCTTTAGTCTTATCTAAATAACATGATTGACATTTCCCTTCTTCAAAAGATACCGCCTCAGGAAAATCTGTTCATCCCCTCTATCACTCACCGTCGACCCGTTAACATCCCAGTAAACATCCGAAAACTTTAATCAGAAACTAATAATAACTTTACCACACCCTCCGTTTCAAGTTTGGTGAAAACGCGATCCTGACGGATAGGCTCTATTAGGTGTTCCGGATTTCTTATTTTGAAATGTCAATGGGTCTTTTAGCACCGCGGGTAGCGGTAGCTTTATATCAGGAAACCTGTTTTTGAAGCATTCAATTTCTGAATAGGAAATTGCAAGGGTCGTTCAACGTAGGTAGGAATTAGTAAATAAATGTTATTCAGTTATTGGGATACGATTGTTACTCTAATAATTTAAAAATACGCCTTCTGATTGTTCACTTATACGATAAAGGATGTGTGTATTTACACATATTGAGTGTTTTATTTAGCTAGGCAGTTTTTTATTTTTCCAAAAGTTACACAAAATAACTTACAATGACGAAAACTATTAATACAGCTTGTGCTGTGCTATGGCGACTATTAATCTTATGACATCCATGACTCAGGTACAAATTGTTTGTGCACTTCACACAAACCCTCACATATATTATTCCCCCTTGCGGAATTGAAACCCGCGTCTGCTGGCTTTGCAGTTTGTAGAGCGCGAAAGACTTAGACCAAATAAGTCGTTGGAGTGTTGCTTTACATCCGTGTGTGTTCGTGTGAGTTTGTGAATCATGATTTCATTACCTGTTGTTTGGTAAAGAGTAAATTAAAACACACACACACGCACAACGTAAAGATGTTATAAATTTATCCATCAGTGCTTGTTTTGTAAACAGTGGTAGTAACCCTACTTTATTACTAGGATAATATAAAAATGCAGGCTGCTTCCAACCGGCCAATCTGGAAGTCACTGGACTATGTTTAGCATTGGACGTCCTGTGGTTGAAATGATGATGATGAAAGAAATATATAAGATAGCCCCTCTTCTACGTCCCAAAAATATGTCTTAGCGAGGGGCCCTTAAACCTTGGACGGACTGCCCGCACGGACAGTCCGATTTTATTTCGGCGCCACTTTAAACCGTGTGTTTATAGAGCATAGAGTAGTGAATGTATTCTTATATTATTAATCTGTGATTTTAGTTTCTATTACTACTATTATTACTATTTTTAAGTATTAAAAATATTAAGTATTGTCTTAATAAAAATGAGTAAGGAGCAAGAGAAAACCGAAATACTACTTCGAGGAATCCTCGCTCGCTCATAGATCTCATCTACGGTTCTTTTTTAAGTAAGAAAATGCCAAAAGCAAGCTTATTATTTTTTTTACAAAGTGCATATAAAATCACTTTTTTTTTCTTAAAGATTCGTCATAAGCCTGGTATTTTGGTTAATAATATTTTACTGTGAGAGTTACATCGAAATCGTATGACTATTTACCTCATCATAGTAAATTATTATCTACGTTGATGATATTTTAACCGTCCTAAGGTAAACTTATCCATTCGATGTTTCAAAAAACTATCTTAATGTAACGGATTATTATTCTTAGTTAAAACTATCATTCTAATAACTGCTTCGTACAATCCATGCCTTATTGTAATTCAGTTTGTACGTTGGATCCAGATAATCAACAAGAACAGGATACGCCTTATTTCAAGTGATTGGAGCAGTTACGACAGTGAATTTACCTATTCCTGATTTTTTAATTAATAATGACAACATTATAATGCTCAGATCGACCCAGACTTCGTATAAAAAACCCCTTTTCCAGTATAACCAAACAGTATAATCTTTTACATTAAAAGATATGGAGTGGCGTATAAATACAAATTACTTTAATTTATTACTTCAGAATACATCTCGCCTAACTTTTGTACAACAAAATGCATGCATTTGGTGGTAATTAATGCATAAACAATATAGGTACAACCCAATATGATTATAGAGGAAAACGGTTTTTTTTTAAAGTATATTTATACTCCACTCCATCTCTAACTTTTTTTTGAAACTTTTTCTTTCTGTTTTTTAAAACTTGGCTTAAAATTTTGAAGCTATATTATGGCTCAAAATTGTTTTTTTATTAGTTCGTCCGGTCTACTTTTATTTCCTGCGTATTCCAATTAATAAATTTACACCGATTTTCCTGACGAAAATTTTTTTTTCGACGTCGTTTGGCACCGAAATGGGCTAACATTAACGAAATATTCATGGTTTTTGGGCTCGTACTTCAGTGTTGCTTATGATTTATTTGTTATGTACAACATTTTTTTTAATTGTTTAAAACTAATAATCTGGATACTTTTTTGATTGTGAACCTATTTAGGTTATTTTTGTTTGTATTTATTTTTATGGTGAAAAGAAATATAAACTGTGAAAATTTCAAGGGTTTTACCTATTATGGTTCAAAATAAATTAAGCAATTACAACCCTGTGTTAGACCTACGGACAGACAAACAACGTGGCTTTAGAAATATGTATATGTATCCATTCTTTGGTTACGGAACCCTAAAAATCAATGCTATTCGTAACTAAGACTCTTAATTCCTTTCTTTGAGATCTTCATTTATGTCTGCCGCAAACATATTTCTATTCAATTTATAAGGTCAATTTAGCTTATTAACGAAACTATACAGCTTTGGGCCGAGCAATAAAGAGTACAAGCCAAAGCAATTCCGGCGAAGTGACTCCGGTGACGGTCGCACTACCGTTCAATTTATTCGAAAGGGTCTGTGCTTAAGCTGGATTTATAAGGGACCTTTTAAACTACTTTTTTCACACCAAAGCGTATCGTGGTGGCCAGTTTATAAAACCTAATGGATCGAGTGTTTTTTGAATTTCAAATCTGATAGTCGAAATTCGAAAAAAAAATCTTTACCGTTTTATAAGCCATAAAATCAAGATTTTTAGAACTCCTCAAGACAAAACGAATAAACAGAACAGAATGAATAGTTCCACTGGCGCTCATTTGGATTATAGGCATACCTACTTATAAAGATTAAAATCGATACGATATCAAAAAAAAATTGACATAAAGTATTTTAAAATATATTTTAATCACATTGTATATTAAAATATTCGAAGTATTTTAAACTGTACTATGAACAAAGAACTTTAGGAAAAACAAATAATGTTCCCATCTATTATACCTACTCTATAAAAATGGAAATATGTTTCTGCATTGTGATTTTGGTGTCATAAAAGGAATTTATTATGATTACCTACAAAGTAATTCTGCTATAGGATTTGTTAGTTATTCCACATACCTACTGTCATTGCACTAAAATATGAACAAAATTGTTTTTACAATATTTTTATAGTCTATTTTAAAGTTATGTTATGGCGCACGTGCGTGCAGTGATCTAATATTTTGGGGGATGCGATATTTAGTGTTCATTCGGTAGCTGCAACGCATTTCTACCACATAGAATATTAACAATAAATTGAAAATTAAAATTATTTTCTTCTACAGTACTCGGCATCGATACTGAGCACTGGGGCAAAAAGTGGGGATCGTTTTGCGCATCTTATCGCGAGACGCTCATCGTATCAGAGACGCGTGTGCGCGGAGCTAACATCCAATCACGGCACGGCCGGCGGTGCAGGCGTGGCGCACGGTTAGCCAATCACGTAATCTTAATGGTCTTCTGCGCAACTTTCACCCAGCACCCAGCACCGCTCGACTTCCGTGCCTCTATTTGTACTAAAGTTAATCAATTAAATAACTTTGATATAATATTATTATCCCAAACCTAGTAAATGAAATATTTTGAAAATTTAAATAATTTTGAGAGAAAAAAATCATTTTTGCTAACACAATACATACTTTGCGTCCACTATTCTATCAGTTAAAACCTTTTTTTGCCGAATTATAGAAAACTTAGCCACAGAAATGTTAAAAACATTTACCCTGTAGGTAAAAGGTACTTTCATACTTAAAACAAATAAAAAAAAACTTTTTTTTTTATATTTGTGACCGTCTTTGATTATTTTGTTTGTTTTCATCGTCGTGAAATTCTATATTGTGTAAGATAGTGCCATGCCCCAGGCTGCGCCTCTCGACAGTCCTTAAGTTCGACCGCCCGCGGTGACATTGTACCGGCGTCACGGACAAAATTGTCGCTTCAAAGGGTAGACACAAAAGAAAAATGGTGAGGAATCCCACCAAATGGTAAGTCATGTTGTTTATGTTGAGTAATTTATTCGACGGGAAAAGGTAAGTATTAAGGGCCTGAATTACTATTCCATACTTGGAAGCGAACAAGGTGAATTTTACATCAGTAGATGTATTATTAAACTAAAATTTAAAGGAACAGGAGAACTTTTTTATGAAACTCCACAAACCCAGAAACTATGGACGTTTTTGTTTTAATGTAATGTAAATGACAAATGGTAAAACATACCATCTATTTGCATAGCGGGCTTAGCTAAAGTAACATTTTGAAAACTATAGCAAAGTTTTTAAATAATAAAATGTATGGGATGACATAATGCCATCATTATAGTTATCTCAGAGCGTTAAGGGAGCGCTTGCCACTTGTCTAAGCCCCCATTAGAAAACTCATTTGTATTAAACAAACAAACAAAAAGTGGTGTATTTTATAAGCACGGCGCTTCGGCGCGCTTTTTAGGTCACTCGTAAGAGGCGTTGTTTTCTTCCTCTTGAATAAAACCTTCTGGACATAATGTTTAGTGTGAAAAAAGCTAAACCGCCGGAAGCAATCTGAGAGTACGTCACTTTTCGGCCCAATGGACAAGGTTTGGGGATCTGTGGTTAAATTAAAATCAAAAATGTGAAATTTTAGTAGATACTAAATAATAGTGGGACCCAAATCAAAGAGTCATTTAATAACTGTGTACTGTACTGCCGGATAGAGGTAAGCAGATAGTCAAATTAAAAAAAAACGGGTCGGACTCGCGCGCGAAGGGTTCCGCACCATTATCAATAAAAACGACAAAAAAATCACGTTAGTTGTATGGGAGCCCCCTTAAATATTTATTTTATTCTGGTTTTTAGTACAGACAGACAGACAGACAGACAGACGGACAGCGGAACCTCAGTAATAGGGTCCCGTTTACCCTTTGGGTACGGAACCCTAAAAAGCGCACTTTTCTACTTTGTCTCGGATCTGGGTAATGTGGTACCGTCATCATCATCATCACTCTTTGGAAATCCACTTCTAGACATAGGGCTCTCCTACAGAATGCTACAGCTCGCAGCTATGGGCTGTTTGCATCCAGCGGTTGCCTGCAACGTTTACAGGTCGTCCGTCAGTCCACCACGCGGAGTGTGGTACTGTCGTAGTTTTTAAAAATGTTTAATTCTAGCTATTTGCAAGTGAGCCTACCATCGACCACTGTGTTATAGAAAATGCAAAATCTGCGTATCAATTTATTTAGCTGGGGCCGCGGGTCGTCGTATTTGCCATTTTAATCAAAAGTAATAATCCGGGATTACTCGTATGTACCCAAATAGAAAGAATTTCATTTGTTAATTGCTGAAATATTAAGTTTCGTATCATTGTACGACGTAATAAAAACTCACGTGGATTACTTTGATTCTGAATTTTTATTAACATCGCATGTAAATAACTAGCCAAACCTTCGTTATTATCTCAATTTGAAGAAACAATCAATAAACAGTCCTCTAACAATTTATCTTTCTTTGAAGGTTTGAGACGATGCACAAAGATATATAATTTTAGAGTTCTGTGCCTAAAACGATAAAAGAGAACCCTTTTAGGATTTCTTGTCATTCTGTCTGTCACTCTATCTGTTTGTCAGTACAGACTGACAGCAGATAAGATGTTTTTTGTCAGAAAGAAGATATTTACAGATATAAACTTAAAATTATTAACAAAACAAAGATCTGCAATCCCTTAAAGCCGTATAAAATACAAACTTATAACCCAACGCAATCAAAATAAACGACTTTTTATGACGCATTTTCGATAAACGAATCAAACTCAATGTAAGGTGCTTTCTGTTAATTAAAAATCATAAAATTTTGGCCTAAGCAATGTCTTAAATCTCGAGAAAAAAAATGGTTTAATAATTTTAAGTTTGTAGTTTTTGTAAAAAACTACAAACTTAAAATACGTACGTATTTTTTTACGTACTGAAAAAGCAGTAGAAGTCTTCAAAACTCGGTGTCCGATAAGGTCAAACTAATTGAAATTAGTTTGACCTTATCGGACACCGAGTTTATTTACAATTTTTGTACTGAACTCTCGGTGCGTGACCAAATCAAATCAAATATTTATTTGAAAGAATACAGTTTTACACTAAGGTCTTATTATTATTATATATTTGGTAAGTCATTAGTATTCTGCCTGCAAGCAGACGCGCACATATAAAATTAATATTTGCGCGTCTCCGACCGACCGACTCGCACTTGGCTGGTTTTTATTATCATAAAAGCTACTGAACGAAAGCAGAAATAGAAATAAGAGGTTTATTTCAAACTGCACTGTTACAAGTAAGTACAAGTCTATCTGCACCATAAACCCGTTTTCGTTACGAATTTCAGTCGTGCTTCAACTTTTGATCGATCCGGATCCTATGGACTAAGTACGAGTGCTAGCACGCTAGCTGCATTTGCGATTTCATTTGTTTTATTCGAGTACCTTTCACATTTCATACAAAAATTTCTTGAACGTGTGGTCAGCTCCACACTTGAACGTAGCAATTAGCAGTGTTGCTTACGTTAAACTCCATAGAAAACAAGATAGATGTAATACTGTTTTATGAGCTGCCTGCCCCTGAACGCTTCGGTGAGGCTGGTGAGTCTCTTCCTAACTGGTTCGGTATTGTCATAGTGTACATTAACCATACATATTTCAGGGAATAGGTAAACAAAGATTTTCTAGATTATAAAATAACTCTTAAGGATAAAATACCCCAGAAGTATATTTTTCAACAATGTTTTGTCTAATATAACATTTTTCTGGGCTGGTACTTTGTTATTATTGCTTCAATTTGAATTATGTCACGTATTTCTTATTGGACATATTATTTCTGCCTATTTTGTGGAAGACTGAACAAATGAAAAGAATGGAGGTATCATAATTAGAAAATACAAAGGTTCATTGTAAAATAATAATTTATTTCGCCGATGTAATTTGATTTATTTTTACCGATAAATTGGGTTGTTTCATCATCACATTAAAATAACAAAAGAACGTTTATTAGAGTTGTCTTATTTCAGAATAAAATAACAAAAGATAGTTTGATTGTGTGAGCTTCATCAGTTCGATGCCTCGACTTTCATACAAGGCCACAAAGATTGAAAAAGTTAGCAAATATATTTGAATGTAGGTATTTTTGTCAATAATGCTTAGATGAAAACTAGCTTGAATTAACCAAATTATATTAAGCGGTGAATTCACTAGACGGACGTGCCCGCGGGCAGTTTGTACGGGCATGACTGATGCCACAATACACTACATAGACAGACTCATCAGTTTGTTGTCTCTGTCTCAGCTACACGGTTGTTGTTTACGATGTTAACGAGACGAAAAAAAAATCGTAATTGCTAATGCTGCAATAATACTCTAAGGGTACGTCCAGATCTGGCGAATGCGCCGCTCGGCGCGAGCAGTTGCGCATTCGCGGCGCATTTACCAGGTCTAGTCGCAGCCTTAGATGAAAAAGAAATTTTATTGGTGCAAAGAATGGTTTAAAAAAGGAAATCAGGATAGCCTTATTAATTTGCTCTTATCTTCTATAATCATGGATATTATTTATACTCGGCTAAAAATTCTTCCCAGAATAATTTGTTTTCATTGAAACTCTTTTTGTTTTAATACCTACTCCACAGTTTGATACTAGATCATAAAAAACGTATGTATTGGTTGCTGTCGCTCTCAGGTCTGAGCAATGAGCATTCACGTCAGGAAAAGGACATGTGCCCGCGCAGACAAGATGAGATCCCGCGGACAAGCAAGGATCGACAGGGGTTTCGGAAAACATCACGAAATATCACTAGGGGGACGGGCTGTTGTAGTGAGATATCACGTGTATTTATTTTTCTTTGAACGCTCGAAACCGAAAAATGTAATGACGACCGTCTGGTGTAGTGTGTGGTTGCGGGTTCGAATCCCGCGAGGGGCAAATGTTAGTGTGATGAGCACAAGCATTTGCACCTAAGTCATGGATGTGTATAAACGTATTCAAGTATGTTTATCCGTTATCAAGTCGCCATAGCACATACTTTGCTTAGTTTGGGACTAGATATTGGTGTAATTGTGGATACAATTTATAAAAAAAAGACATTGGATTCAATTACTGGTTAAGTCCTGAAGGCTCTGTAAGCAAAGTCGCGGAAAAGTGCTAGTATTCTTGATCAATACTCGTTATCTTATTGAACAATGCTAGCCTAACTAAATATTTGCAAGAAAAATGTGCTAAAATGCCAGCGTAATAAAAACAAAAGTAAACAGTGAAAGTTGTAGGTCGCTTCTTTAGTTGTTCAGTAATCTGAAGTAGCCTTGGCGAGATGATTTATGATGTTTTTAAGATTTTGTACCAGCCTAAGATTATAGCAGACTAGCTTTTGCTAGAGGTTTCGCTCGTATAGAAAACGAATTAACTACCTTTGGGAGATATTATGCATGGTGGATGTATCCCCCAAAACCAGTGGAGTAGATAACCGAATTCTAACTTTCGCTTTAATTTTCTCTGTAGCTTTTTTCAAACATTTGAACATTTCTATATTAATAATTTCTAAAACAAAAATTATTTAGCTACTTACCTTAGGATCAGAGCAATGTGTGTGATGTCGTCCAATATTTATTAATATCATTTTAGTCACGAGATTGATTTTCATATTAATAGAATAGTAGAACCTATGATAATTTATTATTTTATTTTTATAAGATAAAATGTAAAAGAAAGTAATTTATCGTTGTGTCAATTTTAATTAAAATTCGCTGGAACATTGAGTAATAAGTGTTTATTACTCAAACATTCGTAAAATGGTTGAACGAATTTTACCTTAAAAGCTTAATTAATTTGAAAATGAGGAATGCTCTTTTTTAGAACCAAATCATAACAAACCGTAAAAGGTTAAGTTAATGCCGCCATTTTCTTGAAAAATACCACTAATAAATAACAAAGTGCTGAAGTTTAACTTTTACCGAAGTTATTTTTTAAAGTCTAGACCTCATTTTTTCTAGAAAGGTCGAAGAAATACACTGTGGTCTTCTCAAGCCTCTTGAGAGCTTTTGTCTCTTTATACATTGCATTAGTTCCACTCATTAGCTCAGCTGTGCTTAAAAGCTCTTGGGAGCTTTTGTTCAGCACATCCTGGGAGCTATAAAATCGGAAACTATGTAGCAAGGTGCGTTTTGCAGAGAGAATATCTTAGGAAAAACTATGGATGTAACCACACAAGGAAAGTCTTGAAAGGAAACTTTGACCTAGAATCAGTGTAGAAAAGGAAATAGTAGTAAATTTGTCTTGTAAAGGAAAAAGTCCAAAAACAGTCAATTTGTAGATACAATTAAAAAAAAACTGAAATAAGACAAAACTCTTCAAGACTTGATTTTTCGGTAATGGACGAACTGTGTACATTACCTACAAGTTTGTACTGAAACAGATTATTTTTTTCTTGGCGTCACACGTCATACTCTAGCTAGGCAGTCTAGAACATAGATATAGAATGTCGAATGCTAAGTCTATGGTCTAGACACTAAGCCTTTCTGTCAGTCAACAGAGTTGCCATCGATTAAGCGTTAATGAAAAGTCAATAATCCTATCCCAGAAGTATTATTTCTATTTATTAGTACAATTCAGTCAGTGACTTTACGAAAGTACTGTTAATAAATAACATGGATATAGAAATAAGTAGACTTGATAAACTTTGTTTTTGTACAAAGTGAACTGACATACCTGACATACCAGGCGTAAAAAATGGCACACATTCCTAAAGAGGGGTATGGAAAGTCTAAATTGTTGTGCAGATATTTGTTCCTCATCATCATCATTTCAGCCGCAGTACGGCCACTGCTGAACATATGCCTCTCCCAGTGACTTTCAGATCTGTTCATTAAACCCTTAATATTTTTATAATAAAATATTTATTATTGAGCAACGTTTCCTAGTGATACAACAAAAAGAAAAAAAATCGGACTTTCTTTCTTTAAGATATAAAGTTGACTGAAATAGTATTTATTCAAAAAAATTATAGAGTATCTTCATATCTAGCGGCTTTTGCACTAAACAAACTTTTGTCGCAGCAGTATTTTATTATTCCATTCAGGTTTTTTTTTATTCTTTTATAATTGGCAAGTAAAAATAAAATACAATCAACAAATTCAGTGAATTCAATTAAAAAAGATAAAACATTTTCTTTTCATTTGTCACGTTTTAGTTATTTCTATTTCTGACTATGACAGGTGATAATTATTTTGCAATGAATTCCATTTTTTAAAGTGTACAATTAGTGAATCTTATATCACTATAGTGTAATAAATTCTTTAGAAAAATCTTTGTTTCAAATTCCATTGAAATATGCCTGTATTTTTACTTAAGCTACCTTCCAAGATTTATCTTACATTAAAGGCTCTTTTACTGAACTGAAGGACTGTTGGTGCTTGAACGTCTTATTTCCACCTGCCCTTTAAGGAACATCATTAATCTTAATATTATCAAAGACCTTTTTCAAGTCTCCCTTTAGCATTCGGTTCTAAATCCTTTCCGTGACCATCGTTAATCATTATTACTTGAAAAAAATCCAAATTAATGCATTGTTATTAGGTCTTAAATAATCATCAGGGCGGTAACCACGAACTCTTAAAACAATCTCAAATCTGTCAAACATTATCATTTCTGTCAAATTTTGTATGAAATGACGTACCAAAATTGACAGATTTGACAACTTTGAGATTGTTTTAAGAGTTCATGGTGGCCCTGACTTAAGTTTCATTTTTATTTGAACTGTAATTCGCTTTAAAATATTTTTTATTTACGGGGTCGTTAAGAGTCAATTTATATTAAATAAAATCTAATCAAAAACAAATTCAATGTAGTTTCAAATTCAAATTATACGACAATACACCTTTAACGTAGTTATTTGTTTTCTAATACTAAAACTGAATAAATCAACGACAGTATTAAACTGAAACAATTATTTTTCTGGGCTATTAGCAGTTGAGGCCAACTATTTCACTCCACTAAGCGTGAATATAACAATCAATCTGAATTCGTTAGATAACAATACAGCTCTTTTAGCATTTTATAGGGTCGATGTACCGAGTCGACAGCTTATTTAACCTTTTCTAACAAATCAAAATTTATTTATTTAAACTTTATTGCACTTATTCAAAATAAAACAATAGGGGACTTAATGTCATGAGGTTGTCTCCGCCAGTCGACCATTAGGCTCAAAGAGATGTTATGGTGGGCGGTACGATAAAGGACATACAAATTCAAGAGTATTATATAGGATTAATTTAGTAAAATCATAAACTACAAATACATACAATATACTATCATAACTGATATTAACTTTAATTTCAGCCTCTAGAAGGAATTCAAGTTATAAATTATGATCTTATTTTAGCATTCAATTCATACCTAACTAAAACATTTATGGTATGTACAGAAAGTGAAGGCCAACCTACCCAAAAAGTTAAAGGTCATTCAACTGATTTTCTACTTTAAGTCTGACTAATAAAGATCAATATTAATTGAGAAAATTTGACGTTTTGTGGAAGGTTGACAAGCTGTTGTCTGTATATTTTCAGAAGTTTCCGTTAATTAACACTTTGCCACAGACATTATGTCGAGCATTCAGTAAATACTAGTTAATACTGTTCCAAATAAACCTTCCTTCACCTTCACCTTCTAGGTAAAATGTTTCGAATCGGCCGGGAAAAACAGCTGTTTTACATAATCAAGTGTAATCGTATTAATCAATTTCAATTCGATTATCTACGTTGTAAAATGATTTACCGTAAACAAATCTGTTTTTCATAATATGTACAATTGTTCCTGTTACAATTTTATATAAGAAAAAATAAAATAATGCTAGTAAATATTGTTTTTTTTTCGATAAATATCTGACAGCAAAAGAAAATTGCAATTTAAAAATGATCAAAGTTTACTTATGAAAATTCCTAACATTGGAACGATTGCCAATGTTACCAATTTTCATGGTTCACACATAAAATCTCTAATTTCCAACATTCTGTTATGGTCGAATGTAATCCGGTTACCATGAAATATAACCGCCATTTACCCAACAAATAATGTCGTAAATAATATCCCACACAAAAACATTAATGGAAACATAGGGCCAAGATTATGATTTGCAAAAATAATTCAAATTTGTTTTTGTAGTTCCTTTGTTAAAAAAAATATATAATTAATTAATATAAAAATAGTTTTAACAAACTCCAAAAATAAAATCTTCGAGACACGATTTTTATCATTAATGAACTATTTATACTCGTACAAGTTTGTACAGAACCAACCGTCAGTGCGTAATTGTAATTTTTATGTAAATAATAAAAAGAACCAATAACGTTTCAAAAATATTTATTGTTAATAATGTGATGATGCACAATTAGACCAAAATCATTAATTAAATAAATTAAAACGCATTCTAATGGATATTTATTTTAAAACAACAGTAAATAAAATAGGGCTAAAACTGTAGAAATTGTATACTTATGTTTTGGACATACCAACATAAAACACTATTCCTCTTTTTTTTTAAATAATTGTGAAACGTTTATTTCTCTAACTTGGCTTCGCTGCTAGTAGCGCACTACCGTGCTTCTGGTAGAGATCGTTCCTGTGATCTATTGAAAGGGCCTATTCTGTTTTTTATTCCGATAAGGCTGGCAATTAATTTTCGACGGGATTGTGATATTTGTATGGACAGCTTAATATTTTTTTTAATAGCTTAATTAAAACATATTGATACGTGAACTCTATCATTTTAATCAGAATGACTAGGTATATTTGTTGACCCCGGATAACTTGTTTCAAATTTGATGTTTTGTAAATTTTAAGATTTAATACAAAATTCATTGCATTTATGTAATGGATGCTTCTATTTGTCTTTTGATTTTTTCGCTAGTAAATCATGCAAAAAGTAATGCTGATGATCATCATCAGTCTTTTTTGAGAGATCTAAATCAATTTTGTTCTGAGGTATACCATGGTACAGAAAGTCTGTAGTGTTGTATGAAGAATGGAGTTAGTAAGTGCGTTGAATTGTGTTGATTAGGCTAGCTATCTACTTCCTTGCTATCTGTAGTAAAAACTGGTCAATTGCTTCAGTGATGATTTGTAAGACGTTAAACCACGCAGTTGTGGCTCCCAAATTAAGGATTTATCTTTTAAGCAAGGCAAGCGACACGAAAGCAGTCAGCAGCAGATCACGAAAGCAAAAAGATCCTATGAGTATCTCTTACTTGCAAGTTGTTTAATACCAAATAAAGAGCCGCATTCATTGCAGTGTAGAAATGACAATTCACACGTTATTCATTTAAATTTTAAAGTGCATTTAAGTATTGCGTTCTGATGAATGCAGTATAGTACAAGTATTTAATACGGAGGTCGTCAAGGAGGAGGAGATAATAAGTAAGTTATTATCAATTTCGGTCCACCCCCGCATTTGTCTGTGATCACACTTATCTCTCTGAAAAGACGAATCTCCGAAACTAATGAAAATATTTTGATACGACTACTAAAAATGGTCTAACTAACGAGAAAAATTATAGAACTCACCTTCTATGACCTACGGAATTGTCAACCTATATGTATCAGATAAGTGTATCCTAAGTATGTAAGTATGTCTGATTTAAAAAAAGAAGTAACCAAGAGCTCAAGAAAAAACACGTTTTCCAATATAATAGGGATGACAACTAACTTTTTTCTTCTTCGTCTACATATCTCGTAGATTATTAAAAAGTATTGGACACGTATTTTTATTTTTATATACCCGACACTGGCAGGTCACGGAAGACTTGTTTTTTTTTTCTTAAATATATATTTAATGTATCTGTACAATTTTAAAGTCATAAAACAAAACTAAGCTAAACTTAAAAAATAATAAATAATATTTAATTATTATTTTTTCACATAATAAAAATATAACAGAGATAATATATTCATTTCAAATGTCGCATGACGTCACGGCTAGGTACTGAACTATAACGCGCTTTATGATTTTTTGATTGATTGACAAAAGAAAAAATAAGAATCCAATGTTTTTTGATAATTTAACTGAAGGACTAGATAGAATTTCATGTTCTTTACCCAGTAGTCATCTCTATTAATGAAATTTCCAACATGCGAGTTTAGCACAAGTATTAGGAACTGCTTTTGTAATATTTCTTTTTTGCTTCCGATAAAACGCTCTTGTTGAAAACTCACCTTTACTGTGCCTTTACCCCACCAATTTCCCTGGGTTATTTCAAAAGTTGTAATTACCTTCGCAACACAGAAGTCATTGGTTTTAACTTATGCATTAATGTAACAAGTAACCCGAATTTGAGAATTCCAGTTACAAACGTAATCGAAACTTATGACATTCGTTACGTGGCGGGAGAAGATAAAGTTATTTAATAGAAGCTAAACTATTACGTGACCTATGCTTCAGCTAATGTCCTGAGTTTGTTTTACTCAATATTAAGTTTTAGCATACAAATTTCTCCTTTGTTCTAGTCTAATATGAAATTTCACGAATTTATAAAAAGATAATCATTTAATACGAAAATTCAGTTTGGGCACCTACCTACTAATGAAATGTTGTCTTTTTAAGAGTTTTTTATCAGTCGGGTCGTCTATGTTCATCTCAACTTTAAAATTCATTTTATTGTCCATACACAATAATGTTCAGTTTTGCTAACCATTATTATACGCTTTCAATTATTCTGTAATTACTTATGACAATAGGACAAGCTATTAACGATTCTATTGAAAGTTTGAATGTCATTGTACAAGCGGTTTCTTTACTGAGAGTTCAGATTAATGGAAATTTAGGTTTAGCTTGATTTGTAGGCGTACCTACGTATTTGTTGATAAATTGATAGATATCTTTTCTCTACCAATACCAGGTGCAATTTTGTTTTCAAACTGAATAATTGAAATAGGTTTGGTGAATTAATTACTTGCCAAGATTACTTGAACGTTAATTAATTTAACCGATAGTAATTTCACGGTCGACTAATTTGCTTGGAGATTCAGAACATCAGCCATAGTTAGAGAAGAACAGACATTTGAATAATTAGACGAGTAGAACAAAGAGCTGTTCTTTGCCTGTTTAAAAAGAATGTTTTTTTTCTATCCGGCCAGCGAAAATAACTTCTAGCTTAAAACCTCTGCCATATTATTATGGTATTTAACTGCCAACAGTGTGTTAAGCTCAACCACTCAGCGAACTAACTTCTGTCAAAAAAGTTTTGGGAATTGATGATTTGTTTATGGTTGAAAATTCAAAATTATATATTTTTTTGTTGTTGTTAGATTGGCACAATTGTTTTCCATTTTGGCGCGGAGTTTGAGTTACATCTGATAATAAGATTAAATACAGTATTTTTTTTTATTATACCATATCTAGTGTATATTGCGAATTTCATAATGGACAAAAACATCGAACAAAGAGTTTGTAAATTTTTGTTTTTTAGCAATTTTAATTAAAGATAAATAACACAAAAAATCATCGACCTCAGGTGGGACTCGAACCCATGTTCTATCGCATGCCGGGCGAGTGCTTTTACCAACTAAGCTACCGAGGACGTCACGTGACACGATGAAATTTCTCAAGTGTGTCTGCTCGCTGTCGAAGCCAGCGTATCTCTGATCAATGTTGTAGCTACGTAGCTAGTATATATATAGCTATATATACGCTGGCTTCGTATAGCTGAGTAGTATACTACCCGTCAACACCCGATAGAAATATTTTTACAAATATTTGACTATTGGTTATGATCAGAAATCAAAGAGTTTGTCTTAAATTTTGCATCGCCAATGGGATTTCATGTTCGGAGTCTCTGAAAATGGTACAGAAGGCTTGCGGTGAATCGACTTTATCAAAAACACGTGTTTATGAGTGGTACAAAGCGTTCAAAAGAGGTCGAGATGTGATGGAAGATTTGCCTCGCTCTGTTAGGCCATCAACGTCTGCTACTGAAGATAACATCGCAAAAGTGAAGGAAATAGTGACTGAAAATCCTCATTCAAGTTTGAGAGAGCCAGCCGTCGAACTTTCTGTGTCACACGAGTCGATTCGTACCATTTAAAATAATCAATTGGGTATAAAACATGTTGCCGCTCGGCTAGTCCTAAAAGACCTAAATTTTCTCTAAAAACTCAATCGCAAAAGAGTCGCTGAGGACATGCTAGAACGAGTCAATTCCGACCCAACATTCATGAAACGCATTGTTACCGGTGACGAGACGTGGGTTTACGAGTTTGACATGCAAACTAGTCAACAAGCTTCGAAGTGGCGCCTTCCAACTGAACCAAAACCGAAGAAACCGCGCCAAACTCGATCGAAAGTCAAAGTCATGTTGACTGTTTTCTTTGACTGTCGCGGTGTTGTGCACTCAGAATTTTTGCCAGATGGTCAAACGATAAAAAAAGTATTATTTAAGCGTTATGCGGCGTTTAAGAGAGCGAATTAGACGAAAAAGGCCAGATTTGTAGGATGAAAATTCTTGGATCTTGCATCACGATAATGCGCCTTCTCACAAGGCCATCATTGTGAACGAATTTTTGACCAAAAACTCAACAAATACCATCGAGCAGCCACCTTATTCACCAGATATGGCTCCAGCTGACTTCTTTCTCTTTCCTAAACTCTAATTACCACTTTGTGGCACCTGGTTTCATTCGGTAGAAGACATAAAGGAGAATTCGCGGCGAAAACTGAACTCGATTCCGGAAAAAGCGTTTAAAAATATTTTGATGATTGGATTATTCGTTGGCTTATGTGTATCGCTTCTGAAGGAGCATACTTTGAAGATGATAAAATAAATTTGGATGAATAACTAACATTTTGTGTATTATTATCCTTTTCCCGGTACTTTCTTGACTTTTTTGACAGAATGTATATGTCACGGTCGGTTTGGTACCCTTTTGATGAAGTTATGTTTAACAGTGACCACAACTTCGTGCGAGCTGAACAAGCGAAGCAAGCGGAATAAGTTAAGTTTACATAAGATAATAATTCTGATGCCATCATCATCATCATTTCAACCAGAGCACTTCCACTGCTGAACAAAGGCTTCCTCCAGTGACTTTCAATCTTCTTCTGATTCCATTAGTCAAAAATAGCTTATTGTTTTCAACAAAAACAATTGCCACTCGTTTGACTAACACACTCCGTGCTGCTTTAGTTTTTTTTAACGATAGCTTATAAAACCTGATGGAAACTGAACTGAAATTCATCATATTTTCAGGTAGGATAGTTTATTAGAAAGAACTGGCGCTCCATCCAACATTCAACTGATGCATGACAGGAATTAGAACTCCCGTTATACTAAGTAGTTATAAAGCGTATGCGCATTAAAACAAAGTATTTCATTGGATGTAAATAAGAATTCTTTGTTGACTTAATTTTTTTTCCAAGCTAAATAAATAAGTTGAGAAAAATAGACAATTTAAAAAGAAAAAATAAAAAAATTCTAGCAAACATATTTTGAATGAATCTGCAATACGCAATTTACCGGGAATTATGTCTATTGTAAAAGTGAACGGTTATTTTTTCAGAAGAATCAAAGACTCTACTTACATGTATTACAGGTACTTAACACGGAACAAATGAAATACGTAATTTGCCTTACTACGAATATTAGATATTTTTTATTTTTATAAATTTTTATTCAAACATGATTTACTTATATTTGGTTTTTGGGGTAATTGATCCGACTGTAACGGAAGTGCAGATAAGAGTTGTTATAAATTCAGAACACGATTTTCAAGAGAGCAACGGTCTACCTTCAAAACACCCATTAATAAACTTTTCAGATTCATTTATGTCTTATGCGATCAGAATAAATCAAGTCTCAAACACATAAAATTGGCTATTATAGACATAATTTTCAAATGAATTTGCAAAGGAATTAGTTGTTTCAATTTTTTTCTAACTTCATAAACTAGCCGGTACCTATTTACTTGGTACTTGGCTTTAAAGTTACATTCTAAATGTTTGAGCACCCCAAATTAACTTTAAATACCTTGAGTACAAAAGACAAAATGTATGCATGTTTCAACTTGTGAGTTTGCGCATAATAATATTATTATGTTGCGGCCAACTGGTTGAATCAGCCATTTAATTCAATAGCTAATCTCTAAATTAATCATATCATTAATGATAATCCTGGAATCTGCATTTGGAAGTGTTCTAGGCACATTGTCTCTGTATTGGCTGCATTGCATAAGCTTCAGTGAAACGGCTAAAAGACGTTTAGTTAAGTAATTGAAAAATATAGTTCACATTTGATCAACTGTTGGCGCTATCTTCTTGTTTTATGATGATAGTAACGAAATATTTTAATCGCGAAAAGTGGGCCTTACTACAAAAAAGATAGACTAGGTTTAAGCCGTGACTAAAGAATAGCCAACCAATTTAAAATGTTCATACATTATAAGACATTCGAGACTTATCAATGTCTTGAATTTTGTAATATTATTATGGACAAACCTTTTTCAATTGGTTGACTAATTTTTAGACAGTATTTAAACCTAGTCTATCTTTTTTTCTAATAAGGCTATATTAGTTAAACTTTGTTAAATTTATTTGATTTGAAAAAAAAACAACTCTGTTTCTAAGGTACTGTCTATTTACTATGAACTTTTATAGCAGGCCTGTTTTTAAACTGCCCTGTTTAATATTCATACTTCGTAAGAAAAAGTTAAAATTAAAAGCTTGGAGCTTTTAATTTAATGTAGTGAGGAGCTTGAAAATCACCATTAGACTAGGTATATTTTACTCTGGCAACTTTGGTGTTAAGTTAGTTTTTTTTTTCATTTAACGGTCGGTCTTAATATTTTTTATAATTCCAGCAACTAATGACATATTATAACAGGTTTATATAGAGTTTAAATAGCATTAAAAGAAAAGCTAAAAGAAAAGATCTGATGCCATAAATTATTTAAATCTCCATAGACTAAGAGCATATTATAGCCTGCTTTTGGCTGCATAATATAAAGCACCACTGGTTTCACAAAGCTTCAGACCTAAGTTAGCCTTTCATCACAGCTAATATCATTATCTCTGAATATAAAGTAAATAGACTAGAATAAGTTGGTCTGTGAGCTTGAGCTGCCGCCACACAGTCGGCATTAAGGTTTAGGGATCCTTGTAAACCAAATAAGAACTAAGATTTGTAGCAAAAATTTGAATGCGAAAAATAAAGACAACTAGCTTATAGATGTGGTATACTCGTATAGAAGACGTTTTTGTAGTCAAAAGTTATTATTTTGGCTTTTCCGTCTATTTTTTAAAGATTACTACGAAAATAAGTAAGACAAATTGACGTATTACAATTTTTGTCCAAACGTAAAGTCGGGTCATTTATTACACAGGTCACAACCAACTAGCTTATTTAGCTGTTCAATTAACAACCTAGCCTCTTTACTGAACGGCGCCGTTCAACTTAGAAAACATTACAATGGGCAATTGTACAATCGGCTTAGTGCGGTTGTTAGATAAATTTATAATTTTAATTTTGGGCAAAATAATTTCAGTTCATCTGCTCGCTTTCACCAAGTTTTTGGGTGTAGTGGGCAAATACCCTTATAGATCTAAGTTCAGTCGTCTGTAGCCATTACCTTGCGATACCTACTACTATTTTCTTCATGTAAGCTTTTTTGTGAAGTTGTTAAATAACAAAGCTAACAATAGCAACATTATCCATGACCTAAAAATGTATAGATTGGTTTCGTGTTTTATACATCTATGCAAATTTTGATGCTGCTTGACTTGACATTATAAATTTATAATATTTATCAATTAGTTACTTTATAATAACTTAACTTTTTATGTTTGTCTTTTAGCAAATTACTTTGCCAATAAGTGGAATACATATTTTTAAGTTGAAAAAAGACAACTCGTCCATGCCGGGATTTGAATTTGAATTCGTCCGGTCGAGATATGTCCCTAGCTTAATTGGTAAAGCGCCTGCGCGCTATGCAGGAGATTAGGGTTCAAATCCCGTCTTGGACGAGTTGTCTTTTCTCAATTTAATAATATTTATTCCAAGCTATTTTTAGATATATACTCGTAGATTTAAAGGTAATCGCACTTAATTTAAAGGTAAAGTTGCCAGCCATTTTTTTTGTATTTGCATTTTAAAGCGCCGAGTGTAAGAAATGTGTGTGTTGTATAACTATTTACTGTCTAAAGTAACAAATAGAGTTAAAATTATCACGTAACTTTTCCAGATGGATAATATAAATCATCTACAGATATTTTGTATTGTATCAAACAGTAGCGATCCCGACCAGAATATTCTATGTGATTTCTTTTATCAATAAGTAGATCCAAAAACAATATAGCCCAAATAAAAACCCAAGATTGATTGAGCATTATATTACAATATTGTAATACGAGGTGTCATTACAATCTTCTTACGTTGAAACAAATATAGGATCATAAATAAATGGAATCTCATTCCTTATCGCCTTTTACTTCGTTCGACTGGTTATAAAACATTTATCAAGATATGTATAGATTTTCTTACCTCGTTAACCTGAGCATTTTAGTAGATGTATTAAGTTGCCTAAAGGTAAAATGTGATTTGTTATCTAATGCTGTTGATAGATAAACGATAAATTGAATCGTTTTATTTATTCGATTAAATTAGATATCATTATCAGCTGACGAATTTTAAACTGTTATCTAAGAACGCACTAAGTTACATTGTTGTATTTTTTAATTCTACTTGTTTAAGTAATAAATATTGTTAGACTACTAGTTATAATAAAATAATATGTAAATGTAATAAATAAATAAAATAAATGTTTCCTCAATCACACCAATTAGCTAGCTCCAAACTAAGCAAATCTTACACTTGTACTGTGGCGACTAAATAACGGATAAACATACTTTAATACGTTTATGAACAGCCATGACTCAGGCACAAAATGCTTGTGCTTATCACACTAACATTTCGAAGGATTCGAACCCGCAACCGCCAGGCTTTGTAGTCCAGAGCGCGAACAACTACACCAGACGGTCGACATCCATAAGAATGATATGAATCAAAGACATAATGAATGAACAACACCAGCCTATATCAGTCCACTGCTGGACACAGGCCTCTCCAAAAGGAGGATTTTGCCATAATCGCCACGCTTGGGGTTGGCGATCGCAGTTTGGCCAATGGTGGAGAGGAGACGCTGCTGCCCGTCTTCTTATGGCGGTTCTCATGTAGTCGCCTCTTACGACACCCATAGGAAGAGAAGGGGTGGTGCAATTCTTTTTACATTAATTTATTTTAATGAATGAACGGTTATTTGTTATTGCCGTGCTCAACAGGGTTTTTTTAGCATTATAGCTCAGATTTAAATAAAAACGTGTTAAATGTGGACTTAATTATATGCTGCATAGGCTGTAAGTCGGTCTTAGGCTTTAGCTAGACAGAAAACCAAACGTCATAAGCACAACATAATATTAAATTAAACATTTTTTATCAAATTAGTTTTTCTTAATATGCAAGAACCAGACAACCGTATTCACAACACGTAGTTGCAAACAGGATCTATTTTTAACATCATTAAATAAAAAATAAAAAAAAACAGATTCAATAAACGCCCGATATTTTTCTTTACAATATTACTGAATGATATTCAATTGATCTGTACTATTTACTTCACTATAAATTCCACTTATATTATAAATATGAAAGTTTGTGAGTATATTTAAGATGTTTGTGACTCAATCACGCGTAAACGGCTAAACGGATTTGGATGAAATTTTTCACAGATATCTATAATAATATGATCTAAATTAACATTTAAGATATTTTTTATCCCGGTTAAATGTTTCTGTGGGTTATTTTTCTATAAACTAGTTTTTAATTTGAACGTTATGCGTTATTAAACCAAACATCCTGTAGTCCATGCAAACGAAGTTGCGGGCACAGCTAGTGATAATAAAAAACATAATGTACACATTCGATACTTCACAGATGTTGTATTTTTGTGTAATATTTGTAAAAGGTTATAGATCTTTATTTTCTCAAAGAATACAAAAATATTCACTTAAAGAGAAAACAACAAATACTTAATTATAACTAATACATGCCACGTGACGTGACGTACTTAAAAATAATAATATTAGCAGAGTTATTACAAGTTTACACTCAACAATTCCCCAACAAACAACTTTTGAATTGTTTAACGATACAAAATTAACAAACCAAACAAATAAGGTAGTTCGCTCATTATTTGGGCGGTTCGCGTTAAGGAATAAACGCAACTGTAATATTTGTAAACACTGCGTGTACGTTTAAAGTAGGTTCCATCAGTTTGGGGTGGAAGTTTTTAAGCTCCGAGCTAAAATCAATACAAAGCACTTTTTTCATAATGATGATCTTTTGTATAAAAGCCAGAATATAATATATAGCCAGTAAGTTATTGTGCCCATTACCCAAAAGCGGGGGTGTCAGCTTCACTTATCAAAGCTTAACAAAGATTTATTTGGTGGCCTGTCTTATTTTTGTTGCGTCTGTGGATATATCTTTGGGAAGCAAAATTTCTGCAAGTTGTCTGTTTTACTGATGCTCGGAAAAGCGATTTAAGGAATGTTCTATTTTTCGCATATTATACACCACATGATGATTTTTAAACGGACTAAAAAGTCGTAACTTGTTCTTTATATTTTGTGCTATTTTATTGATAGAATCGCATATTAGTAATTGATATTGTTCTAATTTTATGTCATTAAAATATAATTATCATATTATTTTAATTACCTGTGATAAATTATGTTTCAATTTTCCATGCCACATTGCGGTTACTTTAGCGGACATTTTAATGTAACTGTATTACCAATTTTATGCTACGAGTACCATTAAATTTCTAAAAGCAAATGATTGCGTTATTTATGTCTTTTGCATTTTATTTAGTAATATTTTGACCTATCTATTTGTCCACTTTCTTTATGGTTTGGTAAACTCTATTAGTTAAAATCCGCCAAGTACGAGAAGGACTCGCACACCAAATTCCTTTCCATACACGCTTTTTCCGTGTGTATTTTATTTAATATGCCAAAAAATATTATTTTTTTTTATTTATAGGCTTATACATATTGAAATTATGATAAACAATCGTTACTGTTCCCGTCAAATTGAGAAACTTTGAAAGAAGTTTCTCAATTTGGCGGTAAAGGTTTTTTTAAGTCGATTCAAAACATAGTTTAATTTACAATGTAGGAACATTGTAAATCCGAGAGAAGCTTTTACCCATAACAGTATTGCAAAAGCTTTTCTGTAGCTTGGCTCAGATCTTAACGCCTGTCGTGAAAACGAAGAAATATTATGTATACTTAAACACTTCTATTGCATTTTTGAACAACCTAAAAATATTACATACAAGCCGTTGTGCTATTCTGGATTTCAGAGCAATACTTTACATTTTAGTAAAAATATGAGGATACATTGATATCATCAATACAATATTAAAAAATATGGTGCAATGTACATTGTACATAAAAATAAATGAAATTTTAATTTGAAAACTCCGATACAATTAAAAATCATGTTGCAATCTACATCGTGTATTTTATTAAATGAATTAAAAGTTAATTTACAAAATCAAAACCCCTAAAAACCGTGTGCTGTGCTTATTAATTATGTCTTTTTGAATCTAAATAATAGGTACCTCCTGGGCCCCCGCAGAATATCAGTGTCGTGGCAGTTAGTTCTAGCCGCTACGACAAATGCTGAGCGGGGGACCCTTTTGGCACTTTCAATGTTTTTACCCACCAGATTATGTATGATGTTTTGTGTGCCAAATAAATAATATTATTATTATTTATTATATTAAATCTTTGTGTATAACATCGGTCCACGTTTGGAAGCCGCCGTGCGGTGTGATTCTTTAAACACCACTGCACTTACTTCGACACTGAACTGAAATAATTAATCGTTTGTTCCGCTATAATGAGTTTCAGAGCGAGTTTACCTGCGAGTTTTTTTACAGAATTGACCAATAGATTTTAAGGCCCCAGAATCATTTGGGCTCGGATGCGTTTATTGGAAGATATGTCTAGCATTGGACTGAAAAATCATAACTAACCCACAGCCATATCATTAGATAATGACGAACTTAAAGGGGTCTTGTGAGGATTAGTTCTATAAAAAAAGTAAGAAATCTCTCGATTAGTTAAGAGATTTTAATTTCGAAAAGACAGGTGAGACCTTTTCTCCTAAAAAAATTGCATAGTCATCTTTATCTATAAATCAGTTAACTTAATCTTTATCACACTTAATATGAATGTATACAGCTACATAGTATCAGTTAAGTAGATTCCTCTTTTTGCGTCGGGGAGGTTAAATATCTAGACATTTTAAACCAAGAGTCGGACAAATTAGATACGTATCTAGACTAGAAGCCGTCAGCAAAAATGATAAAACTGCTGCGTTGTCCTAAAATTTCTTTTTCCTACTAAGAAATTTACTTTTATGTGCAAAAATGGTTGCAACAAAATGTACATTTAGTTTTAAACTTGAGAATTTTTGGTCGTTTCGCAACGTTAGGCGAGAATGATATTTTAGAATGTCCCGAGTTTTAGAATAGGTTTTATCTACACAAGAAACCTTGTAAGTATAAGTTGTACACAATTTAAGATTATAATTAGCTAGATTTAGCTTACGAGGCATTCAGTATCGCTGAAAAATACAACATTTTCTAAGAAATCTACACGTATTATTTTTAACTGACCTGAATTAGCTTTAATTGTAGCTAGCAGGTAATTAACTAAGTAATATGTATTAGAAGACGATTTATCCTACTTTTAAACGATTTGAAACATACTAAATGTGACATTTGAACGACAAAATATGAATTTAATAACATCACATCGTTTTGATGTGATAATGGGGACCAGAAAATGGAACTTTTTAATTGCTCCCAAATATGTGTGTTTGAGTTTATTTGATTTGCATTGCCTGAAACTTGAATTAAACTAATAACTTTTGGTTCGAAACAATATACTAAACCAGACACCACTTACAAAAGTAAGAGCGTTTTATAGCATATTCCAAAAGAAACAGTAACTTCATGCAAATGATGTTTTTACTAAAAAAGATTGTACTAAGTAAAATATGACCCATAAATCCCATAAATTTATAACATTATTTTTTTCTATTCGTAAGGGCATCATGTTTTCAGAGTTTTTTGGTTTGAAGCGAAATAAACAAACATTAGGAAAAACTAATAGAGGAAGATCTAGAAGGTCTTATAACTGGTGCTGGTGACCTGTAATTACCTACTTCAGGCATCCAGTTTCTTACAAAGCTATAAAATAGACTATTTCAGATTAAGAAACTTTATTTAATAATTCCAACTTAACTAGAATAAAGTTTATTGTTACACAAATAATATGTACATATGTTTATTTTCTAGATGATACAACGAGGTAAAAAAGATGAAGTCATAGATTGACCAGAGAAATAGACTTAACTGATCAGAGCAGAGCAATGAAATATTTGCAGATGGTGAACTGGCTGCGTTGATTTTACTCCAAAATAACTACTAGAGAGTAGAGTGAGGTGATTAGCGCCGCTTAAATTGATTTACGGCACTTACGTCAGAATTGCGATACGAATTTAGCCGACACTGTATGCTTTGTAAATCATTCGGAAAACTGTTGACGGGTGAGAAAACCTTAATCACGTTGATTACTGGTATTTTGAAATGAGATGTTTAGTCTTACTATCGTAGTCGTAGTATCGTGTCAATTGGGCTGGCCACATCGCTCGCAGAACTGATAACCGTTAGGGAAGAAAGTTCCTCTAGTGGAGACCGCGAACTCTACGCGGTGGACAACAAACGACCTAGTCAGAGCTGCGACCAGCTGCTTGTTGCATTCAGCCCAGAGCTGTGTGGTGCTGCTGCGTTCTGTAGTGGAGGCCCTTGACAGCAGTGGACTTCGAAGGCTTGATAATAATGACTATAGTAGGTATATCGTATGTAGGTATGAAATCAGCAATACAGACGCATGTAGGGAACATGATTTTTTCACTGTGTGCATTAGAAAAATTTGCTACAGTAATGCGTTTCGTACAAATAGCAGTCAATTCGATATTAACTTGCGCTGGCTACTTTTATTCGATAGTGGCGGTATAAGTTCATAGACCTGTAGCCCAAACTAGCATTTAAAAAATCAATAAGCTGCTTTAGTGAGGAATGCCTGCTGTCCTTATCTACATTGTCATTGGGAGTTAAGCTGTTGAGTCGCTGAATTGTGGTCCGCGGGCACGTGACTTGAAATCTTTAACTAATTTCCGACGGCGACGGTCAAACTGATCTTGTAAGCCAAATTACATTTGGCTGAAAGATTTTGTTATTCAACTAGCTTTGACCCGTCGTAACAAATTTAGGATACTATTGATTCATGGTGGCCATTCTAGTTTCGCGGCTCGATGAGTTTGCAAGCGGTTTATAGGCTACTTAAGTTTGCGAATATAGGTATATTTCAGTCTATAATAATTGTTAGCCATCTTTTCTAATAATTAGCTCTTATCAATTTAAAATTAATTGGTTCCGGCCAAGGTGTGCTGGAAGAAGCCTCTGGCATATAAGGGCATTGTTTTGTACCTCGTACCATTAAGATGTTAGACAATTTAAGAATATTTTTGTTCGTAAAGGTGGAAAACATATATAAGGTCCGATTTTATTAGTGTATATTCTGTTAACCTGTGACTATATAGGTGAAAAGCAATCGTAAAAACCAACTTTCAAATGTCTATCATAAAAACTAAAAGAGTTAAAAATAAATTACAAAATAACAACATCGACTTCATATTGCATAAACTTGTCCTAACTTCAACTCTTGCTCGCTCTGTACAAGGGGAAGGAATAAAACGGATAATCAGATGGTTAAACGTACCATAGATAGGACGAGTTTATGCAATGGAGTCAATATTGTTGATTTTTGTTTTGATTTTTAACTTTATTAGTTTTTATGGTACACATTTGAAAATTGGTTTTTACGATTGCTTTTCACCTATATAGTCACAGGTTAACAGGATGTACACTAATAAAATCGGACCTTATATTGTGTACCTGAATTTAATGCAATTCTAAAAGGGAATCTAAAGAAACACTGTATATTTCATAAATGTAGTGTTGGTGATTGGTTAGTTGGGAGCCCTGTAGGTAAGTAGGGTCATGAGAGGTCATCAGGAAAGGCCAAGCCGTCTGGTCACTTGTATTTGGCAAAGGAGTAGAGTTGAAATCACTGGCTAGTGCTGTCATTATTATCCCTTACAAATCTCGGAAGGTCCACGAACTTTTAGGGAATGCAAATCATATTCTTCATAGTTCGCGTTCCGCCATTTATCAACGTCACATTTCAAGAAAGGCAAAGAGATGGGTCTGAAGCTTTTAGTACATTGCATGGAATCTAAGCCGAGGGGTTGGAATGGTATTGTAGTTATAATTGCCGTAATGTATTCGATTTCGGAATGCACGCAGTTTGTACAATTCGTTTGGTTGTTCGTTAACTGTGCGAAGAACTATTATGTCAAATCGGTATGTAAATAAATTTTATGGGTATTTATTATATTTTTTTATGAAAGTATAAACAAATTAAGGAAACTAGTTTGAATTTAGTTTAATTTTTAATTTTGACAAATACTTATTTTGTAAGGGTGTACAACGTATCTTCATTCACACATTTTGACATTTGCTATCATTCAAATCTGTGTCATTTGTCATGCACAGACACGAGACACACATACACACAAGCAAACTCTGTGACGTAGGATGTAAGCTTCTCCGTGATTAGAGGTCGTATGAATGACCAATTATTTTGTAATTTTGAGTTCACGTCATCTTGTAATTTTGAGTGATGTAAATAGAAAAATACAGTTTATACGCTTAAAATCTCCAAATGGTTTTGGAATTAGCATAGATAGGTTATATTTTTCTTTGATACCGAATTGACCAGAGAAACAGAAATTCTGTTAAAGTCCAGTCAAAATGAAATTAAAAATTAATGCATTTCTTTCTGGCCTAGTTAAGATAATTTAAAATGTATCTTTCTAATTTAAAAATAATTCCGATTTTTATTCGATGCTCAGTTGCACGCTTATTTGTATTCGAGTTGTGGCTCGATTCAAATATCTTAAGTCAAATAGTCTGAAGTGGTAAACTCGATGTTTACTTTATTTTTATTTTGAGTAATAATTTCTGGTTGCGTTGTAGCGATATAATGATAACTATAAATGATATAATGATTTTCGATTAATCATTATAATTTTAACATGTTATCTAGTAATTATCCTTCCCTTGGCTCAAAAGTAGTAAAAAAGTAAAGTATGCCTATATACGTCCCACTGCAGGGCACAGGCCTCACCTTAACTATGAGGTGGTTTCGGCCATAATCCACCACGCGGGCCTGGTGCGGATTGGTGGAGGGGTGTTGTAAGGCCAGTGACTAAGCCTTACTGTCAGATGTTATCAAGCCGCCTTAAGGCCTCTGACTAGGCTTCACGACCAATATCAAGCGATATTGGCAGGGACCAACTTTTTAACGTGCCCTTCGAAGCACGGAGATGCTCGTGATAAATGTCACTAAATATGGTCAGAATGGTCACCCATCCACTCACGACCGCGGCGTTGGTTGCTTAACTTTAGTAATCGATACCAAAACGCTGCCGCCACTGAGCTATGAGCACCTCACATGGCTCTAAAGTAGATTGACAGAATATTTTATGTTTAGCAGAACGTATTTTAAACATATTATGTTCCATAATTAATAATTGTAACTGTTATTATTATTCTGGAAAGTCAGCAACTAAAATGAGATGCCTGGTAAATCTAAAAAACCGGCCAAGTGCGAGTCGGACTAGCGCATGCAGGGTTCCGTACTAGAAATCGCGTCTTCAAATGCCAGACACTTAGTACGGCGACAACCGTCTTTTTATATATAAAATAAAATAAAAATATACTACAGTAATTATGCTTTATTTCGTTTAAAACCATCTCCACCTGTCTAACTATCCTGTTAAAGCTCTAGCCCACGCTATTGGGACAGGTACAATGGATGGTTTTAAACAAAATAAAGCTTAATTTTAGTAAATTTTTATTTTTTAATAAAATAAAAATTGCGTACGGGCCATATTTTCTTTCTTCAATATCGTAATCTATATAAGTAATACTTTCATCCATTGTAGCGGCGGCAGATATTTTTGAAACACCCTAGATAATACTTTTGGTTATTTTTTCATTATATTGGAAGCCTAGTGTCTTAAAGATGGCATGATTTATATTATAAGAAAAAATTGGCTACAATTTTCGCACAGCCACCCCATGGGTAATAAATATAGACACGTCCTTGTAATCAAGTCTGAGCCTCTGAGCTGATAACCGTTAGTTAGAGAGTATAAAGAAAACGGTAAGCTCACTTTTACAAAAATACGCGACACAAGGTTTTCGTTTTCTATTAATTTTGTATTTGAGTTTTGTTAGGAATATTGATTCCCATTTTGTGATTTGACTTCTCTATGTCGGCAAAGTTATAAACAGTTATAAAATTCCTAAGTTGTTTACCAAACACAAATGAAAAAGCATTTTTGTTTGGCAAACAACAACAACTTAAGACCATTCGAATGGAGCGATGTTGATAGTAGTGACATTGTCTGAGGAATTTTATAACTTTGCTGATATAAAGAAGTCTTCAAATTATTTCTAGGTCTGAATATTTTACAATTCCAAATCACAAAATGGGAATCAACATTCCTAACAAAACTCAAATACATAATTAATAGATGTGATGTCCAAGTCTAAAAACTGTGATTTTATATAAGTAAACTTAGGTAAAAGTTGTGACCTGTAAACATAATAAATCATTCTGTCATTTTTCCTTATCGTCATACAGGTAGGTAGTTTTATTTATAAAGAGTTTTTAACACGTACACTTATATAAATGTAAGTTATTTTAATATCATGTTTTGCGCGAGTAAAAACTATCCCATCTTACTCTTATCTTTGAAAAATTTGGAGTCATTGTGTCATTTTATTTTTTAAATGGTCTGTTTGTTCTGTCCTTACTAATTTTCTGCGCAAATTACATTTAGTTAATACTGTGCGGTCAATAGTATCTACGCAGAAAATCTCTTAGAATACATTTATTTCGGAGGTATAAAGGTGACATTGAGTTTGTTTGGTGTTGAGGGTTAAGGGTTGGTTCACACGCCACGAATAAAAGCTTTTGATTTATTATAATTACTATCATTCAATGAGAACGCACTTTTAGAATGTAAAAAGATAATCTTGTTTAGCAATAAATAAAAAATAACTTTATTTTAGGCACTAATGTCCCATATAAATGTCACAATTTACAATTTAGAAATGTTTTACATATTTCAATAAAATTTCTAATTTAATTTTAAGAAAAAGGAGAGAAAATATTCTAATAATAGTAATAGATAATATCATTCAACATAATTCATAGTTCAATTTAACCAATACGGTAAGTAGACCATTCAATAGGGTTGCTAAAAATAAAAGTGAGAAATTAAATGAAATAATGCTTTTAAATGAAATAGTTGTTTCAATTGTAGTTTTGTCAACTCCGTTATTATAATATTCGAAATTATCTTTATTCATTTAATAAACTGTTATATATTTCAACATACCGTGCCGGGTGGTGCCGGCACGTTAAAAGAATTGCACCACCCCTTCTCTTCCTATGGGTGTCGTAAGAGGCGACTACAGGAGGACCGCCACAAGAAGACGGGCAGCAGCGTCTCCCCTCCACCATTGGCCAAACTGCAATCGCCAACCCGCCTGCCAAGCGTGGCGATTATGGCAAAATCCTCCTTTTGGAGAGGCCTGTGTCCAGCAGTGGACTGATATAGGCTGGTGATGATGATGATATTTCAACAATTTAAAAGCAGTGATAATATTATTTAAACTTATTTTTTGTAATGTACATATTCAGTCAACATAAATTGACGGTATTCTCATCGCATGCACATGTTTGAAGTATTAAACCGAATAAATCTGTGGGGACTACTTACTCTGTTATTTATTAATCTGAGGTTACTTATTCAAGTATTATATAAAAACAATTTTTAATATAACGGCGTTATTGATACGGTTCATGCAATGTGTGCTAACCCCGTGACATTATTTGGCTTTCGAGAGACTGATGAAAATTGAATTACGAAACGACCTAAAAGATCCAACACGAATCAGTCTATCGACTTTGTACAACTGTGTTACCAGAAAGTAAACTCACCAACTAAATGAAATTGAATGCTAATTTATTGATATTACAGTTATGGAGAAGGCATTGCAAACGCCGAAAGTTTTACAAGTCAATTTATTTAACTGAGACTCAGATGATCTTTTGGAACTCCAATCGAAATGAAAGAGAAAATGGATTGTTGGAACGAGAAAACTTCCAATCGTAGCGTAACTAAACTCTCCATCGGGACAAATTGACAAACAAAGGATTTCAGTTTCGAGATGTATAGACAATGGATTTGCCTAATTTGTGTAAACTGAAACTTCGTTATTTAATCCGTCTCTTCCAAAAACATTAGCCGAAATTATTAGAAAATACGCTTTTATTGATAACCTTTTAATCTTCATACTAGTGACAACGACTAGTACAAGGTGCTCGTAGCTCAGTGGCGGCAGCGTTTTGGTATCGATTACTAAAGTTAAGCAACCAACGCCGCGACCGTGAGTGGACCGCGACCATTCCGACCATATTTAGTGACATTTATCACGAGCATCTCCGTGCTTCGGAAGGCACGTTAAAAGTTGGTCCCGGCTAATATCGCTTGATATTGGTCGTGAAGCCTAGTCAGAGTCCTTAAGGCAGCTTGATAACATCTGACAGTAAGGTTTAGTCATTGGCCTTACAACACCCCTCCACCAATCCGCACCGGGCCCGCGTGGTGGAGTATGGCCCAAACCACCTCATAATTGAGGTGAGGCCTGTGCCCTGCAGTGGGACGTATAAGGCATACTTTACTTTTACTTTACTAGTGACAAATCTAGTCTTCTAAATTTTGTTTAACGAATGCGTTTTATTTTCGCAATACATTTTGTCCGCGCAAAGAAACCCTCATGTTTTTCAACATACACAAGAATCTTTACACGCTTTTCCTTCAGCTGTTTGGAGATTTACAAATGATTTTAGGATACACATTTCGCCAAGCACGGCTTATAACTTTATTTATGGCTAACACCGGCTATGATTTATGTTTTCTAAATTTATAAAACAATTTGAATTAAATATTTACACTATCTTTGTCTCTTTTTGGGTAAATTTGAGCTAAAATGCTATTCATTCATAGATTTCAATCAAATTATTGAGAGTAAAATACTACGATTAAAATTTAAAGATATTGCGCAATTCAAACTTTCTTAATTTACTTATTAAAATTAATTAGTGTTTGGTGAAAAATTACTTAAATATTATATTTCAATTTGTTGATCTAGTTGTTGGAGTAGCTCAGCGATGCACCTTCACTACGAAAGCTCTTATATTCGATACCTGGTTTGGGTCAGTTTAAGAAACGAACTATGACTCTGCTCCCGGTGTGGTGGAAGGCACTGGCAAAATTAATCGCTTGGGACCTTTAAATGAAAATAATTATAATTCCTGTGCAGTGGGCAATCTGTTGGTTCTTTATTAAAAATGCATGTAACAACAATGTAACATAGTTTAAAAAAATATTGTTTTATCTTACCATTCGAGATCATGACCATAAATAATGTGTTGGCTAGCGCATACAATATTTTTTCCAGACAATACAATCTTGGAAGTATAAATGAAATTATATCCATCAGCACCAGGTCTAAAATATCTACAACGTGTAACTCCAATACGCAAAACCTTTTATCCCAAACAAAATATTTTTATATTTGAGCATCAGTTTCAGCCCTAAGAGGCTTAAAGTATTTGAAATGACAAATTGTACATGTAATGCAGCCATAAATACAAGTTTGGATCTCAAATATCAAATATGCAAGCATTTTCCGCGCAGCATATTATCAGGCTCGCCATGGAATTAAAAACAGCGGCTGATACTATGATGAGACTAGACGCGTAATATCCATGGCACAGGAAAATGTGATCCGGGCTCATACATTATGCATGCGCAGTGGCAACTGTGAATACAGTGGCTCGTGTACCCGTGTCAGTGGTCGGGATAGGGACTGCTTTGTGGGTGATATGATTTGATTAAGCGCTTTAGCTTATCTAGGGGATACTGTTTTGATGATTATAGACTGAAATTGATATGCGCACTTATCTCTTTATCTTCAGGCCTCACTACTCTCATTCATCGTTTGTGCAGAAATGAAATCTACTGATACATGTTCGTCAAAAACAAACGAATCTTACCTAATGGTGCGGTTATAAAGAAACAGGTTTCCGGAACAGACAAATCTGTCTGGATCAGTACCGATTGGTACAGGTACAATATTTCCATGTTATCTTATGCGCTCACTTATAAATAAACAGGTACACAGGTAAACAGGCATCGCCTGTTTCTTTATAAGTGAGCGCATAAGATAACATTGGCATATCTTACTTGTACGGATCGGTACCTACCCGTACCGGTTTGTCTGCACCGGGAACCCGCCTCTTTATGTCCTCACCCTAAAACTAAACTATAATGTACGTGAACCAAATATCATTCGGTACACAAAGACACCGTGTTTAGTATTTCTAAACCAATTATTTTGTTACGACTGCTCATATCTACACATACACAATACGTATCTAAATACAGTGGTCTCACTGATAACAGTATTGCGATTTTTTGTCTTTTGTTTGTGACCAATATTTCATTTCACATTCGAATCAATTTTCTGTCGATTTCATTTTATCCAAGTAAGGCTATATACATATATTCTTCGATTTTACGCTACGATCTACTGTGTGTGATGTTATAGAATGATAATATGAATCATTTTGTGGTATTTCAACATGTATGTTTCCAAGAAAACTAATATTTCTATCAAACAAATCTCTAACGGACGATTCATGCCTACTTTTGACAAATCAATAAACGGTAGCAACAATCATGAATTTATTCAATCAAATCTACGTTAAAAAGTCTCTATAGGAATGATAGCTCTACATCTGACATTTCTAAAGACTCTACCTACCTTGACATCTAATAAAGCGGCAAAATTCAGTCTAATGGATAAATTATATAGATACCTAATTGAATTATATAGCTAAAAGCTTGTCTGTAACAAACATGACTAAAGTCACGTTTAACTGTTTGTCATGTCTCACGCAAACGTAACAATATAACGTCCATCGTATCTCGTTTCCATATGCCATCCATCACATCAAACTTACTCTTACAGTCATCCAAAATTCCATAACAAATAGCAGTTCAAAAAGCGCATGATATTTTTAAGATTTCTTGATTCAATTCTTGCGATAAACCAGATACTACTTGTAGTTTCTCGTATATCCCCATTACTCTTCAGTAATGGCACTGAACATAACTGTTCTGTGGTATTTAGAATACCTTTGTTTGGCTAATGAAACCACACACACACCCAGTATTATTAGAGTCACGTTTCAAACTAACAAAACGTAATCTACAATGTACTACAACAAAGTGCGACATATCATAATGCATATTTTAGAGAACCGTAATAAAAGTGATATTAACGTCAGTAAAACCTTCAAGTATTGTTCTATCTGTGTTTTATGTTTGGATTTTACGACTGCCTTGTTACGGTCGATTTATACGACTGTGTAAAACTAAGAACAACTAGTTTTGTTCCCTTTTGAAGATGTGCTCTAAATATTCATTGGGTAGCAAATCAAATGGATAGATACTTTACCGGAATGACTTCATTATCGGGGTCTAGTATGTTAATCAGCATGGATCAAAATATCTGGGTAGCGGCTGTTGTAAAGGCGTTGATTTGTGAAACCTCAAAAGCCGCATGAAGCTGTTTCTAGAAATACACACACCGTGGTTCATCATAATCATAGCATTATTTTGACGTAGCAATAATATAATATGGTGATAAATGACATTTAAAGCAAAACATTGAAAATCCACTCATGTGTTATTTGAAACTTAGTGTACCTAATTACTAAACCACAATCATATTTCCCTCAGTTATTTGTTGTTTGCCTAATAACATTTATTCAAAATAATATCGACGGTGCTCACGTATAATACCGTAACTGAAAATGCTAAATGTACACACACAAAGCGTTAACAAATATGTAAACATAGCCTTTTTTTTCTTTTTCTGTTTTATATCTATGTATATCAGTAATATAAATAAAATAATTGTTATTGATGGACTTTTAGGGCAGTTACAAAAACCAAGCGATACTTATGAACCTTTACAGGGCCTTTTCTGTCCTGTAAGTGCCAGTGACGGTAAAGGCGAATAGTTCTCGACGTACAATCATTAAACTACCACTGTTACCACTTTTTACGTTGGGATTTGTAGTTACGGAGTTCGTCGTGCTTGGATTTAAAATTGAAGTTGGTTATTTTAGACCTAGGATTTAACTAAACAAAAGTATAATAATAGATTAGGTTTTCGAATAAAGAAGTTTAAATAACTTTAGTACCACATATTTCGAAATTTTTTTTTTAATAAAAAACAATGGGTATAACTTTTAAAACATTATTTTTATACTGTTACACCATATACAACTGGTTTTGGTATCCAGAAGCTATCATTGCATACACCCAAATGTTAGAGCGTTGATGTTGTATATATTTGTATCTATTTTTTTCTAATAATTCTTGCCCACATGTGCTGCAGTCCTACTATTGCTTTTATTGACAGGTTTTTGCTTCAAGAAATACTTTCCAATTTTTTAGATACATCGTCACAGTTCCCCAACTATTCGCGGCTGGAGCTTTAGAAGCAAATCTTTGTAAACTACTAGACTGTTCCGAATAAACTAAGTTCGAACTGCACTGAAATAGTAGTTTCATTTCAACTCTTTCAATAACGTGTACCATAAAGTTTAGTATTCTGGGTTAAAAGAAGCAGGAAAGAGAAATATAGGCGATCTAGTATTGAACTTTACGTTCTCTTCAAAGTATATGGTTTATTATGGTTAACTGGTATAAACCCACAATGACCAATGCTCTTACGGCTCTATTCTTAAGTGCGGAGCAAATAAAGTAGTTCAAACCACCATAGCGCAAGCCAAAAGGAAAACTTCTTCTGTTAAATAAACCGCCAAGTATGGCGTAAATTGTTTTGATGAAGGTAGACTGTAATTTCTGATGTTTTATTGAAGCAAGTTACCTAGTACGGATAGTTTACTCTATTATTTATTAATTTCAAAATGTTTAGTGCACGGGCATTGAATGCAAAAGTGGTGTGCAGATTTATCTTATATTAATCAAATTAGATTGTATAATGTAAGGAAGATTGAATTTACATAATACATTACTGAGGTCAATAAAAATATTCTTTATTACTATAATAACATTTGTCAAGAAGCCATTTATTGATCTCTTTCTTAAATTGATTCAAGGCAAGTCTTTAGGATTTATAGGCAATTTATTATATACTTTAACAGAACAGCCATCATAGGAGCACTGTTTGCATAAAATCTAGATCTGCATTTTGGGATAAAATAATCTATTTTATGCCTTGTTTGTCGAGAGATTCAGCATGTGTTTTGAAGTAATTGGGGTGTCGCTTTACAAAGATACATATTTCTCGAATATTATACATGCATGGCAAAGGCAATACGCGTATCTTTTGGAACAAGGGCTTGCAGCTTTCAAAAAACCACGCATCAGCAGAAGAAGAAGAAAGAAGACGTAGTGTTCAAACACATGAATGAATCTTACTTACTCATGGGAATACATACAAACCACTAATGGTGCTGTGGTTGGCTATAGCCAACTATTCATTATAATGAAGCTACAGTTACTGTACTTGTAGCCTACAGCGATTTTACTAGAGACTCCCATTTCAACACATTGCGGGTAGATGTTTTAAGAAATTCTAAATCTGATAACCGTAAAATTACGATCAAAAACAGTCCCAAAGATCTCATGTACTTTACTCACCAATAGTTACTTACGCTAATTAAGAGTCAAGTTCTATCAAGGAAGTTGCTACAAAAAGTGCGAATTGTTGATTTAGATATCCGATTGGCTAACTTCTGATAAGACACGAAGAGACTAATAGCTAATGTGGCCAAATGTTCCTACTGGTTTGGGATACGAGCGTGATTTTACAATTATTTATACAAAATCCCTTTAATTCATTCCTTGACTTGATTTATTCAATTTATTCAGTACACAAAACAGAAATACAACAATTACAAAACTATATATATATATATACTGGATGACTTTTTTACCGTCAGGCAAAAAATACTGTGTATTCTATATTGTATATATTATGAGAGTGTTTATAAAATACAACTAATTTTATAAATTTTGGAATGTCCAAAAAATGGACAAACATAGAATACATCAGTGAATATGCGTTTGAGTTTTGGTCGGTTTCATATTTTTATTATTATTTTACCAATATTCTTTTTTTAATGTTCAGTTAGTCAAAATTAACTCAGAATAAGATGGGTTTTTACATCTCCGTTTATAGTCATATAATATAATAATATATAACGGCGTGGCATTTCTAGCCACCAAAGTTGCAGTTGTAATGCGAGTCTCTAGGAGGTAAAACACAACCAAGACTTTTTGGTTACCCAGCCAGTCTTCCCCTATCATAATCATCATCACTACTATTAGGTGTTAAACAGGGAGATGTTATATCTCCGAAACTGTTCACCAACGCACTGGAGGATGTGTTCAAGACGCTGAATTGGAACGGACTGGGCATTAATGTAAATGGCGAATATCTTACGCATCTTTGCTTTGCCGATGACATAGTTATTATGGCAGAATCGCTGCAGGATTTGCAAAAAATGCTGCACAGTCTTAATGCTGCCTCGAGACGTGTGGGGCTTGGGATGAATTTGGACAAGACAAAGGTAATGTTCAACGAACATGTCATCCCGGAACCAATTTCCGTCGAGGGCACTACGCTCGAGGTTGTCCAAGAGTACGTCTACGTTGGACAAGTACTACAGCTCGGTAGAGACAACATCGAGAGGGAAATCGCCAGAAGAGTGCAGCTTGGCTGGGCAGCATTTGGGAAATTGCGTCATATCTTCACGTCGACAGTGCCGCAGTGCCTGAAAAGCCGGGTGTTTAACCAATGAGTCCTACCAGTTTTAACCTACGGAGCCGAAACGTGGAACATGACAGTCAAGTTGGCCCACCGACTACACGTCACTTAGCGTGCTATGGAAAGGTCTATGTTGGGGATCTCATTAAGGGATAAGATCCGGAACGAGGTCATACGACATAAGACTAAGGTGACTGATATTGTCCAAAAATGTAGCAAGCTGAATTGGCAGTGGGCTGGCCATGTCTGTTGCAGAACCGACGAGAGGTGGAGCAGGAAGGTTCTCAAATGGAGACCACGCTTAGGCAAACGTAGTGTAGGACGCCCCCCGGCTAGATGGACCGATGACCTGAAGAAGGCAGCTGGCAGCGACTGGATGCAAAGGGCGGGAGATCGTGCGCTGTGGCGCTCCTTGGGAGAGGCCTATGTCCAGCAGTAGACTGCAGCAGGCTGATATGATGATGAGGAGTTTGATTGCAGGCAGAATAATATTGACTCGTCAAATATAACAAGACTGCATACTTATAAATATTTTTATTTTAAAAAAAACTATTATGAAAGGATATGGAACCAAGGAGATAGTAGAGCATAGTGTAAGTAAAAAAAAATATTTTTGTACCAAGTACTGTTAGTCGTACCAGACATTGATTAAACATAGGTATGATTAAAACTAAACTAAAACTGCTACAGGTGCTGCTGATATATTTATATGATGAATAATTTTTGAAACGCCAACGACTTTCTATGTGATGATGATATCCTGAATATGTTGAAAAAAAAATGTTAGGTAAAAAAATATTAATATTTTTTATGTCATAACTTTGTACGCGGCATAGGTATTTACAATCTTTAACCTCATTTAAGCTAAAGAATAAATGCATTTATAAGTATAGCTTAATGACATACAAAAGGAAAACAATATGATAGTTGTGTTTTTTGATATTTAAAAATCAAAATCATGTATTTTCGGAAATAGGCCATTAAAAGCGCTTATTACACATTCTAATTTATTGTTTTACCCTGCCACTGTTTCGGGAAAATTTGTGGGTAAGTGCTATTTGACTCTTAAAATACAATTTGTTTTGAAATGTAACTCAAAACTTCAGCTAAAATTACAAACTCGGACATTTTGGCAGCAACCTGATTCAGTCTCCAGAGATGTATAGTCCATTTTTATTGCCTGGCGAGTTTTATATACAAACATGTTGTAGTGATTACTTGATCAGTGGATTTGGCAACCAAATTACAATCAATAGTGCTGCCAAAACTAGAGGAAGTAGTCAATGTTCCGATTTAATTGAATATATTGAATGAATGAATTAAACAGTTTGTCTTTACACAATGCACTTGTCAAATAATTAAAAAACGAATTTCGTTGCAAAATAAAAAATCATTTAGCATAAAATCACATATACCTCAAGATGAGTTTGAAATTTCGCGGTGGAACAGACAGTAACCGTCAGATAGAGTTACTTTCGCATTTATAATATTATGTAGACATATCAATTGAATTGAACAATTGAACAGCATCACTATTCCATCTCTAAAATTCAACTGACAACATAGCTGACTTGCAGAGATTAATAGATGTCTATAGACTGACTTGTGTCATATTTTTCATTCAACTAAAAATCATTTTTGAATTTCAGTGATTTTACGTACGTAAACGTAGGTTCTTATTATTAATTTTGTGAATTGGTAATTATAAGTGAAGGTTTTTTCAAGATTCATGATCATTTTTACTGCAATATGTTGCGAAATTCGTAAGTTACAGCAAGATCAATGTTTCAGGTTTGTTTATAAAATCCGCCAAGCAAAAAAAATGGACTATAGAACGTATGGTCACTCTATTAATGGCATGCCTGGTCGCTCCCCAGACATCGCCAGGATAATTACGGGCAACTCGACAAGTTCGGCGGCTCATTAGAAAACATTTAGATCGATGGGATTTGTTAAAAGTTAATAAAGGTGTCAGTCGGATTAGCGAGGTTTTTGTACGGAATAATTTGGTTGCTTTAAATTTAGAATTGTATATAGGTATTTTGTAAAATATTAATCTAAATCAGTGTTATTAACATTTTGTGAGATCATACATATGAACCCTCTGAGGTTATTGCATTTTGTTTTGATTTAAGAACTAAGTTTTTACATATATTAATATAGCCTGAAATTTTATAGGAATTTTCCTTGCTTTAATTGCTGAATATACATATAGTACTTGAAAATAAATATTTCACATCGGCAATTATCGCATTTCCGAATACAAAAAAATATTAGAATAGTAAATATTATATTTAAAAAAAATATAAAATATATTAAAAGTTCGATGTGCAATATTTACCTACGGGTACTGTAATTGTATTTTAATTCATTCTTTCCAACAATCCTCCGGCACTGAAGCAATACCCTATAGACCATTACCTCTAAACGCCTACATTATCAACCGACATTGATTTCCTCAAGGCAAGTATCAGGCCGTTTCCACCCTTAGCTCAATCCCTTTGAGACTAAACCCATTTGCATTAACTTTGCGGCATCTGTTATCCCATTATCGAGATTATTTTCACGACTCTTAACTCACGTTGGTATTAGGGTTCTAAACTTACGTGTATAAAGGAAAAAACTCAAGCCTATATAATTACTTTGCTATTTTTCTGGTCACCCTATCGTCCTATTCGTCTGTCCATCTATCCATCTGTACGTTTGCCTGTTTGACTGTCTCTGCGTCGGTCTGTCTGACCGTCTGTCCGTCCGCTTTTCAATTTCTATTTATCTGTCCAATTTATCGACTTGAAAATTATATTAAAATCATTAGGATTTCAGGTACCGAAATAATATTAAAAATTACGACGCGAAACATGTATTTACAATTAATAAAAACCAGAGAAATGCGAGTCGAGCACGACTCCTATTGATTTGAGCACCATGGATCTAAAAAAAAATAGAAAGAAAATATGGTGATACGAAACCCTTGGGATTTCGTATCACCATATTTTCTTCTAACTTACACTTGGCAAATTTTTTTGTAGGTGTATGTCTGACTTAGTAGGTTTTATAACTTTGAGCTTTTATATAATTATGTAGGTATATAAGCAACTCACAAAACAAGTAAATTTTTAGGTTTTTTTATTTTAAATAATTTGTTAGCAATCATTTAAATAATCTGTTATTGTATTTTTATTTTAGCCAATCTTCAACTTCAAATTTTGTTGTCATTTTAATTTCACTTTCGGTATGGTGAAATAATCAGATATTACTTTATCTGTTTCTTGAATAACTTGATTTTGCTTGATGTAAGTGCAATTCTGCTCCTATGCCAGTCGCTAACATGTAATTTCAAGGAAAATACGTGAAAAGGTAGAAATTCTTGGCGCTATAAATTTCGAGACGTACACGCTCTTAATGTAAAGTCGACTGTTCAGACAAACGACTTGGTTTGTTTTATTACTACTTACTATAGAAAAAGATGGGAATTTGGATAACCTTTGATAGTACCTATATCCTTTTTGCGGATGTATTTTAACCGTCTATTAAAAAAAGACACTTATCTATATAAGAGTTTATAGAGGTGTTAGTAGCTCAGTGGCGGCATCGCTTTGGTATCAATTACTAAAGTTAGGCAACCAACGCTGCGGTTGTGAGTAGCTTGGTGACCACTGACCAATGACCATTCCATGTAATGATATTTATTACAAACATCTCCGTGCTTCGGAAGGCACGTTAAAATTTGGTCCTGGCTGATATCCCTTGCTGATAAATGATAATACTGTCGTGAAGCTTAGTCAGAGGCCTTAAGGCGGCTTGATTACATCTGAGTCACTAGCCTTGCAACAGCCCCCCCACAAATCCGCACTGGGCCCGCGTTACACTACCTCATAGTTGAGGTGAGGACTGTGCCCTGCACTGGGACGTTCATAGACATACTTTACTTTTCATTTATCTATCTAGAAAGTTACACTAAATTCAGCATCTTTAGTTGTTTTTCTTTGTGTCTTTCTAACTCGGGGTACGCTTAACCTTTGTTACCAGCGATTGCTGTCAGACCTCTGAAAGCATTAGCCACCCAAACCAGGTTTTTTTGGATACTATTATTAATTCAAATGTGCAAGTTTCCTAACGATGACTCTCACCACATAACATGTTTTAATGTCTTGTATAAGCAGTAAAATTACATCATAAAAGTAAGTGAGAGTTGAAGAATTCAAATATCAGGGCCCTAACCATGAACTGTTAAAACAATCACAAAGTTGTCAAATCTGTCAATTTTGGTACGTCATTTCATACAAAATTTGACAGAAATGATAATGTTTGACAGATTTGTGATTGTTTTAACAGTTCATGGTTAGGGGGCGGATTGTCTAATATAACAATACACTTATAAAATTGAACTACCAACTACATTTACCGAAATATTCATAAGATTAACAAACAAGATTTTCTTTTCAATCCTTAATTTGAAACACTTATTTTGTCAAAGCCTTATTCAATTAGCTTGCTCTGTAACATAACTATAGAAACGTAGATTCAGATTATCATAATTATGTTATCAGCCATTTGTATTGTCCGATAACACTGTTAATAATAATGAAATGTTATCTCAGGTATGGCTCTATGATCGCTAATGTTTATTCAGAAACGAGATTCTGATGGACAACAATCTCGTTGTCTATTGAAATAACATAATAATTATCTACAATATATTAGGCTATATTCACACGTAGACACTTAGAACCGCTACAAAACTTTAAATTAGCACACATGCGTAGTTCAGATAGAACTTTAATTTACGTTATACTGTCACAACAAATTAATGCGATTTGAAGCAAGTTCCTTGATACATACATGTATGTATTTATTACGACCATCGCTATTATAGTACATGGAAGTTACATGGGAATTCTTATGTTTTATGTCTTTATAATATCAAGAATACTAGACTTAACGTGGCCGACGACAAATATTATTTTGTGTGTTAAATGTAAAAAAACAAGTAATAGTAAAGAATACTTAGTTGTGTAGGCCTACTAAAATTTAAGCCCTTTTCAATTTGCTCATTCTTTCAATTTCAAGATAAACTTAGTAGTTACAAAAAAATGTTATCATGCATTACTCAATAAAATAAAGAAAGTCAACTGATTTTTTTCACACATACATTTACACTTGCATGTTAAATTTCAGAGCTAGTTTTTAAAAAAACTTAGTAGTGTTTATTTAATTCCCACCCCTTCCTAACGTAGTAAAATCCATTTTTATTATTTTCTTGCTGACGACCAACTCCACTTTTCCGATTGCATCTGGTGTTGACACCTTTAAATTACTTTCAATTAGTTTTTATTGAGGAATTATCTATAATGTTTCGATAGCAAGCATATTTGTAGCAAGATAATAGATAATTAAATTAAGATGAAAATTAACACGTTCACTGCGTTACGGGGCCCCTTCAGCCCCGTGCACGACTTTCCCCCAGTGCGGGACTAGAAATAGTGTTTGTTCACTCTGGTGCGGGAGGTGTATCTCTGGTGTTTACAGCAGTGTGAATGAGATAACTATATTTTTGTGTTGTTTGTGAATTATGGAGCTCATTGTCATTATAAAAATATACGGGGTCTAATGAACCCCGTACCGACCAGACAGTAGAAATTACCTTCTAGTGCAATACGGGGCTGAAAAACCCCGTAGGAATTTATCGTGCGCCCGTACGGGGTTGTAGGCTTATTTGCATTAGTGCAGTCAATAGTGACAGACGTGACGTCAAATATACGATAATAAAACGCTCACGACGTATGTTAGAAATGTCACGTAACAAAAACGATGACAAAACTCTCGTTTCACCAAGGTCATTCCACCGACATTCAGCTTTTTCTAATGTTAATCAGAGTGAAGGCCAAGTCCCAGAAGTAAATTTGCCGGAAGTCCAAATGAAGAAAATTGTAAATTCACAATTTTGTAAAATATTGTCATAAAACCAGCAGACTCGGATTTTCAACTTTTATATTAAAAGTCGTTGATTCTTATTAGTTCTTTAGAAAAGTGTATTGGATACTGTTATTGCAATTATATTTTGTTTAATTATCGTAAGCCAAATATGTTTGTAGGTACAAACCCTATTTAGTTTTTTATTGTTTATTGTAGTCTAAGACGAGTTGATTTTTCTAAGTGCAATTATAATTATCTAAGATTATGCATCATTACATTTTGTTTTGTAAAAATATTTCTATTTTGAGAAACCTGTCCCTAAGGCAAACCTAAAGTTAACTTGACACATGTTCGATCCTGATTAAACGTTTGGTTTTTAATAAAAGTTATCGTTTTTATTTACTCACATCACTACTATTTTCATCGATAAAAAATGTTTTTGTTCGCTACGAGGCACAAAATACTCGTATTTTAATATGAATAGTGCGATACGGGTGTCAATGTGTCCCGAATTTTTTTTGGTTTATAATTTATTTGTTATAAGTCGTATCTACTGACGAAACGAGATTAGCATAGCCTATTTAATCATTTATTTAATAAAGAATAATAAAAATTAAAAAAGTAAAATTTCATAAAGTTATAGGCGATTAAAACATTGTAGGTGTACGGGGCACTTTAATACCCGTAACGCACATTGGAGTAGTACATTAAAGGGGTGCACTATGCCCCGTAACGCACCAGTTTTGAGACCATAGTTTTAAGCTCCCGCAGTGAACGTGTTAATGTGGAAATCCTAAATTTGATTGGGCTGTTAACGAGATTGTTTAGTTTATTTATTTCATGATTGAATGTTTCAAATTTTAATGAATGCAACTAGAGATTATGAGATTATTAAACAATATAATGGCGTGAGTATTTGTAATTGTTTAAAATTGATACAAGTATCATCAATGTTTAGGAATTTTATTAACTGATTTGTTACTTATGCATTTGGGCATATTTAGTTGCACTTGTATGTATTTTTATGATTTAATAGTGCATTTTAGTAAACAACTTTATTTTAAATTTAGAATAATAATATTTTGATTTTAAACAATAAATAATAATAAATATATTGTTTCCACAATCATACTTATTATCTAGCCCCAAACCAAGCAAAGCTTGTAGTTATAATGGGACTAGGATAACGGATAAATATACTAATACGTTTTTAAACATCAATGACTAAGTTACAAATGCTCGTGTTCAACACAATCACATTTGCCCCTTGCGGGATTCCAACCCGCAACCGCCAGGCATTGTAGTCTGGAGCGCGAACCACTACACCTGACGGTCGTCACCTGTAAAGCCTGTAGGTAGGTACGAGTATTGCGTAGTTGTTGGACAATAATGTTTATCACAGTTGTATCTTTGTTAGTAAGCAAACTGTAAAACTATATTTTGTACTTAACCTTTAAAAATGTATTTTTGTGAAATGTCTAATTTAGTTTCATCAAATTATAATTAACCAGATTATACTAAACTCTCTCTAATGATGTCTTGTATAAACAAGACGGAAAAGTGATTAGTATTAAAATCATTTAAATAATTGTATCGTAATTGCTTGACCTATTTTACCCATAATTTGAGGTCACATTGACCCCGGATAATGTCCCAAGATAGAGGCAGCTAAGTCCTCTCGAAACAAAGAAATACCGTCGGGGATTTTCGGTAAATCTAATTTCACCCTAACAAATCGTTTGCAAGATAATCTAATACTCTATCAGACAATGTGAGACGCCCAAACCGTGTAAAACGATATTTGGCGGACAAGTGAGCTCTATAGTGAACTGAGTCCAATTCATAAAAGAGAACATCTAAAAATTAGAAAGAACAGTTAACATTGTTGACTTCCAAAGAACGTGATAGATGTTAAATGAATTGAGTTTGATTAATGTTCTTGCAAAGTATTACAGACATTGTCTGTCCAAAGACTCCTTAGAAAAGGAAACCCATGGTCGTGAACCAAGCTAGATGGCATTCACTTTATATAATTACCCGTTTCAACAGTATCCAATGTAAATGTGTCCCAGAAGACTGGCTATACAGATTACAGGGTGTACAAGAGAATAGGACACTCCTTCAAACCACGTGATCAGCTGGTCTTAAACAAAAACTTTTTCTATGGGTGCAACATTGAAATCGAGATTTATTTTTAGCTGCTACATACGAACTTACTCGTATATCTTGATAATAATGTATGGAGTATCTGCAAATAAATCACGATTTCTATGTTGCTCCCATAGGAAAAACTTTTAATATCACCAGCTGATCAGATGGTTTTAAGGAGTGTCCCATTCTTTTGTACACCCTGTATATACGTTATACACCGCTTAATGGTCAGGTTTATCCTTTGGGCAAGAATAAGCGTTCAGCGGCCCGCAGGTCACCAAAAATATCGAATATCTTCAATAGAAGCTGCTTACGTCTTGTTACTCTCCTCCAGCTTGTTGTCGTTGACGTAAACTCTGATTTTAGGGAAAAAACGGCAGAAATTTGGTTTTCCGCCAGAGTCACGTTTAATTTCCAGATAAATATCAGCAGCTGAAGCTTCGTGATGAAATATTCATGAAGACAATGTAATTTGTTGCCGATATTGGCCCGTATGTGAGCGTACATAATTCCAGTGTTGTATGGCAACGGTGGGCAGGTAAATGAGTTTTTGACTACCTATGGCAGTAGCATTTTACGAAGGGGATAGATGCGGGTCGTGTGCAATAAGACATACAGTTACCCAGCAAGTAATGTTATTTGAATTCAAATTACCATATGAATTTGTAGGAAAGCGAAATTTGAGCAGATAATAAGAAAATTGAGATGCTCTCTACTTCGTTCTTTCATTACGGCGATATCCGTGTCGAGAAGCGAACACGCCGTACTTGCGTCACCATCTCTGAGGCCCCGGGTTACTTCGTGAGAGAATTATAAAATGTGTAATACTTTTATATGTTCAGATATATATTTTTATTGTATCAAACATCTGGTCTAGTGGTTCGCGCTCCGCATTACATAGCTAAACGGTAACAGGTTTAAACCCAAAAAAAGGAAATGAGTACGATAATGTTTGCCTATAAATATAAATCTTTATTTACATTTAATAGTTACAAACATTTCGGCAGTATCTATCGAACAATAAAGTCGTTTCGAAGCATTACATCCATTTTCGCAGTTTCGATGTTGCCGCCCGGCAAACCAGATAATCTGGACCAAGTCTTACTTGTTCTGTGATGATGTGATCTGAACAAATGAAGTTTTCATTTGCATTTTTTCGGCTTTGCCGACTAATGCCGGCCTAAATATATCTAACATAATACATAAGATGATGTACTAAGTTATGTATGCTAATAAATGTTTAATATAGTCATAGCAAGCTTTGCTTATTTATAGGTGTGATCGTTGAAAGAATTTATTTAGGATTATATAGAATATTCTTGAGCTTGTGAAATTTGAAAAGTTTGTAATGTCATAAGATATTTTGAAAGTTGACTTCTACTTTTGCAGATGCGGGGTTAGAACTCCCTAAAACGTAAAAAACCACTAAAACATGACTGCAATGCTGCCGGAGTGGAAGTGACCGAGCAACATTTAAATTGATGGTACGGTTTTGTACGGGTTTGAAATAAATTCACTAGAGCTAAAACGTATAAGCGTGAGTCAAACACTGAGAAATGCCGTTCGAGTTACAGAAAATTTTCCAAGTTCAATTACTCCATTACCGCACTCAATTACAGTATGCAAAGCGGTCAAATAAAATGAATCCAAGTTACAGAATTGTTCAGAAATGATTCTAAGTAATATTAGCATTGTGGAATGAAATTGCACTTGTTTTTAAAAATTTCAAAGAACAGCAGATAATTTCACGTCCTTTATTTGATGTAATATTATAAATTAATCTAACTATATCTTTGTTAATTATGCTATAAAGTAAGTTGTAATACTACAAATTGTTTATTTACTTCAGGATCTTGCCGTTTAAGACCAATTGGCTAGTAAATAAAAAATAGTTCTACTGATTATGAATTGACTCGCAATATATAGATTCAAACTAATCAGAGCTTGTAATATACACATAACATTTTTCTCTTCGTCCCATCATCAAACTCAGGTTAAAAATTAAATTCATAAATTTATCAGTCACAACGCTCACAACACAACGCTCGAATTTCTCAAAGTGCAAGTTTTCTACATAGCGAAATAATTTAAGAGCACTTTAAAAATACTAACATCAAAAGATTGTAGGATCCTGTGAATCTATCGTCTTTATTAAAGGATAAACATTTAACGACCAAGGGTTGGTAGTCAAGTGCTACGAGTTTACTTAATTGGATCGTGTCTAGTTGTACTAGGACGCACGCGGTAATATACATTGTTTTGTATCTCTTAACACAATAATGTTATTTTTTATTTTTGGTTCTATAAATGGTTGTATTTTGTTATTAGGGGTAACAAAATGGTAAAGCGGGACCCTAATACTCCGCTGTCTGTCCGTTTGTCCGTCCGTCTGTCACCAATCTGTATTTTAGGAACCGTTAAAGTTAGACAGTTCAAATTTTCACAGATGATGTATATCTGTTACCTGTAATAATTATTTAAGGGGGCTCCCATACAAAAAACGTGATTTTTTTGCCTTTTTTTTATAAATAATGGTGAGCCCTTCGTGCGCGAGTTTGACTCGCACTTGGCGGGTTTTTATTTATTAAATATCTTTCGAACAGAATTAGCACAAATTTGAAAAAAAAACATTTTGATATTTATGTGGTCAGATGGAATCTCTATTCTCCAACATTGCATAACGCAATTGCAAAAGTAACTTAGCAATACACAATTTCACGTTATCTAAAGCCGAAACTTTGTTTTGGCCGCTGCGGTCTCCTAAATCAAGCTACCCATATTTATTTCTAACTGCAATTTAGTTTTGGAAATTGAGTTTAAAATATAAATTGGTTCGTAGAAAGGACAGCGAATAACTTAGCGTTAAGTGAGGGTTAAAAAACGCCCCATAGCGTTCCGTAATGGTTACCAAATTGCGCGAACGTGTTACACTAATGCAGAAGCAATAAAGACAGAGGAAAATCCAGTGAAATTCTTAACAATCTTGTGAAAAATAGTGATGGTAAAAATATTTTCAGTATCGATAGTTTTCTTTGAAAGAAGAGTATTGGTATAGGTATCGTACCAAATGTACGATACGTAATCTGTGTAATTACAACTATGCTGTTAATAGAAAGATAGCTAATTAAGATGACTTCGGGGTTGATTCTGTTACTCAAATACAACAGCAATGCCTAGAGGACTACCATCTACATTAACTTCTTGGTTACGTGATACAATTTGTACGGACAAGCATTGATATTTTTTTATTATAATTATTGTGTGGATCGCGTTTAAAAAGGTTTTGCATTTGTAGCTGAATCATCTCATAAGTTTGCGTATTTGGTTGGAGTTACACAATGTAGACAAATTTAGGTACATATTTCGGGACTGTCGATAAGTTCCTCCAACAACAGTGCAACACTAGTAAAAATATTTGTCGATCTACCTCGTTTCTTTAGGAGTTATTATTTACATTCATTGAGTTAAGGGATTGTTACGGATCTGATTGTACTCTTTTGTTGTTAAGAGCTACGGGCGTAGAATGTTAGAAAGAAATGTAAACGCGGTTACGAGTTTATGTACAAATGTACAAATAATACTTACCTTTGTTATTAAAATTTGTTTCCTGTTCATATTAAAGTATAAGTTATACTTACAGAATTAATAAAACGAACCTTATACATACATAGATATTTACAGTTTACCTTAAATTAGAGTAGATGTTTTGTTAATAATGAATTTTGCGTTGCAAGATTAATACACACTGAAACGGGAAATAACGCGATCATAATATTATAATGTTTTTAGCATAAATTAAACTATGTACATTCAGTAAGTATTATAAATATAATTTTCAAAAGTATCTTTTCTAAGCATCAGAAGTAGATTGGCAAACAAATAATTCGGAAGTGAAAAGAAACTTATTGCTTGTACAATTGAGATTGACTAATCATAAAACATAGCGTTATTTAGAAACGTCAAGGTAGCTCTTTTAATAATCATGAAAAAAAAAACACATTTCAAGTTCTGAACCCTGCATTAAAAACATAAAGAAAATGTAATTCAAATTACCACAACAAAGAACAAGAAAATAAGTCAACCGTTGTCATCGTGAAAGGATTGCCAAAGGATTTACTTGAGACTTAACGGTCCATTTGACATGGGATGCACTTAAAACATATTGAATGTGGGATGAAATCGGTACTAAGTAAGCTTTCAACTCGTGCAAGATGTAGTGGGGTTAAAAAAATATAAATTGACTTTTTATTTTAAATCCCTGAAGCGTGAAAATGTAAGATTTTACCCTTCGTAGTCCGTTTTGTGCTAAGTGAACACACTTAAGTTGTATTTGAGGCTAAAATTACGGTAAAATAGTAAGACTTTTGTAAGGGACTTTATAGAATCTTGGAATGTTCGATGTCCCGTACTTACCTATTTCTAGGATTATTGTCAGTCTTGTAGCATAGAAAAACAAATTGTATTTATATAGCAGATTTAGCGACAATCATATACGTTTATCAAATACGTTTACTTTTACAGCTACCAGCTATTTTAGTAAGGCGAGTCATTGAAAATAATGATGCATTTGGTTAAAGGTGTTTTATTTTGTACAATTATGTATAATCATTTACTCAGCTTTAATATCTAAAATACTTGAATTTCAGTACAGAAAATTATGTTATTTTAAAAATTAATTAACTACAAATTACAGACATATTGAATAGGGCGCGTGCAGTCACCAGAGCTATGCTTTACATTTTTTGAACGAACGATGAATGGAGTGCTTACCTATCTTGTTACAAAAAGAGATAATACTAGTAAAGGCTATTTGCAGTTCACGGAGTGCCAGATGGTATTCCTAATATATTTAACATAGTTTAAGCTATATTTACCTTAGTGGGTAATTATGAAAAAAATACGTAGACTTAAAAATAGGCATGTTTTTCAATTGATTGTCTCCAACGAACTGCAGGTAAATTTAAAAAATAAAGTCAAATCAATGTCACAAGTAAACTAAACGACTTCCAAGAGTGAAATAATAAAGTGTAAGAAAACTAGTGGCTATGATATAGCAGCTCAAAGCAACAACAACGCGGACAACAATGTTTCAAAGAAAATATATTGAATAATAGCTTAAAGGAAGTTTGTTGCCTTTGAACGAACCCTTTTGGAAGTTGAAAACAATTTGTTAGGATGAGTTCAGTCTAAACGGTTCGCTTAAGAAAAAAAATCTTTATGCGCTAGTTTTTTATTACTGATACTAGCACAATCCAAGGATTGTGCCTGCAAGCCTGATACAATACTGTATCAAACTCAAATTTATTATCATGTTTATTGGTGGCGACAATAAGAAACTTGATCAGATTAGGATTTATTGCCTATGTCAAAAAAAAAATGGTAACCATAGTAGCGAATCCTAAGTCTATGTTGGTAATAGGCTTTGCTAATGTAAAAGCTTAATAAAAGAGAAATGTTGGAAAGTCTGATTTTTGTTTGTGCGGAATGTAGATCCTTTGTTAAAAACAATGTTGGAAACACAATATCGGGAACTAAACAATACTGTGTAATTTTTTCTCGTTTATCCCATTGTCCCATTTTTATTTGTATTTTTCCAAAAATATTGCGAAAAAGTTTCGTGATTTTTTTTCCATAAATAAGTAAAAATTAAAAACTTGTTTAGAAAATAACACAGTTCTTGAAACAAATATGGTAGTCATTTGAATTTTGAGAGCTGCCACTTCCATAATAATTCAATAACATTCTACATAAGTAGGTAAGTTGTTTTAACTTGCGGTTGTAACAAAATGTAGAATTGGAGTCAAAAAATCTACATTCTCCTGCTTAAATACAACAACTTTTTGTATTTGAGCAGGAAAATGTAATTTAACCAACGAAAATACACCGTGTGCTTTATATGAAACAAACATAAAAATTCAGCCCCCTAACCATGAACTCTAAAAACAATCTCAAAGTTGTCAAATCTGTCAATTTTGGTACGTCATTTTATACAAAATTTGACAGAAATGATAATGTTTGACAGATTTGTGATTGTTTTAACAGTTCATGGTTAGGGCCCTGATATACATTCTGTCAAAAATGTTTCGGAAATTTATGATTTGTTTATAGTTCCAAATACAAAATTATATTTTTTTTGTTGTTGTTAGATTGGCACAACTGTTTTCCATTTTCGCGCGGAGTTTGAGTTACATCTGATAATTAGATTAAATACAGTATTGTTTTTAGTTATACCATTTCTAAGTGTGTTTCTATACCATTGCTAATTTCATAATGGACAAAAACATCGAACAAAGAGTTTGTCTTAAATTTTGCATCGCCAATGGGATTTCGTGTTCGGAGTCTCTGAAAATGTTACAGACGGCTTACGTTATCAAAAACACGTGTTTATGAGTGGTACAAAGCGTTCAAAAGCGGTCGAGATGTGATGGAAGATTTGCCTCGCTCTGGTAGGCCATCAACGTCTGCTACTGAAGATATCATCGCAAAAGTGAAGGAAATAGTGACAGAAAATCCTCATTCAAATTTGAGAGAGCTAGCCGTCGAACTTTCTGTGTCAAACGAGTTGTTTTGTACCATTTGAAATAATCAATTGGGTATGAAACTTGTTGCCGCTCGGCTAGTCCCAAAAGACCTGAATTTTCTCCAAAAACTCAATCGCAAAAGAGTCGCTGAGGACATGCTAGAACGAGTCAATTCCGTCCGACCCAACATTCATGAAACGCATTGTTACTGGTGACGAGACGTGGGTTTACGAGTTTGACATGCAAACTAGTCAACAAGCTTCGGAGTGGCGCCTTCCAACTGAACCGAGACCGAAGAAACCGCGCCAAACTCGATCGAAAGTCAAAGTCATGTTGACTGTTTTCTTTGACTGTCGCGGTGTTGTGCACTCAGAATTCTTGCCAGAAGGCCAAACGATAAAAAAAGAGTATTATTTAAGCGTTATGCGGCGATTAAGAGAGCACATTAGACGAAAAAGGCCAGATTTGTGGAATGAAAATTCTTGGATTTTGCACCATGATAATGCGCCTTCCCACAAGGCCATCATTACTTTAAATAAATATTGGACAACATCACATACATTGCTCTGATCCTAAGGTAAGTAGCTAAAGCACTTGTGTTATAGAAATCAGAAACAACGACGGTACCACAACACCCAGACCCGAGCCAATATAGAAAAGTTCGTTTTCTACATTGACCCGACCGGGGATCGAACCCGGAACCTCAGAGATGGCGGCGCCATTTAAAGTCCGGCGTGCTCGCCTCTCGGCTACGGAGGTCGTCAAATCATCGTGAACGAATTTTTGACCAAAAACTCAACAAATACCATCGAGCAGCCACCTTATTCACCAGATATGGCTTCAGCCGACTTCTTTCTTTTTTCTAAACTCAAATTACCACTTCGTGGCACCCGGTTTCATTCGGTAGAAGACATAAAGGAGAATTCTTGGCGAGAACTGAACTCGATTCCGGAAAATCGTTTAAAAAATGTTTTAATGATTGGATTATTCGTTGGCGTAAGTGTATCGTTTCTGAAGGACCATACTTTGAAGGTGATAAAATAAATTTGGATGAATAACTAACATTTTGTGTATTATTGATCTTTTCCCGGTACTTTCTTGACAGAGTAGTATTTCAGGATTATGGTCATAATCATAAAATTATTTAATTAAAGTATGAAAAACGACCTTTTGTACGTTTTGTACTAAATTGATTACTTGACAGTTTATGTATGTTTATGTAGTAGATATGGGAGAACTTGCATTATTGATTTATATTCTATTCCATGTTTTTGATTTTATAAGTTGAGTTCCACAGATAAAATACAACCATGACTAAAACTTTTGTAACACCTTATCGATGAAAAATTCCTTACGTTGTTTTTTCATATAATAATAATATTTATTTATTGCCAATATAATTACAGAGTAGCTTATGTCTAGCGGCTTCTGCACTAAGCGAGCTTGTGTCGCAGCAGCCTTTTATTTTCCAAGGCAAAGAATTACATAATTTGGACACACGGTTTTAAACATTAGCAAAGAAACAAAACTTTTATTTGTTATCAGCAACCGGTTCATAAAGGATTTTTCATAATTTTGTTTTGCACAATGTAAGCTGTTTTATTACAAGAAAAGAAATAATCAACATTTGTATTCTTCTTAAAATTATAAAACTTAAGAACACCTATACAAAATATTTGTGTGTTAATTTAAAATGTGTGTGTGTGTATGTATGTGTATGTGTGTGTGTGTATGTATGTGTATGCGTGTGTGTGCGTGGGTGTGGGTGTGTGTTGGTGCGTGAATTTGCATGTGTGTTAGAGGTTACCTAAGTCAGAATATCTTCTGTGGCCGAATAATCAAGGTCATAAAGCCAGGATTCAATGACATGTTTTGCACTTCGGGTCGGTAGTGTTTTAATTTTGATGGTGCGGCAGATTTTATTGTAAATATGTGGTAACTATAGAAATATTAATGGAGGACACACGTCGAACGTAATTTTGAAGAGCACCGGTGTCGCCGGATTTCTCCTACCATAGCTCCCACACACACATTAAACTGTGTTAAAACAAAACAACAGGAGGAGCCTGAGAGTCTAAAACAACACGTATACAGGTGTTGTGATTGGCCTAAAGGCACTTCACGCACACTTTAAAACTGCAATAAACACTAGCTAGCACGGCACTACCACTACTACTTCGCGAACGGCGCATGCGGCCGTACCATGCTATTTTCACGACGCAGTGGATATCGGTAGCATCAGAATACATTGCGGTGTCATTAGATGTAGTATTATGTGGGTGGTGTACTAAGCCATCAATGTCTAACATGTCTAAATAAACATCACAATCAAATTCGGTATTATGGTAGCTCATTCGGCACTGAATTTATTCGTGATATTGTTACGTTTTTTTTACTTCTTAGCTAAATAAAAATGAAATCCTAATATTTTATTTAGGTAAGTGACTCAATAATTCTTGTAGTTTTTCGTTTCACTTCTGTTTCTGCACGTAACTTCACAATAATTCGGCATTTTGCTAAAATATCGGACAACATTACTGTTGTACGTCTGAGCTGTGATTAAAGAGTGGCGTGGCTTTTTGCGGGAGCGATATTCATTCCCGGGCGGTAACCAGGAACCCTTAAAACAATCTCAAATCTCTCAAACATTATCATTTCTGTCAAATTTTGTATGAAATGACGTACCAAAATTGACAGATTTGACAACTTTGAGATTGTTTTTAGAGTTCATGGTTAGGGGGCTGGTCATGTCGCGGTGTCACGCGCCACGCCTCCATTACATATCTAGTCCTTTCTCTGATCTGAGGTGGTAACAAAAAAGTACCCTACTTTTTTGTTACCGTTTGGCAAAAGTAGTGTTAACAGTCGGAACTGAAATTCTGAATATGCATTTCTTCACTAAATCATCATATTCAGAAGACTTGAGGGTAAGGCTGTACATACTTGTGGCAACTTTAAGTATAAATAATAGTAGCTGTCGTACTCTTAATACTCTTGCTTCTTCGTAGAGTTGATTGGTGTTAAATAAATAAGGTTTCCGGAGCATAACTTTTAGTACAGCACGTTGAGCTCTTTCGAGCGAGAGAGCGAGAGATCGATCATAAACGATTTTGCGGCACCTCCCTAGACTCGAATGCAGTACATAAGAAGGGATTGGCATAGGGCTTTGTAAACTAGCATAAGTGTACCCTTAGTTGCGGAGTATCTTAAGTTCATGATAAATATAGTCTTACGGGTGCGATATTATTTGTAGGTACTTACTACTACTTTATAAAAAAGTGTACTTCGGTAAAATTATAATCATAATTATTATGAAGCCACATTAGTGGCCAAGTAAATATCCCGAAACTTTAGATTGTCATCAGCTCATTTTCTCAATTTCGATTTCCACTTTTGTAGTATCCGGGGCTATCGTTTAGTATATTAAACAGCCACAATGCCAAACAGTGATCCTTATACATATTTTTATTCCATTACTTTGTCATGTAAAAGAAAAATCGTTGAAATTCTTGACGAATAACGAGAAATCGCGGTAAATGCTCAAGCTCTTTATTGGGCGCGTGCATGTGACAGTTCCAAAGTCCGCGATCAGTTAAAAGTTCCGCCCGTAACATGTTTGATGTCGAAGGTAAATGTTATGTTTATCCTTTATCAAAACAATGGTGAAATACTCGTATAAAAGCTTTAAAGACGGAACAAAAAGTTACAATTTCTTAAAATAGGTACCTCTTTTTTGAAGGTTTTTTTTTATTAGTAATACATGTAGTATTAAAGTACAATTTTATATTTAATAAACATGAAGAAGTTTGATTTCGGATTTAAATAATACCTTGCAAAAGTTAAGCTGGTGTGTCGTTTCTTACCACAATCAGTCCTTGAGAGATTTTAAGTAAACGAAAAAGCCTTGTTTTTAAACAAACATCTATTCAACGAACGCAAGATTTCTAACATTTAAAAAACCTAGTGATTTTAGGAATCGTTGCATTATAAGGCTTCACAATCCTCCTTTGGACATGCTTCTAGCAATACAAGACACATTGCCATTAGAACATCCTTACGGGACAAAGACGACAATGGCAGCATTTCTGAATAGCTGAGCTTAACCTAATATACACTAAGTTGGTACCAGAAGATTTAATTCTGTTATCCAATTACCTGGTCCTTTCCTATTTTATTAGTTTCGTAGTTTTGTATAGTACAAAACTACGAAACTAATAAAATCGACTATCATCATGTATCAACTACTCGAATAACGTAATATCAAAATCTAAAAAAGAAGTTTTGGTACATCCGCAGTACCGCTATGTCGCAGCTATCCATCTATTTATTTTGGAAGTCTTCATTTCCTAAGATGATAAAAGTGAAATATTTCATGCTTTATGTACGACTGGAGCGACCAACGACTGGAGGGATATTTACTCGTAGTTCCCTAATTAAAAATATATTTCTTAATGTTAGAAAATTACATACTTGCACCGCATAGGTATTTTATTTATTTAGATACCGAAAACACACATTGCTTTAGTAAGAGTTTTGAACATGAATTAACAAAAATATTGTGTCATGTGGTGCCGGCACGTTAAAAGAATTGAATTGAATTGCACCACCCCATCTTTTCCTATGGGTGTCGTAAGAGGCGACTACAGGAAAACCGCCATAAGAAGACAGCCAGCAGCGTCTCCCCTCCACCATTGGCCAAACTGCGATCGAAAACCCGCCTGCCAAGCGTAGTGATTATGGCAAAATCCTTTTTTTGGAGAGGCCTGTGTCCAGCAGTGGACTGATATAGGCTGATGATGATGATGATGATAACAAAAATATTTACGTAATTCAATATTGGTAGTCTTCATAAAATTAAAAACAAAGAACTAAACCGTTATTAGTACTGAAACTATATGGTTAAGGTATATATACCTATTTATGAAACGGGTAACAGTAAAGAGTTAATTAACAGTTACGAACAAAGTTGCTGATCTTGGTTGCTTGTTCCATTTATCATTTTGTTTTGAAATTCGTTACCGCGACCCGACGGTATACTTTACGGACCGCGATTTACTTTTGAATTTCGGGTTTTAATTATGAGATCAAAGATAGAAGAATTAGATTATCTAATATTGTATAATTTTTTTTTATTTAAGTGTCATTATTTGCTAGGGAAAATGTCTAGAAGAAAAAAAAAACTTAAGTGGGAAATCATAAGTGTCTTTAGACAATTTAATTGTCCTATCTGAGTGTTAAAATTTGGTGTTACATTCGAATTGACCCCTAATTCCATATAATTCATAGTACGGGCAATTTAAATACGATCTTAAGACAAGATCATAATACAATTTATATATTTTTTAAACTATATTTATTAAAGAAAAAAAAACCTGCCAACGGATCAGTGCGCCGCCGAACCCGCAGGATATAATAGCTTTAAATTAGCACAGAATACCATAAGTAAGCATTTATAGAATGATTTTCGGAAAATTCATGAAAGTATTAATTTTTTAAATTAATTTTTTTAAATGTGATAATACTATTTATTACTAAAACTAAAGGGGTTAAGGAGTCAAAAGCGCAGGCAAATCGCTGGTTCTTTTATAAAATAATTAAAGGTTATAAATAATTATGAAAATGTTATTATTTTGATTACGATTTCCGCTCAGTTACTAACACCGGCATAAGCAACCCAATAACCACCACAACCACCTGCAACCCAAACTCCGAGGATAAACACAAGCAAATGAAAAGGCCACCGAATGCAAAGGTTAGTACCCAACACCGACATAAAACTTAGCGTTACACCACTTAACGTGGCATCTACGGGAGACATGATGAGAGTGCTTATTAAGCATAGTAAGCAAAATAATTAAATGTTTAAAATTATTTAGTTATGAATTTCCGCAAAATAACGCCCGATTCCATTAATTCTTAAAATTTCTGAAACCAAATAGTCTAAGACAGTTTCGTCTAGTAAGTATTTTTTTGTATGTCAAGATAGACTTAGGAAAACCTATAATGATTAAAAATATGTATGAATGCAACAACGTTACAAGTTTAATTTTATTAAAACAATTTATGTAAAATACAATTTATGCTTAAATCATCACGTCTTTCACTCTTGCGTTTGCGTGCTTACGTGATTTATGCATTTGTTTTACACACGTTTAAAAAAATAGATTAACCATCCGTTTTTTTTTTCAAATTTTATTGCTCACTCACTCACATCATTATTCTCAAGATAAGGGTCATAAGGTGCAAATAAGAATTGATAGCGACCTGTAACTTCCTCTTTACTTGCAAAGCCATCCTAGATTGAGGTCGATTGTCGGGATGAAATAGGTAAGATAAATGCATGGATGAATTTGTCATAGATTCTACCTAGATCTTCTTGTTTTATTTTTACCAAAAGCATTCTGCAGAACAATACAAACAAAAGTAATTATCAAAATTGGTGGGATATGACCAACTTTTAAATATTATTATCCAGCAGCATTAGTTGCATAATTAAGAAGTTTTTAAGAGGCCTCGGTATTAGTGCAGACAAACTAAATTAACGGTGTTTTGAAAAAAAAAAACCGTTTACCGCATAAAGTTAGATATCAATAAAGCATTTTGAGATTTTTTGGTAGGTAAAGTTATTAATATTGTTCCATAAAAGGCATATTATAAAGCAGCTTTTTTATCTTCAATTGCGTTTAACTCACATTACGAATGCCGTCTAAAAGTAAAATGGTTTGCTCGATCTTTATAACTTTTTTGCTTCACCAAAACTTTTTTTTGTTCAAATCGAGCGACATGAAAATAAATTGATTTCGAACTGCTAACTCGGTAAATGCGGAGCAGTCCAAACGTAGTTGCAGCGCTGAAGTTACGCCGCGTAAAGTTTGGCAGTTCGTAACGTGTGAGCGAATGCAATGCATAATGGCCCTGTGACGTAAACATAGCAAAAGTTTTATCGTCATCAATAATTTAAAAGCTATGCTCGTTTTATTGCATTGCATTACATACCTACTAATACAACAGGACGACACCAAAATGTACCTTGTCTTGGATCATGCATGCCTCCAAGAGAATTAGATCGTCTTTTCTTTCGTTTCCGAAATTGTATACTAAAGAAAAATCTAAGATAGTTTTTTATGTCAATTAGTTCACAAGTAATTAGTGAGTGGCACAGTAAATTTAGATAAAAATGGAATGAGTTTGGGATTGGGTACACCGAGCTTAGATAAATACACATAAGTTTGAGAAAGTAATTTGTAAAGATGTGATCTTTTTGCAGTTGCGAGTGTAGTAAGTTGTCTTAATACAAACAAAAGCTGTTTGACCCAGTTTTGTCCACAATCAATTTGTGGCAATAATTAAATTATGTTTTAACGCATTACGGTCGAAACATCAGCCTTCTGCGTGCCCTTAATGAAATGAAACGGCAGACTTTTCCAATTGAATTTTTTGACGCTCTGCATTACCTAATCAACTAAAAGTTCTACTAAGTTAAACTAAGAAGTTGGTTTTCATAATACTTATTAGATCTAATAAAGTAAAAAATTTGTTTACTGGGAGATTAAGTAAATTAGTGATATCAATAAATAAATTGTTGTACCACATACGTTATAATATAGCTATTAATCATTGTTTCGTACCAAAACAGATTATTTTGTTAATTTTCAACTTTGTTGTTTTGTTTTGAAAGAGATTTGTCTTTTCTTAATTTAAATTATCTATGGAAACTAGAAACAATGCCGTCTGATCTGAAACTGCCTGCGCTTTCGAGCGCATTTCACTCGTGTGTTGTCAGTCATACACATCTTATTGGAGTCGTAAGGCTCGGTCTATACCCAGCCGGAAACTGGACCGGGTTAACGCGGATTCAATCCATCGTTTAAGCAATAGGTAAGGTAATTTTTGAACGGATTCTTGGATGATTACGGATTCCGGCAGCGTATAGACCGAGCCTAAAAGAAGCAATGATCAGCAACGGTAGTGTTAAAATTTGGCAGCCAATGCAGCGTCTTCCAGTGTATCCAAGTGGTGGAATGTAATATAGATTAAGGGATAAGCAGCGGCTCTATCGGATATTTGTTCAACAACATCTAATATAAGATTACGCAATTAACATAACGCCTGGCCAGGCAAAGCACGTGGTGCGGTCTGGAGGAGAAGGGGTATGTTCTAGTTTTAGACTTGTTAACAATAATTCAAATGCAACTATGACTCCTGTTCAGCTTGAATAGGTATAGTTCCTCACATTTTAGAGAAATATACCCATTCCTTACAGAACAGAGCATTGAACTAGCCAAAAGAAACATCGCATTTGTCACAAACTTACAACTGATGTGTAAAAAAGAAATCGCACAAAGGACGGAAACATAGTAGAGGGATTCCCACCGGGCCTGTTGTTTGATGTGTGACTATTTGACTTAGAGATTCGACGCCCCGGGCAAACATTGTAACTAGGTAAAATAGTACTAGCGAGGACACACGGCAGTTTTTATGAGGTCCAACGTTGTTGCTTAAAAATGATTTCTATTTTTTTTCTGCTTGCAATTTTTCCATTTTCAGTCACTTGACCAAGATGAGAAAAGTATTGTTATTGCCATTTGAACTCTAGTCTGATTGGGGTAATCAATGATTCCTCTTGAGTGCAAAGTACCTTAAGTGTCGATTCCCAGTGCCATTCAATTGTTCCCGATCTTTGGGTGCTACGAGAATATCCCATGTGTCAAGCTAACTATTCCTCTGCTGTAAGTCTTGCACGAGCGAGGGCAACTCGGACTAGGATATAATTTTTTATCTTCTTTTCCCTAGTGTTTTTTGTCCCCATTCGAACGCACCACTGAAAGGAATATTCATTTTATATCAGTGGAACAAAATTAATAGGTTTCAAATCAAATGATAACTGCAGGGCCCTAACCATGAACTGTTAAAACAATCACAAATCTGTCAAATATTATCATTTCTGTCAAATTTTGTATGAAATGACGTACCAAAATTGACAACTTTGAGATTGTTTTAAGAGTTCATGGTTATGGCCCAGGCCTATTCTTTTTATTAAACGGCAGCTTTGTACAAAATAATTTCTAGACAATATAAATCTGAATGTTTTCCACAATTTCAGCTCAAGCTTTGGCCAGCCGCGCTCGACCTCGCATTATTGTATTACTGTTCCTACCTATTTCACGCCTACTTGACTCTTCTTTACCCAACATTTACTTAGAAACTGGAAGTTTTGTAGCACTGCTTTTATTTACATCTACAGCAAGCAAGCAGATTATTAGATATAAGCACTTTATCTTATGCAAGATCACTTATACTTATACCAGTAAGTATCTACAAATAATAAATAACATCGACACAATAGTTATTGCTTAAATTTGTATACCTTGCATAAAGCCTGGTGCCTAAGTGATATGGCAATAGTAGAGAAACGTAAGAACATTTTTTAATACGGGACCGACCGCACAGTGCTAGGCGATGAGGGATACTGTCAAGCATACTGTATTGTAGCAACGATGAGAAATACCGTCAAGCATACTGCATGGTAGCAATTTTACGACTAACTATTGCACATTTAATCATTCTATAACTGTTACTTCGACTGATCAAAGCCAGCTTTATTCGGACTTACTACGTTCAAAAATCCGAGTTGATACAGGAAAGGTAGATCAACTTGTGTAATTAATTATTTTGAAGCAAAAGTACACACCACGTTTATTTTTAGAATACGTTGCTTGAACTTTATTACTTAATAAAAATATCTTTAAATATTTGGGTCCAATTATGATGGTTGTCTTAACTATCAAAGCAAAGCTGCCGTCAAAAAGACTTTGAAGGATTCATTTCCTAAATGAGCAAGATTGGCAATACCGTTAATGTAGGTAGGGCTTCTTTTGAAGCTTAGGAGCCATGTTATGGCGACAGGAACTAATTGAACTTGATATTCTAAAGCTTCCTTCACCGTATCTTATTTTTCATTAACATACATTATTTTGGTAATGTTTAACTCATTAAAATACTGAGCAGTTGCATGAGACCGATCTCATCCCACGATTCAAAACCATTCGGTAACAAATTATCGTCTGAAAAACCACGTGACATTCGTTGAACCCGTTTAATCAACTTTTTACCTCCAAGTCCTAAAAAATCCGTAAAAATTTCAATTTAGTTTTCGTTTCTATTAAAGGGAACCATGCCATTAAATACTTTCTAATACAATTAACTTTATTTTAAAATAATTTGACAGTTCCTTAGACTAAAATCAATATGTAATCACTTTACATATATGGGACAACATTACATACATTGTTCTGATCCTAAAGTAAGTAGCTAAAGCACTTGTGTTATAGCAATCAGAAACAAATTAAAAATATCTGCCCATCTTTAAATTATTATAAATGGTGTTTCTACAAATCTCCCCATTTCGGATCCTTTCTCGCCGTAAAACGTCAAGCAAAAGTCTCTTCATAGCACGTTGTGTGATCCTAAGCTTGTATAAAAGGCACTTCACGTTGCAGTACCGTAAGTCATCACTGGCATCATCTTTAACCACTAACCAGTTCGTGGTCACGACTCGAGAACTTTTTAACCTATTCAAAGAGGCAGGTATGTCGGTGACTTTGGTTCTTCTACGAATCTCCTCATTTCATCGCTTTCTATATCATCCTCATTCTATATTTTAAACGTAAATAATACATGAGTTTTGGGACAAGCTATATCCGAGGTATTATAACCGTCTCACGGTAACCGGTTGAACGCACTAAGCGCCCGTCAGTTCAGTCTAAGACCTAACGTTCCGGTGTAGCATGGTGTGAGCTTGGGAAATATCCAAGCCCCTTGTGATTAAAGACGGGCCAAATGCCGGGAAGTTTGGGAAATTTGTAAATATTCCATTAATTTAATAGGAATTAATGAAAATCTCTAGCATTTCACAAGCAGATAATGGCTAATAAAAATGCTTGATCTTTACATATTACATTCTATTTTTTAAATGTATTTTTTATTTTTTGTTTTAAATTAACTGATACAATAATTAAAGAAAGGTTTATTTTTAATAATTAAAATGAGTGTCATTTGAATTAAATAAAATGTTTCATTTGTTATTTTTATTAGCGCATCATGATCGGGATAAATATGAAAAAAAAAATCCATCTCTCTTTTTGATACACTGATGATGATGATGATGTGATGCTCGTCTGTATAGTATAACTTCTGTTACGTATAGGTACTGAACAACTGACTGCCGATCGAGGGTTGCTTTTGATTGTGGGTAAAGTGCACAGTGTAAGTTCTTAGTTATCTTGATTTACAATTTACACAGCGATTATATCTTTTATACTACCTGATGCCCGCAAATTCGTTCGATTATTCTTAAATTTTATTCAGAAACCCACTGCGGTGTCCTCAAAAGACGCAACCAAAGGTTGATTACAATGGTTTAGGAACACAAAGAGGACAAACAACAAAAAATATGTTTAACGAAAGAATTCTCATCGAGCGCCCGATAATTTCAGCCCCGATATAATATATAACCAAGCATTTTTAGGGTTCCGTACCAAAAGAGTAAAACGAGACAAACGGAATAAACCTGCTGACAGACGGTCCGTCTGTCACCGGGCTGTATCTCATGAACAGTGATAGTTAGACAGTTAGAATTTTCACCGATGATGTATTTCTGTTGCCGCTATAACAACAAATACTAAAAACCAGAATAAAATAAATATTCAAGGGGGCTCTTCTACAACAAACGTGTTTTTTTTTGCACGTTTTTATAGATAATGGTGTGGAACCCTTCGTGCGCGAGTCAGACTCGCACTTTGCCGGTTTTTGCAACAGTTAATTCTGTTTGACAAATCGATTTTTCTTGCCAGTCATAAAAGATAGCCACCAACTTTGAGGTATTGTCTAAAAATCGTCAACCAAAACACGGAGTCGAATTTATCAATTTCAAAACTCCTATCAGGGAAACGTATTTGTTAAGGCATTCTCAAGCTGACATTTACTTTTCTCGTCCGAGGAAGAACCGACGTGCTTGAGCAGTATTTTTTCGAGCAGTTTTTATACATGGGACTTGGTGTAATTAAGGGGTAAAAGATGGTGCTGCATTTTTACAAAAAAAAGACTAACAAATTATGAGGCCTTCTTAAACAAACTTTTTATATTATAAAAATGGCTGCCTTTTTGTTACTTGTGAATTAACCACAATTTGTAGATAAGATAACTGTAGTTTATATGTAGGTGTATTTTTTCTCTATGGACGTAGACAATTCTTGGAGTATACAGGGTGTACAAAAGAATGGGACACTCCTTAAAATCACGTGAACAGCTTGTGATATACAACAACTTTTCCTATGTGAGCAACAGCGAAATCGTGATTTTATTTTCAGATGCTCCATGCGAGTAGTTTTAATGGAGAAGCTTTAAAAAAATTACCGATTTCGATGTTGCTCCCACAGAAAAAGTTGTTGTTTATGACCAGCTGATCACGTGGTTTTAAGGAGTGTCCTATTATCTTGTACAGCCTGTATACCCTGGAGTATATTATTATAGCAAATGAATAAAATCAACCTAATTGTTTATAGTTGTTTTCTTCCATGTTCATCTAATTTACTTGTCTCTTAATGATTTCAAATCTATCTTTTAGCATAATTAAATTGTCTGATTTTGGAATTTGTATTGTTGTAATTTCTAGCTAAAGCAAACAACCTAAAAATTAAAGTTGGATATATTTTTTATTTCTGCAAACAACATTTTGGATTTTTAACATAGTTCTGTAACTTTTATAAAATGGTAATTATTGACTTGTTTCAATGTTACTTGTTTTAACTTTTGCACATTTAATTTATTATTTTTTTGTTAAATGGCGTAACAATCTATATCAGTCAACTTGTGCCTAAAAAGGGAAGAACGGGCCTCTTCTAACTTGTAACAGATAAACAGTGCATTAAAATATGACTTAAAAGTGGTCTTTTTGATTCTATGCCAAGTGCGAAATATACATTTTATTACACATGGCTGAAAAACTGCAACCATTATATCATAATAGTTAATGATTCTACTGTCAAGGGTACCTATTTTATTGAACGACTTGCACAGAATCTGTGCAAAAGGTACGGTTTCACGGATTTTATTGCGATTTTTCTATCAGCACAAACTATCGCTTTTGCTTATTTAACAAATCCATCTCCCGTATGCATTTCTGAAGCAATTTGGAACAAACGTGATATAAAATTCTATGTTGGTACAGACATGACAGACGGAAGCAATAACCTGTTAGACTTAGAATAATGCTTGGCGTACAATTTTGGTATACGTTTGTAAAAATTCTTTCGAAGCTTTAGTATTTCCACACCGCGGACAAAGAATTTGCCAATTCTGCCCTCAAAAAAACATGGGTCTATTTTCGTTTGGAACTTTGTGAGAGGCCTCCTTTCCTATAAATTAAGAGTACTAGTTCCGTAGTAGTGTTTTTAAAGTGCATTTCTCATGCATTTAAAAAAAGTTTTTGTTACAATACAAATATAATATTTAACATTCTTAGTTTGAAAGGCATCGACAAAAGTTGATCGTTAAAAAAGTATAAAGACTTTATTATAAATAAAACCTGTTTTTATATTAGTTAACAGTTAATTAAGTAAGTACCTAAAACCGCTTCAAGAGACGACATATTAAAAGTATTTTTTCAACACAGGTATTTTTTATGCATTTAATTAAACTATTTTTACGCACTTGATGTGTGGCAACAATGGCAATCGATGACTTCTAAGTTTTATGTTATTCATATTAATTACAAACCCCGCCATTTGCGTGCGCACGCTTCTCGCGAGTGGTAAGCGGACAGGAGACGTATTTTTGAAGCATTCGAAATGAATCTTGAATTCGAACACGAATACGATTCGAGTGCGAATTCTATTTCCATCACTCCCGATTTTACGCATTTTTGAATCACTCGAATTCTGTGGTAAAATTCTTTAACTACTTTCGTTTCACGCAGAAAATATTTAAAACCGGAATGCAAAAACTTATTGTTTTTAAAAACCGGCAATGAATCGCATGGAACGGAACGAAAAAAAAATGTTTTTAATCTGTGAACCATATGTTTACTTGTCAAAGTCATACTTCTAAACTTTCTACTAGTAGAATCGAAATACGAGTGGGTCGGACCACTCGTTGCAGAATTCACAGAATGAATTTTCAAAAATAGCGATTTTAGTCATTCGCATGCGAATCTTGCCATTTCGTATAAGAATTGAAATTAGCATGATTCAAAAATAAGTCTCCAGGGAGCTTAAACAACAACATGGTAATCGCTTCGTAGCGAATTAATATCGAAATTCGTCAATGCCTGTCAAATTTTAAGAAAACGAACGTAGTACATCTACGTGATTTCATGACGGCATTGTGAATCTTATTATATTATTTTCTAAGTCGATATCGATATCGATTTCAAATTGTTGTGCAAAACATAATTTAAAAAACGAAAGAACTTGGTGCCTACGTATTTTTTTAAGTAAACGATTTTTTAAATAATTTATTTGTTTGCAAACCAAAATAAGAATTGAAGTTCTAAGTAACATTACTCAACTGCAAACCATAATTCCGCCCTAATAAAATCCTGCTACAAAGGATTTTATTAGGGCGGAATTATGGTAAAGTAAGAAACACAAACAAAAGCAAAATAAAATATTGTGAAATAAGATTAGACATTATTGGATGGAGTTAAAACCACATTGTTTAAGTTTATGTTTTAGTATAGTTTTATAATACATCACAGTAAATTCATGGGTAATTTACTGTGATGTATTAGAGTGACATTTTAATTAAGTTAGTTTTAGGGTCGAAATTGTGTGGTTGTGTTTGCTAGTTCAATAGAGTAGAATACAGTAGGCCTATTACTCTTTTTTTACATGTTGAGCATGCACTTCAAGTCTTCAACTTTAGTGTTCGTTCCGATTCCGCTTAATACTTACTGTCACAAAGTGAATTAAAAAATATAACAATAATAGTGAATAAATAAAATGTTATAGACAACACACTAAAAGTCATAGTCTCGAAGTAATGAACCATATTTGTACCAAGTAGGTATAGAATAGCTTATAGGTATACCAACAGCATTCAGAGCACACTGGTGGGTGGGACTCCCCGCTGCTGGGGCATTGGGTGCGCCTGCACGCCATGACATATTAGGCCCGGGTGGCGACTGAACGCGCTTATTCCCAGTTAGGTAATTTTACTAATTGTACTACTAGATTTAATAACTAAAACCATGATTATTATTTTTAAGTTACTAACTACTAACACTATATGGGCTATTCTCAATAAATTGCCTGAAATAAATTTATTTTATTTTATTTATTTATAGCAGACAATGAATTCTAAAATTCCTTTATGGGCTTTTTCCTGACTTCCGGCACACCCGACCTTATTTATAAAATAGGCAGACTTAATGCAACAGATGTATTTCTGCATTGATCCGGTCTGGGCTCGATTATAGGCGTTTAAGATAAATCACCGAGCCACTATACAACAAAGATCACCCTTGATTATTGCGAGATATTTCCGCGTACCTATCTCGTTGAGGTACGCAACCATAGATAATTCAGATGAGATAAGCTTCGTGTGAAAGAACCAAATTGAATGGGCCGAGGACCATACGACATTAAACCTATCTACCAACAACTTGAAACCGTCAGTTGGACCAAATGAGCAGAAAGTTTTATTATTTGTCTGAATGTTAGCTACTAACAAAACTAAATTTTTGTAACTACTTTAATAACATAAAATAGGCTAAGTTTTTTTTCATATTATATATTTTCTTCAATTGTCTTTTTTTCTTATTATTTTATCTAGGAGCTTTGATCGATATACTCTAACATGTCAGTTCCATCTTACCCTAATCTTATTTATCTAATATGCAAATTAAGATTTGAATTACAAAAAAAAGCAGCGTATGAAGAAGGCTCAGCTAGGAAGCAGTGACCGTATTTATTAAAATTAAGTAAACTATTCCTCGCAGGTGACGATTCCGCAAATATTCCATTAATATGCTATACCCAACATCATCTAATATTCAACTCGCTGTATCCTTCGGGACTCCTTTAATTATCTAAAAAGATTATTATTATGCTAATTTGTAAGGAAACAATGCTCCGTTTTTGCGCTATTCCTCGAATAATCCCTATTGTAATCAAAGGTCACAATCTCTTATATTTGCCCTATAAATTCACCAGAGCAGCAATATATTCTGTGGGGGATTAGTTACACCGACAAACGCTATATTTTATATCGCCGTAACTTGCGGAAAGGAAAATATTGAAACGTCAATATAAATTTGTTTTATCTTTACAGTTTTATGAAAAATATCTATTGCATAATATGATACAAATCATAAGTACCTATGAGACAAAAATAATACGTATGTGAAAATGTTTAGTAAAACAAAAAAGTTCAATAATAACAGCGGTGGTAGCGCAGTGGTCGTAGTTCCTTACTTATCCCTAATTTTCACTGTTCCGTTTATCAAGATCCTTGATATTTCGTTGTTCGTTTGTCTGTCTGTCCGTCTGCCTCAGACACCCATCATACAGACAGACTGTGTCTAACTGACGTGTGTTCAAACTCTTTTTACCCGACTGCCAAACGAGGGTTATGTTTTTCGAGCGTATGTATGTATGTAAATATGTCCATTTCTTTGGCACGCCCTACAGCCTAAACCGCTTAACGGATATTTAAGTATAATATATCAATAGATTCGTCTCAGTTGTGGAAGTGACAAGGGGTATCTTATTTCCCGAAATTCCCGCGGGAATAGAACTTGCGCGGGAAAAACGGATCTGCAATACTGATAAACTGATTTTGAAACTTTCTTTTATTAACTAAGGGTCACATATTTTCAGTGCTAATAGTATTCAATATTTTATTCACAAAATTCCTATAGGAACAGGCAAAAAAATGAACTGAAAAAAAAGGAAGGAAAAACCGTTTAAAGGATATGATACGTCATTAGATTCGTCTCAGTTGTGGGAGTGACATAGGCTATGTTATTACTCGGAATTCCTATTGGTACATGAATTAAACGGTAAAATCCGATTTCAGGTACTATACTTACTCAAGTTAAAACCTTTTTTTTCAATGAAGAGTTACAAATAAGGCTTTATAGTTCATTGAAATGTAGGAAGAACACTACAAATTAAAAAGTCAAAAATAAAATCAATTAATTAATAAAATCAAAAAATCCGACTGCGTAAAAAGTGAACTTAAAAGATGAAAACAAGATTTAAAGAATCAATTTGCAGTCGGAGGCATCAAATCCAAGCATAATGATGATTGACTTGGTATGCACTGCGTTAGTACCTACCTAATTAAGTAATTTTAATGCGTGTAGAAAAAGTCGGATCAATTAACATATATGGATTTGATCCCTCCGACTGCAAATTTATTCCTTAAATCTTGTTTTCATCTTTTAAGTTCACTTTTTACGCAGTCGGGTTATTTGATTTTATTTATTAATTAATTTTTTACAGGAATACTTTCACGTGTCGGTCAACGCAATCTACATGATATGTGTTTTTGCACTATTTTAGAGTATTTAAAGGGAAGGCACAAGGGAATGAAAGCCTACATCATTCTTCCCGGTAACCTAGAATCAGAAATTTCTCAAAAAGCAATGTCTTATAGCACAATAAAAGGAAAAAGTCGGAAAATCGTAAAAGAAAAGTTTACTGATACTCTTGGCAAAAGTAGTAATTTTTCATCAATAGAGACTCAGCTCGCATTAAAGTCGAAACGCTATGTTACGCTAGAATATCTATCTGTGATTCAAGATGATCTGAATCCACTGTTACGGATTCTAATAACAGTTTTGCGTAAACTAGCGCTCTGTTTTGCCCTACGCTGAGATTGCCAGGTCGTGGTCTCCATAAATCGTCTACTCCATAGTTTATCGGTTCTATGGCATAATAATATGAGAACAGACCATTTGATTTTCTGTTTAGCTGATTATCTTTTGAGCTTTTTTAAATCCAAAATTTTGATAGTGTCATTGCTCGCTGAACAACTTTACTTTCTTGTACTAGTACCATGAGTATCTTAATTTCGAATGTAAAGACAGTTAGTACACACTTGTTTAAGACTTTCACATTCAAACTTAAATAAAATATGTTAGTTCCTGAATGCTGTCAATTCCAGTTGTAGTAATAGTTTACTAGTCAAAGTATCTTGACTAAGACAGAAACTTGCAGAAGAATACAACTGGAATTAGGTGAGTGAAAACTATTTCACTCATCACTCTTTTAATTAATTAAACTTAATAATTCCTTCGGCTTATTCAAAACCATCAAATTAAGGAATAACATTTTTGCAGCACGTTCGAATACAATTTAATGATAATTTTACAAGTAAAATTTTTCTCGGGCAAATGTTTCTTTCATTTCTTAATTTTCCTTAATGTTTTTTTCTAATGGTCAGTAATTTCTCGCAGTATTCATTACTAAGGTCTTTTTATAAACCATTTAAGACAGCTGTCTCTAGTGGTATATTTTTTATAAGATTCTAAAAATAAATTGAGCCTACTGTTATTAAGGCAGTTACGAAAGAATTTGAGAAAACATTTAGGTAATAATAAATAATAAGGTTTATCGAATTAAACTTACGAAAAAGTTTGCAAAAAAGTTTATTGATTAAGTCTTTAAAGTAAATGTTGTTTTTAGATTCAAAACATTATACTTCAATGAGTTTTTCTTTGCTAGTTAGTTTTCTAATCTTTTTGTAATTATTGCATAAGTTTGATAAAAAAATACTATATCAGCACTTGGTTTATTAGAAATAAGGGACAACCATAACACCGTAACCCAATACCACACATATAGAAAAGTTCCTTTTCTACATTGAACCAACTGAGAATCAAAGGTCGTCAAAATCAACATTTTTGTTCGACGTCAAAACTTTATCGAAGTTTTCGGAACTGCTAGTGCGTCCGACTCGCTCTTGCCGATTTTTTTTTTGTACTTAAATTATTTGATCTTATTACAAGGAGACGTGATTAATAAGCGATCAATACCAATATTTTCTACTTTCACTGTAACCCTTACAGTGAAAGTAGAATATGAAGTCCCATTAATTCGTTCGTGATTACAGCTTCTTCCAAAACTTCGTCTTTAGGGCCATTACGCAAATAGCAGCTTACTGATGGCAGGGCAGAAGTTTGCAAACTTTGCATTCAATTTAATATTATCATGTGCGTTTACCATCAAAATATAATTATTAGTTAGGTACATATTTGATCCTTTATCAAGTAAGTAAATAAAAGTTATTTTAGTGTTACAAACAAACTCACAATACTCTCGAAAAATACTTTAAACATATCATAATATTTGCAGTATTTTAGTGCAAAGCAACGTTTCTAAGTATTACATTACTAGCCAGTAACTAAAACAAAAAACATAACCCTCGTTTGGCATTCGGGTAAAAAGACTGTTGACAGTTGCTCAATATTACTTAACAAAATTTTACACATTGAATATACATAGGTTTATCGAAGCATGGTAATAATGATCTATAGAAATATCTGAATTTTTGTTAAATGTCCCTTATCACTATCTTATTTTTTCTATTTATTCTATCCATAAAATATTATTTACTCTGACTCTGTCAAGGTTACTTGAGATAAAATTGTAACAATGGATTAAAAAAGTATCAAAAATTACAATAGCAAAATCACAAGGGAAAATTAATGAGACCGGTACAATATAAGATTTTAATAAACAAAACTGAAATAAAAAGTAATAAAAGATGTTTCATACAACTTGAGGGACCGGTTTTCTTGAAAGAATGGTCAGGATTAAGCCATTGTACTGTTGCAGCACCTGGAAAATTACACTTAAACTGTTATTAGGGAAATGTGCACTAACTCTGCGTACGATTTTAACAACTTTATTCATTTAACCGTTTTAATGGCGTAATTGGCAAAGTAGCACAGAATTTGGCATAGAAATTTGGTAGTAAATGCGCCTTACACGCTCCCTGTGCCCGTTAAACGGTCCCTGATTCAGTTAAGGTCACTTAGAAAACAGATTTTACTAAATGCAAGGGTTCAGGTGTGCAACCAAGATTTCTCAGTCATCATACATTATTTATTATCCTGTTGTTAAATTTATCCTAGTTTTGTACATTCCGACTTCAAAGCCGACGACCTCCGTAGCCGAGAGGCGAGCACGCCGGACTTAGCGTCGCGGGTTGCCATCTTTGAGGTTCCGGGTTCGATTGCCGGTCGGGTCAGTATAGAAAACGTACTTTTCTATATTGTCTCGGGTCTGGGTGTTGTGATACCGTCGTTGTTTCTGATTTCTATAGCACAAGTGCATTATCGACTTACCTTAGGACAATGTATTGATGTTGTCCAATATTTATTTATTTTTTATATAGCCAGTAAAAATCCCGTGTTAAAAGCTGTTTTCCTTCTCATCTCTTCTTTTTTACTGTACTGGCCGTTCTTATTGTACCAAACGTTAAAACTTAACCATGCGAGAGAATCCAGTGGGTGCGTGAAAACTATCCCTTGATTTGTATACTTTCCACTGTTATTCTACATGGTAATTTCTATGACTTACCAAATTTTAGGTTAACTGTATACAAAAATAAAATGTAGGCAATAATGTCTTTTTGTACCGACTAAATGTACTTGACCAATTTGTTTGACACATTTTTATCGATTGTAGAATTTTTACACTATATTAAATATTTTATGGAAAAAAGGTTACATTTGTAAAATGTCGTTTGACGAATTTGAACCGACTATCTCCAATTTTAAGCCAAATTGATTTAATGCATCAACTATAGAACAAATGGAGCTCCACATAGAATCGTAAATATTTAAATTTACTCAGCATTGAAATTGACCAAATAACAGAAATATTAATTCCGAAAACTAGAACATGTTTTTAAAAGCGTAGTTTATTTAAATATTAATATTTCAAAGTTAGCAATTTACAAATTAAAATATTTTCATGCGAATGAAGTTTTAAATGATAACGTTATACTTGCAAACTTAGAAATATTATGTAAAATTGTACTGACTTATCAAATGTAGTTCGATAATAATAGAATTATGACTTCTTCTGGAGATAAATACTAATTTAAATACATATTATTGTGTGCTGTCTTTACCATGTAGTTAACGCTACTGAGAAACAAGTCAAATTTTTTCCCCAACTATTAAGGTACTTATTCTCTCTCACTAGACGGCGTTTACTTTTTTATGCTAAAAGGTATATTTTAAAAGATAAATTATTCTGAACTTTTTATCATCACTCATTCATATTATAAGCTCATGAGGAAAAACGTTGACAGTCTCCCTGAGGTAGCTTACCCTAATCCTTTAAAACTTGATATCTGGATTTGATGTGTCTTTTTACGTCCGGTAGGCGAACTAAAAACATATTTTTAATATAACACCTGCCCATGTAGCACGATTAACAAAACACGTGAAAGTAAATAGGCGATAAATCGCTATATCATATCGTATCATATCGTGTTTTGTTGTACATGCTAGAGGGGCTGCTTTTATAACATATTACGCAGCTCCTTATCCCCAACCGATAGATTGTTGCATTTTTGTTTTAAAAGCATTTAGTACCATTAGATTTCATTTTTTTTACATGGCATTAGAGCACAGGCGGTAAAAAAAAAGTTGCCCTCCTGTTTCTTTTCAAATGGTGTTCTATTTTCGAAGGTCACTAAGATAGGTTTCTTGATTTATTTTTGTGTCAATCGCCATTTAAAATAATCATTGATTTGGTTAAAATTTTCTTAGAATTTGCTATTTTATATCGGTTGCAAATGGTTTACTCCTAATTTAACATATTAACTATCTTTAACATTTTTAAAAATAGCAGCATTAGAATTAACATTAAATACTTATAATAAGGCATTTTATAATTCCATTATCATACCTTGGTCAGCTTGAATCTTAAGTTTAATTTATTAGGCCACAGAAAATATGGATGGCCGCCGTTGCAGAAATCCCTATTTCAATCAAGAAATCTGCAGCTGAAGACTTCCGATCAGTCGCGTGAGATCGCCTAAAAATAAATTTTTATTCTCGTTTTGCTGTGCTTAGGGGTTCACGTCTATTGGAAAGTCAAGCATCGGGTAGTTTAAAAAAAACACCTTTTATCATAAATTTCCTGAACCAATTTTCCAATGTGTTGATCCGTCAAAGATTCACAACGCCACATGCAAGACATAGATGAACAAAACTGCCAGTATACGCCTCCTTTTTTGTCAGGAGTAAAAAAAGATATTATTCCACGACATAGAAAGCGTCTACAAGTTACAGGCTTTCCTAACTTTACAGACTTATTATTATTATTATGCAACTACTCTCCTCGGATGTGACGTATACGCGGCAAATTTCTTAAAACACAACTGCTCTTATTTTGGGGAATAGGCCTGTCTGGGAAGTCGGTAATTTGGAGTGGCCAAAAGCATACGTGGCAGGCAGAAACAAGGCAATGTACGAATATGTTATAAAAGCAGGTAATATTAAAGAATGTTAATTTTGTAAATTATCAATGCTGGTATTGAGAAAGCATGGAAAATAATATCAACGATCAAAATAATAATAAATAAAGCCTTATGTTGTAATAAGGAAAAATCAATAATTCATGCGTACCTGGACTTTGTCGTTGATAGCGTTCTTGGGCCTGGGGGATTATATCGAAAGCTATTACCTCTTTTCAAGGAAAAAATACATACACTAAAAACTATCATATAAAACAAGTTGAACTTTTGGTATTGTGGGTGAATTACAGAAGTTTTTTTTTGCTCTTGAAGAAGAACTGGATATCCAGCTGAGTGACTACTCTAAGTCCCAACTTTTTGCAAATTAAATTTATACTAGCACACCTCCGTAGCTTTCCACAATTAAAAGTTTTTTCACAGCCACATTTCATTGTTTGAATAAAGAGTGAAACACGAGAACCAGTATCCATTATCACACATAAATCATGGCGCTCGGAAAGGCGTGTCACGGGGAAAAAAGATTTTTTTATAAATGTCTCATAAAGTTTAAAAACTGTTCTCATAGGGCAATATCACACTAAGGGACTCAGTGACCTATATAAGGCAGCCAAGTAATGGATATTCATGATTAAAGCTATTAAACAGAAGCAGGAGGCCTCTACGAAAGTGTTTCATTCGTTCGGGTTAAGACGTATTAACTTGTATCAAACCCTTAAAAGGAATGAACTTTTAAAAACGGTTGGGATTTTAACACCGCTCGTTTAAGTTAGTCGTATTTTAACAAAGGATTGACACAAAGACTTGGTAATTTTAATTTGTTAGGTTTACTATGTAAGCAAAATCTTCGCCGGTATATGTTAGGTTTTATTTTAAAACCAAAGTAAGATACAGTTTCAATGACGAAATTTGCTGCCTTACGGTTTTGGGTGATAATAAGATGTGTTTAGAAGTATTTCACAAGATGTGCTGATCTCCTTGTATTGACGTGGTAAACCTCAGCTCTGTTCATAATGTTGATGTGAGTGATAATAATGTGAGTTTTTGTTGTCATGTCACAAAAAAACGTGAAATAGTATAGCCTTAGCCTTACAGTAGGGAATTATATTTACTGAAACTGTAAAAACAGGGGTTCTAGTTTCTACTAACGATGCTGTTAGCAAAGTACTCAGTCGTAAAATGATTAGTATTTTTTAATATAATTTGGGAGTTTATACTGGGAAGTACCTAAACTTATTTTATTAGTATGATAATTTACTTATACTTCTTTTTATAAAGTAGGTTATATTGGTATTATAAGTTATCAATTAATGTTATTATCAAAAACACAAAAAAATACACTGCACAGCTAATAATGACGACCTCTGTAGCCGAGAGGCGAGCACGCTGGACTTTAAATGGCGCCGTCATCTCAGAGGTTCCGGGTTCGATCCCCGGTCGGGTCAATGTAGAAAACGAACTTTTCTATATTGGCTCGGGTCTGGGTGTTGTGGTACCGTCGTTGTTTCTGATTTCTATAACACAAGTGCTTTAGCTACTTACCTTAGGATCAGAGCAATGTATGTGATGTTGTCCAATAATAAGTATCATTAGAATAGGTATCATTAAGTAGTTTCAAATGAATACAAAAGAAATAAAGGTATACTTTAACAATGATTTTATTAATTTTACAACATTAAATAAACATCATTCCACGTTTAGCACTTTTAATTTTCAATGTCCAGTACACAGCTTACTTTAATAATAGAATTGTACATACAAACAAGGCATCTCATCTGAAACTTAGTTAATTGGTTCCAGGAAACCTTGCCCACCACATGTTCAGAATGCGACTGCAATGTTCCCGTGGGTGTGAAGGAACCGCGAAGTTGGTCAGTTACTTCCAGTCGATTGATTCGAACTTGCCAATCTAAGTTTGCCTCGTTTGTTTTTATGACAAACATTGGTGTGGATTGTCTAGGAAATGAATTGGGTATCTGTTGGAGCTTGTGATATAATTTAATTGGTTTTTAAAAATCTTTTGTTCTAAATTCTAAGCGTTCATTTGTTTTATTGTCACTTGAAGCATAAAAGGTAATTATTGAAACGACTAATTCGAAGCCGCCCTTTATCCTGATGAAGCGCATAAGATGTTTAATTTTGTAAACATTTAAATAAATTTCATGAGATCGTTTAAGTATGATTTGTAGGGCCACACACTTTACTGAAATAGAGTTAAAGTTAGTTGATGAGTTTAAAAGTTCAATAAAACTTAAAGTTTAGTTTAGTAGGACAGTGCATTATATTTTTTGTTTTGCCCACCAGCCTTACGTGCTACAAATAAATAAGTTACAGTATATTAAGTATCTTTTCTAACAAAATCAGATAAAATTGAAGCTTAAAATTTGAAAACTGTCTTCTAAGTATATTATCGGGTAATAAATTTGATGGTATCACTTCGGAATTCACAATCCAAGTCGTTAACAACGGTTCATTTAATCCGAAACATTAAAAACAACTTTTCGTAGCACATCGAAACTACAAAAGTCTAGTTTTGTTCTTGATATTCGTACTTTAAACTTTAAGACCGCAATCGGAAAGTTTACGTTTAAAATATTTTTATGTGCTAGATCAAGCAAGCTCAAACTTATAGCCTGTAGCTTGAAAGTTTTAAGTTAAAGTATCGTTCTGGAAAAGCAATAGTTCTACCTAACTATTGTTCAATGTATATATTAACGTTTTAATACTACAACACACATCAGTTTTGGCAAAAAACATTTCAAGATTTCGACAAAGGATGTCTAGGATGCCCTTTTAAGAGACAAATATAAACTTTCTTAAATCATTGTTCTTGGTAATATTTACAAACAAAAAGAACAAAAATCATTGTATAAATTATCACTAATAGCACCACTTTCCAGACTAACGGTACAATTTCAGCCGAATCATCAGCGAACAATAACAACATTTAATTGTTGAATTCCTATCATTCGGAGCAGATACCATTTCTGTTGAAAGCGAGAGAAGGAAAACTGCTCCCACTTAAGGAAATTGCCGTAATAAGACAATCGGCAACGGAAAGAAATCCGCCATTTGTGAGCGCAAGACTTATGGCCGTCAAATTCGTATTTTCTGTGATGTTCGTATTTTTACAAATTGAGGCAATAATGATCTGCACTTTTATGTGCGCTTTTATTTTTAATCTTAAAAGCATAACCCTCGTTTGGCAGTCGGGTAAAAAAAAGAGAAGCATAGTATGCTGGACCCGCCGTAATTACCAAAAGTCTATAGTCCTAGTCCCTATCTTTTACTACTTACGAGGAAGTATTGGAACGTAACGAACAATAAATCATTTTTCTCATTTGATTGATAAACCCTAACAAAGGAAATAGCGAGCCACGCAAAATAAATCGTCGATGGTGATTGAAAGTATTGTCAATTAGTCGATGCCAAAGATTGAATTGGTTTTGTCGCTCGGCATAGAAATTATCATTTTCCCTGATACATTCCTTAACAACTTGCAAATGAACCTCTTTGACTTGCAACGACTCTTTGTTTCGCCCCAAGCAAAGCAAAGATTTCAATTTTCATAGATACTTTAGCGCAAGTCGACAAGTTGAAGTTGAGAAGTTGAAATCAAGCGTAGATTAAAAAATAAATTCACAAACACAATATTTTAGTGTAATAGGTTCTAGCTAGCTGGTTCAAAGTTAAGCAACTCACGTCAAGGTTGTCAGTTAGTGACCATACCATTTCGCTTATTAAAGCAATTATTTTATCACAAGCACAATACTTGAAATAGTTTGAAAAGTACGTAAGTTTGGGATTGATGTTTGCAAATAAATTACATCTTTTTACTATTAAAGGATTTTTATTCTTCCTTTATATAAACATAGTAATTTTTAATATCCTTCTTGAAAAGCAATAATAAATGTTGCTAAAAATATTTTATTTTTTAAATAGCTGAACGTTTAATATAGCTTACCACAATGACCTTTAAAAATGGAGCTGTAATTATTTAAACGACATTGCAATTAGACACATTGTATTCCATTATTAACTGCAATTTTCTTCGTCGTTAAAAAAGCGTAAGTAATGAAATTTTCACAATGAAAAAAGATTCGTTTTAATTTCATAATTTTTCACTAGCGTTATGGCTGACTGAATCTGGCATCCACTAATGCTACGTTTTATTTAATACGAGTAAATGGAGGTGAATTTTTTCAAACGTCAGATAAGTTTTTTTTTGCATAATTGCCAGTGAAATGATTTCAAGTTTCAAATTTTTATTGTTGCTACAAAAATCGAAAGGTTTTGTGTAAAAGAGTTTTCAGACAAAAAGTAAAAAAGGCTTGAAATGTTTCAATAAGTATAATTTTGTTTCTTTCATCAAATTTTTGAATACTAGAACTGATTTCAGTGAATTAAGAAGCGTTAGAATCCTTGTTGTTTTGAATGACGAAAGGTAAAATTTTGTAATATATGTGATACCACTGCTGGGAAAATCTTTGACATAGAGCACTTCTTTTTTGTAATCATACCACCAAAAATGTACAATGCTTCCTTTAAATCTTTCACTGACTTCTGCCCATCGCACCAAAGTTTTCTGATTCCCTGTGATGTTAGCCAAACCTATGCACTTGAGTATCGAGTAGGTACGAATTAATCAGAAAATTTTCTAAATTAAAAGCACTTAAACTTTAAACATGAACGATTTGCTGGGTCAGGGCTAATTTAGATTCGACACATGTTGAAGAATCTAGAAGTATAGATTGGACAACATCACATAATATTGCTTTGATTCCAAGGAAAATAGCTAAAGCTGCAATATTTTTGGACTTGACTTTTCGAATTAAACAAAAGCATCATGCTTGTTTCAAGAATTGATTGATGAAATCCAGTTAGCATCCGAATCGTTTTATCAGTAAGTGGTTTCTGATTGGGGTCCGTAGGCTGTCGCAAATTTTACGACTAACATAAAGTTCCTTTACGAGTAAATTGATTAAGTAGTAGATTATATGAAACGTCAAATAAATGTAAATAGAAATACCTAGCCGTTGCACAAAATAGCCTAATATACGGTAAAATTATGATAAGAAATCGCAATGCCATATTTTTCTAGTTATCATGTAAGTATAAATACTTCTTATTTTCTTTACATGTTTCCTGTCTACAAAAATGTACAAGTTTCTCGGGGAATTAATTTGTAATAGCCCAAAAAACATACTTAGATAATACGACAATCTTTTTATTTCAATGTACTTTTTTTACAGTTACGTAAAACTAAGTTTTATCTTAACAAATTTTGTAGAATCGATTTCAAACTATGTGTTTTTTTTAATTACCTAAATTTGCTAACGTTTCGAAATTTTGACATTCAAATGCAAAATTAATTACATCGTATCTTAGTGAAACGTGTGGTTTTAAATAAAGACGGCAAATTCAAATCTGATCCTTTATTCCTGAACATTAAAAACAATTTATTTGTTTTATTAGATTTTATTTTATATTTATTTGATTATAAGGATTTTTTACGATAATTTTCCATCTTACTCTTTTCACAAATTACGAATAGCGGCCGGCTTTTTTCTATTTTGTGCTCTTTTCACGTAAAGTATTTTTAGACGAGTGCGAATCTTTCTTGATTCTAACAATCGTTCATAATTAGGTACTAAACCTGGCGTTTTTCACAAGGGCCGAGGTTGATTCTCGACAAAGTGGCCAAAAATCCGATTCACACCGGAACAAGATAACGATGATAAATGTTTGAACATTCCGGGTCAGGGTTTGACCTGTCACGGCTTATATTCATTTTTCACTGACAACCCTTACATTTTTAAAACTAAACTAAATTATGAGTTCCAGAAAATCACAGTCACTGTTGACATAAGATTTGGTTAAAAAGAGTGTCACTTGTGAAAAGAGTGATACCTGTTACAAAAAAGTTCTTATTCTTTTTTTAAATAATCAGTTGCTTGTAAGGTCGTTTGCAAAGACTTTGATAAAATTTGACCTCAAATGTTGTAATGGGGGCTGCCATTTCTGTACTCACCAGTTAACACCACTGCCGAGTGATATCCTTAATAATACCCAATAATAGGTACTCATTTATTTAGTATACTTATTGACAGGCCCTCTTCCGGACACTTTATACGTCCCAAAAATACAGCTTCGTACTAGGAAGGGTACCCCATTGCAGCCGGGAGTCTAATGTAGTTCCCACAAACGTTTTTGCTTAGCTCCACTTTTAAAGCACTGACATTCATTGACCCATAACTCATATTTTCCATACTAAATCTCAAGTATCGCAAAATATTTGCAATAATTCTAATAAGCCCGCGTACATAGCCACCCACACACTGACTTTTCATTCGGAGACCTCAAGCGACACTAAGCCCTCTAGCGACAAATTCACACGCAATAGCCCTAATTGGTATTTGAAGTGAGTCGAACTTTAGTTCTGAAACTCGTACAAATTCCACCTTTGAGGCTGTAGTATGGATGCAATGCTGAAGTGCGAAAATCCTCTCCATTCCGCTGACTTGGTAACGAGCTGCGAAGTTGACCTATGGTAATAATACGTAGATGATAGTGTTGTCGCTGGATAGCCCGTTATCGATAGACCTATCGATTGTATTGAAAAAATAATTAATTAAAAATCAAAAAACCCGACTGGGTAAAAAGTGAACTTAAAATATGAAAACAAGATTTAAAGAATCAATTTGCAGTCTGAGGCATCAAATACATGTTACTTGATTTGACTTTTTCTACACGGATTTAAATTACTTAATTAGGTACTAACGCATTGCATACCAAGTCAATCATCATTATGCTGTTAATGGATTTGATGCCTCCGACTGCAAATTGATTCTTTAAATCGTGTTTTCATCTTTTAAGTTCACTTTTTACGCATTTGGATTTTTTGTTTTTTTTAATTAATTTATTTTATTTTTGACTTTTTAGTTTTTAGTGTTCTACTCTTACTTTTTATGGACAATAAATCCTTATTTGTAACTGTTCATTGAAAAAAAAAGGTTTTAATTTGAGTAAGTAGTATCAATGTAATCGAGTTATATGTACCAAGAGGAATTACGGGTCATAATATAGCCTTTGTGAATCCCACAACTGAGACGAATCTAATGACATATCGTATGTTGAAATCCATTAAACGCCGTTCCCGTTGGAATTTTGGGAAATAAAGAATTGAATACTATTAGCACTGAAAATTTGTGACCCTTAGTTATTATAAGAAAGTTTCAAAATCGGTTTATCAGTATTGCAGATCCGTTTTTTCCGCGTAAGTTTTGTTTATATCATAATTATGTTAAAATCCGTTAAACGGTTTAGGCTGTAGGGCGTGCCAAAGAAATAGACATACATACATATATACGCTCGAAAAACATAACCCTCGTTTGGCAGTCGGGTAAAAAAAGCCAGAATATGTACCTGTATCGTCATTGCTTCTGATTTCTATAATATAAGTCATTAAGCTACTTACCTTAAGATAGTTGTATTGAAACACAGTCTGAAGCCGATAGTCTAAAACTATCGATAACATCGATACAAATGATAGTTTAATTGCTGTTATGGTGCAATGTTATCGATAGTATTGATATATTTAAGCAATCAATAGTATCGATACTCTTGGATTGTATCAATACTATCGATAGTGTAACTGAATTTCAAGGTCAAGTATCGATGATCAAACTATTGATAGTTACGGCAACACTAAGAAAGACGACACACTCGTATAGTCGATCTCATTGCCATTATAACTTGAACTCTCGGTAAAGGTAGGTACTGCCTGAACAGGGCACATTCAGCTTATAATAGAAATGTAGGTACCTATTGCTTGACGTGTAATCGTGCACATAGGTATTTGCTATTCTTTATTTTTAAAGGAAAGTTGTTTGTTTGAGTATGTCAACACTTTAAAATGTAATCATTATTGTTTTAATAAAATAATTGATTTTTGGAAAAAAACTCACTTAAATGTCCTCATTGGACATAGTCTTGTGTTTTTTATTGAGTTTATTTATTTATTAAATACTTATGAATTTTCATAATGTGTTAGTACAAATGAGCTTTTGTATGAAAAAGGGCTAACAGAGGATAGAAAGGATCTAAATGATGTTAAAAAATTTGATAATATTTGAGGCAGTCACCGGTTGGTAATTGGGCAGACACTAAGGCAAAAAATAACACCTAGTAGGTGTTTAATGGTATACTTAGGGGCCCTCCATATATTACGTCATTCTAAATTAGGGGGGGGGGGGGGTTGGTCTGCGGATGACGGCAAATGATAGATGGGGGGGGGGGGGGGTGTTTTAAAATTGACGTCATTCTTATTTATTTATTTATAGTTTATTGTTCACGTACAAAAAGATTATTTCTAAAAAGAAATTTCTTCCAGCACACCTAGTAAGTGAGACTGCAAATGTGAGAGGCGGCTAAGGCGCGTACAGTACTAAAATAACTGATAATAAACATACATAATGCAACATAGATGTACACAAATACAGTAATAACTACAGATAAAATACTCTAACAATAATATTACATATAATACTAGCTGCCCGCCCCGGCTTCGCCCGTGGTACTTACATGTATTATACATATAAACCTTCCTTAAGAATCACTCTATCTATTAAAAAAAACCGCATCAAAATCCGTTGCGTAGTTTTAAAGATCTAAGCATACATAGGGACAGACAGCAAAAGCGACTTAATTTGTTTTATACTATGTATTGATAATAAACACAATACTTAAATAATAACTACAATAAAAGGTGATTCTATAATCAAGTGTTTTAATCATTAATACCCTATTTTTCTCAAATCTGCAATGTTTTAATTTTGTCAAACTGGTAATGACGTCAATTTTGGGAGAAGGGGGGGGGGGGTCATTAAGAAATGACGATAGGATGATTGTAGGGGGGGGGGGGGGTCTAAAATCTGAAAAAATCGATGACGTAATTTATGGACGGCCCCTTATATCATAAAAGTACTTCAAACACAGCAGGTACACAATATTTTTAAGCATTCGGTAGGTAACAGTATTTACAAGTCATAGCAAAGGTACCTATACTAAGTAATTTATTTATGTGAGAGAAATAAATAACAGAAGGTATATTTCTTATTTTTATCGCACAGCAAGCAAATTACATTTTGTTTTAATTAAGTTGCTTAATTATATTTGTTTTCATGATAAATAACGTAATTTCACATTAATAAACAACAAAAATCAACGTTTACCAGGGCACTACGAAGCGCGCAGAATCAACATTACCTACTGAAATTATGTAACTAAAAAAATATGCTATGTGAACTAGATAACAAGAACGTTTTTACCAATTCAAGAACATTTATAACAGCACAAAAGAACAAATAATGTCGTACTTATACATTCTAGGAAATAAGGCTTTCAGGAAAAGTTAAAAAATCTATACGCCCAACTTTTCTGATTTTATAACTTTTTTCGTCAACAAAAGATAGTTAAAATGTGTAAAATGTGAAAAAAATATACTTATTTAACATACAATATGAAGACGCTTTTAACTACTGTGTGTGTCTTTTAGAATGAATTGTTGAATCGTGCGTTGAATCAACTCTGTCTTTTTACCAAAGGAACATTAGCAGCAGTTTTTATGTTCAATTTAGCTGCAGTCACTACAAGAATAGTGTAAGTTTTCTAGGTTTCAGTGACTTTTGTTATTTGTATAAAATCAAATAGGTACTCGGAAGTTCAGAACGTGTCTCCCGTCCGAGTTCCAATGTGTAACAATCCACTCCCAGCGCCGCTGAATCGGTAACGAGGTGAAAACTGTTGACCTATGGTAATGATACGACTGCTACATTTCTTATTCACTTTCTTCTTTGAGATCATTTTCTATTCCATTTGTTTTACAATACCTATTTCAGAAAATAAAATGAAAGAGTAGTAAATATAATAAAATTGTCAACCCTAAAATGAAACTACAAGGATTTATTGTACAAAATTATGATTTTAGGAGTGTTTAAATATGTGTACGTTCATTAGTTTTCTTTTTACATGTAATTTAAATTGTTGGGGTTTATGTAAGCATGCATGTGCATATTAATTTACTTAAACACTAGGAATTTCGGTTTGTTCCGAAATCAGTTTTCCTGATTATATAAAACAACTTTTGTGTAAAACATAACTTTTTGTAGCAGCAGATGGGTTATTGCGCATGAAAAAAGAAAATGATTTCTTGGATTTCGATTCAAAGCACGAGAATGTACCTTTTTTGGCTCCAAAACCAATAAAAATTTACTATTTAGATCGTGTACCTAAACCTTATTCATCATTGCTACAAATACCTGAGAAATCCAAATAAAATAACTCTCATTTTAAAAAATCTTACATTTTATTCTTCAATTAAGCGATGGATCGATAGTTTTTTGTTCTACGAGTAATGTAAATAATTATCGCACCCCTATGGTGTCATAATTGCGAGAATAAACTTATTAGGCACATCTCTTACCGCAACATTAAAAAATACATGCTTACATAATATACTATACATCATTTGTGCAAGTTGGCCTAGTGGTGCTATTAAACTTATACCGAAAAATTTCACTCATACCTACTTACTGAAAATATTGCGGCATCGAGTGAAATTTGAAAACTTGTGCATTCACGTCGGTCGGATGCATCGTTAAAACTTCAAGTTTGGCGGAACTTACTAGCACTACCGCCGATTGCAAAATCGGGAGTAAAGGTAAACGTAGAGACTAATATTATCGGCCTACAGAATTATCGACCTTGTTACAGAAAGATGGATAATGTTAAATCATCATCATCATCATCATTTTAGCCACAGGACATCCACTGCTGAACATAGGCCTCCCCCAGTGACTTCCAGATCGGCCGGTTGGAAGCGACCTGCATCGGCTTCCTGCAACCTTTATCAGGTTGTCTGTCCAACTTGTAAATATTAGACCATATTTTGTTTAAGGCTTTCTACGACTTAAGGCTTTAAGGTTGGCCACGGTCTTTGCCTGGTGGTGGCACTCAAACGGTAGAAGTAGCGTTGCGAATTATCACTCCTGCCAACTTGTAACCTTAGACTGGGCAGATATTTCAAGAGATATAATATGCAATCTTCTTTCTATAAAAAAAAATAGTGTCGTAGAATTTGTTAACCAAATTCTATTATAATTTCAAAGAAAAATCTACTAGTAGAGAGGTACAAATCTTTTGCCAATCTATACGTTTTGTAAACCACCCAAGAACCGAAGGATTTCTTAAGTAAAAGTTGTATAAAAGTTTATTTCACTCACGTACCGTTAGAGAATGGGCAACATATGAGCACGCTTTGGCAATGCGGTCACGGAATCTCCAAAGGCTCAGGTGAAAATATCCTTTAAGCCAAAAACATACGGTATCTTTTCGCAAACCGACCCGCCGCTTCAAGGGCCATTAGGTCGATCGTCATAATACTCGTAATCTTCAGTCATTAACGTCCGGTTCATAGCCAATGAAAAAAAATGTTAAAAGGTCGACCAGATAGATAAATAATTTATATCAGGGCAACCCAAGCACGTAACAGAAATATGCCCGACGTAACCGAACAAGAGTTTTAACTTTACGACTTCAAGGAAGGCGAATCGTAACAAATTATTTAAGTTCCGACGCAAGAAAAAAGTTGAATCTGCAGTATTTTACGGGGATTATGAATTTAATTTTTGAGCTAAGTTTCCTCTTGCGGTATTCCAATTTATGGACGATTCATGAGATACGTCATAAATGGGAATTTTTATATTAAAGAAACCCTTTTGAGATTAATTACGTCGTTATTCATTTGCTACCCCTATCTATTTTAGAAGTGGGCTGAATAACGCCATTTTAAAATTAAATATGATCTGCCTCTTTCTGAAATTTTTGTTCACAGGCTACTTCCATAAGCACACAATCAACAAAGGAACAAAAATCGTAGCTTGGAGACCATTTTCCAAACTATGATTTTTGTTGTTTTTGAACTTGAATTATAATAACTTAAATAGTAGATTGTATGTTACAACACTTGAGATTCGTGAACCAGTTTTAATGTTTATGGAATTGTGTCAGATTTCTGTCAAAATTTTTGACACTCGATTTTTAATTTTTTTAGTTGAGTTACAAAATTTTTGAGGACAAAATATCTTCCGTTACATATTTACTTAAGTATGTTTTACAGCTTCGTGTGTCCCCGTCCATTCTTATTTTCACAGTTGACAAAACATAACACAATTCCATTCACGTAGTACTGTCTCGTTTGTATAGACATTTTATACCCTAAACTTCTGAACCTTGTCACAGCAAATTAATTTATGGAGATAAAATAGTAGATCTGACTAAGAAAGATAAATGGAGTCATCATAATCATTTCAGCCACAGGACGTCCACTGCTGAACAAAGGCCTCACCCAGTGTCTTCCAGATTGGCCGGTTGGAAGTGGCCTGCATCCAGCGGCTTTCTGCAACCTTTACGAGGTCGTCTGTCCACCTTGTGGGTGGACGTCTACGCTGCGCTTGCCGGTGTAAATGGAGTTATACATATTAAAAAATATAAACAGAATGTAGAAAATAATAGGATACTCCTTAAAACGACGTGATGAGCTGCTCATATACAACTATGCTATTCTATGGGAATAACATCGTAATCTATTTCTGTTTTAAAGCTCGATACATTATCAACGAGGCAGTTCGTAAGGAGCATCTTACTTACTTACTAACTTCTTTGGCGCAGCGACCCAAAGTGTGTCTTGGCCTCCGACACAAGAGAACGCCATCTGATCTGGTCTGATCTTGCCAGTCCGCAACTTGTAGCTCCTGCAGATCTGATATGACGGCGTCCTTCCAGCGGTATTGGGCCGGCTGACGGGGTGGCGGCCATGAGGTATTCCAAGATACGCTACTTTGGCGCCACGATCCTCCCCCATTCTTTCGAGATGGCCCATCCAACGGAGTCTCTGGGCTTTCGCTTCTTCCAAGATGTTGGGCCAGTCCGCAACTTGTAGCTCCTGCAGATCTGATATGACGGCGTCCTTCCAGCGGTATTAGGCCGGCTGACGGGGTGGCGGCCATGAGGTATTTCAAGATACGCTACTTTGGCGCCACGATCCTCCCCCATTCTTTCGAGATGGCCCATCCAACGGAGTCTCTGGGCTTTCGCTTCTTCCAAGATGTTGGGCCAGTCCGCAACTTGTAGCTCCTGCAGATCTGATATGACGGCGTCCTTCCAGCGGTATTAGGCCGGCTGACGGGGTGGCGGCCATGAGGTATTTCAAGATACGCTACTTTGGCGCCACGATCCTCCCCCATTCTTTCGAGATGGCCCATCCAACGGAGTCTCTGGGCTTTCGCTTCTTCCAAGATGTTGGGCCAGTCCGCAACTTGTAGCTCCTGCAGATCTGATATGACGGCGTCCTTCCAGCGGTATTAGGCGGCTGACGGGGTGGCGGCCATGAGGTATTTCAAGATACGCTACTTACGCGCCACGATCCTCCCCCATTCTTTCGAGATGGCCCATCCAACGGAGTCTCTGGGCTTTCGCTTCTTCCAAGATGTTGGGCTCGGCGACCAGATCTCTTGGTTTTTCCGGACCCTCCAGCTGCCATCTTTTCTCTGAGTTGGACCCAGAATCTTCCTCATGATCTTCCTCTCTGCGAATAAAAGCTTTTCTTCTTCCTTAAGGGTAAGTGTCCAAACCTCACTGCCATACATCAAGATCTGTCTTATGACAGTTTTGTATATCCGTATCTTGGTTCCCCTGCAAAGAAGCTTAGACACCAGCACCTTATGAAGAAGCATTTAATAAAAACGATTTAGATTATGCTCCAATATAAAAAGATGATATATGAGCACCCCTGAGTGGTTTAAGGAGTGTCCTATTCTCTTGTACACTCTGTATTATATATTTGATGAAAAAAACCGACCATGTGCGTGTCGTGCCAGGCGCAGTATAGGGTGCCGTAGTTGCCCGTCGTTACCACAATATATTTCAGCAATTATTTCATCTATGTCAATTCATGTTGTCTTTAAAGGAATTTTTGAACGACTTAGTTGAACGACTATTACTATTAAACAAACTGATATACTTATCTTAACCGCAATGATGTTCCTTAAAAGTTCTTAGAAACAGTCTACAGTCTCCAAGCAAAACCTCGGACGGACGCAACTCGCACTTGGCCGGATTTCTTTTTAATTTTTCCGCAAAAGGCGTAATTGGTTTGGAAAATTTACACGATTAGAGGTTGTCTTATCTTTGCCCATCGGGCAAACTGCGGGCCAGTGTTCGCAATTCGTTGTGATAAACATCGGTGGGCAAAACATTTTAACTATCTTGTGTAAGCTCAGATATTATTTGTAGCTGGAAATCTAGTAAATATAACACAAGACCCCTCTTGCTGACCTCCCAATAAATAAGTAACACCCCTGTTACTTATTTATTGGGAGGTCAGCATAATTTATTAAAGAAAACGTAATAAAATAATTTCAAAGTCGCATTGCAGTAATTTGATTTGAAAGGACTACTTTTATTTTGTGACCCGACGAAGTGAATCAGTGTTGCGGTGGTGTATTTGCGGTTCACAAAGTTTTTGTTACCCTATCGAGAAAACTGTAAAGGTAAAATTTAGTTTTAGCCTCCTTTATAATTTAGCCGGAGTCACTTAAAACACATTAAAAGCTTCAAGCTGATTTGAAGATTAATAAAAAATGATCAACAAATTCATTTTTTTTTAAGAAAAATTGGGAAATTATATTTGTATTTTTCTCCTCGTCTGTTCTGTTTAACGCTGTCAAACTCAGTAAATAAATTTTAAAATGCAACAAGGCATGCGTTTTTTTAAAAAAAGATTTTACTGTAACTTATATTAATTAAAATTTTACACAAAAACTTAAAAACTCTAAATCTACAAAAAACTGCTAAATTGTATCGAAAGTAATATAATATTATTCTTAAAATATCAAGTTACTTTCACAGTATAGTCACAGAATAGATATTAGTACGTATAGTACTACCTAAATAAGCCTTACACGAAAACACTTCCCAAAATGCTCGTTAAATGGTGACACCGCCTGCGCCGCTATAAAATCGTTCAACTACACTAGGGAATTAACAGCTTAGTTTTAGACCACTACGGTAACATAATGTTGCTGTAATCTCAGTAAACAGTTGGGCTGGAGCCAAAACACCTAGCTTTTCTGCTTGATTGATTAACAAACAAACATTTGACAAGATTTTTAGTGTCGTTTTAAAAAGGGTATTCTCGTATCTAGGGAAATCAGAGTGACGATAACTCATTTGATAATTTAAAAAAAAGCTATAAAACACAGTTTTGTATGTTATGGACTCGACAAGACGATTTATATGTGCCAGAATACGAAGGTTTTACAAATAATCATTAAATAGTTCCACCTTCTGCCATCCATCCATCATCAAATCATCACGTTGTCAAATCATTGTAGTGGCATCCGAATGTAAGATAGGTAGGTACTTACTAAGTTTAAAAAGTCAGTAAGAAGTAGCTTTAAAACTGTTTCAAAGATTTGATTTAAGTTTATTATATTTTTTAATTACAAGTGAAGCTAATTTTATGTGTGTTTAAATTTTGCATTTTTAAAGTTTAAATACTGCATAAGGCTGTTGTAAGTTTGCCTACGTTTAAATGCTATTGAGTTTTATATGTTAATTATTAATATACGTTTTACGTTTAAATGTTAATTTAACGTATATCAGTGTGCCATATAAAATAATAAAAATATCCTAATCTGGTCAACTGTATTAATGCATTCACAAACTTAGTAGATTTCTAAAACAGCTAGTTAAATGTAGATGTCTCTAATGAACTTAAACTGTCCACCCATTTAACTTAGTTCAACAATCGAAGTCAATTCAGGAGCGTTTAACAGTCAAATCTGTTAAGTCAAGTCATGAATACTGAATAGTAATTAAACTGGTCCGTTCCGTTACTAATGCCTGCTTAACACTTAATAAGCGTACATTGAACTGTCAAAGAAGTGACTGAATAGTTCTTTGTTATTCTTCTTAGAAGTCTTAATAAGACGTCAATAGCACCAAATTTTATCGCCATATAAACAAGCTCTGTTTCATTTGGGGTTAGGTATGTATGCTGGAAGAATAAATTAGAATGTCATTTAAATGATACCAATGAACCTTACTTCATCTATTATTATAAGGGGCTAGCGAACACGGCGAACTTCGTACAGCCTACACGCATGGTGCACCCCTGTTCAAACAGTTTGCATGTGAAAAAAAAATAATAGTTTTTAGTATTTTTCTGTTTTTTTAATATTTCTCACCGTAAAACCTTCTCTGCACTACCACGAATATTTATACAAGACTAACCGAAACGGTCCAGCCGTTCTCGAGTTTATAAGAGACTAACGAACAGCCATTCATTTTTAGGGTTCCGTACCCTAAGGGTAAAACTACGCTACTTACTAAGACTCCGCTGTCCGTCTGTCTGAATGTCTGTCCGTCAGTCATCAGGCTGTATCTCAAGAACCGTGATAGTTAGACAGTTGAAATTTTCACAGATGATGTATTACTGTTGCCACTGTAACATCAATACTTAAAACTAGAATAAAATAAATACTTAAGAGGGCTCCCATACAACAAACGTGATTTTTTGCTCGTTTTTATAGATAATGGTGCGGAACCTTTCGTGCGCGAGTCCGACTCGCAATTGGCCGGTTTTATTTTATATAAAGATTATCATTGCTCCAATATTCTACTTTTTATTATCCTACTTCATCGTATCTAGACGGAAGGTGTCAAAAGACCACATCAGACAGCATTAACCAGCGCTCTCCTGATATAACAGTCAGTTCTGTAAAAAACACCCGGGTGTCTTCGCTTTGAAACTCGCCTAAGCTGTTTTTGTTATGAAGTGGGATCATAATTCATAATACTTTATTTGCCAAAAAACATGGTATAAAGATGACATTGTAAAATAAAAGTGCACAATGTTTTGCCAAGAATTTTAGCATGTAAATTCAATTTACACAATTCAATTTAAACAATTAAAAAAAAATAAACAAATTTTCATTATAATACTTAATTAAAATTATATTAAAACGTCACTAATCTTTAAATTGGTCAAGTTTAATAAAATCAATGGAATGTGCGGTCAAGTAATTCTTTTATGTATTAAAGATAAATAACACTTGAAAAAATCATCGACCTCAGGTTGGACCTGAGGTCCCACCTGAGGTCGATGATTTTTTCAAGTGTTATTTATCTTTAATTAAACCTTGCATGAAATTGCTAAAAACAAAAATTTATAATTCTTTTATGTCATAAATTCTTTGGTCCATAAGCCAATTACGCAATTTGGTCTTTAAAAGATTCATATTATGGTTTTTAATGTCACTCGGAATTTTGTTATATATCTTAATAAACATAGATACACAACTTTCATGGGATGACACTTAAGACCAACCTGTTAGGATTTCTTTTAAGCATACAGTTAGTATCTTTAGCTTTCATAAATAGGTAGTTTTTCGTATTTCTTTACAAAGCAGCAAATTTCAAAAATGTACAATGGTAGAAGATCAAGTCTTATAAAAGCTGATCTGCAAGACTCACCCGGCGATCATATTTTTTTTACTTATGGTCGATAAATGAGTACATTGTCGAAGGCAGCATGGCTATTTCCAGGATCACTAGGTAGGCCATTCTTTTGAGCTCGTTCACTTTGCTATTGGTGATATTTTTGTCAATTTTCATCTTTTGGGACGATGATCTGCTTATGAGCTCTAATCTTTTAAAATAAAATCAAACTGTCTGGCTACCAATGATATAAATTAAGCACTTTGGAACTATGTTTACGAATTAATATTAAGTAATTCCGCACTGGTTGTACCTAGTCTAAAATCAACAGACAACTATGTAATATCTAGTAGTGGAAACTATTAAGGCTAATGTTTTATTTAATGTTTAATTAGCTCAAATGTATTAGGTCAAGCTGTTTGTTTCCCTAATAAAGAAAATAAAATAAAATAATAAATATAAAATTGGCTAGATATTTAAGTACCGAAATGTATGACTTGAGTTACAAGTTACGAGATTGAATTAATTCTGGATTATTTGCGTTCAATGTGAAATATTACGTCACTACACTAATTGGGCTTTAACAATAAAAGAGAGACATGTCTCGATACTAAATTTAGTCACCATGAATAAGTTTATTTAATCGTTCAAGTTATTAAAATATCTAGCGCCAGGCATGAATCCTGAACCAGAAGATGCAAAGTTGCGTTGTACAGAATTACTAAAATATCCTGCATGACGTTTATCAAACTAAATAAGCACCTTACCGCTAAACTTACTCTGAGATAGTACTTGTTTAAAATAGTTTCATCAAAGCAAAAGTTTCACTCAGTCTCGGGACTAGCTAGAATAAACATCCGGTAATCGAACACGCCGACTCCGGGTATAATTCAAGGACTTTATCTTAGCAACACGGAGTGTTCATCAATCAACGTCCACTAGGTTAGGGTTTGTCTTCATCAACTGCGGGGAAACGGTTAATAATAAATTTTTGGTGATGAAATTTTCTTAGTAGCGCTGTGATTCACTTCATTCTCGTGTTAATTGGTTCAATAACCTCCCTTTCGCCACAGTACATATAATTTTATATCTAGCTTTCGCCTATGATGAAATTTTTAGTCTAATAAATTAGGTAGTTTAACAATTGTCATCATCTTAATCAATTTATTGAGTAAGTGTTGCTGCGAGTAAGTAAGTCAATGACGACCTCTGTAGCCGAGAGGCGTGCACGCCGGACTATAATGTGGCGCTGCCATCTCCGAGGTAGGTTCGATCCCTGGTCGGGTCAATGTAGAAATCGAACTTTTTTATATTGTCTCGGGTCTGGGTATTGTGGTACCGTTGTTGCTTCTATAATACAGGTGCTTTAGCCTGAGGATCATTATTGTTATTGCAGTAGATACATGTCGTATCTACTGCCGAATCGACAATGCCGTCACGATTACTATAATTTATTGATTGGACTAACTTACCTAGTGACGTCCAATCCTAATTATGTGAAGTAATCTCGTCCTCGTTTTGTACTATGTAGTAGGCACCTTTGTGTAACTACGCGATCTACAATGTTTAAAGTATAGCGCCTTAGAGCGCTATTTATACTGAAAAAAATAAAAAACACAACCAATGGCATCCTGTCCCTGGTGTCACGTTTGACATCTGTCAATCTTAATGTCATTATTTCAAAGAATAGGTACACAACTTTCAACATCAAAAAAGGGGTCATAAAAGCGTATACATATATTAAGGACAATATATATAATTATATATACATTCGTATATATATATTTCTAAAAAACCTAGAATCAGGGCTGGGCTGGGATTAGAACGAGGACGAGATTACTTCACATAATTAGGATTGGACGTCACTAGGTAAGTTAGTCCAATCAATAAATTATGTTCCATAATCTCGTCCTCGTTTTGTACTATGTAGATGTTCAAAGAGGAAAGTTGTGTTGCAAAATCAATAAATCATTTATTATGATCACATACCTAATGATTTGCTGAAGTTTGAGATGTAAAAATTTTTAGGTGTTATTTTATGAAGTATCTGTTAGTAAGTAGATACTTCATTCAAATTTTATCTAACGCGGGTGTAGTTGTTTGATTCATCATAAGAATTAATCAATCAACTCTGAATATCAAAACATCTTCAGATCTATACAACCCTGTATGATAATATAACTTTGCATGATGTAACCACCATGTATAATGGTGCAACCCTGTATGATAATACGACCTTGTATGATGTTACAACCCTGTATGCTGGGACAACCCTGTATAGTGGTACAACCCTGTATGACGGTGCAACCCTGTATGACGGTGCAACCCTGTATGATGGTACAATCCTGTTTGATGGTACCACCCTGTATGGAGGTACAGCCCCGTATGATAATACAACTCTGTATATTGATGCAGTCAACTGATGACACCGACGACCGTTGTACCATACTTACAGGTGAACCAAGAAGAAGAAGCAAATCACTCATAAACTCGAAAAAAGTAATCTAAACGGAAATGGGAAATGAAACTGACGCAATAGCGATTTTCGCAATAGAAATTATTTATGCATAAACTAAAGTTTACACAAACGGAGTCGCGGGCATCAGCCTGCTTAATGTTATCATGAAAACAAGAAAATGATTTAAGCTAAACCTAGTCTCATTTATCTAAAAGAATGTACATACTTAGTAAATGGGTAGGTATTTAAAAAGGTAACTTTACCCCAGTACAAGTGGTATATGGTAATAATTTTATAAAAATGATTATTTTATTATATTCAAATAGAAATCTTGGTAAATAACTTTAATGAACCATCTGTTCAATGTACGGTAAACAGCACGTTTAAAGTTACCACCCAAAAAGTTAAAAGTTCTTCAACAGATTTTTAACTTTAAGCCTGACTTGTAGAAATCATTTTCAATTAATAAAAAACGATGATTTGTGGTAGGTTGACGAGCTGTTGTCTGTACTTATCAATGGTTCAAAATAAATCAATATTAGTGTTTAATATGGCAAATACTTCGTTACCTATGTGTTATTAAATAAAAAATAAAACTAATAGAAATACTGCAAGTATTGATTCAGTCGGAGAGGGATTCACATACATATTTACTGGCAAGGAATAACCCACCGATTCCACGTAGACTGAGATTAGTTTCCTTTAGTTAACAATGGTTTCAACATTATTATAGTTAATGAGATTAATTTTTGATTAATCTTGTTAGAAAACCATTGATAGAAAACAAATTAATAATATACAACTGGAAATCAGTGTGAAACTCCTGCACTGTATGTGGATCTCCAGGGGGGAAATAATAGGTTACTGAAACAACACAGTTTCTGAAACCTAATAAGAGAAAGATTCAACACTTAACTGATCAATGCTTGTTCAACTGATAAAATAAAAAATAAAAACTTACCAATAAGTCTCATCTAATAAGATAGAAAAAATATTCAAACTTGAATTTTCCTGTGGTCCAGACATCAGTCTGGTACCCTGACAGCCTCAATCCAATAACGAGGAGTGTGAACATATTTGTCAAGTACTGCCAGCTGTCACCAATGCCTTGATTGTCAATTGTATTCGGTTTATTTTCAAATTTTCAGTTGAAATTTTCATTTTATATTAATCATCTCCATATACTTGCTACTTTGATAAAATAACATGTCATACAGGTAGGTACTCTTAAGTTTGGAGCTTAATAATAGCTTGTAGTTTATAAGAAACATAATTAGTAGGTATTATATTAAGACAATTTTAACTTGTTTGGGATGTTTTATGTTCTATTTACAAAATCTGAACTGATCTAAAAATGTTCCTTAGTCTTCCATGGTCTACTCAACTGTAAAATAAAATTATTTGTTACAAAACCATATGACAAGTGTATAAGGGTCATATAATGGTATTACAAAAACTGAACTGATTTAAAAATGTTTCTTAGTCTTCCATGGTCTATTTAACTGTCAAATAAAATTATTTGTTACAAAACCATATTACAAGTGTAAAGGGTCATATAATAGTGTATCATTTTTGTAAATGCCTATTAATAAGGCTTCATAAATCTTCCCATGGATTTTTGACTGACTCTAAAAATTTTGGAATACAGTGATTAGTGTTTATAAAATGCTTTTTACAATGGTTACATTATATTATTGCCAAAAAGTAAATAAACGTTTTATTTGTAATCAATAAGATGAGTGTGCCTTTCTCTTGAATTGTTCACACTTGATGAAGGCAAGTAGCCTAGCCTTGACTTTCAGCCAGACTATTAGAATAGGTATTATTATGTGCATTTATAGGTTATTATGAAAACTTAGAATTTTGTTAAGGACTTAATGTATTAGATTTAATGTAAGTCTAAAAAAGGGATTTCACATAACTTATGAAACAATAACACAAATATGCACTAGTTAACAGACCAATTGTAATGGTCTTCAAGCAAGGACCTAGCATTCCCATGTTACAAGGTACAAGATTATGCATATGACCAAGGGCAGTATGCCCGACCCGATTGGGAATCAAACCCTGTAACTTCCAATGTTAAACCACTACACGAATCTGGTACACAGAATATCCTTTGATTACAGATATTATTTAGTGATTGCAAGTTATGTTTATTTAATTATTCAAACTTACAATTTTATGAAAGAAAAAAAAAAATATATATTAAAAAACACAAAACTGTGGTTTAGCTTTTAAGTATGTGTATGCCAACTATTATAAACTGGCTATGCTTTATAATGTTCTTCCTCTTGGGCCAACATCAAGATGTACATCAATAATATTAAATGCTTGAGATGGAAATTCACACTGCGAGAAGTCACAATTGGTATAAGTGCTATTTCATTGTCTTGTATGTATGTGAATGCAGCAAAAAAGGCCAAGTGTATCTGAGACTTGGTAGCCTTATATATGTGGAAGGCCCAATTCTAAATTAGTAAATATATTAGAAACATATGAAATGTCAAAAATTTAAAATCTAATTGAAATTGTCTAGGTATGAGTCTGTGACTTGGTTACTCAGAAGTCTTTTAGCCTTTAATATCAGCTGATAAAGGAGCTTCTTTCTGTGATTTCTCTTGAGTCAAAATGTTGGGTAGAAAAAACTGCTAAGATCGAGGGTGGACACTGTCTTGGTGTCTCAGTACCAATATTTACCCCCTCCTCTTTTTCTTCAGCTTCAGTGGTGCTCAAGGAGCAGTGGCACCTTGACATTTTGTATTCAAATATATATTCAATTTCAATTGATGAAGTCAGTCTATGATTGCTTTATATAATGAATTGCAGATCCACAATATGTTAATTAATAATGTTAAGCCAACAAGCTGACCCCTCGTGAAAGCAAGTGGAAGTGGTAAAATTCTGCTGCGAGATAGAAAAGGTAATTATACTGTTTTTTTGGTAATTATTTATGCGACATCAAATAAGCTGGAACAAATGTGTGATGTTTACAGCTTACCTGCTGATATTATTAATCCTTTGTAGTATATTTGTGGTGCAAGACATTTATTCGTTTCACGGTCAACCCTTCATCAAGACTACTAGGGCCGATGTCATGTTGTCTCAGGTCAATATCTTGTGATGACACTTTAGAATGAATAGCCCAATCCACCATCAAGGCTCTGTTTTGTAGTCATTCTGAGACAATGCAGCAGCTAGAATGAACATGTGATCACCACGGCCAACCTCCCGTGAAGGCTCCGGGTCGTCATTGATCATTGGTTCTGAGTTGACTTCCGTTGTTTTCTTGATTTATTTCTCACAGGCTTTGGGCTCATAGTCAACCCTTCATGAAGACTACTAGAGCAAATGTCATGTTAAGTCTCAGGTCAATATCTTGTGACGACACTTTGGAATGAATAGCCCAATCCACCATCAAGGCTCTGTTTTGTAGTCATTCTGAGACAACGCAGCGGCTAGAATGAACATGCGATCACCACGGCCAACCTCCCTTGAAGGCTCCGGGTCGTCATTGATCATTGGTTCCGAGTTGACATCCGTTGTTTTCTTGATTAATTTCTCACGGGCTATGTTGAATGTGGGGTGAACAGCTAAAATGATCATACTATCATCACGGCCGATTGGTTGTGGCTGTCGATTACGAGGAAATCCTCGTAAAAGCCCCGATGTCAAGTCAGCATAGCAGCACTCCCTTGTTTTCTTGATTAAATTCTTGCAGGTTATGGAGGTCATGTTTCGGTAAACGTAGTGTAGGACTTCTCTTAACTCCACGGACCGACGACTTCAGTAACACGGCTGAAAAAGAAACTGTATGCCAAGCAGAAGCGGGACTGCAATAGATAGGCGGTGTCGACGTCGTTTTGAATCACAAATAGTTATAAAACATCTCCAATTGGCACTCTTTCTTTCTTGAGACTTCGTCAACCTTACTGGCCAATATTTTATAGTTTAAACACGTTACTAATCCAGTAAAATAAACGCGTGTGAAAAAATTTACGTACGATCGCGCAGCGTACAAAAAAGTACAATGACATTAAGATTGACAGATGTCAAACGTGACACCAGGGACAGGATGCCATTGGTTGTGTTTTTTATTTTTTTCAGTATAAATAGCGCTCTAAGGCGCTATACTTTAAACATTGTAGATCGCGTAGTTACACAAAGGTGCCTACTACATAGTACAAAACGAGGACGAGATTAAGGAACATAATTACTTAGCCACACTCAGGTTAGAACCCAAAACCTTTAACTGATTAGCAAGCATTTTTATTTTTGTACTACTGAGATCATCATAAAGAGAGAGTTGGCTTAGTGGCTCGGAGATTAACCTTGAACTCAAAGGGTCCCGGGTTCGATTGCCGGTACAAGTCAATTTAGAAACTATCTTTTGTAATTAGGAAGTTTCACAGGAGGCCGGAAAATAAATATTGTATCGTTTAGTGCATATACACCGAGACATTTAAGTGGTTGTTTTCCCGCGGCAGAATGATTTACCTTTAGTAGTACTATCGAACTATGCGAGTTATTATTTTTATTAAATTAAAAACAATTTTGTTCTCAATTAATAAAAAAAAATATCATAAACTCGAAAGCGTGAAAAACGATAGTTTCTTTAACGAGATGTGACGTATTTGGGTTCTGCCTACCGCACTAAATAAATGTTTAAAGTAAAAGAAGCTTCCGCACAAAGTAATACAGCATAAACGGCATCGCACGCGCTGCAGGCGATTTGAATTTGAATGCCTACAGGTGATTTGAATAAAAAAAAACTTCATTAATCTATTGTACTACTAAGATAGAATCATTTTACTGCGGGGAAACAACCACTAAAATTTTGCGGTGTAATTATTTATTTTACTTTTAATAAGTTACATTAAGAAACGATTGGTGTACTGGAACTATTAGAACACACCCACTATGATACTTTATAATTTGGCTTGTTTTTTTATATTTTGTTTCACCCTTTATTACTAAAATAATAAAGTAGGTAACATTATTAATATCTGACTCACTGCTACCCGCTGCTATCAAGGACTTGACCTATTTAAGAAGACGATAATCATCTTAACTTAACTGGAAATTCTGTGAATGCTAACAGGAATGCAGAACTTAACGTGATAAAGGTATCCAGTTATACCTTTTAAATATTTAAATTAAAAATGTATTTGATGATATATCCTGAACCACAGAATAATAAAACAGGTAACATCAAATTTATTTTATAAACCGACTTCAATAACGAGAACGGATTGTACTGGCATCACTGCAAATATGACGCGAACCCTTTTTTACAGCAGATCCCATTTAAAGATAATAAAAAACATTGTATGATAAACATACAAAAAAAAAGGATTACAACCATATGAATCTGTAGAGCAGATCTAAGTTTTTGGCCCAGAAACAGCGACAATCTACGAGTTTATATAGTGATGCAGAAATGTAGTGTCAACATCGATAGATTAAAACGGTCACTGGTAAGATAACAAATTATACCTGTAGCACAATGGTTAAAGCAAATCTTTTCATATTTAGTATGCATATTTCTTAAATCGTATTATTTTTGTTACTTCCATTTATTATTTAATATTCTTGTCAAGGATGAATACTAATAATAACAGTATTTCTATTGCTAGCGAGTTTTCTAAAGCTACTTTAAAACTGTCTTTATTGTGAATTGCCTGTCATCATATCAGCCTGTTGCAGTCCACTGCTGGACATAGGCCTCCCCCAAGGGGCGCCACAGCGCACGATCTCCCGCCCTTAGCATCTAGTCGCTGCCGGCTGCCTTCTTCATTTCGAATTGCCTGTCGATTTTGTAAAATAAAAACTAGAAGGTAGCAAAAAACTGGCTCTAGAACTCGTCTTGGTGATGTAAACATACTTGGCCTCTATTTTATTTATGAAGTGAGAGTACATTATTTATCGTTGACAAGTATGTTTAGCATCGAAAAAAATACAACCTGTTATTTTTACATCTGGCTAGCAATGTCCGGTCAGGGAAGATAATGCTATCGAAAACCATTAATAGCATTGCACTATCGACAGTTGAATTACTTACTACTTGCCAAATAATTTATCGATAAAGTGCCAAATAGCATCACTATGTATTTAGTGGACAAACCAAGCTCTGAATAGTTTGCCGTACAAGTCTCGGCCAAGCTTGTGTTTACACAAATTGCCAACAAATTGACTTACTACTTGGGGCTTGTTTGCTGTATTGTACTTGATTTCATTGTCTTTGTTTGTGTAGGACAGTGTGCTGTTCAGCTGAGCTAGAAACAAGCGGAGTTGCATGCGAACAGGTGTTACATTACTTTAGTATGAATAAATTACTTGGATACCAAATAAAAGGTGATAGGTTGAATGGCAGACATGACATACTTCTACAGATAAAATATATCGTGTATTCACACAACTTTTACAAGAGGAACCAATGAAATCTAAAAAAAAATCGGCTGACAAGACAATTAATTACTTACATTGAAGTTTTTATTTATTTTTATGTGGGCCATGCATGCAGTGGGACGTATTGACGACCTCCGTAGCCAAGAGGCGAGCACGCCGGACTATATATGGCGTCGCCTTCTCTGAGGTTCCGTGTTCGATCCCCGGTCGGGTCAATGTAGAAAACGAACTTTTCTATATTGGCTCGGGTCTAGGTGTTGTGGTACCGTCGTTGTTTCTGATTTCTATAACACAAGTGCTTTCAATACTTACCTTAGGATCAGAGCAATGTATGTGATGTTGTCCAATATTTACATCTCATAAAGTATAGCCAACACATGAATATTAGCAGGATAACGAATGAATATTAGCAGAATATGAAGGTCAGAATAGTTTTATTTTCCGTGATATCCTCCACTGAGCTTCCCATTGGTGTTACGTCATTATTTTTATTTATTAGAATACTTGTTCTTTCAAAAATAATTCAAAAATGTTCAAAATTTATGTCTGCTATTTTTGAGTTGTTAGTGGCACAATGTTTACGTTTGCTGGTCATCCTGTTTGTAATAACATTTTTGGTTTATTATCTTAGTTGCATTGTTTTATAATAAAAAATAAAAGATTGTTACATGTTATGTTTATTATATTAAAATAAGAAAATATAAGGATTTTTTTCTTATACTATTAATACCAACATTTGTTACAATTTCTTTTATATCATTTTTACTAAAAACTTTGGTTTTGTTTATTACTTACCACAAATAAAATATTCAGTTTAACAAACATTTTAATATTTTAATTACAAATAAATACTAAGATGCAATTTGGAAATGTGATATAATACACAGAAATATCCATTTATTTTAAACTCAATGAAACGGGAATTAACGCGATCATAATTTAGGTACAAAATGTGACCTCTTTTGCCTGACGTTTCGATCGGGTTACACCGATCGTGGTCACAGGCTGACTGGAACAGCGATGTCTTCACTCCGTATGAGAGGCAGATTCTTCATCTACCCTACTAATATTATTTTCACGCCAAGTACCGTCACACACTACACTCACTGTGTCCCTATTCTGCACACTAACCGCCGTGTCCGTATTCAGGTGAGAACTCGATCGCAAACAAAACGAGATTGTCTATTTTTAATCACTGGATTCCATGTCGCGGCTAATATGAAACCGTCTTCCCGATTGAAATGTTCATACTTTTTGATTTCAATAGCTTCACGCACAACTCTTGAATAAATTTGGCGTTCCGTGGAAAGAACTTGCGTTTGATGAAATTCAATCCAGTAACAGTAACCCGATCGAACGTCAGGCAAAAGAGGTATCATTTTGTACCTAAATTATGATCGCGTTAATTCCCGTTTTATTGAGTTTTAAATTATGCAACGCGAAAGTTTAAAAGTAATTTTAGCCATTTATGTTTAAAAATTAATGATGAATGTAAAATTAAAAAGTATAAAATTGATTTTCTTAATACATTTGTACAAAACTATGCAATAAAGAAGTTATTATAAATGTGATAAGTTAATAAATAAGCAGTTGTTATTTGTCGTGTGTTTTAAGCTGAGTGTTAAGTAATAATATTGCTTTTAACTTCTCAAATACTTTGTCGTGTAATACTTTTCAGGTTAAAAACCAGTAAATTTCGCTATTCACGACTTGTCTTCTTTATATTATATTTTTGTTCTGTGAAACGTGGAAGTTGTTTTGAACCATTTCATTCTAAAAACTAAGGTTCATTATACTTTAACGTTTGGCCTTCCTCGCCATTGACATCCTCCCCTTCATCAATCATCCACCCCCGAAGATGTTCTCAGTTTTCATCAATACAAAACCGATCTTGCGACTCAATCAGCAATTTTAGCTTTCAAAACAATTTAACGAATTTCAGAAATAAATATTTCAGTTGCGATCTCTGATTTTTAAATGTACGCAATCCCTTTGTTTTCCAGACAACGCCAATTATTCAGAAGTGATTAAGTTACAAAACAATGTTATCTACATCTCAATTCAAAGGGCAACGAAGGAATTTCAACAACATAAAAGCCCAAATACTGAACTGACACTCAATATAGGGCGCTGCTATTTCAGTATCGAAACAATATTTGGTACTATATTTTTTTGATAAAAACCTTACTATTATTACTTAATACATTGGTTGACAATGTACCCCTATAGGATTCAACCACCTTCTCCTCCAATCAGGTGGTAGCAGTTATGCAACTTAATGCAGAAATAAAATTCTGCTGTTTTTTTACTATATAAAAATGAGAATCGCTGTCACTACAACAGTTCAGAAACCGTCTAACTACTTGCAAACAAACTTTATCTAGCTAAATACTAACAAGACATTTTGTTTAAACCCAAAATCCGTGGACATACAAGACGCCATAACAACGGTTGAGCGCGCGGAGCAAATAGCCCGAAAATAATGAGTTTTCTTAAGCAAACAAGAACACCGCTATAGTTTCTACAAAACTGGCAAACGTTCTAACTAGTGTTGCTTATTGATAGTCATATAGTCGAATCAAAAATATCGATTGAATAAAATTAAATGAATCAAAAATAAAAAACATTTTGCAAAATTACTAAATTTTGCATCAGAATGTATTGAAAATTAAAGCAACACCAAATAGATACTGATCCATACTCATACAATTTGCAAAAAATCAATAAATAAATGTGTTATCTTGACGTAGTTAACAGTCGGTTCGTTGGTAGTTATTTGACAAGAAACGTGTAGTAATCAATTAGTATGAGTAAATTTTCTAAAATATGGTACCAGTACTACCACTTGTGGACTTTGGCAGTTGTAATAGAATTCACTGTTAAAACTATTATGTTCCGATAATACTGTACTTTTAGAAGTCGTATGTAGGTAGAGAACCTGATTTTCGAGTAGACCATCAATAGTGTAATTATCGATAACTTAACAACACTAGAACTGGGTTGCTTGAGATAACGTCCTTTGTAGAGATTTATTTCCAAGCACTGTCGTAGGAGTATACCTGGGAACTAATTGAAAGAAAATAAGAGCAACTAAGAGAAAGCTAGATAACTGAACATTTTGGTGGTTTATTTAAGGACATTATGTTACTTAAAGAATGTTTATTAGTCCATTCTTGCAGTAGGTACAATCTCACACAGTTCAAGTTACCGGACTGTATTTTGTAGGTACTCATAATAAGAACCATAAAATTGCATGAAACCAAGCCAACAATAAATATTTAGTTTTTAAACAGATTAGACAGTTTAGAAGACATACATATTTTAGTTGGACTCAGCTCGGTAAAGGTATCTCACATATTCTGGCCGGCATTTAGGTTTGGCAGTATTTGTCGAACAAGAAAGTCGACCCGAAGCATCTATTACATTAGATCCATATCTATATATAATTCGGTTATGTTATGGTATATATAGTTTATTTTTTTCGTTCTTCAGTTTTTTTTTCTGTAATAAACAAGAAGTGATAGTAGCCCTCCGGGGTCAGATTCTTGCATCGAATCTGTGTGTCGAGAGCTTCAATCCACGCACATATTATCCTACTCACACTTGTTTAGTAATGACGGAGTATATCGTGAGGAAAATGTCGCATTCAGATAGCATTGGATGTGTATATGATTTAAAAAAAGTAGGTAGTATCTTTGGTATTCCTTTTTTAGGGTTCCGTATAAAAAGGGTAAAACGGGACCCTATAACTAAGACTCCGCTGCCCGTCTGTCTGTCATTTTATTTCATTTCATTCCATTCATTTCATCTGTCCGCCTGTCACCAGGCTGTATCTCATGAGCCGTGATACAGGGCCGTTGCCGCTATAACAACAAATACTAAAAACCAGAATAAAATAAATATTTGAGGGGGCTCCCATACAACAAACGTGTTTTTTTTCTCGTTTTTATAAATAATTATGCGGAACCCTACGTGCGCGAGTCCGACTCGCACTTGGCCGGTTTTTTATCTCTTCAAGTACAATAACAGAGCGCTATAAGTCTAGACAGTTATCAGTTATAATTACCCAAGTTTAAAAGTACTCGATAAATTGAACCACAACAAAATCTAGTCCGCAAAAACAAATAAGCAAAAGTGCGATGGAAAGCGGATAAAACTCACCATCAGAAAGTTTTTGTTTATGTTTCTCCCCTAGGGAGCGCCCCAAGGAAAAGCTTTGTTGCTTTAAACGATCATAAACTTAGTTTTTAGAAAGAAATGACAGCTTTGGTACTGGCATTATTCATAAATGCATAGTTGGTACTGGCATTATTCATACATGCATAGCAAAGAAACGGCGGAGCGTACAGCGGGGCGTTGTGACGTTAACGCAATATAAATAAATAAATATGCGTCAGGCAACACACCAATTATCACGAATATTTATAATATAATACGAATTGGTTACGAATTACATTCTTGAATCACAAAGTATTGACGACCTCCGTAGCCGAGAGGCAGGCATGCCGGACTTTGGTTCGCCATCTTTGAGGTTCCGGATTCGATTTCCGGTCGCGTCAATGTGGAAAACGAACTTTTCTATATTGTCTCGGGTCTGGGTGTTAAAATACCATCGCTATTTCTGATTTCTATAACACAAGTGCTGTAGCTACTTGAAGATCAGAATGTATGTCTTGTTGTCCAATATTAAAAAGACAAGTATCAGATCTATGTAGTTTGCTTTTAGTCCCAGCACACCTAGGCTCAAGCTAACTTGCCTCAAATCATGAATCAAAGCGGGATCACTTGCGTGCATCGCAAATTACCTCGCTACTACACCAAAATGCTAGTTGGCACCACCAAACAATTGACATACTTTTTATGTGCTGTCTAAACGCACCTTTGCCTTATAATTTGTATGGCGATAGCAAGCTATGACGTCATTGTTTACCGGTCACAACTGCGTAAGTATTTATTGATTTTGAAGCAAACGAAAATCAGATTCTCGTAATAAATGATAATGAACCAGGCTATCGGACCAAAAATAAGGTGCCCAATTTAATAAATGATGTCAAAGAATTATTTATAATTGGACATTATGTGGACAACATCGCAATTGATAAATATATATATAATATATAACGTTAATATGATATAGTAACACTTAAACGCTCCGCTTCACGCTCCAGCGTTTTAAAATGACGCTCTTATAGTTGAAATAGGGTGTGTTGTACCGTATTTGCTTATAAGTTTGGCAAAGAAGTGTCCAAAAAACTTAAATGTTTGTTAAGTAAAAAACCTTTTGAAGTAATACACTAGCTGCTTGATCTAGCTTTGTACATTATTATGTATATTGTTGATGTATATTGGCAATAAATATGTATTTTAGGAAACTCGAAATTTTCAAGGGATTGGATATAAATCCATTAAAAGTTGGAAACATTACTAGCGGTGATACGATACACGCAAACACGAAAACGCTATAATTTGTAAGACGATAATTGATGTTTTTAAATTAAAAGAATATACCCCATTATACACATACAATTATTATTATTGTTACCTATATAATTACCTAATAACATTAGTTTTATCAGTTTCCATCTTCACTTTTGGTATCAATGTCAATATTTGACGACCGTCTGGTGTGTAGTGGTTCGCGCTCCGGACTACAATGCGTGGCGGTTGCGGGTTCGAATCCCGCAAGAGGCAAATGTTAGTGTGATGAACAGGAGCATTTTATAAACGTATTTAAGGATGTATATCCGTTATCCTAGTCGCTAGAATACAACCTTTACATAGTTTGGAGCTAGATGATTGGTGTGATTGTGGAAATCTTTTATTTATTTATTTTAACCTTCCTTGATTGATATACTTAAAGTAAACGTCTATTCTAATATCCAAACAGAATTTTAATCAAAAAACTTTCGAGAAACAAGACTATGGAAATTCTGTTGTTGCAAAAGGCATTCGTGGTGCTTACGACCAATTTTATGAAGTAAAATGTCCGAAAGTATTATTTTTATTACTGTACTGGCAAAGAGTAGAGTTCTCAAACTTACTCGTAGTTAATTTAAGTGTTACTAAAACCATCTTATGTAGTTTGAGAAAGCATTACCAAGTTTCAATTAACGAGTTAATTTTCACCAGAAACCGCCATAATGAGCGGAGCAACTAAGAATATTATCAAAAATTTAATTTTCCTTCGTACGACGCGGTCATGCTGTTAAGTAAAGCGGTAAAAAGCGGTTGTAACCAGTAAATAGCCGTAGAAAAGAGGATTTTCACTTAAACAAACAAAATTATCTTTTCACTCAATCTCAAAATAGATAACCAATTTTGAACCTTATTGGTCAAGTTTTAAGGATAGTTAGAAAAAAATACTGATTCTTAGCAAGGAAAATGTGAAAAGTGCTATGTAGGTATGTTCTGGTTCTGAAGTAAGTTCAAGACATGTAGGTAATGTTATTTATATGAAAATTTGTAACTGTTGGGAAAATACGCAAGCTAATGATTAACTGTGTCTTTTCTGTACGTTTTTTAAAATAATGTCTCGTACGTAAAGTACCTTAAGTAAAATTATGGTCATGCCAGTTGATATTTAGCGTCATACCCATACTAGATAGTCTTTGTATAATGCCGTATTTTTCTTTCCCCGTACCTAAGTATGTGTAGGTCTGTCTATACAGGGTGGCTTTTTTATCACTGTCCAAACCTTCTGAGATGACTCCCTTGATATTATAAACGAACAACTCTTACAATTGGACCAACTCCCTAACTCGAAAATAAAATTCAAATGTTCCATACATTTTGGTCGAATGAATATTGATGTTTTGTCCGGAACAGCTTATTAATTTTCTAGTCAGCGAGTTGGTAAAATAATAATAGTTTATCGTTTGTATCACGAGAGTCATCTCAAAAGGTTTGGACGGTGATAAAAAAGTCAATCTGTATATCCGGTATGTAGTAAGGAAGTTTTGCTTGATTTCGAGCTAGCTACGTGATTGGTGTGTTTGATGAAAAGATTAGTTATTTATTAGATCATTTATTTTCTAAAATTCAATTGGCACTTCATTAAAGAAATGAGCAACTGATTTATAATTTCATTTGTTTTTTTTAATGCAACGGAAAATAGTTCAAAGCTAGTGCTAAGCTTAATATAAGCAATCAGGCTTAAACAAATCTGTTAATTATAAAATTATCACACTATCCATAATAATTGTCCAATTCAGCGACATTGATAATTCCGTAATTAAAAGGTTAAAATCGAGTTACTCTCTTTGACAAAAACAGCATAATGAAAATGAACTTAATTACGAGGTGCAAAGAGATGATAATTGGTTGAAAATAAAATTATCAGTAGAACGCCTGTTGTTAAACTGAAAAATACGGCGACAACTTAATTAAACCGTAACGATCGTGTCCTGTCAACAAGGCTTTCGATTTTAACTAAAATTTTACTATTTCTCAAATATATTCTAATTTACTGTTAGTTAATATTTTAAGCCTTATATTTGGCGACGGACTCGAACCTTCTTTATCTATTTTATACTTTATTTACTGTTTTTTTTTTTCGATTTTGGCTTGTGATTTTGGTACCGAAGTAAACATGATATTGTAATAAACTGATTTATTCATTTCGGCGTATTCAAGCGTGTCTTATTTCGGGTGCCAAAATCACAAGGGGTAAATATTTAATATGATTAGACAGATGAGCATGGATGGATATTAAAATAACTATATTTGATTATAATAGCGTCAACTATAGTTGGATAAGAGGACAGGCAAAAATGCGACGGTTGAGTGTTAAAAATAAAGACACGTGAAAGAAAGAAACACAAGAAAGTAGACACCGTCATATAAACTATAGTTTACTTGATCCATGGTAATACTAAAATTGTTCATAGTTCCGTTTAATACCTACGATTTATCTAGTGGTGTTATTGTTGATGTTTTATTGTTGCCCTATATAAAAAATGAACACCAGAATCAGACTCTTAAAGGTGTTTAAAAAATCATAAATAACCCTATATCAGCGGTTCTCAAACATTTTTTGCTCACGGAACCCTTTTGGAAAGCGTAATATTTCATGGAGCCAAATCAAACAAAGTGAAACTACTAAGTGTTGAACCGTGGACCAGACATTAAAGAACAGCTGTTTTTTTTCTTATTATTATTACAAGTACTCTCGCGGAGCCCCTACGGAAGCTTTGCGGAGCCCTACTGCTCAACGGAGCACACTTTGAGAATGGCTGCCATATACAAAAGATTAATAACGGCGAGGTAACTGCTTTCCCGGGCACACTGTATTTAAAGAATAAAGTGTCTAATTGAGCTTTCCTTTTCTTAAGACAGTTAAAATAGTCATATTCTTTTAATCACAAAATTATTATTTTTTTACAGCCAGGCTTTTTATGTATGTTAACAATTAAAAACTCATGCTTGGTCTTGATTGAAAGTAGAGTAGGTATCAAACTGTCAGTTAGAGAGACCAATATTATAATTGTGAAGGTTTCGATATTAATTACTTACGCATCGACTGGAATCGAATGACTGGAATTAGCTAAAAAAAAACACATTTTTATCTAACTTATACTGGTATATTATAACAACTTATACCGATTGTTTCTTTAAGATGTAATTATGCATTCCTCTTTTGCCTCTACGAGTAAAGTTAACGCAGACGAAGCTTCTGGCAGAAGCTAGTTATTCCATAAAAACTGTCAGAGATTGGAATGGATATGAAATCATATCGAAAATACACAATATTTTATTGCACTTGCTACATTAATGACACCTCGTTATTTTTGTTACATTTTCACCACGTTTACTTGTCACCAGATGTTTTGCTGTCGAACAGTTACCATCGAAAATGCACATTGAAATTTAAGCTTTAATTGCCGATAATTAACGACATTGCAGATATTATAGTTTATAGTACAAAATTATGTGAACACTTAATAGTAGGTACTTAAGTGGTTATTTAATTTTAGGTCGACTTTGTTCTGTGGGATTAGAATAAAATTGATTAATTTTTGCTTAAAGACACTTTACACGTATATCACTGTAAAAAAAACAAAAATTCCTTGATATAGCCCCAAACTAAGCAAATTTTCCAATAATCACATTGCATTAAATGTCTAGCTAGTCCCAAACTTAGCGAAGCTCGTTAACCTACCTACTACAAAACCTCGAATTTTCTCAATAGATATTTATATGTTGATTAGTAGATTGATCTCTATATGTCGGAATTAAAGTTGAAAATCAGTTAGATGACCTTTAACTTTTTGAGTAGGTTGATCTGCTGTTGAGTGTACTATGGTGACTGAACAGATAAAATACTTAAATGTATTTAATCCATAGATTTAAGTACAAATACTCATTGTTTATCACACGAACATTTACCCTTTGTGATATTATGTCCTGATCGAGTAACCATACTCTATCTTTACTTATTATTGGCTATTTAAATACTCTCATGCCTGTGATGCAGCACACCTATCGGACTTTTCATACATTGTCTACCCACTTAATGTGAAAACTATTAAAAAATCCTGCATTGTTAAAAGAACATTATAACCCAAGTCTTAAGTCTAGCTATTTTTTTTGTGACAGTGCAGTTGGAAAACGAAGAATTACTCTACTAACATTATCCTCTACTTATAAACGTTTTAAGTAAACATTAAAAATTTATCTAACAACGAAGAATTCCCGAGTCTTATTTCCAACGGTCTCGAAATATTTAAATGACTTGCGCTACACACAGATATGAAGATAAGGAAGTAATTAGTGATTAAGAAAAATAATTTTCAGTTTCCCTTCTTGAAAAATACTTTAAAATCGAACTACGGAAAGTTATTATCTTGGGCTCCATCTACAGATTCTAACCATCTTCTTGTTGCCAATGTGGTAGACCAATGTGCAGTAATGAGTCGTGTATAAAAAGCCTTCTTGTATACAATTGCATATTATACACTTGAGTGAAGCACTGCAACTTGAACGTTGGTGACATAAAATTAGTAATACTTTTCAAATTCAAATCATTTTAGATTTAGAATCATTCGTCTTAAGTTCGCAGCCTGCTTAAGCCTTTCCAGCAGGGCTAGCATGCGAAACACTATAAAATTTTGTCGTGGCAGTTTATCGACTTTTGAATATGTCGTTTTGTCTTCGACAATAACAAAGAAAAAACCAAAATATCATGGCAATGCCGTGTTATATCGTAAAAATAAGTGGCTACGAAAAACAGGAGACCCTAAAAATATTAAGAATAAGGATTCGAGAAGTTTGTGATCCGCTGGGTTAGGGAAAACGACAAAAATTATCGTCGAAGACAAAATTTATCTTGTCTGTCGATAAAATAACCGATGCGCGCATGCTAGCCCTGCTGGAGGGCTTTTGCTAAGTGGGACCGTACTTGCACTTCTTTGATGGCTACTGTATGTTAATTGGAATCAATCTTAGAATTATAATTAATCATTTATTTGCTTAAAACATGGTAGTAAAAGTTAATACAAAGTCATTGTGTGCTCATGTTTTGCTACATAATGATAGCAAGCAAATTTAATAATATTTAATTAGTATTAGTACAATCAATCCTAAAATTAAAATTAAATTAATAGAAATAAATTCAATTAATCAACATCAAACAAATATATTGTAAAGCGAATGTCAACAAAAAAGTGAAATGAGTCATTTTAATAAAGTTGGTGTAGCGGCGTGTAAATAGCCGACAACACGCGGGGAGCTCAATTATGAAAGATTATGTTTGTAGATTAATTATGTTGATTCCTATGAAACCCACCCTGCGAATTGAAGAAAGAGAAATGGTTTCGTCGTCAGCACTAAAAACTATTGGCCCACTAACCTGCAGACCAGCTCAGGAACGCCTCACCAGCTCCTCTCCGCAGCTCACACCGTGAAGCACTTTCACGAAACAGATTGTCAAATCACTGCTGGGTATTTATAACGAGTTTCTTGCAACTTTCAGCTGTCCATCACGGAGAAAAAACGAACTCCTCACCAAAATTACGCGAGAAGAAGCGCCCAAGATTTCGAAAAAGTTAGGATTGCACACATTGGTCGGCGCTCGGTGAATGGTAGCCAAAACTATGGCGCTGGTGTCGCCAGGTTCAGCGAATCCAAGAGCGCGATCCTTATGGCACGTGAACCATATAGCCTCAGATACTAACTTATAGAAACCATTTGAAATGAATAAATTATTATTAAAGAAATTACTTAGGTTTGGTAATAATAAATATTTTAAAATTAATTTGGGTCACTTAAGGTGCCTAACCAAAAGTCATTTCAATCGCAGAAACTACGCCCACAGAGCCATTTATAAAGCCTACTCTTAAATAAATTAATAGCCAGTATTTTTATATTCATTTGGTAGATTATTATAGATACGCCCACACATGCAGAGGCTACTCTTCCCGTATTTACTGGATCCCGGCACGTCTTTGAGTATCAGTCTTTGGGGGCATCTTAATTTAAGGTTTCGAGACCTTTTAAAAAGCTCTTACAATCTTGTATTATGCGGTACCGATTACAGCTAATGTTTTTGTGCTCGGATTTTTGTTGATCGAATTAATAGTCTGTATGTCTCAATCATAAAGCCCGTCTGCAACTTCAACTGGATTGCTTGAATTTTTAAAAAGCGTTCTGCGATTTTTAACATGGAGACGTATTAGCTACTTAAATTACGAGTCTTCGGCCGCTTCGCGAGTACCAGTGTTTATATTAAATGCACAACCATTTGTCTTTGTATTTAACAAAGTAAAATGTGAGGAGATGTTAGGATATCTTGTTCTTTGTCACAAAATCAAATTATGACAGTATTACCTATTTACGACTGGATTTGACTGGACTGTGAAATATTTGAAACCCGGTGTTTTGTTCGTATTTAAAATTTAAATTGTGATTGTTTACTTAAATAGAAACAGCAGGAAAAAAAAACATACCAATTTATTTCGTCACGCCTTGTGTTACATATAATACGACAAATACGCGTGCAATAGGGATTCCGCACCATTATCTGTAAAACGAGCAAAAAACATTTTTTTTTTGTATGGGAGCCCCTTTAAATATTTATTTTATTCTGGTTTTTAGTATTTTTTGTTATAGCGGCAACTATCACGGTTCATAAGATACAGCCTGGTGACAGACGGACAGACTGACAGATAGACAGACAGACGGGCAGCGGAGTCATAGTAGGGTCCCGTTTTACCATAGCAAAGTAATTAAATACATTAAAAAAGGTAGTATACATAAAGGTAAATAGGTCCTAATAATCTTATCCTAAAATCGTCAGAAAAACTTGTCTTGAAGATCTAACTTTTGTATCGTCGACTAACCAAGTAACCAACAGATATTAAAAGTGCAGTAAAACAATTTGTCTTAGTATTTAATAAAATGGCGGTGATACTTAATCTTATTCTTGCCCTTTTTGTACACTGTCGTCCACCAAGTTCGCTGTTCCAGCAATTAATTAGACAAGCTGTGTTTTTTTGCTGTTGAAAAGACTGGTCGTGAAATAGTCAGCTTTGTTGTGATTAAATTGTCAATGAAACTTGTGGTACCTGTAGTTTTGTTCACTGCGGTTTTTCAAGAAAACTTTCTGGCTAGATTTTTGCTAAACAACACAATTACAGTAACATATTACAAACGGGTCTACCTTGTATCGCAGAATTTTTAATGTCATATTTTTATTATGCATATCAATGGATGGCTTGAACTTCATTTCGCAGAAAATCATTTGGCATTCACTCATTTATCAGACGTTCAAAACTCATAATCTCGTTACCCAGAATCATCTTTAGGCATAAATTTATTATCCAGAACGATGAAAAAGCAGAAACATCATAAAGCAGAAAGTTCACAACTAGAATCGTCTTCTGGCATACAATTCATATCTATAGTCATCAAAAGGCAGAACATTCATTATCATAGAAAGTTCACAGCCAGAATCATCTTTTGGCATACATTTCATATCTTTAGTCATTAAAAGGCAGAACTATCATAATATCTCAGAATGTTTACATTCAAAATCATCGTATGGCATACATTTCATATCCTTAGTACCTTATTGAAAACCTCATTTATATTTTTTCTAATGGTTTTTATTCCATTAGGGATACCATGCAAAGCAAGGCAAACATGCAGCATGCAAGCAAGCATGCAGCATGCAAGCAAGCATGTAGCATGCAAGCAAGCAAGCAGCATTCAAGCAAGCAGCATTCAAGCAAGCATGCATCAGCTTGCATATGGCATGCAAGCATGCAGCATGCATGACTTCTGTCATGGCATGTCGCATTTCCTTTTCTTAGTCTCTATTCAGAAAAGCTTTTTAGTCGCCATCATCACATTAACAAAATTATTATTTTTAAACTGAAAAGCCTATAATACTCCTGCTAAGCACTCGGGCATTTACGAGTATAAGGGGCTGGTCCGAAATAACAAAATTGCCTTTCTAACTGACACTTACCGTCCTTCAGGTTATGAAATTAGCGAATGAGAGTAATTAAATGAACCTTTAACAATTTCAGATAGGCTAGATATTAACGATTCGTAATTATTTATACAAAATGGATAATTTCAACGATATTACTGTTTCCGTTTGTAAAGTATAATTAATATCTTTCAGATAAATAATTAATACTTACATGCAGAATTATTGAGTTACATTATGCTTGATATACCGTGTTTTAAATGTCTCTGTTGTGTATTGAATGAAAACAACTTTTTAATATGACTATCGTAATAAGGTTTTTTACCCGACTACGGCGAAGCCAAAAGGAAGGGTAATGATTTTGGGAGTCTATGTATGTATGTATGTATGTTTGTATGTTCCACCGTAGCACCTAAACTACTGAACCGATTTTAATGAACAAGGTGTCAATAGATTCGTATTAATGGCCCGGGTAAAATAGGCTGTATAAATTTTATCAAAATTGTCTCAGACGGAATTAAAACGTCAGTTTTTAACCAAAAAAAAACTTAAATTGTGATAATCATCACGTGTTTGGTATTAAAAGAAAGTTCTTGGCTAGCACATTACGAATATGTATATATATCATATTGTTTCAGTCATAATCTATACATTTAAATGCTTTGTCCTGAATGACTGCCTGACGGATCAACGCACAGCCTAAGCCGCTGATCGTAGAGACCTGAAACTTGGAGTGTGTGTTTTTTGTATGACGTAGGCATTCGATAAGAAAGGAGTTTGCAAAATTCAACCCCAAAGTGGGTGAAACCGGGGGGCAAAGTTTGTATGGGACAACGTGATTTCATGGTCCAATCTACTTCAAATTTTGCATAAACATTCTTTAACAGCATTGACGGAAGACATGTTTTGTATTTTATTGAAATGCATCCCCTAGCGGGGTTAAATAGGGGTAGAAAGCTATTTTGGGGGTGATTTGCTTCGAAGTTGATATCAACACTCCTTAGCGAAGCTATAAAAGAAGAATTAAAAATAATTTATTTTAAAGACGGTTGTCATATCATTGTCATGTAGTGTCAAACACAAAGACATTGCAAATACATTATTTTGATGTGAAAAAAATGTGTTCGTAAGCTTCCTTAAACTTAGGATTTGCGACATATCTATGTAATCTTCTTTATAAATAAAACAAAGTCGTATTTCTTACAACACTTATAACTCGAGAACGGCTGGAACGAGTTTCATGGTTTGTAATTTGTTGGATTTGTCTCCGCCCCGAATAGTAGAATAAATAATTAAAAAATGGAAAAGCTGACGAAAAAAAAAACTGTTAGGCGTTACGAAGTTCGCCGGGTCAGCTAGTTATTAATAAAAGTAAACTAACTGAACTCAAGACTGGAACTACAAGATTTCTATATTACAATGAAGTTCTGACGGTACGATGGAGGTAGTAAAAGGCAGTCTAGAGACCATTTTTTGAAGCAGGAGCAGATCACGCAATCATTGAGGATAATGTACTTGGACGCAATTATCATTTGGGGCTAGCCAAGTAAAATAAGGCGGACTGCAGCCACGGACGTAAACTGCAGCCTCGCTCTGTTAATTCTGACCATGAACTTGACAGAAGAGACGTTACTTAAACGAATGAGATTTGATATAGCATACCAGCAAGCCAAGATACCTACTGTACCTACAGACAATGATGGTGTGATAATGATGTGATGACGTCAGTCTACTGATGGACAGAGGCATCTCCAAATGCACGACAGTGATCCCAATCCTTGGCTATTCTTTTCCATCCATTTCCAGGCTTAAGTAGAACATCGCATTATGACAGCAGATATTAAGGTTTAAGTTAGGCCAGAAATTGTAATGAGAATAAAGATAAGACCTAGGTATAATGTTTTTATGTTTAGTTTATGAACATAATTAAAAATAAATTTCTTTTCTTTAATTTTGTCTTAGCTCTTTACTTAACTTAGTTACTTTTGTTATTTACAAACACTACCGTTACAGGAAATAACCCCAATAATACTGATAGGTAGCGCCGCGCGCGATCCGCTCGTGAGCTGTACGCACGCAGCACGCGTTCCGTTACTCAATCGTTTGGTGCGCCTCCTTAGCACAACTCATGCTAGGCTTGTACAGAGCGCGCGATCTGCGCGCGTGCATTTCCAGTTCACTTTCCAGGTAGCTCATAGGTCGCGCGGCGCATTCGCCAGACTTGAACGCGGCCTTAGGTTAATAAGACCAGATCTGGCGAACGCGCCGCGAATGCGCAGGTCGCGCGCAGCACGGCCTGTGAGCTACCTGAAAAGTGAACTAATATAAATAATAAATACACGCGTGCAGATCAAAGCCTTGCATGAGTTGCGCTATGGAGGCGTACCAAACGATTGCAGTTAAGCTTCAACCAAACCAACGCGTTCAGCCTGCATGCGCGTTGGCGACTTCACGCGTGCAAGGCCAGTGTACATCAAACGCGCGGCCTAGGTACGCGTTTAGTCCAGTCTGCATCTACCTTCCGTTCCGAACATACTACTAACCTAATGAATTTGTTGATAATAATAAATAATAAATAAATATATATAAATATTCGACAACATCACATACATTGCTCTAATCCTAAGGAAAGTTGCTAAAGCACTTGTGTTATAGAGATTAGAAACAACGACGGTACCACAACGTTCGTTTTCTACATTGACCCGACCGGAGATCGAACCCGGAACCTCAGAGATGGCGGCGCCATTTAAAGTCCGGCATGCTCGCCTCTTGGCTACGGAGGTAGTCATAATGGAAGATAGTGAAACTAAAATCAAAGCTGAAATGCTTCTATAAGCAGCAGTTATTGAAGTTGAAAAAAAATGAGTATCATTTGAAATAAATTAATTAATAATCAATCTGGTAATCATTATTGACGCGGGTTTCTTTTAAACAATTCGTAAAAAATCAAACATGTAATATGGATATTATCATACTATCATATCTGTCCATGACATCAAATGAACGCAGCCGCCCGATCGCGCGTGCGAACGCTGTATTTCAAGCCGCAGCTGCGCAGGACGCACCGGTTTGAACTCGTTGCTACAAATAGTATTGAATTATCTGAACGCCACCGTGCACGCCATCGCGCACGCAGGATGAACGCGTTGGTTTGCTCAAGACTTAATGGATCGCGTGATGCGCGCGTGCAGCTCACCTTAACTTCTTTTCTTAGAATGCTACTAAGTAGATACTAAATGGCTAGTGTATTATGTCGATCGGGAAACGGAAAAATATTAAATAAAAAAATATGTTTAAAAAACTATAACCCGACTACGTAAGAAAGTGGTCTAAAAAGGACGAAACAAGTAAATAATTAAGATAGAAATCCAGAAATGCACAGGTACAAAAATGGTCAAGGTAGAGCCGTGGTCGTACCCACTGTATACCTACTATGATATTGTAGATGCCAGGAACACTTCCATTGAACAGAAATGGTACTGTGATGGTAGGTTAGGGTAGGAACTGTATGTACAGTGGGTGCGACCACGGCTCTACCTTGACCATTTTTGTACCTGCGCATTTCTGGATTTCTATCTTAATTATTTACTTGTTTCGTCCTTTTTAGACCACTTTCTTACGTAGTCGGGTTATAGTTTTTTAAACTTATTTTTTTATTAACTATGTATGTAGTATTTTTCTCAAAGAACAAACTCAGACGCTTATACTAGATTTTAAGGCAGATAGCCAGTAATACCTTAATAAACAAGGACATAAGGCTGGCTACCTTAGATTCTTAAGTAGCAAGTATGCCAAGCCAAATTACGTGCCCTCTGAAGCTTCCAAGTTATTGTGAGAAATGCTAACTTTGGTCGGAATTGTCACTCTTTCCGCTCACAATCTCATTTACTTTATTTAAAGTTAGTCACAAATCAAAGTGATGCCGCCAATGAGCTACACCACGTAAGATATGCTACACATTTTTTTTGTAATAGTGATATTTAGACTCTGAAAAAAAAATCTAAACTCTGTCTGTTGCAATATAAATCTGCAAAAGTTAAAATGGATAAAGCTGTTTTATCATCCATTATTGTTAAGGATTTGCAACAATATTGTGGGTATAAAATCCAAAGACATTGATGAAACAACGCTGGCTTACTTACAGCTAAAAATAACACTTGGAGAAATTGGCCAACATGTTCTCCGTAGCTCAGTTGAAAGAGCAGTCATATGGATAGCGAAAAGTTTTTTTTTAAGTCAAAATGATATGCTACACATTACTAGTATGCATTAATTAGCAAGCTAAGCGTATTTCTCCTGTGTACCAATATTTGTCAAAGCAGTCAGTGATACGACAGCGCTTATAGTGCACATCCCCTGATACGTGACGGCGAGACGCGCCCCCATTAGATCGCTGATTGATGCGACGGCAAATTGCCGGTTGATGAGCGTTCCGAGTAGTAAGAAACAGGGATTGTGATTACGTCATTTGAATACGTCTATTGTTTTAGCCGACGTCATTTTAATTAGTGTTTCTAGGGATAAGACCGCCTAAATTAGGCATCACGCAGTAAACATCGACCGTAACTTTTTTGTAAGTATAGTGTGAAATAGATTACTTTCTCTCTATCTTTAGTGATGTATTTGAATTTCTTTTGTTTTGCAAAGTACCAATAATTATCGTGACATCTTAATATATAAAACAAAGTCGGGTTTGTTACAACACTTATAACGCGAGAACGGCTGGGCCAATTTTCATGATTTATTATTTGTTGGATTTGTCTCCGCCCCGAATAGCAGAATAAATAATAAAAACATTTAAAAAGCAGACGAAAAAAAAATTGGTGGTACGAAGTTCGCCGGGTCAGCTAGTTTTGCATAAATAAACCGGCAAAGCATCTCTTATGGCACAAAAGAAAACCTCAATAAAACTACAAGTAATGCTTTATTCATAACAAAGATACTAACTGTCATATATTTATTAAGATTAAGGTTATACTAACAACTTAACATTACCTATTGTATTCACTATTTTAACTGTAACAGCGCGTATCTGCATTAAAATAATACGATTACTAAAGCTGAAGCTACACTACAAATTGTGGCGTAATGAGTACACTTAGTAGGTAAGCAGTTCGTTTATATGGCGCATGAGTGTGAAACAACACAATTTAGTTGTCAATTCATTATAACAACATTATAAAAATCATGTCACCTTTATTATAGCCCTTTTCTGCGCGCTAACGTATAAGTAGATCACTAGCTAAGTGGGACTCTCTTGATGATAGTATTACCACGAGATTAGTTTTCTTTACCCCCTAATCTGCCTGAGAGTAGCCTAAGGTGCAAAACTGGCGTTAATCAAACTGCCTATACAGTTAAGACCGCAAAAATGGTTATAGTCAAATAATCGCGCATTTAATTTGACAGTATCTAGTCTTTATTTATTTCAGGTCATTGGTCCCTACCCCTATATGCTTTATGCTCAGACATGGACAGTGTATGCCTCGGGAACAATCACTAAGTTGTGGTGTGATCCTAACCTTAGAAGTATCTACATCTCTTTTGAACTATGCAAAGTTTGTGCATCTTGTTCACCCCTCGCCTCCCGGGAGTCACTCTCGACAAATTAAAACGTACCATGGTACACGGTTAGCTCATTAAGAGCTTGTGTCTGTGATAATTAATTTATCTTTAATTTTAAACACGTTGTATAATTACTTTAGTCTTTAACGTATTTGTAATGTAAAGCGAAAGACGGACCTGCGAGTCGGGAATAACAGGAGAAAAAGACACCTTCTTGAACTAATACCGTGTTGAAGTCTGCTTCTTGTGCTATGACAACTTTTAAAATTAAAAATTTCAGCATAGCACGATAAAGTAGTAAATGAACACGTTACCTCTTAAGATACGTTTTAAATTGACATTCATCATCACAGCCTATTGCAGTCCACTGCTGGGCGTTAGCCTCCCCCAAAGAGCACAATCTTCCGTTTTTTTCATCCATCCACTGCCAGCCATCTTCCTAAGGACGTCGGTTCATCGTGCTGGGGCGCGTCCTACACTACGTTTGCCAAGGTTTTGTCTCTACTTGACTAATACATCAATATATCTATATTTTTATCTCTTTACACTATAAGTACCCCAGCACTAGATTATATAAAAATTTCCAACAAGGCTACAAGCTATACCTACATTTGAATTAAAGCTGAATTTACATTTTACACGAGATACCTTAATTAAAAATCAGCTTATTATTATAGCTAAACTTGTAGTCGTGTGTACTGAACCTATTGTAATTTAATAAAATACACGCGAATCTTTTTTATAAAATATGCAAAATTTTAGAATAACAAAGGAGGTTTTACGCCACATTGTCCAGGCTAAATTAGAAATTGTGTACTTATTAATCTTATTACTAGCGCACTCAGAGACGCCGATGAACAAATAAAATAGTTTATAAAAACTTATAAAAACCGACTACAAAATTAAACCTTAAAGCGAAAAATAATATTGACTTTATCGCTTATTTATTTGAGCAACCGTGAGCAAGCTTCGTTACGTAATCACTGTTAAGGTAAATAAATATATTTTAATTAAAAAAACAAACAAATTCTTATGGTCTTGAAGTAAGGAATTAACATATTTGTTTCATGAGTTAAAAGGTTTTGTATTTTGCAAGGAGCATCTCTCAGCACATCCAGGTCTAAGTCAAATTAGAAAAAGTTTTTTTTCTCTCTTTAATCTGGAAGTAATCTGGTTAGATGTTTAATAAGTAATCCAACACCGGGAAAAAACCCTTTTCTTTTAAGGCGAATAGCTAGGTACGATGACCGATTTTTCATAGTGCTGGGGCCAGTGGCGGGCACTAGTTTTATTTTGAGGTAGACAGTAGATACTAACTTAGGTATTTTTTGATGAAAATCGGTGGTTTTCATTAATGACACACGTTTGTAAGTACTGTAGAGGTTTATAGCCGAGCGAATAAAACCTCTACGTCTACCAAGGTATGTTCGAAATATGAAACTGGCTTTTGAATATTTTTCTTTGACGTAGAAAGAACTTTTGTTTTCGGGATTAATTAGAAAGTCTGAAGTCGATGAAAAATAATTAAAATCTAGACAAAAAGTAAACCTAGATATTTGCAATTGAGCAAAACGATTCAAAAGTTAAGTATTTGCTGCATTCCTCATGTAAAGAACCTTTTAATAAATATAATTTATTAAGTGAAATAATTTGTTCTCGATCAATTCCCAATAGTCAATCCCAGCTTCGGCCATTGGCCGGTTACAGTACGTTACAGAACGTTATAGTACCTACTGCCTACTTCATTTAATTTACCAGGTAGGCACTGCATAGTTGCCTTTATGCACCGCACGCCCCTGGCTGTGGCTACGGAGCAATGTTAAATACCAATATCTGTCACCCTAACCTACTGGTTCAAGCTCTATTGCGAGTAATGAGATTAGTGCGTAGTTAAAAAAGCCAACAAAGTGTCATTATGCTCATTTTAATTCTTGAGAAACGTTGGCGTGAATTAATACATCCCGAGAATTGAACTAAGAAAATTTTAAAGGGAATTAGTGGTGTCTACTAAATTTGCTGCGAGATAATTAAGTTAGCGCTTTCTGAGTGCCACGAACTTTTAATGGCATGCCTAGCGTTGCGGAGTTGAAGCATTATTCTTAGCGTCAACTTAATAGGCGATACAATGTACGTAGTACCTTTACTTGAGTTGAGTAAGAGGCATTGCAGTTACTTCACATTTCGTAATTCGGTTAAGTCGCATATCAGCAATAAGATTTAGCTGCGAGCTCTTTATTGCTAACTCGATATTATAAAGTACGACGCTGAAATTTCAGCTTAAATTATTATTAATGTCGTTTATTTTTTGCTTTTTCTTGAGGATTCTAGCAGCTTAAGCTGAAAATCAGTGCTGCATTCGTCCATTAGACGACACGACGACACCTCATGGACAATTGGACTCGTTGAAAAATATATTTTTTTCTTGGATACTGGATGTCACTGCAGTTTCCAGCGTACTGCCATTTTCTGACATTATATGTAATGTTTTTTTTTTGTTTTTTTTTTCTTTAAAAAAGTTTTTCTGATTCTTGTGATTGTGATTTTAATTTTGTATTGGATTGCTTTTTTTAAAAAAAAACTGTGACATCAAAATAAAAATACCTTGGCGGTTGGCGCGGTACTACGTTTAGCGACTGTTTCCGCGAAAACGCGGTCAATGTATTTTGCATAACAAGTGCCACATTATGCGACGGTATTATGCGACTGAAAGTTCGGTAGGTGTATCGCCCACTTAATTACTTATGATATCATGATCATAACTTCAGCAAGACGTATAAGTCACAGTACCTATTGCATACATCGAGCACAAACTGCTGCTTTAAAGGCAAGTGGCTCTTTCTTGGAAACTAATTAGTAATTTGTCACTTAAATTTAGTGTCAAATGACAAGTCGTGTCAACTCTCGCCCTTCAAATATCACAGTCACCGATGAAATAATTATATACAATATCGGACAACATCACATACATGTTCTGATTCTAAGGTACTTGAGTTATAGCATAGAGAAAAAAATATACTACGTATAACAGAGAGTCAGTCTCGGTACTTGAAAATTTCCACCTTAACTCGCGCGAAGACAGCGGAGGTGGTGAGTAAATGGAACTTAAACATAGCTACGCCATCGTTTGTTTCCTTCTCTGACTAGATGGCGCTATCTGCGCAATGATAGATAACTTGCCCATAATTCATAGAACATTTATTTACATAAATTTATGTTTAGGTCTGCCAAACCACCATAAGGTTTACAATTGTTTGCACACTCTGTCAAAAATATAAACTAATAGGTACTTAACAAATTTCAAAAGTCGTTCTAACGTCCTCGTAGCTTAGTTGAAAAGGCACTCGCTCGTAGTTTCTATGAGACATGGGTTCGAATCCCACATGATGCGGTCTCTTTTTTTCAAGTTGTTATATTATCTTGAATAACTTTTTGTGCGCATCCATAACTTTTTTAAGATATTAAGTAGGCACTATATTTATCTTCATTTTAGTCGGTGGCTGATTTCACTAAAGTATGATCCCAATTTTTATGAAAACTGATGACGGCGAGCTGGGGCCCATTTTCTTTTTGTTATTTATTTTGTGAATATTATGCAAAAAAATATTCAAAAGTTCAGTCCTGTATTTAGTTATTAAATGTGAATAAACAATTTTCATCAAAATATTTTAATACAAGTCTGGATTTCGAAAAAATATTGTCACCGACCCAGATTCGAAGTCGCGCCCAATGGAATATTAACCTGAATTCTGAGCACTTTGGGCATCGATACTTGACAATAACGTCGCTTATCAAACAACACCGCCCAAATCAAAAATTGACGGTTTTGACTTTTGCCAGGATCAAAGCCTGCTCCGGTCAAACCGGCATACCAGGTAGCACATTTTATAAGGAGGGACACGCTCTGGGATGGGATAGGACGGCCGACCAGCCAACCGACCGCGCAAGTCGGCTGAAGCCAATCGACCACAACCAAGTAGATATGCATCCTGAGCCTGGTATAGGAAAATGGGTAAAGACGGGTTTATTGTTGTTAGGATTGAGCGTTGATGATGATGGGTTGGGCAATCTGGCCTTGGGTGTTGTGGTTTTTTCCTGATTATTATGTTATTTTGTTACTTGGTTGGCTTGCTGGTTGTTCTGCGTCATTGTTATATAGGTGTTGTTGTTTCGTATGAGCTGCTGGCGTCGGATTCACTGTCCGTTTCTTCTTTTTCGAATATTGATTGAGCTGCTTGTCTCATCTCCTTTTTGTTTACGGCTAGGTGTTTCCATTCTATTAGGGTTTTATCATAGTATTTCAGATCATGTGAGAGCGGGTCCTTCCATGTAAATATTGGCCTGCCAATCTTTAGCCTATTTGCTTTGAGTTTTATGGCGCTGTGGACTGCGGCTTCGTTCGCCGTAATATATGACCGTAGTAACACAGTCTGAGAAATTTTATTCTCTTAGTAATTGTCTTGCCTATCAAAAGTTGGTGTACTTTTTGGTTTTCCGGTGGAGATTTGCTGTGGCTAAGCATGTCTCTTAAAATGATCCGCTCGTACCGTCTAAGCATGGATCGGTTTGCTTTGGTTAGCGCGGCGGCCTTTAGTCCATAAGTCATTGTAGGCTCAATGATCATTTTATGTAATAGTCTTGCTAGTTGCCATTGCATCTTGGTTTTCCTAATAAAAGGGATTAGAATTTTTGAGTTTTTAGCTCCTTGCTTGCAGCGGGTTTTTATTGTTTCTCTTCTGCTGTGTCCTGATGTTATGTAAGTGCCGAGGTATTTTATCTCCTCGACTGGTTGGATATTAGTACCATCTCCAATTTGGAGTAATTGGGTGCGCCTGTAGGTATTTGTCGGGTCACGAATCAATATTTTTGATTTTGTGGTATTGATTTTTAGTCCAACAGTGATGAGAAGTTCTTCGAGTCGGGAAAAAAATTATTTGTAGTTGTCTAAAGTTTGTTCCTAAAATAATTATATCGTCGGCAAATGATAGGCACATCGGTAGGGATATTATTAAGTCTTGATTGAGACGAAGGAATGGTACTTCTTCTTCTAGAGTTTTTAAAACGTCGTCAATGAGAATGGTAAAGAGACGGGGTGACAGTGGGCAACCTTGTTTGACTCCTTTGCCTTTGTTAATAAACCGTGTTTGTTGTCCAAACCACCTTATGCATGTTGATTCATTCATACAAGCTTTTATAATCCTATTGGTAAAAGTCTTATTAGTCCTGGACACGAGGATGTCTTTCAATGCATTTAAGTTTACAGTATCAAAAGCTTGTTCCATGTCGATTGCCATGACTTATGTTTTTGTGCCTTCCCGCCATTTCTCGTCGAGAATTCTACGGAGAGTAAAAATATGATCATCGGTAGATCTATTTTCTAGGAAGGCTGCTTGATAGTTGCCTAGGCTCTTGGTCAATTTATCGAGACGGGACAGAATAAAGTTGGCGTATATTCTATAGCCAGTACAGCATATCGAAATGCGCCTATATTCGTTAGTAATCAACTAACGAATATAGGCGCTCCTTGGATATGTTTGCTACCTTCTTGAGAGTGTTGGTAGCACTTAATTTCATAATTTCCATAATCGTATCCCAAGGCAGTGGTCGTTGGTGTTGATTACTGACGGTCAAGGCTTCAGTGGTCATTTTAATTTCATTTTGGAATTTTTTGCGGATGGCTTCATGTTGAAGTAGCTCATAGTTTAAGTGCCTGTAGTTAAAATTTTGGTTTACTGGAATCTTATTGGATTCTCTTGTTGCTATCGGAAAGTGTCTATCTTGAGAATCTGATTTTGTTTGGGTTAGCTCACCCATGATAAGTTTATGGTCCGAAGTTTTCTTATAAGGCTCTCCTTTTATAAAGTTGAATAGACTTGTATTGTTCACTTTTGTAAGTATGTGGTCGATTTGTGATATTCTTTTGCCCGATTTCCACGTTTTTTTACAACTTGGTCTGCCAAAAGAAGTATCCAAGCGTAATTTTTCTCGTCTGATAATATCGATAATGATATTACCAATGTCATTGGAGTCTTTGTGTAGCAGATTATTTCCAATCTGACCGGATTCTTGGAGGTCGTTTACATCTAGGGATCCTATGTGGGCATTGAAGTCACCTAGTATTATTAGTGTAGTGTCCTTTGGTTTTTGTTTTATGGTTTGCAGTAACCTGGAAATTGTTTTAGTAACCGCCGCCGTTTTGTTCGGTATGTGGGCCGTGATTATGAATAGCTTTCTTTTAAAATTATTTATTACTATAGTTGCCGCCATGATATCTGGGTAATTAATTACGTTTTTTATTTGCAAGGTTGTATTTTTCTTGACCACGATGGCCAGGCAACGGCTTTTGTTTGATCCTGACAATAACCATTTGTAGTTTTTAGAGCTGTATGTTCCCGTGAGCATGTGGGTTTCTTGTAAGCAAGCGATATCTATGTTGTTTTTGTTTAGGAAATTATCAATATAAATTTAATCTCCCGCATTTAGCAATACGTCAAATTTGCAGTAATTCAGCTCATAAGAGGTAATAAATTCAAAAATAGTAACAGCGCTCTTGTCGGTTAACCTTATAACACCGCTCTTGTCGTCAGTCCGCTATACTGTGTTCGTACGGTCTGTGCTGCTCGAATGTGTGTTATTGTTATTTTGTGAATTACTTCTGTTGAGCTTTGTCTAAATGTGTAAATTAACAAAGATAATAAGGTAAGACATTATTTTATATAATAATATTAAAATATCTATAGTGTTATATTTAATATTAAGCAAAAAAATCAAACAGCTATGTAGGTTGATATTTAGGCGGTATAATTATTACTTTCTTAGGCCTGGTAAATGACTTAGGCGATGTTACAATATGTATTCTGCAGGTGCTTGTCAAGAAAGTACGTAATGGATAACAAAGATTTTAGTTCTAAATGAGAGTAGTTCTGATGAAGAATTATGTAAACAATTACAATATCCCGTATTGAAGATCGGGGAACTGAAGCGACTGTTTAACTCCGTTATAGCCAATGAGACTATCCCGAAGTCGAGGAGAGCGGGCGTAGTAGCTGTTTTTCAAAAAATGATATAAATCTACTCTGAAGAACTACAGACTGATCACGTTCTACAGGCAAGATTCGTCTAGCCACAAGATTTGATGCTTTCCAGGAACCGGAGCAGACTGGGTTTTGTAAATTATACAGAATTTAGAGGAGTATAATCAGCCTCTATGTTAAGCCGTAGTGGACTTCAAGAAAGCATTCGACTCCGTCGAGACCTGGACTGTTCTGGAATCCTTACAGCGATGCCAAGCCAATTGGTGCTATGTAGAGGTGCCTGCCAAAATGGCAAGCCTGTACAAAATAGCATCGATGACTTTGCATGTCCAAAACCACAAAACAAGACTAATTTAGTTGCTGAGAGTCATGAGACAAGGAGATGTCATTTCTCCGAATTTCTCTTATAGTGTATTGTCTGACTTATGGGCCTCAGAAATGTGTTGAACTTAATGATTTAGCTTAGGGTTTCTGCCTTATGTGAGCCTTGAACAGTTTCCGCAACAGAACTCAATTTAACGAAGCGAAATAAAAATAAAAGAGATCAATATTTTTATTTAGCTTCGTTAGTTTAGTGGTAACTGGATTTGATGTTGTGTGACTAGGAGGGACGTTATTACGTTACATTGCAATCGACGAGTTTGCGATCTTATAATAATTTTCAGTAGCTATTGCATATTGCAAGTATTACATACTACTTGCTTATTCCAACTACGTTGTGTAAAGAAATAAGTAGTGTCTAAAACTCAATTTTTAACACAATGTGCTGTAAAAATGAATTGTGAAAAAATAGTGGATTTATTATGAGAAAGGAGTTATACGTTACGTTCCTTTATTGTGTAAAAACTCAGAATTCAGTTTATACGAGTACTATAAGATTTTTTATTTTATTTGTTACGTAAGAACAGTAAACTTCCTTATTTAAATCATTAGTTCTGTGTTTCATTACCGCTTCCATAATGATTACTTATTCCTGTACCAACCAGCCCCAGTCTCAAATACTAACCGCTGTTTTCATCATAATAGATTAAACAATTTCACTAACAAACAGAAAAATGCCTTTAAACCACTAACAACTCAAAATGAAACAATAGCGTTTGCATTCACACAGGTCAAGTGAAAAACGCTATTAAATTCAAATTGCAACTGCAATTAATCCGAGACTTAAATATGTAGAGGGCTTGCTGCAACCAACTACAAAATAAAACATTTATAAAATATTGTCTGTGAATTATTAGAATTACTGTACTTAATTATAGTCATCATCAGCATCATATCAGCCTGTTGCAGTCCACTGCTGGACATAGGCCTCCCCCAAGGAGCGCCACAGCGCACGATCTCCCGCCCTTTGCATCCAGTCGCTGCCAGCTGCCTTCTTCAGGTCATCGGTCCATCTAGCCGGGGGGCGTCCTACACTACGTTTGCCTAAGCGTGGTCTCCATTCGAGAACCTTCCTGCTCCACCTCTCGTCGGTTCTGCGACAGACATGGCCAGCCCATTGCCACTTCAGCTTGCTACATTTTTGGACAATATCAGTCACCTTAGTCTTATGTCGTATGACCTCGTTCCGGATCTTATCCCTTAATGAGATCCCCAACATAGACCTTTCCATAGCACGCTGAGTGACGTGTAGTCGGTGGGCCAACTTGACTGTCATGTTCCACGTTTCGGCTCCGTAGGTTAAAACTGGTAGGACGCATTGGTTAAACACCCGGCTTTTCAGGCACTGCGGCAGTGTCGACGTGAAGATATGACGCAATTTCCCAAATGCTGCCCAGCCAAGCTGCACTCTTCTGGCGATTTCCCGCTCGAAGTTGTCTCTATCGAGCTGTAGTACTTGTCCAAGGTAGACGTACTCTTGGACAACCTCGAGCGTAGTGCCCTCGACGGAAATTGGTTCCGAGATGACATGTTCGTTGAACATTACCTTAGTCTTGTCCAAATTCATCCTAAACCCCACACGTCTCGAGGCAGCATTAAGACTGTGCAGCATTTTTTGCAAATCCTGCAGCGATTCTGCTATAATAACTATGTCATCGGAAAAGCTAAGATGCGTGAGATATTCGCCATTTACATTGATGCCCAGTCCATTCCATTCCAGCGTCTTGAACACATCCTCCTGTGCGTTGGTGAACAGTTTCGAAGATATAACATCTCCCTGTCTAACACCTCGGAGCAGCTGGATGGGTTTTGTACTTGGACGGACATTGATTAATTATAGTATATTATTATTATACCAATTTATTATTATAAAATATGTACATTAATATAATACATTTTTATATTATTACATGTAAATTCCTTGCTCCGAGACTATGACAGTCGGTGTGTTGACTGGCGCATATATTTGTGGTTCAATACTTTTTATTAATTTATTGGTATAAGTAATGATTTCAATTAATAAATCCCCAGTGTAACTTTAAATACCTATACTAACATCTTTTCGGTCTCGTCTTGGAGAATAAATACACTTACTAAGTAAAACACAAAAAAATATACCAACAATTATCTAAACTGTTTCTAACTGCTAGTTTGACAGCTACTTTCTATTATAGAATTGGGCTACTCGTATAATATAACTGCTCAATTTACATATGGACTTTTAACAATTTCACTTTCCATCATTTCTCGACCAAATTCTTCAAGTTCACCATGAAAATTGGATTTGACTGTTTTAAACGTTTAATTCCTGGCTAGTGAAAAGTGATACTACTGTTTCTTTGTTAAATAAAATTCAGTCACAGAAGGTGGTGCTTCAGTTTGCCACAATGATTCACCTTAAACATTCTTCTTCCTCGGTCCCTCACTGATGAGGATCGCGACCACATATAGTGTTCCTCCACAGAGTGCGATCATAGGCCATGTGGACCGCATATTGCATATTTCGGCCCACGGTCTTGCTCACCGCGTCCGACCATCTCGTGGGTGCCCTACCCCGAGCACGTCTGCCCTCCATTTGGCCCAAGATGATTTGTTTCTCCAGACAATGCTTTGAGGACCGCATAATGTGTCCGAAGAAACTCAGGGTACGCTTTTTGCAAATAGTGTAGAGCCGCGTGGAGATGCGAAGTTCCCGCAATATGGACTCATTAGTACGCATGGCGGTCCAGGGTATGCGGAGTAATTTCCGCCAACACCACATCTCAAACGCATCGATCTTACTGCTATCGCGGCTTCTCAGGCTCCAAGTTTTGGCACCGTACATAAATATTGGAAAAACCAGAGCTCGAACCAAGCGCACCTTAGTTGTGCGGCGAATACCTCTGTTTTTCCAAATTTTATCCAGGCTTGTCATAGCACTTTTGGCCATACCGGCTCTTCGACGAATTTCACCAGTGCAGCTACAATCACAAGTTATCAGCGATCCAAGATATACAAATTCATTGACCTTCTCATACCCATCGAGTGCGTCTGTGTCAGGAAGTACTTGCGCTCTGTCTACCACCATTATCTTGGTTTTTGAATGATTGATCTTAAGACCGAGCTTGGCACTCTCAACTTCTATTTTCTTGAAAAGAGTTGCCATTTCAACTTCATTCGACGCAACTATAGTCGTATCGTCTGCATACCTTAAATTACTGACCCTGCGACCGCCAACCACAACTCCGCCATCCCAGTCTTCAAGTGCTTTCCGTATTATGTATTCGCCATACAGGTTGAATAGCTTAGGTGACAGAATGCATCCCTGACGCACGCCCCGTTCTGTGTGGAAAGACTTTGATTTTTGGTTTTCCAGTTTCACGAAGCTTGAGCCGTCGAGATAAAGATTCTGTATTAGGAAGGCAAGGTGAGGAGGAACGCCCATCTCCAAAAGCACATCAAACATCGCCTTCCATTGCACACAGTCGAACGCTTTCGCGTAATCAATAAAGCACAATACCAGTGGCTTGTTAAATTCACGACATTTCTCCATGAGAACACGAACATTCAAAATCTGTTCGCGAGTACCCTTTCCTGCAACAAAGCCGCATTGCTCACTCGGTATCTGGCGATCTACAAAAGCCGATAGCCTGGTGTTAATAATTCGCAGCATGATCTTGCTAGCATGCGACATGAGCGACAGTGTGCGGTAGTTTTCGCATTTTCGTGTGGAACCTTTTTTGTGCAACGGAACAACAGCTGATTGAGTCCAGTCTTCTGGCCACTGACCAGTTCTCCAGATCTTACTGCATATCCGGTGTATGATCTTTGTGCCTTCCTCTCCCAAGTTTTGCAACATTGTAGCCGACACACCATCAGGGCCCAAGGCCTTATGCTTTAATTTTTTAATAGCATATTGCACTTCGGAAAGCAATATGTCTGGCTCTCTGGCGTGTTCGTCCCATCTTCTTTCAACACTATGTCCCTCTTCATCCCGATATAGTTCGTAACAATAGTCTCTCCATCTATCTAAAACATCTTCCAGCTCTGTCAAGGCGTACCTTTAACATAGCCCCGTTTTAAATTAGTAGAGAAAAGAATAGAATGGGGTTTAACTGAATAAAAGGATGCATTCAGTTTTGCCCCAAAACGAAATACAAGGCATTGTACGAGGCCAATTCAGTGTGTTTCCTTAAATTATGGTTGCTACGCCCAAACTCTATTTTTCGTAAGCTTTTTATACAGGTTTCTTTGCCTAATTCCAAAGAATTCAGTCCCGCGTATCCTCGTTAATTTAATGTTTAAAGTTGTTGACCACTGTCTATTCCTACCTCAGGTTAAAATAACGTATAGCCGACACGGGCTTGATATTAACAAAACGTAAATGGAAAAACTGCGTATCGCCTGTCATAGTCAGTGATTGACGTATTCGTACGTTGAGGGCACGATCCAAATCCCGAGTTGCCAGGTGGAAGGTGAGGTATCTCCATGGAGGACTTGTCAGTTCAAACTAGTGTACGTGAAAAATGTTCTGGAGATAATATTGGCCGTATTGCTGCTCTGTTTAAATATATTGTACCTACTAAACTTTAATTTAAAACAAACTCAACTTGGGGTCAAAAGTAAGCCCATCTCAAGTAAAAAAAAAAACTCTAATGGGAATAAAATTACCCGCCTTTCGCACATCCGAAATTTCCAAGAAAAGTTTTTAACCCTTAATGAATCGCTTTTTTCTTTGTGCCACAATAATTCAATGTAAATGCATTATCAACGTTAGGTATACTTTGTAACTTTTAGAATTATAAACTCTTTCTTCGGCGATAAAATTTTGTGTAAAACGATTTTGCGGTCGGAGTTCAAGCGCTCGTTTGATTTGAATCGGTCCTGATTTGCTACATAAAATTTACCAACTCAGGTCAGCAACGAGTTAAGTTAGAATAAACAAAAAATGTTATGAAATTGTGTGCATTAATTCATTCATTGCAGGTTAAAAACTATAAAAAACTGTGATATAGGACTGTGTTATCAATGTCTACTCGGGTTTGGAGGATACTTTTTTGCACAGAAACCAAATTAACATAAGTAGCTATTAATTTCTGGGACATACTGATAGATGGTTTTATATTTTTTATATTAAGATTTCACTACCATAAGGCAAGAAACAACTTAGTAATTTACGTTATGACGCTTGAACTAAACACACAATACAGGGTGTACAAAAGAATATAACACTCCTTAAAACCGCGTGATCAGCTGGTTCAACAACAACTTTTCCTATGGAAGCAACATCTAAATCGTGATTTTATTTTCAGATGCTCCATACATTATCATCGAGGTATGCGAGTATGTTTGTATGGAGCGGCTAGAAAAAAAAACTTGATTTCGATGTTGCCCACGAAAAAGTTGTTGTATATGACCAGATGATCACTTGGTTTTAAGGAGTGTTCTATTCTCTTGTACACCCTGTATAAAATAAAAACCTGAATATGCGCGTTCAAAGAAAAATGGGGTTTGGTCCAAGATGTCAAGCCAGATAAATGATTGCTAAGGACCAAAACAACTTACCAACGCGGAAATGTCAAATCCCATTCAAGATGTTCTTGACTTCCGATATAGCACAAATAGAAAAAGCTTTTACATTTTTTTTTATTAATATCGAATCGACCTCCGTAGCCGATAGGCGAGCACGCAACACTAATGGCGTCGCCATCTCTGAGGTTCCGGGTTCCATCCCCGGTCGGGTCATTGTAGAAAAACGAACTTGTCGTCGTTGTTGTGCTTCAGCTTCTTGCCTTAGGATCAGAGCAATGTATGTCATCTTGTCTAAAATTTATTTATTTTAATCAAGAGCTTGTACCTTTGCTGCCCTATACGACAGAGTCTTTCTTTACCGTGCCTCTGCCTTTATTCTAAGATAATAATTGGCAGTCCTGTAAGAAAAAACTTAATTTAGGCCTATTGGCAGATTAAAACAGGTTGTATTAGCTTGATTTTCATCTGTCGTAAAAGGTTTTATGAAACTTTAAACTGAGCATGCATATACAGTTATGATTCAGAATCATAGATCATAAAATATGCTGTTGGTTCTACTTTAGCTATGTTGCTGGTGTGAAAATTTCCTTCGTTATTTCATTTCCGTCTCAACGAAAACTTTTAACGAATCACGGACTTGGACTCACGTTTACAACGCTTTGTCTGCTCACTTTTTGTTATTTGTGAAATAATATTTGCATTTAAATTGGAAATGTGATTTGGATTTCTGATAACAGTGTTTTGTTAGAAGTTTCATCAACAATGTTTTTTTTATTTGAACTAGGTGTCTAAGATATTAAGTCTGGTAGTGGTCATTTTATGCGTATTTAGCGAAATCTGTCATTGTTATAACAATTATATGCTGAGTAGTCGATATGTCTCAAACAACCGAATACTGTTAAGACGACAATAAAGCCGGTCACTCGGTAAAGAGCATACGCTTGTATTTTTAAAGCTATTGTTGAGTCTGCGTTAAAAATAGCATGCGTGTATCATATTACGATTCACAACCTTGTTGTAAAAACTACAGTGCACTAGCAGTTAAAATTTACAGTGAACTACAGTGACATACACAAAATAACAAAATATGTTACTCGTGTTAGACGTGTGCTTTTAAACGGAGTCTCTAATGTGCCACACTGACACTAGCTGGCACCAGTTTTCAATGTATCAGTTAGTTGTCACTGTATAACTGCGCTGTAAAGTAAATGAAGTTATGATAATCAATCTACTGTAGGGCACAGCCATCACCTCAAATATGGGTTGATTGCGACTATACGTCATACTACTCAAATTTTATTACAATGCTGGAGATAGTGATCTTACTGATGAAGTCAAGGTACCCTGAGGCCTTCGACTAGGCTTAACGAATATCTGTCCATCCACTTACAATATCAGCGGGATCACCTAACTTTGTAAATGATTACCAACTAAGTTCTTAGCACCTTGCTTGATGCTGGCTCAGAGTCAATTTGCCAAGGTAATTGTTTATTCTAGGAAAATTACCCTGTATAATGGCACTGTCCGAACGGAACAGTTCCTGGTATTGATTCAGCGCAACCGACTTTACTGGAAACTCGTCATTTTGAGGTTAATTTCTAATCTGGGGTTCCTAGTATTCGAATGAAATAGAACTAATATTACTTAAGATATACAAAACTTTGAATTAAGCGGCAGGATACAGAATGGTAGTTTGGTTTAAGTATCTTGATTTAGATAATAATGGTCAGCAAGTGAGGTGCTCGTAGCTCAGTAGCGGCAGCACTTTGGTATCGATTACTAAAGTTAAGCAACCAACGCCGCGGATGTGAGTGGCTGGGTGACCATTCCGACCATATTTAGTGACATTTATCAAGAGCATCTCCGAGCTTCGGAAGGCACGTTAAAGGTTGGTCCCGGTCAATAGCGCTTGATATTGGTCGTGAAGCCTAGTCAGAGGCCTTAAGGCGGCTTGATAACATCTGACAGTAAGGTTTAGTCACTGGCATTACAACACTCCTCCACCAATCTGCACTGGGCCCGCGTGGTGGAGTATGGCCCAAACCACCTCATAGTTGAGGTGAGGCCTGTGCCCTGCAGTGGGACGTATATAGGCATACTTTACTTTACTTTACTTTAAGTGGGTCTACATGAGTTGATTGCGAGTTTGGCACTAATTTTCTTTTCGTTATCTCTGTATGTCTCTGTAAGTAATTATTTTATTTAAATCATGCTTAAGTTTCAATGTAGATGCTGGTGCATAATTTTTTCCAAGCAATAAATACGTTTACAAAACGAAAAACCTTTAACCAACCTACAAATTGTAACTTCGTAGATGACGACCGTCGGGACTCGGGAACGTAATGAAGCGATAACGAAGTTCGAAAATAAAAAAAATGGCTGGGATTAAAATATGCGATCGCGAAATCACAAGGTAAATTGTCATCGTTTTTATATATCTGACAGACGATGACGATTTTCGATATCGTTTCACTACGAATTCCCACTTGTCCAAGCCCTCTGGTCTTCAAAGCGAAACGACCAATGCCCATCGCATAACGGGCGAGTGCTTTTCCAACTAAGCTACCGAGACGTTAGCTGACCTGATGAAATCTTTCAAGTGTTTTTCGCTGCCGAAGCCAGCGCCAGCCTACACTGCGCGTGGCACGACACGCACTTGGCCGGTTTTTGTTTTGTACTTTGACAGTAAGGGTGGCATTTAAAAATATACCTTATTTTTTTGCTAATTTTTACCAAGTTTTTGAGATACTAATCGTTGCCGTCGGGCGTGGGGAAATTTTGATCCTTCTTCTTTGTCATTGGTTGCTTTCATTTTATGCTATTAATTGTACTTTGCTTAGTTTGGGAAGATAATTAGTATAATTATTTGAAGAATAGGTTCATAGCTTGAGAACTTTAACTGTTTATTCTCTATTCACCTAATGCAATAAACACAAATCTGTCACCAAACCCGGTACATCATCGTTTAAAGTGGGCCAGCATTCAGTCATGTCAGGCGCGCGTGCTCAAGCATTCAACTCTAGTCTGAACTAATATATTGGTGCAAATTGATATATTGACAGCACGATACATATTTTGTAACCGCTAAGTATTTGATAGGTTATTATTGTCCTCACATTATAAAAAAACGAGTGTTGTGTCCACGTATTTGTGTGATGCATTTATATTGCTCGTTAGTGCAAGATGGGCGAGGGAAATTTTTGTAACGCATGCCATAGGATCCGCATGCAGGAAACCATTGGCATTACATGCGGGGTGTGCGAGATAGCTATAAGGCATGCCATGTTGCCCGCATGTCTACATAAGATGTATTCTTCTTCTATTTAAGTCAATCCAACCTATACGCCTCTAGAGTACGTACACCTCCATACAAATGTTATACATTAACTTACCTAAATAACATATTGTCTGATGCGGATGAAACCAACTGAATGGAAAAGGCAAACTCTGCAAAATGGACTAAATTAGCCCAAATTACAGTTTCCTTTTAAAAGGTTTAAAAGCTTAGGGAAATTTGTCTCTTAACTCATTGGACTGATTTCCCGATGTCTAAATCTTGCCTAATTTAAACAAAAATTGTTACGACTGTGGCTGTGATTTGTTTTTTTAGGGTTCCGTATCATAAAACTATGAAGAAATCGAAGATAAATAACACGAAAAAAAACATCGAGGTCGATGATTTTTTTTTAAGTGTTATTTATCTTCAATTAAAACCTTGCATGGAATTGCTAAAAACAAAAATTTTCATTAAGAAGAAATCGTTGTAAAATCACTTTTATGACCAACTATCCGATTTTTTAATCACTTGAACGCTATCAAAATGTAGAGACATAATATGTGCTAAAAGACTTTATTGTTGATAAAAATTGGATATTAATTTTGTTCATTTCAAGGTAAAAAAAAAACTCAAAATTCCTTTGATTTAATGTTCTAGACACGTTATGAAAAGGGTGTAAATTGTTGTTAGCTTGAAAGAAAGTAGAACAAGTAGACTTGCATTAAATTTTAAAGCGACTTTTCATCTTACCGTTTAATTCTGATTCTTTTACAAAAACATAAACATTTTGCTCTTAACCGCAAAGGGCATACTTAATAATTTGTCGTCTGTTTTCACAATGTTCTTTTAATTCGCGTTTTATTTGATCTTGACATAATGGAGGATATTTATTCATAAAAGAAACATCTTTATGTCCCAACCGGTACCTACTTAGGGAAGATTGCGCGTATTGTGTAATTTTTTTAGGCATTGTTCCTTTATTGATAGATGCGAGTATAGGTACCTAATATTTTCCGATAAAAGAGTGAAGGATATAAGGGAAGATTTTCTTCACAAACGATTTGAGTATTGGTAAAGTAAAATTCTCTTGAGGGTCTTATTGTTACAGTCGAAGGTTTTCTTGAATACATTGCAATATTAAAGTTTGTAGCTATATTAGTCTTTTACGGGTGATTATAAAAGAATGAAAAAAATTTCAGATATAAACCATTGCGAAAGATTAGCAAAACAATTTAAAATATATGTTTTATTAAATCAGGCCGTTAATGCCCAAAGAGTTAAAGCTATTAATATTTTAAACTAGCGACAGACTAGCGGCTTGTCACTTGTATTCAGTTTAGATTCAGATCAGTGTATTCACAGAGACCAAAAAGATTACATTTTTTTAAGTTCTTATCTTCTTGGTCTATCTGTAATACAAATTTTAGTATAGTTAATTTATTACTTAATGATGGATGAATTTCGACATTGATTAGTTGAGATAAGATGTAGGCGGATGTTTATGTAAACGAGGATATTCGGTGAAAAACTTTTCCGTTACGAAGGCGTTTCTAATTAAAGGCTGGGAAACTCGCCAAGCGGTACGTCCGATTTTTCTCAGTGGCCTTTTACTGGACCGTGCTTAGAGCGACACTTTGCCGGGATACGAGCTGACTACTCCAAAATAAAACTGACTGTTGCATACTACACACGGAACCCTGAAAAATACTGGCCCTCTCAAAAATCGTGGAAGGTAGGGTTGACTCAATAATAATTGTCTTAGCAAAACCTCTTAGTGATTTTTAGGTCAAAGCTTTTACTTGATTCGGCTTGGAAGATACTTTAATCCAGACTTTGACCTCTAGACGAGTTAAGTTTAACTGTGACCCATTTGTAACCTTTCCGTTATAAGATATTTTTAAAGGTCTTCAAAAATAGGATAACGTATAAAAAACTGGCTAAGTACGAGTCAGGCCATGAGTCTGATTGACTGTTTCATAATCAAACCAAACACCTTATTATAATCGGTAAATCATCATTATTATCATCATTTCAGCTTTAGGACGTCCACTGCTGAACATAGGCCTCCCCCAATCAGTAAACGAGGACAGCGTTTTAATCGGTTATAGCATTTTGCGAAAACTAACAATCACATGTTCTACTAACAATACACACCGTATATCATGCATTTTCTCTACCTCTACATTCTCTAGTATCCTAACAGAAAAGCTACTTTCCGATAAGTTGTTGGGGCATGTCCTCATGACCTCAAGCGAGAACAAACCACAGAATGAGTTCTCAAACGAGAAATATTTTTTGTGAACCCTACAACAATTCCCAGTATTTCAGGTTTTGCACGGGCACGATTAGCCTGGCGGAAGTGGCTATGTTTCCCTTTAACCGAGCAGTTTTTAACGCGCCTCATGAAGTTTTAAGTTCATTTTCACTATATTTTGCACTTTTTACTAAACTTGGGTCGTGCATCGTCCTTTGTATTCATGTTACTGTTTTGTTTGCCAAGAATGAGTTACGATTATGTCACAAAATGTTGCTCACTAAATAAATTTCAAATAAGTTTAAAGTTGCTTATATAAAGCTGTATCTTTACTAACTCAACTAGTTACTTATACCTACCTCTGTAAATAAATACATATTTTTTCCAACCTTTTTTGATTAACATAAATAAAAGTTGTTGTATTCGTCAACAACGGGTTCTACAAATAAAGGCTGTGAACGAAGATCGGTGAACGGCGGCAAACGAAAGCGAGCAACGATCAGCCTGTCGATTCTGTAAACAAAACCTTTTAGAGCGAGTTTAGCGTTTTTCTTAGAGAATTGACCGGCAGTTCGCTGTCGAATGTTAAATGTTCAGTTGAACATTCATTCATTCATTCATCTCAGCCTATTTCAGTTCACTGCTGGACGTAGGCCTCCCCCAAAGAGCGCCTAAGAGCATGTTTGAACATACTCCCTTAATGAACATCAAAGTGTGTGGTCACTATGTCAATCTTCAATTTTACTTAAATTTACTAATCGAAATCATGCAGTTTGTTTTTTTATTTTTCTAAATTATCCTCTACATCACCATCACCGTTGCGATTCAAACAAACAAATTGTAAAAAGTCATTTAGATAAATAAGCCCTGTAAGATAACATCGTCCAAATTAAACATAAAGTAATTCGATTATTCGTTTAGTAAAATAACCGTGATAGCATCCGTGCCTCATTTCATTAAGGCCATTAATGAGAGTGTATTAAATTAGTGCTAAGAGCATTGGTTTATGTCATTATCAATGAAAGACGAACACATTACTCGAATATTACATTTCATTAAATGGGTTCAGATTTGCCAAAAAAAATAACCAGATAAACTATGAGTACTATGAAGTGACTCTTTTAGAATTTAATATTTTTTTAATTCGTATAATCTTTTTAAAGGAAAGTATTATAAACGTTCTAAGAGAATGTCAGCTGCATTTCCTAAACCGTTTTCTTACTTCAAAGTAACCAAACGTTCTCAAGATAAACCTCACTGAAAGATGCTTTACGTCACCCAATGAATTTTAATACATCCATTTCTTGACAAAGAGATTTAATATTTATGAGATTTGAAAAATACAACAAAGGATACGTCGATTTACTTCGAACAGTTTCACTCCCGAGCGCTTTTCTGTAACGGAAACATTTTTATGGAAGCGTTGATGTGACTTGTTATAGTTCTGGCCTTTAGTATATGGAAATCGCTTAAAAGTGTTTACTTCAGCAACTTGGTTAGTATAACAGGACGTTTCAAAAACGTTTTCAGAAAAACTTTGCTTTTACAAGTTTTGTAAATATTTGTGATGGTAATCTTGATTGTATAATATTAGCTATTCAGCACTATATTATTTTAAAAAACAAATATAAATTAACTGACGAGAATATTTTGGTACTTAAAACTGATAACCTTGAATATGTACCTATTGATATTCCCGATATGGGTACACTGTAACGACCATATTTATTGTTGCATTGTCACCTGCACATTGTATGTACACAGTTTTTTGGCAATAAAGATTTTCTGATTCTGATTCTGACATTAAACTATATGTTTTGAACGTTTTGTATGTGACATTTTGTTGTAGTTTAATAGCAATTGTTTGTAATTTACAAAAAACTAACAACTATAGTTAAAAAGTAGGTATTTAAATATTTTTTTTACGCTTAACACTTCGACTTTTCATTGACAAGATTATTTCGATCCTTGAAGTAGATTTCGTAGATTTTCGTGTAAATAACATGCTTTCAAGCAATAACAACCAATTATTTATTTATTTATAATTAAAATCACCAGACTTTGTCCAGATTCATAGTACCATAGGTGCGTACCATGTAAATAAAGTACCTTCCGTTCTAATTTAGTTAAAATAAAATATTGGACAACATCACATACATTGCTTTGATCCTAAGGTAAGTAGCTATAAAGCACTTGTGTTTTAGAAATCAGAAACAACGACGGTATCACACGGACAGTTGTATGCCGCTATTTTTAGGGTACCGAACCCCCATAGAAATCTAATTATTCCTTTGATGAGGCAACCATTTAGTCAAAACAGGATTAAATAGGTACAATTTCAAGGGAAAATTTTCCAGTAAATTCACTACAGTAAGATGCCTCTTTAACTAATTTGTGTTCCCTTTGAATTTTCAGAAGATGATTCGCTATTTTCTGTTATAATAAGATTAACCTTTTACTTTTAAGGAAGCTTATATTTCAGATCTGTATTTAATTTGTTTATTTATAAAAGTGCATGCCTAATTAGAAAATTGATATATAATTAGAAAGATTTTGACGATCGCCGTAGCCGGGAGAAGAGCTCGCAGAACTTGGCGTCAAATGCTTGATCGGGTCAATTTGGAAAGCGAACTTTTCAGTATTGTCTCGGGTCTAGGTGTTGTCGTACCGTCGTTGTTTCTGATTTCTATAACACACAAGTACTTTAGCTACTTAGGATCAGAGCAATGTACCTATGTGATGTTGTCCAATAGATATATTTTTCAATTTTTTTTTTATATTTAGTGGTTACACTATATTCACAACTTTGTTGTTAACATGATTTATGAAACCGTTAAACGTTAAAAAAGACACAACGAGTCATTAGGATTAAGCACTTTAAAAAAATAATTGACTGTACATCTGTCAAAAAGTTGTCTGAAAGATTAGTTACAATACAATACTTTTTATGAGTTGATAACTAATTATAATCGCACAATAAACGCATATTAGTTACTAAAATGTTTTAATTGTATCAAACTTTAATGTAATTAAAAACATGTAATATTTTTTTATTATAAATTTATTTAAAAATTATTCCCACTATCTCACTAATCCCATCCCATCCCATCCCATCCCACTCCCACTAACAATATAAATGCGAAAGTTTGTGAGTATGTTTGGATGTTTGTGACTTAATCACGTGTAAACGGCTGGACGGATTTGGGTGAGAGACGGAGATTAACATATAAGGATACTTTTTATCCCAGTCAAATGTTCCTATGGCTATTTTTCTTTTTTTGACCGTTTTGCGTTTAGTATTTGGTATGTCAAACATCCTGTAGTCCACGCAATGCGGGCACAGCTAATAGCAAATAAAATGATCGTAAATAGATATTTTTACAGTGTACAACATTGAGGATAATTGATGAACGAAACACATTCTCATTATGCCTGCTGTACAAATAATCAAAGCTATAAGCAGAGTGTTTTATCGTTACTTACACAAGAAATATTGTAATGAACTGTGAACAGGCGGTCGTTTGCTCACAAACAGTGAAGATTAAATTTACAACCGTTCTCGAGTTGAACCCATCGCTATCGTAAAGTATAATTTACGCTTGTCGCAGTTCACAACTTAGGGCGACGGCACGCGAGCGACTGCCAGGGATAGAGAGTGCTTTTCATTTTTCTCAGAGAATACCATAAAAAGGGACGAAAATTTGGCAAGCAGCACGTTCTACCTAACTTTTCGCCGGGTTCGCTTAGAATTTTGCCGTCACCCGTCACAACTTAAAACTAACCATTTAAATTTATACACAATATACGTTTTGGCTTCTCTGTTATAACGGCGAAATTACGATGAAGGTTATAATAAAGATGACATTCTTGAGATAATTATGTACATCAAATCAGTGGTTCTTTAATTCTTACCGATTTTAATGGAATTAATGTCCCGAAGACCTTAACAAAAATGATATTTCAAACCAGATAAAATTTCAATGGAACTGCTTTAATATACTTACTGTAACGGGAGTTACCTACCTCGATCATAATAATTTAGGTACAAATGTTACCTTTTATTTGCCTGACATTTCAGTCAGCCTCTAGCCACGGTTGGTGTAACTCGGTCGACGAAACACCAGGCAAATAAAAGCCTAGGTAACATTTGTACCTAAATTATTATTATCGCGTCAATTCCCGTTACAGTGCGTTTTAATCATGCAACGCGATATTTTTAAAAGATTTTTTAAAAGATATTACCTAAATATAATAAATACACACACACACACCTGCACACGCGAAGGCCACCGATAGTGGTATATCGGCTGAGTTTTGGTCTTCACATATATGAAAGCCTGAGTCGACACGCAAAGAAGAAGAATATAAAAAAGAACAAAAAAGATCTGTAAAAATTTAACGTGACAATGAAAACTTAGTCATCCATAAAAAAACTTATATACCCAAAGCAGAAACAATAAGTAGGTAGTGATTATTTTACTTAATGTTCTTTAATTTATCCAGTAAAGATGACTTAAGTCGATTTCATTTTCGTTCTTTTTCCTATTACTAATAATTACAACTAAATTTCTGGATGTTAGCTTTAATACACTTAAAGTTCTGAAGCCTCATCTTTGGCTTAATAAAAGCGCGTACTTTAAGAATCATTACTCCGATTTTGGCATTTTAATATTTTATTTTGATATTTTAATTCTAGAGTATATTAATCGCATTTGTGTTTTTAACCTTAGTGGTAGCATCTTTGGGAAGACTTCCCTTACAATAAAGTAGGTAGTGAATGTGTTACTCTCTCTCTTTCTGTTTTATTTCTTTGCGTAATATAAAAAACCAAGACTGCAACACTTTTTCTGATTAAGACCATTTACGAATATTTAGTAAGAAAGATTCAGAAGAGTTACAAAGATTTAAACAAAACCGGACAAGTGCGGGTCGGACTCGCCTACCGAGGGTTCCGTACAGATTTGTAGGTACATAATTACTTTTAAACTTTCGCGTTGCATAATTTAAAACTCAATGAAACGGGAATTAACGCGATCATAATTTAGGTACAAAATGTTACCTCTTTTGCCTGACGTTTTTTGTAGGTACATATTTAACAAAATTGTAGGTACATATTATAAAAAATAGTTCGATGCATTAAGACCCTATTTTTCGTGGTTTAGTTACAAATGTATAGTTTTAACATTTTTTTTCCATACTTGTAGTATAAGATGGTATTACTTGTCAGATTTCATGGTTCTAAGTCAACGGAAAATACCCTATAAATTTTGATTCCTTAAGAGTGTCGAAATATACGTTTTTGCGGCATAAACGGTCGTATTCTGTTATATTTTGTTATGTTAACTAAGAAGTTTGATTTTTTCACAGCTTTAAGATACTAAAGACTTGAGTACATTGTTTTAATTTCAACTCGATACCTCCACGCGTTCCTGAGCTAAAGGGTCTTGACAGACGGACAAGAAAGTGATCCTAAGAAGGGTTCCGTTTTTTTCCTTTTGAGGTACGGGACCCTAAAAATTTTATTGTCGCAAGATTACTGGCACTTATAGGTTCGGTCTAAAAGTAAGTACTTAATTGACATCAGAAAGTACTTTTTGCTAGATGATAATTCCAGGAATTGAAGTCGTCCGGAAAAAATGTTTCGGTCGAAAAGAGTACGCAAATAATACGTAAACTGGGCCCTAACCATGAACTGTTAAAACAATCACAAAGTTGTCAAGTCTGTCAATTTTGGTACGTCATTTCATACAAAATTTGACAGAAATGATAATGTTTGACAGATTTGTGATTGTTTTAACAGTTCATGGTTAGGGCCCTGATGTGTTAAAAGAACAAACAATTGTCCAATTTTGTTTAGCCGTCAAAGACAAACATCAAAACATAAAAACGTTTTTATTACTAGTTTATATTTTTAATTAAGATTTATAGCACTTGTGTAACATCATAGAACTCGATAAATCAAAGTTACTACCATCGCAGAAATTAATGTCTACAACTTACTGATATTGATAATTTTGCTGATGTAACAGTTCGTAGCTCCTAAATAATGTTTTACTCTTAATTCATGCCATAAAATAGTATCAAATTATCAAAGCAAAGCCATTGAATGGAGTTGAGACGGCGGAATCCCGATATCAAGATATCATTTTATAGGAAGTCCTCTTTGAAAACAACGATGCCTTTCTGAGTAATTCTGGCAACTGAACTTCAGACTCAGAGTTAAGGATGTGCGAATTGCGCGATATCCGCTTTGATATTTGAGTGGGGCTTAAGTTTTTGAGAACCTGATTAACTCATGCATTTTTGAAAGGTAATTGAATTAAATTAAATCAATACAATGATATTGATTTAATTTCATGATTATTATTTGATTTATTTTCATTAAATTAATGTCACTTAGAGTGTAGATTTAGGTGGCGTGATCGGAGTACCTATGCCGGCGTAACTGATCGCAAACTGTAACAAAATAGTTATATTTTCGTAAATTAACTAACTTAGGTTAGTGCACTAACCTAAGTTAGTTAATTAAATTTAGTTAAACCATGGTTTCCGGAAAGTTACATCTGATTCTATTTATTTTACTTAATGACTTATATAATCGTTCCTTAATTTAAGGAGTCGAATGTGTTTATCAATACTTTAATAAATGGTCCACATCAAAATCGTTACAAAATAAAATGCTGTTCCATACATTATTTATCATCGAAGTAAAGCGTTAGTTTGTGGGGGGATCAATCGATTTTTATGTTGTTTTGATTCGCCTACTATGGTTAAGTTATATTTTTGGACGTGTATTATCGTTATCAGTGCCCGAAAAAGGGCTTATTAAATGAGTATTACTTATACTTAATAAATGACTTTGACTTTGCCTCCCTGGCATTGGTTTTTTAACGTAACCATGATGATGTACATCGGGTTTATGTAATTCTAATCAGAGCAACTGTAAATAAATAAATATAAACAAATAAATAAATCGAACATCGACGTAAACACTTTTGTATCGCACCATCACTACCCTTGGCTTTTGGCCAGACCAGTGCATGACGTTAGATTATTATAGATTGTATACTGCCGACAGATATGAAACTCTTTTACTGTGTCTAATAAATTATATTTAATGATAAAATATCTAATATCATAATGTTACTTATATTTAATCGCGCGCTAAGGCCGGATTCGATCAAGCTGGAGTAAGTCGTAACTCGAGGGTTAGCCACTGCTGAATCTAGAAATAAGCAAATTTTTCATTTTATCAATTGCTAGTTTAAGAATAAGGTAATGAACGAACATATTTTTAAACGGATAATGTCAAAGGTGGCTTTCGAAGTCATAGCAAGGGAAGCTGTGACGAGCCCTATTTCTGATGCCAGTCAGATGTCAACACATTTTCTTTATTTTATTTTTGGTTTCTAAAACCATTTTAGTTTATAATTATGCTTGGCTAAATTTTAACACAATGCTTAATCAAATAATTTAAATACAAACAGCACGGCGACCTTTTGCGTTTATTATGAAGATGATATTTTCGAGAGCTTAGAATTATTTTAAGCAATATTATTTGTATTTTCAGAATACCTTGTCATTAATGATAGTTGTCGTAATCTCATTTATACAAAGGCTTCACTCTGTTTTTGTAGAGAAAAACTTCTTAAACGTATTAATAGCTCGCAAATTGCTGAAACTTTAATAAACTTGTACAAGTAAGGAGGTAAGTACTAATCTTTGACTCAAGACGAGATAACTTTTACTTTCCTTAAGCTAATTTATGAAATGTAATTTCTTCTTTTACCTGACGAGAACACGGCCCCATTAGTACCCTTTTATATCCATTTGTTTATTAAGATAAAATACTTTTTAAGGCCTTAAGTAAAGTGCTTATTAAGATATTTTTGCTTAACGATTCGTTATGGCAATATTTACTTTTAAGTTCCATGTTGGGGATTTTAGACGAATAAAAAGAACATTTGTAATAACTTTCTTTTTATGGAAGATTCTACGGCTTAAATACTCCTTTCAATATAGGACAAACATTATCTATTAAACCTATAACAGCCAATCCTAAGCTATTTAATAATCGTATTTAGTATGGGGTAGTGATTTAAAACGATTAAGATTATTGTTCAATTTTAATAAAGCAGTAGGGTTTAAAATTAATCCCTTAAAATAATATGACCGTTAAAAACAATAAAAGAAAATGACATTTATGAATAATATGATTACATAGTCCAGGGCCCTAACCATGAACTGTTAAAACAATCACAAATCTGTCAAACATTATCATTTCTGTCAAATTTTGTATGAAATGACGTACCAAAATTGACAGATTTGACAACTTTGAGATTGTTTTAAGAGTTCATGGTTAGGGGGCAGGGCGGTAACCACGAACTCTTAAAACAATCTCAAATCTGTCAAATTTTGTATGCAATGACATTCCAAAATTGACAGATTTGACAGCTTTGTGATTGTTTTAATAGTTCATGGTTACCCCGCAGGTACTTCTCCGTAACAAGTAATTAATACTTACTTGTAATTTTTATTCAAAACTTGCTGACGGTGGGGCAATTTAGATATAACTTACTGGACTTGGAAACAACATTTTATTCGAAAACGTACTGCACTATTCCTAATCTCATTAATTTGTTTACCTTACCTTAGCTTAAGAGAGGCGTATGACCTGACATCTTGTCGAACCTTGTCTATAATATTATTTGCTATTTAATGCATATTCCGAAAACTTTCCGCACCAAAGTACCGTAGACCCGAAAAGGGTCCATTTCATACTTGACGGTCATTTTATGCCATTTCAAAACACTCATTGAGATCGTTAGCATAAAAATTCTTTCGGCAATCTTCAGAGTGCCTCTCCGACTTAAGAGATATGTCCAAACGAATTCATGGTCCGCCCTAATACAAAAGAAAAAGTTAAATAAGGGTCACAGTATACTTAAGTGATAGCTGAATATTTTCGCTTCAGGCCGAGTGTTCACGAGATTAAATGTTGCGTATAATTTAACGGGCCTCTAAGGGAAACAGCGCTTTCTTTATAAGAGAAAAACGAAAATTGATATCTATTTTTGTTGGTCTCGCTTCTGTTTCGTTTTAAGCCGCTTGGTGTTGTTAAGTCTTAATAACAAAATATTGCCACGTTTTTGTTTGTTTTTTTATGTTATGTGCAAGTACCTATACTTTGTCTTGACCACCATTTGATAAGATTTAACCCTTATAATTTGTCTGTGTTGGTTAGAATACAAAATATTCATTTATTATAAGAGCAAGATTTCTAATAAAATTAATAAATAATTTCTAGACACATAACAGTAAAGATTAGGCTTAAGCTGTCAAGTGGACTGAATTCATAACGAAATCCGTTTGAAAGCCTGAATATATGTACTTCTAATACTACACACATGAAATTTAGTGGATGAAGATGTATATAGTTTAAGTAGATAGTGTAAGTACCTAATAAATTCAAAGTCAAAGTACTATGATTATCGTTTCTTTGCGAGTTATGTTCCGCGTTTTGTGCAAGCCATTTGTGCGGTGTATTACCGTTTGCCGTTTTAACGCTTAAGCTTGCTTGTACAAATTGGAACGCAAGTAAGATTGAACGTATAACCCACAGAAAAGGAGCGAGTATTACTTGTTCTGTGGTATAGCCGGACCTTCAAGGACCAGCGATACTGACATAGCTCTTAAAATTGAAAAGCTAAAAAGGGCAATAAATACTTTATAGGCTAGCCACATTGTTTGTATAAGAAATCTATCTCGCTTTTCTCTTTGAGTCTCTCTTTCAGTTTAGAGCTAACAACCTTAGGGGAAATTCAAATTCAAATTAGAATTCATTTATTTACATCAGACATGGTACATAAAGATAATATAAAAATAAAGGTCCGACATCAAACATCAACGCAAAACAATATACGCAATATAGGCAGGCCTACCTTACTTAAACTGAAAATCTAGTCAAGACCAAACTTGGCTCCTTACATAGAAATGTAAGAGGCCTATGGGCAGTTGTGAACTTCCAAGGGCTGATCTTGATGAGTAACATATACCACACCTCTAGGTATATATTTGTCTGCTTTTATTTTTAATTTATTTTATTTTATTTCATATTAGTCTTCGACTTTTCCTAATAAACGTTTACTTAACATTCAAGTAGGTAAACACTAAGCAATTATTAAAATTGTCTATTATTTTTATTTAAAAAACTGCCAATTGTGCTTGACTTATACTTGTTGCACGTACTTGTTTTGTTAATTTAAAAAAATCTTGAATAATAGATATACAACTAGAATGTGATTCTAGTATCTTACGAAATAACTAATTAATCAGTAAAAGCCAAATACTTCTAAAGCCTGCAAAACCAATTATAGTCCCGAACAAATTGCTCTCGGTATGTATTATGTATAGACATATTTCGTTTCAACATTTTAGCATTAACAATCTATTGTTATCGGGATCAAAATTATGGTCTCATAAATTGTGCTGTAGTGCTCGTTCTGATAATAAAGTAATAGGGGAACGCATATCAGTAGTTCCATAGGGATTCTCTCTGAAATGGTCAAACAATCATTACGCTGGAACTCAAAGTTAGGTTGAAATGTTAATGTTAAACTTTGCATTGGCTAACGAGAGCAGCAATTTATTGTATGCAAGTATGATTAAGTTATTAATAGAACCACTTTTTTTAAATAAACTTTATCGTCATCATCATCTCAGCCTATGTGGACTGCATCCACCATCCATCCAAAGAGCACGATCTTCCGCTTTTTTCATCCTTCCATCCATGTCAGCCACCTTCCTAAGGTCATCGGTATACATCAAGCCGGGAAAGGGGTGGGTGGGGGGGGGCTGTGGGTAGCCAACATTAACTTTAATATTTGTAAAAATCTTATCTTTATCGCTTCGAAATTAATAATTTGATTACGTATTAGGCTTCATAGAAGTCAATTAAAATAAAAAAAGACGTCTTTATTGAAACTTTTAGTTTCAAATCCATCCAAATCATCTTCTAACCGTATATTTATTAACACCCTGTACTGCTTGATATTTAACCGAACCGCTCGCAGGCATTTTAATTATTCAATTTCCCATAATCTATTTTAATGTGCGTCATTTCCATTCACCCCAAGTCAGCCACCATTTCCGTCGGTATTCTATGGTTGTTGCATACAAAACATGACCTAGTGAACTAAATTAGAGAAAAACACAAATATATTTCCTGTAATTGATATCATTTGAGAGAATTTGAGAGATTAAGAGAAACGTTTGGTTTAAGAACCCAAAACAGCAAAGCACTATCAAATTGATACAAGTAAGTATTAATTGAAAATCTCACTTTCTTAATCATAATTATTGATGTGAAGTCACTAACCATATTTATAAATAAATATTGGACAATCACATGTTGCTCTGATCCTAAGCTAAGAAGCTAAAGCACTTGTGTTATAGAAATCAGAAACAATGACGGTACCACCTGTTGTGTGGTATTGTGGGTGTTCCCAGACCCAAGCCAATATAGCAAAGATTCGTTTTCTACATAGACCCGACCGGGAATCGAACTCGACCTTAGAGATGGTGTCCGGCGCGTGCTCGCCTCTCGGCTATAAGGAGGTCTTCTGTTTTGTAATATTGCTTGTTCGTAATTTTTAGGTACAGGTCGATGTGCTGCATAGATATGCATTCAAAATAGTTTATTTATTTTAGGTTCTTTAGCAAGCAACAGTTTAATATTATCGCTTTAATCTGCCTCTCCTGGTATCAAAAAATTAAATAACTAGGATCGTAGACAATATTCACACATTAACTACTGGAGTTGAGCTGTCGGTCGATATAATATAGGTAATCGGTTCGCCAACTTTGCATCGGTCAGCTCGTTAGCAGAAATGGAATGGAAAATACACACACATCGTAGGTTTCGTACTTTGAGATTCGGAATTCGTAGCGCAAATACATTAGATTGTATAAAAATGGTTGTTATATTATATAGTCCACTCTCCAATCACCTTGATACCTTTTTCTATAATAGGTATAGTTAAAACGAAATATACCGAAAAAAATAGAAATTGTTTATATTTAAAACTATTATTTACCCTACACCGTATTTAGCTGTAAAATAGTTATCGCAGGCAGTTGCGAAACTGGAGACTATGCTTATGAATGGGCGACTTATCGACAATAATTTAATTAGATGTGAGTGGATAAGTGACAATTTGAGCATAATTTTAAGACATTACCACAAGCATCTCCGTCTTTTGGCAATCTATAACATAAGTCCTCCATTATGTAACTGAAAATTTACAGACTTTATTGCTAATATTTTTAAGTTATTCAATTACTGAGTATTGAGTTAGTTACTTGCATTATAGCACCACCATCCACACAAAATTAACTTTAAATTATAGGTAACGTATATTAGGCAAGCTTACTAAACGACCTCTATATAATAATATCTACAAATTGTCTCGAAGCAATGGTAGGGAAAAACAAATATCGGGATGTGTAAAAGTACCTTTAATAGCCTATGCAAAACAAAATGATTTTTATTTCTTCATCACCAAGTGTATTAGTGTAGATACAATATTAGCCACCTACATTATAGGTTACCTTGAATTTTAAGTAAATTTTGAAATAATAATAATGCCAATCAAAAAATCATCAGAACACAATGAATTGTAAAACAGAACAATTCTACGTATCATATCAAACTGGTGGTGTATTTTGTTTGTTATGGGCCTTTGCCAAATTGGTAAGGCCATCCTTGAGAACGGATGCCAACAGCCACGACGGATAAAATACGCTGAATAAATACAATATGATAATACAATAAAAGTAAAGAAAGCACCAATTAATACTCTGGACTGTGATATGGTTATTTAAATTAAGTTTCGCTCCTTCACTAAAATATTCCAAAAAATAATATTATTCCACAAATTAATATTATTTCTCATCTTTAATAAGCGCCCCATTTAAATATCATGATAGTATTATTAATAACTTGCCTCTCGATTAAATTAGTGCGCTGTTTGCCGCTCCAACTGATGGTTTTTTTTATAGATCATCGATATATAACCCTGCAGCTATGCCTCAATATACCTCATTTCATCAAACTTCGTTTAACCCAGATCAACCGCAAGAGATATTATAATTTGTGTAAGAAAAGTTATTTCAGAGGTTTCATTGTTGTCTTTGAGCAGCAAAATCATAGTGTACCTACATAATATTCAATATTCTTTTTATGAACTTACAAACACAGTAAAACAGAATAATGAATAATTTGGTTCTGTTGTGCTTAGTTCTTGGAATGTTCTACCCTTGTTTACTTTAACCCCGAGGACCCAAGAAGGCAAGGAAGTTAACTGGAGCAGTGAACGACAAGCTGCGATTACACGCATGTCTTTTACAGCCCTTAGACAGCCTTAGGGAATACCTAAACTATAGAAGCATACTCATTTTGCTCGCAAAAATATTTTTTTTTTCATAAGATAACTAGTTACCTCATAAGTATTGGGGGAAAAGCGTAATAGAGCGAGTATAATATGGTTGCACTGCACGGCTCATTCCGAATTTTGGAACTTGCTGGGAAAGACCATTGACTATACCTAGGGGACCAAAAAATAGTATTAAAAATAGGATTTTACTAGTTGTAGTGTCATGGTTCGTTTTATAACTAAAAAACAACGATTCTAACAGGTATAATGCAAGCATTTGCTACTCCGCATCTTACAAGTTAAAGCTAAGAGAAATCATTATATGCCTTGTGCTCCTGTCTGTAAGCTGTTATGGCTGCGCATGTCTATAACTCGCCATACAACGTCGTCCTGTCGTATTCGGTTAATGGCTGCACTGATGGGAATTTTAGGTGGCCGTTTTTCCTCGTCTATGTACGAGGGCTGCCATTGATACACGGAATAAGGATTCCAGAGGATAATGAGTTGCGTGGAAACCACTGTTCGGAAAAGTGGATAAAAATCGCTAGCTTGAAAATCTGTAAAAATTTGACTTTTGTTTCGCGTAGATTTTGAACGTAGAAATTGAAAATATAATATTACTTAAGCATTTATATTACCATAGATATACATATATCTTCAAGACATATTATAAAAGATTCTTAATGCAGATTATTGTTGGTTAGTAGCATAAATGATAAAGACAGACTTAACGATCCAATAAATAAAATCTGACAATCATTTATATTACAATGGCTCACCTTTTGTTATTAATCATATAATAGTAAAATCAGAACATCTCCATACTTACTAGATAAGTTAACGCTGCCTCGCGAGAAGTGGGCCTAGGGATGGACCTCGGTAAGACTAAAATTATGTTCAATGACCATGCCATCCTAGACCGGTCTCCGTCGAAAGCGTGGCGCTCGAGGTTTTCAAGGAGTATGTCTACCTCGGGCAAGTGCTGCAGTTAGGTAGAGACAACTTCGTGCGGGAAATCGCTAAGGAGTGCAGCTTGGCTGGGCAGCATTTGTGAAGCTGCGTCACATCTTCTCGTCGCCATTGCACACAATGCCTCAAGAGCAAGGTATTTGATCAGTGCGTCCTACCGGTGATGACCTATGGAGCCGAAACGTGGAACATGAGAGTACAGCGAGCGATGATGAGGTCGATGCTTCGGATTTCATTAAAAATCCGAAACGATATTATCAGGCAGAGGACTAATAGAGTAACGGACATAGTCCAAAAATGTAGCAACCTTAAGTGGCAGTAGGCTGGCTACATTTGTCGCAGAACCGATGAAGAGAACCGAACGGGTTCTCGAGTGAAGACCACGCCTAGGCAAACGTAGTATAGGACGCCCCCCAGCTCGATAAACCGACGACCAGAGAAAGATGGCTGGCAGTGGATGGATGAAAAAATCGGAAGATCTTGCTCTTTGGCACTCTCCGGGGGAGGCTTATGTGCAGCAGTAGACTGCAATAGGCTGTGCTGAGAAGACGATTCATTAAATTGTATTATATGTGAGGTATCCCACTAGGTTCCGATTTTTTTTCTCGTCAGGCTGCAATCTTCGCTCCGTTGTTTTTACTATGACGATTTATAGTTTACGTCTCGTCAAGATAATGTTAGTAAGGTTTCTAACCATACCTCATACATCAGAATTAAGAGGCGTTTAGGTATTAGGGTGGATTTAAGAAACTGAACAGATACTCTATTTTTTTGGGATGTCTTGTAACCTTAGAATTAGCCTCGTATTTGTAACATCCTGTATTATGAATTACCGTCGCAGACTACAAATTTTTGCTAAGTCGAGATGTTTTGCAAACCCGAGTAGTGTAAACTAAAATAAAACCAGCCAAGTTCCAGTCGGACTCGCGCACGGGTCCATTCCATCCAAGTCCGTACCATTATCTATAAAATTGGCAAAAAAATTACGATTGTTGTATATGAGCCACCTTAAATATTTATTGTATTCTGTTTTAGTTTATAGCGGCGACAGAAATACATCACCTGTGCCAATTTCAACTGTCTAACTATGACGGTTCGCGAGATACAGCCTAGTGACAGACGGACAGACAGACAGACGGACATTGGGTACGGTACAACCCTAAAAAGATTTGTCAATTATTGATTGAAACAGGAATTATTTAAGTAGCACTTACCTAGCATTCCTACACTTCAATTTGATAATTTGTTCTGATCTGATCACTAGCAGCGACACATGTCTACAGTCTAGCTTAGTTTGTAAGTGTTCGTGGTCAACTTTTATTGGCTATTAAATTATCCTTCTTGTAATATTTATGTGAAATTATCTTATTATGCTGTTGATGTCCCAAATCTAAAATAAAAGCTCAGAGAAAATAAATATTACCAAGTAGGCATAAAACTTGTAGGGGTAGGTTCCCCTACAAGTTTATTTTACAATAAAAAATCTACCATTATACATTTTTTACAGTGAAATCATTCAATCATTTGTTGAAAATTTGTACTATAGGCGCAATATTATTTTAATCATTAATCACCTTTTCTTAGTATTGTTCATAATTTAATGAGACATCTGATCTTATTTACGTCAAGTAGTAAGCCTACATTTTCCTTTGGGAAATCATAGCTGAAGCCCAAACTTGCTACGAAATCTTGCTGTAGAAAATCTCGATAGAGATTTGAAATTAAATACAATTATATTTGAAGAAATAAACTAGGTAATATCCATTGTAGATGGGTTTGTATTAGAATGCACATACAATCAAATTACAACTTTTTAATGTACTAAGCTTTTAGGGTTCCGTACCCAAAGATTAAAAATGGGACTCTATTTTTTCGTAGTATAATATTAACTCTGTGCTATTACTGAGACTCCGCCGTCCGTCTGTCTGTCCGTCTGTCACCAGGCTGTATCTCATAAACCATGATAGTTAGTATCTAAGACAGTTGACATTTTCACAGATGTTGTATTTCTATAAATATGTATTTATAGCGACAACAGAAATACAAAATCTGTATTTGTATGCACAGATACTAAAAAACAGAATAAAATAAATATTTAAGGGGGCTCCTATACAACAAACGTATTTTTTTCCGTTTTTATAGATAATGGTAACGTACGTAAATGCTACGGAACCCTTTGTGCGCGAGTTCGACTCGCACGGAAACGGAAAGTCATGCAACAATCTGGGTTCTTGATATGATAGTGTATTTATTTAAAAAAAATTTTTGCTATGTTAACTTACAAAAAAGGTAGGCTACCCAATCCCAATATTTTCTCCAATGTGTGTTCATGCGCCATCTCTTGAAAACTTTTAGTACTGAATCATGGGTAAAAGTTCCGAAAATAAAACAGATGGCTGGTTACTCCGTAGTGACAATATTTTTCATAGATGGCAGTACTCTTCGCTACGTTGTTTCAGTAGAACCTCAACGTATAAATATGGTTTCGACTTCGTTGCCTAGATGACGCTAAATGTGCTGTGCTCTTAGATTGTTGGGTATCAATTTTTATCGGACAAGGGACTCGTAACCAATACCTTATGGCTTTTTGGAAAATATTTTTAGGATTGTAAGTTTGTTCGCTTTTTTATAAAGGATTTAGAGCTTTATACGTATATTTAAGTTTAATTCAAACAAGAAGTCACGTTTCGTGCTTATAATTAAAGTAGTTATCTACTTGATATAAGAAATAACATTTTCTTATGTTCATAGAAAAGCTGCCTATAGGTACGAAAAACTTTAAATAAAACATTCAAAAAGTACTAACATAGCTCCTAAATTTTCCACTTTTAATATCGTTAAAGTTTTACTTCTAATTAGAAAGAAGTCGATAAAAAAGTTAATTTAACTTCATAATGTCTATGAAAAATAAATCATAAAATCTTATAATGTGTACTAATTAACTACACCATGGATGGTGACCATGGAACGTGAAATGGATAGAAAAAAAGTCGAAGCCGGTCGATAAAATTCGACATTTGTAAGGAAAAACCACAAACTGTATAAAATAGCTGAAATAAAACAAAAAAAAGTTGACACAATTTTTACTACAACTAGCTGTTTTATTATCCAAAACACAGTTCCACAAGTTCCAAGTAGAAGCTCTGTTTTTCTTCCTTTCGGATATCATTTATTCTGAAGTCTATTACTGGCAGACGCTTTGGAATTTTGCTTGTGATCATTATGTCCGAATAATGCCATTCATTCTTGGGTACACCACTCTGCAAAATAGGTTTATAGAGGTCTAGACATGGTTTGTGACATGGATGTAATTCGTGATTAAACTTAGTAACGTTTATTAGAAATAAAACACCCCTGCGGGGTAACCATGAACTCTTAAAACAACCTCAAAGCTGTCAAATCTGTCAAATTGGTACGTCATTACATACAAATTTGACAGATTTGATAATGAGTTCGTGGTTACCGCCCAGGACATAAAAGCAAACCCTTCGGCGCGACATTCACGCGGGAGCGACGCCGCTATACACCGTATTTTAAACATCGACGCCGCTGTTTCGTATTTCATGAAAAATGTATAAAAGCATTAAAATAACCTACCTGCGCCTGCGCCTTATTAGGCGCAGGCGCAGGAGAAATATAAATACGAAAGATATCTACCCTAGCAATGGCTAGGTTAGATATATTTCGTACCCCTTCTATACATTTTGTATGAAAAACAAAAGGAACGGCATCGCCCCTACGTCCCACACCCATGTCACTCCGACACCTTTGCCATCATGTAATAAATTCATGATGGACCGATTTCTTGATTTGTTAGTGCACTTTTGGTGTCAAATTTTTTATTTAACATTTTAGTAGACATAAAAGGTGACCATACAAATCAAGGAAAAACGAAGAAAAGTCCAAACTTAATATAATTAGCTGAGTCTTTACCTCATTTCTGCTCCTTCATCAGATTGAGGTTAATAACTTAGCTAATTGAGTGAGACAAATAAAATAAGTTTTAACAAATAATTAACGCTGAAACCTTTGTTTCAAATCAAATGTATCCTAAACGAGCTACACTCGTTACCATTTTGTTGGAAGAACAAAAACATACTAATCTTTTATTTTTTGGATTTTGCAGGCTAAGTTTAACGTTTATTAAGTTAAATAGTTTTTTTCTCACTTACCTTACATTTATCAGCATATCGCATTGTAGTGTAAGTCAAAGGACTGTTGGGGCTAGAATATGGACCTATTCCCAAATCGTTCCACCCGTACAAATATAAAGCTGTCTCTGGTTGATCATTGACATAAGAGTTCCAACAGTGATATCTTATAATTTGCCTAACTTGTGTTGCTCTTTCTTGCAGCCAAGATATGTGATGCAATGAGATCTGTAATGTAAATGGCAAAATAAAATAATAATTAACTTGTCTGTCAAAAACTCAAGAACTATTTTTTACGCATATAGGTAGTCAAAATGAAATTAGCATTAAATAGATCAACTGAAAAAGGCTATTTTATTGTTTGCTGTTTTGTGATAATAGCTGATAAGTTTCCACATAAGGAATTTGTTTTGTTATTAAAATTGCATTTATGATCTTGTTTACATTTTTTATAAGTGATAAAACCTGTAGCAGCAAAAGCTTAATGTATTTTAATAGGGATATTTTTGTTAGATTCGTCTTCATATCTAAAGGCGTTTTTGTTCAAAAAGGTTTTACACACTTATGGCATAATTTTATTTATGCTCTTGATAATTAAACAAAAGACTTACACCGTAAAACTCAGTTAGATTGTAATTTCTCTCACTGAGCCAAAATGGTTTGATATCGTTTACGTACAAAGCACTAAATGTTTTCTTTGGTTTTGTTTGAAGACACGTCATATGGCTGGTCATATTACATCGCACTTGAAAAGGATCGTCAGGGTTTACCCAAACTGTCTCTGAAAATAAAATAGAAACAAGAGTTAGTTTGAGGTTACGTATTAGGCTAATGTGTTGCACATAATTTTAGTTCAAGCTGTGTTTTTAAAAGTAAATGTATGTGATATTTTTGGTTATAAGAAATAACAATGATTGTCATCTATCTATATTTACAATTACATAAACTTATTGTTAAAAAAATTCCTACTTTTTCATCGATTCAATAGTTTAGAATTACGGGCCTCACAGCCCTGAATAATTTCAAATAACTTGGAACCCGGAATGCTTAAAAACCTTTGAAGGTACGGCTAACCTTAAGGTGGTATGTATACTTTATCGTATAGGCTTAAAATGAATAAGATGATAATTTAAGTAAAACTACTCCAAAGGAGCTAGACACAATGTGAGTGTCGAAGTTTAATTTATTTTAGTCAATACTACTAACAGTTTTTATTTCGAAATCTTTGAATCGATGAGGAATGGTTGCAGACGATACTCGTTGCCGGTTGCGGAAACCAGCAAATCGTCATAACTGGTACCAAGTCAATTGCTCGTCTGGGCAATGCAGCAACCAGAAACAGTTGGGATTGCTAGAACCCGCAACTAGGGTTGTTAAGTCTGTGCAGTTGTTCAAAGTTATAGGAAAATATAAAAGTTGACTACTTAGCAGCGAGTTGCCGACTGCCTCAACTAAATGCTGTCCAGAGTGCATAGTGATACCTTATGATATATCTTTATGCCCAATGCAAATGTCTTTCGAGGTAGTCTCAGTGCCTTAAAAAACAAAATTTCTTTTTCTTATTAAATTATTATTACTTTCTCAGACATTGATTAGAACTAATTATAAGTATTTGTAATTTTGTTAATTCAGAACATATAGGATGCATTTTCTTAGGTTACAATTTAGCCCTTAAGTCATAAATATTATAGTGAAATCATAATTGTAATCTGTTTTGCGTCTTGAATAAATAAAATAAAATAAGATACAAACTTATTTACTAAGTAAATTACAATTATTTTATTACCATTGAATGTATCTTTGTCACTTTTTTTGATATGACATAAACCTTCGAGCGGATCGTATATAGTACCTGGCCCACTACTACTGTTTCCTTCAGCCGGTTTTGCAGGTGTGGGTGCTGAAATAAAACAAAAATAAATTTTGAAATAACCCATAGCTTTAAAACTGCGAAACTCGCTTTTGTGTATAAGACTCGCTAAAACAAACCAGTCTAAATTGGGCATCTTTTCGTAAACATCAACTGTAACTGTGTATGGCTTGTTCTTAGAGTCTAACTAAATGGATGTGCATTAAAGAGGATCTATCTATCTTCGTACGGGATAGTAGAGCATTAATACCTACTGATCGTCTTACTAAAATATCTGTGCACCTCAACCTACCTATTACAATCTATAAAGGGTGTTCGTAAATAACCGATAAACTTGGTTCCAAATACTCTATACATCATAAACAACTTTTTTCTATAAGTTTTTAAAATATGCATATGTTTTTTTGTCTTTATACAAAAAAATATCCGGTTGTTTAGTAATTTTGTATGGGAAGTCAATAAATGATGCGTAAAAGTCATAGAACACAGGTTGTTCACCATGAGGTTATAGAATATGTGGTTACAAGGTTATCCGTTATTTACGGGACACCTTGTTCATAAAGAGGAGAATAAGTATAAGAATATTACCAGGAACATATTGATGACACACTTGAGTACACGTCCCATCAAGTCCAGGCCTTCCTGATAACCCTATGCTACCCTAAAAAGTAAGTAAGTATTTATAAGAAAGTTTTTTTGATAGATAAATATAATACTAAATCGTTTGGTTTTAAAAAAATATGCAATACACATCAAACATACCGGCTCTCCTTTTTGACCGGGCTTGCCATCGTCACCCTGCGGGGAAAACAAACATAAGACAGAGAAAGAGTATTTATTTTATAGTAACATTCATTATTGTTCTAATATTATTATGAGGATAATGGGGTTTTTTTGCGTAATTATATAAGTTTTTCTATATATTTATGTAGTAGTATTAAGCATTTTGCACAATTGTTTGTTATCGCAAACGAAAATAAAATAAATACGTAAAATTGTTGAACCGATCTAATTCATTAGACGTGATCTTCAGTAAAAACCAAGACTCGGCAAACGCAGCGAAGGCCCTGGGCTCCGGGTAGGAGGTACAAGGTACAAGGTAGGCCGTTGTAATAAGCAAAGCTGTTTGCAGCAGGATAAAAAAATTAAAGATCAGGTTCATTGGCGTGCAGTGGATTGGGAGGGACCTATGACCGTTAGATTAGAGTGAGCTGATGATTAATGGAATTTTAATGCTGGTCACATTTACCATAGAAGCTATAACCCATGGGTTGGACGTATTCTAGAGTAACCAAATAAAGAGATATTGAAACTTACAGGAACTCCGGGTTCTCCATCCTCACCACGTTTGCCTTGAAGGCCAGGATGTCCTTTGTCTCCCTAAAAAAAGAAATAACATAAGAATCTGAATACTAAAATATACAATTAAATAGTATAAAAAGTTAAAAGTCAAGAAATAATAATATAAAGTCTAATAATTATCATCTGATCGAGAATTTTAAATTATAATCGAGTAGTTTACTAAAACTTTATCTGTCTCGTAATTTGGGTTACTTACACAATTAAATATGAATTAAACATTATTCAAAAAAATTAAATATTGTTTTTTTAGTAGAAAGTAATAAAATATCTTTCTTTACCTCAGTTTAAACGTACAATGCAGGCTTGTTAGAGCTTTACCTTACTCTACATGATTGAGCTATAAAAATATTATAACCATATAATTAAAACTTTTTTTTTTTCTAACTCACGCTTCGTCCTGGCTCTCCCTTATCGCCTTGCATCCCTTGTTGTCCCTAAATATTAAAAAAAACAAAATTAGAGTGTTTTTAGACATGTTTGTTTACCTCCTTTTAAATAAAATATTTATAAATAAATTTGACGACCTCCGTAACCGAGAGACGAGCACGCCGGACTGTATTGGCGCCGCCATCTCTGAGGTTCCGGGTTCGATCCCCGGTCGGGTCAATGTGGAAAACCAACTTTTCTATATTGTCTCGGGTCTGGGTGTTGTGGTACAGTCGTTGTTTCTGATTTCTATAACACAAGTGCTTTAGCGACTTACCTTAGGATCAGAGCAATGTATGTGATGTTGACCAATATTTATAAAAAAAAATACTAGATTTAAACCATGACCAAAGATTACCCAACCACTTCGTTATCGAAACATGTCTGATTATTAGTGCTTTGTTAACTTTCAAATTATAATCCATTCATATAGTGATAAGTTATTTCATGTACTTCCGGCCGTGTGAGCCAGAGTCCTAGAGAGATCTCGCATATCTAGGCTGATAACGAATCGTAGGTGACGCCAATATACCTAGGTTTCATCGTTTGTGACGCAATAGATTTTTTGAAAATTGAAAAAAACCTGGCTCAGACAGCCAGAATTTCACGTATTCCGACACTCTGGATCTCAAATTCTAGAGGGTTTTAGGACCCCGTTTCTTATCAAAAGTTTAGTGACGCGATATGTGACGGCATCTAAAGTAGTTTCATCCATTTTGATGCAATGGCTTTCGCGGAATCATGAAAAACGTGTGGTCAGACAGCCTGATATCCGGCTGTCTTAGCCATTTTGTTTTTGCAGATATATAACGAAATATCACATTTCAGACTCATCTTTATGGATTTTACTTTAGTGACGCGATATGTGACAGCTCTCGACCAGATTTGAACCTTCGTTACCCACGCGTTTAGGAGACATTCTTAAAAAACTGTTGGCACAGACAGCCGGAATCCGGCTGTCTGAGCCATCTAGTTCTACCACTTCCAGGTGTTCTTGGTAGCTGGAAACTCATCTAATCGTTAGTGACGGTGATGGTTAATACGAATTATCGTTTGTGACGGCTCTATAGGCCGGCAAACAAAAGATATAAGCAAATCAATTGTTCTCCATACATTGATGCATTAGGGTGACCACACTTCCCACTTTATTAGGTATGCAAATACTAGTATAGTAGAAAATCGAGGCAACTCGTTTTACGACAGCTGCTTGCCGTGTTATTTAAATACGTATTTATCTGTGATTATTACCATGTACATTTAATAATAAATTATCTAAAGACGCTGACTATCAAGCAACTGAGGAGCTACTTACTTCCATTAAATAGTTTTTCATGGATATGCTCGCTGCAGCATCTTAAGAGTATTAACAGTAAATATTCTTCATAATGTTAAGTTTTAATAAATACAAAAAAGGTTAAATTGTAAACCCCTCCTACCACACTCACAAATAACCTCACAATCAAACCCACTCACCCAAACACTAACACACATTCACACACACCTCTTCCACTTATACGTACACACTCACTTACTCATAAACATAATATGCACACACACCCATACAAACACACAACAACGCCCCCATGCACAATTTCTCACTTACTATAGCTTACACGTACAAATACACTAAATTCATCTAATTATATTTACTAATACCTACATGTTAATCTTAGTTTAATATAAAATTCGTGTCTTTTCCCTTTCACAAATGATTCTGTGCCTACGCATAATTAAGATGTTTACCAACTAGTAATCGTAGTACTCTAAGTCCCAACGGGGGGGTACTGGTGACCAGTGTCACAGGTTTTTCTGAAACCTACTTCAGGCACCAGTCTCTCACAATGAATAGGAGCTATCTTATTGTCTTAATAAGCCTAAAAGAATGTACTGTTTTTAATCCTAAATTGTGATGAGAAAATAAACGCTTTATTTATTTATTATTTTATCTGTGAATGTGATATTTGATTTAACAATATTTACCATACTTTAGAAATAGCACTAGCACTCGCGCACGAAGGGTTCCGTATCATTTAAAAACGGCAAAAAAACACGTTTGTTGTATGGGAGCCCCCTTAAATAATTATTGTATTCTGTCTTTTAGTATTTGCTGTTATAGCGGCAACAGAAATACATAATCTGTAAAAATTTCAACTCTAACTATCACGGTTCATGAGATACAGCCTGGTGACAGACGGACAGACAGACGGACAGCGGAGCCTCAGTAATAGGGTCCCGTTTTACCCTTTGGGTACGGAACCCTAAAAAATCATGAATTTCTTATTTCCTGCTCCTCGTCCCAAATGAGTCGTAGGCATGTGGGAAGAGTTGGTAAATTACTCAATGAAACGGGAAATAACTCGCAGAATAAAGATATTATTTATATTCATTTTCTGCATCTTGACCCAAATGGGCCGTAGGGAAGAGTTGATAAATTACTCAATGAAACGGGAGATGACTTGCGAAATAAAGGTATTATTTAAATTCATTCTTTGCATCTTGTCCCTAATGGGCCGTTCCAGCATTTCCAGTAAAACACAGCAAATTACTCTAAATAAGAGTGTTCAAACAAATTTTCCTCTTGAATTACTTACTCTAAACAAGTCACACTTAACCCAAAAAGCAATTATTAGTGTTGATTAGTCCTTCATACCAACGTATACGCAAATAAGTATTTAGAGAACACGGCAAGCAGCTGTCGTAAAACGAGTTGCCTCAATTTTCTACTATACTAGTATTTGCATACCTAATAAAGTGGGAAGTGTGGTCACCCTAATGCATCAATGTATGGAGAACAATTGATTTGCTTATATCTTTTGTTTGCCGGCATATAGAGCCGTCACAAACGATAATTCGTATTAACCATCACCGTCACTAACGATTAGATGAGTTTCCAGCTACCAAGAACACCTGGAAGTGGTAGAACTGGATGGCTCAGACAGCCGGATTCCGGCTGTCTGTGCCATCAGTTTTTTTAGAATGTCTCCTAAACGCGTGGGTAACGAAGGTTCAAATCTGGTCGAGAGCTGTCACATATCGCGTCACTAAAGTAAAATCCATAAAGATGAGTCTGAAATGTGATATTTCGTTATATATCTGCAAAAACAAAATGGCTCAGACAGCCGGATATCAGGCTGTCTGACCACACGTTTTTCATGATTCCGCGAAAACCATTGCATCAAAATGGATGAAACTACTTTGATGCCGTCACATATCGCGTCACTAAACTTTTGATAAGAAACGGGGTCCTAAAACCCTCTAGAATTTGAGATCCAGAGTGTCGGAAAACGTGAAATTCTGGCTGTCTGAGCCAGGTTTTTTTCAATTTTCAAAAAATCTATTGCGTCACAAACGATGAAACCTAGGTATATTGGCGTCACCTACGATTCGTTATCAGCCTAGATATGCGAGATCTCTCTAGGACTCTGGCTCAGACGGCCGGAAGTACACGTTATTTCAAGGATACATTTGATTATTAATAAGACGTAACGAAATACTTGTTAGGAAATCCTCTCATAAGGCTGAGCATCCACCAGAGCTATGCCAAGCTGTGTAGCTAGGGATCTTTTTGTTTTGTTAGCAATACAATTACTGCCTTCGCTCTGCGCAGCTCTGGTGGATATGGGCTTAGCGGAGCGAGGTTTTTGTTTATATAAAACATGCGAGATTGCGAGCGAGTGATGTGTTACAAGAAATGTGTTGCTAGGAATGTTCGCGAGGATTTGAAAATATGCGCTTAAAAGTCAGTCAATTGATGGTGTTCGAAAAGAGTCCGCCCCCTTACCTCGCACCGCTCATTTGTACACATTGACATATACACATTCCTCGCACAGCTCTGGTGGATGTCCAGCCTTACAGTGGTCTTTAAACTGTATGTATTAGTAAAAGGATGGACAAACAATCAAGTATATAAATCGCTCGCGTGCAGTTTGCAAACCGCGCAAAGGCCGCGCATTCGCACCCTAAGGTGGAGAAGAATCTCCTCCTATCACACGTATGACAATATTCTTGCCATTTTATTTAATTTAAGAGATAATTAAAACATTATGGATGACTAAAAACTTACCGGAGGTCCCATAGGACCTGCAGCTCCTTCTAGACCTGGCATTCCATTGTCCCCTGTATCACCCTGCAAATTGTAAAAATACATTTTTGTCTTAGATTTAACAGTTCAACTGCCACACTCAAAAACGCCACTTAACATAAAAGAATAAAATTATTTCATTAAAAAAATCAAAAAACCCGACTGCGTAAAAAGTGAACTTAAAAGATGAAAACAGTTTTAAAGAATCAATTTGCAGTCTGAGGCATTAAATCCATGTTACTTGATTCGACTTTTTCTACACGGATTTAAATTACTTAATTAGGTAGGTACTAACGCAGTGCATACCAAATCAATCATCATTATGCTGTGGAGTTGATGCCTCCGACTGCAAATTGATTCTTTAAATCTTTTTTTCATCTTTTAAGTTTTATTTTTGACTTTTTCGTTTGTAGTGTTCTACTCCTAGTTTTCAATGAACCATAGAGCCTTATTTGTAACTCTTCATTGAAAAAAAAGGTTTAACTCTAGTAAATAGTATCTGAAATCGGTTTTTCCCGTATAATTCATGTACGAATAGAAATTCCGGGTAAAAACATAGCCTATGTCACTCCCACAACTGAGACGAATCTAATGACATATCATATGTTGAAATCCATTAAGCGGTTTTCCTTCCTATTTTTTCAGTGTTTTTTTTTTGCCTGTTCCCGTAGGAATTTTGGAAAATTAAGTATTGAATACTATTAGCACTGGAAATATGTGACTCTTAGTTAATAAATAGTTTGAATCGGTTTATCAGTATTGCTCGTTTGGGATTCGGGTAAAAATGATAATACCCACTTTTGTTAATTATTGACGTGTCTGAGTACGGCATGACAGTAAGTTCGAGGGTTGTATTCCTTGTTAATAAGGCAGTTTCATTGACTTGAGTGATAAATTGTAATAAAAGTTATAAAAATTATAAAATAACAAATTATTTAATAATGTGTTTTTTAAAAAAAACCCTGTTCCACTTAAAATCGCCAAACTGACATATTCGTTTATTCGAAATGGAGTGTTTTTTTATTTATTGAAAATTTTAATATTGGTCCTTTAGTGAAAGTTCTTGTATTTACCCAAGCAGTTGAATAATAATAATAATAAACTTTTTTTATTTATTATTCTCTCACATAGAGCAAAATTGAATATAACTTAACCTAAATACAACAGTTTAGTGAACTATGTGAGAGACTGGTATCTGTACTAGGAGACCTGTATTACAGATTACCAGCCTCTTCACCTCCGAGACCAGCGATTTAGTTAGGGGTAATTATATCTATGCCATAGGCGTACGTTGCAAGAGAACATTTAAAGAAATATTTATATTACAACAAGTTATGTTTTAATGTGTAATTTTTGTGTGGGATTTGTGAATTTGTGAGTGTGTGTATGTGTGTTTCTGTGTGAGTACTTGAGTGAGTGTGAGTGTATGGAAATGTGAGCGTATGTGTAAGTTTTAGGAGACCACCGTTAACAGAATTTCGGTAGCTTCATAATGTAATGTTTTAAGGCAATTAGTGATAATTTTCTTGCATTCATATTTAGTCTCTGGGTAAATGTTGAGTTCCTTGTTTAATTTATTATATAGAAAGCTACCTATATAACCAAAGAATCTCTTAGAAAATGACGTATTACCCTGGAATTTCGGAGCAGTGACTTTGTATTTGAGACGTTTCATTATATTCAGACAGGGATCATATTCAATTAGAGAGTGCTGCTTTAGTACAGTACCAAGAACGAATAATTGACGAACACTCAGAACATCAGCTAGTGTGAAAAGATCTTTAGTAGGATATAGAAAGGGTTTGGAGTAGCTTACTTTTAGAATTGCCCGCTGTGCTCTTTCGACCTCAAGCAGACTAGTTTTACTTGCATTTCCCCAAACCGTGATGCAGTATGTTAAGATTGACTGACAAAGCGATTGATAAATAAGTTTAATTAAAGCTAAGTCAGCAACAGAACGAAGGGTTTTAAAAATATACATCAACTTACGAACCCTAGATGATAAAAGTTCTATGTGGTTTTTGAAGCTAAGGGTATTGTCGATCATAACACCAAGATATTTAATTATCACAGTTCTGGTGATTTCACGACAGTTACAAAGATTGTTTGGGGTGCAAGAATGGGCGTATAATCTAAACTGTTCATGAGTTGAGTCTCTCCGCATGAAAAAGGGCAAAAATTTTGTTTTTTCAATATTCATAGTTAGAGCGTTATTTCTGAGCCAACTGGTTACTAAGTCAAAACCTAACTGTGCGAACTTGAAAGCTTCTTCCCAATTGTCATCGTGGAAGACAAGTGCAGTGTCATCAGCAAACGTTACAATTTTGCCATTCAACAAACGAAGATCACAGAGTCCATTTATATAAGTTAGGAATAAAGTAGGCCCTAACACACTACCCTGTAGTTCACCATATATTATTGGTAAATCGTCACTAGTCAGGTCACCCACTCTTACCCTTTGGCTTCTGTTACTTAGATAGCTTCCAAACAGGTTAAGCTGGACGCCTCGAATTCCCAAAGATTGCAACTTATCTAGCAAAAGTGGGACAGAGACCGTATCAAATGCCTTGGCAATGTCCAAAAATATCGCAACCACCTTACTTCCGCTGTCTAATTTGCTAACTACATGATCTGTTAATTCGTGTACCACGTCATTTGTCGAAACACCAGACCTAGAGCCAAACTGGGATTTAGAAACGAGTTTATTACTCTCCAGATAGTCGACAAGACGTTGATTTAAAAATCGTTCTATAATTTTAGATACTGTAGACAATTTTGAAATTGGCCTATAGTTGTTCACACAGTCTCGTTCACCACTTTTATGGATTGGAATTACTTCAGCAAGTTTAAATATATCAGGGAAGACACCTGACGAGACGATCAGATTAATTAAATAGGTCAAAGGTGGGACTAAGATTTGACAGTAATGTTTGAGAAATGATCCAGATATGTTGTCTCTACCTGTTGAATTCATTTTCTTTAGAGATAGAATACTTGACAAAACTTCGGTTTCATCAACAGGCAGTAAAACGAAGGAATATGGGGTACTAACCGAGGATGTTTTGTCAACAGGACCAGCAACATAGGCTTTTTTAGCAAGGTCCCTACCAATAGAAACAAAATAATGATTTATTTTATTAACTGAATCTGAAGGGTTAATGCGTGAAATAAGGTCATTAGGAGTATTATTGATTTTGTAAGTATATGTCAGTTTTTTGACGGTATCCCAGGGTGATTTGTTATCGGTACTAGCTGCTTTTTGAAGTATTTTTTTGCCATAATCTGATTTAATCTTTTTTAGTAGTCAATTGCAATAATTTCTGTACCTTTTATAAGTAATCATTATAATCTCATTATTTGGATTCCTTTTAAGTTTTTGGTGAAGCCTGTCACTTTTTCTTACACATTTCAAAAGACCAGCGTTCATCCAAGGCTTTTATATTCTTTTACGATTTGGAATAAGTGTGTAGTGCGTGTTTTCTTTTATTGCTGTTTCTAGTTTACAAATCAGAAATGAGGCAGCAATATTAGCCTCAGTTACTTCATACAACGAGTCAAGGCAGATGTTCTCCATGCTATTATCAAGACCAACATAGTCAATACTCTTGCGTGACAGGAAGTAATTAGTTTGTTGGTGATGCTCTAGTACAAGAATAACTGTGTCATGGTCAGTAATTGAGGCTTCTGCAACATGACAGAAGGCAGAGCGAGAACATTTAAGCATGACGTGGTCGAGACAAGTGTTGTTATGTGTAGGAAGTAGGTGTGCCGGCAGAAAACTGTGTGAAGCCAAGATGTTCAGATAGGTCGACGAATTGGGATCTCTATTGTTTTCTAAAATGTCAATGTTGATATCACCGATTACAATGACATTAGAACCATTTAACCTACCAAGGAGATCGTCAAGAGATGATAAAAATGGCAGTATGTCCCTGTAGCCAGCTGGTCTATAAATAGCAACTATAGTGGTGTTATTATCTATTTTGATGATCAGACAGTTTGCATCTTGAAGATTGTATTCAGAAACTCTAACCGACAGCTGGTTTTTAAAAAAGATTACAACACCTTCGTTTTGTGTTATGTTATTTTTAGTTTGAGCATGCTTGTATCCCGCCAAAGACGGTATATTAGAAGTATGACCTCCTTTTCTCGAAAGAAAGAATAATCTCCTTTTGTCGAAAAGGGTTTTTGTTACACCGCATGTTTAATAAAAATGGCACGTACCTTTTCACCCTTCGGCCCAATTATAGATAAACCTTTCAAATCACCCTGAAAACAAAATATGTCATTAATAAGTTTATTCTGTAATAAATATGATCTGTATCAACATGACAAAACTGCGATGACGCCTATGTAATTTCATCAATGTAATTTCATTAATTAAATACAATTTATAGACATGAACTCTATTTTATCCTACTAATGTGCTTATCCTTAAAATGTTTTGATTTGGATTGTAACATCTTTAAATGTTGAATTACTTACTGTAGTCAATTTACACGAAGCTGAAACAAAAACGTAATGATTTATTCTCAGACGGGTCCTTCCAAATTATAATACAGGGTGTATAGTCAAGAATACATCAAGTTACCAAAAATGTCAAACCCCAAACAATAGTTATTTAACTATTGTTTGATTTTTAAGTTAAAAATCGAAGAAATTTGACAGTTTTGGAAACTATGATGTGCTGTTGACTGTAAAAACGAATGTCGTAGTAAATGTTGTAAAATAGCAGCTGATCGTTTTTCGATTTTTTATACACCCTGTTTTATACATGATCGATTCAATCAGCCGCTATTTTTTATTTTTTTATGTGTTATGCAAAAAGCTACTCTGTATCATCATTCATCATTTCAGCCACAGGTCGTCCACTGTTGAACATAGGCCTCCCCCAGTGACTTCTGTCATCGGGGGGTTGTTGCCATACTCGCCACGCTTGGCAGGCGGGTTGGCGAGCGCAGTTTTTTATTATTTCGCACGCAGACGCTGCTCCCCGTCTCATGCTACAGGATTTAGTCGCCTCTTACGACACGCCTCCTGTTGGCGGTATGGAAGTATATTATTTACGGCCGTCCCCACACGGCACACTGGGACTGTGTATACTGAATAATAATCACCTTAACAATAAGTTTTACCTAACTAAGGTTTAATTAATCGAAAATATCCTGTTACAATCCATCGGTCTAATTATGACCGAATACACATACAAGTAAGGTAAATTAATTGTGAAAGTGCTTGTTTTTCATACAAACTTTGTAGTTTGAATTTGCATCACAGTCACATTTTGATTCATAAGTACAATAAAAAACAATTTCTATTTTAAGAAAAACGTGGGTTGCATTAACCGACTACCCTTTATGACTTTATGCTACGCACGCCTGAACTTGAACTCAGGAGTCGGCTATCAGCTGACTCGGTTTTAAATTCAGTATATTTCTTATAGTTTTAATTCACAATATCGCTCGCTTATCATTTTGATATCGAAATGACGTCACTCGCGTACGATAACTTCTCGATTAACTTCTCGACCAGCAAAAAATATATGTATAGATAAGTATAGGACAACTCCGGAAGCGTGGAGTGGGGGCGTGGTGGCATTGTTTTTCAAGAAAGGAGACAAAAGTCTCCTGACAAACTATAGACCAATCATGCTCCTGAGTCACGTTTACAAGCTGTTCTCGAGGGTCATCACGAACCGTCTTTCCGAAGATTTGATGCTTTCCAGCCACCGGAACAGGCTGGGTTTCGCAAAGGTTACAGTACCATAGACCACATTCACACGGTGCGGCAGGTTATACAGAAGTCCAAAGAGTATAACCAGCCCCTGTGCCTGGCCTTTGTGGACTATGAGAAAGCCTTCGACTCAGTCGAAACCTGGGCTGTTCTGGAATCCTTGCAGCGATGCCAAGTCGATTGGCGATACGTGAAGGTGCTAAGAAGCCTCTACAGTATGGCATCAATGTCCGTCCAAGTACAAAACCACCACCCAAAACCCATCCAGCTGCTCCGAGGTGTTAGACAGGGAGATGTTATATCTCCGAAACTGTTCACCAACGCACTGGAGGATGTGTTCAAGACGCTGGATTGGAACGGACTGGGCATCAATGTAAATGGCGAATATCTTACGCATCTTCGCTTTGCCGATGACATAGTTATTATGGCAGAATCGCTGCAGGATTTGCAAAAAATGCTGCACAGTCTTAATGCTGCCACGAGACGTGTGGGGCTTGGGATGAATTTGGACAAGACAAAGGTAATGTTCAACGAATATGTTATCCCGGAACCAAATTCCGTCAAGGGCACTTCGCTCGAGGTTGTCCAAGAGTACGTCTACCTTGGACAAGTATTACAGCTCGACAACTTCGAGCGGGAAATCGCCAGAAGAGTGCAGCTTGGCTGGGCAGCATTTGGGAAATTGCGTCATATCTTCACGTCGACACTGCCGCAGTGCCTAAAAAGCCGGGTGTTTAACCAATGCGTCCTACCAGTTTTAACCTACGGAGCCAAAACGTGGAACATGACAGTCAAGTTGGCCCACCGACTACACGTCACTCAGCGTGCTATGAAAAAGGTCTATGTTGGGGATCTCATTAAGGGATAAGATCCGGAACGAGGTCATACGACATAAGACTAAGGTGACTGATATTGTCCAAAAATATAGCAAGCTGAAGTAGCAGTGGGCTGGCCATGTCTGTCGCAGAACTGACGAGAGGTGAGGTTCTCGAATGGAGACCACGCTTAGGCAAACGTAGTATAGGACGCCCCCCGGCTAGATGAACCGATGACCTGAAGAAAGCAGCTGGCAGCGACTGGATGCAAAGGGCGGGAGATCGTGCGCTGTGGCTCTCCTTGGGGGAGGTTTATGTCCAGCAGTGGACTGCAACAGGCTGATATGATGATAAATAAGTATAGTGAAATTCAATTCGAAAACAATATCAAATCCTTTGATTCGGATTACCAAAGCGTTTTAAAGCTAAGCGTTGTTAACGCTGATCATTAATTATAATTTAATGCAAAGAATTCCAAATTCAGCTCCTTTGGTGCTTCAGGTGTGCGTTTACCTTTAATATTAAAAAAAATAAAGTAGGATACAAATAACAATTTACCTAATTTTGTTTTGTAAAGTGCTTTTTCTTCATGGATGAACTGAAAATAAAAATAGAAATATTGTTTCATTAAACGTCAAGCATATAGGTATAATACAACTGTCAGTTATTTCAAGAATACTTATATATACCTATGTACCTATGTAGATTTATGTTATACAAATGGAAAAATAATTCACTTCTCAAAGATAAACGGTCTCAAAGATATTAAGTTAGGATAATTGACCCATAATAAAAGCTATTGTATTTGAACAGAAGATTAACAAACTAATTAGACATGAACTTTTTAAATAATAGAAAATAAACATAACCCAAATTATCAGTAACAAATAAAAATTTGTATTCTTACTGCAACTGTATCCTCTATTGGGATTTCAGCGTTTGCGTAGCAGCCTGCAATTATTTTAAATTTTATTACATATTCTAAAAAATAGGTTAGTAAGTTTTAGTAAACTCGTTTCTGCAACGCTACTTTTGCGCGTTGGTAGAATTTGACAAGCAAAGGCTTAAACTGTATAAAAGGTAAAAAACTGTATATTTAGTTTTTTTACGATTCGGCTGAAAATAAGGTGTCATGTGTGCGTTGCTCTAGCGTGCATTTTATGAAGCTTAACTTCTAATATTCAAAATAACTATTATTTTTCTGTGGCACTCTTAGCTTCGTAAGGGTTATAGAAGACATCATTCCGTCTTTGACGACGTCATACAAACACGGCAATTGAACTATCTTTAATCGGTGTTACTGGAGAGGATTGGATAGGATATGTGATGATTCAAGCCAAAGAAATGTTTTGTTCAATAAAATAGTGGAATGATTGGATGTATGGATGTTTGTTACTCTTTCACCCAAAAACTACTGAACGGATATGGATGAAATTTCGCCTACGTATAGATTATAATCTACATTAACATATAGGATACTTTATGTTCCAGTTTAATGTTTCTGTGGATATATTGAATAAACTAAAGACAAGGCAAGCGAAGTCGCAAGCAGCATAAAATTAAGACCGAACCTTCTCCTAAACGAAGCCTCTATCAGGAGGCGCATGTCAGTTCAGACTATAGGTAGTAGCTGGGCTAAACTGACTGATAGACAAGAAATGACTTACCTAATTTTATCAGCGAAATAAATAAATAAATAACAACTTTTCCGTCCATACTGGTGAATATGTTGTCGCTCACTAAATATGACTAAAATACCTACTACATGAATCAATTATTATTTATATACGAACCCTCATTATCCTTAGTATAATATTTATTATAGTTATGCTATTTTTCCTTATAATGGATTGGCTATTTTTGCCAGTAAAGGTGTGATCATCATAATAAAATTATGAATGTGAAAGTTTGTATGTGGCTAAACGGAATACTGAAATATATACACATTTAGGTCCAGCTTAACGAGTGCGATATTTTTTTAACTCGTGCGATGTTTATTAATTTCTTTTTGCCTTGATTCTAAAGTCTACGCAGACGAAGTCATGGGTAGAAACAAAATTAAATACTTTCAGTCCCTATGCTTAAGATCTAACCTCAACTAAAAAGTGGTTACCGTACCGTTATATACGCTAGAAGCCAGGTACTGCACATGCAGTTTAAATTAGTGGATCTCAAATAGTGCGGTTAAATTGTATTTATTCTGCATAAAAGTTTTAGCACTCAAAAAACTCTGTTATAAAAAATATAATGCTTTATTACTTACCTTTGGGTAATTATAAAGATCAAAAAACTATAACACAACTACGTAAAAAAGTTTAAAAACATACGACCGCATTTCAAATATGTATTTTAACTTAAACAATATGATATTATACTTATCTGTGATGTGCTAGCCAAGACCTTTCTTTTAATACCAAACACGTGATCATTATCAAAGTTTTAATTTTTTCGAGTTTAGAATTTGAGGTATAAATTCTGTCATATAAAATTTTGATAAAATTGATATGTTTATTGAAATCGGCTCAGTAGTTTAAGCACTACGTTGGAATATACAAACATACTGCCAGCATAGACTGTCAAAATCATTACCCTTCTTTTTGGGTTTGCCGTAGTTGGGTATAAAGGAACGGTATTCGGGTTTCCTGTTCCGAAATTAGGAAACAAAAGAAAAAGTTTGTAGGTCCTAAACTCATTAGGTAATCATTGGCTACTTGATTAAGTCTGCCCCTGGACGACTTTCATAAAGTAATATTGATTTAACTATTCAGTATTTGCTTGATTTGTTGTCTTCAATCAAAGTAATTCAACTTGTATATGTGTTGTCATGCCTTAGTTTCCAATTTTCCTAATCAATTAGAAATAAAAGTTACACTTTTAGAACTATCAATCTATCTATAGATAATACATAAATTGATTGGTTATTGTATACAAATATAACCTTGTCTATGGTTGGTTGTCCAGGGGGTTGTCTATTTGAAGCATTGCTGTTATAATTCTGTACAGAGATTAAAGTAAAAACTACGCACTGCTAACGAATTTAGAATTCATGTATTATTAAAATTATAATATCATCATCATCATCACCAGCCTATATCAGTCCACTGCTGGACACAGGCCTTTTTTTAAAATTACAATAAAATAAATAATACAAAATTGTAGAGCATTATGAGACTGAGCTAATACGTATTGTTCATATTTTAAATGCTACAGTAAAGTAGAAAAAAAACGAATAAAAGTATGAGTAGGGCAGAATTAATAATTAGCAATAATAATTAAAAAAAAAAAAAATATGCAGATCGAGATAGAGGGTGAATGAACATTATATGTTTATTAATTGTTATTTAATAACATTATAAATAAAAAAAAAAAAATAAGATGTATTTTTAATTGACGATGCTAAAATAGACTTTTTAATAAAAAGTAGTATTAGTAATTTTACATTTTACACATCATCCAAAACACAGTTCCGTCAGCTCTAAATAGAATCTTTGGTCTTCCTTCCGTATATCTCTTATGTGGAAGTCTACAACTGGTAACCGCTTTGAGCTGCCAGTTACAACAATTTCAGAGTACCCCCATTCGGTTTTGGGCGCCTCTTCCTGAAAATTGTAATAGAAGTGTTTAGAGTATATATGATAATGATAAAAGCATATATCCTTGAAAGCAGTAGCTAATTAGCTGCTTGCAAATTCTGTAAGTTATTGTATTCCCATTTCAATGGAATACGGAAGAAAATTTCCATTTTAGAAATTGTGATATGCAATACTGGATTTTTGAAACGTATATTGTATCACTCAGGAACTTATAGGCCTAAGTGACAGTCAGAAATGAGTCAGTTGATTCGGTACCTCAGCAGCTTTAAGTGGTGTTTGTGTCCACCGCACATTGTCTCCGATACAAAGCGCTACGCGTGGCTACGTTTGTGGCTGGCCCTTGTGTGCATTGAGGCTCAATGTCGATGTGTATTGACTTTCGTCACAGTTGCCAAAGAGTACTGGCTGACGTTACTCTTTGACATACTCTGGGACATACTCTTTGGTAGCATTAGCAGAGAATATATAATACTGCATTAGTCTAAGTTAAGATTTCTACCAGAACTAGTGAAACAGAGTTTATTGTTTATAAACACTGTTTTGGTAGTTCTTAGCTCTGTTAGCAAATGCTAAGTTCTGTTAACGTATCGCAAACGATAAACATTGTTTCACTAGTTCTAGTGTTGCGAAATCAAAAGTTATTGGGTATAATCAATATTATTACTGTTATTTAACATATAACCTATAACCTAACATAGATAGTCCTATCAATAGTTGGCTCTTATAAATACTATCGATAGAGCTGTCGATAGTGAGTTATCGAGCGGCAGCACTAGCGAGTTCTTATACCGCGCGGGTAGAAATGCCTCGCGGTCATCTGAACTTTGCCTTTTACACTAGTTTCATGTTATTATGGTAGAAACCGACTAAAAAGTTTGATACATATTCTAAAATATATCTTACCGTACATGCATGACTTCTAGGTGGTAAACTATAGCTTAACGGGCTAAAGTTAGTCGTATAAGGGCCTATTGTCAAATCGTTCCAGCTTAACAACCGCAATGCTGACTCAATGTACTCGGCAACGTATGAGTTTTTACAATGATACTTTATCTTCTGGGTTACTTGCGTTGATTTTGATTGGAGCCATGTGATTTGCTTTATTGTGACCTATGACAAAATGGAGGATAGAAATAATTACTTTGACATTAAAAAACATTATAACATTTAGTTAATAAACCTGAATCGCAAGTACCTATGCGTCTATTTAGGTATTATTACTGAAAATAATTACCTACTGCAATAGTTTTAATGCTTCAATGTTATTAAATACGTTTGGATTTGTAACAAAATCGAGAGCGTAGATCTTATAATCTATTTTCTCTTTTTTTCATTGTTACACATTTGAATCTACCTACCAACTCAAAAGCTCAATTCATGTTGCACATGCATAATTTTACACAAATTATTAATATAACAATAACCAAATAGATTATCAACTTACATTATTGAAGAATTTTGTTAAATCAAAGCTATATTTATTATTATTGCTTAACCAAAACGATTGTTCTGCATTCTTATAGTTAATAGAGTTTTTTTGAATATAAACATCTTTTTGTGGCTTCAATATAAGACACGTGCGCTTGGTTTTTTCATGACACCTCACTTTAAACTTATCGTCTTTAAAAACCCAAACATCACCTAAAATAACAAACTTGTATTAGAAATAATGACCTAAAGCAAAAATAATTAAAATAAAGATCCTTTTAATAGTAAAACTTTTACCTGTAAGTGTTTTGTTTGTTTTATCTGCATTTACAATTACAGTGTGGCAAAGAAAATTTGCTGGGTTATTAGCTTTTCCAATAGAATCCGAATCATCTGAAATTATTCGCAATCATGATAAACGATATAAAGACAAAATAATATATTTACTATTAGACTCTTAAAATAAAACGGTTTATAATAACGGTACATAACCTACGGTACACGACCTCCGTAGCCGAGAGGCGAACATTAAATGGCGCCGCCATCTCTGAGGTTCCGGGTTCGATTCCCGGTCGGGTCAATGTATAAAACGTACTATTCTATATTGGTTCGGATCTGGGTGTTGTGGTACCGTCGTTGTTTCTGATTTCTATAACACAAGTGCTTTAGCTACTTACCTTAGGATCAGAACAATGTATGTGATGTTGTCCAATATTTATTTATTTATAACTAAAATTAATATTGATTCGGAAAACGCGGGAAAGCACAAGTACGCCGCGTCGAAATATTATACTCCAAGACAGGTGACAGTTAGTGGCGGAAACCGCTCATAGGGATGTTCCCAGGCTATCGATTCTCCGCAAACAGTATTATCATTTTAGTGTGTTCTTGTTTGATACTATCCCAGCGATCATATTTTTGTTTGTAAATAAAAAAAGAGATATATATTTTTTTATATTTTTTCTCAAGTAGTCATAAGCAGGCCCACCGTCTGGTGCCGTTTTATCGTTGAATTTTGGGACAGTATGTATGTAGTGCTATTCAAAAGTATAATAATGTAGGCTCTTAATAATGATATCTAGTACTAATACCTAGTTTATTATGTACCGAAAATGTATTAGGCGTTTAAATGCTGTCAGTTAAGGAATCGTACACTAGCATAACACAGCTTGCTTTAAATTACTAATATAAAGCACAGTGTTTTAAATTTAATGTGCTAAAAGATATGGTCAATCAAACATGCGGCATTTTGATTCTGCGCAAGATAGGCGTCCCACCAATCTCCTTTTTGCAACATTAGTAGGTGTATCACTAGCTTCTATTAAGTAGTAGTAGTTTACTGTTTAGTTCAAGGTGCTTTACAAAAGATGCCAAATATAGTTTATAGAAATGTATATACAATCGGAAGATCCAATAAATACGATTACCTTCACCACTTTCTAATTCGAACATCTGAGGACAGGTACCAGCTAGTCCTGCACTGCCTGTCGGTCCTCTTGTCCCCTTAAACAGAGTAAGTAATATCTAAATTAAATTTCTGATACCTCTGTATATTTGACTGAGGACATTAAAACGTTGATTATATGGTATTATCTACTACTACTACAATCAATAAGGTAAATGATTCGTTTAGTACAAAATGTGTTTGTTTTTTCTATGCGTAACAAATCCTAAAATCTATTTTTACCCTATTTTGATGTTATTCTTACCACTGTTGGGTGATTGCGTGTAATAAAGCTAATACACTTAATTAATAAAAAAAATCAAAAAACCCGCCTGCGTAAAAAGTGAACTTAAAAGATGAAAACAAGATTTAAAGAATCAATTTGCAGTCTGAGGCATTAAATCCATGCTACTTGATCCGACTTTTTCTACACGGATTTAAATTACTTAATAAGGTACTAACGCAGTGCATACCAAGTCAATCATCATTATGCTGTTAATGGATTTGATGCCTCCGACTGCAAATTTATTCTTTAAATCTTGTTTTACCTTTTAAGTTCACTTTTTACGCAGTCGGGTTTTTTATTTTTTTTAAATAATTAATTTTATTTGTGACTTTTTAGTTTGTAGTGTTCTTTCTTCTTTTCAATGAACTATAAAGCCTTATTTGTAACTATTCGTTGAAAAAAAAGGTTTTAACTCGAGTAAGTGTAGTATCTGAAATCGGTTTTTCCCGTTTAATTCATGTACCAATAGGAATTCCGGGTAATAACATAGCCTATGTCACTCCCACAACTGAGATGAATCTAATGACGTATCATATGTTGAAATCCATTAAACGGTTCTTCATTCCTATTTTTTTCAGTGCATTTTTTTGCCTAACAGGCAGAAATTTGCCGTAGAAATTTTTGAAAATAAAGTATTGAATACTATTAGCACTGAAAATATGTGACCCTTAGTTAATAAAAGAAAGTTTCAAAATCGGTTTATCAGTATTGCAGATCCGTTTTTCCCACGTAAGTTCTATTTCCGCGGGAATTTCGGGAAATAACATACCCCTTCTCACTCCCACTGAATCTATTGATATATTATATTTTAATATCCGTTAAGCGGTTTAGGCTGTAGGGCGTGCCAAAGAAATAGACTTATTTACATACATACATACATACGCTCGAAAAACATAACCCTCGTTTGGCAGTCGGGTAAAAATGTAGCACAACAAACTCGCTTACTAGTTTTTAACTCTTTTCAATAGCTTATGATTATTAAGTTCGATACGATACTATCATAGAGAAAGAATAATACTACGTAAAAATACTATACTGCACTTGGATGTGTTGTGCATAAGCATATTTGATTAAGTCAATTTTGTTTTTACAGTATTTGGTTAATTTAAAAAATAAAGTGTTATTAAATTTACCTTTTTACCGTTATCTCCTATTCCATAATTTCCCTGTAAGAAAAATATACCATTAAAATTTGGTTGTATGTATTTAGAAAAAAATTGAGCTGCAGCTAATAGTACCTAGGTTAAATAGATTGCCATTTGAATTAAAGAAACTGCACTGCTGAAGAAGACTTAGTTTAGTTACAACAGATATTGTTACACAATAATAACCGATGTCTTTTACTCTACTAAAGTAACAAGGCCGCTCATAAGGAAGCTCAAAGTTGCAGAGCCTGCTGTGGGAAGGGCCATGCTCGATGTTTCTCTGCGAGATCGAATCAGAAATGAGAAGATATAGAGATTCAGATTAAAGTCAGTGACACTGACCGGCTAAGCTAAAGTGGCAGTGGCCGAGGACATAACTGACGGCCCATAGGGGAAGAAAGGTGGGCTACGTTCCGGCAAATTCAGCGTAGGATTGCCACCCGCAACGTTTGGCAAAGGTTGCAAGGAAGCCGCTGGATACAGACCGCTTCTCACTGGCTAATCTGTAAGTCATTGGAGAGGCCTATGTTCAGCAGTAGACGTAGTATGACTGAAATGATGATGAACCGGACCTTTCTGTTTCTGTTAATTCCTGCAACAACAATTTTCTTTGATATGACTCGTGCTTTTGACTTTGTTTCTCATGACTTGCTACTTCTTAGACTAGAAAATATGGGAGTGAGGGGTTTGGCACAAAACTGGTTAGTAGAATCTTTCATAAGAAATAGGAAACAGGCTGTAGAAATTGCGAGTCTAGATCGGAATTTCAATGTTATAAATCACGGATCACAGTTTTTGATAAATGCATGTGGTGTTCTACAAGGAAGTGTCCTAGGTCCATTACTCTTTTTACTTTACATAAATGACATTCCTGAAGTAACTAATCACAAATGTATATTATTTGCAGATGATGTTTCTGTAGTAGTTCCTTTTAGAGAAAATTCTGAAGTGTATGAATCTGACATTAATATTACAATTGACAAAATAGTAACATGGCTCTATGATAATAATTTGACGGTAAATATAAACAAAATGAACAATATACAATTTGGTACAAATAGACAGACTAAACAAAAACTTAATATTAATTATAATGGAATACAAGAAGTTGACAATACAATTTTTTTTGCGATTATAATAGATGATAATTGTGATTGGAAACTACAAATTGGAGCCTTAAGGGATTAAATAAATTGCTACGTGTTTGTTTTGAGAAGACTGCGTCACACGTCTACCTTGCAAGTCTTGTGAACCTGTATTTAGAAGTTTACAAATATTGCCATTACCTTGTATGTACATCCTTGAAGTAGCTGTATTTGTCAAAAATAATATAATGTTGTTCAAAAAGCGAGGGGACGATCATAGCTTAAGGCTCAGAGATCCAAATAAATTAGTGTATAATTTTTTACCAAAACTACAACATTATCATGGACGATGTGATGCTATGTGTGTTAAGATTTACAATGCACTTCCAAATGACATTAAACAGTTACCAAATGTATGCTTTAAAAGAAAACTTGTAAAATGGCTTAGTGATAAGAATTTTTATAAAGTCAGTGACATTTTCAATAAATAAATTAATTTGATATCCTAAAATATTAGCTTGACATATTATTTGACATTTGGTACTTCAATTTGATTTGTTTTTCGCAATAAATTAAAAAATATTTGACATCCAAATTAACTTGACATTTGATATTTTTTAATTAGATTTGTTTAATAATATTTGCATGCCATGTAAAAAGGTAAAACGTGAGTACTATTATAATAATGTTAACACCTGTGTCACACCATGTTTTGCGCAAATAAATTATTTCATTTCATTTTATTTGTTTACGCAATATGCTAACGTTTACGATCAACTCAAATAAAAACTTACAGTGATGAAAGAGACTTACCGATGCACCTTTTGGCCCCTGAATACCTCGTTTAATGAGACCAGGTTCACCCTTCAAAAACAAAAAAAGAAATTAAAATTAGTGGTTAACAAATAATAACCTTCGTTTACCTTCAGAAGGTTACACCCCTGTTTCACGCTTCCCTAACGGCAAAAGAAAAAATCGATATCTTTTTAATTATCTATGTTTTTTCTCTCTTTATACATAAGCTTCTATTTCAAAATAATGAAATTTGTTTGAACTGGGTTTAATAGCTCTTTTTAATTTAATAAAGTTACTATGTCAAAACCTTATTGATCAAATGAAACTTTGTCCCTGCCCCCTAACCATGAACTGTTAAAACAATCACAAATCTGTCAAAATCTGTCAATTTCCTACCATGAAGTCGTAAAAACAATCACATTTATTGGATTTTGACAACAAACAATTTTGCCTATCATTCACTCATTTCAGTACAAATGACGTTTAATATGACACTAATGACAGCTAAAATTGATTTCATATGTCAAAATAATATGTATGGAAAAAATATTTTTTATTGTTTTCTTAATTTCTAAATGAATGCTGTAAAAATAGTAGCAAGATACAAAAATAGGATTAATTATATGTATATATTTGCATAAAACATTATGATACTTCGCTTGACTCTCCGGAAATCGTAAAAGCAATTATGCTATTTAGCAATTTTGATTTATCTTTTTTTTTATTCGTACCATGAACTGCTTTAAATGTGTTTGTTTAGTGATGTGAAAGAATGAACGACTTGTCTATATCTTGGTCGTCAGAAGAAAAGGAACGCAATATCCAAAACTACTGTCAACAGATAACTTTGTCTCTTTCTATTGTTGTATCTGCCTTGTCTATGCCTAGTGTCATATCCATGAAAAACACGGAGCAGCTGTCCGAAACCAAAATTAAATAAAAAACGAATAGCGCAATATACTCTGAAATGAAAAATTTTAGGCGAAAGGTAATGCAATTATGTTAAGGTTTTATGGTTTTAAAAACTGAGATTGTATGCCAAGTGCTAGAAATTTTTGCATGGCACAAAATTGAATCCGAACAATGAGCTAATTGAGCTATAAATTTTGACCAACGTTGAGACCTTGTTTCGGAATAGACTAAAAAGTCAACTTCTAATCTATATTTGTGACAGCTTTCAAATTATGACATTACCAAAATTTTGAATCGAAATCAATAACCGTAACATAAATCTATTAAATTACCGGCTTTTTGGAAACCATAGAACTTAGTAGTAATACGTAGTGATTACTCCTTGGTAATACCATAAATACAAGGTACGTTTCACTATGCAAAATCAGATAGGTACGCATTTTACGAGTAGTACCTATCGTGTGTTTAATTTCTCTAGAGAAAGTGATTATTTAATGTATATTTTATGCGATTCAAGGGAAGAACAGCGTGAGCAAAAAAGAAACGCTTCAATAGTCCAACTAGCAAGTTACATGTAAAGTTATCATTGCAAGGTAGCCAAAAAAATCTTTAATTCATAACGTTTGGATGTTTGTCTTAAAACTGTCTAGATAGAAATAGAAAATTATTTATTTGGTACAAGACATACAGAAGTTGTTTAAACATAGTCAAGTATTGAAATGATATACCTATCCGCTCTCGATGAAATTCGGTGCATAGATAAATCATGACTTTCCTGGCATCACCAATCACCATCATCACCGTTCGCGTGCCATGTTCCAAGTCTTTTTTCACTAGTTACTAGTTTGTTTTCTCTTCCATGCATTCTGCATTTACTCATCATTGAGACATAACATCCCTTAGCATTCCTACCTATATTATATTTTTAAACTTTATATTGTACAAACTGATGTAATCTGGTCGGCAGTTTCGTATTACAATGTAAGTTTTTTTAAGGTTTAAATTATCTTCTGTCGAAAAAGTTGCTGTATGTGAGCAGGAGAATTAACCCTGTCCCAGACAGACGCGGCCTGTTGTGTAGTATGAAAGTCTCAGTACTATTCAAATCCACGCGACTTGCGCGGCCGGAGCGCGGCTAGCCGCGGCCGCAAGCTCCGCCCGCTTCTGCTCAGCTCAGCCGCCGGTATGTGCGCTCGCGCGGGGTGCGGCCAGTTGCAATTTTTTACAACTAGCCGCAGCGGCCAATCTATATCTATACTAATATTATAAAGAGGAAAGATTTGTACCTATTTTTGTATGTTTGTAATGAATAGGCTTAAAAAGTACTGGGCCGATTTAAAAAATTCTTTCACCAAGAGAATGCTACATTCTTCCAATTTGACATAGGCTACATTTCATTTTGAAAAAAATTAGGGATCCTTGGTAAAATTTGAACAATGTAACCGAAGGTGTAGAAAAATGAGTCTTAAAATGTCTTTCGTCGAATGCGCTACCGAAACTATTAGCGATAATTGTCTACCCCGTGCAAAGCCGGGACGGGCTGCTAGTTTAAAATATAGGTACGTCGGTCGTTCGGTATTTCATTATGAAACACACTCGCATAGTAAGATATAAAGAAATGACTCTCCAGGCCGCGGCCGGGACCGCTAGTTCTTGCCTACTCGTCATCGCCGATGGACGTCTAAACTAAGTCATTTAGAAGACAAAATTCTCCTTTTGTTGGGCCGAGCTTGCGGCCGCGGCTACGTGGATTTGAAAAGTAAATAAGACCTTCATACTACACAACAGGCCGCGGCCGCGGCCGCCACCTCAGGCCGCGTCTGTCTGGGACAGGCTTTATCCCCTATCCTCTAAGAGGAAGTAAATTAATATCTTTATTATCTTAGGACCTTATTGATTATTAACTTTATCTTACTTATTTATATAATAACGATTTTTTATTTTGGGTTTAAGGTAACCGGGTACGTGTTTTGTTACAAACCGAAGAGTACGGAACAACAGGCAATCGCTTGACATTTTGTAAATAATTTTCTAAGAACGAATTCATTCAAATATAAAAGATTGGAAGGGTCAACAAGGTAACACTGCCGTGGATAAAAGGGCAGTAATTCCTAAGGCAACGATGCCGCAGATGTACTGGCGAGAAGGTGCTCTGACATGGTCATAGAGGGGCCACCCTCGATCCTGCCCTTACCATATTCCCAACTGTGCACCTGGATTACACACAGTGCTTTATCCCAACATAACGAACGATGGACTCTGAGTACAGCATGCAGACAATCGAAACTGACCCTCTCAGGGGTCAGACCCAAATTGACTCGGCGTATACTCAACCTTGATAGATGAAATCTGCGCATAATCGTGGGGACAGTGACCGGTCACTGTCTCCTAAACATACATATTTACACCATAGGCAACACAGACAGCCCTCTCTGCAGGGCTTGTCTAACTACAGATGAAACCGCCGCCCACGTAGTCTTGGAATGCGAGGCGGTAGCATCACATCGCAATGAAATCCTTTAAAACCGAAGGTCGCTCCGCGAAGTCTGTGAAAAACTTAGGAAACTTCTGCGCTTCTGGGCGAAGCTAGGCTGGTTGCAACCGTAACCATCACATCCCCACGTATAAAGGACCGACTTTGAGTTTAAGTGCGGAAAAGGGAGTCCAATCTCATACTCTCTCAGTATGAGAATACTCATATGGGAAATAACATATCCTACCAAGAGCTTGGGCGAATAAAAAACCGGCCAAGTGCGAGTCGGACTCGCGCACGAAGGGTTCCGTACCATTTTCTATAAAAATGGCAAAAAATCACGTTTGTTGTATGAGAGTCCCCTTAAATATTTATGCTATCCTGTTTTTTAGTGTTTTTTGTTATAGCGGCAACATAAATACATCATCTGTGAAAATTTCAAGTCTCTAGCTATCACGGTTCATGAGATACAGCCTGGTGACAGACGGACAGACAGACGGAGAGACAGACGGACGGACAGGGGAGCCTTAGTAATAGGGTCCTGTTTTACCCTTTGGGTACGGAACCCTAAAAACATTTTAACTGGGTAAAATGGGTTAGCAAAAATCGGGGTAAACCTGAAGGGTTTATATTTTTGAGAGGAGGAGTCAAGGGAGTGCCTAGTACATTTTTTTAAGCAATAAACTTGGGTCGCGCACAAATGTTTGAGCATACAGGTTAAAGGAGGGCCTTCCAAAGTCGACAAATTAAAAAAAAAAAAACTTACGGGAAATTGTGTCATTATTTTTGACTGTGATTCTAGAAATGTTATTTAGAGTTACGGTTCCTACGTTTAAATGAACAAAAATAATAAAAATTAACCACAGTAACCGAAAAATGGTTACAGTTTGACCAAATTTCTAGGTTTTTCTTAAATGCCCATAATTTTCAAACTGCATGGGAAAGATTTTTTTCAGATTTTTCTCATGATGGTTACAATCAATCCTGTCACCCCGTTCCGGCTTGACGTTGAGTTCTGGGACACCCTGTATTAAACGTAAACGTTTTTTAGTAGGTATACGAAAACCAAAACAATGAAACCTTTAATAAATGTCAATATTTAAGTTTAAGTATTATAGGCCTAGACTAGCATACACTAGCTATAGGGACAAAAGTCCGCGCGCCGCGAACACGAAGCGAGCTTCGTGTTCGCGGCGCATTCGCCAGATCTGGACCATTGTAGTCTGGTCGCAGCCTGTAACATTACAACGGAGTATGGTTTGCCACAGTGTGCTTAAGTACGTTCTTTAAAAGAATTAACTGCACTATATTATAGAAAAACACGGAAATTCAATGAAAAAATAAACATATTTACAAAGTTTTTTTTTTTCATGAAAACCTCATTCCTACGAGAGATGCCGTCATAGTTTAAAATCACTTTTTTTGCACGGTCTCTTATGTCTTCACGATAGAATTTAATGCATATTATTATGTTAACATGTTGCTAGTTTCAGCTTGATTTACTATTTATCTAACACCCTGTATATTAAAAACGTCTTATTCAGAGTGCATTTGCTGGTCCAGGACTAAGATTAAGCCACTGTTCTATACCCACTCACCGTTCGTTAGTTAGCACCTTGGTCCTGGTTAAGTGAGTAGGTTTTAGTAAATAGTCCACTTTATAAAACGGTCAAGTGCGAGTCGGACTTGCGCATGAAGGGAACCCTTCGAGCACCATTATCTATAAAAATGGGCAATTAAATCGAGTTTGTTATATGGAAGCCCCCTTAAATACTTATTTTATTCCGGCTTTTAGGGTTCCGTAGTCCTGACAAGAAACCCTTATAGTTTCGTCATGTTCGTCTGTGTGTCTGTCTGTCCGTCCGAGATTTTGCTGTTGACTCTAGAGAGCTGTAATATTGTCAAGATTTGTAAATCAATCACGCTGACAAAATGATAGCATAAAATTTTGCAAAATATAGTTTTAGGGTAGCTCCGATACTAGATGAACTCCGTAGCCGAGAGGCGAGCACGCCCGACAAGATATGTCGCCGCCATCTCTGAGGTTCGATTCCCGTTCGGGTCAATGTAGAAAAAGAACTTTCTATACTGTCTCGGGTCTGGGTGTTTTAATACCGTCGTTGTTTCTGATTTCTATAACACAAGTGCTTAATCTACTTACCTTAGGATCTGTCCCTCTAGCATGAGCAACAAAACATGATATGATATAGCAATTTATCGCATATCTTTTGTCAAAATATGAACTTTTATCGAAAAAGCGTATAACATAACCGTGACGTCGCCGGCAAGGACATGCTTACTGTTTCAATAAAAGATCAAGTTGGAGGCTATGTTATCCATATATATATATATTTATATTTTGAAAGTAAAGAGGCAATAAATCGCTATATCATATCATATCGTATCTTGTTTAGTTGCTCGTGCTAGAGGGTCAGAGCATTGTATGTGATAATGTCCAATACTTATTTATTATACGTGTAACGTGGGGGTGATTATTTTTTCATCGTCTAACCCATCGTTGAATAGGTCCCTTAAAATTATTTAGGGGTTGCTAAGACTACTTTTCGATTTAGAGTTCCGTTTGCCAAATATTAAACTTTAAAATGCCAATTTTTGTTCGGGTAGGGCGTAAATAAAACTAACTATTGGTTTTAAAATTCTGGAAAAAATCATGGTTATAGTGCTTTCCATGAATTTTTAAGAAAAATTATAACGGTTAAGATAGACCTGTTAGTTTTACGAGTAATAATCATTTAATTTTGTCGTCGTTCGAAAATTGCTTAAAGGGAAACTTTTAAACTGACTTAAATGAAGACTTAGTAAAATAATTGCTGCAATATATCGTGGGAATTACCACGGGCAACTATGAAACCCTATACTGCGCGTGGCACGACGCGCACTAGGCTGGTTTTTAGATTTTTTAGAACCCTAAAAATAGTATCGTTATGAGGTGGTATACATACTTTGAACTATTTATATATAAATGAGAGATAGCCGTAGTGTAGGACGCCCCCCAGCCCCATATGTACCAACCTTAGGACGATGATTGGCAGTGGATGAATGAAAAATGCAGTGGACTGCAAAAGTCTGAATAGATAGACAGTATGTATAGACTGGCTTGCCGGACTTCCCATAAAAATCTTCGCCATACAAATGGGCTCCCGTCGGCGTGAACCTGCTGGGGCTCATCACACCGACTATCGTCCGGTGGCCAGTCATGTACTAGTGTGATGTTGAGGAGATGGTAGAGGGCCCCCTACAATCGAACATGCAACGCGCCAGACTAGTTTACTATTCCTTTACCGGCGAGATCCGCATGGTTCGGGAAACAAAATTGTGACGGACGTATCGCTCTGCTCCTGGTTGCTGAGATGGTGGAGCATGCTTGCTGGCTGGCAGAGTGGTTAAGTCAAGATAAACAAGTACCTACATTCGAAGCAGCAATCGCTTGAGCAGCTTTGCTGCGTAAGATGAAGCACCCCGCTTCCAATGCCTCTAAGATGGTGGCCGTTGCGGATAATTAATTGAATACCTAGTTAAGTAAATGCCACCTTTTTTTCAATAGCAATTGAAGTACTATAAGACAAAGTGAGTAGCTGTGGATTAGTATAATTTCAGAGTACCGTGTGTACCAGTTTGTATTATTAAAATAATTTAATGGGTATACATTTATTAACACTATTTATTCTTAACGATTGACTTTCACAATATTTTTAGAAACACGGATAGTAAACACTTGTGAGGCTCTGTCTTCATCGAATTCTGATTTCAACGACTTAGTATCTTGGATGCCTAATCATTACACTGCTGGCTTTCTTCTGCTCCGGTACCAGGGGTACCTTATCCAGACGCTGTTAGCTTTTTTCCCCTCTGGTATATAAGGTACTTAAGATAATTTAAAGTTTCTCGAAATGAATCAAGAAACCCATTAAAATGATAATTTATTGTGTTATGTTGACCATGCAAACATCGTTATACAATTGAACTATTATAAGTGTTACCTATAAATAAAGTAAAATCATAAATTAACAGAACACATTCTTGAAATGTGCTTTCGAGTCTAGAAAAAAATAATTGAAAATAAATTGTAAATAAGAGTGTTTACATCAAATACTGACTTTAACTTTTTTCTAATTTTATCCAAAGAGAATGCAACCACTACGTTTGAATTTGATCATTCATGACGTATGACTTTTGGTCCGAAATGATTTTTAAAAATCAAGAGCTCAGTCATAGCTCATTAAGAAAGGCTGATATTTACGCTAAAAATAGGTTACATTTCTACAAAAATAACTCCTAGTACAAGCAAAATACATTTTTTTTATATTTTCAAATAATTAGCAAGCAAACACAGGTATTTATTGTGTTCAATCATATTTCGTTCATTTAATTTATCTAATTCGGACCGCGTGCATCATTTTTTGACATTATTTCAACGCATAGACAATTTTTTACAGTTCACTCGTTCTTTCACAACACTAAACAAGATCGTTTTAGGTAGTTCATGGTACCAAATCACGTGACCAAAATTTTGTGCTCATATCAAAGTGCTACCAAACAATCTCGGTCGTGAAAAAGTTCATGGTTAGGGCCCTGGTTTGTAATTTAATGAAACAAAATTGAAAAATGTATTTGGTTGGATCAAAAACGTTGTGGGTTGACCATCACCCTACTTACACACCCTCTTACTAAGTATATATTCTGTTTGAATTAACTGTGTTATTATTTGAAAGTTAATATTTATTTTTTACCTTTAGTCCTGCCGGGCCAACGTCACCTTTCTCTCCTTTAAAACCTTGGGGACCCTGAAAAAAGTAAAGACAGATAATAATATCTAGGTACGTGGTGCGGGTTGCTAAATGAAATACGGACGTAAAAATATCAATACACAGGGTGTACGCGAGAATAGGATACTTCTTAAAACCATGTGATCAGTTATTTTTTTTTAGATACTTGATACAAACTCACTCGCATACCTCGAAGATAATGTATGAAGCATCTGAAAAAAAACACGATTTCCATGTTGCTACCTTAGAAAAAGTTCTTGTATATGTACATGCTGATCACGTGGTTTTAAGGAGTGTCTTTCTCTTGCACACCCTGTATGAAATACGTCCATACAGTTTGATAGTAAGTGATTGCTAAATCTTGCACAATTTAAAGTCGGTATTATTATAATGGTTAGGTCTAAGCTTCTATACCTTAAATTTTGTCTCGTACTTAAGTTTTATCCAAAAATAAAACATAAAATTTTAACTTTGCGAAACCAATTACATCACAGTATTATTAGCCTGTTCACTTTAGGTAGGTACATGTGGACGTGAATTAATCAGTTAAAAACATGCTGTATATCCAAGCGTGAGTTTCCAGCACATTCAAGGCAACAGTATATCTGGGCCTTAAATCTGAGCTATGTAGATTAAAGCTAAACGCTTAATATGTTACAAAATGTGTGTCATAAGCTGCAAACCTGGGGTCCGGCTTGTCCTGTTGATCCTTTTTTACCAGACAGTCCTGGAAAACCTCTATTACCCTGAAAATATACAAAATATTTATTTTCTTATCCTAAAAGTTGGTCTTATCATCTTGATCTTTCCGAAAATAACATCAGTTTATTTTAACTTTCGTCTTAATCAATGTAGCATTAGACATCCTAGATTAGAAACTAAAGGGCGTAAATAAAAAAAGGAAAAGTTTCCGATAAGCCTAAATATAGAATTCACGTTTGATTTTTTTAAATGTTTAATTATAAAATATGTCCATTTATCCATCAGCTCTAGGTGCATTTCAGAACTCATAATTAGCACACGTTCTTTTACGTGTTAAAATGGAGTAGGTAGCGTTTTTAAGTCGCACACAAATTTTCTATGTTCTGTTATTTAAATTAACAGCAATATTATAAAAAATATTATCAAGGTTACTCACCATATCGCCTTTATTGGTATCACATTTTATATCTTTCAATTCGGTCTGGAAGCAAAAGAAGTTATGCTTGTGATAAAATAAAAAGCTAAAACAGAGTATTAACTATTTTGTAACTTTTATACTTGTTGAATACTTTATAATTGCGTCAATGAACACACTTTTATCGTGGTTTTTAAATATGGACTTAAGTTAAGGACTTGCGTTACAAGGTGGAGGCGGATTTTGCTAGTGGCCGTCTAAACATTCAGACTCGAGCAGATAAGATCGTTTCCTAAATTTAACCGAATCGGAAATCAAATCCGCACCCTATACATATCTTGCAATAGTAATGCGATAGCGAAAATCAAGCAATTCGGGCTTAATAGCAAATAGACAGCAAAACAAAAACAAATAACTGACAGTGACACTAAAAATCAATCGGGCGATAAGTAACTGCGCGATTATTGCTGCTTGCTAATTTTTAGGTAATAAGAACCCTAGTCAGTTGTATATCGTATACCGATCGACCATGACTGGGAATCTTAGCAAATCCTAAACTAGTCAGCTAAGGTGTTCTTCTGGCATAAGTTAATGTACTGCGAAATAATAGACCAGCGCGATCTCTGCGAGAAACAGCTAAAATTATACATAATTAAAAAATGCAATATTTACCGCTGCTATAGAACATGAGCCTGAAAAAAAACACGTTGTGAGTACTTCGTTTAGTGTTTGTCAAAAACTACTATGATTTGAGTAATCATCAAACAATAACCAATATGATTGATTCGCTTACCGCAAATAATAAGTACCTATAGGTCTTGCTCGATATTCTTAAGTCGAACATTAGCCTGTGCCAATGATATTTTAATCTGTATTTTTTTAAATTTTCGGCTAATTTAATATAATTCTATCTTGTTTTACCCTTGTGGCTAATACATTAGCAATTCATACATTCAATACTTGTCTACTTTAATAGTACGGTGTGTACTTGTAATTGTTTCCTACTTACTTAATTTAGTTGAAAACCCATCCACTATTTCCTGTAAAAAATACGTAAAAAAAAAATAACATAAATTTTTAACCGTAACTATACTATACTACTAATATTAGTGACTTTAAAGAGTAGTAATAATGATAAACTATCAGTAAACATTGTGTGGTTTACAGTAATAACTTTCTCAATTTTTACAGGTTTTTATTCATTTGTGTTCAAATGATTATGTGGCCATTAGTTTCAAAGATCTTCTGAGATCTTTGAAGGTGATTTTAAATTCTGCTTATGTGTGCTAATCAGTTTCACAAAATTAAATATGACTACAAATCTAGAATTTATTATTTGATACAATTTACTGATCTCATAATAAAAGAATTGCTGCTCATTATTATTTTTTTAAGAGACCCAAGAAAAACATATTTTTTAATTCTAAGAATACAAAATGTTTTTAAGGGTAATTTACCTAGGACTATATTTAAATCTTTTTTTCTTCTTGTCAATTGATTTATTTTAATATCATTAACTAATTTACTTAAATATAGAAAATATTATATTTACCGCTTTGATTTCCTCCTCGGTGGAATAACAACCTAAAAGAAGTAAAGTAAACAAAAAATGACTCATAAAATCATTATAGGCGAATTGATTTATTTTATTGGTTTAGTTATTTAGAATATGCATTTCGATTGCTAAGATAATTCGTGGAGTTGGGATGTTCTTAACTTTTTAGTGAAAGAAGCACGGATATAGCCGTGATAGTCTAGAATATTATCTTTGTAGGGTATCTCGAAAAGGTGGAGATGGCGAAACGATAAAATATCCAAAACTTCTGTTAAAGAATAACCTTGGATAGTATTTAACAACGTCGTGGCAGCATCCAATCGGTGTTGACGCAACACTTGCGCAGCGGCATTTACTTAACGCTGATTGGACACTGCCACGACGTCGACGCTTGAAAGACGCTAGTGTGTGCCTTAGGAGATATCTTTGTCCAGTAGCAAGCTGAAACGAGCTGAAGAGTGTGAAAACGAGGTGATGAGTGATAGCTTAAAAAGTTAAGTTTCTACATAATTATTTTGTATATCCACTAATAACAGTTACTTCGCATAGGCCATGTAAAAAAATGGCACAGGCCATGTGATATCTAGCATTTATATTACATTTATCTATCCATTATTATATTTATCTATCTATATATTATGTATCTAGTATTTACGTTTTAAATATTTGCTTGATAGTACTATGAAAATGTGCTTTTTTTTGCTATGTTAAAGAAATATAATTCAACAAAAACACTTAAAAGATTGGATTATTTTAAATTGTTACTCAGTTTTTATTAGAAAACTAGTAATAATAATAACTTTTAACAAATTCCGATTCCATAAAGAGCTGATTAGGTATACTTTCATTAGTTAAGAAACTTAGTTTTTAAGGTTAAATGAAAAAATGTTTATTATTTTTTGCTTTTCAGTTTTTCGGCGGTTAATTTTTTTTGTTAAAATGTTTTTATTTAATGATTTTCTGTGGATATAAGATCAGCATTAAAATCTGAGAGTGAACAATACATCACCCCAATTTCCTTTTTTTTTTCCTTCCTTCTTCTTCTTTTTATTCCTTAGGGTAAGTTATATTATTTCAAATTTATATGCGACCAATTTCGAGGTATATCCTATCTAATAAAAAAAGAATTATCAAAATCGGACTACTTTGTAAAAAGTTATGCGTACATTACAATCAGTGAGTAAGCAATCAATCATCCCCTGTTTTCCTACCCTTAGGGTTGTATTTTTTTTCCAAATTTATATTGGACCCCTTTCGGACTATACCTTTTCTAATGAAAAAAGAATTATAAAAATCGGACTACTCTATAAAAAGTTATGCGTGATCATACCAAAAAAAAATATATATAAGTATATGTATACCCGTCGACTTGAGAACCTCCTCCGTTTTTTTTCCTCGGTTGAAAAACCGCCCAAGTCTGTGTCGTGTCATGCACAGGTAGGTTTACGTAGTTGCCCCTCATTACCACAACATATTTCAGCAATCACTTTATTGAAGTCACTTTTAATATTTTCCTCTAAGGATTTTTTATTAGGTAAGAAATTACGACTATTACTCTTTAACTAACTGATCTTTCTTAACCGTTATAATTTTCCTTGAAAATTCATAAAAATCACTATTATCATGATTTTTTTAGATTATTCTAGCCAATGGATTAGCTTTTAAAAGGGGGGGGGGGATTCATCCCCACGTTACATGTATGGGAGCAACCCTAAAAAAAATATTTAAAAATTGTATTCTATCTCTGTGTTAACATTATTGATTATCATACTTACCCAAAATTACAGCTCTTTAGGTTACCCTCGGACGGACAGACAGACAGACGGACATGACGAAACTATAAGGGTTCCTTATCAGTACTATGGAACCCTAAAAACGAAGACGTCGAAGAGAACAAAGCCTTTTCAAACACATTCAAATTAATAAAATGTCACAAGTTAAATACTTACCAAAACTCAGAACTAAAAATAATGAACTAATAATAAGCTTCCAGGCCATCGCTGCAGAGACGGTACTCAAACTAAATAAAGCAATGCAATAAACCGAATTATCTCCTTTTTTCCTCGTACACTGTTATTGCACGTTTTTCCTGTACCTACAATAAGGTATACTTAAAAATGTTCTCATACTTACTAGGTTTTAGGCAGATGGACTAAATACAGAATGTATATCAAATCTAGTCAAATTGCGTCCACTCCTATTTTATAAGGGTTCCTTACCTTAATATTGGCAACGAAACTTGTTCCTAAAGACTTTGTCTGCCGTTTCACTCCTCATTCACCTCGGGTGACCAGCTCTTGCACAAGAATTATAAATCAATTGCGCATCGGCAGCTAATAAATACGGAAATGAAATTGATTTTAAAAAACCTTACGGTTAGATGGCCTGGCCTCTTATTAACCTTTCGATAATGAATTAACAACCGATAAATCACGTAAAGATAATGTTAAAATTGGTTTTAAATCAGGGGCCTTCCTTTTAACATTAGTAACTAAAACACAACAACTTCTTTTTTACAAAATGAGCTCTATTGTTTGTATAGTTCAAGTAAGTCTTAAAACAGTTGGTGTTGGAAATATTTTGCATTGTGTGCACTATTTAATTCTATTCCAGTAGGCAAAAATATATTGTTCAAAACGTAAGCATTCAAAGATAAAACTTTTCATGAATATTATTAAGTAAAATTTGTTTCTATCATTTAGTTAAATTGTTAAGGAAACAGTTAATAAAATTGTAAACTTTTAATCTTAATCTTTAGTTAAAGATATTGTAGTATTAATTATAATACTATCTATATATGTAACATACAAATAAATAACTATGAGAATTTTAAATCAACTACAAAATTTTAACATATCAATAAAATCTAGTTTAACAATAATAAATTTCACACACTATCCAAAACATAGCTCTGTCAATTCTAAATAGAATCTTTGGTCTTCTTTCCGCATATCTCTTATTTGGAAGTCGATAACTGGCAACCGATTTGAGCTGCCAGTTATAACAATTTCTGTGGACCTCCATTCATTTTTGGGCGCTTTTTCCTTAAAAAAAAATTTTTGTATTTATTATTTATCTTTTTGGATGCCAAGCGAACAAACGGAATAATCAAAGATCTTTTATGTCTCGTTTTGCTAGACTTATTGATCAAATTAAAATCTTATATTTATTAGAATGATAATTCTAAATAAAAAATGTATATTATCTTTAAAAATAAACTTTATAGCAAGATTTAAGAGTCACTTTGCTGAATCTGGATACGAATGGACTTAATTATGGGAGTGTTTTTTTTTTCATTGAGCTTCTTGAAGTTCAAACTCCTTGATAATCCACCCTTGTAAGTGTTAAAAGAGTTAATTTGACCAATATTAAGGGTCTGTTTCACAATGTACGGATAAGCTCTGCATTAGTTCAAAAAACGTATTTATCCATCAGATAAGTAATATATAATACACAAGATTTTTTCTTTTCACGACCGCAAATAGTGCTCTAAGACACATTAATTCAAGCACTTTTATCCTATACATATTTTTATCTTTTAAATTACTTTATCCGTATATTGTGAAACTGGCCTTGAATTTAGAATAGTTTGATACGGGATTGCTACCATGTACCTTATTTTTGAGTTCCCGATATTTCGGCACTGTTGCAAGCGCCATGATCACGGAGTAACTGAAGATCTTGCGGGTAAGTTGTTAAGGGCAAACATATCGGTCTACCCTCTTTCGCTGTCTTTTATTGCACGCGTCGGTACCATTGTCTACAAACTCACTATTTTCTCGCACCTGTTCTCGACACACAACACTAACAGTATCTGACCGCGAAAAAGCAGTTTGTTGTTTTTTCCGCTTTTTGCACATACGAATCACTGGATTCCAGACACTTGACAATTTAAACCCATCCTCGCGATTGAAATATTTGTACTTTGTAATTTCAATCGCTTCCCTGACCATTCTTGGTATGTAGTGGCGTTCTGTCGCAAGTGATTTAGACCTGATTCCAACAAATGTTCCGCGATTGCCGATTTCTGTTTGTCGTTGTTTTTGACCGCTTTTATGTGTTCCTTCATTCGGCACGCTATGGTACGTTTTGTTTGGCCGATATATAAACTGCCACAGCTGCAGTCAATCTTATAGACACCCGGTTTCTCCATTGGGAAACTGTCTTTTGGAGATCGTAGACATTGTGTTACTTTTCTTAATGGAGTGAAGACGGTATTAAGTGAGTATTTATGAAGTACGAAAAAACAACAAACTGCTTTTTCGCGGTCAGATACTGTTAGTGTTGTGTGTCGAGAACAGGTGCGAGAAAATAGTGAGTTTGTAGAGAATGGTACCGACGCGTGCAATAAAAGACAGCGAAAGAGGGTAGACCGATATGTTTGCCCTTAACAACTTACCCGCAAGATCTTCAGTTACTCCGTGATCATGGCGCTTGCAACAGTGCCGAAATATCGGAAACTCAAAAATAAGGTACATGGTAGCAATCCCGTAACAAACTATTCTAATGTTAGTGACCATGAAAGTTTAAAACAATATATGGCCTTAAAATGTATGTAAGTTATGTTGAATCAACAAAAACATTCATTCATTACCACAAAAGGAAATCTTACTGTGACAACCTAAAATGTTTAACAGAGTTCAACTTACTGTGCATGCATGACTTTCAGGCGGTAAACTATAGCTCAACGGACTAAAGTTAGTCGTATAAGGCCCTATTGTCAAATCGTTCCAGCTTAACAACCGTAATGCGGTCTCAGGGTACTCAGCTACGTAGGAGTTTCTGCAATGATACTTTATCTTCTGGATCACTTGTGTAGATTTAGACTGGAGCCATGCGATCTGCTTCATTGTAACCTAAGATTGGATGAACTACATTTTAATTTTCATAAAAATCATCATCATTATAATATGTTGCTTTACTTGTTATACAGATAAAACTATACCTTTGAATTTAGGGGACTTTTGAATAAAGTTAATTTATCGAAAAAATGGATACCTTTAATAATTTAATAGTAATAATAGTGTTAGAAGTAACAAATGAACTACGAGTACTTTATATTCATAATTTTAACAAAGTTATCAACTTACATTATTAAAGAATTTTGTCAAATCAAAATTGTATTCAGTTTTATCACTCAGCCAAAATGATTTTTCTTCTTTCCCATAGTTTAACGCCTTTGCTTGGAAATCGTCTTTATTTTGTGTTGTTAATATAAGGCACGTCTGTTTGGTATCTTCTTGACACCTTACTTTTAATTTATCGTTTCCTGTTGAAATCCACATTTCACCTAAAATGACAAACCTGTTTTAGAAATGACTTTAGCAAAAACCTAAATAAATAGGATGAGGACTATAAAAAAACCACAGCTTATGTGCAAGAAATATTACTGGAGAAGAAAAAAAGAGTAGAGGGAGGGAACAAAAATAAATGAAAAGAAATATAATCTTGGCAAATTACAATCTACTGCTGGACGTAACTCCCGACGAGCGTCAAAAATCACGGTCAATATCAAAACATAAAACGTAAAAATTATGGCTTTACATGACCTTCTTGCACGTCGCTAGCAAATAAACTTCTTATAGTTTTGATCGCTCTGTACTCTAACACTGCGTAATTTGAAGTTCATAATAGGTGTCTTAGAATTAAGTATATTAAAATACTAATATCGGTGAGTGCGTTAGTAGCAAAATATGAGATCTTTGACTTTTAAAATATTTTGTAATTAAATATTAGGTATAAGCTTGTAAATTAGTAGAAGGCGTATGTGTAAGTACTTTTTAACTGAAATTTAAGACTTCTGGACTCACAACGAAGATACAAGGGGGCTTACAAGTGTGGTATAAAAGTAAGATGCTTCGAAAAAAGGATAGCATGGCCGTATTCGTTTTTTTTTGTGACGTCGTAGAAAAACCTGCGAATAACTAAAGTCTCACCTGTAAGTATTTTATCTTTCTCATCGAAAATCGTGTGGCATAGAAAATATGCTGGGCTATCAGCTGTCCCATAATCATCCCGTTCTGAAATGAAATTGTTTCAAAGGGTATTTGTCAACGCTTTGGTCTGTGTTGAAGCACCTTTATCAAGAAAGGCGCTTTTTATACTTTGGATTTGAAAACTCGTAGGATTTATTTATATCAAAAGACGGTATTTCAGGTAGAGAGTTCACACAACAAATTAATGTTAAAGCAAAACGCTTTGTGCGAGTCTTTGGAATTTCGAATATTAGATTGTGCAGTTCCATTGCATAGTCTCCAAAATGTATCCTCATCTCATCATTTCAGCCACAGGACGTCCACTGCTAATAGGTTACTGCTAAGAAAGACAGATTTCGGCGAAGTTCTTTCCAGGTTTTAGGTTTAAACTTTTATTTTAGCTAGGAAACTTGACTCTTTTGGCGTGGGCATGCCCTTGGTAGCCGTACGTTCAAAAGTTTCTGTACATTTCAGGTTCATGCTATTTATACCTTATACTAGATGTTTTAACAGTAGTAAAAATAAGGTATATTCTTAAATATAATTATGTGTAAATAAGAATAATACTATACTTTCGTCACTATCAACTTCAATTATCTCAGAACAAGTCCCAGCAAGTCCAGCGCTGCCAGACGGTCCTCCAGTGCCCTTTAATAACGTAAATTTTGATTTTAATGTTATTATTGCTATAAACATTTTTATTGAAGACTTACCTTGAAGAATTACCCTGTCCCTGGAAGTATGGATCAAATATAACAGGCGCATAGTGGCGTTGATTCCCAAACTTTTTGGCTCTATGAATGAGGGTTCTATTTTCGACAAAAAAAAAGTTGTGATTGATTTTTCATTTTTTTGTAACATTGCATAGAGCCACAAATTACGTATAGCGGCGGCAGAGCTGAAAAAAATCCCAAACAAACAAACTATTAAAAAAACTGTTTCGTTTTTTGTTTAGAATGTTGTAGGAGGGTTTGCCATGCCTAAGAAAGATATTTGATCGACTAGCAGTGGAACAGAAATGAAAATTTTATTTTTTTCCAATTTTTTATTGGCCAGAAATAAAACCTATGGGTCTTCATATAGTCGAAATTGGGAAATCATCCCCGCTATGCTCTTGTTCAATCTCCATACTTCCAGGGACATTCTGTATATACCCTATATAAAAGTATATAATGCCTGAGGGGCTAAAATTAGTACATAGCTATAGGTGTATATAAAGTGATTATCAACGAAAAAAAATATTAATGACCTCCGTAGCCGAGAAGCGAGCAATTGTCGTCGCTATCTCTGAGGTCCCAGGTTTGAATCCCGGTCGGGTCAATGTAGAAAACGAACTTTTCTATATTGATTCGAGTCTGGGTTCTGTAGTACCGTCGTTGATTCTAAATTCTATAACACAAGTGCTAAAGCTATTAGTAGGTAGTTAAGGTTAGCAGAGTAAGTATGTGATGTTGCCCCATCCTAAGAAAACTTGTATAATAAATATAATAAGATAGTTGGATTTACCTGGTCTCCTTTTACTCCTCTTCCATTTTTTCCCTGTGATCAACATAATAAATCATCAGAATTTTGTAACTAGTCATTAATTAAGATAATTGAATTGCACGTTAAAATTAATATATTGTTAATAGCTCTTTATTTTTAAAAAGTTAATTTAAATTAATTGCAAAATGTGAATTGAACTAAAAAAAAATAAACACGTGCTGAAACATACTTACAATTTCGCCTTTTTCCCCTGTAATACCTTTTTTACCACGACCAGGTTCACCCTACAGAATAATTAAAAAGAAGTTTAATTCTCCTGGTTAACAAAATATTATTAACCTTGTTAGTTTATTTTTTTTAACTTACCTTTTGACCTGGTGATCCAGCGAAACCTTTTTCTCCTTTCAAACCTTCGGGACCCTGGAAAATTTAAGTTATAAAAATGCTTAATGTATTATTTTTTTTAATTTAAAAAAGCTTTATTCTCAATGATATTCTTTTAACATTTGTTAATGCATTCATTATTGTTTATTGTAAACTAAAAAAAAGTACTTCAAAACATCAGTTAATGTCTCTGTTCTGTTCATTTTAAAGATTCAGTATACGTTAGTGATGGTTGTTTGGCCATGAAAAAAAAACTGTTTTTCTTTTCATTTAGCTGTTGCCTGTGACTCTCATAGGCGTCCTTAGAAGACCCTACCAAAGGTTTAATCATAATCGGAGAACTAAATTATAGAGGACAAACATAGGGTGACGGAACCAATAGTGGACCACTTAAGCGGATTTTTACTTGATTGACTGTGTACAGAGTTTTAATTTGAGCGACGCTGCCTTTGGCACAATTATTCTAAGATGCATACAAATACAAATGTGGCAAATATTTATTCAGATATTACAATAGATTTTTGTTCGGCCTGTTTAAAGTAAAAAAATCAAAAGTCTCCATAGGCTGACCACCATTCACTAACGGATGACCACTATACACTATACCTGACCAACTCAAATAGTCAATCCATTTCCTAATTACCCTACATAGTTCAAGATAGTTACATATCGTAGGATTTTAAAGGAAACACTGTTTTGGGTAGCTTTACATGACTGGTCAGCTAGTGGTTCCGTACCCTACTTACATTGATTTTTATTAATATAGATGAAATCACGAACCTGAGGTCCGACGGGCCCTTGTGTTCCATTTTTACCAGCCATTCCCGGAAAACCAAAATTTCCCTAAAAATGAACATATGTTTATTTATTTATATTTGATCAGAGCAACCAATAAGTAAGGTTTCATAGTAAAATGATGTGATGTTATAATGATCAACTGCGAGGACCATATTGGTGTAGTGGTGAGATGATCTCAATTTCAAGTTTCGATCAATTTGAAAATAAAAAGCTTTTCAACTGACACGAGAGTTTGGCTAGAAGATGACCTTAGCTAAATGGGATGTCTGATTTCTTTTTACACAAAAATGGACATACTTTCCGTTGATAACAATTTTTGTGTTAACTAGCATTAAATTTACTGCAATAAATATACTTAAAAAATATTGGACAACATCACATACATTTTTCTGATCCTAAAGAAGCTAAAGCACTTGTGTTATAGAAATCAGAAACAACGAAGGCACCAAAACACTTTGGGTGTTAAAGTTCCAAGTACCAGTGGGTGTGAAAGTACCAAAACTCCCGAGACAATTTAGAAAATATCGTTTTCCACATTAACCCGACCGGGAATCGAACCCGGAATCTCGGAGATAGCGCCGCTTTATAGTCCGGCGTGCTCGCCTCTTGGCTACGGAGGTCGTAATATTAATGTAAAATGTATGTATAAACCTCATTATTTACATCATACATACATCACCAGCCTATATCAGTCCACTGCTGGACACAGGCCTCTCCAAATGGAGGATTTTGCCATAATCGCCACGCTTGGCAGGCGGGTTGGCGATTGCAGTTTGGCCAATGGTGTAGAGGAGACGCTGCTTGCTGCCCGTCTTCTTATGGCAGTTCTCCTGTAGTCGCCTCTTACGACACCCATAGGAAGGGAAGGGGTGGTGCAATTCTTTTAACGTGCCGGCACCACCCGACACTCTTATTTGAATCAACACAATCATAATTTGCTGAGTGTTTTTCAATAAAAAATGTCTTACTAGTTGTTAAATATGTGACTTACTTTATCACCCTTTTCGGTATTACATTTTATCGCATCTCGCAATTCAGCCTGAAAATAATATAAGTTATGTTTGAAATTAATATTATTACTAATCGAAAGAAGTTAGAAAATTATGAATTCGCCCTTCAATGTCACCGTCTTCTAGTCCTTAACTGTTGTACTATGGAGACTAGATAAGAGATATTATTGATTAAATACTTATACATTAATAAGCTCAAGGTTGCACATCGTGCTATGGAGAGGGCTATGCTCGGTGTTGCGAGATCGAATCAGAAATGAGGAGATGCGTGAACGAACAAAAGTCACGAGTTAGCCCGACGGACCAAGCCAAAGTGGCAGTGGGCGGCGCACATAGCACGTAGAACTGACGGCCCATGTAGCAGAAAGTTTCTGGAATGGAGGCCACGTACCGGCAAGCGCTACATCCACCCACAAGGTGAACAGACGACCTGGTAAAGGTTGCAGGGAGCCGCTGGATGTAGGTCGCTTCCAACCGGCCAATCTGGATGTTACTGAGGGAGGCCTTTGTTCAGCAGTGGACGTCCTGTGGCTGAAATGATGATGATGATGATTATTATTATTTAAGCACGTGGTCTCTAGTCCAGAAACGTTCTGCCCCAACGGACATCAGTTCTACCTGGCTCGTCAAAAAGTTAAAATAAATACTAATAGAGCTATTTGTGCAGGGATGACTAACTAGTTTTTCATATCTTATTTAGGTAAGTAATGTGCTACTTACCGCTCTTATTAAACAGGAACCTGAAAAAAAAATTGCGGGTAAAATTACATTTCTTTTGAACGTAAGGTTAAAACGTTTAACAAAAAGTATTAACAATATTTCAGCTAAAAAACTTTGTCAATGAAATATGGGCTGAAACATAACCTATCAAGCTTTAATTCCCCACCGGTGGCCACGTAATAATAGATTTTTTATTGTGTCTCTTGACCTTGGCCTGACAGGGTAAACAACCATATTTATAACAATTCACCAAGCAGTTTCTATGAAACATCTTTTATTGGCTTTGTATAAAACATATATATTTTTAGCATATACATACACAACCAGACAAAACGTTTGTTAAACTTGAAGCAGTATTAATAGATAGAAGATATAAATACATGTGGCAAACCATACTTTTGCCCGCGACCAGGAAGCGTATTGTTAAAGCGTTCAAATTCCAATTCGCATACGAAATCCTAAGAATCGCATACAATTTTATGAGAGTTTGCATGCGATTCGTATGCAAATTGGAATTTAAATGATTCAAAAATACGCCTCCTGACCAGATACGTGCATATGTTACTCAAGAGGCCTATCTATATTCAAGCACATTAATTATTACACGAAATAGTATCCAAAGTATACTTACTAATTTCAAGTGATGAAGTTTTGCTGTCATCGTCTGGTCTCTGTTTAAAAATAAACAAAAAAAAGATTCAATTTAAATTATACTGTGTAATTTTACTCTATACTATTTATTATCTATCAGCAAATGTTCGTTTTGAGTTCAGATAAAAAAATAAACCTAGAAAAAAAAAATAAACAATATAATTATGTTACGAGTATATTGTTAAAATATAACAATATCCCAAATAAATCGAAAGTGCTTCATTGTTTCTAATTTAAAAACTAAGATTAACGGAATGTCTTATTGACAAGAATTTTGATAGCGTAAAAAAAAATATTTAAACTAACTAGATCTTCCTCACATTTAATTACTATTCTTAAAATGTAGATTCAATATATTTATTATTTATTGCATTTTTTTTATTTTTCATGTAATGTATTACCACAATTGTCTCCTCGGTAACATAACAACCTGAAACAAATAATGAAGTGAAATAAGTTCTTAAACGTAACCTATCGCTAAATTAACCTATAACAGGTAAGGTCATGTCTTATTTTATCAATTACCTTCCTGTTATATAATTACATACATTATGTGACTCGAATGCACCAACTTTCTATAAATTTCCTTAAATCAGCTGCTAGTTTACACTACCAGACAATTTGTAAGTATTAGGGCTGATATTTTGTTAATAGTCTCATTTGGTTTGCTCGGCGAGTCCAATACATAAAACGTGTGTGTCTTAGTTTTTTAACCTATTCATAAATACAATATTATTGTATTTAAAAATGTGCTTAAATTTGGTTTTACTAAATAATTAAAGGCAAAATTCTTAACCTTATATTGAATACCCTATTTCAGATGTTAAAAGTAAAATACTCACCCAAATTTAGAAGTAAAATTATTAAATTAATTAATAGTTTCCAGGCCATCACAACGGATACGTTTCTCTGACTAAACGAAGCATTAACTACTTGCCATATTCTAAATTATCACCTTTTTTCCTCGTACTATTCCTATTATTACCTTACTGTTTTCCCGGTAGAGCAAGGTATGTATAGTTAAAGCTGTGCTCACACTAAGTTTCTAAGCAGGTATACTTAATGAATACAGACATGCTTTAAAACAGAGTGTTTAAGAAAGGACCTACAACATTACCGTTAAAGTATAATTTTATAATTGAAATGTCGACTTTCTCCATAGCTGAGAGGCGAGCATGCTGGACTATATGGCGTCGTCATCTCTGAGGTTCCGGGTTCGATCCTGTAGAAAACGAACTTTTCTATATTGTCTCGGGTCTGGGTGTTGTGGTACCATCGTTGTTTTTGATTTCTATAACACAAGTGCTTTAGCTACATACCTTAGGATCAGAGCAGTGTAAATGTGATGCTGTCCTATACATATAAAAAAATTACCTTATAACGTTTGGCAAAAAAAACCTATAATGGGTAAAAATAATCATGTAGTTTTAACCCTCTTTAAAACTTACCCGTCGAGTTATCAATACATTAACTGAAGGGTCAATTTTTTTTATTATATTTCATGCTCATGTTTCTTTCACAAATTAAGTACCATGAGTACAACCACATCCTGATTATTTTTCTTTTTCTTAGTCTTACACTATTGATGGAGTGGGTGGTGGCCAAGGATTATCTGAAAAGTTGCTCCACCCTCTCCACTCGCAGCATTCCAAGAATATTTATTACAAAACACCTCGAAGACTATGCAATTGAGGTCAGTCCATCATGTGGGTCGACCACGAGAACTTTGACATACCTACTCTTTTCTGTCATTAATCGTTCCCATGAGCGTTGTGGACGATATATTATTATCTAGAAGAATTTTCACTTCCACAATCATTGTAAGTCTTAGTTTATTAGTATTTTTTTTTAACTCAAGGATAACAAATTAGATTAAGTACCTATAATCTTAGCTATCTGTAAAGGAAGTTGCGAGTTATTCCCAACACAAGTGACTTAGTCTACTTACCGGGAAGACTCGGCATAAATATTATGAACTTGATTATAGAAATTAATGATTATTTATTTGTTAATTTAGTTTGTTGCAAAGCTCTTTCAAGATGGAAACAACGTTGTCATAATTATAGTTAAATCTTTATGTTCATTGTTGGCAGTGAAAACTAACGGCACAGGATAGATAAAGGTACCTTACAGTCTTCATAAACCAGCTCTAGGTTATCTAGCCAAATCAAAAATGAGGAAATCTTCAAAAGAGCCAAAGTCCCCGACATAGCTTTTTGAATCGCAATGCTGTATTGGCAATGGACAGACCACACCTCTCGCAGAGCTGCAAACCATTGGGAAATAGGATTCTCTAGTGGCAACCATAAACTGAAAGACGCAGCTTAGGCAGGCCTCCAACCGGTGTAACTGACGCCCTATAAGTAGTCAAGATTTTGGGAAACTGCTAGATGCAAACGGCTAAGTGGCGCTTGCTGTGGCGTTTTATGTGACAAACCAATGTCCAGTAGTGGACTTCCAAAGTTTAGTGATGACTATTTCAGAGTATTGCCATTGTGTCTTGGATGCATCACGCTACAGGCCATCCAACTGGAAGTCAGTGACCTCACCACAATTATGAAAAGGATAGGGCCATACCATAATGGACCTAGTGCAAAATATTGAAAAGTTCTAATCGAGAGGTAGAATGAAAATAAAGAGCTAGTCCCGGTAAACAAACATCTCTATTAAGTGCGTGTCTTAAATTTAGTGGTCATGAGTATGATTTGCTCATGAGTCTAATGTTTGAATGCTCAACACATAGATGACGAAACATGGATTATTTTAAAATACAGTTAAATGTATAAGGTAAAATTGACTTGTCAAACTCTTTGTTGCAGGAGCAGAAGAAATATTTCAAAAGACATGTAATAAAAAGATGCATAATAGTATTTTAAAATCAAAGGCTTTTATTTCAAAATTATAACTAATTTTAACATTTTATCCAAAACATAATTCCGTTAGTTCCAGGTTGAATCTTTGGTCTTCTCTCCGGATATCACTTATGTGGAAGTCTATAACTGGTAACCGCTTTGAGCTGCCAGTTACAACAATTCCCGCGTACCCCCATTCTGTTTTAGGCGCTTTTTCCTGAAAAGTATATAAAATAATGGGTAGATATGAAAATCATACTTATCCTTGAAAACGGAACCTCATTAGCAGCTGAAAATCAACATGCTTCTGAACAGGTTAAAGATGAAAAATTAGTGAATTAGGTACTTCATCAATTTTAAAATTAAATAACGTAAATTATGAAATAAGGTCATCATTTTAAAAAATATTGAAAATAGCTGCATTCACGTCCTGCCAGACTAAACGTCGTAACTCCACGCTACGTCACGCTACATCACATTTCGTCTCTCTACGTCACGATACGCCATATCACGATACACGACATCACAGTGCATAAGGAACAGGGCATGAATAAGTAGCTACAGGCGTCAGTATTGCACGAGTGCAACAATGGCGACCAGATTTGACAGATTAAAAAAATGATCTTTTTCACTTCGACTGGGGCCAGTCGAAGTAATAACACAAGTATTTTCCTTAGTTACCGCGAGACTATGATAATGTGATACAATGTAAAGTACCAGACAGTTACCAAAAAAAAGTCCCTATACTTTCGTCACTATCAACTTCAATCATCTCAGAACAAGTCCCAGCAAGTCCAGCGCTGCCAGACGGTCCTCCAGTGCCCTTTAATAACGTAAATTTTGATTTTAATGTTATTATTGCTATAAACATTTTTATTGAAGACTTACCTTGAAGGATTACCCTGTCCCTGGAAGTATGGATCAAATATAATAGGCGCATAGTGGCGTTGGTTCCCAAACTTTTTGGCTCTATGAATGAGGGTTCTATTTTCGACAAAAAAAGTTGTGATTGATTTTTCATTTTTTTGTAACATTGCATAGAGCTAAAACAAATCTAAAACAAACAAACTATAAAAAAAAACTTTTTCGTGTTTTGTTTAGAATGTTGTAGGAGGGTTTGCCATGCCTAAGAAAGATATTTGATCGACTAGCAGTGGGACAAATGAAAATTTTATTTTTTTCCAAATTTTTATTGGCCAGAAATAAAACCTATGGGTATTCATATAGTCAAAAAAATGGGAAATCATCCCCGCTATGCTCTTGTTCGATCTCCATACTTCCAGGGACATCCTGTATATACCCTATATAAAAGTATATTATGCCTGAGGGGCTAAAATTAGTACATAGCTATAGGTGTATATAAAATGATTATCAACGAAACAAAATATTGATGACCTCCGTAGCCGAGAGGCGAGCAATTGTCGTCGCTATCTCTAAGATCCCAGGTTTGACTCCCGGTCGGGTCAATGTAGAAAACGAACTTTTCTATATTGATTAGAGTCTGGTACCGTCGTTGATTCTGAATTCTATAACACAAGTGCTTAAGCTATTAGTAGGTAGTTAAGGTAAGCAGAGTAAGTAGTGATGTTGTCCAATATTTATTTAAGTATTTATTTATTTAACCCATCTTAAGAAAACTTGTATTATAAACATAATAAGATAGTTGGATCTACCTGGTCTCCTTTTATTCCTCTTCCATGTTTTCCATGTCATTAATTAAGCTAATTGAATTGCACGTTAAAATTAATATATTGTTAATAGCTCTTTATTTTTAAAAAGTTAATTTAAATTAATTGCAAAATGTGTATTGAACTAAAAAAAAATAAACACGTGCTGATACATACTTACAGTTTCGCCTTTTTCCCCTGTAATACCTTTTTTACCACGACCAGGTTCACCCTACAGAATAATTAAAAATAAGTTTAATTCCCCTGGTTAACAAAATATTATTAACCTTGTTAGTTTATTTTTTTTTAACTTACCTTTCGACCTGGTGATCCAGCGAAACCTTTATCTCCTTTCAAACCTTCGGGACCCTGGAAAATTTAAGTTATAAAAATGCTTAATGTATTATTTTTTTTAATTTAAAAAAGCTATATTCTCAATGATATTCCTTTAACATTTCTTAATGCATTCATTTTTGTTTATTGTAAACTAAAAAAAAGTACTTCAAAACATCAGTTAATGTCTCTGTTCTGTTTATTTTAAAGATTCAGTATACGTTAGTGATGGTTGTTTGGCCATGAAAAAAAACTGTTTTTCTTTTCATTTAGCTGTTGCCTGTGACTCTCTTAGGCGTCCTTAGAAGACCCTACCAAAGGTTTAATCATAATCGGAGAACTAAATTAGATTACTTAAGTGCATAGAGGACAAACATAGGGTGACGGAACCAATAGTGGACCACTTAAGCGGATTTTTACTTGATTGGCTGTGTACAGAGTTTTAATTTGAGCGACGCTGCCTTTAGCACAATGATTCTAAGATACATACAAATACAAATGTGGCAAATATTTATTCAGATATTACAATAGATTTTTGTTCGGCCTGTTTAAAGTAAAAAATTCAAAAGTCTCCATAGGCTGACCACCATTCACTAACGGATGACCACTATACACTATACCTGACCAACTCAAATAGTCAATCCATTTCCTAATTACCCTACATAGTTCAAGATAGTTACATATCGTAGGATTTTAAAGGAAACACTGTTTTGGGTAGCTTTACGTGACTGGTCAGCTAGTGGTTCCGTACCCTACTTACATTGATTTTTATTAATATAGATGAAATTACGAACCTGAGGTCCGACGGGCCCTTGTGTTCCATTTTTACCAGCCATTCCCGGAAAACCAAAATTTCCCTAAAAATGAACATATGTTTATTTATTTATATTTGATCATAGCAACCAATAAGTAAGGTTTCATAGCAAAATCCTGTGATGTTATAATGATTAACTGCGAGGACCATATTGGTGTAGTGGTGAGATGATCTCAATTTCAAGTTTCGATCAATTTGAAAATAAAAACCTTTTCGTAAATGACACGGAAGAAGATGACCTTAGCTAAATGTGATGTCTGATTTCTTTTAACACAAAAATAGACATACTTTCCGCTGATAACAATTTTTGTGTTAACTAGCATTAAATTTACTGCAATAAATATACTTAAAAAATATTGGACAACATCACATACATTTTTCTGATCCTAAAGAAGCTAAAGCACTTGTGTTATAGAAATCAGAAACAACGAAGGTACCAAAACACTCTGTGTGTTAAAGTACCAAGTACCAGTGGGTGTGAAGGTACCAAAACACCCGAGACAATTTAGAAAATATCGTTTTCCACATTAACCCGACCGGGGATCGAACCCGGAACCTCGGAGATAGCGCCGCTTAATAGTCCGGCGTGCTCGCCTCTCGGCTACGGAGGTCGTAATATTAATGTGAAATGTATGTATAAACCTCATTATTTACATCATACATACATCACCAGCCTATATCAGTCCACTGCTGGACACAGGCCTCTCCAAATGGAGGATTTTACCATAATCGCCACGCTTGGCAGGCGGGTTGGCGATTGCAGTTTGGCCAATGGTGGATAGGAGACGCTGCTTGCGGCCCGTCTTCTTATGGCGGTTCTCCTGTAGTCGCCTCTTACGACACCCATAGGAAGAAAAGGGGTGGTGCAATTATTTTAACGTGCCGGCACCACCCGACACTCTTATTTGAATCAACTCAATCATAATTTGCTGAGTGTATTTCAATAAAAAAATTCTTACTAGTTGTTAAATATGTGACTTACTTTATCACCCTTTTCGGTATAACATTTTATCGCATCTCGCAATTCAGCCTGAAAATAATATAAGTTATGTTTGAAATTAATATTATTACTAATCGAAAGAAGTTAGAAAATTATGAATTCGCCCTTCAATGTCACCGTCTTCTAGTCCTTAACTGTTGTACTATGGAGACTAGATAAGATATATTATTGATTAAATACTTATACATTAATAAGCTCAAGGTTGCACATCGGGCTATGGAGAGGGCTATGCTCGGTGTTGCGAGATCGAATCAGAAATGAGGAGATTCGTGAACGAACAAAAGTCACGAGTTAGCCCGACGGATTAGCAAGCCAAAGTGGCAGTGGGCGGCGCACATAGCACGTAGAACTGACGGCCCATGGAGCAGAAAGTTTCTGGAATGGAGGCCACGTACCGGCAAGCGCTGCATCCACCCACAAGGTGGACAGACGACCTGGTAAAGGTTGCAGGGAGCCGCTGGATGTAGGTCGCTTCCAACCGGCCAATCTGGATGTTACTGAGGGAGGCCTTTGTTCAGCAGTGGACGTCCTGTGGCTGAAATGATGATGATGATGATTATTTAAGCACGTGGTCTCTATTCCAGAAACGTTCTGGCCCAATGGACATCAGTTCTACCTGGCTCGTCAAAAAGTTAAAATAAATACTAATAGAGCTTTTTGTGCAGGGATGACTAACTAGTTTTTCATATCTTATTTAGGTAAGTAATGTGCTACTTACCGCTCTTATTAAACAGGAACCTGAAAAAAAAATTGCGGGTAAAATTAAATTTCTTTTGAACGTAAGGTTAAAACGTTTAACAAAAAGTATTACCAATATTTCAGCTAAAAAACTTAGTCAATGAAATATGGGCTGAAACATAAAACCATATTTATAACAATTCACCAAGCAGTTTCTATGAAACATCTTTTATTGGCTTTGTATAAAACATATATTTTTTAGCATATACATACACAACCAGACAAAATTTTTGTTAAACTTGAAGCAGTATTAATAGATAGAAGATATAAATACATGTGGCAAACCATACTTTTGCCCGCGACCAGGAAGCGTATTGTTAAAGTGTTCAAATTCCAATTCGCATACGAAATCCTAAGAATCGCATACAATTTTATGAGAGTTTGCATGCGATTCGTATGCAAATTGGAATTTAAATGATTCAAAAATACGCCTCCTGACCAGATACGTGCATAGGTTACTCAAGAGGCCTATCTAGATTCAAGCACATTAATTATTACACGAAATAGTATCCAAAGTATACTTACTAATTTCAAGTGATGAAGTTTTGCTGTCATCGTCTGGTCTCTGTTTAAAAATAAACAAAAAAAAAGATTCAATTTAAATTATACTGTGTAATTTTACTCTATACTATTTATTATTTATCAGCAAATGTTCGTTTTGAGCTCAGATAAAAAATAATACTAGAAAAAAAAAACAATATAATTACGTTACGAGTATATTGTTAAAATATAACAATATCCCAAATAAATCGAAAGTGCTTAATTGTTTCTAATTTAAAAACTAAGATTAACGGAATGTCTTAATGACAAGAATTTTGATAGCGTAAAAAAAAAAATTTAAACTAACTAGATCTTCCTCACATTTAATTACTATTCTTAAATGTAGATTCAATATTTTTATTATTTATTTCATTTTTTTTTTCATGTAATGTATTACCACAATTGTCTCCTCGGTAGCATAACAACCTGAAACAAATAATGAAGTGAAATAAGTTCTTAAACGTAACTTATCGCTAAATTAACCTATAACAGGTAAGTTCATGTCTTATTTTATCAATTACCTTCCTGTTATATAATTACATACATTATGTGACTCGAATGCACCAACTTTCTATAAATTTCCTTAAATCAGCTGTTAGTTTACACTACCAGACAATTTGTAAGTATTAGGGCTCATATTTTGTTAATGGGCTTATTTGATTTGCTCGGCGAGTCCAATACATAAAACGTGTGTGTCTTAGTTTTTTAACCTATTCATAAATACAATATTATTGTATTTAAAAATGTGCTTAAATTTCGTTTTACTAAATAATTAAAGGCAAAATTCTTAACCTTATATTGAATACCCTATTTCAGATGTTAAAAGTAAAATACTCACCCAAATTTAGAAGTAAAATTATTAAATTAATTAATAGTTTCCAGGCCATCACAACGGATACGTTTCTCTGACTAAACGAAGCATTAACTACTTGCCATATTCTAAATTATCACCTTTTTTCCTTGTACTATTCCTATTATTACCTTACTGTTTTCCCGGTAGAGCAAGGTATGTATAGTTAAAGCTGTGCTCACACTAAGTTTCTAAGCAGGTATACTTAATGAATACAGACATGCTTTAAAACAGAGTGTTTTAGAAAGGACCTACAACATTACCGTTAAAGTATACCTAATTTTATAATTGAAATGTCGACGTCCTCCATAGCTGAGAGGCGAGCATGCTGGACTATATGGCGTCGTCATCTCTGAGGTTACGGGTTCGATCCCCGGTCTAGTCAATGTAGAAAACGAACTTTTCTATATTGTCTCGGGTCTGGGTGTTGTGGTACCATCGTTGTTTCTGATTTCTATAACACAAGTGCTTTAGCTACTTACCTTAGTCCCAGAGCAATGTAAATGTGATGCTGTCCTATACATATAAAAAATGTGCCTTATAACGTTTGGCAAAAAAAACCTGTAATGGGTCAAAATAATCATGTACTTTTAACCCTCGTTTAAACTTACCATCGAGTTATCAATACATTAACTGAAGGGTCAATTTTTTTTAATTATATTTCATGCTCATGTTTCTTTCACAAATTAAGTACCATGAGTACAACCACATCCTGATTATTTTTCTTTTTCTTAGTTTTACACTATTGATGGAGTGGGTGGAGCAACTTTTCAGATAATTCATTGGCCACCCAAGGATTATCTGAAAAGTTGCTCCACCCTCTCCACTCGCAGCATTCCAAGAATATTTATTACGAAACACCTCGAAGACTTTGAAATTGAGGTCAGTCCATCATGTGGGTCGACCACGAGAACTTTGACATACCTACTCTTTTCTGTCAATAATCGTTCCAATGCGCGTTGTGGACGATATATTATTATCTAAAAGAATTTTCACTTTCACAATCATCGTAAGTCTTAGTTTATTAGTATTTTTTTTAACTCAAGGATAACAAATTATATTAAGTACCTATAATCTTAGCTATCTGTAAAGGAAGTTGCGAGTTATTCCCAACACAAGTGACTCAGTCTACTTACCGGGAAGACTCGGTATAAATATCGTGAAATGATTATAGAAATAAATGATTATTTATTTGTTAATTTAGTTTGTTGCATAGCTCTTTCAGGATGGAAACAAAGTTGTAATAATTATAGTTAAATCTTTATGTTCATTGCTGGCAGTGAAAACTTACGGTACAGGATAGATAAGGGTACCTTACAGTCTTCATAAACCAGCTCTAGGTTATCTAGCCAGATCAAAAATGAGGAAATCTTCAAAGGAGCCAAAGTCCCCGACATAGCTTTTTGAATCGCAATGCTGTATTGGCAATGGACACACCACACCTCTCGCAGAGCTGCAAACCATTGGGAAATAAGATTCTCTAGTGGCAACCATAATCTGAAAGACGCAGCTTAGGCAGGCCTCCAACCGGTGTAACTGACGCCCTATAAGTAGTCAAGATTTTGGGAAACTGCTAGATGCAAACGGCTAAATGGCGGTTGATGTGGCGTTTTATGTGACAAACCAATGTCCAGTAGTGGACTTCCAAAGTTTAGTGATGACTATTTTAGAGTATTGCCATTGTGTCTTGGATGCATCACGCTACAGTCCATCCAACTGGAAGTCAGTGACCTCACCACAATTATGAAAAGGATAGGGCCATACCATAATGGACCTAGTGCAAAATATTGAAAAGTTCTAATCTAGAGGTAGAGTGAAAATAAAGAGCTAGTCCCGGTAAACAAATATCTCTAATAAGTGCGTTTCTTAAATTAAGTGGTCATGAGTATGATTTGCACATGAGTCTAATGTTTGAATGCTCAACACATAGATGACGAAACGAGGATTATTTTAAAATACAGCTAAATGTATAAGGTACAATTGACTTGTCAAACTCTTTGTTGCAGGAGCAGAAGAAATATTTCAAAAGACATGTAATAAAAAGATGCATAATAGTATTTTAAAATCAAAGGCTTTTATTTCAAAATTATAACTAATTTAACATTTTATCCAAAACATAATTCCGTTAGTTCCAGGTTGAATCTTTGGTCTTCTCTCCGTATATCACTTATGTGGAAGTCTATAACTGGTAACCGCTTTGAGCTGCCAGTTACAACAATTTCCGCGTACCCCCATTCTGTTTTAGGCGCTTTTTCCTGAAAAGTATATAAAATAATGGGTAGATATGAAAATCATGCTTATCCTTAAAAACAGAACCTCATTAGCAGCTGAAAATCAACATGCTTCTGAACAGGTTAAAGATAAAAAATATTACTGAATTAGGTACTTCATCAATTTTAAAATTAAATAACGTAAATTATATAATAAGGTCATCATTTAAAAAATATTGAAAATAGCTGCATTCACGTCCTGCCAGACTTAACGTCGTAACTCCACGCTACGTCACGCTACATCACATTTCGTCTCTCTACGTCACGATACGCCACACTATGACATATCACGATACACGACATCACAGTGCATAAGGAACAGGACATGAATAAGTAGCTACAGGCGTCAGTATTGCACGAGTGCAACAATGGCGACCAGATTTGACAGATTAAAAAAATGATCTTTTTCACTTCGGCTGGTGCCAGTCGAAGTAATAACACGAGTATTTCCCTTAGTTACCGCGAGACTATGATAATGTGATACAATGTAAAGTACCAGACAGTTACCAAAAAAAGTCCCTTTACAGGATTTAACTTTATATCTAATTTGCTAACTCTATGAAAGCATACATGGTCGAAAGGATTGGGCATTTTAGTTTGAAGTATAACTTGGTTTAAACGTGCTGAACGGCAGTATAAACTATATAATATTCTTACCGTACATCCATTTGCAAGTATACTGTAGCTTAACGGGCTGAAATCAGACGCATTCGGTCCTATAGTTATATCGTTCCAGCTATACAACAGCAATGGATTTTTAGAGTTCTCAGCAATATATGAGTTTCTACAATGATACTTTATCTTCTGGACCACTTGCGTTGATTTAGACTGGAGCCATGCTATTTGCTTCATTGTGAGCTGTGACAAAATAAAATTTGTTATTAGATTACATTTCAAAAGTTTATTAAAACATCACGGTTTAAGTTTTCTAGATTTTAATGATGTAATGAAGTGGGCTGGAGATTGAGCGCTCTGCCAATTAGTAGATCTACTTTTTCATATAATTAAAATTACGGCGTTTAGATAATTGAGGTATAATGTACTAGCGTACAGTACATTATACCTCAATGGTTAAAATAACCCTTTAATCAACCCCTACATATTGAAGTTATATTGACGACCGTCTGGTGTAGTGGTTCGCGCTCCGGACTACAATGCCCGACGGTTGCGGGTTCGAATCCCGCGAGGGGCAAATGTTAGTGTGATGAGCACGAGCATTTGCACCTAAGTCATGGATGTTTATAAACGTATTTAAGTATGTTTATCCGTTATCTAGTCGCCATAGCACACGCTTTGCTTAGTTTGGGGCTAGATAATTGGTGTGATTGTGGAAAAAAATTATTATTATTATTATATTAAAAAGAAATAATAGAATTACAATAACATACGCTGAATTCTTAGTCTGTATAAATTGCTTATTTACAATTTTTTTTAATTATTGATACTGAATTTGGCATTTATTAGTTATGATAGTATGATTTGTGACTAATCTTAATCAACTTACATTATTATAGAATTTTGTTAAATTAAAACCTGTATCGCTTAGCCAAAACGGGTTTTCTTTTTCCTTATAAATTATAGAGTTTTCTTGAATATAAGCCACTTCTTGTGGTTTTATAATAAGGCACGTCTGATTGGTTTCTTCTCGACACCTCATTTTAAACGTATCCTCTTTTCTGAAAACCCAAATATCATCTAAAATAATAAACTTTAATTAGAACTCGTTAATCTCAGAATTAACAAATTTTATAACTATCCACTAAGACGGTATTAAACGTCATTGTTCAGTCTTTCAGTCAGTGTTATGACGTTGACAAATATACAGAATGATATCTGAATCCGAAGCTAAGGTGGACTTGCGCACAACCGCATTGGTTTAGTACGAGATTAAGATATCAAAGTCAAAATCTTTATTTGCAGAATAAAATGTTTCTGAGATGCGCAAGTAGGCCTAAGATTATCCGATGGTGCGCAAGTCTACCTAGCTAACTTAGCTTTAACGAAGTACTTACATATAAATTGCTTTATTAGCATAGAGGAACAAAAAAAAAGCCCGGATAAGTGTCAGTCGGACTCGCCCACTGAGGGTTCCGTACTTTGTAGGTAAATGTTATAATTAGTTCAAGAATTAGTCATCTATACAATTATGACCGTGCATAACTTTGCTTAGCTACGATGACTACTTTCTTTAAAAAAGGCTTTATTTTTTAAGATATAATTTAAAATGTAGTTTTCATATTCTTTTCTGAATTTTGTAGTACAAGACAATATTACTTGCCTAATTTTATAGTTCTAGGTCAACGGAGTACTCTATTAATTTTGAGTCCTTTAAAGTGTCGAAATATACATTTTTGCGGCATAAACGGTGGCGGTACCTTTTTTTTTACGTTAACTTGGAAGTTTTATTTTTTTCACAGCTTCAAGGGACTGTAGAATTAAGAATGTGGTTCTAATTACAAATGAATAGATAGACAAACAAACAATAAAGTGATCCTATTAGGGTTCTGTTTTTTTCATTTTGAAGTCCGAAACTCGGAAAAGAAACCACGTTAATTAAAAAAAAATACTCACCTGTAAGTTGTGTTCTTGTTTTATATGTGTCTTCAAATACCGTATGGCATATAAAATTTGCTGGATTATCAGCTGTTCCAATATAAGTCATATTACCATCATCTAAAAATCAGTATCAATCCATGACAAACAATTTATTTAAACAACAACTAATAATTGCTACCTATGAGTAACATAAAGGCAATCAAACACATTATTTGTCGAAAATTTTTGTTTTTAGCAATTCCATGCAAGGTTTATTAAAGATAAATAACACTTGAAAAAATCATCGACCTCAGATGGGACTCGAACCCACGTCCCACCGCATGGGTTCGAGTCCCACCTGAGGTCGATGATTTTTTTAAGTATTATTTATCTTTACATTATTTGTCATTCTCTATTTAGTTACAAATACGTGCTCATTCTCACGGGATTCAAACCGCCGCCCGCCTGGCTTTGTGGTCCGTAACACGACGATGTATTTACTTGATCAACTACTATTTAGTATAAGTACCGCCTACATTTAATATACATTTATGGGGTTATGATAAGTATTAAAAAAAATGGTAAATTTTGATAATTTTTCAGCAAAAGCTCCTCCAATAGTAAAAATTGTGATGGTGTATAATAAACAGATAATGACATCTTGCAGGTCATTACATAATTATTCATATTGCACTGTTTCGTCAATTAAAAAAAAACTATACATACTCGTAATATTTTTTTTTGTGCTATAGAAATCAGGGACAACAACAACACTCATACCTACTCAAAAAAATTTAGAAAAGTTATTTTTTTTCTACGATGACTTAACCGGGAATGCGTAAAACAGATTCAGATACAGAGGTCGTAGTATCTTGCATACAGTTTCCATAATTTACAACAACGAAATTATTACATCTTCTAACAGGGGAAGATCGAAGACTATTTAAAAAAAAAATACAATTACCTTCTTCAATTTCAATTTTAGGCATTATATGAGGACAAGTCTCATTTAGTCCCGACCTTCCCGGTGGTCCTGTAGTGCCCTATAAAAACGGATGTTGATTTAGATTTCAGATCATTGATGATGGCAAAACATGCTTGCACTTTGCTGTAAATCTGTGACTCTAAAGCTTATTGGTGTTAAGAACTATAGCTTTTTATCAGGAACCTATCACTTTATCGTTATCAAATACATCGATTCTCATTTCCCAAAACAAGATACACAGATTTTTAAATTGTTATTTTTTTGCTACATCGCATTTATAATATATTTTCTTAAATAGACTTTACTACAAAACACTTACATCGATGTTTTCTATAATTTTGTTTCCATAATTATATTTCAGTTAAAATGTTTTAGGTACAACACTATTTTATCTACATCATTCCAGTTAAAAAAGTATTTAACGCTTTTTGAAAAATAACTTGTATTTCAAACTTAATTATTAGAGAGGCTTAACTTACCTGGTTACCTTTTTCTCCCTTTTCACTAATTCCCTGCAAAACATATTAAAATTGTTATTTGTATAAGACATGATATAACAAGAAATATTTAGGCAAAAATGGAATGGTGGATTGTGACATTAATTGCCACAGCCCAATTTTCGTTCATATATTTCGTTATTAAGCGTTATGTCAAGTGATACATTATGTCCAGTGTTAGGTTACAAGATATCTAACCTTAGTTAAATAGTCATTTTTTTCAATTACTATCAAAGTTTCAAACAAACTTATTAAGTGAATTACAAACTTACACGTTCACCTTTTTTTCCTGGAAAACCTTTCAAACCGGTTTCACTGTCACCCTAAAAAATTGAACAAATATATTTACTCTTTTACTAAATATTTATTTGGTTAATTATATTATTTTTAATACCTGTTGACCTGGCTGACCAACTTCACCTGACTCTCCTTTTACACCAATATGACCCTGAAAAACATACGACATGGAAATAAACAAATATCCATTCTTGTATCATTGAATAAACATCCCCTCCTCCTCCATACCTATTTAAATGCATCAATTTTAATGGTTATAGTGTCCACATCCGACTTCTTTTATGACTTACTTACAAAGTAAGCCTCTGAGTTACAGATATCTAATAGTTAAAAATAGCATACCTTTATCAAAAATGACAAAATATAGAGACTAAGTTCTAAATAATGCCACTTTTACCTTAGACCTTAGACTTTAGTAAGAGATTATCTTCTAAGTTATATGCTACTTTTTTGTTATTTTTATGTGTCTGTAATTAATATGATATCACCTCTCGTCTTCATCTTCTTTCTCCTCGTAAAATACTGCTTTCTTCAATTAAAAAAGTTATTAGCAGATTGGGATTTATAAAAATACTTCTCCAGCTCAGTACATGCTAGTTCAATTGTTTGTTCTATGGGATTATTTTCACCTATATACGAGTTTTTTTTTTAATTTCTTAGAAAGTCAAGTTTACGGATAGAGTTAGAATCTTTGAAATGAACTAATGTCTTCTCAAATTTGTATCAGCCTTAACTTTTTATTTATTTGTCATACTGGTGTACACCTTTTAGATTTTCTCCCTACTTTGATTAAAATTAAAAAATACAAATAAAAGAAGATAAAATAAGTGCAAACCTCGGGTCCAGGTAATCCTTGTTCACCTTTCAAACCGGGAAGACCCGGAAAACCACGATCACCCTGTAAATATACCTATTTTATTTTTAGATTCATAAACTACAATTTTCTTTCTATCCATAATATTAGAAAGACCAATAAACGATTATATCTTGTTTTTATTTTTCCTTTGGTGTGCAATTGTCTTAGGCTGGGTTGCACCATCTTAGTTTAGCTTTAACAAACGTCAAAAGTCTGTCAAACACCATACAAAAACACCGGTTAAAGTTACAGTTATGGTTAAATTTAAGGTGGTGCAACTCGGTCTTAGTCTCAGAAAAATAAAAAATAGAGTGTACCAGAGTACCAGACCATTTCCCTTGCCATTAGCATTTTCCAATACATCCAGACCCGATCTAATTTAGAAAAGTTTTATAAAATAATAAAAACTGGAAATTGAACTCGAAAGGGTCTTGCGTTCAAGATGAAGATTGTGCCACTGCACTATAAAATCTAATTAATGATAAATATCTTTTTTTAACTAACTTGTTAAAACCATCACTTACTTTATCACCCTTTTCAGCATCACATTTTATCATACCTCGCATTTCGCCCTGGAAACAAAAAAAAAGTGTTATGGGTTATCCTTACACAGTCCACTCTATACACTCATTTATAGGTCAAAATTGGCTATGCTTTGTACAGTCATAACTAAATCTATCTATGCCACAGCGGGTTTAGCTGATTCTCTGAGTGATGAATAAGCTAAGTTAGAAAAATGAGCAACACGAGCGAGCGAAGCGAATTGAGCTGAAACAGCGACCGCCTACTATATGGTTCACACTCAATCACTTTTACCATTTACAATTGTTTTACCACCCTTATTGACAGCAGGTCTTCAATTTTTAGTAAACAATAACTACATCTATTTCTTGATTCAATCAAACTTTGATATTGGCTGTACAGGTTCACCGTACCGTTTGGCCTAGGCAAAGATACTCAATTTGAATCTGTTTATTCTTTTGCACAGCTTTGAGAAGAGCTGCCTTATCCATAACGCGTCTCGCCTACCGTACGTAAAAAAAATAAAATTGAACAACATCACATACCTACATTGTTATATGTATATGTTAGAAATCAGAAACAACGACGGTACCACTACACCCAGACCCGAGACAGTATAGAAAAAATCGTTTTCCACATTTTCCCGACCGGGAATCGAACCCGAAACCTCAGAGGTGGCGACACCCAGTCCGGCATGCTCACCTCTCGGCTACGGAAGTCGTCATAAAGTTGTTGCACTTCCGCATGCTGTGCCATTTTTGGCTGCCTCAATTGTTTAAGTAGGTTTAAATCAGCCAGATATATTTCCAGCCAGTCAGCTATAACATACATACCTCCGGTAAATACTAGGACTAAGTTTTTTTTTGAAATGACCTGGTCCAACACCACGATCCAAAAAGCCAGTAGCGCCATCATTTGGTAGATGGGGAAGATAAGGGAAGATTTTCGTATATAAACTATTTTTTTTAAATGTTATGATGCATTTATTATTATTTTAAAACTTACCGCTCCTAGTGAGCACGAACCTTTAAAAAAACAATATTTGGTTAGTTCCTACTTGTACTCGTATAACTATTTAACTATGTAAACAATCAAACTTTGGAAATTGCAATGATATTTTTATTTGAAAATTCGTCAAACCGGATTACGATACAATAACTTGGTCAACTTGTCTGTTTTATTCATTCGTACAAAGTTAAATTAAAAATATTTAAAGGTTCTTTATTAGCTTTAATTATGAATTCAAATCTTAAAAGTCTATTATACTTCGTCGCTTCTTTTTTCAGATATTTATATAATCTGCCCCTCTAGCATGTGCAACAAAACACGATATGATATAGCGATTTATCGCATATTTTTTGTCAAAATATGAACTTTTATCAAAAAAGCGAGCATAACCGTGACGTCGCCTACACCGACATCCTTACTGTTTCAATAAAAGTTCAAGATGGCGGCTATGTTATCATATTTTTAAAGTTAATAGGCGATAAATCGCTATATCATATCGTGTTTTGTTGATCGTTCTAGAGGGGCAGGTAGTTTCCTTAACTGGCTAGGCAGAATCGCACGTATTTAGAGAGAAAAAGTATTTTGATTTTTTGAACAGGTATACTTTTGTCTTCATAATGGTATCCTCACTAGCGCCACCGTACTGTGTGTCATCCCTTTTTTCGTGCTTTGGCAGTAAGCACTATCTATGTCAAAATAATCTAGGGAAAAAATTCAAGAAAATAAAATTTTAAAAGATAAATTTAAGAAATACTACAATAATTGAGAAATCAGTTTGTGTAAGTTATGTTCGACGACTCTAATGACTCAAATCTTGGTCTTAACCAGTACCTTAGTACGTATGCAGTGCAAACCTAGTTTCAGCTGTCAACCATCTTTAATAAATGAAAAAAAATACGTTCATTGTATTGATCGTGACCGAATTTGATTCAAGAATTTCAAGATATGCTAACTCGGGTTTGACTGCGAGTCAAACGCGAGAACGAAATTAACTGCGAGTTAATTTCGGTTTGTATTTCACAAACATTACCAACATTTTATAATTTACATCATCGAGGTGACTGCGAGTCAGCCGCGAGAACGAAGTTAGCTGCGAGCTAATTTCGGTTTGTATTTCACAAACATTACCAACATTTTATAATTTACATCATCGAGGTGACTGCGAGTCAGCCGCGAGAACGAAGTTAGCTGCGAGCTAATTTCGGTTTGTATTTTACAAACAATAACTTTTATCAAAATACTTTTTCTCTCTAAATACGTGCGATTCTGCCTAGCAAGTTAAGGAAACTACCTGGTTATATAAATATCTTCGAATGAAGCGACTCATATAATAATGATCAAACTTCACTCAGAAGTTCGTTTGATCATTAATTTTAATTTACAACTTTCAAAACTTTGTATAAAAAGTAAATAATAACGTACCCAATGAACTTGAAAATATTTCGTCGCCATCCACTATTTCCTGTAATGAGAATGCATGACATAATTAACATTACTGTAATTTAAGCATTTACTATACCTATTCGTTAACGTAAGTGAGTGCTAAAAGAAAGTTTGACTTTGTAAATTTTTGTTTTTAGCAATTCCATGCAAGGTTTAATTGAAGATAAATAACACTTGAAAAAAATCATCGACCTCAGGTGGCTTTGACAGCGAGAAAAAACACTTGAGGAATTTCATCTTGTCACGTGACCTCCTCGGTAGCTTAGTGGTCAAAGCACTCGCCCGGTATGCGATGGGACGTGGGTTCGAGTCCCACCTGAGGTCGATGATTTTTTTCAAGTGTTATTTATCTTCAAGAAAGTTTGACTCTTTAAAATAAACATATCTCTTCTTCCTCGTCTATCAGGTAGATTAATAAAAAGTTGGACATGTATCTCTTCGTTTTGCACATAATTAAAATATTACAGAGATAATATTAATTTTAAATGTCGCATGACGTCACGCCTTGGTACAATTTTTACTTAGAAGTGACGTCACGAGCCCCTCTCCGGAACTTTGAAGCGCTTTATCTTTGTAATTTTAGTTGATTGACAAAAGAAAAATAATAGTTCATTATTTTTTGAAAATTTAACTGACGGACTGAATAGGATTTAATTTTTTTTACCCAGTAGTTGTTCCTATTCTGACAATACAAAACTTAACACCATGGAGCTGATCTGATGATAGAGCCGGATGTGAATAGTAGAACTTTTCAATCTTAGGCTTATGTCATTTGTCTAGTTTTATACCAACAAAAACGTATTTAAAACATTAAAAACATTATGTAAAAGTTCTATTGATATTAAACTTGAAACCGTGAATACTACATGAATACGGAAAATAACATATTTACCGTTTTGAATTCCTTTTCGGTAGTATAACAACCTGAAACAAATCATAATATTTATTACATAGGCACCTAAAATTATTTTAAATTTTACAACAAAAACAACAATTTTCTAGCACTAGAGTAAGCAAAGCTGGTATTATGATGGCTCATTTATATTATAAATAAATACATATTGGACTGACTAAAGCACTTGTGATATAGAAATCAGAAACAACGACGGTACCGTAACAACCAGACCCGAGTCAATACAGATTTTCTACATCGACCCGACCGGGTATCGAACCCGGGACCTCAGAGATGGGGACGCCTAGTCCGGCATGCTCGCCTCTCGGTTACGTAGGTCGTCAATTATTATATACATTTTATAAAAATAATCACAAATAAAACACTTACCGAATCTCAGAACCAAGATCATTGAACTAATTAAAACCTTCCAAGCCATCATAGCGGATACGTTTCTCTGACTAAATGGAGCGTTAAACAATAATTAAAATCGACACCTTTTTCCTTTATTCACTATCTCACTGTTATTGTACCGTTTTCCTGTACGTTAAAATATGTATCAAGTAAAGCAGCGATCACACATAGTTTCTAAATGTTTAAAAAACTGAATTCACTCCATTAAAACGGCAAGTAAAATTTTAGCGGGCGTATTAGGCGTAATTTCTTACGGAGCCCAATCGACTGCAGCGAAGGATCGCTGTCACAATATTATTATAAAATTGTGATTAGATTTTAATACTCACCAACTCAATCAAACACTAACATGGACGAGAAAAAAAGAATAGCAAAAAAACTTCCTGACCAAACTCGAATTAATATGTAATTAATCATTTAAAAGTAGTTTTATACGCAAAAATATTTTAAATTTCGTAAATATTCTAAACTTTTTTTAACTATATGTAAAAATATCTGAAAAGAATTTTTACATTGTTAAGGAATGGCTGTTGAATGAATTTTTGGATTGATAAGGAAAAGCTGATGAGTTTCCAAAAAAATCAAATAAAAATATAATTACAAAAAATAGATTTAAATAGATTATTACTACGACTCCACTGTCCGTCTGTCTGGCAGTCCGTCTATCTGTCTGTTCGTCTGTCTGTCCGTCCGTATTTCATTAGGCTGTATCTCATCATGACCGTGATAGTTATACAGTTGAAATTTTCACAGATGGTGTATTTCTGTTGCTGCTATAACAACAAATTACTAAAAAAACAGAATAAGATAAATTAAAATCTTTATTTTTTGACGATTTTTCTAGATAATGGTAAGAAACCCTTCGTGCGCGAGTCCGACTCGCACTTGGCAGGTTATTTTAATATAATTTGAGTTAATTAACCAATTTTTAGGTAAAAATTAGAATGGATAAAAAGTTTTTAATACAAAACGGGTGTCGTTTCTACGCACCTTTATTGCAACATTATCCTCAAAGGAGCCATACTCTTTACCGAAAACAATCTGTTTTATATTTTGTTTGTGCCTACCTGTTTTTTAGAATCTGCATGCTAAACCAGCATCTTAAGAAATCGTCACATCAAAACCTACCTTACAAGTACTTTTCCTATTTATATCATCGCAAATTAAAATCATAAATGTATTAACCGTTGACGGCCGCAAACCTACTTCCGGCCCCGTAACGCGTGGCTTCACAACACGCTGCCAGTTCTCTCTGATGGCTGCTTTCCCCGTGCATTAATGTAGTGACGATGAGCCATTTACTGCCGCTTAAATCTGGTCAGTCCTACCAGTCCAGTCTACATAGACGATCTTCCTCGAAAAGGTACTTACAAGTCGTTTTTTTTTTGCTTCCACAATCACACCAATTATCCAGCCCCAAACTAAGCAAAGCTTGTGCTATGGCGACTAGATAACGGATAAACATACTTAAATACGTTTATAAACATCCATGACTTGTGACATGGTCCAAATGCTCGTGCTCATCACACTAACATTTGCCCCTCGCGGGATTCGAACCTGCAACCGCCAGGCATTGTAGTCCGAAGCGCGAACCACTACACCAGACGGTCGTCATTAGGTTTACTAGGTCATTAACAATAACCATCAGGCATAATTTTTTGGCTAAAAATCATAAGTAAAACCGTAATCTATATCAACCAAGCATAAAACGATGACTTTATCATAAAAGGCGATCTATTTAAACACAAACCCATCTTTTATTTATATTTCGCAAATTGTTTCAATCGAAGGTATTATAAAATGAACGCTTTATTTCGTTTAAGCGATCTTTTGAAACATAAATCAAAAGCTTCAAACGCCTGAAACGGGTTATCAAAGACTAAAACCATTACAGAAAAGGACTTTGTTTGAATTAACTTGTATATTGCTTGCAAAGTGTTTCAGATGCCGCATTACCGTTATTTCTTGTTAATATAATTAATACCGAATAACAAACTAATACAATTCAATTTTTATTCTAGTGTATTCTCTTTAAAATTCTTCATTATTCTTTGTTGTTTGTGGGCCAGCTTCTTGCAAACAAACTCCTTGGCAAAAACAGCATGATGTTGCATTTAACGTAAAAACCGCGGCTTTATAAATGGGTTGTTATTTCATATATCGTCTCTGGACAGTGTTATATTAAAGTTGTAGGCATTGAATTTTAACGGTTGTTAGTTAATAACACCATAAAACTTCCTGTAACACACATTTTGTATTCCATGGTGGTCCATAGTGTTAAATTGGCATGTACTCCAAAACTAGGCACCAGATGCTGTCAAAACTGTATCAAATAAGTACCCTTAACCAAGAATAAGCCAAGCCCACGATTGGATGTAAACATTTATTAATCCAGCAGGCTTAAATATAAATAAATAATTTGCCTTGTCTATCTTTAATCTGCGTTTAGTCTATGTCTGTTATAAACACTGGGGAAGTCGATCACCGTATCCAAACATCTATTGTTCCCAACCGTTATCTAACTCAGTCAGCCCTGTGGGTTGTTTTATTATTTTTGTTTGTGGCTCGTTTGAAAAACGATGGGGACAGATAATAGTAGACTCACTTTATACTTTGTAATAATAAACAAAACATTTTTAAATGAAGTAACTTACATTATTTTCTTTGTTCACTAGAATATCAACAAAATCGTTTTCCTATATACATAAAAATTCTCCATAAAAATGTATGATATATGAAATAATTTGAAGTTTATTATATTATAAGTCCTTGTATCCCCCTGGCATTAATTGGAAGAATTTTGATGTTAGTTCTTTTACAAAAAGCTGCTTAAATTAAGCATTAGAGTTTGTCAAAACAAAAGTACCTATATTGACATGGATTTAATAAAAAAATGTATCTCTTTTGTACGTGCGTTTTTTGGACGTGCTTAATTAGTACATATCCAAAGCATTAGCTAATTAAGCCAGACAGGCAGACGTACAGACGGACATGGCGTAATTTTATGGGTTCCTGATTAACTATGAAACCATAAAAACTGGTTAATGATTTCATAAGGTCTGATCTATTTTATTTGTTAACTTATTTATTAGGGGGGCATAGGTACAACTTTTACAAAGCAACCAGCATTGACTTATACAAGAGCCATAAAGATGTTCTTTGTAGGTACTTCAGTTATTTTTTCATACGCAAAAGTCTTGAATACACACAATTAAATTTCAAATAACAATCGTGCCAATTGAAAAATAATTTCGTGCCCCACTAACTTTAGTAATAGCTCCCCCAAATTCGAAAATTGCGTGACTACCAAGCTTCCTTTTCATACAGAATAGAAAAAAAAAATCATTAACACTTTGTGTTCGATACTTTTTCTATTGCCACTTTTCCATGCTTTTATTTTCTTTCATATTTGGAAACGTAATTACGACGCCACCTAATCTTCGTGAAAAACTACTTTGAAACCATTTTGTAAGCGTTCATGGTAAGCATGAAATGAGTTTTTATAAAACTTGCTACAAGTACAATATTTGTAACTTATTAATATTAAGTCATTAGAAGTCGATTTAGTGAACCTGACGAGGAATAAAGATTTATTGGCGATAGATAAAAACCGGCCAAGTGCCAGACGGACTCGCGCATGAAGGGTTCCGTACCATTATTTATAAAATGGCAAAAAAATCACGTTTGTGTATGGGAGCCCCCTTAAATATTTATTGTTTTCTGTCTTTTAGTATTTGTTGTTATAGCGGGAACAGAAATACATCATCTGTGAAAAATTTAACTCTCTAACTATCACGGTTCATGAGATACAGCCTGATGACAGACGGACAGATTGACAGATAGACAGACGGACAGACAGACGGACAGCAGAGCCTTAGTAATAGGGTCCCGTTTTACCCTTTGGGTACGGAACCCTAAAATCGGTAGAAAAAGAAGATCTTAGCAGTGGGCTTATATGATCCCGATATTTGGCAAGGGTCTTCCAAATTCTCTTGCCCATCATTTTGTTTATGTATAAATGGTACTAATAAAATGTTAACTACACACATCAAAAAAGTCTAAGCAACACATACTATTTCAAATTATTAATCAATTATTATTATATTATTTCTTACCAAGTAGGTAATACCTATGTAAACTTTTTTGATCTAGAGGACATAGCTGCTTGTAAAAAAAAATAGAGTATCATTTGTTTTTTTTCACAAATTCAAAAGCGAATGCATTTGTTCGAATTTTACAGCGTTTTCTTTGCTTAATAAAATGTATTATTCTAAATCAATAATTTGAAAATTGAACAAATTGGTATTTTGAGACATCTTCTACGTCATGGAGCGACGTCATTTGAACGCAGATGAAAGGCAAAGAGCTGTACGGATGTTGCAAGCAGGAAGAAGTCAATCTCAAGTATCTCTGTATTTTGGTGTCAACAGAAGCGTTATTTGCTGTCTTCATCAGCGTTACACTAACACGGGAGATCCTGCTGAGCAGCACCCAGGTCGAGGAAGGTGTACAACCACACGGCAAGATCGATACATACAACTGACTGCAAGACGACAGCCGATGTTAACACTTAAGGACTCGCTACTGGGTCTGGTAGACCCAGTCCCTTGTATTTTGTTGAACAACTTAAAAAACACGAAGTTTGCAACGTTGTCGCTTTTAGTACCTTTCGACAATAGTGTGGCGCGTTAGATGGCGGTCTGAGCCGTCAGTTAGCGTGCTGCGTGTGAGTGCTACGGACGTGAAAGGTGCGTATGGGTCCGCTGGACCCGGTAGCGACTAAATACGTAAGTGATTTTTCCCATTTTGTTATTTCTGTTTGTTTACTTTTTTATCAAAACGTTGGCTATTTCTTTGATTGAACCTTATTTTCGTGTCAGATTTTCTGTCACTAATATTCCACAGCACATCAAAACATGTATCAAAAACATAATACCAGAAGTGGAACCATCTGCAGCATCCTCCGCACTCTTAATAACCAGTGGACGAAAAGTGCGTTGCGGTCTATGTAACTGGAAGAAAGATAGGAAAACCACTGTTTTTTGCGCAACATGTAATACACCAATTTGTGGAGAAAACATGAAACCAATTTGAAGATAAATAACACTTGAAAAAAAATCATCGACCTCAGGTGGGACTCGAACCCACGTCCCATCGCATACCGGGCGAGTGCTTTGACCACTAAGCTACCGAGGACGTCACGTGACAAGATGAAATTCTTCAAGTGTTTTTTTTTCTCGCTGTCAAAGCCAGCGTATTCTGATCAATGTTGTAGCTATATGTATAGCTGAGTAGTATACTACCGTCAACACCCTATAGATGAGGTCGATGATTTTTTCAAGTGTTATTTATCTTCAATTAAACCTTGCATGGAATTGCTAAAAACAAAAATTAACAATGAAACCAATTTGTTCAAATTTTTATAGCTTAGTTTGATGTAGAAAGATGTAAAACTATGTGGAAAAGTGATTTTATACCAACGAAAATAATAATCGAAAATTTGTGGATTTTCAAGTTTGATTTTGCTTGTTCCTATGATGATTGATCTCTCATTGTTATTTTGTCTTAGTAGATACATTCTAGTAGTATAATTAAGTTTAGAAGATTTTGTTTAAAATAGATAGTTACAGAATTTATAACTATTAGTCTAAGTTTAGTCATAAAAATGAGCCAAAATTCCTTCTATTTTTGTACGGATTAATGATTGAGTTGAAATAATAAATATTAGTTTTTTTATTAAATATATGTTTTTATTTTGAAACTATATAACAATTTAAAAATATACCAACCACTTTTATTGAGCAGTTTTGAAATAAACACGTGATATTGTAATGGGTCCGCTGTACCCGGTAGCGAGTGTTTGTGTTACAAATTAAGGCGCGAGTCCCTAAGTGTTAACCGCCAGAGAGATAGGTTTAAGGCTACAAAATTCAAGTGGTGTTGTTGTTAGCTGCCAAACTACGAAATCGACTGCATGAGTATGGCTACAAGCATGACGGCCAATTGCCTGCCCACCGATACGTCACGGGAATTGCGCTCGTCGAAATGAATGGTGTAGGGAACACATTACATGAACCCGGGAGCAATGGGATAAAATTTTATTTTGCTATGAGTCTCGATTTGGATTCAAGCCTGATACTAGAAGGGTAAGAGTGTACCGTCGTCCTGGTAATACTGAATGACTGAGGTGCGTTCAGGAAGTGCATCCATACAACGGCTCAACAGTTATGGTATTATGAAGAACAGACGTACTGAGCTGGTTTTTGTAAATGGTAACATGAACGCTGTAAATTACGTTGAGGATGTTCTAAGGCCTTATGTCCGTCCATTCGCACAAACGCTTGGCTCCGATTTCACGTTGATGCATGACAATGCGCGTTCGCATACAGCTTTGCACACACATGAGTACTTGGCAAGGGAAAACATCCTGGTATTGCCTTGGCCTGCGCAATCGCCAGACCTCCACCCCATCGAGCATCGACATGCTCCAGAGACGTGTTTTAAATGACTTGGATGGAGTGACAACAACCCAACAACTGATGGACTTACTAAAATTTTATTGGGAGCAATTGCCGCAGGATAACATCGATTCTATGAATAATCGGTGCCAGCAAGTCCTCAATAACAGAGTAGGCCACACTTTGTACTACGTACATACAGTACTTACTTGTAATTATTGTTAATTAAGATAATAAAAAAAAAAAAAAAAAACAATTGTTGTTTAGTATCAAAAAATCATTAAGAAATTATATAAATAAGAAAATACTAAAGATTTAATGCGAAAACACATTGTAAAATTGAAATTTGTATGTGTTGCTTAGACTTTTTTGATGTGTGTATAATAATATTTCATTATTTACAAAGAATATTGCTCATAAGTATAAGGTGTAATTAAAACCTTTTCTGTACAATTGAATACTTAATACCAAAATGGAAAAAAGACCGTCATTTATTTACTTGTTTTTTGTTTCACCTTTATAGCTTTATACCATCGCAAATAACAATAACACTTCGTATAAAATAAAATGATACTATTTTCGTACCTTTAACAAACCTTTTTTCATTCCTATAATATTTACTAGTGTCCTCGTAATAGGTACGAAGCCATCAATGCTTATTACACAGATAGTAACTACTATTTGCATTTGGCAATACTAGTAAAGCCTACAATATCGTGCTGAATTTTGCCATCCCAGATCACGTACAAAAAACGGCAAGGACGCATTGTATTAACCTTTTTGGGTTCCGTATTCTATTCGATTTTAATCCGACTAATTGTTTTAAGATAAACATGAACCGATTAAAAAGTCAAAATTTTCCTCAATAATTAGCAGCAATTAATATTATTTTATAGTCGTTTTCTCTTTACAAACATTTTTTTTTGGTGAATCCTTTTAAAGAGCAATCGGCTGTGTTTAATTGAAATTGAAAAGAAAACTACTACAAAAAGTGAACCAAAGCAAAGAAATAATTTGGTTTCCCCGAATGTGTTTATAATAATATACAATCAAGTTTTGATTGCTTCTAACTTGGTATTCATCGTCTTAAAGAAAAATTACAGATCCAAATTAATTACCAAAAATAGTTGGACATGCATGCATGCATTTAATACATGCATGAAAAACTATTACGAAATAAATAAATAAATTGAGCATAATATTACTTTCAACATAAACTCCGAAGCAAAAATAGAAGCATAATCTCAAACATAGCTTAGGACCGTGTCGCACGTATCCCTAAAAAGTAAATTTGTTTGCAACCGCTCCACTAATGCCTGTTGTCTTCTTGTTCATGGCTCGCGCAGTGGGAATTACAATACGCATAATATTTTCGGGGAATCTGAAATATAATCTCGTGAGCAGCTAGAAAAATACCGTAGCACGTCCGAGTCGTATCTCTCATGTTCAGAGTAAAATATTTGTCGCTTATCCCAGAACTAAGTAAGTATGATTTCGAAACGACATAGTGGTATTTTCTTTTAATACAAACGTGAAATAAAGAAAAATAATTACTATACTATTGTGCTAATCGATTTCACTTACCAAGAACATGTAATGATCAGTCCGTTTATAAAATAATCGTGTCGTATACAGGGTGTACAGAAGAATATGACACTCCTTAAAACCACGTGATCAGCTGGACATATACACCAACTTTTTCTATGGTAGCAACATCGAAATCAATTTTTTTTTAGCTCCTCCATACAAACTTGCTTGCATACCTCGATGTAATGTATGGAGCATCTGAAAATAAAATCAAAATTTTGAAGTTGTTTCCATAGGAAAAGTTGTTGTATATGAGCAGCTGATGACGTGGTTTAAAGGAGTGTCCCATTCTTTTGTACATCATGTATAAATTCGTCTGCATAGCTTTTTTAATAGAAATAATTTATCGCCACACGGAAACACAAAAACGGAATAATGATCCTATTTCCAATTATCTAGGTATATCTGTGTTCCGAATTTCAACTAATCCTTCAGCTGTTGTGTGATTGAGTAACAAATATTATTGAAACAGTTTGACAGTGTTTCCCAACCTGAGGTCCCCGGGTCCCTAAGGATTAGAATTAAGGAATTAGGCACGCGAATAGAAACGGCAGAGCATTTTTATGGGCCGTGAATTATGGTAGGACGTCTACCCACAAGGTGTAGGTACAGACGACCTGGTAAAGGTTGCAGGAAGCTGCTAAATGCAGGCCGCTTCCAACCGGCCAGTCTGGAAGTCTTAGAGGAACATAGGCCATGTTCAGCAGAGAACGTCCTATCGCTGAAACGATAATGATGAAATAAAGTTATTTGACGTAAGGTAAGGAGTCCGCTCTTGTAAAAGGTTGGATAAGGCCAAATTAAATTATTGAATTATTAGTGTTTTAAAGGTTTTTAGAGAGTATGATGGCATATGAGAGTAGTAATTAAACAAATTTTAAAAGTTACTTAAACCAAATTAGAAAATATTGTTTATATATCGTACTTAGACCCTCTAGCGTTCTTAATTACGGAAATAGACGTGCTAACGCCATAGGTCTTGCCGTGAATTTATCAAAATTTATGCACCTCGTTGTAAATTTTAGCATAAAACGGTTTGATACAACATACAATCAGTTGAACAATGGTTCACGCTTGTCCTGAATTTTAATTGAATAATGACTGAAAACAAAAGGCTTCATATGCTATTAATCTCGTAATACAGAGCATAGTTAATGAAAACTGATGGAAATCGCACGTCGGAGCGTCGCTTGTGAGCCATTCTTTGTGTTATAAATTTTCGGTGAGTTGCAGTCATAAACTAGATACCAATTATGATGCATTATACAGATCTGTTCAGTACAAATCTTGTAGGGTCGACTTTAGACAAGTGAAATTTGTAGTCGCTTGGAGACGCTTCCTTAAGTATTTCTTATTCGTTTTTGCTTTAAGATAATACTTTCTATAATAATATTATTATTTTTCCAAATTGCTCGGTCCAGTTTTTTTTTGTAGATCGGATGGGTAATGATATTTTTGATTATTGAGTCATTTATACTTTTATAGTTATGCTCTTAAAAATAGTATATTGTGCTAAATGATTGAATTATAAAAAAAACTGGTTCTTTCTTTGCCATAAGACCTGTACAATAATGAATATGGTGGGCAAAATCGTGTCTTAAATAGATCACTTAGAGCGACAAGTCGCTAAATTGAGCAATTCCTAATTATTTCCTGTTATCTGATTTGTTTAATATAGAGTAGATATCATTATAATATTCACTTTAATTCCAGAAAATAAACCGTATTCAAATAATGCGCTAAAGTCATGTTTTCTTGTGACATAAAGAACATGAACGCGCCAATAAGAACTAAATCCAAGGGTTATATTAAATTCTAATATCAAATAAAAGTAGCCTATGGATGACCTATCTACTCACCATCTACTACTATTAGCTTTAAGCACCTTTTCTAAATATACAATTTTGTTTCAATAAAATGAAAACTAAATAACTGCTCTTGTAAGCATACTAAATGATGTTGGAACAGTGAAAAAGCATTTCATACATTCAGTGGCGGCTGATACTCGTATTTAATTCATAGGTTAAACAAAAGTTGGACACAGATGGATGTAACACACATTTATATGTTATACATTAATTTAAATATAAATTTATTTGCATTCCAAAATATTACAATGGTGGTTATGTTCCCATGTCTCGGATTTTACATTAATGCTGTGTCATTAGAAAAAAACCGGCCAAGTGCGTGTCGTACCACGCGCAGTTAGGGTTCCGTAGTTGCCCGTCGTTACCACAATTTAATTCAGCAATTGCTTCATTTAAGTCACTTTTAATGTTTTCCTCTAAGGATTTTAACGACTATTACTCTTAAAATAATTGATTTATCTTAACCGTTATGATTTTACTTAAAAGTTCATGAACAGCACTATCCATCCATCCATCCATCAGCCGAAAGACGTCCACTGCTGGACATAGGCCTTCCCCAAGGATTTCCACAAAGATCGGTCTTGTGCCCCCGCATCCAGCGGCTTCCCGCGACCTTCACCAGATCGTCGGTCCACCTTGTGGGGGGCCTACCAACACTACGCCTTCCGGCCCGCGGCCGCCATTCAAAGACCTTCCTGCCCCAACGGCCATCAGTCCTGCGAGCAATGTGCCCCGCCCACTGCCACTTAAGGTTTGCGATTCTGAGAGCTACGTCGGTGACTTTGGTTTGCCTCCGGATCGTCTCATTTCTGATTCGATCGCAAAGGGCCACCAAGCGCTACCATGTCAGTACGTCTCCAGGACGAGAGCTCGGAACCGATTCAGCTGCAGTGAGGTGTAAGACAGGGAGACGTAATCTCCCCGAAACTATTCACCGCAGCGCTGGAGGACGCTTTCTAGCTCTTGGACTGGAGAGGACTTGGCATCAACATTAACGGCGAGTGCCTGACTCACCTTCGTTTTGCCGATGATATCGTGGTCATGGCTGAGACCCTGGAGGATCTTGGAGCAATGCTCGATGACCTCAATAGAGTCTCCCAACGAGTGGGTCTTAAAATGAACATGGAAAAGACGAAAATCATGTCTAACTCCCATGTCGCACCCACTCCTCTTATGGTCGCAGGCTCTACTCTGGAAGTCGTTGACCGCTATATTTACAACAGTCCAGCTAGGTAAGTCCAACTTCCAGAAAGAGGTCGATCGTTGAATCTAACTCGGATGGGCAGCGTTCGGAAAGCTACGTAATATCTTCTCCTCACAAACACTACCGCAATGCCTCAAGACCAAGGTATAGAATCAATGTGTGTTGCCAGCGATGACATACGGATCTGAGACGTGGCCGCTAACGATGGGCCTCATAAGAAAGCTCAAGGTCACTCAAAGGGCGATGTAGAGAGCTATGCTCGGAACAGCACTATTACCATGAATATTTTCAAATTTTTCAACGAGGTCGCCGTACTGGAACAAGAATTGGCACTTTAATTAAAGTTTAATATTCCGCAAACAGATCCCTGAATCGACAAATAGTCTCAGAACCCAAAGCCTAAGCCACTTTGAAGTACCTATTCAACGATAGGGTAGATGATCATCAAGTTACACGTATGGAAGCTACCCTCACAATATATTTTTTTTAATTTTATACTTTCACTTTGTCAGCGTAATTGATTTACATATATCCACAAAATTACAGCTCTCTAGGGTCAACAGTCTCTAAGCAAAACCTCGGATGGACAGACAGACAGACAGAAGGACATGACAAAACTATAAGGGTTCCTTGTCAGAACTACGGAACCCTAAAAAGGTGTCGATAATCATAAAAACTTTGTACGTCTTAAAGAGTTCGAAATACAATTAATCATTAATTGATTGAAGAATCAAACAGTACAAAATATTCTACCTATAGGATGTTCAAATTCTAAGCTGTTATTTGCTGATATTGACATAAACAAACATTACCATCAGTTAACTATGTCCAAGCCCATCTCATAGGAGTCCATTGTGCATTAAATGTATAAAAATCTGAAAGGCTACGTTTTTGATATAACAGCCATCGCAATGCCTTCAACATAAATGAATTCATCCAAGCCGAAAAGCCAGACCAAGCCCGATAAAAGTGCAACCAGGCCCAAACTAAGAGCACAAAGCATAACAAATTACATAATTCATCGTCATAATAGCTCGTCCCTTTTCACCCTAAAGAAAAATTGCAACGATCTCTCACCGGGCCCGTTAGCGAACCTATATTACTATTATTCATATTTCTATATAATAAATGCCTTAAGTCTTTACGGAGTAATGATTTCATTAAGTGAACGTGGCTCAAATCTGTGGCAATCTTAATAAGAAGATATTGATTTTGGATAAATCGAGAGACATGAAACGTAAGATACTTAATATGATGAAGCTGGGTAGATTCAAGAACACGGTGGCATGGTAATTGATGTTAAGATTGTAAGGTTGTATATCGAAATATCATAACGAAGGAGATAACATAAATATTATAAGCCAATGGTTTTTGGCTATGTCAACAAATTATACATACCATTTCATCTGTCAAAAATGATTTCGCAGGAAAAGTGGTAAGTGACATGCAAAACCTATCCACATTCATCTGGCGTACCTAAGTACGTTGCATATTTTTACAGTAGCCTATATGAAAAGGTACTGCAAATTTTAAAAGGGATACGTCATAGCCGGTATCTAGCGATTTTTAAGTTTCAGCAAAACAGTAGTAAGGTTTTCAAAGCCTATTTATATATCTCACGATTTTCGTGCTCCATATCGACTAGACTATATGTTTTTAAGCCTCGGGAAATCCTTAGTGTCCGTATAAATTTGGAAATTGGCTTGTAAGGGCGTTGTTTGATAGCACTTACAACATCTGTTAAAAGGCTAGCATAATGCGCGCGCGCTGCTTGCCGATTGCGTGTCATGTGCGCACACTTCACTTCAAAGTGAAGTTGGCAAAAAAAATGTTATAACACACTTATGCGGCAGGCGAAATAGCCACTTACTTCTACAGCGTGACTCAGCAGCTGACATATAAAAGCACTGCATACAATCAACTGAAGCAATTGCTGCTGGACAGCGACTGCCAAGACCCAAATTGTATAAAAAACCTTAGCTAATACTGGTTTCGTACGGCTGTTATCAAATACCCTATTGGTAACTAAAGTGCCTGCCTTCCAACCCGCCCATTAATAATTCATAGTGATGATAGCAGTAGCAAAATCTCTTGAGACGAAATTGTATCCGCATCACTTAACCCCCATTACATTATAAGAAAATTCGAGAGCGACTGAAATTTCTGTTTTGCAAATGGATAGAAATGTATTTTTTTCGTACACCATTACCCGTGATCTTGATGAACGACGGCCATCAAGTACGTTTTTAAATAAAACGCAAAGCTACGTATTTAAATTTCTTTCTTAAAAACTATGATTCAAGCAAAATATCGCATTTTTGCTTTTGCGAATCCTCCTAAAACCTTACACTATCTTAATTAAAAGCTATTTGCTAATAAAAATATATTGAAATTGAATGGTGATTCGGAAGACGCCTCTTTGGACGCCCATTTGATATTAATTTTGGGACACCTTATACCTATTAATTTTAACTGCAAAGCATAAAAGTTTTCTTTTTTACCCGACTGCCAAACGAGGTTTATGTTTTTCGAGCGTATGTATGTATGTATGTAAGTATGTCTATTTCTTTGGCACGCCCTACAGCCTAAACCGTTTAACGGATATGAAAGTATAATATATCAATAGATTCGTCTCAATTGTGGGAGTGATAATGGGTATGCTATTTCCCGAAATTCCCGCGGGAACAGAACTTACGCGGGAAAATCGGATCTGGAATACTGATAAACCGATTTTAAAAGTTTCTTTTATTAACTAAGGGTCACATATTTTCAGTGCTAATAGTATTCAATACTTTATTTTCTAAAATTCCTATGAAAACAGGCATAAAAATACACTGAAAAAATAGGAAGGAAAAACCGTTTAATGTATTTCAACATATATGTCATTGTCAGATATGTCATTGGATTCGTCTCAGTTGTGGGAGTGACATAGGCTATGTTATTACCCGGAATTCCTATTGGTACATGAATTAAACGGGAAAAACCGATACTACTTACTCGAGTTCTCATCAAAAAAATCATCGACCTCAGGTGGGACTCGAACCCACCTGAGGTCGATGATTTTTTTTCAAGTGTTATTTATCTTCAATTAAACCTTGCATGGAATTGCTAAAAAAAAAAAAAATTACAATGTTTAAGCATTTCTGATCTTAACCAATAGTCAAATATTTGTAAAAATATTTCTATAGGGTGTTGACGGTAGTATACTACCTACTCAGCTATACATATAGCTACAACATTGATCAGAATACGCTGGCTTTGACAGCGAGAAAAAACACTTGAGGAATTTCATCTTGTCACGTGACGTCCTCGGTAGCTTAGTGGTCAAAGCACTCGCCCGGTATGCGATGGGACGTGGGTTCGAGTCCCACCTGAGGTCGATGATTTTTTTTCAAGTGTTATTTATCTTTAAATCTTGTTTTCATCTTTTAAGTTCACTTTTTACGCAGTCGGGTTTTTTGATTTTTTTAATTAATAAATTTTATTAATCTAGTCATACTCTTAATAACTATAGAAAATATTTAATAATTGGAAATAAAAAAAAAACTTGTTCGCACATGTTGTCTTCGAATGCGTTTCTTAATATATTGGTTGGATATTGTATTAAATTGATTAAATATTTCATATTGTTTAATATTAAGACGCCATTTCATACGACAATTTCCTTTGCAAAATATGAAAGCGAACACAAACGCCCGAATGGGGGCAGATTTTAATTTTGCCAGAAATATGGTCGCTCGAAAGCAATATTTGTTAGTTATGGCGAGTTCTGCTAAGCGGAGCCATTAGACGTGCGCCATCAGGACAACATGTCGCTACCTGTCCGTGTGATATATCGCAGCCCGAGCCTAATTGCTTGTCTTTTTGCGTAGACTACCCCGTGTTTGGGCATCATAACATTTTTTTTTCGATCTCGTAAATTCCCTCCCCGCAATTTTGGAATCGCAAACATGAAAGTTCTTAATAATTATCAAATTTTAGGGGCCTGTAACCACAAACCCAATAATTCATTACGGAAAAGTAATATACGACGTTCAAGCGTTGTGATTTGGCGCAGAGCCGATAAAAGGTAGAGTAAATAGGTTCTTGAATAGAGACCACGCCTAGGCAAACCACGCCTAGGCGCCGGTAGGACATCCAGCTCGATGTACCGACGACCTTAGAAAGACGACTGGCAGTGGTTGGATATTAAAAAAAGGAAGAGCGTGCTCTTTGGGCTTTGGGTCTAGTAGTGGACTGCAATATAGGCAGATATTATGATGTAGCGTTGTGCTTAGTAGCGCAGAGTGGATGATCTCATAGATACGACGCTTCCCTGCACACACGAGGCCTATTTTGTTTTGTTATATGTATTCATATGTCTATGTATCACAACATAGCCATACCATTCGTCAGCTATCAATGCTGGCAACGCAACGCAAACGCTAGGCAGTGAAAAAAAATCCAAATAAGAACACCTAAAAGTTTTGATCAATTTCAGGATACGTCTGCTAAAGTAGGATGTACAGTCAAGAGCACGTCGACCTACCCCAAAAGTCAAAAATTTTCCAATAGATTTTAAACTTTAAGCCTGACATATAGAGTTCATTTTTAAATGAGAAAATTTGACATTTTGTGGTAGGTCGACGTGCTGTTGTCCGTACTTTTATAAATATACACTTCATTCGGATATGTTTTTTTTTTTTTTTTTTTAACTTGAGATGGGCTTACTCTTGACCCCAATTTTGCTCTAGAGCATAGATGTCAGTTAAAGAGAGTCTGCCCCCTAACCATGAACTCTAAAAACAATCTCAAAGTTGTCAAATCTGTCAATTTTGGTACGTCATTTCATACAAAATTTGACAGAAATGATAATGTTTGACAGTTTTGTGATTGTTTTAACAGTTCATGGTTAGGGCCCAGGTATAGTGAATAGTGAAAATACTTTATTATCGATAAATGAATTTGACAGAATTGATGTCAACGGAACCTTTAGAATATTCTAACGACAAACTTGGCTATTTATACTTTTCTAAAACCAATGTGACCAAAAATTAGGCAGCTCTAGGTTTTAATATTAAATCAATAGGAAGTTCGTTTAATTCGCACAAACAAGCTATCTCATCAAGTGTAGACATATGTTTTACATGAAGCATCGCTTCTATCAATATATAGTTTTGCTTTCTACAAACCCAAAAACTTATTTGTTATTCAACTAACTTCACTACGGATCATTTGTAGAAACTTTGAGTATTACTAGTCCATAGCGTCCAATAGTTTTTTTTATGAATTTGGATACTGGGACAACTATTTATTTTACATAATATTCTCTTCCCTTTTCTTTTCTCAGTTTAATATCCTGTAAGTTTATATTGACTTTTGACCTTTTTTCCCACGACGCGACGGTAAGGAGATGGTATATGCGTTTGCGCGTTGCCAATTATCTCCAAAATTACTTGTCCGATTTTGATACGGTTTTCAGTGATTAGTTTAAATTTGATTGGTGCATGTTTTTAAATAGTTGTTACGGTGGCAACTCACCAGGGGGTGGTGCAGTAAACATTTGTTTGTGCAAACCCAAAACCAAAAGATAATTTTTGGAGACGTATAGGCAATGAGGGTACTCATGAATCAAGTATAATGGTTGAAAAATTGTATTACGAACGGTTCTTTACGGACGGTTTCTTAGTAGTTATACAGATAAATATAGGGTGTAATTTTAAACAATAGCCAAATTAAAGGGGGCAAATGTGTTCATTAATACAAACAACTTTAATTACTATGTGGTCAACATCAGAATTGCATTTTTTGTGCCTAACTATGGCTCTACCTTAATGATAACGTATTAAACAACATTGTTAATGATATCGATGTTAGTTGATCACATATTAATAGTTATTTGTAGCAGTCAACACATTCGCCTCCTCAAATTTTTCTACCGTTAAGTACCAGACCTCGTACAATATATATCTTCATCTTAAAATCTTGCATATACTACCAATACCCCATTTTAGTGGCGTGTACATATGGAATTGAATCGGCCGCAGTCGTTAACGACCAGTTTAATGACTCAAATGCCTCGTTGACATAATGACCTTTGTCGCGGCCACCTGCGTCAATCAACAATGATTGCTGGGCTCTGATTTGGGAATCTCTTTAGCAGAGAAAGTTAGGTTATCACCAGTTGCTAGTGATCAAATCAGTGACCTGTGTTATTTCATGGGTACTTACACAGGATAAAAACAGACATTTAATTAAATTAATTATGCACTAGTCAACACACCAAATATCATGGTCCGAAGTAAACATCCTTGTTTTAGTAACAGAAAATGTATATTTTCAGTGGCATCTCCCCCCAGAGCACCGAGACTCGAGCCAATATACGAGTATAAAAGATCAATTTCTGAATTAATCCGCACCTGCAAAAGAACCCCGGACCCTTTTTGCAATCAAGGAAAATTACCGCGCCAATACAAACATCGATTTTATTAGTGTTACTACTCAGATTTTTTCCAATCTAGAACTTTGTTTTACAGAAACAGCAGCAGATGATTCGTGATCCAATTTAGAACGTGTTGTTAATCAAACAAGAGCCTACACACTGATTAGAAGCCCCAACCTAAACCACAACGTACAAACAACTCTTTGAAACGGCCTCAACGACCAATTGACATCGGTGTGTCTAACCACCCGTCTTTTGTTTCCTTGTTGAATTTACAGAAACATGAGTTTGTCCTAATTTGATACCAGAAACTTATGTACTAACCCTATAATATGGTGAGCTCTACGCTAGCTCTTAAGTCACATAAAGTGTGTAATTAAATAACGTACCTAAAACTTTTTATGGCCTAATGCTAACACTAAAGTATTGTCTTTGGGTTGAATAATATTTTTATTTTCTTAACTTAATAACCGATTAGCTGTTACGATTTGTAAGAATAAGGATTTTTTTGTTAAAATATCAAAGTTTTCCGTAACAAAGTTTTTGTATTTGAGTTCCAGAATCAGCCTCATATAGGTTTTGTATTATTTCAATCACACTTTGTTTAACCAAATACTAAGTGGGGACATTGCTGAGACTCAGAGAAGGCTAAAACTACATAAAGAAAACCATGTTTTTTAAAAAGGTTTGCAATTATTGCGTCCACTTAGGATTGTAAATTAGATGCCGATACATGCAACCAAACTTGTTCATAATAAAATTAAATGTGGAATGTCGAATTAAGAAGCATCGAAAAAGGAAGCAGAAAGGAGCAAGGAATACCGCTTTTAAGGTGTAACTAGAAAATCCAAAATAAAGAAAGTTATTGAATGTTGTCAATTGAAAATTCCTACAAAGAGTATTTGCGGTATAGCTCCACCTTGTATAAAGGTACTTTGATAGTATAGACATTCATCCCTCGAGACAAACTCCGAAGCATTTGAGCGGGGACGCTGCATCCTTCATTGCATAGCAAAGCATACCGGCCCCTTATAATATTTCACAAGCATTGCTCGGGCTGTCTAAATTATTCATAGCACGGCCCTGCGGACGGTCCCGTCAAACTACAAGTTGATACAGTAATGTCACTCAATACGCAATATTGTGCCTTAGGGAATGTTATAACACTAGCCCACCTATTCCAAAAATGTTGACTATAAACCATAATAATAAAGTAATACATTATGAATATTACATTATGCACATCAGGGGAAGAATCACTACTATCTCTGCATACCTACTTATTTTTCACGTAGAAAATTTGTTACTACCTGCTGTTGTAAACCTCTTAGTATCTCCCAGTGTAGCTCTTCCTACTTAAAAACGAATGCCCTTTGCTCGAACATTAAATGCTCGAACACTTTTCCTCGAAGAATCATAAAATCGACAAATCATAAGCTCGAACGTTACCTACATCGATGTATCAAATTTAGAATGATATAAGCTCGACGGATCGAATTCGTGAAGTAATCTTATCTAGAAGCATCCTTTAACAAAAGATCATAAGAACTAATTTAAAACAAAGTTTTTAAAATATAACAATGATATTTAAAAAATAATAATAATAATATAGTAAGATTTTACTTAAAATCAAATATTGATTTATAATTTTGTATGATGCAACACCTTTTATTTAAAATGTGAAAATGAACAAAACACTTACTATTAAAAAATATGGCGGTACTTATACACAATAATAGCTAACGTGTAATTGTGGCTAGTAAGTTGGTAACTATTGCGCTAAACAGGTTGGCAATTTTTTGGTTCTAATTATCTTTCGATTAGGGATGCTTCGAGATATTCGATCTGTCGAGCTTATGTCATTCGAGATTTTGACGCATCGATGTAGCGAAGGTTCGAGATCATGATTTGTCAATTTTATGATTCTTTGAGAAAAAGTGTTCGAGCATTTAATGTTCGAGCAAAGGTCATTCGATTATTTTAAGGCATCTCTAACAGTTTTCATGTAAGTATCAGTCTCAGATAGATACTCGTACATATCATTTATTAAGAATATGATCTGGATTAACATAATTATGATTCTTTTTGTCCCGGTTAAAAGTTCCTGTATCATACAATAAATAAACTTAAGACCACGCGAGCGAAGTAGCGGGCAACAGCTAGTTTATTACAAAATAATTACCCATTTACCTTGGTCTCTATTACCCCAAGTAAACTTACTGCACATAAACTTCTATTGTGCCTTCGCTGACGGTCCTGTCATACTCAACTTTACCATTCCCGTGTGTGGCACTTACAGAATAATGTATTACTTCCAGTAACGTGGACAGAGATTATAGTACAAGGTTAAGGCTTAAGGCTAAAGGTCCTAATCCAATTAGTTGAGTGTTGAATGCAGTTTAAGGTGAGTTCGGGTGATGGTAATGTGTTAACTTTAACTTAAGTTCATGTTTGCATGACGTTAGACAAAGGCTTAGAAGGTTATTTCATGTTAGGTGTTTGAGTTTGTAACTGTTGTTGAATACGTTCTGCTGAAATGACGACCTCCGTGGCCGAGAGGCGAGCATGCCGGACTTTAAATGGCGCCGCAATCTCTGAGGTTCCGGGTTCGATCCCCGGTCGGGTCAATGTAGAAAACAAACTTTTCTATATTGGCTCGGGTCTGGGTGTTGTGGTACCGTCGTTGTTTCTGATTTCTATAACACAAGTGCTTTAGCTACTTACCTTAGGATCAGAGCAATGTATGTGATGTTGTCCAATATTTATTTATTTATTTATAAACCTCTTTTTTGCACACATTAATGAATACAAATATAGGTAAATATGTCAAAATCGTTGTTATGCGTAATTAAATATTATCGTTGATTCACTTTATTTACTACAGGAAATTTAGAATATTTCCTGAACATTTTTTGTACATTAAGTAGATTTTACGACTTTCCTAAAGATCTACCTGAAGAAATTCCCTAAAGAATCGTCTTTTACTTCTCATTACCTCCTAAATCAATTTATTCAAAGTAATAAGGAATTCACTAGAAATTCACTGTCAAAAGAATTATCCAAAAATAACTTAGTAGTAGGTACTAAGTTTATATCTTAATGCTCTTAATACTTAACGGGACTTTGCCAAAGTTCAACTTGAGTTATTTGACGTCAATTGTTGAAGTTTTAGGGGAGACAGTCAATAATTAAATTAGGGCTTATGTAGGTACAAAAAGGTCAAGTTAGCTATGCGAAGATGTTTTTTTACTTACCTAAGTCAAAGTTTGCGGTGACCTAAAAATAAGATAGGCTCTGCGTAATTAAAATTCTCATAACTTACATTGAAACAAAGATGTAACTCTATGTCACAATATCACAATCATAAATAGTAAGGCTGGGTTGCACCATCTTACTTTAACAAACACCAAAAGTCTGTCAAACTTAATACAGAAACACCGGTTATAGTTATTAGTTATGGTTAAAGTTAAGATGATGCAACTCAGTCTTAGTATATTATGACATATTAGCATTATGTAAAAATAAGGTATCTTCAATGTCAGGTTAGCTAAATCCTGAAATATGGCAAATCTTTATTTCATATCAACAATAACGTATTTTGGGTATAAATATAACATACATATACATATCCTAAAATATAGTTTAATAACACGGATATCAGGATAAGGAGAATCGGTACATAATATACGAGTACCAAGTCACCAGTCAGTAGGTAATTTGGTTGTATCCTAGACACTTCTAAGGCTGGGTTGCACCATCTTACTTTAACTTTAACAAACGTAAAAAGTCTGTCAAACTCCATACAGGAACACCGGTTATAGTTATGGTTATAGTAAAGATGGTGCAACTCAGCCTAAGATATAGTTTGATCCGTAAGGATGGTTAAATTCTATTCAAAGTTTTTACGTTCAATTTTTTGGGGAATTAATAGGTGAATATGTTTCGCGTGTATTTACTAAATGAGGTACATACATTCGGGCTGGGAATTGACTAAATATAAATCTTGAAACTTTTGTAAATGTAAAACTCGGTGTGTATTATCTTGTACTATTTTTCATTATGCCAAAAAACTTCATTTAATTAATAATTTTACTTTACAGTTATCTAGTTTGTTAAAATTCCGCTGGTGACAGAAAATATACCTCGACAAGACGGGTGCTAGTTTGTTTCTCAAATAAATTTAAGTTTATTATATAGATATCGGAACATACACAACACACGAATGAATGCTTTATGCATGGAACGAACAAAGCGAGTTAAATTCAATAAGTAACAAAGACAAAGGAGAGAGCTCAAAGGAGCTAGTGCCAGGAAATTAAACTTCACATGTGAACGGGTCTAATGTTAACCGTTCCATGGATTTTAATAAAATTCCTAGAAGCCCAGTCCTTGAGCAACTAGTCGTTACGGTGGACCTAACTCATTCTACTTCTAAAAAGGTAATTTCCGATCCACTCGATTGTATCGTAATCGTGTATCAAGTCTGTAGTATTTCTGTTTTACCGTATTTTCGTATACGAAATATAAAGTAATATACTGTTATATATTTTAACCGAATAATATGAAGAAAGAAACTGACCTATTCCACCAACTTTGTTCATTCATCATACGACAGATTAAGACAATTGCTTAAGCTTATACAACAGGTAGCCGTGTGTGATATCTACGTTTAGTTTTTGTTCTTTAAACAATTCGTCCATTTTCTCTCTTGTTTATAAAATACTAATACAAATTTGAACGCTGCTATTTTCTGTTTCGTTAAATCCTCCTGGATGGATTTTTTATGGTTGTTTTAAGTGATAAAATAATGCTTTTTTACGTACATGAGCTACAGCCTGGCGACAGACGGACATACAGACAGACAGACAGATGGATAGCGGAGTCTTAGTAATGGGGTCCCGTTTTACTCTTTGGGTACGGAACCCCATAAAGACCAAATCGATCTTAAAGCATCAGCATTATCTTTTTAGTGGCATGGGGAATTGCTCAAAGCTAGTTAAGAAAACAATTTCATTAAAGGAAATGAAACAGAATCCGGTCGAGCCAAGGACTCGGATAAATATGAATTGATTGAGGATCGGCAACGACAAATAAAACGAAGAGGCGCTGATATATTGCCTTAGAATATTTGGGCGGGGCCCAATCATAGACAAATCAGTTCTTTAGGTACCTACCGCATAAAAAAACGTCAGACCTGCAACGCAAATCACATTTCTGTTATCTGTGGAAGCTATGTTTGGAAGTTTTTATTTATCCAACTCATTAATCTATGGACTGTTATCATCTTCTTTTGTCAATTTACAAGCATCATCATTAACCACTGTCCGAAATTTATTTTCTCTTGCAATTCAACGCATGACTTATTGCAAACAAAAAAAAACGTATGTTTTGTTTTTCTAAACTAAGGGATTAAAATTGTTAAGGGAGTGACTCTGAGCCATTTGCATGCAATTGTGAATGTTTATTCAAACAAAGTTGACATCTACCTTTCGAAGTAGTCTGCCAGCCCAAGTGAGGATTATTAGGGACAGAAAATGTTTAGATTTCCTCAATCCCCTCTTTGTTTTTGATGGTTTGCGGGCAAGGCTTATTTTGACGTCGGAATATTGATGACACCGAAACTATTTTGGGGATTCCGATAAATTGTTTTGTTTGTGTTGGATTTGCGTAAATTGAAACGCCTATGGCGAATTCTTAAATCGAAAAGTCATTTTAGTAATGCAATTTTTGTTTAGGTTCTCCAAAGTTATATTCAGTTTAATTCAATTTTATGTAATGTAATGCTTTTTAAATAATTATAGCATATTACAATGTCAACGTCATTTTGACACGGCTTAGTTCATTCATCATAGCATATCAAATGTCTAATACAAATACATTTTCTTAGTAACAAATGCTTAGCAAATAGTTCGGTTAATTCAGAACCTAAATTAAAAAAGTTAGGTGTGCTAGAATATACACATTTTACAAACAAATGAAACTGCTGTTCTAAATGCGCTTTGAATATATTGTTTTAATTCTTATGTGATTAAAATTACCACTGATCAAATAACCACTACGTTAGTAAAAAGCGTAAAATTAGTACATACAGAATGAATACCTACATAAATAAATATTAAAGCTGTACATTAAAAATAGAACACACGAAAAAAAAAGCAACAAAACAAGTGTCTGCGTTAGTTTCGTGATAGCGCTTCTAAATCTCTTTTTCACAATTTAACGGCCAAAGTAGGACGGGCGCTTTGAAAAATGTTTAATATTTGCCGGCCCACACTTATAAGCAGACCATAAGCGGGACTAAGAATATCAATCAATCTCTTGTTGATACGACATTACTACGGCGAAATTTCGTTGTTTCCTAGGGTATGGTGTTGGCTTGTATAACACAGGGAGGTATTCAGAAAACTCTGGAGGAAGGCAATGTCAAAGTTAAATCAAATATTTAAGCAATATTCTTCTTCGTCGAGTAATTTGTGGATAGATAAAGTTGTTCCTTAGATTTATTGAATGCCTTCTTATAGCGGGGCTTGAAATTTTAATAAAATCATAATAAAGGCATGACTTAAAATTTTCCTAGTATCCAACTATTACTTTGCTTCGTTTTCTGTGTCTCTGTAACCTACCTAAGCTTAGCATCAGCATTTGAACATTTAAATTGCTTTTAAATCAGGGTTCTATGATGGTCTAGATGGTTTTAGGTAGTCATCGTTTAAAAGCTTTTAAATATATTTATGAAAAAACCCAAAAATTACACGACAATTTTCATATTAAAATATGTCAAATCGTCAGTTTAAGGTATACGCCGTATTAAAGTTATCTAGCTGAATAACATTAAAATTACTTTTTTACCGGGCAAAAAGGCAATTTAAAAGTCTCCATTAAGTGCGGCACTGTTCACACATCCCTATATTGTTTTATCATCAGTGTTCAATGTGTTATATCTCTACCGTGCGATATTTGTTTTTTTATTAAATTCATAAAATATTTTTTAAGTTCGTGTAAAAAGTAACTATAATATTATAGTCATTAAACTAAACTAGTTGGCCCGACTGACGCTGCTTGACCAAATTTTTTTTCAAATGACATGTGCATCCATAAAATTAAAAATCCCATAAAACAATGTTTATCCCTATTTTAAGATTTTAATTTTTTTTTCCAAAACAAGTAAAATGTGTAGTTTACGGTAATAGGCACAAGTCTTTAAATAAAAATTATAGGTATTTTCATACCTTTTCAGTCGTTTGTCTGTGATATTAAGCTAAAAATTAGGTTATAATATTACCTATATAAATAAATAATATAATATAAATATTTTATTCTATGCGCCTAGAGTAAAGTTACGAGCACAGAAATTCTGTGGTTACGAGTTAGAGTTCACTTTCAAGAATAATGACCCTAAAATCCATTCTTACGTCATCATAATGAACGAATTAATTATTTTCACACGCTAAACGCGACTCCGGGACAAATTTCGTAATAATTACACTTAGAAAGGATTAATGTGCTTTCGACGTTAGTTTTAACTAATTTAACGCCTCACCATTAGGCGCGGTTTGGCACTTAGTTAAAGATCACTTTGGCTCTTATTTTCATAGGCATAAAGACTAATCTAACTAGAAAACAGGTGCTATGCATGCTTTAATCTATGTACGAGTATCTACCCTTAGCAGGCTATTATGTAGTAGGTTTGGTGTATTTAAGCAATTAAAAATTATCCTCAATTAATAGAAGCTTTATACAGGCTGTCCCCGGAAGCATGGATAAAATTTTAACAAGCGCGTAGCGAAGGTGATTCCCGAACTTTTTGCCTCCATGAATTTGGGTTCCATTTTCGACAGGAAAATAGTTGAGATCTATTTTTTTTTTTGTAAACTTACATAGAGCTTAAACAAGCAAACTTTAAAAGATAACTAACTGTTTATTTTTAAAATGTTGAAGAATGATTTGCCATTCCTTAGAAACTCATTTTGATCAACCGAAGAGCGGTTCTTCTTATCACAGGCAATGTTTTACCTAAAACGAAATTCCCACCACAATATTACTTGTGTTGAGTGGCTGAAATAAATATTTACTTTGATTTAATTTTTAAATCATCTCCCATAGAAATCAGCAGCGATAGGTATGGGGACGTTTGCATTAAGTGGCTTCCCACAACCTCAACTATTAGTTGTCAGCTATATTCCTTTTGTACCTTATTTTATTGTGACTGTACTTTTAGTAGAGCAGCCTAAATACATTTTGATAGGCTGTTTTAGGAGCTAGGGATTCGAGTTATTTATAACGTGTAATATGCGTTTCGTTGTAGCGAAATACGAATTACAAGATATTTGTGAGAAGTGAAAAGTGTAGGTAGATCGACGGCTGTAATAACCTACCATACACTACATTATTCGCGTTGATGTGTCAGTAAATATAAATTAATTAAGTCCTTGAAGTCGTGACATGTAAGTGTGTCTTCTAAAATAATAATGTTCTTATACTTAAAATGAAAGACTAAAAGTTAACAGGTTTCATCTCCGATATATTATAAGTATGATTCAATAGTTTTGCCTTTTGTGTCTATTCTTAAACAGGGAACCGTTTAAGGCTACGTTATTTCGTCTGTCATTATATTGCGACAAACGAAAAAATCACATTCATAAATAATGCTTTCACGAATATTTATTGTTTTCCTATCTCCTATCGTGCATGCCTTCATTCAAACGTTCAAGTACCGAAGCCAAGAAAAAAATGTTAATGCCATCTTCAGGAACTCAATATTAACCTTCTTTTGCCTAATCCAGGTTATAAATGACTCAGCCTAATAACCCATCAGCTACCCTAAGTTTGGTGTCTGTAAGACTGTAGACAATGATTTAGCCCCTTTTTGTAGGGAATAGAGAAAAGTGGGCTGACACTGCTGAATAGCGGCATTAGGGTTAGGAAATGTCCCTCTTATATTGCATGTGGAATAAAAATAGGAAGTTGAATAAAGCTGTATTTTTTTTTTACAAAAAAAAAGTTTAAGCAGATTTTAAGGAAGTCTGACTGATCTCAGGAGAATAGCGATCGCTCCAAACTGCCGCATCGAGAGTTAAAGATCGAGAAAGAAACATTAATGTAATGGTATGAATGAAAAATTCATTATAACAATCAAAAAGCATACGAAGTAGGTATTCAAATAATCCTACGCTTGTAAAAATATGAATAGATTTTGGGTTTCAAAAAGGTTGGGAACCTGTGTATTGCCCTGTTCGGCACTCGATATCATCTAATTATGGCATGAAGGAGAGCGGCCACAAATTCCGTGCAGCATAATTAGGTCACCACATAAGTATGTTAAGTGTGTTGTTGTTCTACATTAGATTTTAATGATATTACCGACATTATGTGTCCGTAATGGAACTAACTTGCCGTTCCGTAAAAGCCTATTTAATACGCTTTTAGCCAAAGTTGGTTGGAATTTGCAAGATGAGAGTTACATTAAATAACAATTAGAAGTTTAATGGAACAGTTTACAATACTACGTTCTTATAATTCATATTTAATTTCATAAATATTTATAGATTTTTTTGAAACTATTATAACTATTTTTACTAGCTTTACTTGTAACTAACTAAATAAATAGGTATGTTTCAAATCTTCGAAGTCGATTTTGGTGGTCGTATGGATTTGAAGCTTTAATTTGATTCACGAATTAGCCAAAGTTGAGCCCATATAAAAAGTTGCAGCTAGCCGACCGATAAAATAAAAACTAAAATTAAAAGTTAAATATTCACAAAACATTAATTTTGGACCATTATTTTGTTCATATCAAAATTAAAATATTTAATATTGAAAAACGCAAGCAGATTACACTTACACACACAGAAATATCATGGATGTTACTCCATAGATACAAAGTGATATTTCAGTTCCAATATGCACTGTAGACAGTTTAATCCCGTTGCTAGCACACCTAGTGCTTTCTATAGAAGATCCATATATATATGGAAATTTTGCAACACTTTCAATTTAGCTTCAATTTTCTTCTTACGTCGCGTCACGTACTTGCAACTCTGTGGCGGGAGTATTTCTGAAGTCATGCCTGGTTAGGACTAGATGTGTGGCAATTTCAAACTAGAATTTTACACTCAGAGTAGAACTGTAGATGAATGGGAAAAAATGAGAAAGAAACCTAAAAAATATAAGTAATTAATAAAATAACAATCAACGTGAACAATACTTATCTGTTACATATTTGCAGCAACAATCGTTCTAAATAGATAGATAGATTTTATTGCACACTAAACAAAGAAATTACAGTTGATATTCGTAGAAAGCTGTACAATTTAGGTGTTAAGAGCGATCTCTTGCAGACCATCATCAGGCAGAGGACTAGGTACTCAAATAAATTAATAAATATTGGACAACATCACATACATTGCTTCGATCCCAAGGTAAGTACCTAGCTAAAATAAAAGGTTTCAAGTTCCTAAACAAAGCGCTAATCCGTCAACGTTCACTAAAAAAATAATTAGAACTTAAGATTCCACAGTTTTTGTACACTATGACTAAGTACTTACTAGCTGTTTTCCGCGACTTCATTCAAACGTTCAAGTACCGAAGCCAAGAAAAAAATGTTAATGCCATCTTCAGGAACTCAATATTAACCTTCTTTTGCCAAATCCAGGTTATAAATGACTCAGCCTAATAACCCATCAGCTACCCTAAGTTTGGTGTCTGTAAGACTGTAGACAATGATTTAGCCCCTTTTTGTAGGGAATAGAGAAAAGTGGGCTGACACTGCTGAATAGCGGCATTAGGGTTAGGAAATGTCCCTCTTATATTGCATGTGGAATAAAAATAGGAAGTTGAATAAAGCTGTATTTTTTTTTTACAAAAAAAAAGTTTAAGCAGATTTTAAGGAAGTCTGACTGATCTCAGGAGAATAGCGATCGCTCCAAACTGCCGCATCGAGAGTTAAAGATCGAGAAAGAAACATTAATGTAATGGTATGAATGAAAAATTCATTATAACAATCAAAAAGCATACGAAGTAGGTATTCAAATAATCCTACGCTTGTAAAAATATGAATAGATTTTGGGTTTCAAAAAGGTTGGGAACCTGTGTATTGCCCTGTTCGGCACTCGATATCATCTAATTATGGCATGAAGGAGAGCGGCCACAAATTCCGTGCAGCATAATTAGGTCACCACATAAGTATGTTAAGTGTGTTGTTGTTCTACATTAGATTTTAATGATATTACCGACATTATGTGTCCGTAATGGAACTAACTTGCCGTTCCGTAAAAGCCTATTTAATACGCTTTTAGCCAAAGTTGGTTGGAATTTGCAAGATGAGAGTTACATTAAATAACAATTAGAAGTTTAATGGAACAGTTTACAATACTACGTTCTTATAATTCATATTTAATTTCATAAATATTTATAGATTTTTTTGAAACTATTATAACTATTTTTACTAGCTTTACTTGTAACTAACTAAATAAATAGGTATGTTTCAAATCTTCGAAGTCGATTTTGGTGGTCGTATGGATTTGAAGCTTTAATTTGATTCACGAATTAGCCAAAGTTGAGCCCATATAAAAAGTTGCAGCTAGCCGACCGATAAAATAAAAACTAAAATTAAAAGTTAAATATTCACAAAACATTAATTTTGGACCATTATTTTGTTCATATCAAAATTAAAATATTTAATATTGAAAAACGCAAGCAGATTACACTTACACACACAGAAATATCATGGATGTTACTCCATAGATACAAAGTGATATTTCAGTTCCAATATGCACTGTAGACAGTTTAATCCCGTTGCTAGCACACCTAGTGCTTTCTATAGAAGATCCATATATATATGGAAATTTTGCAACACTTTCAATTTAGCTTCAATTTTCTTCTTACGTCGCGTCACGTACTTGCAACTCTGTGGCGGGAGTATTTCTGAAGTCATGCCTGGTTAGGACTAGATGTGTGGCAATTTCAAACTAGAATTTTACATTCAGAGTAGAACTGTAGATGAATGGGAAAAAATGAGAAAGAAACCTAAAAAATATAAGTAATTAATAAAATAACAATCAACGTGAACAATACTTATCTGTTACATATTTGCAGCAACAATCGTTCTAAATAGATAGATAGATTTTATTGCACACTAAACAAAGAAATTACAGTTGATATTCGTAGAAAGCTGTACAATTTAGGTGTTAAGAGCGATCTCTTGCAGACCATCATCAGGCAGAGGACTAGGTACTCAAATAAATAAATAAATATTGGACAACATCACATACATTGCTTCGATCCCAAGGTAAGTACCTAGCTAAAATAAAAGGTTTCAAGTTCCTAAACAAAGCGCTAATCCGTCAACGTTCACTAAAAAAATAATTAGAACTTAAGATTCCACAGTTTTTGTACACTATGACTAAGTACTTACTAGCTGTTTTCCGCGACTTCACTCGCGTAATCTTTAGGTTATTCAATATATCCTACAGGAATATTGAATTGAGATAACAAGATCCTGTATTTAATCCAGATCATTCTTTATGTGTGCAAATTTTAATCCAAATCCGTTTAGAGTTTTTGCGTGAAAGAGAAACAAACATCCATACATCCATTATTTACAAACTTTCGCATTTATAATATTAGTGTAGAATGTAGATTCTTGTAATCATTATCATCATAATCATTGTTAAATACTGTATCAATTTACGAGCGTATTTTTTTTAAATCTTACCCTATGAATTAATTAATACCTACTTTTTAAATTAAATTAAAATTAAATTAAATTAAATATCATTTATTTCAGGCAAAAAAGTACCCATATAAAAATACAGTGCATAATTGTTACATTATCATAGTATAATATTAGTATCAAAATGTCATTAAATTAAAAATAAAAATTACATTGAAATTAAAAATATAAATAATTTATAATAATAATCTTACAGTTACAGTTATAATCTTACAGTTTTTATCTAAAAGTTTCAATGTTTGTTACACAAGCATGCTTCAACGGCTGAAAAGACAGATAAAATCTGGCACACTAAGGGCCTGTTTCACAATGTTCGGATTAGTTCTGCATAAGTTCATAAGTTACGAATACGCTATATTCTACTTATCTGAAGGATAAACACGAATTTTGCGTTTCACGACCGTCAAATAGCGCTATATGACACATGAATATAAGCACTTTTATCCTCTACATATTTTTATCTTTACATAAATTAATCCGTATACGTTGTGAAACGGACCCTTACTATTTATGCTATCCTATACTCTTCATCTAGCGTAACAAATAGAATAACCTATTTTGATCCTGTTTTTGTGTGCCCTGTGTGTGGGTTGGATCCCTAAAATTACTCTTTTGCTCAGTTTTTAATTCGCAAGTAGAAGGGTAGGAAAATGAATTGGAGTTGAGATAATATAGATGCACATATACTATGATCGGTCTTTAATAACCAAATAAAAAAATGAAATTGAATACACGATTGGTTATCGTTCGATTTAGAGTAATCCGAAGACCGATCCAAGTGGGCTCTAATAGCAATCACGTTGCACGCATGACATTTCTCACACAGATTTATATTTATGTGATCTTTTCCGTACACCTGGGTGCGAAATGATTACGTTGAAATATGACATCGTATTCGTATTTTTTTACGTTGAAGTAGAGTGAGTTTTTAATCAAATGTTGTAGTAAATAATTGCATCTCACGTTTACGTAAATTGACATTTTATCGAAGCAAGAAACCAATTAATTGTGTAACGACGTACAAGACAATAAATTCAATCAAATTTAGAAAAATCGGGAATCGTAAAAATACTCAAAAGTCTAATGATTGGGTCGTCAATTTAAAAGTTTTATCTTTACTTTGTTTTAGGTAAGTTTGAATGCTGTGTAATCCAACAAGCCTAAACCACCTAAAATGTGGCCACGTAACAGATTTCCATTGTGTATCGTTGCCCCGTGGCTTGCGACAAGGTAAAGGGTTAACTTTCGCTAAATAATTTTCTGGCTCACCATTAAATTGCAGTTCCCTAACCCGCACGTTAATTATTAATTCAGTACCAGTTAAAAACAAAATTTACCGTTCCTTAGAGATCACTGTCAAAGGATAACATCTGCTTTGAGGTTAAAACAATGCTAAGCCCGCATGCTAACTTTTTTGACAACGCGCTAGGGACAACTAAGGGAAAGTTAATTATGAAGGAGGACTTTCATAAAACACCCGTTAGTCGAAAGGCAACCGCCAACACCACTGCGTTAAATGTATAAATAATAGACTATTTTACTGATTTTTTAAACAGGATTTCAAAAGATAGACCAACCACTGGAGTCTAATATAAAATTTTAAAAATCACCGATATAATAGACGTTGAAAATACAACTTAACAGTACAAGTATGGATCTAAATGTTTTTTTTTTACCTTAAAGTCCTTCTCTTACAGTATTTAAAACACACGAAATCACGGTCAACTACGACATATTGTGTTGTGACGTCACGAGCTAGATAGTAAGCCCACAGAATTACCATTGTCCACTAGTAACGCCGCAAACCAGTCAATATCCAATGAAGTATAATGTTCTAAACGTGGCATGCTAAAACACCCTCGTCGATAAAATATATTCTTTTTGAGTGTACTTTAGATCAAATTCTCGTTTAGGAATGTCAGTTCTATTCATAGACTTAGCATTCGCTACGCTCTATTTCAATTATTGTTATTGCTAATGGCGGGTTTGACAATTTGACATACAGACAGACAAGAAGGAGTAACTAATATTTTTGTAAGTGTTTTTTAACAAAAAGTCGAAATATCTTTTTAAATATTAACTAATAAGGTAAGTTACAGAGATATACCCACAGAAATGACAATTAGTTTTTAGTTTCTCTCTCAAACGTAAAATTGCATAAATTTGCGTTTAACATGTTCAGCGCCTAAGTCCACCATTACGTGTCCAGAATAAATATAATTTGTTACAAATTAAAACAGATGTGCAACTAAGCCTAGCGCAGTTACATGCGAATTATTCTAATCCTGGACTTTTCGTGGCTTTCCACCGCATAAGGAAAGTTTTCACGCTCCGACTCTTATGTTTTAAAAGACGTACAACGACTTTACATAACTCAACCAACCGTAATTTATTATTTACGGATCAATCAATCATTGGTATCGGTAACATTGAGAACGTTTATTTAAGACTTATTTATATGAGTATCCTGTGATACTACTTTGTAGCTTTCATCTTTTTGTGACAATCTTATTGGAGAGTTATATATATTGGGTTTTTAATATAAAATTATATGAAAATAGTTTTTAGTTCATAAAATACAGCTAACCAATTAGTTTAGGTACCTGCATTGCATTGTCATAAATATTACAATGGTCCCAAAAGCTGGCGATTCCACAAATGAATTTATCATAAGAGCGAACGGAAATTTCTGTACGTTTTTTGAAATTATTTTAGTTTACAGAATGTGAAATTTTATAAGTTCCATCCAACTTGTGTCCAATGTGTTACGATGGTTAAAAATAGTTAGGTTTCCCTTTTTAAGGCCCACTTGCGCTTCTTCTAATATTAATTCCGAACTTTTTACTACTACGGAATTAAACATCATTCTATAGCTGTCAGTTTGTATGACGATGACAGAGTAAGAATGATGTCATAATCTCGTACTAAACTAATCCAGTTGTGCGCAAGTCCACCTTAGGGTTATGGCAAAATAATGTACGTAAAACCGTGTGCACGTTAAAAGAATAGCACCACCCCTTCTCTTCCTATGGGTGTCGTAAGAGGCAACTACAGGAGAACCGCCACAAGAAGACGGGCAGCAGCGTCTCCTTTCCACCATTGGCCAAACTGCGATCGCCAACCCGCCTGCCAAGCGTGGCGATTATGGCAAATCCTCCTTTTGGAGAGGCCTGTGTCCAGCAGTGGACTAATATAGGCTGGTGATGAATGTACGTAATAACTAAGCTTGCCGCATCTCTCATGGTCAAGCTGACCTCTATTAAAAAGAGACAAAGCGATAAAAGAAAGAAGTTGAAACTCATCATGTTCTTAAAGTCGATTCGTGCAAACTTGTTCGGCTTGACAAACGACCCGCACTAAACTGGGATGAAAAGTTTCTTGGCAAGACATTGAGGGGATGATATGTTTGTCCCGCTCACGCTGTGTGATAGGCGGGAAACTAGTTGGGCATGTACCTTTTCACGCACGGATTGAAACGGGTCTTGACATTGTAATTTTAGACGCATTTTTCATCCATAGTTCGGACGTTTCTGCCAAAGGATCAGGAAAATAGACTGAATAACCTCAAGAATTGTTTGGAAATGACTTTTATTATACTTTCAAAGCAGAAATAGTAATTTTGCTTGCATTGCTTTACTTATATAAAACGGAATGAAAAATCAATTTTATTATTCTACGTGATATAAACTCACTAATGTAAATGCGAAAGTTTGTAAAGATGTTTGGATGTTTGTGACTTTATCACGCGTAAGCTGCTGGACGGATTTGGATAAAATGTTGCACACATATAGAGAATATAATCTGGATTATTATATAGGACACTTTATATCCCGGTTAATTGAATAAACTAAAGACCTCGCGAGCGAAGTCGCGGGCAACATTGGTGTTTATAAATAGTAACCTATTATTTGTACTATAATAACTACTCCTATAAATAGCTTCTCAGAAAGACATTCAGACTGTATCAATTTATCTTACATCTTTCTCGTTAAGGTCTTTAAAAGGTAAATAGGCTCGTTGTCCAAATTTACTTTCGTTTTCTTTTTAATTTACCTTGGTAGGAACTTTTGATATTGCTTCTTAAGGCGTAGTATGATTATTTGGAAGAATTTTCTTGGTTGTTACACATATTACTTTATATATATTTTACGATAGAAACACTTTTTTATGGAATAAGGAACACTATAAACATTATCATCGTACTCACAAAATACAATTAAATGTATATAAACCAATTTCAAAAGCTCCAAATAAACACTTTTCAACTCCTTTAAACGGGTGCTCGGAGTCGTTAAAGAAGTTGATCTTGTATATTATAACAGCTATTCATTACTGAAAATTACGTTTTCAGATACTTTTGGCTGATCTATAGAGCATCCTGTAAATCTCCTGTATCTCTTCCGCTGTCTGTTCGCTTAAATCTTTTAAACGAATTTTAATGCAGTTTTCAGCAATAGATAGTGATTCAAGAGGAAGGGCTATATGTATAAAACATTATGAATAAACTAATGAACACGCAAACGAAGTCGCGGGCAACAACTAGTATTGTATAAAAAGTTTTATATAAATAATATAAATTAAAATGTTTGAATTAAAATGTAATTTTTGAATTGAATTGTTTAGTAAGCCCTTTCTACCTAAGTTTGTATAATTCCTTGCTAGCCTGCGTAGAAGATGTAATTGTTTGCCGATAAGATCATAAACAATTTTTTTAAATAGGACTAAGCATGTCCTCTTCAAGAAATCGAATTGAAGAATAAAAAATACAATTCATTATTCTTTTACAAAATTATTATAAATTTTAGGGTATAAAATAAAAATAGACTCAAAAGTGCTAACAGATTCATGCTAACTAAAAAAAATATATAGTTATTTTAATGTTTGCAATTAGTTGAATTTTGGATGGTTTTGTTTGACTTAACATCATTTGATGAGATAGAGATAGCACCAAACGTTGTCCCAAAAGTAAATAAAACGAAATGTTTAAAAAAAAACAATGAAATTCGTACAACACTTGTCATGACATGACACAAACACGTCCATGGAAACCAGGTCATGTATCTGGAGTTTAGGATTGTACAATACGAATTACATGACATCGGATTCAGTATACAGGAATCAACGGATTTAAGGCTGTATAATTATATATAAGGTACCTTTATATAAAAAAAAAATGTCCGAGGCATGAAATTTCTTCAGTGTACAGAGTGGTCCAGGCCAGATGGATAAAAAAAATTTTTAGGTAGTCGGCTTAGGGACCTTTTTGTACCCGCCAGGAAAAAATCCGCTTACAAGATTTTTTTCTATTCTAGAAATATTTCCACTTTTTCTGAGAGAGCGCAATGTCTATATATTTTTTCCTGTGAGAGTGCAATGTCCAACAAAGCACCTAAAATAAAAAATAATAGAATTTTTCATTTTAAAACTAAATAATACATTAAAAGTGGTCAAACCATATCTTGCAAGCGGCTGACAAGTGTTTTTTTTTTCCTGGCGGGTTTTTACCCGCCAGGACAAAAAAAACACTTGTATACGGCTTAGGGACCTATTTTTATAGGTCCCTAAGCCGACCTAAAAAAAATTTATATCCATCTGGCCTGGACCATCCTGTATAAGTGATATATTACTTTCATCCATAGCAGCCGCGGTAGATATTTTTTAAACACCTTAGTATAGGTATATTTTAAATAGTTATATTTTAATCTTAGTGCAAGATAAGATAAAAAAATACTTTTTTCGCACTAAGCAACTCCAGATTAAGTGATTCAGACGTATCTAAAATGAGAATTCCGAACCCAAGTTCCGTATTCATTGCAGAGTTTGGCCTCGCCATTGTTTAATGAACCATATAAAATTCCTACGGGTTTTTCTGTTTATCTTTTTTGCTGTATTCTTTTGTGACTATCAACAGGTGTTTTCCCTGAGGGTTGAAAAGTGTTTCTATGATTACCATAAACATGATCTAATGCTTGGAAGTTCTTCCGTTTGTATGAAATATGAGGCCTTGTTGTGTTAAGGAAATGTTGAGGTGCAATAACCATTTTAAACGCCCTGTTTTCTTTGTTTTTCAACCGACGAAAAAAAACGGAGGAGGTTCTCAAGTCGACACGTACCTTTTTTATGTATGATCACGCATAACTTTACAGAGTAGTCCGATTTTGATAATTCTTTTTTTATTAGAAAGGGTATAGTTCGTAGAGGGTCCCATATAAATTTGAAAAAAAAAACAACCCTAAGGGTAGGAAAACAGGGGATGATTGATTGTTTACACACTGATTGTAATATTTGACTACGCATAACTTTTTACAGAGTAGTCCGATTTAGATAATTATTTTTTTATTAGATAGGGTATATATACCTCGAAATTGGTCGCATATAAATTTGAAAAAATATAACTTATCCTAAGGGTGGGAAAATAGGGGTGATTTATTGTTCACTCTCAGATTTTAATGCTGATCTTATATCCACAGAAAATCATTAAATAAAAACGTGCAATAAATAAATACATTTCGCTTAAGCACTCCGGTTTTATATTAAAAAGTTCCGTTCTGGGCGCTCTTATATTATAAATTTGGTAACATTTTCTTTCGCTTATGGTTCAGTGTTTTAAAGGACCTCTTTTAGCACGAAAATTTTACTAACTGGTGGTGGTTAATGCGTTAAAATTTATCTTTATATTTTCATGTTTGCATAAAACAATTTTTGAGATGACAATAAACCTCTTACCAACAAATGGTTGATTATTCCTACGTGAGTTATACTAAATATTTTAGTCTGAATACTTTTTAACAAAAAAAAAAATAACCGCCGAAAAACTGAAAAGCAATAAAATAATAATTGTTTTTTCATTTAACCTTAATAACTAATGTAGGTATAGATATACTTACATTAGTTAAGGAAATTTTATTAACCACCACCAGTTAGTAAAATTTTCGTGCTAAAAGAGGTCCTTTAAAACACTGAACCATAAGCGAAAGAAAATGTTACCAAATTTATAATATAGCGCCCAGAACGGAACTTTTTAATATAAAACCGGAGTGCTTAAGCGAAATGCATTTATTTATTGCACACGGAAAAAAATAAAGAAAATATGGCGACTATATCATTAAGTGTGCAATCTTGTAAAACGCACGTCTTACATCCATCATCTATAAGGCTAAAGTACTCAACGGTAGCCGCGTATTAATTAAAAATAACCGGCCAAGTCCGAGTCGGACTCGCGCACGAAGGGTTCCGCACCAATATCTATAAAAACGAGCAAAAAATATCACGTTTGTTGTATGGGAGCCCCCTTAAATATTTCAGACAGACGGACAGCAGAGCCTCAGTAATAGGGTCCCGTTTTACCCTTTGGGTACGGAACCCTAAAAATGCTCTGGGTTTCATTTCTTTATTTGTAACAGTATTTATTTATGTACTAACGAAAGCTTTTAATTTTCTGTTAGTAAGCAAAATATTTTTATAGAATTATGATAAATCACCACATTTTCTGCGTGATTAATTCTAGGTAGGTATATTAATAATGTTCAACACTGCAAAATATCAAATTACATATTCTCAAATGTATGTTAATCGCGTCGAATACATCAAGTGTTTACCGATCCGATTGAAACACGAGAATCGATCTCGAAGACACTACATGCCGACGATCGAGATCTGTGCACACATCGAACGATTTAATCGATTAATATCGAGTGCTGCGCAAATCTCAATTATAATGCTGTAGTACTATTGTAACAATGCATGTAAATAATTCTGTGCTTAACCATAAAATAACACTATTGCTATTTTAATTTTTAAGCAATATCAATCAATAAAGTATGAATACCATCAGGTGTACCCGAATCACCAACATGTACCTAAGTTCCGATTTTTGTGTTTATTGAGTTTAAATGTTCATTCCATATCCTTCCTTCTAAACAAACCCAATGAAAACTGGAGGCACCAAATTTTAAAACGTTTACCCATTTTGAGTTTATCTCCTCTACAAGGCGAAAAAAGTATTTTATTACACTCATTACATTCCTTCACAGTAGGGTAACCTTTAAGACTACTTACCCAAAAGTCTAGGCTGCAACCAAATGAATAATAAACCAAAATCAACTAGCTTTCACTCGATTGGACCAGCCCCCTAACCATGAACTCTTAAAACAATCTCAAAGTTGTCAAATCTCTCAATTTGGTACGTCATTTCATACAAAATTTGACAGAAATGATAATGTTTGACAGATTTGTGATTGTTTTAACAGTTCATGGTTAGGGCCCTGATCGCATTTACACATAAACCTAGTGTTATGATTATGTCTTCGAATCGTTTGCTGTCAGCCAGTGTTTTACAGGTCGTTAAAGCAAGATTACGGACCCACTGCCTATCAATGTTTGAATGGGAAATAGTGATTTTATAGCCTAGGGTTGCTTGATGTAGTTCCGTGTACCAAATAACTCCTTCATCTTCTGTCGCATTAATAGCAGTTAAAAATAGACTGCTTTTTTTTGATCCACCGAGAATTTGGAAACCTCTACGTTGTTTTGATGTATCGCCCGAGGTCCTAACTCATTAGTCTATAGCAGCAGCCAAGCTGCCATGGTTGTTTGTGCTCAAGGGGCAGCTGGTAAGAAACTCCGTTTTAATTGCTTAGAACAGCTAACCAATTTTTTTAGAGAACTGAGATAAATCTGGTCATATGTACTTAGGTAAAAAGGATAATTAAATATTATCACGCTCTAAGTCATAGATATTGCAATATTTGCAGGTTATGGCAATTTTAAGTGAAATTAGTCAACACTGTTTGACTAATTTCACTAAAATACCTCTGACCGGTTCCATATTTTGACTGTCAAAAATCACGAAATTTGAAAATGTTTTGCCAGTATTAACAGTACAGTAAGGCTTATCCATCTGTCTTAGATAAAGATTGTTCTTAGCTTTAATTGACAATGTATGGATCATTTAGCGGCTTGTATAAATTGCATAACAAATAACAGTATTCTTGATTAACATTTTCGAATTCTTTGTTCGTCAAACATTAATATTCTGATACCCTTTCTAGATTTGTGCAAATATTAACATCTTGAAATATCACGTTTCCCACATACATTCTCAGTTAAATTGTCTTCATTTTCCTATACAAATAATACTCGGGTAATTAAGATTCAGATATCGCGTCGGTTGCAAAGCTCTCATTAAAATTAAACAGAAAAAATATTAAACAGAAACATTGTAACAAAAGCAATTCAGTGGATTACAATCTAAATGAGGAAAATGCGTGGTCAAAAAAGGCAACGATATTTTTCATTCAGTGTACGTGCACGAAACGGTTCAATAGTAGCCATGTCAATATTTTGAAAGCCTATTGTATTTTAAAAAATACCGTTCAGGTGCAAGTTGAAATTAAGGTTCCGTGCGACTGTATTTCCATTAATTTTCCTTTCATTAAGTTCGGGATTCTTAGTGTGAATCCGAATGCGATTTATTAAAATAAAAATTGGCTAATTACAAGACACATGATTTTAGACTGCCTAAGATATAAATCGAACCCTGTCCATAATCGAAAGACTACTTTATCAAGTGAGATGCAGATGACACGTTTGTGTCATTACGTCTATAAGTTATTACTCATCAAATAACAGTCAAAACAATCATCATCATCATTTCACGGGAAGTCCACTGCTGAACATAAACCTCCCCCAGTGACTTCCAGATTAACCAGATTAGTCAAAACATTGAACTTACTTATCTTATTATGCGCGAAAATTGCCTTTCTGGTTTTGGTGTACCTAACCAAGGTTTTCCTCAAACTAGTATGTAATTCGGGTCATTGACCCAGCGGAAAACTAATAAAACTTTATACGTCGTCCAAATACAAAATATACCGATCGTAGGTATACCTATTTACACTTAATATATGTAACGTGAAACTTGAAACGTGAATATCTATTTTTTATCACCACGCCCGACCTTATGGGCGAACTTTCAATAAAGAGCGGAAAACTTGCGACTCCTAAAAGGACATTCTGTTTAATGTGGCCCTTAGTATAATATTCCGAGTTTTCCGATACTTTTACAGAGCAAATTTTATGCTTGTGTAAGTTGCTTAATGTTTTATAGATTCCAAAACGATTTTTCTGTTTCGACAAGTTTATTGGTTGGTATTTATTCATCAGCAACAAAAATGACAACTTCATATGGCCGAATTACAATTTACAAGTTATTTGCTTAGTTTGGAGGTATATAATTATTTATGTACAAGTCTAGTACCTAATGAAAATTGCCAGCAGACCTCACTTATTCCTGTATTTAAAAGGTAGGCGATTTCAAAAAGTCCTTTCACCCTTTCTCCTACTTTCCGAGGTACATCTGTTCCAGTGACCGGCACTCTACAACTTCTTGGCATGGAGTTGTCCTCGGACCTCAACTTTGGCACCACCATCGAGTCTAAGGCTCAAATTGCAGCTAGAAAGTTGGGCGTCCTGAATAAAGTCAAGCGGTACTTCATGCCTGGACAGCTTTTAACTCTTTACAAAGCCCAAGTCCGATCTTGCATGGAGTACTGCTGCCACCTTTGGGACGGCTCGGCGAAATACCAACTTGCTGCACTTGACTCGGTGGAACGCAGAGCCAAGAGAATAATAGGCGATAAAAAACTGGTGGCGTCCAAGCTGCACAGCCTGGCTCACCGCCGCAAGGTTGCTTGCCTATCGGTCTTCTATAGATTGTACTTCGGAGAGTGTGCTCATGAGCTGCATGAACTCATACCACCGTCACCTTTCTTCCATCGGACATCCAGACGCACGGCCGGCTACCATCCGTTCTTAGTTGATATACCCATAACCCGCACTAAGCGCTTCTCATCATCTTTTATAATGCGCACAGCTAAGGATTGGAATTCCCTGCCTGCGTCTGTATTTCCGAGTGCATATAACCTGACTCTCTTTAAGTCCAGAGTGAATAGGCATCTTCTGGGCAAGCTCGCTCTATCGTAGATCCCATCTATGCTCTAGAGCAAGATTGGGGTCAAGAGTAAGCCCATCTCAAATAAAAAAATAAAAAAAATAAAAAGTCCTTAATTATGTAAGTGTTCGGCTCGCTGGTCAGCTACTTATTATAATACCTACTAAATAATCGTCACCATAGTATTTTTGTTTAGTTGTCCAAAATTGGTACAAAATTGGTTGTTTAAAGTTGATATAGGTTATGCAATTATACCTAAATGTAGTTTGGTCCTTATAAAATTTTATTTGCACAGTTACACCTTATTTGCCTATTTTGCTAAAGGTTCAACAAATAAAACTTTACGCAAATTAACTAATAACGTTTTATTTGGGTCATTGCTGACATTACGACGTATAACGACGTAACTTTCGTACACTGTGTACATTTGTGAATTTTATGTTTAGAATAATAAGCAATTTCCAGAAAAAATATTTATTTAGTTTAGTAAAATTTGCTGCGTATCCAACCGAGAGCTCCAAAATTATTCCATGTAAAAAATCTACAGTACAGTCAGTAAAATATTTTTGGCGATATTGGAGCTGAAATAATTTGTTGTGAAAATTAAATTTCACCACGACTAATTGATGTAACAGTACAATGGGCTTATTGTAGTGTTGCATGTAACATAATGGTAACATCAACCAATGAAGCCCCTTTAGTGAATCCATTAGACACGTGCGTGTAGGGTGACTATAATACTTAAAAAGATTAGGACATTAAATTGTTTCACTGTAATTACAAAAATAGGTAATCTGTTTTAATAACAATAGATTTATATTCAGAAGATAAGGAAGGAACTCAAAGTTTGCCTTATGTTAGCCGCGTAATAATAAAATTCCCATAATAGGTATCTTGTTTCCGTGGCCTGATGGAATTTGATAAATAAGGTTAAAGTTAATAAACTTTTGTTTTAAACGGTTAAGATGTTGATGTCACTGTAAAAGATCTTGTATAATAGTATTTTTTTTTAAACATACATTTTCCAGATAATCATTTTAAGCTTCTGCGAGAAGGAACTTCTGTTTTTGTGTGTATGTGTGTATTTCGATGATATATATATATAGGGTTATAATAATTATTATTACCTCTAGAGAAGAATAGGGAGGACTACGGCAGACACTCGCCAGAAATGATAAAATAAAATAATTTATTGCACATAAATATGATTGAATTGAAAGTTTAATTATCTTAAATGGTACCTACAAAGTAATCTACAGCTCTTTAATCTAGTTTAGTTCTTTGTTTTACACCTAATTTGCAATAAACTCATTTGAATATAAATTGGAGAAATTAATTTGCAACACAAATCACAGACACCCTACACAATGCGATACTAGGCAATAAAGCCCGCGTTGAGTGTTTGAGAAAAGAAAAAGGCTTTCAGTGCTTTTAAGTAAAAGTTCATTTTCAGTGTTTTTAACAAGGTTGGGTTTTTCTCGTTTTTAATTTGATACTTTACGGGATCATAAAACAGAGGCAAGTTGTAAAAACAACCATCAATTTTCAGTTACTTTATTTATATGGCTGTAATACTGGGTTACATTATGCTGAGATTACTTTTTGAGGAAATAATAAAGGCCAACGAAAGAGCAGTTTGAGTTTTCGCAATTTGAACAATACTTATTTTATGTTTCTCATAAGGCCCAGGTAGCTTGAGCTTTAAATTTACAAATTGCAATGCACCCTTTTTGTTTTAATTTAGTATAATAAAGTAATTACTTTTAAACTTTCGCGTTGCATAATTTAAACTCAATGAAACGGGAATCATAATTTAGGCACAAAATGTTACCTCTTGTGCCTGATGTTTCGATCGGGTTACACCGACCGTGGTCACAGGCTGACTCGAACAGCGATGTCTTCACTCCGTATGAGAGGCAGATTCCTTATCCACCCTCTTAATATTATTTTTACGCCAAGTACCGTCACACACTACACTCACTGTGTCCCTATTTTGCACACTTAATACGCGACCACTTGGATTTTCACAATAGACAGACAGACGGACGGATATAAAATTATATAAAGGTTTTTTTTTCCTTTTGAGGCACAGATCCTTAAAAAAACAATGGTCAGCCTATCAATTTAGTGTATAAAAAAATTGCAGCTCTTGAAAAAAAAAACACTGTTTGTGCACAATTCATTAAAGTGATATGATATGATATGATATGCTTATTATAGTCACACTTAACGCTATACTAGAATATTATCGAAATCTATTAAAGACAAAATAAACCCAATGTCACCTAGGTATATAAAATTACAAGCAACCGCTGATACATTTCCCTAGCAAACTGCGAAAGCAGAAAACATACAAAATAAGTGGTCTCGTTTAGATATTGTTTGTTCACTTTTCCGAGCCGGATAAAAGCGTTTTCCGGGTTGTAACCGGGCAAAATATTAGCTTAGAAACAAATGCTGGGGAGCGTGACATGTTCGAAAATCAATGTATAATTTCAATGACAGACGATCTACTGATTTGGGGGATTTTTTAGAGCCTCTAAGAACTCTGTGACTACGGGTTTTAATTAAAAAGGTCGTACCTATCTATTTTTGTACACTATTGTGTATGCATGTCAATGTTGTTGTAAATATACATTGTTAGTAAACTCGTTTGAACTTGAAATAGCTCTACACCAAGTTTAATAAATGGATAATGTTATTTAAAATGTTGTAAATATTTAACATATTCCGATAATTGGTAATAAAAGGCAAGGCTTTTGGCATTAAGTTCGCCATTTGTACCACATGTGTTTTGTCTGTGCAATAAAGTTTAAATAAATAAAAGGTGACCGAGTTTGTTGCGCCGCTTCTTCTCATCACCAGCCGATATGTTGTCCCGAAGCGGTGGTAGGGCTAAGTTATATGTTGGGATTTGTATAAGTGCCCGGAAGAGGGCCTTTATACAGAGATACAAGATAAATAATTACATATCATTTCATTTCAATTATACACTTTATTTGACTGACTAATCTTCAGTCTTAATTTAAATCTAGTATATTTATTACTACCTCTTACCTACAAAGTGTGACTAACTATAAACTGTATGACAATGCATTTTTTGTCACAGTCTAGAAAATTGTATACCCTGACAGTGACAAAACACTGTCAATGCCTTTAGACACGTGTTCTAAACAGTTAAACACTACCTACTTCGTCAACGTTCAGTTCATTGACACTGTATTGAATACAAATCTTTGGTATCATAGTACAATCCTTTTCAGACCGTAATATTTAACAAACCTTGCCTAACTACAGAACTAGCCAAAATATTTGACTTTATTACAAACAGACTTACCAGTATTTACGAACTCACGCGGTCAGCATAACAAAAGGAATAAAGAATTCACGTATCTCCAGCATACTCATATCATAAGAAGATTATATACTCAGCCGAATCACAAGCTACATTCCCAGGTTGTCATAAACGTGTATGCGTAATAAAATGTCGAGCTACACAAAAGAGATTCTTATAGTAGCCTCACAACACTCCAAGCTCGAGAGCTGGTGGCATTTTGGTTGTATCAGTGTCCTAACTAAACAAATGGTTCTTTTTTTGCCCGTCTACAAATTAAATTCTTTGGACTATCAAATTTTGAACTGGAAACAAAAGATTAGTCTTCATTATTCTTCTTGTAAATGTTTTTATGTGAATTGGTTTTATCGTCTTTGTAATTATATATGAATGCTAAATTTGATATTTAAGTTAGGCGGGCGATCGTACTCTTTTGCGCTCTTTAGGGAAGGCTTACGTCCAGCCGTGGACTGCAATAGGCCGAATAGATGAAGAATGACAGAGGCTAGACAGTTTAAAGCTGTCTCCTTTTTATTTACTGCTTTTTATCTTTAGGGCTTTGTTTAGTTACTGCTATCATTGTCACTATTATTGTTGTGTTGAATATATTTAATTCTGGAGAACACAATGTTTTATCAAGAAAGAGTACCTACATCGTCACTTAAAACCATATCTTGAAATCAAAACATTATACTTTTGGAAGGTCCCTTTTGGTTTTATCTAATTAATATATATATTTTTAAAACTTTATTACACAATCTTATAAAAAGTGTACAAAAGATGGGCTTAATAGATACTAGAAGCATTTTTTGCTAGTCAACCACTAGTAAAGGCCATGCAATAATACAAAATAAATACAAGATCGAGAAAAAAATACATTACGTTATTGCAACGAATAAATTATATTTAACTTTAAAATATACTATATATATTATATAAATATAGACATGCTCTTATCACTGATGCTCATTGCATTACTACGCCTATTGGACCTACCTACCTATTTCTATTATATGAGCTACGTAATATAGATTCTATTTTACGACGAAATGAAAAATAAACAAAGAAAAGAAAATTACAGCCCCTACCGCAAAGATACTCATAAAATATAATGAAATTTACAAAATTAATTCATCTGTAAAATTAACTCCTGTCGATGGATACTGGAAATATAGTTATTTTTAGCTTAAACAAAGGTAAAACCTTCTCGATATCGTTTTAAATCTATAGGTAACAAAAACCGATAATTAAAGTGATTGAAATAAAATTATTTATTCTGTTATATGCCCTCTTCCGGGCACTTATACACGCCCCAATTTGTGATTTTATGATTGTAGATTTAGTAAAAACAAGGACAAACTAGCTACTTCGAGAACAATGTTCCGTACCCAAAGGGTAAAACGGGACCCATTACTAAGACTGCGCTGTCTGTCTGTCCGTCTGTCTTTCTTGTCTGTTTGTCTGTAACCATCTGATCTGTTCTGGCTGTATCTCATAAACCGTGATAGTTAGACGGTTGAAATTTTCACAGATGATTTATTTCTGTTGCCGCTATAACAACAAATACTAAAAACCAGAATATAATCAATATTTAAGGAGGCTACCATACAACTAACGTGATTTTTTATTGCTCGTTTTTATAGATAATGGTGCGGAACCCTTCGTGTGCGGGGCCGACTCGCACTTGGCCGGTTTTTTTTTCTTACGATTTTGGTGTCGATCTCATAGTCAAAGTTGTTTGTATTCTCATAAATTTGCCTTCATTAATATTGAGATAGACCGTATCAATTACTAAATTACTAAAATATTGCGACATACAGGATAAGAAATAAAATAATCAGTTAAAAGTATGTTAAAAGCAATAACGAATGTTACAAGCACAACCTCAGTTAAATACTAGTATATATCAGATTGGTATCATCACGTGATTTTATAATCTAACAACGTATTGAGTACACGGTGTTCTATTCAAATAGTTGCTCAAGTTCAGTCGTGTCCCAAAGTAATTGTTCCTTGATAACTAACGCCTTATTGTACGAAGGACAATGTAACCGAAAACGGTTATTGGGATCTTCAAAACGTGGTAACTTGTTTCTGATGGCTGTACAGGCATGATGATGAGACTTCAGAATGTTCGTAAGCAATTAAGGTGCCTGCGGCATCTAATGTTATCGAACGGAATTGGTAAAGTCGGTGTTGGGTATAAACTTTTGTATTCATCTGTTTCGCTTACAATTTGAGGGAGGGCGGGCGGTGCTCTTTGCTTTTGCTTGTATTGTCCTCGGAGTATGAGTTGCAGCTGGTAATTGGGGTAATTGGAGTTCCTATGGCGGCGTAACTGAGCGAAAATTGTAAGCAAAATAATTAATAGTTCATAATTACAAGTTGTAAAGCATGATTCTCGTTTAACTCATTGTCCGTCAAAATATTTTAGTTTTTTGATAAACCTGATAACGATTCTAAAAGCAACAACGTAATAAAAACGTAAGAGATCTGAAAAAGACTACGCAATAAATACAAGAGTAATAAAAATATCATTCTGCCGTAGACGTCTCGCGTCCTCAGAGGAGTAACCAACCTTGATATTGAACACTGAGATCGGAAATAGAACCTTGACATAGGTAAGGGGGAGGCCACACTCATTGATTTTCAATGCGGTTTGTTTGTAGCACCTGTAAAATCTTCAGTGTAATAATAGCTTAAGGCACCGCATGCAGATAAAATTGTTTATTCGCAATCTTGAAACCGCTTTTCTTTTCATCGTTATTATGGTTAAGTGTTTTTTTTAGTATAAAGCACTGACATCTTAAAATAAAATTTGTATACTGGATGACTTTTTTTACCGTCCGGAAAAAATAACTGTGTATTCTGTACCTAAAACTATGTGATATTATGTGAGTGTGTTTATAAAATACAACAGATTTTATAAATTTTGGAATGTCCAAAAAAATGCATAAACATAGAATACATCAGTGAATATGCGTTTAAGTTTTGGTCGGTTTCATATTTTCATTATTATTTTACCAATATTTTTTTTAAATGTTCAGTTAGTCAAAATAAACTCAGAATTTAATGGTTATGAGGATAAATAGTTGATAGAAATAAAATAAAAAAAATAAACTTTTTTTATTACTTTTTTTTATTATCATGTCATCATCACCTATATCCTTTACCTATCTCACACATTTATTTTCTTGACGGTAAAAAAAGTCATCCAGTATAACCTCATACATGTATAGAAAGCTGCATGCAGATTGATTTGACTTAACATAGAAATGTTTTTGCGTAAAAACATTGCTGAGTTATTCGACCGATTACAATGAAAATAATTATTTGGCAGTGACGGATTTTTTGGACATTATCAAAATATTGACTATTTTGCGCTTACCTATAGCTGAAAATGGATCCGAGTTAACCGTATTATAACCACGCGGTTTACGGTTAAAACTCCAACTTACAGCATAAAACTTGGTGAATATCAATTTTATGCCTATTATATCATTTTTATTGACGTCAAAGTTAATATTCACAAGAGATTACATTATGTCCGTGTGAATGATTTATTCCTTCAGTCACCGATTATAATATTTATTTCAGTTGTGCTTATGACCTAAATATTATTTACCGGATGATGTCAACTTCTTTCATTTCACTATAACTTTAGCTTGTGATAAATTCAATACATTTATTACATTCTTTAATATACCGGTGTGATGAAATAGGTCGCCAGATAAAAATATTATTGAATACTATGTTGCTTGATAGAATTTTGGGTGGCCTGTATTCCAAAATTGTATTTGCAGATTAGTTTAATACGTTTTCAAGAGAGGCAAATATCATTCGATGCAAGTTTGTATTTACTTTTATTAATATTTTTAAAATACAATATATTCGCATATACATATTAGATTCGAGAGTTCAAAATGCCTATTTTGGGTCTCTAAACTAGGTCTGAAGTTTCTTAACGTAGTGTGGAACGCCCCCCCGGCTCGATGGACCGATGACCTGAAGAAGGCAGCTGGCAGCGACTGGATGCAAAGGGCGGGAGATCGTGCGCTGTGGCGCTCCTTGGGGGAGGCCTATGTCCAGCAGTGGACTGCAACAGGCTGATATGATGATGATGATGATGAAGTTTCTTCCTTCTCCTTTCTAATAAGGTATAGGTTAGATAACTATAATTGCAATATCTAATAATGAACGAACAAACGAAGCGTTGTGACGTTTGTTTCTGTCCCATATCTTATTATTTGCAAGCAAAGCTGCGTGTAAAAACTTAATTAAAGATACAATACTATTCAGATAAAAATCAGGCATCACAACCTGGACGCTCAAAGACGCTATTAAAAGTTTCAGGCGCGTGTGTTAACAGTAATAAAAAATCGGCAAAGTGCGAATCGGATTCACCTACCGAGGGTTTACATACCACAGTTTTGCTTAACGTAACCCGGTACAGATTCTAGTGAATGTGTTGCAAATGTTTATCGACCCATTTTCCGTCGCTTGGATGTTGGCACCACTCTTATTATACTCTGCTCCTTGTCCGAATACTTTACATGTAGTAGCGCTGAAGGCCCAGCGCCAAGTCACTGATTTCAAAGCCTTAAAAAAAAACTTTGACTTCTCTCTCTTCTGACAGCTGTCTGACAAGTCATTACGCTTTCAGTGCACGCGCCGGTCACTATTATCTCTCGATTAGAATAAAATACGACTAAATATCGTGTTTTTACAACAAAATGTTTGTGGAAATTATGATAGTGAAGTGTTTGAAGTGAAGATGTGGTCTCGCCACCTAATACGTGTGGTTTATGAAAGAAAAGCAGCTGGTCAGCACCGACAATAACAAATGAGGTTTTTTAAACTTAATTACCCTTCCTTTAGGCATCTCAAGGATGCATCACAGGATTCATGGTATGTAATTGATATTTACTAAGTTAAGATGGAAAAGCATAACATGTTTTTTACAAAGATTTATTGGCTTTGTAATTACAACGCCAAAGAGGTTATGTTTATTTTTTTTTCTGTACGTTCATAAACAACTTCCGGTTTAGATTCGTAGATCGGATACTTACCTGTTATTTTATATTATAGACTAAAAATAATTTCTGGGCTTATCTAACTATACCCTAATGCTCATTCCAGACGAAGATATACTACCAGAAGAATTTCTTTTGGCACTGGGAAGTGAAGGTGAGGAGAAAAAAGAAACGGGACACCCTTTAAGACCAGAACTCGCCTTGCGGTGGTCAAGAATTTTAACAAATGGACTGGGCAAAGAAGCCAAAGACCAGATATTACTCAAGTACCCAATGCCAGAAAATTTGCCTGATGCGATAGCACCAATCATGAACCCAGAAATTCTTTGCTCACTCACAGAACCGACAGTGAAGCGAGATAAAAGAATAATGGCGAGACAGAATGTCACAGGCAAACTGATGGCCTGTTTAGGCAAGGCCCTAACAAGTCTCCTAAAAGGAGACGTTAACTCAAAGTCTCTAATCGAAGAGATCAATGATGCAGCTAAGTTAGCAGCAGAGACATTTTATCAGGACTCGACATCCAGAAAATTTTTTGCTCTAGCTGGAGCAAAGCAGACCGTAAAGGAGGCAGTCAGATTTGAGAAACCCGATGGACTGCTATTTGGAAAAAATTGTGCAGAGAAAATTAAAACAGCAGAGGCCATTCAGAAGACAGGTTCTCAGATCAAGAGCACTGACTCAACAACAAAAGCTCCCACAAAACCACAACTATCATCTGTAAAGAAAACGGGAAACTGGAGGGGCCCGCCACAACAAAATCGTCGAGGCCGCGGCGGGCACCATCAACAGTCAAGGAAACCATATGGCCAGCCTCACCATTACCAGAGGGAGCAGAACCGTCAAACCCGATTCAAGAACAACTACCGCCGTTAGACTCACAGGTACACGCTGGTAGGCTTAAATATTTTATAAATAACTGGCATAAAATTACCAATGACCAGGTAATACTAAATTGGATACAAGGGTATGAAATCCCGTTTGCTCAAACACCCCCACCATCTCAAACTGCAACCCAACATTGGTCCAAAAAAGAGTCTGATATAATAACATTAGAAATAGAATAGTTGTTAGCTTTGGGTGCAATTTCTACCTGCTCATACTGTCCAGGTCAATTCATATCCCCAATCTTTCTTATACCTAAACCAAATGGCACTAACAGATTTATTTTAAACTTGAAGAAACTAAACCAGTACATTCAAACAGAACATTTTAAATTAGAAGATATTAGAACAGCATGTAAACTAATTTATAAAGATTGTTACATGGCAAAAATTGACTTAAAAGAAGCATACTATTCTGTTCCTATGTCAGGAAATTCAAAAAAATACCTTAGATTCTTTTTTAATGGACAATTATATGAGTTTAATGCTCTACGGTATGGTCTTTGTTCAGCTCCATATGTGTTCACTAAACTTATTAAACCAATTAGCACATATCTTCGAAGCCATGATGTGACATTAACATGTTATCTCGATGACAGTTTGTATTTTGCAGATTCAGAAACACAATGTCAGAAATATGTTGAGCTGGCTCTTAAATTATTACAAGATTTAGGGTTTATAATTAACTTTAAAAAATGTATACTGTCACCGAGTAAAACTTGTAAATATCTGGGCTACATACTAGATTCAACAAACCTGACCTTATCGGTCCCGGAATCAAAACAAATATCTATAAAAGGAAAAATTAAAAATATAAAACAAAAAACTCACTGCAGTATTAGAGAATTCTCCCAACTATTAGGCTTACTAAACTCTATGTGTCCAGCAGTCCCATATGGTTTGGTATATACTAAGATACTAGAAAGATATAAGTACTTGGCTCTGTTAAGAACACATGAAAATTACAATGAAATAATGTCCCTACCCAAGGCCATAAAACCTGAGCTAGATTGGTGGTGTAAAAATATTAACAAACCCAACCACATCAAATTACATGTATTTGACCTAGAAATTCACACAGATGCTTCACTCACCGGTTGGGGGGCTGTATGTCAAAATGAAAGAACCTCGGGCTCATGGTCACAAACTGAGACAAAATTTCACATTAGCTATTTAGAGCTAAAAGCAGCCTTCTTAGGACTCAAATGTTTTGCTAAATCCAGGAGCAACTGTGAGATTCTGTTAAGAATAGACAACACAACAGCAGTAGCTTACATAAATAAAATGGGAGGCATTCAATTTCCACACCTCAATAGTATTACTAGAGATATTTGGAAATGGTGCGAAAATCGAAATATATGGGTCTATGCTTCATATATTAACTCTAAAGACAACTTTGAGGCAGACAAAGAGTCTAGAAGGGTAAATATAGAATGGGAACTTAACAACAAAGCTTATGCAAAAATTGTAAAGAAATTCGGCTCCCCAGACATTGATTTGTTTGCCTCAAGGATTAATAATAAATGTCATAGATTTGTCGCGTGGAAATGCGACCCAGAGGCCGTTGCAATCGACGCTTTTACTCTGAATTGGGAACACATGTTCTTTTACGCCTTCCCTCCCTTTTCTCTTGTGTTAAAATGCATACATAAAATTCGAATAGATAAAGCCACGGGCATATTAGTGGTTCCCTAATGGCCGTCCCAGCCATGGTTTCCCCTTCTTAAGTCTCTTGTGATTGGAGAGCTTCTAATATTCAAACCTAACAAAGATTTACTATCTTCCCCTTTCAGGAGGAGCCACCCTCTCCACCACCAGCTTACCCTGGCGGCAGGTTTGTTATCCGGGAAGCCTATGTGAGACGGGGAACTCCATCTTCTGCCCTTAATCTACTAGAAAACTCCCTCTCAAACAACTCAATTAAACAATATGACTCGTCCCTAAAATTATGGTGGGAATTTTGTGTCAAACACAATCGATATATAATAGATATCTATTCTGCATCGGTACCATTCATTCTTAAATTTTTGAGCGAGTGCTTTGATGGAGGAGCATCATATGGCACATTAAATACAACAAGATCAGCACTATCCTTAATAATAGGGCCAAGAATAGGAGCCGATGATAGAATAAAAAGATTTATGAAAGGTGTTTTTAGATTGAAGCCTCCGACCCCAAAATACAATGTAACCTGGGATCCCGGAGTAGTGTTAAACCATTTGGCCACTTATCCAATGGTAGATATTCCCTTAGAAAAAATGACTAAAAAACTAGTCACGATCCTGGCTTTAGCCACAGGTCACAGAGTGCAAACTCTGTCGCTTATTACTTTAAATAACATTACTTTTAATAACCAAGTTGCCCAAATATTCATACCTAATATAATTAAAACATCAAAAAAGGCAAGTCTTCAGCCAACACTTTATTTAAAAACGTTTGAAGAAAAAATTGAGATTTGTCCAGTCACTACCCTAAAGTTTTATATTAAAATCACAAATCAAATAAAAAAAAATCATAATCAATTAATATTGTCACACAAAAAACCTCACCACCCAGCATCCTCCCAAACCATAAGTCGTTGGATAAAACAAACTTTAAAGGATGCTGGTATAGACACAAATATCTTTTCTGCACATAGCACCAGACACGCCTCTACATCCGCGGCTCTCAGATCTGGTATAAGCATAGACCAAATTCAAAAGACTGCAGGATGGTCAAATAACTCTTTGACCTTCGCAAAGCACTATAATAGACCAGTCACACAAAACCCAACAAGTTTTAGTGAGGCCATATGTGGCACTGTTGATTAAGGTTATAGATTTATAGAATAATCCGTAAAATACTTTAAAATTTTAGATTCATTTTAATGTTATGTATGATAATATGCAACGATAATGTTCTATAATTTGTTTTGATTTTATTTTTATTTTTTTTAGTACGCAATTAATAAAAGTTATTTTAAATTTACTAAAAAACTAAGAAATTTTATTTACAACCCTAGCTTTAAACAGCTACATGTAAAGTATTCGGACAAGGAGCAGAGTATAATTATTAGATTAAACGAACTTACCTTAAGTGAAGTTCTATCTTAATTATACGAAGCTCCTTGTCCGACATGACGATCCCTATCCCTCCCTGTAATACATAAAAGTATTAACCCAAATTAGGTTGTTCATAAATAAATGACTTTAAACGTAATGACATGTCAGACAGCTGTCAGAAGAGAGAGATGTCAAAGTTTTTTTTTAAGGCTTTGAAATCAGTGACTTGGCGCTGGGCCTTCAGCGCTACTACATGTAAAGTATTCGGACAAGGAGCTTCGTATAATTAAGATAGAACTTCACTTAAGGTAAGTTCGTTTAATCTAATAATTATTTTAAGACATATATTTTTTAAACTAACACCGTATTTTAGGCCTGATAACCTTGTACATCATTCATTCATCATTTATGAGAATAATCCAATTTTCGATTGATTATTGCTCGTTTGCGTTTCAGTAACATTCTGTTCGGTATCGTCATACAAATTATAAGGAATATAATATGCGTTTTGTCGGTTCATAAAAAGTATGTCAATTGATTGGTAGTGTCAACAAGCCTATTGCGAACTTTTTTCATATCTTTATTTACTTGTTATTATATGATTACGAGAGTTATACCGATTTTTAAAGTAATATAAATTACAAGAATTATGTTTCTATTTACAGAACGTAGCATGCGGTGATAGTTCTTTTAACAACCTTACTCAACAATTTTCATTACTTATTATTTTATTAGGACTTCTTCTTTACTTTTCTTATGTCAACGCAAAGTACTCTACCGTACATGTTTTGATGAGTTAGTTTGCATGTATCAAAATATGTGACATGAATTGCCGTATCTATTGATTGCGTATTTTGATATTTCACCGAAAAAGGGTTTTGACAGACGATAAATGAAGCATAATAAGGGTTTATTTTTTGTACTTTCAAAGTACGAAACCCTAAAAAGAAATAAGAAATATAAATCAAGTAGCGAAAGAAAAGTAAACCACAATTCCAGACCCAAGTCACGTATTAGATCAAGATAGAAGTTCAAAGTTAGTAGTAAGTAGGTACCTACTGTGAAATCTGACTACATATTTTCAACTTGAAAATTGTACTATATAACATAAAAAATACAGTAGGCTTAAAAGTAAGCTGAGACTTGTCACTAATTGATGCCAGTGAATTTTTGCCTAGCTCATTAGTATATGACAACTTTCTGAATAGGTAACAATGTTACTCAAAGGCCAATTCTAGTAATTTAAAAGTAGTAATAATCCGGTATCGATCCTGTTCCACTAACATCATTAACCTCTCAAATGGTATTCTCGTACACTAGATAGAATGACAATGTCAAATTGACATATTAATCCAAAGTGATAGTAATCGCATTATATTAAAAGTTCCCAATGAATGACAATTACGTCCCTCAGGTTTTTATTTGTTCTTATCCAAAAATTATCTAATTGGGTCTACACTCTACAGTCTGTTAGGTTATGATGTGCTAAGAAATGCTATGGTGAAGTCAGTTATGATAACTAATATTTTAAAAAATTTCATTTCCATACTAAACTCAATTACCTACTTAGACTCGGTTTTGTATGAAAAACATATTTTAAATGACGAACTTAAATATTGGACTTATGTGTATGCATATGTGACGACTTTATAGGGTCATAACCTAACCGGATTTCAATAGTTAATGTTTATTATATACATTATAAACATAATCAGTCCACGTAAATCCACTGCTGGACACGGGCCTCTTATTGAGCCCAGTACAGTACAGTAAGCTCATTCTGTAATGTTTGTTACATAACAGAATGAGCTTACTGTAACACCTACTTAATATGATGACACAAAAGATTTTTTGGACAACAAAGTTTTAATAACTTTGTTGAATATCTTACGGTCCGTGCTCATTCGTAGATTCAATCTGATTTTCGAGACTATATTTTATTCAGTGTACGCAAGTTTTGATATCCAAGTTTTATATTAAGATAGGTATTGCGTGCGGCCTAAATATTTTTTTTTTTTTTTTTTTTACTTGAGATGGGCTTACTCTTGACCCCAATCTTGCTCTAGAGCATAGATGGGATCTATGATGGAGCGAGCTTGCCCAGAAGATGCCTATTCACTCTGGACTTAAAGAGAGTCAGGTTATATGCACTCGGAAATACAGACGCAGGCAGGAAATTCCAATCTTTAGCTGTGCGCATGATAAAAGATGATGAGAAGCGCTTAGTGCGGATTATGGGTATATCAACTAAGAACGGATGGTAGCCGGCCGTGCGTCTGGATGTCCGATGGAAGAAAGGTGACGGTGGTATGAGCTCATGCAGCTCATGAGCACACTCTTCGAAGTACAATCTGTAGAAGACCGATAGGCAAGCAACTTTGCGGCGGTGAACCAGGCTGTAAATAAGGTAGATAATAGAAAATAAATTGAATAACTTTGAGTTGGTACTGATACTATTCAGAAACTACTTCTTCTTCTCGGGAAGTTAATTATTTGTAATTCTTTTGAGAAAATAAAGTTTATAAACCGTTTTAACTTCAATACGAAGAAGGTTGTCAGTTCGCATTTTGTGGGTGTTACGCGATATACAGGGTTACATTGCAAAGGGGTGACAAATTTTCAGGGACCACTCAGAATCAGTAACTTAATCGATCTACGATATAAACGATCTAAAAAACACACTTTTTTATTACTATCTGCTGTTAAACGATGGTACGCGTGGATAATCTTGTCTCATTCTTAAAAAATACGCACCCACTATCTCTGTGCAACCTAGAACTGCAAAGTTCAATGCAAAAGGCCTACGTTTGTTTTCGCGCGCTATTGTGACTATTAGTCACAATAGCGCGCGAAAACAAACGTAGGCCTTTTCGATGTAAGGTACATTTCTAACAGCAGGAGCGTCCGCGCATATTATCAGAGGTTTAAATTGACAACAAATACCATAAGCAGTGCAGCTCTAGATCTTATTCTTGAAATTTGGCACCCCTTTGCAATGTATCCCTGTATATTATTTACATGAACCGATTTTTATCATTCCCTTTTCTTATGAAGAGTTGGTATTAGTTTATTTTTAACTAGCTGTGCCCGCAACTTCGTCTGCGTGAACTACAGGATGATTGCCATACTATTGCCATATCAAGCAAAGCTGTGGACTGCGTGAAGCATTAAGAAAAGAGTCTTTTACTAAGACTAATCAGTTATTTTATGAGTCAGTGCCAGCTATGGAGTGTTAAAATGTGTTATTCGCACTGACTCCGGATAGTACTGATTAGGTATGTTTAAGTCAATACAATTTGCATGTGTTTTAGTTTAATTTTGAAGTGTTTTTTAGTTTTATGAAACTATTTTATTTTACAAGGTTTAGTGGTTAGCCCTTTACAAAAAAAATATCATTAAGAATCTATTATCATCATCTGAATAAGTTACTTAAAGTTGACAAACAGACTCTATGCGCCTACATTTTTTGAGAATTTTCTTTGATTTCCGTGTAATTCCTCCATCAGGTCCTAACTTGGTAAAAAGGGACCACCTCGGGAGTATACTCTTTCCAACAAAAAAAGGAATTTTGACATTTCTGTTTTAATGAACGGAGTAATCGCGTAACAAACATACAAAAAAAAACATTCAGAAGAATTGAGAACCTACTCCTTTTTTGAAGTCCGTTAAAATCATAGATATAGAATGTACAAGATAGGCAAAGGCTCATTGCAAATGATACAAAAAATGTGACACGTATGTGTGTGTGTAGTAGTGTTGTTCAAGCCACAAATTTTTTATCGATAAATTGCAACCGGCATCAAATTGATTTGGCACAAGTCACAATCGCCGCGGACCTTGAAGCACCTAAAGTTAAACTTAATCTTTAAACAAAAAAGAGGTGAAAATCAGTATCACGGAAAGGATACGGGGCTTTCTGGGCTTGTATGTGTAAAGTTAAGACATGGTCGAAAAAAGGTCATATTTTTGTTATGCAAACTTCACAAGTTACTCGCAAGTTTACTCGCATTAAATCGAAAAATGAGTAATTGAATATTGTGAACAAGTTTATATAATGGAAAATAAGAAAACGGTCGTTTTAAATATGTCATCATCATCATCATCATCATCATTTCAGCCACAGGACGTCCACTGCTGAACATAGGCCTCCCCCAGTGACTCCCAGATCGGCCGGCCGGAAGCAACCTGCATCCAGCGTCGTCCTGCAACCTTTACCAGGTTGTCTGCTCAAATATTAAATATTTAACCTATTTAAAACAATTTCATATCATAATTTCACATCAACATATTCCTTATAATCACAGAGTTAATATTATACCACTTACAGTAGGTGGTTCTGTGTTCATAGAGTTGGGCATCAAACACAGGTGTCAATCGAATGAAATAAATGCACTTCAATAATCGTGACATAAAGTATGTTTTTTTAAAGTAGGTATTCTGCTTGATTGATTAATTTTGTTTTTTTTTATTTGTAATATTTTTTTAAATATATCTTTATTATTTTTGTTTTTGACGAGAAAATATTGTTACTTGTCTGTTTTTTTTAATTTTGTTCCTTATTTTCTTACCCTAATATGATGTCAAAATTATTTAATATCCTCTAAATAAATAAAAACATACTTGATGTCACAATTCTTAAAATGCTTTTATTTTATTTAACTGACACCTGTGTTTCATTCCTAACTCGAAAATAATAATAATAATATACGTCGAAAATTTCTTTTAACGAAACATCTGTCCTCAAAATGTTTACTGCAAACTGTTGACTGTTTCCGCGGAGTCCAATCTGGTCTGTTTATAACTCTTATCCACTTTTCGCGAATTTCAGGTTTAGATGGTATTCTTAAAAAAATATTTTATATTATACTAAATATTTGACTAAACTATACAGAATTGTTTTAGTCGTTTATAAACAAGTTATATTTTAGATGCCCAAAAATAAAACTAAAATCTCATAATGTAATCACAAAAAAACAGTATTGGAGTGTTTTTTTTTTGTAAACAAATATGATTAATATTTTTTAGTAATTGCTACTAATCTTCTATACCCACAAATGGCTGTCGATATTTTATCGATACTTATGACGTCACCGCTAGTTCAATCCCTAGTGTAGACATACAATTTACTATTTTACCTAATATATATTGTAATTATGTCTTTAACTACGAAATACACAAACACACACCAAACAAAGTTCATATTTTTCTGTAAAATCCAAGTTCTTTGTCGATTATAATTACGAATTAGACACAAATTTGTTTCATCAAAAAATGTATTTACCTGTGAAATGTGTATTTATTTGGGTTATATGTTCTTGTCACATCACAATTTATATTTGAACAGCACCCCATGTCTACAGAAATATTTAAATAAGTTTTCCGTTAGTAATTTTGTATATTTTAATAAAATTAATTTTGACGTTTGAAATTGAAATCATTTATAGTCAGTTAAATATTTTTTTTGTGTCACATAGGTGCATTGACATCTGTCTTTTTCTATCTTGTAGGATGCCCGCAAGGATATGATGTCTCTTTTCCACGCTTTGTCAGTCTTTAAGAGCGTAGCGAATCCTAAGTCTATGGTTAAAATATCTTTACTGTACAGAATTTGACCCGTTAAAGTAATAGATTTTTTGTTCCTTCTTATTCCATATTGGAATCAATCCTTCCAGTTTCATTTTGCCATGAGTTTTTTAGCAGGCGCGGCGAATTGAAAATGTATTTTTTTTACCGGCGACAGAATTGAATGAAACAATGCCTGATATAAGCGCATGGGTGACCTTAATCTATTTGTAAAAACAGCAAAGAAATCCGTGCAGTATCTTCGGAGATTAGCATATACATAGGAGAGACATAGAGTGTTCCCCAAAAACAATTTTGAAAATATCTTCAATGTAGGTACAGAATTCGACCTGTTACAGATTTATTATAAATAGTATAGATTTGAACAATTTACGTCTCAAGGGCAAAATAGAAGATAAACTCTGTGTATATATACAATTAATTGATATCCACACGAAATGTTAATGATTTTAATTGTGTAAAAATTAACTCAAGGATATATTTCTCTCATATGTTAACTGTCCCATAAAAATTGAACGCCTAAAATTAATAACGCTATTCCAACGTTCCGTGTCAAAATCGTTTTGCTTTCTACTAAGTATCGGTTGAAGTGTTTCGTCCTAACTAAACCGCTTACCAACCCACGTCAGGGATGTGTCAACAACCCGGAAGAATATTTGCCTTTTCGGTCCTTTTGCACGCATGAATTAATAACGAATAGTCACTTTCACCGTGATCGGGTGGTCAAATTTGTGAAGGTTTCCTTCAAAAAGATTATAGTTTGAAAACAATACTTACCTTAGCTTGTTCATTATATTTCTCAATATATTTTAATAACAAACTTTTACAATGGATATTTCTTTCTATTTAACCTAAACTTTACCGTACTAAGTTGAGCGAGAGAGAATAACGTTTGAAGAATAAACCTAGATTTATGCGTGTGTGTTATTATTCCTCTTCTTAAATCGGTCTCCATTTTAATGTTGAGTATCAGGATTTTAAATTTTATACCATTCATTACAGTCTTGAGACTTCCTCATCCTTTTTTTTTTTTTTTTCGTCAGGAAAATGCTTTACACATACCACACCGGCTGCGTGGGCAGCTGGGGGTTATGTGGGACTCCGGATCTCAGAATGAGGCCCGTTTACCCACTTAAAACCTGACGGTGTCCCGCCGATGCCATGTGAGTCGGGACCACGGGTTTCGCCATAGGCCTAGGGCCATAGGCATGCTCCGCTGTCCCAGCTCGGCTGTGGCTCGCTTATCAGCGAGCGCCACCTAGCTTAGGGGGGAGTGGAGCCCCCCCCAGTCTCCTTCGAGCGGCGCGCGGGATCACGCGCTGCGCCGTCGGGGGGATTAAGCAGACGGCAGACACCCCCGTGTCAGCCGTCTGGGGCCCATTTGTAAGAGGCAAATGAAGGTGGAAGTTCCTCCTTCGGTGCCCAGTGCGTCGTCGGCGGATAACTGGAGCGTCAGCTGAGGCTTCCCGCTCCCTCTCCGCTGCTTCCTTATGCGAGATAACAGCCTCGCAGAAAGTGAGCATCGCCATCCAAGCCTCCTCGCTGGAGACCATCCTCGCCATGATTGCCGTCAAGGAGAGATCACACCCTATGACTGCGACAAGGTCACTACGCTCCCTCGCCCAGGCCGGGAAGTCTTCCTCATCCTACCTTACCAGCTACCTTGATCAGGTAATTAGTTCATAATATCGATTAAGCTACCTGTATTCCTATGGTTAGTTCTGAGCTTTTATTACAATGCCTTGCTGTTCAACCTGCTGATTGTTCTTCAGCTGAAAGTCACTTACACTACTTTCAGCCTATTAAAAGGGCTAAGGGCTCGGCTGTATAAATACGTCGTATACGGAATTTATGTATACTTGTATTTATTAAACAACAATGAGCTAATCACTCATCTGACTAGATAGGCACATCATTAAAAAACTTACCACAAAAAAGATGAACTAGCGAACCGTAGCAACAGCATTAACATATTTTTCAATGTATAGTGTTCTAATCCCTTAACCGTTTAAAATTTATTTCCCATCAGTGAGCTTAAACAGTACTGAAAGTGAATTTCGAAGGGAGCCCTTTCGCACGCACGGCCTAGCGCCTCCATAAATTATTAGCAGCCAAAGGAAGACAAGTAATAATGCAAGGAAGTGTCGTTTTGTTTGGAGAAGGATCCGCTTACATGCCAACTGAGGTTTTATTAAGAACGGGGAAAGTGATTTTCATGTTTATGTACGCAGTGTCGTATTTTGAAATACGACGTACAAAGTATCGTTTGCGGTATAATTGCAATTTGAATTCTCTCTTGAATTAAACAAGTAACTACTTATATTATTTTTCTCATAATTTCGGCAATTATGATACAATGGGCTTTAAATATCAAAATGTAAGCTTGCACCTTACCGATATACGAACCAGATTTTGACGTAACGGTGGTAGATCTTTGATCGAGCTTTGCCTTTAATAACACCACCTTCTTATTCATTTATACAGCTTTACTGTTTTCTACTAAATAATGTTAAAATAGGTAGCTCAATTATTACTGGCACAAAAAAATACAATTCCTGCTAAAATCTATCAATCCGTTGTAAGCCTTAACAGAATCATGGCTATTAAACTCCGGTAGTTACGAAATATAGTTTTTCTAAACATGAAAGGTAAAAAGAAACAACTTTTACCAACAGTGATAATTTATTACACCAGTTACGTCATCCGATGCACACACTTAATTATCTTATCGCCAGAATGAGATCGAAAAGGCAGGCTAGAAGGACCACCAGCCCAGGTACATGAAACGTGGAACCTGCAACAGAGAGAAACCTTATTACCGCATTATACAACATATAACACCACATACAGTGCTCTGATCCTAAGGTTAGTAAAGCTTAGGCTTAGGCACTTGTGTCATAGAAACCAGAAACAACGACGGTACCACAACACCCAAACCCGAGACAATAGGGATGACGACTATTTTTTTTTCTTCGTCTATTAGGTTGATTTAAAAAAAAACATTTGAACTGTCAAAAGAAAAAATAAGATCCATTATTTTTTGATAATCTAACTGACGGACTTAATATGATTTCAATTTCATAAAACAGTCGTCATCCTTATTGTAAAAAAATCGTACGCTCTCTGCTACGGAGTCCTCAAACAATATACAATTTAAACAGATTCTAGACACTGTGGGCCAACTTCTTACTATTGTGGACTAAACCATATAAAATCATTTGTTTCTAACTAGCTGTATTTTAAAGTAAATCACTCAAATCCAACAACTTTCTGCGTCTAATTTCAAAATCTTATTTTTTTATCGCGCCCGGTCAGACGAACGTTACGTATCACCAGTCATCTCGTGACCACGACCCCTGTCACAAGGTCGAAATGTTAATTCAAATAAGTCCATAGAATTGATATGGTTTGCATAAATGCCATTGTTTAGCCAAGATTTCTGGCACTGGTGGTGGTGGTAACTGGTATTTATGCATCTTACCTTATCTGCTCGAGGTTTTTTAAAACCTGTTTATCGATAATTATCAAATTTCAATTAATTATCCCTGTTGTGTAACATGATTAATTAATAATTATTTGACAGGCTAAATTATCGAGATATGTGTATGCCTGAGGGCGGGAACATATTATAACATACAACAACATACAACACATACACCTAATAATAATGTGCTGCATACACGCATGTGTACAGAGTTGGTGCATACCAACTCTGTATGCTAATAGACCACTAATAAATTATTTGAATTGACTTTCATATTTCTATGTTGGTCTCGCAAAAGTTCCTGGATTTGATTTGAGTAAGTAGTATCTTCCATTACAAGGAAACTTCCACTAAGGACTTGTGTATAGTCTGATTTATTATAGAAACATCTGCACAATCTTCGTGAAAACGAGGACAGTCAAGAATATTTTACCGCATTCATATAATAGCTAGATACTCATACTGTTGTCTTTTATTTACGCGAACACGATACATTTAAATGAAACTAGTTTTACGGATTATTTCGCGATTTATTAACATTTTATTTAACCTGACGTTTCGAACACTTTTCAGCGTTTGTGGTCACAGGTAGACTAAGATGTTATTCGTCTTTACAATACTTGGAAAAAATTATGTAACTACCGTCACTCAGTTAATAATGGTTGGAAAATACCACCAGCATGGGATCCTGTGTTAACGAAATCCCTTTTTGCGTAGATAGGAACACAAATCAATATTAACTGAGTGACGGTATTTATATATTTTTTTCAAAATATTGTAATGACGAATAACACCTTAGTCTACGTGTGACCACGAACGCTGTAAAGTATTCGAAACGTCAGGTTAAATAAAATGTAAATAAATCGCGAAATAATCCGTAAAAGTGTTTCAGCTAGATACTCTTTATTGCACACCAAACAAAAAAGTAACAGTTGATATTTACAAGAAGATGTACAATTTAGGCCTGTCTTAACGCTAAAAGCGATCTCTTCCAGACAACCTTCAGGCAGAGGACAACTATAAAGAAAGGGGAATATACATACCTACAATTACAATATCAATAAGTATAAACTACATAAAATACCTATAAAATATAAATATTATTCATTAATTTAGGTTCCCTTCTAAAATGTTACAGTTATTGACATTAAACAGTTAAACAACACGCCATCTCCATAAAATATTACGTTTAAATTGACTAAAGATCCCGCTTACCTACGCATTTAAATATTTTTGTATACAAATACTTGTGTTTTTAATATTCATTTTATTCATATAATTAATTTTAGTTATCATTTATACATTTAATTTAAATTTCAACATTTCTCTACATTGGACTAAAACAATACTTTCCTTACTCAAAAATTTTCTTTCGACGCGAGTCGCAAGCTCGACAATGAGCTTCTCAACAACAAAGGGAATCCAATTATTAATTACGACACACGGCGCTAATTATAATTTGGGCGTTTCATGAATTTCTTAGCGTCAGATTACAATAGAGTTAGTCCTAGTAGGGTTAATTTGTTTAAGACTCAATCATAATTTCAGAATATTCATATTATACTTCAGATATTATACATGTGGGTCTAAGTATAGAACTATGTTCACTTTGTGGGAAGACAAATGACTCTTGAAATACAGTTTACACTAGTTGAAGAGGCGGCTCTGAATAAATTGTAATACCAAGTGCATGCATCAATCAAAATATTTCTTATAAAGAAATCATAATATCTTTGAATTGTAAGGTAAATTCCCAGATTTTTTTGAACTATTATTTATATGTTATTATTTTGAATATTTTTGTATAATATAAAAAATAATACTTTCTTAAATTAAATAGAAGATGGCGTGGTTTTACAACTTGTAAGTACCGAATGCCATTGCAAATACAATATAGTACCTTATTTTTAGCGACGCTATTTAAAAAAAGGTAACTCCTTGAATAGTATGCTGCATCTATCGTGCTTGAAGCAAATATTTGACTGATTGGCTTTGTTTAGGTAATCGAGCAAGAAATTATTTTGTAAAGAAGACCTGGTTAAAAAGATAACGGGTAAACATAAACCTGATTAATTATGATGTAGTACCTCTGCGAATAATCAAGGCGTAATTTCATTAAGGTTTAAAAGTTTTTAGGCTAAAATAATAAATTACTGAAATTTTCGTTTCAAGATATGAATGTTATACTTTTTCAAGATTTGTAAAAGTAATTGTGCAAAATAGATGAGCAGCCAACCTATGAACTCTAAACAGTTGGTAAGCAGTGTTGTTTTTTTACGTCAAACAATCAAGTCTATAGATTTTAACGTTCGAGACCTCCGTGACCAGGGGGGACGTGGGGTAACCAGGCCCATTTGGACCGAAACTTTACATTCAGTGTAAGTAGTCCTGATGAGTAGATTTTGCCATATTTTCCTTAACAACCTCGCAAGTGATAATGAGTATAATTATGTATTTCAGTATAGTATGGATTCTACTTACTGCTTTCAACTGAATCCGGCATAGTCATGCTATGCATCTCTGAATCTCTAAGGAAGATGTAGTCAGCCTTGAAGCCTGTACCATCCAATCTATCATTAGATTTGAAGGTGACCCTGAGGGAGTTCTTATCTGATGTCACTCGAAGGTCTTTGATAAGACCGCAGTGTCTGCTGCTGTCTGCATCTAGCATCTGACTGGAGAACTGCACGTAGTCGCTTGCGGACACCGCTTCACAACTGAAATAAAAGTGTGAGGTCAATCACACAATCCACCAAAAAATATCTGTTTAGTCATAGAAATATGAAGGAATTGCAAAACTAGTTTTAGATGTAGATATCTTAACTTACTGTCGGTAGTTATGCTCAAGAATTCAATTTGATATATCAAGACAGTTTAGTAACGGAATCTTGAAATCATACTGTCATATGTCTACCAAATTAACGAATCTGTTAAAGGCGAATCTTACTGATCTAACTTTATCAAAATTTCATTAAATAAAACTGCTAAAAGCGCACGTCAAATCCCATCCTGATCTCGTTATACAAACATTACTAGGTGACGAGAAAACATATTGCCTTGCTGACGTTGACAAATGTCCCCAAACGCACGTAATTCATACTCAACGCACACTGAACTATATTAGGGATATGATCGCAATCACGCAATATACGTCGGCCTCCGTTCAACTAGGCTGAGCTAAGTTAATTTTGTAAAAACATCCTTCTTTAATTTTCATTGCTTAAAAAAGGTTCTTTATAATCAGAAGTAAAGTCAAAGCATTTTAGTATTTATTGTGATTTTGTGACTTCTGTTCTATTAGCTGATAGATCTAAATAACTAGATCAATCGAACACATATCATTCGATTTTCTTTGAAGACTCTTTCAAAACATGTAACATTTGTTTGTTAATCCACTGATTTGCTTTAATCGTTAGGCTATTTACATACTTTAGTCTGCACTAGACAAAACCTCTACTACAATAACCAGCGCTTTACTACTGTCACGCGTGACAGCTTTACTCCACCTGAAGCTAGAAACGGTTACAAAGTAGCGAAAGCAAGCGACAGCAATGTTATTTTACTGCTTTTTAACCAGTATAAAATGAAATCCGACACATGAGAGAGTGAAAATGATCACGACATCGGTTGTAAGTGACGGCATACTGTAGTCAGTGACGTAGCAGGTATCGGAAAATCGTAGCATGTAGCAATCGCTAGTAATTAAGTGTTCGGCGAGCTCACAAAAATGTACGAAAAGTAGAGTACGCACTCGAGATCAGGCCGTGTCGAGCTTAATTATAACACATCAGTCGACCCTGTCATGTTTTGAAAGAGGCATAACCAGGTCTGTTAGCTAGAAACACCTGTACTATCACATAAAACAATAAAATGTTTTGGCTTGCGTTTAATCCTGTAAAACCTTTCTTTTGTCATTGACTTCTCCTTATCTTCTCTTATTGATTCCAAGAACATACCTGTCAAGTAATATTGCGTATAACATAAAAAATACGAATCATGTTCCTATATGTCTTAAGAAATAACGCCAAAAAGATAACAGATTTTCAACGTCAACTGTACGTACCTCGCGATACTTTTTCTCGCGTAAAAAGTAATAAAGAACGGAGTCGGAGATCAAATAATAAAACAGCTGTAACTCTCATTGAATAACAAATGATATTAAAATGTCTACATAACAAAGTTTAGATCCGTGTATAAATTTGGGAACATCTGGGGATTGCCAGATTGCAGTTTAGATTGCCAGTAAGTTCTGCCTGGATCTGCCCATTTGTTAAATTGTCTTTTGCAAGCAGGTTGCAGTAGCCATTTGAGTGTCAAAGATTCATATTATTACATAATAATATTTCATTTTTCTTTCACTAGCCTTAATTGTTAGTAAAATATAAATAATCATATTCTGAGTCAGATTGTTCTGTTTTATCCCTAGTCCCTACTTAATAGATAATACATATTTTTTGGGCTGCTTCACTTCTAAACAAAATATTTACAAAAAAGTACTTTCAATATTTATGAATTTACTTTCACAGTGCTGTATCTAAGTGTAGGTGAAAGTCAGGATGGTAAAATATGAAATTTTTGCTCATCAAGTATTTGTTATAGGCGCAAGTTTATTGATACCTATTTTTAAGCCTATATTAGCAAAATTTTAATTGCCATGAAACGCAATGAGATTTCATTTATTAAATGGTTGACTGGGGGTACTATTTAGGTACAGTTAATTGGCATGGGTTCCAGAATGATAGTTGTTGCAATAAACATGATATCCTAACTTCAGAACAGGGGCGTGCGGTGCATATAAACAATAGGCAGCGCCTACCTGATAAATGTAATAAGGTAGGCAGAAGGTACTTACACATTTGTCTTATTGATGAAAACCACAGGTTAAAACCTGTGGTTTTCATCAATAAAACACTTAAGGAAGTATCTAGAGCCTACCTCAAAATAAAACTGCTTCAGAATGGCACCTGTATGATACGTTTTATTTAACATTCAAAGGGTTTAGGTACAGATTATTTCTGTGTAGGTAGGTAGGTACTGTTTGGTTCAGTTTAGGTACTTTTTTCAGAATATATTTCATCAAGATATAGAAACTTCATGTGCCATCCTGACATTCACAAGTATGGTAGGTTCAATATTATACTCACGGCGAAACCCCCTCCACATCAAAATGCGTAAAGTGCAAATGAACTTTCTCGTTCTCGTGCCCATAGAAGAAGTAGTTGCACTCCGTATCCCGAGGGTAGAGGCCGGGATAGTTCGGTGACATCATCACTCCTCTAGGCCTCTCACTGCTATTGTATACAAAGGCACATGGAAATTCTAATAGTTGGTTCCCAGTTGTTATACCGTAATCTGAAAGAAATATTTACAGTAATGAATGATGGTATACAATAATTTAACAAAAGAGGCATATTACTTTTATTTGCAGTTATATGGATATTCGTCGATTATTAAACATTGAAAAGTCAAATCAGAGATTGCAACGTAGGCAGATAATATAAAATAATTAAATAGGTAAATATATTTAACTCCAAACGCGCTTTAATTTAAGCGCCAAACATCGAGCTACATGGCATGGCATACAAAAACAGCGGTGACACAGGAATCGACCGAGACATGACCACGACCACTCTTTCAAGAGTGCACGACTGAGAAGAAGAAATATATTTATCGATCCAATAAAGTTACATCAAAAGTCTGCAAGTGCGCGGGGTCTTAGACTTGTCAAAATGCATGAGAAGAGATATTTCGATTCGATTTCGAGATATCTATACAATATATTTTTTAATCATGCTGTTACTCATTATAACACATGCTAAAGTCTGAGTAGCGAACGACACAAACCTCGTTATTTAACGTCTCATCATGACATAATACCAATAATATTAATTATTTATTTTGAGAGTCAAGAACCATAAAAAGCAAGCCCCTTAAAATAAAGAAAGACTCCTGATCTCAATTTATAATGTTAACTATAAAAACCTATTAGCGGAATTACATCAAACGCCCCAAAGGATTTGAAATGTTAATCACAATCTCGATAAACAAAGTCCCAGAGGGCAAAGTGGAGGTAGCTTTTAATAAAAACAGGTGGAAAGCACCAATAAATCGTATTTACATTTTCTTAACTAAATTGAACGGAAAGATTGATCTATGAATCGGACGAAGGAGATTTCTTATTGAAATGCCAGTATTTTTGTTCGTAGCTAAGAAAAGAGCGATCTCACAATTTGAATAGGGTTCTATAAGGGCTCTGCCTTTGGTTATTTTAAAAGTTATTTCAATTAATAAGTACCTACCGAGATGTAATATTATATTTCTATAACTTCATTATTTTAAATTCTGATTTTTATGTACATTAACCATCCGTTAATATGAAACTAAGTTAGCATTAAAAATAAACATGTTTATATGATAGCAATCTCGTATATATTTTCTCTATGCTCGTAGTAATGACGTGATGTGATGTCACACGGAACTGAATACGAGGTTCGACCCCCAAGCGGTAACCGGTGACCGGACGTCCGTTGTTATTCATATGTTATCTATTTTCGCTGGGAGTTAAAGGGTTAAGTAATGTGGATATATTATAATCATAATACTGGTAGACAACAGTTAATACTCAAACCCTTTTGATTAAAAATATTTTTAGAATTGGGTAACATAAAATGCCTACAAAAACTTTAGGATCCCAAAGTTAAACAACGTCCCTAGGCATTAAAAACGACAAGCGCTAACCCAACTGAAAATTTAATTTTATAATTTTTAGCGCAAAAAAACTTTTTTTGTCCTCTGAGATTTACGGACCTATTCTGCATGCGACATAATTATTATAATAAAAACCTGCCACGTATTTATTTTGATGTGAGGTAACCCTATAACTGACTTATATTTTCCGAACGAATGAAATTTTAATTTCGCGCTCATCGGAAAGTTTACAAAGGAGCACGGTTAATTTTTATAATCGACTGGCTAGAAATAATTGGAGTCGTAATCACTTTATGAAACAATTACAAGTTGGTGGCGTGAAAATTCAGAACGTTAGCAGGAAAAGGTTAAATTAAAAGAAATTTCTCGAATAATCAATACAGGATCAGTTTACCTTTAGAAAAATATCAATATTAATATAGGATAGTACCTAGTTGTAAACGATTGCGTGGTAGTCGTTAGAGCTACTTCGTCTTTCAGTGAAATGTAGGCAGTCACATGTGCATAATTCATGTTTGCGCATTTCAGTTACATTGTTTGGTATGAGCTGTTACACCTGTAGCTATTATTAGCTATTTTAATGTTGCTGCTGCCTGCTGCTGTTATGTTACCTGCTAATTATAACATATATACTACTACACTAATGAGGTTGGCTTTGATATCTTGACTGGGGTTTACTTCGTTTTAAGTGCAATTGTTTTTTTTCCGTCGATGTTTTACTTTGATACTACTAGATTTTTTTACAGCTTTTATTTTCAAGCTGTTGTATTTCTTGATTTATTTCACGCATTTATTTTTATTAATTTTCTCATTTATGTGGCGTATGGCATACGCCACTCTCATAAGGTGAAAAGCGTGAAAAAATCAAGAAATACAACAGCTTGAAATAAAAACTGTAAAAAAATCTAGTAGTATCAAAGTAAAACATCGACGGAAAAAAAAATATGTTTAAGTACATTTGTACTTAAACTTTAATCAAACTAAGCCAAAGATGGTGGTGGATCCAACTGGTTGCCTATGATAATATTATGATTTGAGATCGACCCCCCATTTGTTTGACTAAGGGTAAGATGTGAGATAAATTAGATCAAATTTTTTGATTTCCTTAAACGTATTAGTAGTACCTAAACTACCTATTTTTAACTGGTACTGTTGCATTAAATTGTTTTGCAGGTACTTATTGCCGTTATTGGCGTTACGTTACCGTCTGACTGTCAATCAGTATGTTATGTATTCAGGACTAATTGAACCGAATACTCTTTTAAATATCTATCGAGAAATAAATACAACTAGCACGAGTTAACATAAAACTTACCTTCAACATAAGAATAAGCTATCTTAAACCCTCTACTGTGTCTCGAGGAGAACATTCCCCGAAATTCTATCGACAACTTTGGTCCGTTCGACATTATTGGCTTTGGTAGCTCACTGCCGCAAAACGAGATCATCTTCTCAAGGCGGCCGTCTACATACAAAAATATGTCTAGTGAATCCATGCTCTCGCAACTGAAACAAACGGTTAGTGATAGAACAATATTGGGCATTTATTTTACAGAACTGCGGCGGCCTCTTAAGGACTTGTATCCAAATGGTTAAACGAAACCTAGAGAAAGAATACAAGTAGCCATTAAAAATATATCAAAATGAAAAGACTACTTAAATTACTGACATAAATTATTTCTGTGTTTTTTAACATATCTATATCTCTTGAGATAAATGGATATTCTTCAGTGCAGGCTGTTAAATAAATAAGGTAGGTATAATAGGTTAGCCCAAACTAAGCAGAGCTTGTTTATATAAACTAAACATACATCATGTCAACCATGACTAAGGTACAAACGCTCGAGCACATTACACAAACATATAATTTGGCTTTGTTGTTTGGGGCGCAAACCACGACCCATAACAATACGGTATCTGATTTATCTTATTTACACGGTCCTCGAATAATTAGATGTGAACTTTTAAAGTTACATTTTATCGGTCGACCTCGTGCCAAAATGCCATAAGTAATAATACTACAACTTTCTAGGATACCACAATAGTTTTCCCGTTTGGCAACAGCTGGGTTAGATAAAATTTGATATCTTTTGCGATGATATGAATACTTGCACTTTAAGAAGTTTACGTGAACGAGCACCGCTATTACAGCCAAAAAGTTGTGATAATGCTATTTACTATACTACAGTCAATGCGAACTATTTATTTCTCTGTAGATAAAGGCTTGCCAAAAAATAAACTGAGGCCCTGACCGTCTTAAAAAAAATGCAATGCAATAAAATATTTGATAATATTTATTCCCTTCTCTTTGGCTTGAAAAGACATATGAAAGTTTACAGTGTCTAGGTGGAGATGCTGATTGACTATACCAAGTACGTAGCACGCAGAACTGGCAGATCAAAGGTCAGAAAGGTACTAGAATGGAGGCCGCTAGAATGGAACCCGCTGGAAGCAGGCCGCTTCCAACAGGCCTATCTGGGGGAGGCATATGTTCAGGAGGGGATGTCCTATGGTTGAAATGATGATGATGAGTACACTCAGTAACCAGCACATCAGCAACTAGGAAAAAGGAGTCAGTGTGTTTAAGTCTTACAAGCTACGTTAGTAATACGTACGTACGTACATTCCGTAAATAATAAATAATTTGTACTTATCTATATATAAACATTAAATTAAAATATTAACCTAAAAATCATGCAATTGTACACAACACAGTCACATTTGATAAGTTTTTTATTTAAAATATTATAAAAAGAAACATTTTGTAATTCATAATAAAAAGCATAACTTACTCTATAATATTTTCAGTCACTCTCTGCAGACTGAAGTCTTCGAACACGAGTCTGATTCTTTCCCTCCCTCGGGCTAGAAAGTCGTAATGACACTGCGTCTTCGGCGAATACGGCTTCGGGTAGAGTGGAGACGTCACTTTCCCACTTTTACTCTTATCGCTACTGAATACTTGATCGCAGGACGACGCTGAAACGGTCCGTGTCACTTAACTTGTACCCGCATTCAATTTTTATTAAGCCCTATCGCTTTTAGGGTTGCCGGACCCTGGATTAAGAGTGACAAGGCATTCAGAAGAAAAACGTTGTACATGAGTGTCACTGGAGATTATAAAATTTTGTTTTAATAATTTAAAAATAACTTTTTTTACGTCATAGACGATCAAGGTTACGCCTTTGTCTTATTTTAATAATTTAAATAAAATTTAAATTGAGATAAACATTTTAAATAGATGTGAAAATAACATAACTTCAAAATATGACGCGTAATTAAAAGAACGAAAAATATACATCTATCTTTATGATGTTTACCTACCGATTTTATGTAAAAAAATAGAATATTATGACGTATAAAATCGTCCAAGATTGCGAATGTATGAATCATCACTTTATGTTTAAACGTGTTTGTATTGATTTGAGTTTACACTCTTATTAATTTGTGTTTAGTTAATCATGAAAACAATTTTTATCCAACTAGGTCAAGTAGAATGATTACAATCAGACTATCGGCAACCCTACAAGCGCAGAGCGTGAGCAGTGTTAGAAATGGTGGACTTATTCAATAAATAATGTGACTTGGAACTTTTATTGATGGACGCCTCTAGCTCAATAATCAAGTCTAGTCCAGTGGCGTGACGGATTTTATTTTAGAATGTTTTGAAATAAAATTACACGACCATCTTAAAATTGTTACTCATCTGAAAAGGTGATGAAATATATATCATTGCTGCATGTTTATCGACAGTAAACTGAATATTTTGGAATTTAAATTTAAATTTAGTTAAAGTTGACTGTTAAGTTATTTTTGTTAAAACTTCTTAAGTTTCATTTCAAAAATCGAATGAAGTAACGTTATAACTAACTTTGAATCAGTATGGTAATTGCTAAAAAACAAAATTTTAATTGGAATCAGTAGTTTAAGATTTATTTAGAGCAAATTGTTAACTTGCATCATTACATTTACTCATTAAAACTTCTAAATTAATTAAACAATCACGGTGAATTCTTTTTTATTAAATAGTTACGAAATTGGAACCGTTTCTGCAATTAGTTGGTACAACAACAAGCGTTGCTAGTGGAAAAAGCTATACCGTATCGTATGGTACGGTACGAGTATACACGTATATTAGGTACTAAGACGTCATTACGACGTCTCTCTCATCTTATAACGTAACATTGTTACGTCATGTAAAACTACGATCATTGTTAGAATTGACGACTTGACGTTTTAATGAAGGACGAATACAATGCAGTACGTATTTTTAAAGACGCTTCATGCATTTCTTTATCATTACGGGTGATAGAAATAATTTTGAAAGAAAATATTGCCTCGTCCACTGTACTACAATACGACGTGATATCGTCAATCTTTACGATCTACGTTGTAATTCTATATGATACAACTTCTCGTGACAGTTTGCGACGTCGTGTTAGCCCTAGATCTAACCACAAAATTTGTATGTAAATTGCAAAAAAATTCAATCTGCAAGAACGACAAACGTTGAGCTATCTACGAGTATGTGAGTTTTGGATTTCAAAAGGCTGACTCTCAAGATCCTCATAAACAGATTTTAGTGCCAAGTTTCTCGCTCGTAATTTTATAGGCATTGCACTTTGGTAAATTCACTAAAATGCAGATTCCGGATTTTTAAAGCTAAAATCCGGATTTTAGAGTAAATAAAATTACAATAACTTACTCGCAGCGCTGACTGCCGGACCCAAACCGGATATTGCCTCTGTCGTACTCGATTTTCTAATATCTGAATCTGGAAGGAATATTCTTTATTACGAAGGTATTGATGATTTATTTAGGACATTAACGAGAATTTGTAGGGCTTTTGGTTGGGGTTATTTTTGTTTCTATTTATTTTGCCTATGTTGGCAACGTTTCTTTTATGACTTAACAAATCGAACGGATATACATACATCTATTTGTGCTACAAAAGAATAGGTAAAATATTGTGGCCTTTAGCTTATCTTACTGAGGTAAGTATGTTTCTTTTGTGTGTGTAATATTCGAAAATATAACTGTGATACTTGAGTCAAATCGGACAAAAAGGGTAAAAAAAAAAATTTTATTTAGAATTGTATGCCAATAATTTTTTAAATTACCTTCCTAAAAAATAATAGTTGTAGATATTTTTTTGGTGATGAACCTGAAACGTGCAATAACGTGGTGATTTACATAACAATACGTACATAACCTTTTTTTTAAAGTCCTGCCTCCTTATATCAACATTTAAAAACTAAATCATCTTTCAGCTACTACGATTTCAATGAGAGAGTGTTTTTTTTTTAAGATTGCTATGTTTTGCCTCGAGCATTATTTATCTCAAGTGGACTTCATATTGCTTTATTTTGCAATAATTGTACCAATTAGACATACATTTCACAGGTATAACAGCTCGCCATTATTACACCTACCTTGCGAGATTTGAACTCCCGACCACTTTGTTTTGTATCTGGAATGTTAACACCACGCGAACAGACGGTCGTACGTCATACCACGAATCCACCTTCGGTTTAAAATGTAGTAAAAATATTGAATGTGATATACATTTCATGCTAATAGCATTTTTGAAAAGGCTGTCAGCCTTTTAGGGTTTCAAATAATTTTGTCGTTTAACGTTAACTTTTCTATCCTGCGGTTTATTCTAACAGAATGCTTACTAAACCTGCGCTAGACGAGTCATCCATTTGGAACTGGTAGCTAGCTTTGAACCCTTGTCCGGGCGTATTCGAGTTTGCAGTGAATTGCACTAAGACATCTGGACCACTCGATAGCACCTCGTAGCCTGTTAAGGAAAAAATCGTTTTATAGTTACCAAGAATGTTTATAAATAAAATTGTATTTTCACTTAAAAGTACGCAATAAGCCGTTTTATATTTAAAAATTATGCCTATTTAGTAGATATGAGTAGCTATTATGCAATCTTTGATATACCCTGTTCTGGGCACTTATACACTACATACATACTACATATTGGCTAGTGATGAGATGATACAGTAACTTTAGTCAGCTTTGTAAGCCTTTTTTATGGGACAGTGGGACAGTGTATATTAACTTACCTATAACTTCATTACATATCATTGCCAGTACTGGAGCAGTTGATAACCTGCCATCGAATACTTTTATAATGTCTGCTCGATTGAGGCAACTGAAAATAAAAACTTTTTTCAATATACGCGTCATGAAACTTTAAAATTTTATTCTATTTTTAATCAATTTGTTTACCTTTCATCACCTTTTTGTAGAAACGATTCTTCGAAAACTAGTTTGATTCTTTCATGTTGTCTGAAAAAATAATAAATGTTTTAGTTCAGTTTCAATTAACGTAGACTTCATTGTTTTATTGTTTATATCGGAACGAGACCAAACTATTATTATATTTGTTTCTTTGACAAAAATCTAGACAAACAGACAAACATGGCACTGTTGTAAATGAATAATGGCTCCGAAATTAATAAAAAATAAAATTCAAAATACTATATTGTGATAATATGGTAGGTAATAGCATACAACAGATAAAATAGCTTTTTACGAATCTTATATTCGTATTCACATTGAGTACGATTGCCTACCTAATTTTATAATTCTTCATCACATAAAATACGAACATCATTTTAATGCTTGTTAACTTGACAACCTTAGAAAAATAAGTTTTGATAAGCCCGTAGTTACAATTAATAATGATTCTTTTGTTTTACGTTTGAATAAAGTGAAATACATTATTCCTCCTTCCATCATCGTTAAACAACGGCTCCGTTGCGAAGTGGAAACTTGTGATTTATTTGTTTCGTTTCGTATAAGAGCGCTGCTATTTTCTAACAGAATGTTCGGAGACTCGAGATGTTTCTTAGACGTTTACGTTAAGTACAAAGAGTGGTTTCTTTGGTGGATCTCAAACAATGTCTTGTTAAGGTTTTAAAAACATTTCTTTACATTTGAATGACGGGTATCAAACTCTTTTATCAAATATATTGATAAAAGAAATTATCACAGATAGAGTGGCTAAAGACGAAATTACCATTTGATAATAGAGATTCAACAACGACGGTAAACAACCCGGATTTTTTGATAATAATAATTCACGATTTTTTAACCATGTTGAGAAGAAACAGTGTCGGTAGCAAGTCAATAAACATGGTGTAATTGAATACAAACATTCTTAAAGCTTGACTATGGTATTCAAATACAACAATTTTTATGGGACCGCGATTGAAATTTCGTTTTTTCTCACTTTTAACAAACTGCTGTCAGCTGTTTGGTGGTTTGGTATAAGGGGGAGTGTTTATTTTGCGATTCTGATGTTGGTCCTATTGCTGAATTTAAGAAGTGGAATCACTACTAAAAAGTTTTTTGTTTAAATTAAACATGATTGTTTAAATGATCACCTGGCATTAAAATGGTAGTTGCACCGAACATTGCTGGGGTAGCTCGAAGGGTATCGAGGGCTGTACAGACGGCCGTGTGCTGGTCTGTTCGCTTGCGAATTGAAGACGTAATCGCACCAGGTTTCTGGAACTTGCACTCCATCCGTTTCGAAATTGCCTTAAACAAAAAAGTTGATGATGAAAAAAGTGGATAAAAGAAGAACGAATTAAAATTGTATTTAGTGAATTATTATTTTTTCCATCGTAATCTTTAGGTCATTGAAACCAATACGTCAAAGAACGTTCTGTTTATCTGTTTCTACCTCCATAGGATTTGTCGCTGGGACTGACTCGCTCTCAAACTACGTCATCAACCTTTGCCCATCATTATACCAAGGTTTTTATGCCATCTATGGCAAAACAATCAGCAGCATTGATCGATCGTGAATAGAGTGTGATACAGTCACAACAACATTCTTGGACCAGTGGCTAATTGAACCTACTTAAACAAAGAAATGGTTAAAAAAAGAATCACAAATCACCAAAATAGAAAAGGTTGGAAAATTATATTAAAAGCCAATCAGATTTTAGGCAGGCTGAAGCGCAAAGGATATTTCCATTACTGTTTTTCACAAGGCTAGCAAATATTATTAAACAAGAAGCTTTATACAAATTAAATGTTAATAAAGGTCTATTTCGTAATAAAAGAAAGTTAATGAAACTAAAACGGCTTCGTTCTCAGTAGGCAATTAACATTTTATCCCAGTACAAGTTATCTGGGACAGTCTTGTGGTTCATTTATTATTCCGTAATTGTTAGTTTATTGCTTCGTTAGAGCCTCTGATTTGATTAGACAGAGACAAAGAGAGCCTGTAATGAGCTGAGAAACAATAAAGATGTATGCGAGGGAATATCAATTAGTGATTACACTTTTATTTCAGTAGGTACCGGTCGAAGAAGAGAAAATTGTGGTTCAAATAAAATTCTACTGACGTATTCTCTGGATAGAGTCGGGATATAACGGATTTAGAAACAAAACATCTTAAATATTCAAGCCAACCTTACTAATCACTCGACAAGATAAACAAAAGAGCAAGTTACGCAGCGTAATTGCTTAGTTAGGGGCGATAGTGAGATGAGTGTTGTCAATAAAGACGTAGGAAGAACTGCGAAAAGAGCAAAGTGAAGAGAAAAGAACAGGAAAGTAGACCCCGTCACAAAACTAATAAACGCTAGGATTCTTCCTACCGTCATCTATCGACCATCATCTGATTTTTTGTACATATTTTGTTCAAGCAACGTAACTTACGATAAGATCACTAGCTCAAATGATAATAGTATTTCATTATTTGTAAATGATAGCGCTTCTGTCTGCTTTATTATATTATGCTAATTCCTATTTATAAATAGCTTAGTTTATCACTGTACTTGCTCCTAGTTAAGTAGTCCACAGTGATCATAGCATGATCAACGATGGAGCAAACTAAATACGATGATCTGTTTCTGGAAGGACATCCATGTAATTGAACTTCAAACGAAATATAAAAAACGGTAAATTATTGCTTGATAATGCTTTTTTAGTTCTACGTTATGGGCATTTAAATGTTGAAATGTAAGCATTTTATGTAGCTGTTAATTTTAACGACCGTCCACTTTCCATGTTTTGGGTCAAGGTTTAGGGTGCGTTATAGTTTTGATTTAATCCACGATTAGAAACGTATTATAAATGAAGTTAAATTAGTTTTCATTGTATTTTATTTGTCGTAACAGACACATATAGTATACAAACATAATTTTGGTAATGTTAATAAATGCTTTTCATCTATAGTTTTAATCAAATCAGAATTATTGTTGTTTTACAAAGGTAACATGATTATTTGAGCCTGATATTTATTATAATGATATAATTTTCATTGCCGAAAGTTTTCACGAAATACAAATGACGACGACCTCCGTAGCCGAGAGGCGAGCACGCCGGACTATATGGCGTCGCCATCTATGAGGTTCCGGGTTCGATTCCCGGTCGGGTCAATGTGGAAAACGAACTTTTCTATATTGTTTCGGGTCTGGGTGTTGTGGTACCGTCGTTGTTTCTGATTTCTATAACACAAGTGCTTTAGCTACTTACCTTAGGATCAGAACAATGTATGTGATGTTGTCTGATATTTATTTATTTATTTAATATAATTAAGGGTCAAAATGTACTCTATAAGCGAATTGCAAACGCAAACTTCAATATACACGGTGTACAAGAGAGTGGGACACTTCTTAAAATTACGTGATTAGCTGGTCATATACAACAACTTTTCATCATCAACATCGAAATCGTGATTTTGTTTTCAGATGCTCCATACATTATCATTGAGATACGCGAGTAAGTTTGTATGGAAGAGCTAAAAAAAAATCCCAATGTCGATGCTGCTCCCATAGAAAAAGTTGTTGTATATGACCAGCTGATCACGTGGTTTTAAGGAGTGTCCTATTCTCTTGTACAACCTGTATATGTTATTTACAAACTTTTCGAGGCATGCCATAATAATTCCATTGGACGAATATTCGTTTAATTTAATTTAAACCATTGAGTTTTGATTTTAAAGATTTTTATTTTAAATCCTACACTTTTTATTACCTTCCACTCGCAAACTTTCTTCTGTCTTAGTAATGGCAACTAATGTCAGTTTTTACGAAAATATTTATTGCACTTATAAAATATCAACTCACGTCTGTCAATAAACCTATACGTTCCAACGAAGCCAGTTGCGTTTGATATCTTTGACCCTGTGTGGAACTCCAGTACCAGCAGCGGCCCATGAGAGTATAGGGCAGGTGGTGCATCAGCTCTGTTCCCGCATATGGCTCTGGACCAGGCAGAGTACTCGTTAACCCCAGGAGGACCAGGGCCGTGTGTCCCGCCTTCGGAATATACCTTGAGATGGTCCCCTCGGGTGCACCTGCGAAAAAGATTTTCTAGTTAGTATGTATCATTTTGTGACTAAATTTCTAATGCCTCAGGTGGGGTTCACACCCACGTCTATTCGCTATCCATGCCTCCTGCTCTTTTGGCTGACCTACCGAGGCCATAAACATTATTTTTGGGGAAGATGTTGATGCCAGCTTTGTCATATTAAATTGTTAACACGATAAAAATATTTTGGAAAAAAATATTTATTAATAGTTAAGATGAGAACAGGTTAAACAATTTTTAATTTGCAAAAACGTAGGTAATATTTAGCTGAAAAGTTTAATGACACTTACACATACAGCTTTTTCGAATTTATTTACAAACTTACGACGGTATGGGTTGCATGCAACAAGTTTAAAATGTTTTACATTACTCTAGTTTTCCTTTTATGGTTTAATATCTTTTTTTGTTAGGTTTCTTTTATCCTTATTTTGGCCTATTTTGGTTATTTTTGTTATAAAATAATTAATCGCATCACCAGCACTACTAAAGCCGCAAGTGATTACAATCTGTCGTTCCAACAAGCGCTTTAGATCGTAAGTAGTCATTAGGAAAGACAACAAACTGGATCCATGAATCAAACTCGCAACAGTCCCAATCTATTTAGAACCCGCAGCCATCACCATTAACCATTCCACAACGTCTTGTTCTAACGAAGAGCTCTGTGATAAATAATCGAATAATTAATTAAATACACCGCAAACTCTGGAAAACAACTAGGTGCTGATAAATTAAACACATTTAGTGGAATCGGTTAGCCATAAACTATGGCAGGTCCAACAAAATGTACGTATAATTTCAGTTTAGAATTGGATACAAATTAAATTTGGAAGTTGAGATAATTTTAGCGTCCCGTTATATTTAATGGTTTGAAAATTTATGAATTCAATAGGGTTAATGTATTTTCCACCAGTGAATGATGTTTTATTGCAAAATTGATTTGTAGGTAGATTGCATTCATGCATGTGTTTTGTTGATAATATTGCACATAAAATCCCCACAACGGAACTATAACAAAATACGCAATAGTCTAAACCAGTTAACCCAAAATTTTAAAAGTTTGGAAAAATATGTATAATAATTAGGTAGTATACTAAAAAAGGGTTTTAAGGCGTTCATTTTTAGTAAAAAGAGGAAGGAGGAGAGAGAGGAGGAATGGATGAAAATTTGTATGTCGAATTCAACATTTGCCGAACAAGGTCTCTGGGAACCAAAAGTATAAAATCAAATGCCTGTTACAATGAGGCAATTTTCAGTCAAAAACACAAGCATAGTAAAATAAATGTTAAATTTAACAATACATTGTAATGTTTTGTTTCAAATAAATGATTTCCCATTTATATTTGAATAACTTGTAAACTTCAAAAGAAGAGCTCGAAGATTCATTAGTAGTAGAAATAATAGGAGTTAGGTGCTACATTGACTTAAAAATTGTACAAAGCAAAAGGCATTTTATTTTAAACTAAATAGGACTACTGCATTCACACTTCATTAAATATAAATTGATAACTGAGCACCTTTTTTCGACAGCGAAAAAATTTATATTCATATTTATTCTGTTGAAAACACCAGTGCTTCTGTTCTACTCTGGCCAAAATTTACTCACAGAGTAAACACAGGCAGCTCGCAAATGGCACAGGGTAACAAAGGCAGATCATAATGAAATGCAAAATTTTGCTGGCGATATTGTTCAACAAGTTGATAACGTATCTTTTTAGGATATAGCAAAATTTAGATCAAACCATTTTAAACGAATATTAGAGAATACAAAAAATATGTTAAATAACAAACGAGGGCAGTATTGGTATGAAATTTAGATGGGATTTACTTATTTGGTTTGTTAACATTATAAAATGTAAGTCATACGCTCAGTCAGCTGCTCAAATACCTAAAACAACTTTTGTAGGTATCAAAAAATGATATCATGCGACCAAGAAGTATTTTATATCATAAAACGTTAAAAATTGCTTACAAGTATTGGAGATATAGCTGGATGGCATATATGAGCTCTATATCCACATATTTCTGGTGTCGAAATATCGAGTGAGAGATCACTCGTTAATAAAATTAATTAATTAAAAAAAACAAAAAACCTGACTGCGTAAAAAATGAACTTAAAAGATGAAAACAAGATTTAAAGAATCAATTTGCAGTCTGAGGCATCAAATCTATGTTACTTGATTCGACTTTTTCTACACGGATTTAAATTACTTAATTAGGTACTAACGCAGTGCATACCAAGTCAATCATCATTACGCTGTTAATGGATTTGATGCCTCCGACTGCAAATTGATTCTTTAAACTAAACTATAAAGCCTTATTTGTAACTCTTCATTGATAAAAAAAAGTTTTAACTCGAGTAGGTAGTATCTGAAATCGGGTTTTCCAGTTTAATTCATGTACCAATAGGAATTCTGGTAATAACATAGCCTATGTCACTCCCACAACCAAGACGAATCTCATGACATATCAAATGTTGAAATCCATTAAACGGTTTTTCCTTCCTATTTTTTCAGTGTATTTTTTTGCCTCTTCCCGTATGAATTTTGGAAAATAAAGTATTGAATACTATTAGCACTGAAAATATGTGGCCCATAGTTAATAAAAGAAAGTTTTAAAATCGGTTTATCAGTATTGCAGATCCGTTTTTCCCGCGTAAGTTCTGTTCCCGCGGGCATTTCGGGAAATTACATACCCCTTGTCACTCCCACAATTGAGAGGATTCTATTGATATATTATACTTTTATATCCGTTAAACGGTTTAGGCTGTAGGGCGTGCCAAAGAAATAGACATACTTACATACATACGTACATACGCTCGAAAAACATAACCCTCGTTTGGCAGTCGGGTAAAAAGGTGCTCCATAAGGGTTTTTCGTAGTCTGTTCGAAAACAAGTTAGATTTAACGATGTACTCGTGTGTGAGTCAGGTTTAGATGAGACACAAGCAGGAGCGGGTAATGAAACGATAAATTAAGTACGAAGTGGAAACTTCTTTAACACGTTAACTTTAAAACGTACGGCTTTACACCTAGTAAACTCATCGCAACTTTGTCTAATTAAGTTCTGAGGATTTTGTAATAAGTGGCTGTTTTTGCCATTTCATATAAAAGTTCAACTGTGATATTATGACAATAATAATAAAAGCAAATTTACTAAAATGGCTTGCATCTCGCAAATTGCCTTGAGCAAATATAACTTTGTCAGGTACCTCGCAACAAGGTTCTCAATTCCTTACAAGACCATCATAATTGGTGTGTTGTCTGGAGCATATCAAATTAACACACCACTTTATGCTTTAGTTACTGACTTAGACACAAGTGATTATAAAAGAAAAGGGCAAATAATTTTCATTTCAGCGAGAACTTACGACATAAACCAAACGGAATTAAAATCTTGAGATAACACACGCAGACTCGTCGACGAAGACGAATTAAACACCAATCAAAAGGCAAGTGCACGTAGTTCAGAAGTTACTGACGTCAAAACTTTCGCCAAAGTTAGCTTAGTTTACAAGATTAAAATCACTAAAATTACTTGGGGTTGGGAACTGAGGTGCATTTAATAAAAGCATCCCTGCTGTAAGAACGCGGCTACACGGGCTATTGTTTTATCAGAATTCATAGCTTCTTAGAATTTCATAAGTTGAAAATTTATCATATTCGGCTACAATGTATTTTAACACAGTTTTATTAGTTTCAATTGTAACTTTGTATACAGAATGGAAATAATTTTAAATAAACTTTGTAATTAAGGATGGTAAAACAATAATTTGATTCCATCGTGAGTATATGATGATGGAACTATAGGATCAGGAGGTGTATGGTGGAATTTTATTGTTCAATGGTTACTAGTCTTCGTGTTTCTGCTCATTTTATTCGTCTTGATGAGTTCAATAAATATAAATGTTTAACATAAAATCAAAACTTCTTAAATCACAAGAAATCCATAGTTTTCTTTCTCAAACTGGTTATTACTTATGTACCAAATTGATATTTTCGTTTTTAGGGTTCCGTAGTCCTGACAAGGAACCCTTATAGTTTCGTCATGTCCGTCTGTCTGTCTGTCTGTCCGTTCGAGGTTTCACTTTGAGACTGTTGACCCTAGAGAGTTGTTATTTTGTGGAAATATGTTTATCAATCACGCCGACAAAGTGGTACAATAAAATGTGGAAAAACATTTTTTTTTTGTTAACTCGCATACATGTAACTTGGGGATGAATTCTATTTTCATCGTCTACCCTATTGTGTGGGGTATCGTGGAATAGGTCCCTTAAAATGATTTAGGGGTTGCTAAGACTATTTTTAGATTTAGGGATCCGTTTGCGAAATATTAAACTTTGAAGTGACGATTTTTGTTCGAATAGGGCGCCCCCCCCCCTCTAAAAGTTAAACTATTGGCTTGAAAAATCTGGAAAACCCATGATAATATTCCTTTTCATGAACTTTTAAGGAAAATCGTAACGGATAAGTTAGATCAGTTAGTTTAAGACTAATAGTCGTTCAAGTAAGTCGTTTAAAAAATCCTTTGAGGAAAACATTAAAAGTGAGTTAAATTAAGTAATTGCTGAAATATATTGTGGTAACGACGGGCAACTACGGAACCCTATACTGCGCATGGCACGAAATGCACTTGGCCGGTTTTTGTATTATAACTCAGTCATTAAAGTCTTATCTAAAAGATGAAAAACGAAATTAAACCCCCAATAATTCCAGGGATCACGTCCACCTACAGGGTGCGCCTGGCCAACCCTTTAAAGTTAATTAGAAAACAACACGCAAACGTGACCGTAAAACAACGTAGAACTCGTGTTAAACATAACATGTAGGGACGGTTTAATCTCATAACACGCCACGGTAATATTAGTTTCTTTTTGACCTTTCCAATTTCACTGGACGTACTGACGCCGTTTTTATACGGACGCAATTTAAACTTTACGGTTTTTTTCGGTCAATAGATGAATGTGTGTTCATTTGTGGTTGATGTACATTTATTTTACCTGTAGGATTATTGTTATAAGTGTTCCCGTATTTTTAAAGTTCAAATCTTACACATTGACAAGAATTCATAGAGCTTAAAAATTGATCGTTAATCGTGGAATAGTAAATTTTCAATTTTCTGTTTCTGTCAACTAAATACTACACAATTTTTGTTTATTAAAAATCAGTAGGTGAACCAATGTACAAAACTTATAACATAGGTTATTTATTCATTTATTATTAAGTAACTAAAAGTATGATTTTAATCATAACCTGCTGCCACTTTAATTTGTAAATCACAAATAAAAGCTTACGCCAAAAATAGCCTATCAAAAGAAAGAGCGATTTTTCGCTCTTTCTTTTGATAGGCTATTTTTGGCTGCAAAAACTTTTAATATAATTGTTTTCACTTCTAAACAGATTTCTAATAATAATGCCCAGCAGGATTGAGCGGTGACGTACAATAAACGTGGTTAGCGTCCCTGAAGATGTATAATTTGGACAACCCCCGCAATCTGCTAATGGCCGGAAAACGCTCAGGGAATAGAGTTAGAGCCTGTTTCCATTAGACAGACTGGTGATCCTGCCGACAAAAAACTGCCAGGACTGGCTGCATACTTTTTGTCGAGAAGCAATGCCCATGCATAGTGTCCTAATTTGGGAAAGTAAAATTCCATGTTGTACTACCAACCGCTCACGCTGGTATACAAAAGCATACTCTGCTCACTCATTTGTGTCTTTTACCATTAACTGTTGTAATACTAGCGTTTTCAGATTTTTGTAAGTACATTTGCGACGAAGCCAATCTGCACTACCTACCTATGCTATTTCCGCTCGCAAATTCTTCTTTCTACGATATGATGTCATCTATGCACTGCGTCATATTAAGATGAAAATATTTGCTCAGCTGATAAGGAGATCTAAGTGTAACCGAAATCCGAGAAAAAACCGGTCACCGTTGAAAAATGAGATCAGTCTCAAAGGCTCAGCCTTCATTTACACGCAATAGGATGTCCTTTCAGGAGGAAAAAACCTAAACACATTTTCTATTGTCAGTAGTTAGCGGAGAAATAAATGTTTTACGTACCTATTTTTCTCAACGTTCTTTTTAACGTATTTTCATCGGTACGTTTTTTCAAAATGATTATTTGTTTTTAACTAAGAGCTAAGCCAAAGTTACCATCTAAAAACGATAGCGAAGAAATTCGCTATCGTTAAATAATAAAAAAGTACGGGATTGACAAATGCCACCGTGAAATCACGTGGTAAAATATCATCGTTATCATCGAATTTAGATATCGTATCGCTACAGAGCGATTAACATTTGTCTAAGCCATCTGGATAGATTGATTGCTATAAAACTGGCAAAGCATAACTGAAGAAAGGTCTCGAGTTTCGATAAATAATTACTTTGTAGTGGGATATTAAGGGTTAAATATGCAACTATTTCACGCAACATCTGAAGTGATGATTGGCATTTACAGTTTGGCCATATTTTTTTCGTAACACAAAATTTTGGTCTACTCATATCTTCTAAATTAACCGTACTATAAGCGTGTAAGTACAAAATTATGGTCCATAAAACCCTTGGCACAAGAAAAGTCTTTAAATACCGTTTTGCTGCTCAAATCTTGACCCTTCGTAATTTCGTATTAACGTTTTTACAGCAGTTGCTTAGCAAAGTAATAACATAAAGTTGAGTACGATCAAGACGATAGAACAAATCATTATTCTTTACGACTGGAATTTTCGATGGAGGTACCCCAGGGTGGAGTGTGCGTCGTTATCTGGCGAGATGGTGATTGTCGGCTTATGTGCGTAATGGTGACACACGGACGAGCGGTTTGGCAAGCTTCCAAAGACTTAATGGTCGGTATTCCGGCAAATTAAAAACCTCCTAAAAATATTTTTATGGTTCGCGTATTCCGACGAATAATTGAAGACGTCCTCCTTTTTTTAAGTCGGTAAAAGGTATTGTTATAATAAGAAAATAAATAAAAATTCACAAGAAAATAAACCAATAATAATAATATTTTTGGTTATAGTTTTTTAACGATTTTGCGACCATGTCAATCCACTTCTAAAAACAAATACTAGGAAAGTCATAGGCTCTTAGAAATGAATTAACAGCCTTGTGTTATGCTGTACCGCATTATACATAATAGTTACATATTAGAACAGAGCCACTTTTTGGGCGCAGAGAATTTAATTGCCATTGACTCGAGAAGAAGAAGAACAGAGCCAATTGGAAAAGTCATTTTTTTAAATGGACCCGAACCGTAAAAATATCTTCATTCATGGTAAATCACCGCACCACTATGTTATTTAAGTCTGTTGATAACATTAGACAGTAAGGTTACTTGTCTTACAACCCTGTATAACAAACCGAATTGGACCTACGTGGACCTGTCGTAGTGTCTTAAACCAACTTGATTGGGACGTATAAAGGCTGACTTTACCTTACTGTTTGAAGTTAATCTCTACTATTATTGATAGAGTGTTTTACTCAGATAAGTAAAAAAAACTTTCTCTTAATGAACGTTGTAATGCTAAAAATGTAAGTATTTTACTCTAACAATTCGCATATTTAGATCATGTCTTATTTTCTTATATTATGCTTAAAATTAATTCCGACGATTTATTACTTCGGCTACTTGAGACCGACACTATTTTTATCGGATGGACGTTTGGAATATGATTTGATGCAGTGTGCGAAGGCTTTGTAAGCTATCCCATAAGGCGGTGTGTCTCGAATTACCGAGTTGCGTTAATGCGCCACGGAGGGAACCTCGCGTAGCAATGTCGTCGGCTTTCATTAACGCTTTTGCTATTTCGTTAAGCATTTTCTTTCGGGAGAAAACTTTAGTACTAAACAGAACTAGTTTTAGGTATAATGTTTAATATCTGTAAGCAAAGGCTTAGCAAGGTTTGATTTTATAAGAGTTTTGTGAGAGTTTCTCACAAGATTTGAGGTTTCGGACCATAGAATCTCTATACTCCAAGAATTCGGCATCAAACAGCGTCTATTTAGACTTATGCAAACATCCATCTTATTCTTTGGTTTATTTTCGGGGCGATGTGGCCACTCAATCGAACGTCTTGTTGCTGGGCAGAGTGGAGAGCACCAGACCAAGTAGATCACCCATGCGATAGACAGACCAGATTAAATCTCCTGTAGAAAGGCCCCTTACACTAGTATACTAGGTTGACAAGTAGTAGAGTAAGATGGCCAGAAATATTGAGTCCAGTAACTTCCGCCCACAATGAAATAAATGATGGTCCTACTTATTGCAACGTCTTAGAAGCAACAAGAGAGTTTTATAAATTAATTATTCAATTAATCTACATATGATTTTATTAAAGAAAAAGTAGTTTTGATACGTATTATTGTTAGATAGTGTAAAGATCTTCTTTTTCAGATAAAAGTAACTAAAACTTCATTAGCATTAGTCAACTTCTTTTAAATACGATAAAATAACACAGAACATTCACCGATGATTGTAAACTAGTAACAAAGTTGGTTTTTCTATCAGTTGATTTCTTTAATTTAAATAATATAATATGATTTAACAAGTAAGAACTTTCATGAAATTGTAAAGTTAGATAACAATATTGCAAGTTAGATGTTAATTTGCTTATTTTTTTAACGACTTCATAGTTTTTAAAACTTATAATCACGGGTCTAAACGCGACGTACTATAGTATGTAGTAGAACACTGGCTCACACTGTGTATAGAAATCTTCAATCGGTTATTGCGTCGTTAACGAATAGAGCTCACAACCTATGTGACCCTGAACATCTACATAAGGAGCTTGCACATGTTCAGGAGGTACTAAGACGAAATGGATATAAGATGCCGAAAGGAAGGTGAAGGCGCAGGGAGAGGGGGAGGGCTCCTGAGGCTAGTCGTCAAGCAGAATTTTTACCATATGTAAAAGGCGTAACGGACGAAATTGGATCAGTACTCAGGAAATACTCCATTAAGACTGTATATACTCCGTTACGTAAAATATCACAACTACTACGATCGCCTAAGGATGTCTTGCCTTTTCAAACTCCAGGGGTTTACAAAATAGACTGCAGCTGTGGTAGTTCTTACATTGGCCAAACAAAACAGACTATAGGGTATGGCCGAAAGGGTCAAGGAACACATCGCTGCAGTAAAAAATCGACAGACGAATAAATCCGCGGTAGCGGAACATCTGCTCAATATGGGGACTAATCACTGGATGGAGTTACTTGACCCGAAAATCCTTTCCACAGATCGCCATTACCACACTAGGGTAATACGTGAAGCGATTAAAATTAAAAAGTACAATAATTTCAATCGGAAAGACGGATTCAAATTGTCATCGGCCTGGAATCCAGTGATTAATAAGTGCAAACCGCTTGTGTTGCCTTTATCAATAAACATTAACCCGGATACTGTGAGTGTTGTGTGTCGCACTGAACCTACTGAATCTAGTTCAAGTGCACAACAAATATCGGAGAGTTCGAGTGTAGCAGAAGAACCGGCCGCCCGATGCAGACGAAGTCGCCGCGCACTAGTCCCCTCGTGACCACGACCGTAGCATCATGGTCGAAACGTCGAGGAATGTAAGTAGTATCAATACTACTACATACTATAGTACGTCGCGTTTAGACCGTGATTATAAGTTTTAGTTATAATGCAACGCGAAAGTTTAAAAGTTCATAGTTTTTTTTATGAATAGAAATAATGCAGGCTTTAGTTTTGAAACCAATTAATAGTTAAAAGACAATTTCTTATTACACAACCTAACTCTTTGTAGTAGTGATTGTCTATCTGACCCATTTAGTTAGCTTGGTATCAGAAATAAACAAGGCTACATTATGTTTTTTGTGGATATACCATATATTTTAGCAGATTTGTATTTAAAGAAAAAGATACCCTTACAAGCGGAATGATTCAAGAAATTAGGGTAAATTAAATTAAAACGTAACAACATAGGTAACTTGAAGGCAACAAACGTAATTCTTCTTAATAATGAACCCGTAAGAATCCTTTGTAATGACGAGAACAACAAGAAATCTCAAAGAAATCCTTTACCAGAGGATACGCACACAATTATCTGATCGTACTCGCTTTGTCGCGATTGTTCGAAGAATTTCCCCCTAAAATGTAATAATACGATTCCTTGGATGTTTTTCGGGAGTGATTCTAACAGTTGGAGTTCCCGAGTAGTACGGTCATTTTCCTACCTGACAAGCTTTACTTAGTTTAAAAAAAATCGTATTTTCATAGATTCTGATGAAATGAAATCAAATGAAATGAAATTATTTATTCTGTATGTAGGACTTATACACGTCCTAAAATATAACTTAGGCCTACCACCGCTTCGGGACTACTTATAGGCTGGTGATGAGAAGAAACGGCGCAACAAACTCAGTCACCTTTGTCAGCCTGATTTTACAGGAAATACATTTTACAATTTAAATAATCTTCTAATTTGTAATATCCTTTTGTCATAAGGACTTTTTTAATGTTGATTATGAACTCATGGATCATGATGAGTGATGAGTGGTCTTTTGATTTTTTAATTTGTCATCTCATAGTATATTTCAGATTAAAACAATAAGCGCATTATTTTTCTACCTCATTGTGTATTTTAGCAAATTTTTATAAAGTTTTCTAAATTAAATCGAAGACCACGCGAACGGAGTCACGGGAAACTGCGAGTTCACTATGAACAACAGATGTAGTTCTCATAAACTATTGAAGTTTGGACAGTATAAAGTTTTAAACAGTAGAACAACAACTAGGTATTTTAAAATAACTCCAGACCCGGCAAAAGTGTCGTACAAAATGCGTTTCGACAAAATACAGTTAGAACAAAAAGCATTTTGGCTTGTTCACTGTGTTCGCAAAATTGCTAGATTCCACTATTTTTATTGCAATGTAGAAACAAGTTAAAAAACCGACCAAGTGCGAGTTGGACTCATACACTGAGGATTCCGTAGACACTAGTAGGAATGTAAATAGTTCGTTCGTAATGAGAATCGAGTCTTAAATATATTTTAAGCGATTTCCGCGTTTAAAAAAATATAAGTTCTCCTTTAGTTGTGATTATGAAAGCTTCTTTGCAGACAGATACAAACAAACAGAAGGACAACGTAATGATCGTATACCTAAAGGTTGCAATTTTCTTTTGAGGTTCCTATGGAACCCTAGAAATGTTATATTTACGAAACCTTATGCTAATAGACATAGTTTAGAACTGTTTTTTATTGCATTAAGTAGCACTGGTAGCACTAAACGCTGTTTAGCAGATTTTTGGGAACTAAATTAAAGTCATCTTTATTCACTAATGCCCATTTTACAATACGATATAGCGCCATCTCCGTTTTTAAATGTTTTCAAACATCCTCGCAGCTAATTTAGATTCCACTACAATTTCCTTTTTCTGTTTTGTGCGGCGTATTCTGTAATATTCCTAATAGAGACCAGTATTATCTGAGAGCATAATTTATAATTGTTCCACTAGGGGTAGTAACAAAATTTACATATTTTTGTATTTTTGGTTTAACTTTAAATTCGTGACGTATTGTGGAAAAAATTATACTGTTGTGAAATAAAATGCAACTTGAAACACAGAAAAGGCACTGTCAACTTTATTCGAAACTAAACTTTTCATTGAATAGTAGTATTAGGAATTCGTATTTAATTCGAACAACCTGCCAAGTGTTAGACAGACTTCCAAGGGTTTCGTACGACTAATATTTTTTAAAATAATTGGCCATCCTTAGCGTAAGCTTATAAAACTTACAGTATACCTGTTTATAGGGTGCATGGTCAACAAGGAACCGTTTTAGAGTCGCCATTACCTTGGCTTAGCTTTTAACCAACTCATGTTATCGGCATACGTTTTAAAAAGGAAGTACCTCCTTTACATTATATAATGGGATAAATCTACATTAAACATTGGTACGTGCTCTATCTTTTATTGAGGTCTTTCAAAGCTCACAGTCGTCAAAACATTTATTTAATAACAATTACAGTTTTGAAATCTAAAAAAACAAAACAAATAAAAAACTAAACTATTTATGTCCATAAGATCAGATATTTTATTTATAGAACAAAAACCTATAAATTAAATATCCGATTGAGCTCGCTGCCTTGGGGAAAGGTACCCAAAAGGCTGGCCACATTTCCACGCTGTATGTAGGCTAATACGTTGGGCCAGATATAAGCCAGCCTTTGTATCGTGGGATGTCACAGCTAATCGCTTAGACATCTCACTATAGCGTTTATGGGTACTTGGTCCCCACGCGCCCAGATTTTTGACCCCAAACGGCTCTAATATGTATGTCTCACTAAGACTTTCATATTTGCGCCGTTCGAGAATCTCTGCAGAAGTTGCTGCTGAACCAGCCCTGTTGCCAGTCGATGGAAGATGGGATGGCACTAAAGTGTTTACGCACGTTGCTTCCCACACTAAAGGCCTACCCATCTTCCAAGGATTTAGAGTCATGCCATCAGGGCGTTTGCCATCGTCACGTGCAAGGCCGCTGGGTTCCAGAACAGCCGGAATACGTGCGGCCGACAGTGCCCGATGTATGACATCGTTTAAACTGGCATGACGGGGGATTCTGCCAGCACTTCTGGTGCAAGAGAGACCGTGGTGAGCAAGCTTATCAACAATTATCTACTATTTTCTGTTTTGTCTGTACCTATCTGGTAAAAAAGCATCGAATTGTGATGAACACTGATAACGAGAATTAAAAATTCAAAGTTGGTTCTAGTTTGTCAAAATATCATTATGATTTCTATGAATATTTTCACAGAGTTATACGCAGATCTCAGTCTTATTTGCTTTCTGTTAATGAAACCATCACTGTATGAATACGTTAGTTCTATGAGCAACGAATACCGATTGTAAAGTTCGAAAGCAAATACAAATATCGCACGTACTAGCTCGTGGCTGTTTCAATATGCCGTATATGTACAAACCTGCGTTGAATTTCAACAACTAAATCTAGAGTGTCTTTTGCAGTCTATGCGTCACGTTTTTCTTGTATATTCAAAATTATCACTCATAACTCACTTCACTTCACTTTAAATATTTACTGGATCACTGAGATTGGCTCACTTTGGAAAAACATCATTGTTATACATAATGCATGATAAACGATATGGCCGATATAGCCGAATAATTGCCACGAATGAGACAAGGAAAAGAGAGTAAAGCGCATGAACTTGACGGGCTATGTATCGAAAGTATTTGCTTTTTCCATACCTATGAGACAATCAAAGAGTTAGTTTAAATCAGTTAAGTTAATCAAACTAAGTTTTTTTAAATTAAAGTGGTTTTAACAATAGACTTTTCCGCATAGCAGATAGAACTCAAATTATCATAAATCACAATAACTAAAGTAGATTAATTACTTTTTATCATTAAATTTCACTCCATTTTTCTCAAGTTATTATTTTCGAAACGCGACGCTCCAAGAAAATTAATGTCGAGCGAAATCCTTTGTAGCGCACAAATTCATTTGCTACTCTCTTGACACCAATTTCACCGCAATTAAGCTGTTGAAAATAAAATTATTTCACTACCATTGTACTAACCACCGTCCGCTAAATAGAAGAAAGACTTGACCAAATTGCAACTAGCGATGTTTTTCAAACAGATACACGAGAAGAAAAATAATAGCATAAAAGCAACATTGAGCTTTTCATGTCCAAAACGTCAAAAATATATAAAACAATCGATGCTTTCTATGATTATCACGGGTATTTATATCAGAGTTTTGAATATCATGTACGTTTATCAGTTATCTAGTTGCCACAGTATTATTATTGGTTGTTGGAAAACGTATGACGTATTTATTTGATTTAAATCAGTTATGACATACGCGTATGATCTCTTTCACATTTCTAAGCATTCATGCTACAACACAGTTAAAGATAAGACAAGTACACGTCTTGCAAATTTTTGTCACCTGAAAAACAATAGCTTACAATAGGAAAATACCAAAATGTTTCTCAGCCGTAACTATTTTTTTTTCTTCATATCATACTTTACATAAAAGTCGGTCCCAGCCCCTATGGGTGTGATGTCGTTGCCAATTTAAGGTACACTGAGCTCAGGCTATAAATTAAAAGGAAGTTTTCAACGGTAAATTGGGAAGCAAAACAAAAAAGATAGCTGGGAAATTTATGGTTAACAGGCGACGGGTTGAGATAAGAGTAATTGACGATGGATTTGTTATTACTGTATTTATTTGACAACTATTTACCAATCGAAAACAATAGGCTCAAGTTAACGTTGTTGTTACAATAGCGGTGTCTAGGTTTTAAAATAATCTCCTAGAAAGATTTGATTCTGACATCTTATCATTATCATTATCATCTTATCATTGCTTTAGGAACTGAGCCATCAACAAATTAAAGAACAATAAATTTCAGCGACAGATATTTTTACCTGCACGAAATCTAAGTCTCACCTTATCTGGCAAAATGTTACGCTCGTTTGCAACCGCCAATACTGTTAGTCGTCAAGTATTTTGCGGTGCCTCAATTTGCATGTGTTATTTAATTCAAATCAAATCAAATCAAATCATTTATTCAGTATCAGCTTTTACATTTCGGTTATGCGATTGAGGATTTCTTTTAAGTATATAAATACTTGTGTTAGAAAATCCCAGCTATCTATAACTGTTATGCATTTACAAAAGTGATACCTATACTACGCATACCTATACAATTTAATAATAATAAAAATGAAACAGTAAATTACTGCTCAACGAGTATTATTATAGGGTATGAAATGTATTATACAATCCGATTCTATCGAGCATATTATGGTAACACATTACACACACCGAAGACTCCCATGGAGCGTGAAACATATAACATGAGGTATATTAATTGTAGCAAATTAAATAAAAGATGCTGATGATTTTAATGCCAAAGCGTTTTATTTAGGTTTCAAACTGAGTAACACGTTTTGAATATAGTGCACAGACTACAGACAAGGGAGATCATACAAGGTGGGCAACCCAAAAAAAAATAAAACAGTACTACCAACTAAATGTAATTACATTGTCTATTACAACACCCTCCCTCAATGTAATACATTTCAAATCTTAATGAGTATATACTAAGTATGTATTTCAAAACAATATAAAATAGAAAAACTAATTGTTGTTTACTAGACCACACTTTATAATACATTTCTTAAATAACTCTCTGTTTAGAGCTTTTGTTAAGATGTCGGCTGGTTGCTCACCAGTATTTATGTATGTAACACAAATTTTATTACTCTTTATCAAATCTTTAACAAAGTGAAAACGAATGTCTACATGTTTCAGACGTTTAATACTTTCTGTAGCTGCAGTTAAGATTGCTGACTGATTATCACAGTAAATATTTACTGGGCAAATATTCTGGAAACCAAAGTCATTTAGCAAATTTATTAACCAACAAGCCTCACTAGCAGCCATGCTCATAGCAACATACTCTGACTCTGTTGAAGACAGGCTCACTGATGCTTGTTTTTTAGAACTCCACAGTATCAAACAATTTGAAAACATGAACATGTATCCAGAAGTCGACTTTCTGTCCTTCAAATCACCACCCCAATCAGCGTCACAAAAGCCTTCTAAAACAACATCTGTACACTTGTAAATTAATTTATAATCTAAAGTACATTTTACATATCTTAGGACTCTTTTTAAAGCAGCGAGTAACACACTATTTGCACATTTTTGATATCTACTGAGCATTGCGACAGCAAAACATAAATCTGGTCTGGTACCTTGAACCGCATACATTAAGCTTCCTATCATTTGCCTACACAGTTTCTCACAATTTTTATCTATGTGTTGATTATCAAAAATTTTTGAATTAAAATTGCTGTCCATTGGTGTGTTCATGGGTTTACAATTTTCCATTTTGAATTTTTTAAGCACATTCTCCAAATAACTTTTCTGACTAAGTTCAGTTATACCTAATTTTAAATTTCGAGTCACTTTAATACCTAAGAAGTCAGATATAAACCCTAGATCCTTCATCTTAAATTCCCTATTTAAAACTGTTTTAAGCTGTATAATTCCAGAGTTATTTGTACCAAAAATCAACAGGTCATCGACATATAATAACACAAAAATCTTGTCTTCCCCATTATATTTTTTATATAAACATGAGTCACAGCTTGACCTAAGAAAACCTTCCTTAGTCATTACATCATTGAACTTATCGTTCCAACATTTAGGGGACATTTTTAACCCATATAAAGATTTTTTTAGTTTTACAATGTTGTTATTGTTAGAATAAGCCCCTTCAGGTAACTGAATATAAACATCATCTTGGATTTCCCCATACAAAAATGCTCCGGTAACATCCATTTGATAGATTGGTAGATTTAATTTTGTAGCAACAACTATAAAAATTCTGAATGTTGACAGCTTTGCTACAGGAGCATAGATGTCTTGATAACTAAACACATCATCTTGTTCAAACCCTCTAGCTACTAACCTGGCTTTGTACTGGTTTGGACCTTTTATTTTAAAAACCCACTTACTACTTACAATTTTACTTGAATCCACCGGCACATTAGACACTACCCATGTATTGTTTTCTGTCAGTGTTTGCAATTCGCGTTCTATGGCCTCCTGCCACTTGTCAGCATCACTTCTAGTCATAGCGTCCTTGTATGTCACTGGATCAGAATCCACATTAGTATGCACATTGTTACACTGATAAAAGGAGGTTTGTTTTCTTATTCTTTTAGATCTCTCATAGCGTGGTGGTGTATCATCTGCACTCGAAAAACTTAATTCATCTGGGCATTGATCATATTCACTTTCAGGTTCTGTGTCATATAGCAAATTTTTCTCAGCTAAACTTTCTGAACGTGCGACGTCTCCTGATTTTCGAATTTCTTCATTTACTACTGTTGCAGTTTCTTGTGATGGTTGGTCTTCTAAAGTTATTGTCTGATTTGTTTCCTGCACTTTATATACTTCATCTTCTAAGAAAACTATATCCCGCTTTGTTTCTACGGTGTTCTTTTGTGAAAAATATATCCTGTATCCTTTCACATCATCACTGTACCCAACCATCAATCCCTTTTCGCCTTTCTTGTCCCATTTCCTTCGTTTTTCTTTTGGAATGTGTACGTACGCTGGTATACCAAACACCTTCAATTGACAAATATCAAAACTTCTGTTTGTCCACACTTCAAAGGGGGATTTCCCATCTTCCTTGCTCTTTCCTGTCCTGTTGAGCACAAAAACCGCCGTATTTACGGCCTCTGCCCACAGTTTCTTCGGTAAATTCTTTGCATGTAGCATCGTCCTGGCAGCCTCAACCAGTGTTCTGTTTTCTCTTTCTGCCTTTCCGTTCTGCTCCGGTGTGTATGGAACAGTCATTTGATGTGTTATGCCGCGGTTTGAGAACATTTCTTTCACCTCTTTGTTAACAAATTCCAAGCCATTGTCGCTTCTAAAAATTTTAACCTTATTACCAGCAATATTCTCGGCCTTATTCAGAAAATCTTCAATGCAATTCTTGATTTCGTGTTTGTTTTTAACAAAGTAAACATGCCTATAGTTCGAGTAGTCATCTTTTAACAGTACAAAGTATCTAGACCCGCCTAATGACACTTCTTCCATCGGGCCACACGTATCGGCGTGTATCAACTCACATGTCTTCGTGCTGGTATAATCACTCTTAGCAAACGGTAATCGGTGAATTTTTCCTTGTAAACAACTTTCACACTTTGGAACTGAGGTTTGTTTGGCAACGATATTATTTTTCTGCAACACATTCTTGACATACTCGAAGTTTTGGTGCGCTAATTTTTCATGCCACATATTCAAATCGTTCAGATCTGATTTAGCAACATTTGCAGCATTGCATTTAAAGCGTAAATCCAAGTAATATCCGCATCCAACTCGATTTGCAACCGCACAAACATCACCATCTTTGTAAAATTTACAAGAGTTTTCATCTGTCATCATGACATAACCTTTTTCAGTAGCGCGGTTGACAGAAAATAAATTGACTTTCAAGTCAGGAACGAATAGCACATTATCTATGGTACTATCAATCCACTCTATTCCGTTTTGCACCTGTAGCACCATCTGTCCGCAGCCTAACACACTAATTGCTGTGCCGTTACCGACTATCACTGATTTTTGTGATGTGTTGTATGTAAAATTTGTAAATAATGCGCGATCACAGCACATATGTTCATCTGCACCAGAGTCCACGAGCCACTTAGATTTTTGATACTGTTCATATACTGTATTTGATACCACAAACGCGTTACTTTTTTTGTTATGGTTATTGCTATTGTCCTTGTTTTTTCTAAACCAACACTGTGCTTTGTAATGTCCCAGCTTACCACAGTAAAAACACTTGTTATTAACGTTATCTTCACTGTTCTTTTTGTTATTTTTACACTCGCTCTGGAAATGTCCTATTTTACCGCACTTGAAACACTTTCCAGTCTTTTTATTCTTAACCACAAAAGCAGATGATGATGAAGTTTGCTGGGGCTCCTCGTTCTTCTCTAATAGCCGTTCTTCTTCCATTAGCAACCTGGCCACTAAATTGTCTAAGGTTTGCTTATCTTCAGGACACGATTCCCATGCCGAAATAAAATGTTTGTATTCTTCTGGCAGCGACATAAGTATTTTAGTTATTACAAATTTGTCAGACATTTTTTCGCCCATTTGTTCTAACTGGTTTTGCATTTCTTGAATCTTCGAAAGGAATACAGACATTTCAGCACCCTTTTCATATTTGTATTTGAAGAATCGTTGTTGCACAATGTGAATGCTGGTCTCGGTTCGTTGTTCATAGACACTCTGTAACTTCCGCCACATTTCAGCTGCAGTTGAACAAGATATAATGTGTAACATAACGTCATCAGTCATCCTCGTGACTATTAAAGTCTGAGCCTTAGCATCCTTGTTCTCCCAAACGGTTTTCTCCACAGCATCTTCAGGCTTTGTGTATCGGCCTTCTACTATATCCAGCCAGCCTTGTCCGCGCAACAGCACTTTAGTTTGAAATTTCCAAATATTCCAGTTCCTGGAGCCTTCGAGTCTCATTACGTTTTGGCTGCTGTCCATCTTGATGAATATACCTCACAAGATGTTCTTTTTCGCCTTCCTGCACGATGTAAGGTAGCCGTGTGGTTTTTAACCTAACCTCAATTTGTCGGTTAACCAGAGTGCAGTAACTTAACAACTCAGCAAGTTTTATTTATTCAATCAGGGTATATGCGCCTGGGCCCATAACCTGTAGCAAATTAAATAAAAGATGCTGATGATTTTAATGCCAAAGCGTTTTATTTAGGTTTCAAACTGAGTAACACGTTTTGAATATAGTGCACAGACTACAGACAAGGGAGATCATACAAGGTGGGCAACCCAAAAAAAAATAAAACAGTACTACCAACTAAATGTAATTACATTGTCTATTACAACATTAATTTATCTTCTGCATCTGCCATATGTTTTGTGTGAAACGTACGAACTAGATCTGCAGACATAAGAATAACAGCCAAATTCCAAGATATAAAACTGAAAGTTTCCTACTAAAAATAATATTACTTTTGCCATGATGTTCCCAGCTCCGTTAGATTTCATTGGACATTTTGCTCAAACAGGAAAACTGAATGTCACATGAAGTAGTACGTTTTAATGGGCGTTTTAGTGTTTTTGGACTATTTGGTCCGTACTTATACACAATTACTACCTTATCGTATAATAATAGTGGCCACAATACACTCTCTGTGATTTCAAGTGGCTACCTTTGTTCATGAAATATGGACCGACAGGCAGACAGCGGATCCAGGGTAAAAAGATCAAGTTGGCACTCTTTGGGTACGGAATCATAAAAATTGCGTTTCCGCTGGTCGATATAAGCAGATTGCATTTAGAGACAGCCTTAAAAAAAGAATAGGCGAAGAATAACCATTAAAGGATTTGTTTTTTTTTTGTGTATGATGGCTTTGTAGAGTATGAAAAACAAAACCATTTAAATTGTAATCATCGTTATAAGTGGTATCATACGATTACGATAGCGATTTTTTCATTTAAGTGTATAATTTATAATATCATGCAATTTTTTTTTTTTTTTTTTTTTTTTTTTGATTTTATTTTATTTATTTATTTAAAAACGAGTTACATAGAATACTTATATCTAATTCCATATCTAAACAGTGTAACAAAAACCAGCTTAGGTTTTACCGTACACTGTGAAATTAATACCTACATATTGACAACCAGGATAATAAACACTTAAAAGCCATTTTTGTGAAGTCAGATGATAAATTAAATATTATTACTGCGATTGAAAACTAATAACAAGCTTTATTATCTATTGTACTTATTTTTGTTATTAATAATCAATGGTTCGTTGGGAAAAAGTTACATTTGAGTCGTGGTTTGTTATTAAAAATTTGATTTTAATAAGAGACGATCAATAATTTACTCATAAGTACTATTTTTGGATGTTAAGCTCATTTAAATATAAGGTTACTTATAATCCAAACTATTCATCACTAATTTACGGTCATAAAATCTACGACTATTAAATCAATAATACAAGTTTTCAAAGAATATTTACAATATTCCGAATTTATTTTGCTTGTGATAACAAATGATTCCCTAACCTTACTACACAAGTAATTTTTGCCTTACAAATGTTTAGAATGGACACTGATAGTCGTCCTTTCCGGTTTCCTTTTCACCGAAAATGTAACTGAACAATTGTGTCTTTCTTCTCATATTCTGTCACTGTCAGACATACACGTTATATGACATGTTAGACAAGGAGATATATCAGAAATCGAGATCACATTAATCACAGCTACACGCTCCGGAGTCAGTAAAAAACGCGTTAGTTTTTTGTTGCTCCGGCCTATGATATTAGGACGTGTAAAAAGCGTGATGATGTCCGTAATACTGGCCAATGGACTTTGACCCCTGAAGATATAAGGAATGTATTAAAATTGGGTTTATTTTTAAGTTTCATGTTTGATGTTTAATTTAAAATAAGAGTAGAATAACTACTTTTACTATTCATATTTTTGAATGTTGAGTCCGAAAACATAAAATCAATTCGTCGTTCGTCGTCGCATTTAGCTGGCCACTTACGCCACTTTTCAAGTTTTTGTGTATTTTACAATGTGACCCGACGAAATATCTTTAAGCTAACGGATTGAACGCCTTGAAGACATAACTTCTGTTGAATTATGTACCTATATCTACAAAAGACCACATAACAGTAATCAAAATTTAAGAAGCACTGGGTATCGATTCCGGTCAACTCTTTCTGTTCTGACACAAAGCTAACGACACCAACAAAAGGTGCGATGTATGGATCGTCTCGTTTGTTAATTCCACGCGATTAGGTACGCGACGCAGTCGTCGGTCGCGTGATTTATACCAATTGAGTGCGGGGAATTGATACTGACAGGTTATCTAGAACAGCCAACCAAAATGTTTGGAAACATTTTTTTACTAAAATAAGTTTTTTGGTTCTCAGTATGCATAACGCCTAAATAATATTTTGTGACTTCGCCCGATTGTCGTTGTTATTATATTATAGAATACAAAATACACCCAATTACGCATAATATTGTACCGTACCGGCAAGCGCAGCGTGGGACGTCCACCCACAAGAGGACCTGGTAAAGTTTGCAGGACGACGCTGGATGCAGGCCGCTTCCAACCGGCCGATCTGAAAGTCACTGGGGGAGGCCTATGTTCAGCAGTGGATGTCCTGTGGCTGAAATGATGATGATGATGACGCATATTGTGCAAATCTTGCGCTCCATCGCTTCTAATACCTGCGTCGCATTTACGCCGTACCTGTGCTAATGCTTGCAAATCAATTTTGGAATTTTGACAAAAACATTCTACAGCTTGAAATTACGGATGGAACTAAATCTGCCATTTGTTAGTTCCGAACCAATTGTTGTTTCAGCGTCACTAGCTACGCGTCACTTGAGCTCTAACCACTGAGCTGTGAATTCGATATGATTAGAACAACGTATGTACAAAATAATAATAGTGGAGAGTAATTTATTTATGGGTTTATACGCCTAGGAGTAAAACGTCACTGTTCATATTCCCAGGATAGCATATACGTCTTGTTCATCCAGGGGTCTTTGGATGCGTCTTAAAAGCTCGTGGTAACCAAAATCGAACATAATTTTGCCAGTTGCAAGCTTATTATGTCCAGCAAAGGGCAGACAATGATGCTCTTTGCTAGCTGGCAGACAATTATAAAATGACGAAGTCAAACCGTTAATGTTCGATTAGAGAAACACACTTCTAACAAAAGTTATACGAGTATTGATCCATTAAATGCAAGCTGGTATTGTTCGCCCTGAATATCAAATACGAAAAGCCGACTACCAATTATAAAAACATTTTTAAAATAACGAATAAATTTGTGGTGCAGTAACTATGATGAAAAACTTTTGGTTGTTCATAAAATAGATTTTAACAAGTTTTTCCTAGGCTCTATGTTACTGCGAGTTCGGGTTAGTCAGAAATGTTTATTTTACCGTATTTTAGGGGATACTTTTATTTTCGGTTTATTTTCTCTAACGAACTGTTAAAAGAATAAATTTTTTACGTCCCGGAAAATATTACCCCTGAAAGTACCATATAACACGTTTTAGAACCATTTGTTTAGAATTCTTTTATTCACTCAGTTCATTGTTAATTTTGTTTTTAGCAATTCCATGCAAGGTTTAATTGAAGATAAATAACACTTGAAAAAAAAATGCGATGGGACGTGGGTTCGAGTCCCACCTGAGGTCGATGATTTTTTTCAAGTGTTATTTATCTTCACTCACTTCATATCTGGCGAAAGCGCTGAACCAGCTGAACGCTCACCATGTGCACGCATTACGTTGGGGAGACAAGTCCAAAACTGGTAGTCGGCCCAAACGTGTTATCGTTTTTAAATTCGTACCTTTAACATTACCCGTAGTTTCAATATGAGCTTTAATGTGTTCAAACGTAAATGTTTTAACGCGTTTTTTTAGCGCCAGCCCTCTAAACGCAAACCTTGAAGCTGATACTTAGTCGAAAATTTTTTTTTAGCTATTCCATGCCAGGTTTAATTGAAGATAAATAACACAATAAAAAAACCCACCAACCTGAGGTCGATGTTTTTTTTTCAAGTGTTATTCATCTTCTGATACTTAGTCGTTTTGAAATTATCTTCTTGTTCCGGTATTTTAATTATTTAAACTAGATATTAAATTATTTCACGCATGAAATAAGTAAAATTAACAATTCAATGTTTTTTTTAATGCGCCAGAAAACACACAATTGTCTTGCTCTCGAAATAAAGAATAAACATACTTGTAGTACGAGGTACCAGACAATCAATTATGCTAGACTATTTTTAAGAGTTGGTTTTAAGTTCGTTTTTATAGATGCTTAAACTATATTGGTACCGTGTGGTGCCGGCACGTTAAATTAATTGCACCACCCCTTCTCTTCCTATGGGTGTCGTAAAAGGCGACTACAGGAGAACCGCCATAAGATCGCTAATCCGCCTGCCAAGCGTAGCGATTATGGCAAAATCTTCCTTTTGGAGAGGCCTGTGTCCAGCAGTGGACTGATATAGGCTGGTGATGATGTGAAACTATATTTGAACACAAACTTTGAATCCTTGAAAAGTTACAGTAACTTAATTTTCTCGTTTATTTACACTCCTGTCCAAAAAGTAACAGACTTGTCATTTCCAGCACCTTTTTAGCACGTTACTGACCGTTTTGAAAAACGGGGATGTCACGCAAAATATATAACCCCATCTGAACACCGCAGTGTAAGCGGAATACGTAGGCACGCTTTCCAATAGGCCCTTATGATAAATATTATTTTATATTTCTTCAGTCAGAGTACAGATTGCAACAATATTTCGCAATGAAAAGGCATGTTTTTTCAGTTATTTGGGATTCCTGTTTTTTTTTTTTGATACAGTCATACTACTTTATGCTACACCTTGCATACAACAACTTTCAACAACGTGCCAATTAACTTGCTGTTTCTGCTTTATATCAAAACCTCAAATACTCTTAAATATTTTATGTTGAGGCAGTTCAAGCAGCCTGCAAGGATACATGATGTCATATGATATTATGTTAATTTAGTACTTACTTTTCAGAGTCTCGATTCAATTACGTTTAAAGTGTAAATGCAAGGTATTTACGTTGCCTTTGACTACAATTTTAGATGTACAGCATAAACGTATTTTCAAAGCCATAGGCCGTTTTTTGATTTGTCGACGCATCAGCATGCTCGCTTTACGCGATAAAGAAAGTAGTGAATCTTTGCCTCGCTGCTCCCGCGCATACCGAGCCAATCAGGAACGCTCCATTGAAATATAGGCGCTCGGTAAGCTTTCTGTACCGCTTATACCGAGCATGCTTATGCCGCGCCGACAAATCAGAAAACGGCCTTAGTGGGTAGCGTTCCTACTACAATGTATGTCCATTATGAGACCGAGTTCCACGTGAACGCGTATATTTACGGCCAACAATAGCGGCGCGGGGACAGAGACAAACGACGAACAAACAAAAGATAGTTTTGTAAGTTTGGGAGTGCTAACACAGGTTCTCATGAAGATATACCTTTGAATGACATCAGCATTATTGATAGAACATTTATTATCGATGGTAATAACAAGTTTCGCATTATGTTTATTTTAAATGAAAAATCTAATACATTCGCTTCAGCTTTGGGAGGACAAATACTGGTTTAGACTTTTATCTGAATGACATTAGCATTTTTTGTAAAAAGAAAAACTAGTTTTGTAGATAATCTAAATTTCATTTTTTTTTTCACCTTATCCATGCTCACATAATTATCTTAACAAACAAATAATAATGCCTTCTTCTAATTAAACCGAATACGGATATCTAGACTCGCCTAATTTATTATCATGTTACTCGAATTTAAAACGGACAAAGATAGGAAAACAAAAGAAGTTACAAGTTTGAATCGAGTACCTACCAATGGTAACGCTGCTGATGGGCTTGTGTGTTCCCCACATTAATTTCCCTGTAATTGGTTTAGGACCTGCACGGGAAAGGACAATCACGCTGCGATTTTTCTGTGTTGATCAATTTATCCAATTTGGGTGTCAATGTTTTACAAAATAGAGTAACCGATTTGCGACGAGTTTTTGAATCAAAGCATTTTCCATCCTTTAAAATGAATGGACCATCATGTTTTTCTTTATTTTAGTGATAGTATTTAGCACTGATTGCACTATTCACATGATACTTTTTTATTAAAAAATCACGACAGACAAATTAGGTATCCTATGCAATTGGATGTACGTAGCTCAAAAGTCAAACAAACCTAAGCGAAAGTTGCACTAAAACAAAAAAAAAGTTGATTTATTCATTTCGCAGAATTGAAAGTGTTAGAGTTAAAAATAAACGTAAAATATGGTTTTTGGGCCACATTTTCCGCAGAACCGATAACCAATGAGGCAGATATATTCTAGATAAATGGATAACGCGACTTGGTGGCAAATGCCTTTGACAAGGTGAGTGAAGGGATAATCGCAAACCTGCTAGCAGTAGATGAAACAGAATAACCGGCAGATAATAAGATAAGAAGATGATTGAGCTCAGTTGCCTGTATCGGGAAAGGCTATGTTGAATAGTGGACTGACGTGGGCTGATAATGATGACGAAAGGTAGCTGATCTCGACGATACAAAGTCCAAGTATGCCTAAACACGTATTAGGCACTTTGTTATATGACGAAAAAAAAACATAATTACCTTATATAAATTAGGCAATTTATCAATAACTAAAAAAATTGCAGAAGCAAAAGCAATCAGACTACTCTGAAATTATTTATTCTTCTAACTGTTAAAAGACAACAAATTCATCTTAACCAAGCTGTTAAATTTAATGGCCTGAATAAACACATGAGACAAGCACTAAACACAAAACTTTTGTTCGATAAATATTGAAGGGGCACTGAACCTTATACTTGGTGCACACTGGTGTATCACTCTCAACTTACTGGACTTAAAAAACAAATTGTATTGCACTTTTTCTCTTACATTAATGAAAATAGATGGCTATTATCTGGGAATTTAATAGCTGCCGTGAAATTTCACGAAAGGATAAAGTCTAATTTTGGTCTTTAGTTTGATAGTTATCATTATTTCTATGCAATTATTGAGGGTTGTCAATAAAGATATAGAAAGCAGCGATATAATTAAAGAAGATGTCCAGGACCGAGTAAACTGGGAAAGAAAGAGCGGGAAAGCTGACATAATTATCCATAACACTATAATTACAGTATTAAGAAGAATGATAAATGACAAAAATGCTTGCAATTTTTGTAACCTGTAATAATATTTTGTTAAAACTTGTATTATGATGATATTAACGATAAGTGAAAACCATATTACGTTCTTTTTATGAATCGAGTTCATCAGAAAACGCAGGCGATATAATGAAGTTCATACTAGCTGCACTTGGAAGCTCTTGGAAGATTAGTTCACCATTAACAGAAGTGCAACGAATGCTAAAATCCATTTCTATTACTGGATTGTATAGAGCTGCAACAAAAATATCATTCACTTGACAATGTGTACGATGTGCGATGTCATTTTGTTCGTGAAAACTAATATGTTATACATATTTGTTCTGTTTTTAGTTAGCCTTGTTTCCTTGTTTCGAGAGTCTAGGAAATGTATCTTTAATTCTAATAATAAATAAAAACCTCTTAATTTTTCTGTGGCATAATATTTGTAAGCCATTGTATTTTAGAGACTATAAAACATAGCCTACGTTAATTGAAATTTAATACACTCAACCTTAAAAGACGAATCCCGAACCAGTCCCGATGTGATTTTTTATATGACCTTCTTCTCAATTAAATTATAATAAAAAATGATCTTCGCGATGAAGCCCATTTTGTGGAATGCGCATTCAAAACATCGGTTTTTAGAACTTCGTGGTAGAAAGATCGGCTTATATCGCAAACATTAAATCAAGAGTGAAAATTTCCGTATCTTTATCTATATAACTCTATCAAGGGATCTGATGAAGGTACGGTGTAAATTTATACTATGTAAATCACTGTAACCGCTTACGATTTTCAGCATTACGGGGCGCTAGAGTAGGGTGTTAGCGAGATCGTGTAAACCAGACCTAACAATTTAATAAAATGGGTGTACATTTTAAGAGTAGCATAGTCAGGGATTCTTACGGCAAAATGACCGTTATTGCCTCCACAATGGCTGTCTTTAAACATTTACATGGGCTACTTTATTACGACAAATGTGACGAAAATGTAAATGGTGCCTTTGAGTATTTTAGCGGGCCTTTCTTGAGTCAAAGGTCGATACAGTTGGTCGTTTGATATTAACATAAAGCGCCGGTATAAAATTTTAGAAATTGGACATCCGTTGTCACGTTTTACTTTGATGAAAAATAAATAGCTTTGGGCAGTAAAATACATTTTTGGCACTTCATAATTTCCGAAAGAATAACATTTGAACTTCCTAAGTTAAATTTGCTGCTAATGCGAACAGCCGTTTTATGATTAACTAATTAATGAAAGGCAACAAAAAATCGATGGCACCTTTTTAATCCAATTTGCCATTGATTTGTTTTTGTTGCGTTTCAGAAATCCAGATCGGATCCTGCGTTTTAATTTTTGAATCTTTTGTTATAGACTTTCGCTATACAGAAATGTTTTATAGACTTTTGGCTATGCAGAAAGCAACAGACTTGGTTCTTTCAGTCCACGAACCCTTTTATAAAAGTATAAAAGGGTACTTTTGGGCCAGGAGTGGGAAGAAAGAAATATGTATTTTTATATATTTAATTCAATTGGATAAATTTTAAGAGAATATGCAATACTTAAACTCTTAGTACCAGGTGACCCAGGCAATCTTAATCTCACATAATATCACACAGAACACAACACCAAATCTGTCGATACTTTTAAGTACGAGTAAGCGACATACATATCTGACTCGAGGTCACAAGTAGGCAGTTTATTCGAAAAAGCTACGAATTAAGGAACTCAAGTCGGACCAAATATAAATGATCCATTAATAACACTTGAGTCCTATACTATACAGTGGAGCGTCAATGAGCTAGATAGCTCTGACAAAGGAACCTCGTTATTAGACGGCCTCAATGACCTCTGCCCGCTTATCCACGAGCCAGAAAGGCCACGATTTACCCGAAGCACCCCCTCCTAATTCAGCATGGTTTATTCATGAGACTAAATAGACAATGACCGTGCTTTAGGCAGACAGTTTCGGGAATAGTGAGTGATTCGCCGCCAGCTGATTTAGTAATACGCAATGTTTGTGCCCTGAGCAAATTAACTGTGTTGTACGCGGAGTCGTGTTGGGAGCGACTGTGTCAACATGCAGTGTCAGGATATATTGAACAATCGCAAGCTAATGGGGTGGAAAGACAGCTAGACATACCAGTTCACCTTGTTTGACCTTGCTTCTAATTGCTTTGTTATCAGAGTGATTGTTCAACTCAATATCCCTAAAACTTTGCTCCACATTTTTGACTAATCAAAACAAAATAAACCTAATTAAAAGTGAAAATAGGGTTCAAAACGATTCCCAGCGTACCCAGAGTACGTTAAGCCACAGTTGTGTGGCAACACAGTGCCATGGAAGATAGGAAAATCGAGAATTAATAAAATTAAAACGTTTTAGGCTGGATTCGACGAAATATTAATTCATCCCATTTAAGCTATTACGAGACTATCCTTAACTCGTTTCGTCCACATTTTTCCAACTTACTTATGGCATACACTGTTCTAAATATTGTTATAGGTACTATGGTTTATGTGTCAATGATGAACAAATGTAGGTATAAACCTACTAAAATTTATAAAATCCAATATATAGATTTGTGGTTGGTAAAATTAAAAATGGCTAATTTCTAGATCAAGCAGTGGTTCACCCTCGAGTTACAACTTACTCCAGCTTGATCGAATCCAGGCTTATAAAACTAATTAAAATGTTACTTTTTAAAATTGATTATTGTTTTCTTTAATTCGTTTTAAAAAGTTAGTTAACTATTTTCTCTTCTTTGTAAATGACATGAGGCAACATACAACCGTTAAATTGAACAGCAGGTACAGAGAAAAGAAGTGACATCAGAAACTAAATTAAGTTTGCAGACTGGCTTCCTGAATAAACAGATCGATCCAGCTAGCGTTGAATGCAGATGGTGTTTTGTTATCAGCAGATTTTGACGCTGTCTGATGTCAGATGACAGTGATATCGACTTACTCGAGATGTTCCTTATAGATGTCGAAGTCAGTGAAGACGAGCTCGACGATCTCGTGCGGCGCGGCGAGGAATGTGTAGAGCAGGCAGTCGACGCGCGGCGGGTACGGGCGCGGGTAGTCGGGGCTGCTGAACGTGCCGCGCTCCTTGCCGTATGTCGACGTGAAGCGGAGACATGCACAGCCTGCGCAAAAATAAAAAACAATTTTATACATAGCACAATATTTTGGGGTTTACGTAACGTAGGTATTATGTATAATTAACTAGCTAACTAGCCAAAAAGTAACTTTTTTTTTCAATTGGGTGGACCAAGGCTATGACCAAGGGAAATAGGGATTTATTTTTATAAATATAGACAGGCCTAACGGACGGCGTAATCGTACCGTGATTTAAATTTGAATTTAGTCAAGGTTTTGAAAAGCCACTGGATGCAATGCGTGTTTGACGAAAGTTTGACACACGTTTGACATCTGAGCAGAACCTTTAACTCTCTCTCTCTCTTCCTAGCTATCTATCCCACATGGTGGTGAAGTCAGCTTTCCGTGTTTTTCTCTTCCACTTCGCAGCAAAGCCTATGACGTAGTGGTCTAATAGAACAGTGTTATGTATAGGTACCTTAGTTATTTTAATATTATGTAGGTGTGCCTACATTGGTCCTACAGGATAGGTTAACGTTATGGCGTATATTTGGTGACTGGCTCACAAACACTTTTGCAGTCGTGTAGTACCTATATAGGCATACCCACATAATATTATAATAACTAAGGTACCTACATAACAAACAGTAGCAGAAATACTGAATCACTGATTAAAATATCAGGCAAGAATAAATACAATGCGACACCTATCGTGATAAAAGAGCAGTTTGGTTACCCATGGTATGGCTCTTGTTCATAATCATTATGTGTATATTAGTCAAAAATATTCAAATCACCAGCAAGGCTTTTTCAAATTTAATAATAATCTAACACATTATTATTGTGGGTTATCTGCTTCCAAAATAATTACAACACATTTTCAGGACTTAACTCAAATTTCACTTTAAATACCGTGAAATTTACAGTTTGTAAACTGGATTTAAAACTAGTTTACCACAATCGGCCTGAACTTAAAGGCTTACATTGGGCGATTTAGGCTTACAGTTTGGATTAATGTAATGCTAGTTCGAATAATAATTTCGATTTGAATAAAAATGAGATAGGTAGGTCACATACAAAACAAGAGATATTATTATTACTAAAGTTACAAACTAAACCTACTTACATATGCCATTGATAAACAACATATCTAAGTATCTGTATGTTTCTATAAAATTATTTCTAAACAGGTCTTATTTCGATATTAATACGATGTTCGGGAACCTCTTGCGCTCCGCGCTCGTGCAACTGCTTCAATACGTTCGCTCTCCTGGAGCGTTCAAAACGGTGCACGCTCCGCGCTCAGCGCTCCAATCGCTGGCGGTTTTGGTGCGAACACAAAGGGGAGCGCGATCCGTATCCATTAAAGCAGTTGCAGGAGCGCGAGGCGCAAGAGGTTCGCGAACATAGTGGATACAAGGCTTAATGATTATTTGAGTCAAAGGCCTACGAACTACGTCCACTTTCTTTCTTTCTTTACATTGTACCTCAATTAAAAGCTGACGATGAAGCAATCTACATCGACCCCTCAATTTAACCCTTTCACGGGTCGCAATGTAGACACAATTGTAAGACGATCGAGGTTACCCATTCACTAAGATGAGAACACTTGGGAATTTACGGGTCAAATATATAGAACAAGGTGCACTGCTAGGTTCTTTATTTTAGTATAGTCTTGTTATAACCCTGTTTACAAAGTAAAATTAGAAGTGGTAAAAGGCTGTACTCATAGGAAAACATTGTGCCATTGTAGTAGGTCTATGATAATGAATAGATAGATTTGTCGAACTGATTTGGGACTGAAACACAATGGGTCCCATGTTCGGTTCCGGTTTTATCTAAATTGACTCATCGTGCTGATTCGGGAGATGCCCTGGCAAAATAATTGTTTGGTAACTCATAGTTACAAGTAATTCCTTTGTATATTAATATCCAACTGAATATTATATTGTATGAAAACCTACGATTTCATTTCGTTAAGTTCACAAGCTATACAAATTATTACTAAGAAAGGCAATATAGGTCTTGGAATAATTATTCAGACGAAAATTTAATTGAGACGTGTAACAACCTTGTCTTGGTTTATGGTAATAATATTATCTATTCAACCACTATATTTTAGACTTAAGCTTGTTACTAGTTAAATCTTACTCATCGTTTGGAATTGAGTGAAACAATATTATATCTGCAATGAGTGACAACTAATCGAGAAAATCTTGACTGAATACTACAATGATACTAGAAGTTAAGGCACATTGTTGCCAATCCGAATATTAAACATCAACGTCTATTTTAATCGAAGTATTACCTACTAATTTGAAATTCTAAAACGAGTCTTAATTTTACATTGATGATAATTATAGCACGAGAACAGCCATTAAGAGAATATTAAATTTAAAAATAATCACACTCAGTCTTTTAACAAGCCTTCTCACTAAGTCAAACCATTATTATCGTTGTATGAGACAAGCTTTTGAAGGGTTATTTATTCTATTACAATATTACTGACTTGGTTAACTCTTAAATGACCCGTTTAAATAGCCCGTTCAGTCCTTTCCATTGGTATGGCTCGTCGAATGGTTTATAGTTTATTTTTTTGGTTTGTGACGTTATAGCGTGTTATAAATTTATGACCGGCTGCACGCACGAAAAAATGATACGTTCCGCGTGCGAGCGAGTGCGCAGAACAAGCGAAAGAAAGGTACAATCGGCCTAAGAGTTTGGCTTGTGACGCTTCTATCTCTCAGCGTCAATGTTTTCTTATGACGTTATTGCGTAAAATATACGTCCATAAACCGACTTACAGACAACCAATGTTAACTATTTTTTATTTTTTAATATTAAGATGTGAGATAGAAAAACCAGTAGCATAATGATTTTTTATGAGTTTCTTATATTTCAGCACTAGTGCTAGATCACGGATAAAGAATCATCATTTAATGCTATCAGTGAGTTAAATGACATTTAAAGATTAAATCAGTATATGAGTCATAACCGTATGCAATGCAATGTACCATAAGTAGACCAGAGGAAAATCAAAAGAATCTTCACGGATTATCAAAGGAAAAATCTCTAGAAACTTCCATCCATCGGGGTTCAGCAAGACACTCAAATGAAAATGAACTAGCAAATGAACCATTCTAAGAAGAATTGTTGGACATTACACGACTGGGTCTGGGGACGATGAATATTCCGCCTAAGCCCTCACAACTACCTTATATCCAACGTCAAATGCACGAAGAAGGCTTTTTAGGCGAAAATAAAATGCTTCAATATGAACTCTAGCTATACATGCGGCTTCTTAATTCTCCAAAGTTACGGTGTGTATGTAATATTCGCAGCAAGCGTGTTTTGTTTCGCCATGTGGTGAAATTCAGCTCGTCGTTTACTTGTTTCCCGGTATTAACTGCACGAATGATCGCTGAGTATATATTACATTACCCCCTGCAACGGCAGTCATTGCCCACCTTAATATTAATTTAAATAGATATTGCCAACCAAATACAATATTGATCATAAATAATTCTAATAGGTAAAACAATTTAACAAATTATTATCCATGAAAAACAATTACATGTAATACAAAAGAATGTAGTGTAACATGTCACTTTATGCCGATTTGCCCGATGAACACGGAAACAAATCCAATTTATTTGCAGCGAAATTAGAATAGAATACAACAAAACTTATTGGTTGCCAGTTAATTCCACGTGAAATACTTTACGTAATGTTATAGGTACAAGTATTTTTATATTTCTGAACGTTTTATCCATCTCTTTCATTCATTAGTTCATTCCTCTCGTCTGGGGCTATATTTTCACCTAAGCTTCGCCAACTACGTAATCTCGGGAAACGCCATTTTTCGACGAAATTGAAAGTAAGCTCTCGCTAGTTCAAATAGACTTTACAAAACCAGTCCTGAAAGTGATAGATACCAACCTGGAACGTTATTTACGTTCGATAATTTGAATTTCGTTTGAAACTTTTCATTTGGTTTCATATTTCTAAAATTTTCATAAGAACACCTTTTTGTATAAAACTATTTGCATCTGTTAATTAGCATTTTAGTTATTTGATTCTTTTATTGTAAAACAACCATGGATGTTCTCTATGTGACAAGATGCCTTACCATGAATACAATCAGTTCAACAGTGTTGTTTTTACGTCAAATCTAAAACGAATAATAACAATCTAAGATTAAAGTATTACTCTTAAAGCAGCTTATGGTTGCCGTTCCATCTACAGGGTTATTCGTAAAACATAAACAACATCGCAAGACTAGGTAGCTGACATCATAAACAAAAACATTGTTCTACGACTTTTGATAATTTGACACATTTAAATTTCATAAAAAAATTAATATCAATTTAATTTCACGTCTGAATGTTCTTATCTCTGTGCGCATCGCTTTGCGCGCGTCGCGCTTGTCTTTTTTTCGTATGTGAATGGAACATAGACTTACAAATGCCACGACAGTACAATAAAAGCTTGGAAAATCATTTTAAAATAATGTATTGAGTTATGATAAAACTCGTAGAACAAATGTTGTTGTTTATGATGTTAGCTATGTAGTTCTGCGAGGTTGTTGATATTTTTCAAATAACCCTGTATACGTCGTCTGTCTGTGCGTGTACCCGTTTGTCCGTCGTTCTGTTTATCTTTCCCGTACAAAATGAACATACGATAGAACCTCAGTTACGAAACCTCAGAATAAATAGTTGATGTGAGTTTCACGAATAAAAGGTTGTGTTGATTAAATTTACCTTAACTTTCGTGTTGGTTTTGCGTACATTATCCTAAATAAAAATATAATAATATTTTTACATTTAATCGCTTAATACATACATACATAATTAACAATAAAGATAAATAGAATTTTTGATGTGTGAATAATTTAACCAAAAATATCTAATTTAACGAACGGCTTGGAATAAAGGAATTTGAAGCGTAACATTTGTAATGATGCTTAATTCTAATGTAATCCAATATCACACACCACATCGTTATTTTTGTGAACAGCAATTTAGGTATTCATAAACAAAAGGCTTAATTAAAATAAAATATTTTTCATCGAATATTATTGATACTTATTTCACTTCAAACAAAAAATTTCTTAAGGTGGAAATCTAATCCATAATTGTTTGTACTTATGAGTCAATATATCCTATAGTCTTGACAAGGAACCCTTATAGTTTCGTCACATCCGACTGTATGTCTGTCTGTCCGTCCGAGGTTTTGCTTGAAGTCGATTGACTCTAGAGAGCTGTGTGTGTGTGTGTGGATATACGAGTATAAAACATATTTATCAATCACGCCGACAAAGTGGTAGAATAAACATTTGAAAAATATATTTTTTAGGGTAGCTCCCATACGTATGTAACGAGGAGATGTTTTTTTTATCGTCTACCCCATCGTGTGGGGGTATCGTTGAATAGATCCTTTAAAATAACTTAGGGCTTGCTGAGACTATTTTGCGATTTAGGGATCCGTTTGAGAAATATTAAACTTCAAAGTGTCAATTTTTGTTCCAGTAGGGCGTCCCCCCCCCCCCCCCCTTCTCTCTAAAAGCTAAACTATTGGCATGAAAAATCTGTAAAAATTCATGTTAATAGTACTTTTCATGGACTTTTAAGGAAAATCATAAAAGTTAAGATAGATCAGTTAGTTTAAGAGTAACAGTCGTTCAACTTAGTCGTTCAAAATTCCTTAGAGGAAAACATTAAAAGTGACTTAAATGACGTTATTGCTGAAATATATTGTGATAACGACGAGCAACTACGAAACCCTATACTGCGCGTGGCACGACACGCACTTGGCCGGTTTTTTTTCTTGATAATTTATTAATAATAATATTCAATTACCTTACGGAGTGCGCTGCGAGAGACAGGTAAGATAAAATGGAAACGTATCAACGTTGCAAATGAAATTTAACGAAAAACATCCTGAAGCGAAAAGTTTACACATTTATCCGTGCACTCAAGAACTGTAACTGTCATAACGGAACTCGTTTGATTAAAAATATTCAAATTGAAAAATCTTGCTATTTGAATGTTGAGCCGTTTTTGAAGCCGGCTTTAATGTGAGCCTTTCCAGATTTAAGGCTCTGTTCACATATACTACTTCAACAGTAACTTTGCCTGCCCCATCCATTAATCGAAGTGAATTGTACATGTTACGATAATTAATTGGAAATTTCACGTCTTTATTTATCTTTATCCTAATACTTTTTCAGACTTAAAATACTCCAGGGCGGTAACCATGAACTCTTAAAAAAATCTCAAATCTGTCAAACATTATCATATCTGTCAAATTTTGTATGTAATGACGTATCAAAATTGACAGATTTGACAGCTTTGAGATTGTTTTAAGAGTTCATGGTTACCCCGCAGTACTTAGTTCATTCTCCTTTTAAAAAGATTGATAAGTTGGTGACGGTACTCCGTCAGGCTATGTCAGCAATTTTTATACGTTCACAGATCTCCTAATTTCTGATTCGAACTCGCAAAGAAATACCGAGCATAGCACGTTGTGCCACCTTATACTTTCTATTGAAGTCCATAGTAAGGGACCCCGTTTAATTTTCATAGGTCATCAGTGGTAATAAACTGGTGGTTTTATACGATAGAATCTATGTTTAAAACGCACTGAGGCGCTTTTACAGAGTAGCGATGGCTGGACTGGATAGGCTCTCCATCGAGACGAATAAATAAACTAAGGCTTGACCAACAACTTTAGAGGAACTGACGTCAGAGATTGCGAATAATTGTAGGCTAAATGATGATTATGAGGATATGACTAACAAAGACCAGTGATTTACGAGTACCTTATGGTCATCATCTAAACGTTGAGAACTTTCTAGTAGCATTCTGTACATAGCTTTAGGGTATTTTAGGGTTCCGTACCCAAAGGGTAAAACGGGACCCTATTACTGAGGCTCCGCTGTCTGTCTCTCACCAGGCTGTATCTCATGAACCGTGATAGTTAGAGAGTTGAAATTATCACAGATGATGTATTTCTGTTGCCGCTAAAACAACAAATACTAAAAGACAGAATACAATAATTATTTAAGGGGGCTCCCATGCAACAAACGTGATTTTTTCCCGTTTATAAATGGTACGGAACCCTTCGTGCGCGAGTCCGACTCGCACTTGTTAGTGACGACGTTACTTCAGATAAAACAGTTAATACTCACTCGGGTTCACGGCGTGCCCTTCATCAACCGTGTGCAGAGATAAGTGGAGCAGCAGGATAAACGTTGTTGACGTCTGCAAAAAAAAAGGACCATTATAATGGGGAGGTAATAATGAAGAATGGGAGTTAACGCGTTGAAATAAATTTTAAAGGTTTTATTTTAGCGTTAAACGGTAGTTTATACAAGGAACCCCAAAATCGTGTATCTCTAGACTACCTAGAGAAATTATCATATGTAGGTATGTTCTGCAATTTTTTGTAGGTTTCGAGTTTCAAAGCTATTTAGTAACTAACCGGAATCATCTTTAATAATTAGTCAAGTGCGAGTCGAAACACGAGCAGAAGGGTTCAAAACTCTTGAGTTAGTGGAATTGTAAAAATATACGCCTCAAGCGTATCTACTGTTCCAAATTCCAAACTGTTAAATGATTTTTATTTTATTTGCGAGTTGCATTAATTTACAAATACAAGACCAGTTTATAAGAAACTTGATATTATTTAAAGATTCATGATAGCTAAAGTAATAAATGACGAAATCGTGGGTCAACGGGACGAAAGTAACTTAATGACAGGCACTTTTTATATGCAAATGCGCTAGAACTTTATCTTTGTATTATTTTTAAACTTAGAAACACAAATTACGTATAGCGGCGGTTTTTTCTATTTTGTGTTAGAAACGTATTGAAGTAAGGATATTTGAATATAATTCAGACATTAAATTTAACTAAGACCCTCAAGTCGTAACGGAGGTAAATTACCTACTATGACTGGACTAACTGACAGGCGGTTTTCAGTTTACTGGATCTAATAAGGGTAAGCGTAATTTAAAATAATAACTAAAATATAAACTGGTTGTACGAATAGTGTTTTGAACTGGAAGCTTATTACATTTTGTTGATATACTTTACTTACTTACTTACAAAGTTAATTTGTCACAGTTTTTCCAAGGGCAGATACAGTAATGTTCCTTTCTTAGGTTTTTTTTTTTATTTGAGATGGGCTTGCTCTTGGATAAATGGCTTCTTGCCAGAAACAATCAATGATGTCTTGCCTCTTAACATTCTGTACTTACTATTCAGGCTGACCAAATCAGCTTTATCAAAATCCTAGATACGGAATCCTGCCAAAGCTTTGCAGCTTGTTTACGATACCCCAACCAAATCATTACAAATCATGACTTTTCACGGTCATATAATTCGCAGTTTATTTTACTATGATTTCTCTCACTGTTGAGTAAGAGGTATAAATCCATACAAAGATTCTGAAAAAATTAGAATATCTACTAAGACGTAAAATGACCTATGAATTTCATTTGTGACGAGACATCAACCAATCTTTAAGTTGTAACAAAAATAAATAGTACAATCACTTTCTATATGAAACGTAACATGTTTCAAAATGTCCGTATTATTAAATTTTCCAGCGTTAACACTGCGAAATACGAATGCCTTACTAAAACCGTGCCCCATTGAAGCGTTATCTCGTACTTCGTCTTCCTTTCGTCTACCCTCGGTATATTCAGTAACATAATTTACTTTACCCAAATAATTATGATTATTGAAGATAGAGTTCAACTGAAAAACGGTTCTGATCTGCTAAGTAGCTGTTAGTGTATCTAGCGCTCTTATGATGTAAGATGGGCTTAAACTGATACGGTTCCAATCAGTTGAATGTAATATGTAGACTACTCACTAAAATCATTTTAAAACATTTCAACATTTTAGCAATTAGTGATTGTTTTAGTAAGACAAAATCTGTTCTTCTTCTGAATGTTCAGTTAAACCATTTGTTTTCCATTGGTAAACTCTTTTTAGGTCTTGAATGTCTTTGGCTGCCATTTATTTTAAAACAGATTCAAAACCTGTAATTGTAGGTTTAGAAAACCCAGAACTATGCCAATTAATGACGTGTGGAATTTCCTTCACAAAAGGCAACAGAAAACGCTGTTATTCGTGTTTAATCATTACAAATTTAAAAGTTTTTCTATATTTCTCACCTATACTATATCATCTTCTTGCCCTTTTGATATGACATAGTGTACAACCTCTACTTAGATTGGTCCCCGTATATAATTAATCCCCGATATATTTAATAGTCTTTTGATCATGCTCTCTTCTTTACTCAATTAAGACCCGTCAATGATTATCCTTATAAAGTACAACCTTGTTTGAAAGATCGGCAGTGGATTCACACGTGGGGCTAAATACACATGGAAAGAAAGATAGTCAAAGGCAGTCAAAGTCTGAGCACTTATAGCTAGGTACTTGCCGGTACAATATCCAGGGTTCAAGGAACACTTCACAGGCACGATAAACACTCCGATAGTCTGTAGGGAGCTCCCAAAGGAAACACGTGGAGATAAATGCTCGGTCAGTCTTGTAAGGTGTCAAGAGAAACGTCTCAATATCGACTGGGCTATTAGGGGTTCGCACGTTACTTTTAATTATTAGGCCGATGAATGCGTATGAGTGCGTGCGGCAACGTAGCAATAGACAAACACATACGAATAATCATAACTAGGTAAGGAAAGTTGAGCATTTAAGGTTGTTTACTAATATAGTAAACAACCTTAAATGCTCAACTTTGCTTACCTATGTGTTGTCGTGATGTCCATTGTTAATAAACGCTTTTATTCTCATTTTGATATCTCTTAGTTGGATTTTTTTCAGTTGTTAACTTGGTCTTTGGACACTGTTGTTGTTTGCACTGAGGTATAATGTACTATTATACCTCAGTGGTTATTTATCATAACTTTGAGATTTTTGTTGGAATTTTTGTTTATTTTTGTTGGAAACTGTACATGCATAAAACAGTGCGTTATTTGCGAAGGGAATACAACATGTACACGTATTAGGATACAAAATTCCCACAATCTGTTATCTCAGTTGTACAAGCCATGTTGGCGGAAATTTATCCTTACGCATGGTCTGATATTGTTCTGCGTAAAATTAAATGTGAACTTTATCTTGTTTTCTCATTTATTAAAACGCACTTGTGACAAAGATATAAAAACGTTTTTAAAATTTTGCAAAGTATCGCAGAAATAAAAGTTCACATTTAGCTTGACAGCTATAAACGATATAGGAATACTGTAATTTGATATTATCGCATCGGCAAACATTATACTTAGGGCCTGTTTCACATTCGCTTAGTAAGTCTCGGTTAGTTTAATCTACCAGATACTTCATACAAAATGTCATCATCATCATCTCAGCCACAGGACGTCCACTGCTGAACATAGGCCTTCCCCAGTGACTTCCAGATCGGCCGGTTGGAAGCGGCCTGCATCCAGCGTCGTCCTGCGACTTTTACCATGTCGTCTGACCACACCCTCAAACTCATGGCAAAACGACGTCTAATGGCACTGCAGACCTCCGTTGACGCTAAGGCATATCGGTAGCTCAATAGACGGATATAGAAGTCCTTGCGACAGGATATCCGCAACTTTAATACGAATAGTATTAAAGAGGCGATAGAGCGGAACCAAGGCTCCAAAGTGTTTGCAAGAGACATGTCCATTGGGCAAAGCCAGCTGACGATGCTGAAGACGGAGGATGGTAGTTTTACGTCGACAAAAGCCGAAGTTTTGAGGGAGATCGAAAGTTTCTATGGGCAGTTATACACCTCAGTCATTAAACCTGTTAGTGGTTCGGCCGCAGACCCAAGAGTTAAGCTGATCCGACACTTTACCGAAGACATCCCGGACATCAGCCTATATGAGATAAGGATGTCTCTCAAACAGCTCAGGAACAACAAGGCGCCGGGTAATGACGGAATCACCTAAGAGATTCTGAAAGCGGATGGAACACCGATACTGAAGGTCCTTCAGAAACTCTTTAACTCTGCCTTGCTCGAGGGAATAACGCCGGAGGCATGGAACAGAGGTGTGGTGGTGCTCTTCTTCAAGAAAGGAGATAACACCTTGCTGAAGAATTACAGACCCATCTCGCTTCTGAGCCATGTTTTCAAGTTGTTTTCGAGGGTCATCACGAATCGTCTCACGCGTAGGTTCGATGACTTCTAGCCTCCCGAACAAGCAGGTTTCCAAAAAGGGTTTAGCACCATAGACCACATCCATACGCTGCGATAAATTATACAGAAGACCGAAGAGTATAACTTGCCACTATGCTTGGCGTTTGTGGATTATGAGAAGGCCTCCGATTCGATCGAGACTTGGGCAGTGCTACAGTCTCTCCAGTGGTGCCATATTGATTATCGGTTCATCAAGGTGATTAAATGTTTATATAAAAACGCCACCATGACGGTCCGAGTACAGGAACAAAGCACGAAAAGCTATTCCTCTGCAGCGAGGCGTAAGGCAGGGAGACGTTATTTCTCCGAAACTGTTCACCGCCGCATTGGAAGATGCTTTTAAACTCCTGGAATGGGAAGGATTCGGCATCAACATTAATGGCGAATACATTACTCACCTTCGTTTTGCCGACGATATTGTGGTCTGGCAGAATCGCTGGAAGACCTCGGTACAATGCTCGATGGCTTTAATAGAGTTTCCCAGCAGGTAGGTCTTCAGATGAACATGGACAAAACAAAGATCATGTCGAATGCCCATGTTGCGCCCTACCCAGTACCAGTTGGGAGCTCTATCCTCGAAATTGTTGACAAATATGTTTACCTGGGACAAGTGATCAAGTTGGGTAGGTCCAATTTTGAGAAGGAGGTCAATCGACGAATCCAACTCGGATGGGCAGCGTTCGGGAAATCACGCAACATCTTCTCGTCCAAAATACCTCAATGACATACGGAACAGAAACGTGGCCTCTTACTATGGGCCTTATAAGAAAGCTCAAAGTTGCACAGCGCGCTATGGAAAGGGCTATGCTCGGTGTTTCTTTGCGAGATCAAATCAGAAATGAAGATATCCGTGAACGAACAAAAGTCGCTGACATAGCCCGACGGATTAGCCAGCTAAACAGCACGTAGAACTGACGGCCGATGGGGCAGAAAGGTTCTGGAATAGAGGCTGCGTTCTGGCAAGCGCAGCGTGGGACGTCCACCCACAAGGTGCCCACCTTGTAGGTGGACGTCATACAAAATGTGATCTTTATTTAAATTTATTTGTTGAGTAGTGCTTACTTTTCGATTGTAAAACAGGCCCTTAGATTTAATCATGGCGTTTTAATTACGAAACAAAGTTTACATAGCGCACTATTTAATTAATTTAAATATTATAGCAACAATCTTATGCTTGTGTGATTACTTTATGCCATCGCTTAGCTGAACCACCCACGACTGAAGATTTTTTTCTGTCAACCTTCAGAGAGTCTTATTATCCGGGGCCCAACCATGAACTTATCAACAGTGACAAGGTTTATACGTTAAACTTAAGGCTAAGAACTTATGAAGCGGTTTGCCGCGTTGGAGGAACAGCTTTATTTCAGTGAGTCCTTAGCCTGATACAGACAAAAAAAATACAAATAAAGTTTGCAGTAAGTTTCAAGAGTACATGGTTACGCTACTGCAAAAAAGATTCAAAGGTTTTTGTTAAAGACGCACACGTGTGCTTTATTGAGAATTTATTATTAAATATCTTTGTTGTTTATATTACACTACATTTTCTAAACTTTGGGGATAAGAAAGCAAACTTAAGTTACAGAATCAGATATAATAGTGCGCATAGACCATGGAGACAAAAATAAATGAAGCAAACATGTCAACTTTTGGTATCCAAATGATGACACTACAATCCAGGGGCGCCCATAAACAAGGAATAACGACTGTGCCTAACCTTCGGGCCGTACTTGAGCAGAGTTGCAGAAGACAGAGAACGATGGATAAAGCCGGAGGAGGCCTATGCCAGAGTCACATTGTAGGATATCTTCTAATTAACCATAATGCTTACCTATTTACAATAGTAAAAATGGTAAACAAACAATTTTCAAATTTACATTATTTTTTATTATAAAGCCAGATACACAAAGTGATGGTTACAACCTTTTTGCTACGTAAAAGTTAGGGTTAGGTCGACAGTCGAACGACCCGATGACTTAGTTTGAAGATCGTAAATGTTACCTTTCCCGAGTCAGACAAACCTTTGAGTGAAATATTTCTTTCTATGTAAGCTAGAAGCCTTGATGTAGACATGACAGATATCCTATGTAAACTGTTTTTGCTCACTCTTCTTTAGATGAGAGATTACGGATAAGTACTTGGTAGGAGTGTTCGATTTACCATATTAAGCTTTAGCTTTACACACCGTAAATAATAAAAAAAATGAATGATCGCCGAGTCATCATATCCAATCAATCACACAATTTTTATTTTCATAACCTTTTCTCATTTTATTTAATTATCAGTTTACTAAGAGCACTAATCAAGAGGCGTTGGAATACTTAACAGACTCCTGACCTTTTACGGCACTAACATACAGGGATAACCCAAAACAAAAATAATTATCGATATTGTTGCTAACATCACTTTCTACAGCAGATTACACGGATTAATATTCCTGTATGATATAGGGTAGGGCCCATAATACAGGGTGTTTAGAGCGTGTAGACATTAAAAGCGTCATGCTAAGACACGTTGAAGGCTTCGCGCAAAATGGAAGGATTAGCATTATATAATTTGATATTACACGTTGTCTCGTAACCCTAAATCCTGGATTGGGTTATATCAATATTCGGTAAGCCGAAACGTGGAATATGAATTTCCATTTGAAGCAAAAGATTTAGCTGCAAATCAAATAAAAATTTACAAGCGTCAAAAATGATGTATGTTACAGTCAATAATTATACCTTTACCGGACAAAACTGACTGCCAAAACACTAAATCAAACTAATAAAATAAAGGTAAAGTTTGGCTGTAGCAATTCCATGGTTGCTGCTGTGGAACCGCTCGCTTCGCTTGCTCAGCTCGCACAATGATGAATAAACTGAAAATAAAATATTAGTACTTACCTAAGCCTATCGTGATCTATAAATAGTGACTGATGAAATGTTTTGACGATGGCAGGTATAATGCCATCACCATGACATGATATTAGAGCTCTTTTTATGTCTTTCTCTGCCTTATAACTAATAAGAGACAGATAATATATAAGTGTTTAATTAAGTGTTGTGTGTGACTTTCATTTTATTTCTTTAAAGTTGGTATTAGGTTAATAATGCATGGAAACTGTTTCTGAAATAAATGATTTCAATTTCAATAAAAAAACACAAACTTAAGATAAGTAACTTGATTTTATTTGAGAATGTTTTAGTTACAACAGTTTAATTGTAACGTCACTTTTCTAAGGTGAAACATTTAGTATTTTTGTCAACTCACCATCTGTTTATAACTAAAAGATTGTATTTTTTCTGTAACATAATTACACGTGTCGTTAAGTTTATAAAAGCGGAGTTTCTAAAGAAAGTAAACCGCAAAGAACGTGTTGAAAATATCAAGGAGTTCGCAATTTCCGTGCTTGAGATGACGAAGCAAGAATATTTTCAAGAGACACTCGTAGTTAACTGCTTATTTTTTTGCCTTTTAATTTGGTTGTGTAAATATGTAAGTAAATATCTCTCTTCATTAGGAAATTGTTTCTTCTTTAATTTGCATTTTATTTGTTGTCAAGAAAATTTTAACGCTCATAATGCTTCTTGCATTTGTTTAGATACGATTTTTACAAAATTCAGGCTAATTTAATTTTAAAGTTATGGTCAAATAACAACGGACTCATTAAATAAGTTAAACACCAACGCCTTTGAGAAGTTATGTTGGCAGAGAACCTAACGCTTTGGAACGTAGAATTAACCATAAGGCATTTTAATTAACAAATAATATTCCACAGTAGGAGTAGACTTACTTGAAACTCAAGGAAATTAGGGCAATATTGGCGACAGTGTCATATAAAAAGTACCTACACGCTAACACACTAACCAGTGATAAGTCGTTAATAGGATTTATTTGTTCTTATCTATACGTACGTAGTTTCGCATTTATACGGCTTCCTTCGAGTGTGGGAGTAACACCTTACACTTGCTAGTGTGAGTTGGAATTACATGTTATCTATTTATGTGGTGAATCTCCCATGCCATTTTCAGGAAGTAATTTGACGTGTTTTCATACAAAAACGGAGTATTATTTCTATTCTATAATTGTTATATTTGGTATTCTGTAACTATATTACTAGCTAAAGAATAAAACACTACTAGAAAAAATGTGTAATCATCTACCTCTGTGGTGCTATTTAAATAATTCAAAACCGACACAGATTGTCAAGTCTCTGTCTCCACCAGAAAGGCATCAAAATACTTGTGTAACGAGGCACCAAGCAGTGATCTTCATTATACCCAAACCCATCGATAAGCGTAGCGTATTCTAAGTCTTTGCCCAAACCCGTGCGATTTCAGAAACAGTTTTCTGAATTGACCTCATTAGGAAGTCAAACCCAGTACTTTTTGTGTTTAATGCAAATCACCTTGCTCTATGCAAAGTGTATTTTAAACGACAATGATTTTTTATAATATTTTTCCTGTAAACTAGACTCGAATTCGAGTGAACTACTACTTTTTAACATGTTCTATTATTAAAAATGAAAAGTTTTTCCTCTATAAAATAACATATCGCAAACAAAAGCTGGCCTATAAAACGCCCCATGGGCATGCATATTCATACGTGCAAGAGGTAAATCAACCGAGATATTGGGCATCACAAATCCAGAATTTTGGGACAGCTGTCCGATTCCGCCTGATATACGTGATGTATGAGGTCCCGTGGTCGAGATAACACGAATGTACCTGTTCTTTTGCAAAGATAATCATTAGAGTTATATTTTGAGGTTACTTTTAATATTTATACGAGTAAACAGCTCTTTAAATAACCTTCGTATAAACCATGCACCGATTTTTAAACTGTTTAATTAACCTTAACAGATTTTGAGACCAAATGATTTTACTAAATTATTGTTAGTACTTTTGCTCATTGCGGATAATAACTAAGTATTATCATTTATGTATAATTTTGAAATGGTTACCTATCGATTAACAGATTGGTACAACTCTTTATTGCATACCATGCAATTGACACAGGTTTTTTTTTATATGTATAGACGTACGATCAAGTGCTTATTGATTTCTATCGAACGATCGCTTCCGGACACCTTATATGCTATATCAATTCTGATTCGGCAGTGGTCAGTTTCATAAAATTAAATAATGATCAAGTCCGACCAGCCATAGGACAAAGAAGAAAGAGAGAGAGAGAGAGGGTTAATTTGTCACAAGATTACCCTTAAAATCTCAGAGATTAAATGCAAAAACAAATCTCTTAACGTCACGTTGGCAAAACCTCAGTAACCCTATTAATTCCCGTCCGATACGCATCACCAGTTATTTAATCCTTCATCCATTTCCCGGAATCCCAGAAAGATTTTAAACGAATTTCAAAGAGTGTCGAAATGGAAATGGAATCTTTTTGCACAATCCCATGAAAGCCGATTAGGGCCTCAATGCACTACAGTCGGAGTTCTATTTGAAGTTACAGCGGTGGATCTCGAAATGGCCAATAGTGATATGACGGTTTACTCTGTACTCAATCTCGTGAGATTATTTATTGATCAAAGCAAAAGCGAATTGAGTTAGTATCTTGGTGGCAGCGTTTTGGACGTGATTACTAGAGCAACACACACCGCGATTGTGAGAGATTAGTTAACCAATATCACAATTTTTTGTAAGATTTATCACAAGCATATTCGTATTTATTTCAGGCTATTTTACGGGTAATTTCATCATTAATGACGTCAGTCACGTGACCTTAACTTCGCCGCCTAATCGTTTCAAGATTTTTTTATTTTTTATTTTAGATGGGCTTACTCTTGACCCCAATCTTGCTCTAGAGCATAGATGGGATCTACGATAGAGCGAGCTTGCCCAGAAGATGCCTATTCACTCTGGACTTAAAGAGAGTCAGGTTATATGCACTCGGAAATACAGACGCAGGCAGGGAATTCCAATCCTTAGCTGTGCGCATTATAAAAGATGATGAGAAGCGCTTAGTGCGGGTTATGGGTATATCAACTAAGAACGGATGGTAGCCGGCCGTGCGTCTGGATGTCCGATGGAAGAAAGGTGACGGTGGTATGAGTTCATGCAGCTCATGAGCACACTCTCCAAAGTACAATCTATAGAAGACCGATAGGCAAGCAACCTTGCGGCGGTGAGCCAGGCTGTGCAGCTTGGACGCCACCAGTTTTTTATCGCCTATTATTCTCTTGGCTCTGCGTTCCACCGAGTCAAGTGCAGCAAGTTGGTATTTCGCCGAGCCGTCCCAAAGGTGGCAGCAGTACTCCATGCAAGATCGGACATGGGCTTTGTAAAGAGTTAAAAGCTGTCAAGGCGTGAAGTACCGCTTGACTTTATTCAGGACGCCCAACTTTCTAGCTGCAATTTGAGCCTTAGACTCGATGGTGGTGCCAAAGTTGAGGTCAGAGGACAACTCCATGCCAAGAAGTTGTAGAGTGCCGGTCACTGGAACAGATGTACCTCGGAAAGTAGGTGATCAGAGACGTGACGTGGACCCTGGTGTATGTGAATAGGTCAGTCTTAGAAACATTTTGGTGTACAATAAAAACAAAACGGACAGCAATTATAATTTTAGAATGTAAAAGCACATTGAATTGCTTGTTAATATTTACATGTATGAAATCATTTCGAAGTCATATTTTAATCAAACTTTATTAAAATCTGTAATTACAAGAACTCATATCGAAATTTCGAAACGTAAACGTCTGTATTCATACAAAACGTTCCAATATTCTCATATTAGTAGAGTCGAGGTTAAGATATGTGCACACTTGAGACAGATATTCAACCATAATGGAAAGGAATAACGTCGGCGTGTTGTCAAAGTACACACCTATTCTGCTCATGACTGTACCCATATTAGTATAAGCAGATTACTGGTGTCGGCTGGTACGCCTCGAATGTCGTGATTTGATTCTTACGGTTTTCCTCATTTTCCCTTCCTAACGTTTTAATATAGAATTAGCACAGAAACAATTATATAACTATTTATTTTTACAAAAATAAAAAAATAACAAAACTGAAAGCAACAATGCATTTATTATCCTATACCAGGGGGGTAACCATGAACTCTTAAAACAATCTCAAATCTTGTCAAATCTGTCAAATTTTGTACGTAATAACGTACGAAATTGACAGCTTTGAGATTGTTGTAAGAGTTCATGGTTACCCCGCTGAAATAATAGCTAAAATGGCACAACATGGCTGGCATGACTTGAAAATGTGAGTGTTTTTTTAATTTATATACTTATTTTGGTAATTTCAATTTATATGATGTTTTTACCCCTCAGGTCACAAAAATGAGACAATGGATATGTTATCGTTACGTGGCCATTCGGTTTAGGCTCGTCAAATTAAACACTTTTGTCCTACGTTAATCCCACCATAATTAGTGCCAAAATCAACAAAGTGAATCTATGACAAATATAATTACAATTAAAATGAGAGTCGTTGAAATCTTGTTTACAAAAAATAAAATGGAATTAATAATATTAATATTGGACAACATCACATACATTGCTCAGATCCTAAGGTTAAGTAGCTAAAGTGTTATAGAAATCAAAAACATCGACGGCACCACATTATTTAGGCTAATTTCCAAATCTTCTGTAGATATTTGTACCTGATTTAATATTTTTGCAAATGTACCTGGGCTATGTTAAATATCTTTCAGCGTATAAAAACTTGGGTTGCATATCATAGCAAACAAAAACTTTCGGTAACATCCGAAAAAGGTCCTTTCCATGAATATTATCAAACACTCAAAAGAACATTCATTCCTATTCACGTGGAGGTAACTATTTCGCAAGACCCCGATAACAGATAGGGAAAATATTACTGTTTTTTCGCAGTAAATAAAAAGTTTCGTATCGGAAAATACAAACAGCGTTCCCTGATTTACACACGCCAAAGGAAATAGACCAGGCGGCAGAGAGAGCTAAAGTGATAAGAAACAGTGTTTGAATGTTTCAGGAATGATACGTCAATGACACGGGTCTCGCACTTATTGTGGATTACAGTTTAGAGTTTTATCAATCTCTAAAGACTGTGACATCCAAATTGTTAGTACCCTGAGAATTTCAGAGCAAACTGGCAAGCAAAATACAGACTAAAATTAATTTATTTGGTCACAGAAACGAGACACAATGTATTTTTTTTTGTAAAGAGGCTACATGTAGGACTTAACGTAACAGATTAGTAATCTACATGTTGTTGCAAAAAAATTTTGAGTTGCAAACTTGGTTTCCGCAACGATAAAAAAAAATAGGCAGCACTGCATAAATTATTTTACCTTACATATAAAATAACAGACTAAGGTGGGAAACACTACTTCCATCACCCGGTCTAAGAAGGAGCTCGGCCAATATTTCAAGTCGTAATGGAAATTTTCCTGATCAAAGTGGTTGCAAACCCTTAAAATGTTGCCAATTTGTTCCATTCGCTCAATTTGTGTAGCAATATTAATGAGTGTATGCCTACGTATGGTCTGGGATTGCTTAAGAAATGCATATTATTTTATCATTTATCTAATCGCTCTAAATCTTTTTATTCTAACTACTTAGATGAAAGTTAAATTGTCGTGTTTGTGCAAATTTGGAAGGCTCAAAGATAAATGCCGTCTTGATTTGACATTGCAATTTTTAGCTGAATTGTTTGAAATAAAATATAATGTAAAGCTTACTCAATAAAAGCCCGTTCACGAAACTAATGCTCCCGCAGTGTACCAACATTCTTTACACTGCTTTTTTACATTAACTTTTTTGCCAAGCAATTTTAAAGACAAATGTAAAATAAAATAAAAATTCCCAAGCTAACAAAAACTTACAGAGCTCCTTTCTGGACTTGAAGTGCCAAGATTAATTATCCTAATTCACGTATTCGTATTTTATTATCCACTTTACGGTCTAACTGAGCTAAACATAAAGAAGATTCTGACATAAAAGTCGGTTACTGGAGAATGTTAGCTTTGCGAAGACCGTTATTCCTAAACGATGAAAATTCCAGAGTTATTGAGGAAAAATGAAATCGAAAAACATGATTTCAGACAAGCAGACATGTTATTAGAAAATATCATAGAAGGGTAACTTTTTTATTTTATAGGGTACGGAATACCTTAAAAGGAAAAATCAGAACCTCCAGGGGTTTTCTTAAGCCGAAGTAGATGTATCAAGTAAAATTAATTTCGAATACATACTATTTTCTACAATCCCAAAAAAGTGTTAAATTTACTATATCATGATGTCAGCAATTTGATAGCAAATAAAACTTACTTATTGTTTGTAGAGTGGTCGAATGAGTTCGCTTATGTAACAATTAAAAAGCTTTTATTTCTTATTTTGCTGGGTTAAAGGAATCAAAACCTAGCCATAGATAAGTATTGTTAGCTACTGTAAATTTAAATACTAGGTGTAATATGTCACAAACTTGCATATTGAATTATAAGCGCAGTAATAAAAAAAATACCTAACCCCGGTTAGCTTCCGGGGTTAGGTATTTTGTGACGCCAAAAAAGGAACTTCTTATTTTTAAAACTCGCATGTTTCTCCATAAAATAAATTCGAGGCTCTCGTATAAAAAATGCAAAAGATATCGCCAGCCTTACTTTCAGGAAACGCCGCAAAGCCGCAGTCTTCACGCCTTAGTCCAACTACTTTTCGGCGACAATGCCGTGTCTAGTCCCAAGGGAGGTTTTCTCTTAAATGTAGATGGGATACAAGTTTTGGAGTCCTTGAGAATCATCAGCATAAATCAGTGCTGATAAAATAAACTTTTGGAGGAACAGCAACAGTATTTTAAAGCATTAAAATGAGATCTATTGTAAATAAATGACGTTCGTGAGATCAAAAATGTACTAAAGTTTTAACTATACCAGTCATATTTTGACTTCCTTAGAGGTCTGGGCGGTAACCACGAACTCTTAAAACAATCTCAAATCTGTCAAACATTAACAAATCTGTCAAATTTTGTATGTAATGACGTACCGAAATTGACAGATTTGACAGCTTTGAGATTTTGAGTTCATGATTACCCCGCTGAGCTTAGCTTTACAACCACTTTAATTATGAAACAAACCTCGAAATCACATAAATAAGAAATAGCAGAACAAGCGGTTGAATTTATTATGTTATTTATTAGTTTTTTTTGAAGCGTTTGAATGGCAAAATCTATCCTTTTGACATTTCGATACACAATAGTTTAATTTGAGCCGTAGAATTACAACCTTAATGGTTATTAAGTAATAATTTATGATTAAGATTTTTAAAATCGATAATGCCTACTCGTAGTTCTTTTCATTCAGGGCTGATTTGACTCCCGCAGTTTTAGACCTTATTAGGAAGTTTATGATAGCTAAATTTATGTATGATTATGCACTTTAGAAGGAGTAAATTATAGTCATGATTATTTATTTCAACATTTTATAATATAAAATTAAATTAATCTATTAAGATTTACGATGTATATAACACAACTCAAAAATATTAATTTGCACATAAATAAACGAAGATTTTACAAATCTTCGTTCTACCTGTCTACTTCTAAAACATTTCTCTTTCTTCCCTTAGTCAAAATATAATTTCGCAAATTAATAGTGCCATCATGTGGTTTTTCTATAGCATCGTTAGTAATTTATACAAACATCAGCATATTTAACGACACCTAACCCCGTATAACCCATGCGAACGCAATACCAGATAAAGTTACCGGGTAAAAATTCAAATTAAAAAATAAAGTTGAAAAATATTTGAAACTGGAGAGTTGAATTACAAACGACGCAACTCGTAGAGTATATTAACGTCGGAAAATTATGAAAAAGTTACTGCACAATTAATGGGTCACATAATTTAGGTGCGTAGGATGTGTAATAATACGTAAAAGTTTTCTTTCACTTATTTTATGACACTGGTACACACCGAGATTCCTTTGGTCATAAAACCTTTTATGCCTACTGCTATGTTTAAAGATGGGACAGTAAATAACTTTCAATGGGATTTGATTAATTGATAAACAAATAAGCATATAGGTAAGTAAAGCTCGATCTGCATCCTTTAACATGTGATACTACAGGGTCTGACTGGATAAAGTATGAATTGAAGTAGCAGTTAGGTACTTGTGTAGTTATAGAAATATGATATCTATATGAGTTCACTTCAGTCTGTAGCTCGTACAAACTGAAGTGAACTCATATAACCGATGGCTTTGGAACAGATAAGTAGTTGAATGAAGATTGTAAATTATCAACCGTGGTGTGTGTAATGATGTGTTTAGGGAGATCACTTCAATGTATTATTTTGAGAGATGACTTCAATGTATTATAAAGTTATTTTCCGAACCGATGTATGAAGATAATAGCTGGAAAACCGGATGCTTGAAAGAAGTCTATGTCTAACAGTGGACAATAGTAGAGGAAAGTAGTTTAACATTTTATTTCTTTCTTTCAACTAGCTTTGATCAATGATATAATAAATTTACCTTAATCCTGAATTTTCGAAAGATAACGTGACGCTATTTTATTGTTGTTTTGACGCTATGTTAATTACAAATTATAGCCGTTATATTTTTTTATTTGAGATGGGCTTGCTCTTGACCCCAATCTTGCTCTAGAGCATAGATGGGATCTACGATAGAGCGAGCTTGCCCAGAAGATGCATATTCACTCTGGACTTAAAGAGAGTCAGGTTATATGCACTCGGAAATATATTATTAAAAGAAGATAGAAAAAAAAGAATCTATAGGGGCTATTAATGGCCACCGTGGTCTTATACAGGTATAATGGAAGCGCCAACAAAAATAAGTACCTAGTTTTCCCTAAACTCTCGCAATCAACAACTACAAACACTTTACAACTTTAGCGCTAGGGAATCCGAGACCCTTTTTCTTACTTTTATTTTTATTGGAAACAAACCAACTTAATTTGAATGTAAATACTCTCATAAAAATGTAAACTGTGTTCAAGAAGCGGGAATATTCTGAGTTTCTCAGCACTGAAATGATTCTAAATCGCTTGGGAACCTCGATGTTTCCTGGACCATTTTATTTGCACAAACCATGTCTTCAGACGTAGGATTTTTGTACAGAGAATGCAACGCAATTTGTCATCTCCCGAGGCTTCGTATTTGAATAACAAAAGATCCGAATTTGCCTTCAGTTTCTCCATCATTTAATTCGTGCGGATGGCCATTTGTTAAGGCAACTACCCCGAACTACCTTTGTTGAACCAAATAGTTGGTGGAATAAAGTAGTTTTAAAGTTTCCACTGAAGTTTGGAGCTACCTTAACTTTGTACACACCCGTGTGAGTTGTTTAGTATTACTTTAGCTTATTAACGACTGTTTGAAGTATTTTACTTGTGGGGTAGTAAAATGAGGCATAACTTTTAAGAATAAATTATAAGCAAAAGTACTTTAGAATAATATTCAAGTTCATTTTGTTTCATCTTGGTGAAATTATTGTTTGTTTTTACTTACGCGAGGTATCAACGTAGACAAGTACATTTTCAATTTTATACTTCTAGATTACTATATAGAGAAGACTAGAAACAGTAGAAAAGAAGTAAATAAAAAAATTGGACAACATCACATACATTGATCTGATCCTATACTAAGTAGCGAAAGCACTTGTGTTATAAAAATCAGAAACAACGACGGTACCACCCAGACCCGAGTCAATTAGAAAAGTTGTTTTCCTACATTGACCCGACCGGGGATCGAACCCAGAACCTCAGAGATGGCGACGCCATGTATAGTCCGGCGTACTCGCCTCTCAGCTACGGAGGTAACTTTAAATATCAATTTAAAGTTATTACAAGAAATATGGGGGCTGATATATTTTTTTTATATTGATTTTGAGTTTAGGAGACAGGGACTTACCACAAAATTATTGCTTTACTTTTATAACCCTGCTTAAAGCACATTTCTGTAAATCCATCCATCCATCAGCCGCGAGACGTCCACTGCTGGACATAGCCCTCTCCCAAGGATTTCCACGAAGATCGGTCCTATGCCACCCGCATCCAGCGGCTTTCGCGACCTTCACCAGATCGTCGGTCCACCTTGTGGGGGGCCTACCAACACTACGCCTTCCGGCCCGCGGCCGCCATTTGAGGACCTTCCTGCCCCAACGGCCATCAGTCCTGCGAGCAATGTGCCCCGCCCACTGCCACTTAAGGTTTGCGATTCTAAGAGCTACGTCGGTGACTTTGGTTCGCCTTCGGATCGTGTCATTTTTGATTCGATCGAGAAGGGAAACTCCGAGCATAGCTCTCCATTGCCCTTTGAGTGACCTTGAGCTTTCTTATGAGGCCCATCGTTAGCGGCCACGTCTTAGATCCGTAAATTCTGTAATTTCTGTTAATGTCTGGTTACAATAATTTTATTTATTTTAATAATATAATAATAATATATAATTCTTCAACAATCACAAAATTATCTAGACCAAATAAAAAAGCTACGGCGACTGGATAATCGCCAAAAAAACCTACTTTTATGAACATTTATGAGTTAGTAACAAAGGCTAGTGCTTATCAAACAAACATTTACCCATTGCGGGATGCGAACCCGCACCCCCCTGCTTTCGCAGTAGCAGCGCAAATCGCTAAACCAGCCTTTACGATGTAAGTAACAAGCAAAATAGGTAACATTTACAACTGTAAGCGTAACTATTGTTGTGGCTTATTTCTAGGAAATCCTAATTATTACTGGTATATTCGTAAGTACACGATGGGAATAACTCATGTGATTGAGCAAAGAGTCACAATAACGCCACTTTTACAATCAGTATAGCCGTTACAACAATTGGACCACTGTATTTAGCTCCGTTTTAATACTTAGGTACATTGAATTGAGGTACTGAAAACAGAATAAGCAGTTACATATTTGAAACAACCGCTTGAAACAAGTCTTGCATTTAAAGAAATCCCACATTAACATTTTCATACCAATATACGGGAGTTATAATAAAATTATTAAAGGTTGTTGTTAATGTCAGTCAACAGATGAGAGAAAGTTTCAAAATACGCTTTGATGCATGAAAATGAATACGAGGTTATTTATTCACTCCAAAGATATTATATTTCTAGTAAATAAGACAGCCACTCAATAGAAAACAGTGGATACGTTTTTTGACTGTTTAAGAATCAATCTTTTTGTTTTAGATGTTAAAAAAACAACAAAAACCTACAATAAACCGTAGAAAAAGGCTTTTCTGTAACATTGTGTTAAACAAATAATAATTATTCATTATTATACTTTTACAATCATAATAACAACAAAATAATGCTGTCATTAAAGTTATATAGGGAGAATTCTAGTAAGCGAAAGGTTTTGTGCAATTTTTACTTTTTTTAGATCGAGTCCTAAAGCACATTTTTGTTGAATGCAGACAGGTCATGTTGTTAAACTTACTAACGGCCTAGTTAGTCAAGAAATATTGCAAATTGTATTTTAACGTGTTCGAGCTTGTGCCTCGAAAAACCAAGTAAACGCTTGCTTGTGAAAATGGGCCTCATTTATTGGGCGCGCCGAACAAACTTGTAACTCCGTTGTCATTTTCTCCACAGACAATACCCTGGCCAGACAAGGCTTACAGTTAGAACACAGTAGAATTAGAAGCAGTAAACGTAGACAAACGATTTAAAATGTGCACATACCTTATCGCTACAAAATTTATATTATGTAACTCTGTGGCAAGTAATATTATGTGGTATTAATGTGTGCGCGTGGTAGTTGCCATCAGAAGGAACATTTATTATTGACACTAACCACAATCATCACTGTGCTTCAGGACGCGCGTTTAAAGTTGGAGATATACTTTAAACTTGATATAAATAATTTATGATTAAAAGGCCTTTTCAGAGGCCTTACGGCGTGAACAGTAAAGTAACAGTGGCAAATTTATTATACAGGATGTACAAAATAATGGGACACTCTTTAAAACCACGTGATCAGCTAGTCATATACAACAACTTTTCCTATGGGAGCAACATCGTTATCGTGATTTTATTTTTAGATACTCCATACATTACCATCGAGGTATGCGAGTAAGTTTGTATGGAGAAGCTGATTTTTTTTATTGATTTCGATGTTCCTCCCATAGTAAAAGTTGTTGTATATGATCAGCTGATCACGTGGTTTTAAGGAGTGTCCCATTCTCTTGTACACCCTGTATTAAACCATAATTTGGTCGAGCTTGTACTCATCAACATGGAGTAGTTCCCCTCTCACTATTAGAGTAAAAAATCGACTCACAAGAACTACCTACTGTTACCGAACCTACCGTATTCAGCCTGCATTATGGCCGCGAGAAATTTTAACTTTTCCTCGAAGGAGGCTGTTTAGACAATTTACATAACAACAATGTGTTTCGTTCCGTTTTCAGGTTTTTCAGAGTGAAAAAATTTACATTCATAGTTGTACTTTTCCAACCTGAATGCCAGCAGATAGAATTCAGAGCATTTACTTTACAAAAATGCTGTTAAAGTTTTTTCTTATTTTTGCTGGTCATAGATATCGTAGAAATTTTATTTTTTTATTTAAAAATTATTTTAAGGATATCTGTCGTTTTTAGGGTTTCGTACTTAAAGGGTAAAACGGGACCCTATTACTCAGGCTCCACTGTCCGTCTGTCTGTCTGTCTGTCTGTATGTCTGTATGTCTGTATGTCTGTATGTCTGTATGTCTGTATGTCTGTATGTCTGTCCGTCTGTCCGTCTGTCTGTCCGTCTGTCACCAGGCTGTATCTCATGAAACGTGATAGCTAGAGAGTTGAAATTTTCACAGATGATGTATTTCGGTGGCCACTCTACCAAAAAATACTAATCAACAGACTACGATAAATATTTAAGGGGGCGTCCATAGAACAAATGTGATTTTTTTATAGAAAATGGTACGGAACCCTTCGTGCGCGAGTCCGACTCGCACTTGGCCGGTTATTGAATATTATAAAATACTATAAGAGCCTTATAATTAGCCTGAAAAAGAGTAACAGTGCTTTTAAAACCATAAACTTCTAAATTTATTTTCTCCTTCAACAAATATTTCAGCATACTGACGCTATAAGCGGGCTGCCAATAACACGAAGTACTTTAAAAATACAGGAATGTTTTCGAGAAATAATTTCTCAAGCGAGCATTATTATCCAGACCAATAATTTTAGTTTATATCGGATGATTTAATGTAAAAACATACAAAAACATAACCCTCGTTTGGCAGTCGGGTAAAAATGGAGCAAACTTACGCAGATATTTTAAAAAGGCTATAATATAATATAACTATAATAATATGTATGTAGATGATTCCATAACTTGTCCTTCTTGTATTGTTACTCTAAGTATCGCTTCTATATACGCCAAACGATCTCTTAGCTTGCCACTAAAATGTCAAGTTGGTTTGTAGATAAAATATAATTCCTGAGCACTTTAGGGGACTTCTAAGGCTCGAGATGTTCCCATTGAGCTCAAAATAGCTATTGTCGACCCCTTGTGGGTAACGACACATAGCAAGCAACAAGAGACTTATCACAGAAATGCACAAAATCGTCGCGTTAAATGCTTCTTCTCTTAATTCATGAGCATTCACATATTATGGTATAGCAGGAACCATAATCCTAAAAAATATTCTAAACAATTCACGGATATTCGTTTAGAAATTGGACATCTAACGCTTTAGTAATACATCTTCTGTATTCTTGTGGTGAAAAAAATCCTTGTGTACTAACTATCGAGATGTAAAACACGTTTGTTGTATGGGAGCCCATATAAATATTTATTTTATTCTGTTTTTTTAGTATTTGTTGTTATAGCGGCAACAGAAATACATCATCTGTGAAAATTTCAACTGTCTAACTATCACGGTTCATGAGATACAGCCTGGTGACAGGCGGACAGGCGGACAGGCGGACAGGCGGACAGACGGACAGACGGACAGACAGCGGAGCCTTAGTAATAGGGTCCTCTTTTACCCTTTGGGTATAGAACCCTAAAAAGACGGGTGAAGTAGCTATATGATAAAGAGGGAAATCAAGCTCTTTGGCTAACAACCAGCAGTGAACTGCCTTTTGCTTGAGATTATGCTATAACAAAACTTATATCAGTAGGTAGGTCGGTACCTACCTAAGATTATCAGAGCTTTACCCCGTAGCTACATATTTAACATTCATTTAATTAACGATTACATGCAATTTTTGGGAAAGGGACCTTTGGCACATTCTTGTAATTTACTGGAACTGCAGATGCGTACATCCCGCAATTAAGTGTTGATTATCCAGCTTTGCCTCCTCATTAATTAGTCTCAACAAGCGTTGAATTAACGTGTAATCGCGAAATAACCGGCCGTTAGCAGGAATGACTGTGTGGAACGGATGGGAAGTCGTGAAATATTACGGTTTTATGAATTTCAGTAACCAAAACATGTTGGAAGAAAATTAAGAATAGTATTACAGATTAGAAAAAAATATAGAATTATATTCTGTTGTAAAGCTTAAATCATTAGTATTGTGTAAAGTATTTTTAAAAGGCATAAGTTAAATTTGTCTTTTTATAAACTTTGAATCACCTTTAGATAAATTGATTTCTTAAAGAAATATGGTTTACAAAATTCAGGGCAAATTAGAAACAATCAAAAAAAGAAAACATGATCATGCTAACACTGGTCAGTTTGATTTCTTTTGTCTATTTCAATGTCTACTGTAAGCTGAAACTTTTGAAATAATTGACTGTTATTGTATTTATTTTATTATAGTAATGCTATAAAGTTATTTGAATTAATGATATTCTAATATTCTGTTTTAACATTATTAGGAGAGTACATACATACAATTAGCAATAAAAATAAACTAAACTAACCTGAAAGTTATTTAATATATCTTCTCTCTGCACTACAAAGCCGGGTGGTTGATTGTTCGAATACCTACAGCAAGGGACTGAATACAAGCATTTCTACCTGATTAAAAAAGTAAGTTTACCTTTACTTAGTTTGAGACTAGTTACTTAGTGTGATTGTTTTAACAATTTGTTTATTTATTCTTTCGTTTTTATACACTGCAGCTCTGCACCACAGCACTGTCAGTATCTTATTGTAAATAAATCTTATATTAATGTATTCTCTTTAGTCTAAGCTGCGTTTGTCAAGCCTGGGCACCCACTCCAGCGGGGTAGCCACAAACTTTTAAAACAATCTCAAATCTGTCGATTTCATACGTCATTACGTACGAAATTTGACAGATTTGACAAGATTTCACAATTTGAGATTGTTTTTAAAACATCAAAAACAAAAAGTATGTTCGTTGCTCCGGCTTCGAAAATTAATTTTGCCGTACCTATATACCTACGTGCGAACGACAACAATTTATGAACACGCAGTAAGAGCAGCCAATGTCCCACCAAAATTACGTGCCATATTGATGCAGTGTGGTCATATTTACGGTCCAGTAATGAAAGCTATTTACACCGATGAAATATGCCATCGCACATTTTGATAATAGATAGTAAATGAGAAATCAGAGTACGAAAATTTGGTTTTATTTTATTTACCATTAACCAGAAAACAACATCTATATTCGTGTTAATAATCCCGCCAAAAAAGTAAATTTAGTCTTTTCAATTATCGATACTTTTGAAAAAGGGCATCTCTGTTCCACGCATATTGTGCCTTATCAGTCTAGCTTTAACAGAATGTTGCTGTTAATAGAAGCCATAATAAAGGAGGCGAATGTGGTCATGAATGTAGGTATCTTTCCTAAAAGTTATGATGATCGCATCATCTCTGTCCCGATGCGATCAAAGAAGAATATTTAATTAAGTATGTTAGGGAACGGAATTCTTTAGCAGCCAACTCTTGTCATCCGATTCTTTGGCAGTTAAGTCCAAAAAAATGGGAAAAGTCTCAAAATATGTGACCAGCCAGCCTAAGTTAATTTTCCTTAGTGTATATTATTTAAGCCAAAATGAAAATAAAGTGGCAAGGCGCACACAATTGACTTTGGCATTTTACGGAATCTTCTCCATGCGAGTTCAACTCGAACTTACCTCTCCATGCGAGTTCAACTCGCCAGTTTTTTATAGAAGTGGTATTAGAAAGAGGAAATTTATAAATTGTCCATTGCACCACCTGCCGCTGGTGATGCCTAGTGCACCTCGTCCCCGTGAGCATGAATAATGCGCATAAGCTTGACAGGCTATAAACCTTATTTGCCATACTACAAAAAAGATAGACTAGGGTTGAACACTTGTCTAAAATTAGGCAACCAATTTGAAATGTTGACACATTAGAAATTCGAGACATAATTATTAACAAACATTTCAAATTGGTTGACTAATCTTAAGACAAGTGTTTAACACATCTTTTTGTAGTAAGGCCATTTATCTTAACTATGCTATGAGCTATTCCATAATGTATTCTTCTACTCCAAAATCTCGCTGATGTAAAAAGAAAATGCTTGTCTAAGCGTGCGTAGGAATAATTACGGATGTAATATTGTTTGATTTACTTCGATCATAAATACCCTTTATTGACGTCAGAGATTTCAGGCTTACAGGAAACAACTACAAGGCACTTTGCGTTAATTGATTTAGTTCGTGGATATTCATATTTCGATAGAACCTTTTTAATGTTTTTAAATTATAAATGAACTAGTCTATATTTATGTTTCATCATTTTGAGATTTGCTTTTGAGGAGTTTTTGGATGCGTAAGATGCCTTATCCAGAACAGTAAATTATTTTTGATTGCTAGAACAGTTACTTATATATCTGATCTAATTGTAATTAAACAAATAAACAATTTACTAGGTTATTGGCATGGTCTATACCCTCAGCCACAAAAAATCTTAGTTACTGTCAAGAGAGAGTTCACTTATAATCCCATTATTTTGTACAGTCAATAAGTGAACCAAAAAAATACATTTCTTTGCTTCCACAAAAGATCGCAAAGCAGATCAACAGTATTTGCTCAGTGGCAATCACATGCAGTCATTTCTCTATTCCTCCCCAACTAATCTAGTTATGAATATATTTGGCAGCCTCTAAATAAGGGCCAAATTAATATAAAACATTGCACTGTGGATTTAAGCAACAACAATATATAAAAGTTATAATGTGTCTGAAATAATATTCTAGCTTGACAAATCGAGAGAATTGTACGTTATGGATGGATGGATGGATGGTTAAAACTTGATTTGCCATGAATTGTTAGTCACGCCACCGTATTTGGCATATTGTCACGTGATTGATGACCAACGAAAAAGGTGCAAGGTTAAATACCCAACCCATGAGAATTTTCATCATTCACGCACGTAGTGAGCTGAAAATAGTGTTATACCAGGGCCGTATGTGCTTAAAACCTTTGAGGCCCCAACTCAATAAATGTTTAGGTGCAAACGATAAGAGGAGAAAAAAACCCTTAATGTATGGAGCTCCCTAAATGTATTAAAAACTAGTGGTTGTATTAGGACATTTTAATAATTTCATACAGTATAATAAACTATAAATTAGCAAACAGGTGACAAATTCTTTTTTTCTTAAAATTTATTTATCCCTGTACTGACCCTAGGATGAGTAAGAATGACAGATGTATAATGAAATTGTCTTGTGCTGAGGACTCGCTATTTTGACCGACTACAAAATACTAGACGCGATAAAAAGGTTTCTTTAGCTATCTCTCTTTGTTTTCAGGGATCCATGCAAAACGCTGGGAGCCCCGAGTTCGGCCCTGTGACAGACCCCAAGCACCGCCCCGAATGTTTTAGAAATATGCCAAAACGCGCGGCAAAAATATGTATGAAATGGGAATATTTTCATGAGCGGACATTTAAATTTTTCCCGAGAAAGTTGCCAACTTTTCCCCCAACATGGGTAATGCCGTCGTATTTTCATAAATGAAGGGATAATATGAATAAATTACTTTATGAGTTGGACCATGATTTACCTCAGAATGTGGAAAACTTGTGGTCTGAGTATTTTTTATTTTTACCTTAAACATCCAAATATTTTATCCAGTAGAAAAGTATTCATCGGATTTTCTACGGATTTAGCTTAAATCATCTACTCTAAAAACGAAACGTAACATACCTTCATAGTTTTGCAGGCCATTTGCAGATCTGAAACAAGAAAAAAATCTAAATTAGTTAAAAAGTGCATTTTAGATTAACCGAAGATGTTTACGATATTATTAGATGTTTTCAAATACTAAAACACCTTGCATCACCTTTATTTCGAGATTCATCCTTAATCTAGTTTAAAATTTTATTATGTATATGTCGTGGCCCGATCTTAGAATTAATCACTGCATGGTTTGGCCAATCATTTCATAAAATGGTCGGCACAGCACCCGCTGGCCACATAATGATGTTGATATGCCAGATCAATGAATCAGTCAGCGTTTGACGATATGACCAACTACTTCATGAAATGGCCAAACATTGGTGGCCATATCGGTTATTTATCCACCGGTAGAGGCGCTGATGTCGCTTTGTTATTGTGGTAAAACATGGTGGCGGACAAATATTATTCTGTTCTAGTGAATTGTGAAAGTGAATAATAAGTGTATATGTATAGAAGATTTAATTGCAGTGAATTATCGTTAAGACTAAACGTCAAGCTAGATGATTCTTATGGAAGTCACAAAAAAGGTGCAACGTCAAAAAATCATGGGGTTCGACACGTAATTTGGGAGGTTAGTTAGGTTATTTGAATCTTTTTATTTGTTAGTTCTTTCAAAATTACAAATATTTTATTAGTTTTATTTATCTATTGCCCAAAATTAACATAAAACAAATTCCAGTAACTTTTAAACGTATTTATACGTATTTTAATGATATAGCCAAACGTTGATTGACATATCATCAAACGTTGACGTTTAAAAGATATGGCCAGTTTTGTTTGGCCGTTTTATGAAATACGACCTTTTTATGAAATGGCCGGCCACATCATGAAGTGTTTAATTTTAAGATCGGGCTACGACATATGTACAAATAAAATATACGGTAATGCTAAAAAAATAACAATGCAAACATTAAAAAGTTTCTTGAACTGTCTTAAACCGGGTTTAGGTAAAACCTCGATTTAAAATGGTTCAGTTTGTTCGCCTAAAGGTACGAAACTAAAATCCTATTTCGTTTCTCAACTTGACAAACGAACATTTCCACCACCATAATATTGAGACGGGTTTTGTGAAACACGTCGAGGAAACTCGAGTTCATTCCGTTGAAATGCGAGAAAGTTACAGCGAAGAAAAATTTATTGTAAACACCTGCGTCCATATACTTATACAATAACTCTATTACTGTTTATGAAACTTACTAGGGAATCAAAATATTATTTTAACTTTTTTATTGAGTTTGATAATAAAACCTACTATTATATTTTGTACTGTTTATAATAATATGTAGTTTGGCCCCAGGCTTCATCCCAGTTAAGGTGCCTGGGTTCATTCTTCGTGGTAAGTTAGGTTAGATTAGACGTTACTAGGCGCAATGCTCAAAATCCGTGCAAGCCGGCCCGTCCCTCATTTGTTTCAACAATTATCGTTTTGTTAAATGTTACGTTATGCCCCGTAACAACGGTCAGAAGTTATGTTATTTTCCTGCCGTTACCAAAACCCAAACACAATTTTTTTTTCAACTCTGTCGGTATGTATAGTAATAAAAACTATTAAAATAGTTTTAATAAAACTTAAATGTCTTGCGCATGTCAGGATTAGCGAATAATATACTCCCGAACTATCCACTAACACGGTACTAAAAATCGTTCTATGGCTGTCAGTTTGTATGACAATGACAGAGACAGAAAGATATCTTAATCTTAAACTAAACTAATCCGGTGAAGCGCAAATTCACCCTGAAAAAATAATAGGGTATAATAAACATTAAATAAACCCAGATATTTTCTTCCAGACATTCTGTTGTTGCAGGCAAAAGTTAGTCAAAATTAAGAAACTTTTAATGCTGATTTGAATTCTTATCCGATCTGAATTCCCCTTGACTCCTGAACGTATTTTATTGTATTCCAATGGATTTAAAAGCTCGTAGTAAGACCTCGTATGTCATTTCACGTTCTTACACCAGCCGTCGCAGGATGAAAGTAAATTGAAAAATGCTGATAGCAAAAAACGTCCATTTCTAAAATTTAGGGTAGGTTATTAAATTCAGAAGCAGAGCGGAGGCAATATCGGAAACTCATTAATAATGTTACAGGCCGCGTCTAATTTCACCGTGACTTGAGCATATTTTCTAAATGGATCAATTTTGCAGATATTATCAGTGGGCAAAATAATTTCATTCAGTGCCTTTTGTTCGGTGATGTTTTCATTCCGTAATTAAGTGTGTTATTATCATCTCTTTGAATGATTATGAGTTATTACAAAGTTAGACCTAAAATTCGTTTTTCCATTGATGTTCAATAGTTGTTTTACGTTAAACTCTATGCAGAAAAACAAAATACAGTTGAAGTAATACCTACTGTTTTAAGAGCTCATGGTTAAGATGTTGTGTTTTTTTTGACACCATGTACCTTTATTGAGCTTAAATAATATATATTGCTAAGATTTGCGTTCGGAATTCAATAGCACACTATTTGTGGATTATGTATTTTGGGAATTTAGTATTAAATGACGTACTAAAAAAATCAAACCTACCCCAAGTTTCCCCAAGTAAAAAGTAAACCTTTAAACTGTCTTTGATTACGCACACGTCACGCAGGAGTAATCAATCATCGGACATTCAAAAATACCCTTTAAATTCTACTCATTCAACAGCAGCAGACAGAACAGGTGTTTTAGATGACAGTCATCAGTGCGCTGGGCATTCTAATTGCCTGCTTATCGACTACTGTTTTTTATGGCCCCAACGTGATGGCTGAGTCAGGGAGACGAAAAAATTGTGAATTTAGAGGATCTTATTAAAATGGGATCGTTATGCGGATAATGCCTCGTCTTAGGTGTTAGCGTCTGGTGAATGGGAGAACTTAGTTATGCTCGAAGTTTTTATTTTTAAACCACTTTGTTATATGCAACTAAGTGTCGTTTAAAAAAACTCGGAAAACAAAACATTTATACTAAATGGTTGAATAGATGCCTACTCTATCTAATTGATAAAAATTACCTACTATAATACTGTGTCATAAATCAAATAAAAAGTTATGAGGGTTTTAATAAATTTTGTTATTATTGTAAAATAAATAGTTTTGATTTTATTCATCAAAGAAAACGAAAATTGATCATTCCCCCTAATCTCCGAAACTACTTACCCTAAAACTTGAAAAAAAATTCAAAATATATATTAATTGCTTGTAGATTACAGAAAAACCTATAATAATTCTATCAATTGGAAAAAAAGTGGCAAGGCGCACACATTATACTTTGGAATTATAAGGAACTCTCTCTACGCGAGTTCAACTCGCACTTGGCCGGTTTTTTAAAGGTTCTACCGAAAATATGGAACCCTACATGGGTCATGGCGTGGCGTATATTCCGAACTGAACTTAGCTTGCTTTTATTTAAATCTACAAAGATGTCATTACATTATCAATGTGTGTTACATTTCCGATGAAATTTTATCATACTACTGTTAAAATTACTCAAATGGCAATTCAATCTGTTACATAGTCTGGTAACTGCGCACAAATGAACAAAGTTTTCCTACATTCCTACTTAACAGTCGTTCCCAAGACCATAACACCAAGGAAAGGTGCAACTACACTGCAAGTGCTAGCGAAAGCTACGTCATAAGTTTTAAATCGTACTGTGATCACTGATATACTTGTATGCTGCTATCATTAGCTACCAACATGATAACTTTACACAATGGGCTAGTTGACACCACCAATCAATTGACATACTTTGTATGTGCTGTCAAAACGCACCTCTGCCCTATAATTTGTATGGCGATAGCAAGCTTTAACGTCATTGTTTACCGGACTCAACTGCCTAGCTTTTTATTGGTTCTGAAGCAAACAAAAATCTGATTCTTCGAATAAAAGATAATGTACCAGGTTATCGGGCCTTAAATAAGGAGTAAGATTAAATAAATGATGTTTTAGAATTATTTATGTATGGTGTCCACAACCCTATTGGTCATTCATTCATTTTCAAAACGAACCGATTGGTAGAAATTATCGTAGGACTATCGGTTGCGGGGTAGCCTTTATTTATAATTGGAACAGTATAAGGCGTCGACCACATTACGCAGTGGCGGGCATTGGTTTTATTTCGAGGTAGGCAGTAGATACTTACTTAGGCGTTTTATTGATGAAAATAAATGTTTTTTCATCAGAACACACACTTGTAAGTACCTACTGCCTACCTCATTTCATTTATCAGGTAGGCACTGCCTAATTGCCCATATGCACCGCCTGCCCCTGACTACGAAGATATGAAATAATTAATTTTAATTTAGATTAGGTTAGTTAGTTCAAATTGTTCCATTTTAAATTAATCCCAGTGAACTGTCAAAGACATATACAACATCAAAAGCTAACATAGCATTTGGTGGAGTCTACGCTTATTCACTAAAACAGAACATTGTCAAAACTCGGTAGCATAGCGGGCTGGACTTATGACTTAGTTACAGAAGTAGCTATTTTTCCGCAGTTTCTAGAGTAGTAAAACGAAAGTTTGCTGGAAGTGTTGAAGTAAAAGCATAAACGCAACGCATCTTTCGTGGAAGTTTTCGTATTTGTATTCGTAAAGACTTTAAAAGAAACAGTAAGGTTTTTGTATCAGTGTTGTCTATTGAATGCATAAATAGAAATTCATGAGAACTACCCTTATGAAACAATTGACAATCATTAAACAAAAGTCGCATGCGTGAAATTTTCCAAAACGGCTCTATGTCTTAGGACATGGTGTCAAGTTGTTAATTAGCCTGACGGATTACTAAGCTAAAGTGGCAGATGGGGCAGATATGTTCTGGAATGGAGGCCACGTACCGGCAGCGTAGGACGGCCAAAGGTGGACAGACGGCCTGGCACAGGTTGCAGGAAACTGCTGAATGCAGCCTGCTTTCAACCAGCAAATCTAGAAGTCACTTTGTTCAGCAGTGGACGTCCTATGGCTAGAAAAATGATCTGGGCGGTAACCACGAACCCTTAAAACAATCTCAAATCTGTCAAACATTATCATTTCTGTCAAATTTTGTATGAAATGACCATAGACTTAGGATTCGCTACGCTATATCTATGGAAATGACGTACCAAAATTGACAGATTTGACAAGAGATTTGAGATTGTTTTTAGAGTTCATGTTTACCCCGCTGATGTATCTAAATCTGGTGTGATTTTGAAATTTACTACAATTTTGTATAGCTGCTTTAACTTCACGAAATTCAATACAACAATGTAGACTTGGATCTTATTTCACTTTTGAAATACAAATCCAATTTATTTTAAAACGTCACAGAGGCAAAGGAAATCACTGGATCTTGTGAGCACCGCCGACCGTGAACCTTACGGGTGAGATGTTCGCCTATCTTTCTTGAGCTGGGTCTCGGCTATCGTATTGAAATTCAACCTTTTATAAGCGGAAGCGATAATTTAATATCTCATCCTACTAATATTATAAATGCGAGGAAGTTTGTGACTCAATCACGTGTATAGATGAAATTTAGCACACATATAGAATATGATCTGGATTAACATATAATATACTTTTTATTCCGGTTAAATAATAATATAAAGATCTAGGTTTTATCTACCGTATTGAATCAGCCTTACACAAGCGACAGCGGTAATGCATAAACTGAGTTCGTGTACTAAAAATTTTAATATTTAAACATTTATTTTTTAAATATATCATTACTTTTATTAAAAGGTATTTTATTTAAAGAAATTGATTAGTGCTGACCTGTTATTCACCAATATTAAGCTGTAAATGACGGCATGAGGAACTTCCTATATTCTTGGGTTGGGTAGGTTTTATTTGAAGCCTTTATTAATAACAGACACAGAATTATCGTCGCTTGTAAATACAAGCATACATTACAAGCGATAATAAACTTACGGATAAGACAATCGTTGCGGTTTACCGCCTATTTTTAAAGTGAACGGGTTTTGTTTTTTGCGTAGCAACTGATATGTATTATGTGTCTCAACCTGCCAGCTCTGAGCATTATTTCCATACCGCTTCATCGTATTATCGACCAAGCATCCGCTACTCGTAGATTTAAACGTATCACCATAACGGCCGGCGCGATGCGGTCGGCTCTGAAAGCGAGGGCTTAGCCCGTCAAAGCGCTGGAATGGACGTTAGTTAGCACTCATAGCCGAACAAAGTGAAATAGAAACGCGATCAAACTACCCAACTATTTTAGGTATTTTATTGGAGTAGGACGTTTACTGACTGGGCGTTATTTGCGGTGCGTGAGAATTCTTTTTTACATCGCTTGTGAGTGCAAGAATACGTTTGCAAAAGTCGGAGGCATTTCCATTTATTTTATTGTTTTATGATTTTTTTTTATTTATAAATCGTTGTAACCACAGAAAAAGTAAGACTCGCTACGCTCCGCCTTTTCTGTGGTTGGAACCAACACCAAAATCTCAAAAAAAAAAAATACTGCCGTTGTCTATACTAATATTATAAAGAGGAAATATTTGTACCTATTTTTGTATGTTTGTATGTTTGTAATGAATAGGCTCAAAAAGTACTGGGCCGATTTAAAAAATTCTTTCACCAATAGAATGCTACATTCTTCCAATTTGACATAGGCTACATTTCATTTTGAAAAAAAATTGGGATCCTTGGTAAAATTTGAACAATGTAACCGAAGGTGTAGAAAAGTGAGTCTTAAAATGTCTTTCGTCGAATGCGCTGCCGAAACTATTAGCGATAATTGTCTACCCCGTGCGAAGCCGGGACGGGCTGCTAGTAATTTATATAGAAAATATATCTTTATATTAGTTTAAAGTTAAAGTAATTTATAGCAGATGGGTGTTAAAATAACGCAATATTTGTAATGGGTGATAAGATTGCGTTTTTTTAACACCTTGTTATTCCAGAGTGTTTTTAGATTTTCCATGAACTTTTAAGCCTAATATGGCATATAAGCAATACGTGGATAACTGACTATTGTTGGAATCTAAGTAACGATTGCTTACAATATGCCTTCCATGTAAAAGTATTACCCTTACAGCGGACGGACTGAAAACTGCTAAAAATTGTATTATTTATACTTAAAATTGTGTGATTAATAATAATAATAAAAAAACCGGCCAATTGCGAGTCGGACTCGCGCACGAAGGGTTCCGTACCATTAAAACCACAAAAAATCACGTTTGTTGTATGAGAGCCCCCTTAAAAATTTATTTTATTCTGGTTTTTAGTATTTTTTGTTATAGCGGCAACAAAAATACATAATCTGTGAAAATTTCAACTGTCTAACTATCATAGTTCATAAGATACAGCCTGGTGACAGACGGAAAGCGGATTCATAGTAATAGCGTCCCGTTTTACCCTTTGGGTACGGAACCCTAAAAACGATAGTTTGAATCGTCGAACCTCATACCGAGATAGACGTACGCTATCAGTAGAACAAAGCAAAACCTTTATCTAAATTCTATTGGAACAAAACTAGGTAGTAAAAGTTAAAATAATCTTTATTAGAAGTGATCGGACGTTTACTCACTTTAGACAATGATAAAGGTTTTGAAATATATTTTTTTAACAAAATAGACAAAATAGTACTCTTTATTATAAACTCTGTGGCGTTTCGAGTCGCCCCTGCGATATTTATTTTAAAATATTTAGTAGCTTTCAGAGTAGTTAATAGGTTATATTGGTTTTTATAGTGAAAACAAAATATGGGTAGCCTTTTTTAAAATGAGACACATTCAATTATCCGCGGCATAATACTTTTATCGTTGAGTAATTTTTAACAATGGTCAAATCGTACTTATATTCAAACGAGGACCTAATGAGCGACTGTCTAGAATCTCCATTGTCACGACAAAAGAAAAAAAGACTAACATTACCTTGTCAAAGTTTGTAACTTGAACAAAAACGAAATGATCTAAAATTTAACACACATAAAGGTACACATAGTTTAAAATTAGTATAACACATATTTTTATCTCATTTCGTGTTTTCTTGATGTGTTTATTCATTGTTCTTTAGCCTTATTATGTAGTTTACGGAGACAAAGTTTAGGGCAGAAGCTAGGTTGCTAGCCATAAAATGTTATCTTCAGTTTTACACGATCCAAATATTACGTCCTTGAATCAGGTTTTATAAATTCAGTCATGGGATATTTAATCTTCCAGCATTGTGTGTTAGAAGAAAGTCATAAAATGCGTAATTAATTTAAACTCAATGAAACGGGAATTAACGCTATCATAATTTAGGTACAAAATGTTACCTCTTTTGCCTGACGTTTCGATCGGGTTACACCGACCGTGGCAGGCTGACTGGAACAGCGATGTCTTCACTCCATATGAGAGGCAGACTCTTCACCCAAATGCGTGATTAAATTTACGAGCACAAAACCCATTCAGAACTTTTAGTTTTCATAAAGTAATTTGAAAGTTCTTGAAAGAAGAGCATCTCAATAGTTGAATAACGACTTTTTCAAATTACTTCAACTAGTGGAGTAAATCCAGTCGTAATAAGCAATGAAAAATTCTCCACTCTATTTCTCCACGTTTATTTTCATAGTAAAATCTTTTGCATTTTTCACAACCATTTGAGAAAAATAGAGTTTATTTAATTTACAGCTTGCATTAATTAATGCCACTTGACTAGACGTAATTAATTCTAGAGTTTGCATTAAATGCAAAGCAATTTTATTTATGTTAGATAATTAAATATTTAATTTGAACGCCTTGTTTCGTTTTTAATTCTCCAATTTGTTTTCAAAACCTGTTCTGGTAATAATAAGAGTGTAGTTTTTTTCTAATTTTTAAAATATATTTTATCGCAACTGACTGCATTTTCAAAAACCAAGATAGATAGTTACCTACTTCCTAAACAAATTAATAATTTCAAGAACCGTAAACAATAATATATTATGTGTTTTGGTTATCGCAGTCTTAGACCGCCTTCTGACAAATCGTATTTTGCTGATATAAAATTCATATTGAATTAAGTTAAAAAACGCATAATGCTGATAGATAATGGTATAAAGCTTTTTAATTTCGTGTAAGAATTCCGCTCTTTTATGTCTTTGATCTCCCTTTCGACGGAATGTGCAAATCCGAAAACGGCGGATTGAAGTTACCTCCCTCCAAATAAATTTTGCAGCGAACCCATTACTCAAGATTTGCATCCAGATATACGACACTGCTATTACTTACGCTGGAAAGCCAAAACTAGCCGGGTACAAGCGAAGGTACAAAATTACACAGATACACCGCGGAACTAGGTACAGTCACATATGAAATGCAAACGGTAATCCCACTACCGAAGCAATCATACGTGTTCAGTTGTCTTTTATCGTAAAATAAATATTCGAATCAAGAGGGTTCAGCGGGTGATCTGCCTTATAACGCCATATGACAGCCTGATTATTTGGATTTCATTGCGTGAAATATATTTTAGAAGAAATATTTTATTATTTTAGTACCAGATAAAAAATACTAAATTAGTTAAAGACACCAAGCTAGATTGTTTATGCTTTGTTTGGATACTACAAAGTTAAAAGATGGTCTAATAACGAGTAGTTTTTCTGTTTTGTGTAAAGATTATCTTGAAAATAAAAATTGCCATATTTACAATACTATTGTTATATTGGCAAAAGTCATAGTCAATGGCATTGGCAAAGTTGGTTGGTAATTATTTGGCACTTGCCAAAACGATACTGTCTTTTCACCTAGAAACTGACAAAATGTTAATATCTGGCATTGAAACTCTAATTCTACAAAATTGTATGGATTTGGCATATGAGGTTAACTAAGAAGAAAGTGTATTGCATGGATTTTAGTAGGTTTATATATTCTTTCATCATTTACAGCTGAACCGTAGAATAAAAATCTCGAGTAAAGTGCATTCCCCAAGTAACTTGGAAAAACGTAACACAAGCTATCCGAGAGTAAATTCAACAAGTGAAGTTATTCTCGTAATAGTTTAACTGGAATAGGTCTGTGTTTGGTCGAATCGGGCCTAAGTATACCAGTAAAAACTTTAAAAACAGTTCAAATTAGTCTTGTCTGATTTTATTCAAAACCACTTTGAGATCAAGGTAAGTTGGTATCCTTTGGATTAGGCGGCAGTGGCCGGCAAAGAGCCACATACAAACTTAACTTAAAATAATGCAATGCAATTTCTGTTTTAATGACATCAATTGTGCGCTGAGGCGTACGCCAGTGTCAGTAATAACAAAAGAGACACGAAGAATAAAGGGCTTAATTCAACCGATAAAAAAAGATTCTTGCAACAATAATCAAGTACGTCAAGGAGTTTTAACTATTTCCATCAATTAATTTCATTAATTTGGACCGTTACAAGTTTTAGACTTTAAGATGATAACTTTAAATCGGTATAAAGGTATAAAGTAACTCAATAGGAGGAAATCTCTAAAATTACATGTCCTACTTTGAAATTATCTGGCGCTGATAAAAGGCATACCTTAATAATTATTATCTTTGATACGAAGAGTTAGCATTATCATAAATACTAAAATAACCTTTCATAAAAAACTCTGTAAGTTTCTAAAAAACAATTCAATCCAGAAAATTACAAAAATCCATTTTTTTTTATTATCGCTTTAAAATATTATGCTTGTGGCATTGTCTTTAAGCGTTGAGTAACTGAGACTGGGACCTATCGCATGAAATACGTCTTCTGGATCTTTTTATTTTGTGGCACATACCAGCAGTACTCACAAACGTTCTAAGCTTCGCGCTAACTAAGTCATGATATCAAAATACAAGACACGCTATAACAAATCTTACTCCCTTAGAATAAAGTCCAGATTACAGCACAAACTGAAATGCCGGTGTAGTTGTTATCAGTTGGTCTACCTTTTTCATTATTTATAACCCACTTTCGCTGCGTATTTTAATATTAACTAAGTACCTATTTCTGATTTGAAGGCTTTTTGGGTGTATTAAAAATATATTAAAATAATGAGGCTTGCTTACTTGCTGTTTTTTGAAGCTTAATTATTTTGATAATTGAACCCAAAACCTTATCTTATATTTTACTTATTTATAATAAATACACTTTATTCCACATGTATACAAATATTCGTAATACTAATGGCTTAAATATAATCTACATTTTAAAAGTAAGATAAAGAAGTATTTAAAATTGATAAAATAAAATACAGCACTGCGGTTTGATTTCCTTATAACTTTCTTTTGCGGTATTTATCTTATATTTTACTTAAATGAAGCCCTCATCTCTTTACTCAAACTTTAAAGTCACGATAAAGGAAAACAAAAATCGTTTTAAGAAAGTAAATTTTGTTAATGTAAATGAGTTTGCGACCCTCCTTCCCTCATTTTGCTTAACTGTGCTACAAAATTCATTTCAAGTATGGTTGAAATAAATGAAGTGACAAAAGAAAAGGTGAGATATTACCGCTCTTATCATTTACAACCTCAAAACGAACTTGAGTAAATTTGAAATATTCATGAACTACTGAATCTAAATGCGGAAATGTTTACTTAAACCCGCGAACATTAAGTCGCAATGACTTTCACTGCTTTCCAAACATTTGTAATAACAAACTATGTCTAACTAAAAAAATGTTAATACTTACAGTATCAGTGAAATTAAAGGACATAGCACAACACTTATATTAAACTGCTAATCATAGATAGCTAACTTATACTCTACGACAAAGTCGTAGTTTCGTAGCTACGACGCTGTACAGTGCTACGGAATCGGCGTCCTCTTACGAGGGCAAGCGCGAGTGAACTGTCGGCTCCGCTCAAAGCTGGCACGGGTGATAAAATTTCGCACGAAACTGGATAGATGAGGTGTGAATTCTTCATCTCTTGGGGTGTTATTTTAACCCTTTCTCGGACTAACTTTGAGTAGAAGGTAGTGTACATTCTTTATAAAACTATATAAAATGTGTACCTTTTTAAGGTCACGTGTATTGCCGGGTGGTATTTTGGCCGCAATGGGCTTCATACAAGTTTTTTTTAAAGATAATGGGGATTAACTGAATCTATTATTAGGCCTTTGCGAGTATTATCAGTAGATCAATCACTTTTTTGGGCTAGAGCTACAAAACGATCTGATCACATTCTGCTCTTTATTTTATTGTTTTTTTTCTAATTTGGAGTTTCTATCAGTTTTATAATTAACAATTTTTTTTTTTTAAATAATCTTGGGTCTTCGTCTTCGTTCCTGAATCCGCCACTGACACACAAGTAGACACACGGACAGAAAGTAAGCTAGATAATCTTACGTAAATAATGTATTACGTGTTTTTCAAAGGTAATCTCTGAAACTTATTTAGACCAAAAAAATTACAGATAAAAAACCACACTATCATGAAAAACGGTTGGTCTTACTTTTGTACTGTGTATTTTTTTATTCAAACCGTTAGTTTTAATTAACACCGTGTGTTGAATAAGTTACCTGAAGAATATAAAAGTAAGATTCTCTTAACAACAACCTCAACTAATAACCCATATCCTTGTCAAGCGGGAAGAAGCGCAGTCAAGATCCTATAAAATAATTCAATCAAGTACCCCACCGATTTTCTCATTAAATCCAAAAGACATAAAAGTATGCGAAGTGTTAATCTTCCTTAAGTTGCTTAGGTTAGCTTATTGCTTCTTCTCTATTTATAAACTAGTCACGCATGACGGGACACAGAGACCTTCAGCGAGATTTATGAATGTAACGTGACAGGTGAAAGGTTCATTGTCGTTATTTTACGTCGCAAATATGAATTATATATGTATTAAAGATGTCGCAAATAGGGCAAAAATATAATAGATAAGAAGGTAGTCATATTCATTGTCATCATCTGCATCATTTCAGCTAAGAACATAGGCCTCATCCAATGACTGATCGGTTGGCCACAGCCTGCATGCAGTGGCTTCTTGAAAACTACAAAACTGGGCTTCGACACTGAACTCACTTATCGGCGATAAGCAATGTGAATTCCCTACTCTGTAACAAAATAGAGTCTATGTTAGTTTGTACTGCTTAGGTGATTCACGCTGGCACTTGGACGCTGAACTCACTCGTCAACGTAAAGTGAACCTACTTTTTAGCAAAATAGAGGCTTTGTTTGTTTGTACTGCACAGGGGAGTTTTATTATAGCGAATATACTTGCATGATTCTTACGGAATCGACAAGCAGTCGTGTTACAGACTGTTCACACATGGTCTCCGTATTTACAGTACCCTTTAAAAAATACACAACGTATCCGTCGTTACTGGATGCGATTTTCGCACACACCACTCCATTCTAGCCACACTGTTCCTCTTTGCCCCGCACTCAGTATGTATCCGGAAAAGTTGGAAGAATACGTAATATTTGTAATGTATACAACGACGTAACGACGACCGTCTGGTGTAGTCGTTTGCGCTTCTGACAAGAATGACTGGCGGTTGCAAGTTGTCATTGTCAAGTCATGGATGTTTATAAACATATTTAAGTATGATTATCCGTTATCTAGTCGCCATAGTACAAGCTTTGCTAAGTTTGGGGTAAGTAATTGGTGTGATTGTGGAAACAATTTATTATATCAATAGTATTATTTGATGACAAAACGGAATGTTATGATTTATTGGGCCGATATTTTTAACTGTATGCAGAAAACTGTGTTATATATGAAGTCGGTCATACAAGTCCATACGCCATCGATGAAGAAAAACGTATCCGATAAAAATTCTCATCTAAAACTTTTGATAACAGATTTCTGTGACAACCTTCCTATTTATTATTACCTCATATTTTTAGGTGGTTTAAGCTTGTGTAGATATAATTTTAACGTTTTATGATCTTTCTACTCAAATCGCTAATTGTGATGTGGTGGAATCATACATTTATCTGGGAGCCTTAATTAAGAACAACGGTGGATGTATCGACGAAATGAAGAGGCGAATGGCATTTTCTAGGTCTGCAATGGACAAGCTAAGAAAAATATGAAGAAATCGCAACATATAAAGAGCTACAATAATCCTGCTAGTACGGGCACTTGTATTCTTTTACGCCGCAGAAACGTGGACCCTACGAGAAGCAGAGAAGAAGAAAATAGACGACCTAGAGATGTGGTGCTGGAGGAGAATGCTCGGAGTATTGTGGCCTGAATTCCGTACTTCCGAGTCTATACTTCGAGAACTCGGCATCAAGCAGCGTTTATCATCTTTGGTACAGTCTCGTATCCTCATAAATCTTTTTTGTTTGGTCATGTATGCCGCCGAAGGGAGGTGGCTATTCAACGACTTGTGGTCCAGGAAAAGGTTGTGAGTACCAGGCCACGAGGAAGATCGCCTATGAGGTGGACTGACCAGATGAAATCGGCAGTAAATGGCTTATCATCACTACATGAATGCACGAGGAAGGCAGCCGTCAGAGACGAGTGGCGGCGTGTTGTGAAGCTTGCCACCAACACCTGAAGTAATGACCACGACCACTCTGACAAGAGTTATACCGACAAAGAAGAAGAATGATCTTTCGTACCTTGGTTTATGTCCCGATCTTAGTCGATTGGATTAAATCCTATTCGAAGTACAAAAGTATATGAATTGCATTCAAGCTCGTTTCTCTACAATAAATAATAAAACTGTTTGCAGAATTGTGCACCAAAAATTTGTTGCTCGTCAAAATTGTAACAAAAATATCAAAATTTCATACACCACAAACTATACGGTCCGCTTGTTTCTGCTAAATATTTTAGTTCATACACTAGAGACTTGGTTGCAGTATGCTTACTCATAAAGTTTACTTTACTTACACAAATCAAAACCGTTCTTTAAATGACGTCTGTCCGTATTTTGTGATGAAATTGACATAAAAAAATAATACCATTAAGTCAAAAGTGTCGTAAGTCTAAAATATTATCCGTCCTACTGATTTCTATAACGCAAGTGCTTTGGCTACTTACCTTAGGATCAGAGCAATGTACGTGATGTTGTCCGATTTTATATAATAGTACAAAAATGACAGTTAAATCCGTTGATCTTTGAAACTTTAATGAATTTTTCCAGCGATATTCCAAGTTCAGCTTCTCCATACAAACTTACTCGCATACCTCGATGATAATGTATGGAGTACCTGAAAATAAAATCACGATTTCGATGTTGCTCAGGAAAAGTTGTTGTGTATGACCAGCTGAAGACGTGGTTTTAAAGAGTGTCCCATTCTTTTGTACACCCTGTATATGTGTCCAAAATTTTATTCAAATCCGTTCTGTACTTTTTGCATGAAAGGAAAACATCCATTTACAAACTTTCGCACTTAAAATTTAAGTATGATATCGGCGTGGTTTTGAGAGTGTAGTTGCAAGCAAGTAAGCCTACTGTTTCTACTTATTAATTGTAATTTAGAGCAGTGGATACTGGAGTGGATGAAATGTCCTAAATATTACAATACCTATCTGGATTCATCTCGAAATTGAAACTCATGACGAGTATCTATCTACCTAGTGGTTTTAAGCCGGACTCACACTAAGAAAAGAACAGTTTAGTTAGCCCTTACATGTTCTAATACAGGGCACAGATCTTGCTTTGATTATGAGGCTATCCTAACTAAACATGGTGCATTAGCGCTGTGTTTCGCTTTGAAAATCGACTAGATGTGTATGTTGTGTCGGGTTTATTCCCGGTCTGGTCAGTTTAGAAATCTGGATGGAGTCGGTTTTCGCTTGCATGTCCTAAGAAGAGCTCTAAAAAAAGTTGTCAGGTACCTCGTTATACGAGGATTTTGAATTCCTTACGTCAACATCTTACGACAATGACTTGGCCTATATGTACCATCTGATTACAAAGTTAACTGCCTGCTGCCTGCCTGTACTATCTTTTCTTAAGTTTAAACATTAACTAATTTAAATCAAAGCAATTTTCTTGTTTGATCGCCGGACCTGAATTAAGCAGTGATTCAGCCTTTAAAAATATAATAATAATAATAATTTATTCAATAACAATTATATTTTAATATTATATTTATTTATAATGCTCGGCAATAAAAGATAACAATAGACCCGCGCAAACATTTGTGCGCGACCCGAGCTTAGTGCTTCAACAGATTACAATGATGATCCAAATTATTGCTAAAACTATATTACTCGTAGTAGCCATTGGATATTTAAATTGTATTATTTAATTGCCCCAATTACAAAATTGACTGGATTGGACAGTCGTAAATCTTATTAATAAACTGTTTGTTGATAAAGATAAAAATTAAGTAACACTCCTAAGTTATACTACATAGATATTAAAGAAAATTTCAAGAACTGAAAAAAAAAACGTTTTTAGAGTCCTATTTTTCTCTACCCGCATACACTACATAATATACTACTCTGTCAAGAAAGTACCGGGAAAAGATTAATAATACACAAAATGTTAGTTATTCATCCAAATTTATTTTATCACCTTCAAAGTATGCTACTTCAGAAGCGATATACTTACGCCAACGAATAATCCAATCATCAAAACATTTTTAAACGCTTTTTTCAGAATCGAGTTCAGTTCTCGCCGCGAATTCTCCTTTATGTCTTCTACCGAATGAAACCGGGTGCCACGAAGTGGTAATTTGAGTTTAGGAAAAAGTAAGAAGTCGGCTGGAGTCATATCTGGTGAACAAGGTGGCTGCTCGATGGTATTTGTTGAGTTTTTGGTTAGAAATTCGTTCACAATGATGGCCTTGTGGGAAGGCGCATTATCGTGGTGCAAAATCCAAGAATTTTCATTCCACAAATCTGGCCTTTTTCGTCTAATTTGCTCTCTTAAACGCCACATAACGCTTAAATAATACTCGTTATTTGACGTTTGACCTTCTGGCAAGAATTCTGATTGTACAACACCGCTACAGTCAAAGAAAACAGTCAACATGACTTTGACTTTCGATCGAGTTTGGCGCGGTTTCTTCGGTTTCGGTTCAGTTGGAAGGCGCCACTCCAAAGCTTGTTGACTAGTTTGCATGTCAAACTCGTGAACCCACGTCTCGTCTCCAGTAACAATGCGTTTCATTAATGTTGGGTCAGAATTGACTCGTTCTAGCATGTCCTCAGCGACTCTTTTGCGATTGAGTTTTTGGAGAAAATTCAGGTCTTTTGGGACTAGCCGAGCGGCAACATGTTTCATACGCAATTAATTATTTAAAATGGTACGAATCGACTCGTGTGACACAGAAAGTTCGACGGCTACCTGTCTCAAACTTAAATGAGGATTTTCAGTCACTATTTCATTCACTTTTGCGATGTTATCTTCAGTAGCAGACGTTAATGGCCTACCAGAGCGAGGCAAATATTTCATCACATCTCGACCGCTTTTGAATGCTTTGTACTACTCATAAACACGTGTTTTTGATAAAGTCGATTCATCGTAAGCCTTCTGTAACATTTTCAGAGACTCCGAACACGAAATCCCATTGGCGATATAAAATTTAAGACGAACTCTTGACGATGTTGACGAACTTTCGATGTTTTTATTCATTATGAAATTCGCAATACACACTAGATATGGTATAACTAAAAACAATACTGTATTTAATCTAATTATCAGATGTAACTCAAACTCCGCGCCAAAATGGAAAACAGTTGTGCCAATCTAACAACAACAAAAAAAATATAATTTTGAATTTCGTACCATAAACAAATCATAAATTCTCGAAACTTTTTTGACAGAATGTAAATATTAAAAAAATAAACTAAAAATTTAAAATTAGGGTGTGGGGCATGACTTATTTCTGCTGCACACTAGAAGATTTTAGTCATCGTAGATTTTATATTTCAAACCCTAAAGGTATGAACTCTGGATGGGTCACATTGAAACAATTTGAGTCGAAAACGATAAGTTAAATGCTAGGTCGTAGTAAACTCTTCAGTAAAAGAGTGTCTTCTTATTTGACGTAGGACGTAGGACGTTATAGAAAATGTAACAACTTGATATTATAACTAAATATCAATATTTTATTATGATTAATGATGCCTCTGTTGTTTAAAAAACATTCATCAACTGTGATAAGAATATTAGGAGAATTCATTTTATGACGTCTGAGCGCTGAGTAACGTATTAATTTACCCCTATGTTTGCACCTGATGCTTTACAAAAGAGAATACAACAATAAGTTATTGATAATTATTTTTTAAATGGTAACAAAACACGCATTTTTAAGGCTTCGAGTAGCTAGCATACAAGTAATTTATATTTTAGCAAAAAGAAAATTAACTAAAAAGTTTATCATAATGTTGTGGTATATCAATAACAATATGCTTTAAAGTGCATTGTTTAATAAGGCTTGTGCTTTATTAAAACCTGCGGTCTGCGGTCTTGATTCAAATTTCATGTTCTGTGCTTGAATTTTGTGGTGTATCGAAAATTCTCGTTTAATCAAAAACTACTGGGAAAATTAATGTGATTAGCAAAACATATTTAAGCTGCCTAATTTAAAAATAAATGTTACCTATTCACCCTATTTTTTAAACGTTTTATAATTTTAGGATATTTTTTTTTTATATATCGTTATACGCTTACGTTACATTTAGTTTTCTTGGATGGGACCTTAGAGAAAGGATGTTATGTCTCCTTGTCATTAATTTCCTACTAGTTTTGGCACTAGCGGAGCACAAGTTTTATATTAAGACTGCTTAACTTAACTTTACAGACCCTTGCCTTGCCTTTTAATGTTACTGTTTATAACATTTGTTAGTTTTATGCGTAAATTAATGATGGTATCACAAGTAGGTAGTAAGTAGCAGTAAACTGATGTAAGGTAATTGTGAAAAAGACTATTTATTTATGTTTAAAGGTTGAAGTAGGTGCATACACAAATGTGGGTACTTTATCGAATCTTTAATAATCATAATCGCTGCAGTATCAAACATTTATCCTCAATTCATAAATTTGCACCTGACTAGCACAAAACTATATTGAACAAAGAAGAACCGTAAACGAAGAATACTCTTCGTTCGTTATTGATAGCAATATGACAAATGGCCAAATGTTTGGTGTAACAGATGTGTTCTAGTGGCTGATATCTGTGTTGTTTCTAGTTCAATAAATTCAGAACCACGCGTTCAGTTTCGACGATGTTCACAATTTGCTTAGTCCGATGTACACTCCTGAAGTTAGTTTTAACACCGAAAACGAAACTAATATTGGTTATCCAAATCTATGATGACGTTTTCGATATTTCACGAAAAATAGGATATTAATAATCCTTCAGAGTTAAATTCAGTTATCGGTCTAATAGTATCGTCACAGAGAAGCATCCACCTCAATCGAATTGAGAAATTACAGCTCTTATAAACCGTCTTCATAGATGCGGGCTAGTAGTCTTTGCTTTTCATGGTAAACAGCTGTTGGAGTGAAGTTATTATGGATCCTGATGACCAACTATTAATTTTTAATTATGTTTTTAATTATGATGCTTCATTCTTAATAAATGTTATGGCTGTTCTATAAAAAAAAGTGGTAATCACATCCCTCGCAGAACTGACAACCATAGGAAAAGAAAAGTTCTTGAGTGACCACTATAAACTGGGTACCTAATCGTAAGCAGGCTTCCCATCCAGTGAACTGAAGACTACTCAAGGTTACGGCAAGCCCCTAGATGAAGAATTCACGTTTAGTAGCAAAACTACTTTTAAAAATGGGGAATACTATCGCCGTATGGGGATATGGCAACTTCACACTTTAACTAGAAGGTTGTTGAAGTGAAGCTAGTGCCCAGCAGTAGGTCAACATCACATACATTGCTATAATCCTAAGGTTAGTACCTAAAGCACTTGGTTATAGAAATCAGTAGGACGGATAATATTTTAGACTTACGACACTTTTGAATTCATGGTATTGTTTTTTTTATGTCAATTACATCACAAAATACAGACAGACGTCATTTAAAGAACGGGTTTGATTTGTAAAAAAACTTATTTAAGTAGGTTCCATAAAAACCAAAACTACTAAAATAAAAATAAACCATATTCCACCCCCTGGGAGTGTCGGGAAATCAATTGATAAAGTCGAAATGCGGGCAATATCCCTGTAGTGCGATGTGTTTTCATTCCGAGCCTGTCCTGGCGAGATGCGGCTGAATAAAATATGTTGTAATAATTTACAGAGAATATTCAGTATGGAGGTGGATTTTCAAGTCCTTTCTATCAAAACTATATTATACAAAGATAACATTTCCAAAAAAAATACATTCAATCATTGATAGTTGGCTATCTGCTACCGAAACTTGGGTTTGTTTTTGCGAGGGAATAATTGAGTTGTTCTTGTTCATTCCCAGATGTTACTTAATTATGCAACAAACATGTCTATTCTTGGCAAACTTGCCGATCACAATCACGTATTGTTGCTATCGACATTTTAATCGGTGTTTCCTATATTGCCAATTACTTTGTGTAAATTACTAGTTAGTTGAATTTTAAAGTAAAAAATATGATTTTATTTAGAGTGAATAAAAGAAAATGAGGAAAACAAATAACTCCAAAGTAAATAACTTTCAAGGTAAAAAAAAAAAAATTCTCTTTTAACGTATTAAAAAATTTAGTATAACACTCCTGAAACGAGTAAATAATAATATAAAATAAGAACTAGATAATTCTCCACGTTAATAAACGCACAATAAATATTCTTATGAACGATCTATAGGCAACTTAATAAGTCACTCCTTACGACCACTTAAGCTTCTACGATGGAAGCAACATCAGAATGGTAATCAAAGTACATGCTTTATGCATAAATTAAGGGACCACGTTACTTTATCTAAAGCATTTGAATATTTATATGTTATTAGTAAGAATTCAGATTTAAAATCTACCTAGATGATTAGTTGTCGTGTCGTGTCGGATGTGGTGCCGGCACGTTAAAAGAATTGCACCACCCCTTCTCTTCCTATGGGTGTCGTAGGAGGCGACTACAGGAGAACTGCCACAAGAAGATAGCAGCAGCGTCTCCTCTCCACCATTGGCCAAACTGCGATCGCCAACCCGCCTCCTAAGCGTGGCGATTATGGCAAAATGCTCCTTTTGGAGAGGCCTGTGTCCAGCAGTGGACTGATATAGGCTGGTGATGATGATAATGATGAGACGGTTGGTTGTAGCCTCGACAGACGTGCTCTCTCCCCTATTATTATTATTTTTCTGTTTAGGGTGTATAATTATAATGAGTAAAAGGTTTAGCTTCCGCGTTCATTAAAAAAAAATCATTTTTTTACAGTTACGAAGCTAGGTTTTCATGGATAACGTTTCTTAAACTAAAGTTGTTGTTGCATAAAGTTGTTTGTTACACCCGCACACTGTATTTTACTATAAAAATTTAACTATAGAGGATGTACGAGTACTAAAATTAGGCCCGTCCTTAGAACTATGTGATCAACTTCTCATTAGATCAGATTTTACATTAATACAGTCCCCGGTGATGTTGAGTGCTTGGGCACATTGGGGATCGCTTTACGCGTCTTACGTGACGATCAATCGTAATGGTTTGCGCATCTTTCGCCTAGCGCTCAATATCCGTGCCGCTAGTTGTACAAACTAACGTTGATAATAATAATGTATGCAGCATCTGAAAATAAATAACGAGATATGTATTGACATCTGAACTAGCCCTACATACAAATATAGGTTGTTAAGTTTACAGTATATAAAACAAGCTCTAACGTTTGCTGTACCAGCGCTTGATATAGTTTGCAACATGTCCACATAACACTGTTACGATTTTCACTGCCCGTTGGACCAATTACGTTCAAGGTAAAACTTGTGCTGTCTAAACTAAGTCTGAGTTAGTGTTGTGAATTATCGATAAAATAACTTAATAAAATAAATAAATCCCTAACTAAACCAATTTTATAAGCTGGTCCCAAACTAAGCAAAGCTTGTACTGTGGGGTCTAGATGACGGATAAACATCCTTAAAAACGTTTATAAACATCCACGACTTGGTAAATTCTCGTGCTCACCACATAAACATTTTCCCCTTGCGGGATTCAAACCCGCAACCACCAGGCTTTGTAGTATGTAGCACGAACCACTGCAAAAGACGGTCACTTTGCAAGTATTAGTTTGTAGAAGTCATTAAATTAATTTAAATTTTTGTTTTTAGCAATTACCATGCTAGGTTTATCTAAGATTTTTAATACTTAAAAAAATCGTCCGCCTCAGGTGGGATCTGAACCCACGTCCATCGCATACCGGGCGAGTGCTTTGACCACTAAGCTACCGAAATCTTTCAAGTGGTTCTCGCTATCAAAGCCAGCGTATTTTCTAATCAATGTTGCGGTATATACTACTACCGTCAACACCCGATAGAAATATTTTTACAAATATTTAACTATTGGTAAAGAACAGAAAAGCTTAAACAATTTAATTTTTTGTTTTTAGCAATTACCATGCTAGGTTTATCTAAGATTTTTAATACTTGAAAAAAATCGTCCGCCTTAGGTGGGATCCGAACCCACGTCCATCGCATACCGTCATTAAATTAACCTAAATAAACACAATAAAACTTCTGCAAATCTCGAAAATCTAGAATATGAATAAAATAAATTTTAATAAATAAAGAAAATAAAATACAAATTGTTTTATTCTCTTAAAATAAGCCAAATTGCAGTGTCTATTTTAACAACATTTAAAATTGTTAAAATTGAAACTGTAGTTGATTTTATCGATAATCGATATTATCTACCGGCAACACTATTAGGAATATTCGTAGAAAATTAGGTTTACTACTATCTAAAAGCCTCAACGAGTGGCACGCCACCTTTAAGGAAATACTGGAAAGGTTTATTGGACGAGACCCTTGGTGAAGGCTGAAGGCTATAAAGGGGAAGATTTAAAAATCCTTTAATAAATTTTACAGAACTTCGCATGATGGTCATTAACTAATAGAAAAAATGGTTGAAAGAAAACGCAAGTGAACTCGCTCTAAATATCACCTAAGCGGTACAAACAAACATAACCTCTATTTTGCTAAGGAGAAGGTTCACATTACTTATTGTCCATGAGTGACTTCAGTATCAATATCACAGCGCGTATCGCCCAGGCAGTACAGACAAACATAGACTCTATTTTGCTAGAGAGATGGTTCACATTATTAATCGTCGATAAGTGAAATGAATTCGAAGTCATCGCGGTTTTGTTTAAAGAATCAACTGGTAAGGAATGATAACACGTCTTATCGTAATTCGATTGACGCGACGGACAGATTTTAGGGAAACTGTGGCGAAACTACAGAATTTTAATTAAAAACTGGGGCAATGACCTTAAGACTAAGATTTAATTCGATTCCTGGTGTGGTCTATATAAAAACCAAACGATTATCCTTAAACTACTCAATCGATTTAGGTCAACTTGCCTGGACGTAACAGGTTATAATAATTAAATTATAGTAGTTATTTGACTGTTAAAATACATTGTTAATTACCTAAATACGTCAAGGTTGGTTGGTGGAGGACGTTGTATAATTTTAAGTCTGCTAATTGTACCAACCCTATATCATCAACATTTAAAGTATGTAATTTCAAGATCACGCATTCAAATTCACGGAAAACAGCCAGTATAATATATGCTGCCTACATAGGCTCTGTAGGGATTAAATTAATGGATGTATTCGATATTAAACATGGACGAAGCCACGGGCACAGCTACTATAAGGTAAAAATATTAGATTCATATTCAGTCTTAATTAAATATTCACAAAGAAAGTAAAACACATCTAAAAACGATCCGATAATTCTCGGAACATACAGATAAATAGTTTACTCGTATAAATCCATAGCAAAAAGTGTGTAATAAATCTGATTCTACGGCAGATACTGAATAATAAATGGTACTCGTAAATCTCGTATGAAAACCAAATAAATCTAAATGGTAGTTCTGTGGGCTCACCGCAGACCACAGTGAAGATGAAGTTAAGTAGGATCACTACTGGGACTGCTAACGCGTCGTCACTGATTTGATCTCGCAAGGAAACACCGAGCATAGCCCTTTCCATATCACGCTGTGTAACCATGAGCTTTCTTTTAAAGCCCATTGTGAGAGGCCACGTGTCAGTTCCATATGTCATCACGTGTAAACACACACTGGTCTAGTACTTTCTTCTTTAGGCACTAAGGCATTTTGGTCTATTCTAAAATATCAAGATCTTGATTCCGTGAGCTTTCTGAAACATACTTCTGTTGTGGTATTTCTCGCCGCTCACCGCAGACAGACGTTCGATCTGAGAACACTGTTGGTCGATGCCATTTCATTGGTTTTTAACAAGTCCTATTAACATTTATTGTAACCCTGTTCATTTAAAATTATAATAAAGGGACTTGATTCCAACATCACTTTTAGGGTTCCGTAGTCCTGACAAGGAAATATGTATAATTGTATATCAACCAAGCTGACAAAGTTGTAGAATAAAAATTAAAATTTTTTTTTTTTTTAGGTTAGGTCCCATACACGTAACGTGGAGATATTTTTTTTCATCGTCTACCTCATCGTTTGGGGTATCGTTGAATAGGCAATTTAAAATAACTTCGGGGTTGCTAAAATTATTTTTCGATTAAGTGATCTCTTTGCGAAATATTAAACTTTAAAGTTCTATTTTTTGTTTGAGAAGGGCGTGAATATAAACTATTGGCTTGAAAAATCTGGAATAATTCATGGTATTAGTACTTTTCATGAACTTTTAAGGAAAATCATAATGGTTAAGATAGATCAGTTAGTTAAAGGGTAATAGTCGTTTAACTTAGTCGTCGTAAAAGTGACTTAAATGAAGTAATTGCTGAAATATATTGTGGTAGCGACGGACAACTACGGAACCCTACACTGCGCGTGTCACGACACGCACTTGGCCAGTTTTTGAAAAACCACCTCAATTGAGAAGTGTCTGTGTGTCTGTGATATGACAAATTTTCAGAAAAAAAAATGACATAAAATATTTTTAATTATCCATGAGCTATGTATGTCTAAGGCAATAAGTCGTTTAGCACGTATACCCATAGATACCGACCATCTATCTTTACTAACAAAGTCTAAAAAAACACCATACAAACTGAGATTAGCTTTTCGGCGGATTAGTTATGGGAATGTGTTTATTTTTATAATTTCGATATTGCTTCCATAGAAAAAGTTATTGTATTTGAGCAGTAGAGACATCTCTTAAAATTTTCAGTGTTCCTTTTTTTTGTAGACCCGGTAAACGGGCTATCAAAATGACATAATAAATGGTTTGAGAACAGACGCCTAGTCGTAGCAAATTGAAGGAAATAGTTTCTAGAACGCAATTTTTTTTTAGATTGAAGCCAGCTGACAATGATTTGGTTCTGTATAAATATAATTTATTACTGTCAAAATTTTCACGGCTATTTAAGAATACCTAAACAAACCCTCGCCATCCTAACAAAAGATTCCAATAAATGTCTTAAAAGTTGCCATTGACGTACCTTGAAATTCCGCAGGTATAATTAATTAGGCCATTTCAAGGGACGATTCTAATTCAAAGAGCCTTTCAAACAAAAATAGACACTGTCTTCGCCAATCCACTTTAAAGGTTTTCAGGCTTTATTATTGTAGGCACTTGATAGTGAAATTACCTGGGCCCTAACCATGAACTGTTAAAACAATCACAAATCTGTCAAACATTATCATTTCTGTCAAATTTTGTATGAAATAAAAATAGATATAGAATGTCGTAGCGAATGCTAAGTCTATGGAAATAACGTACCAAAATTGACAGATTTGACAACTTTGAGATTGTTTTTAGAGTTCATGGCTACCCTGCTGATTTGTGGTATAAAAGATGGTTCCAGTTTCTTGACTTAAAGATAAGTCTTCAGATAATAATAAAAAATATATAACTAAAATATAATTATCATCATAAACATTTTCATCAGCCTTTGGAAGTCCTATACTGGGCGTAGGCCTCCACCTAGCTATCATCATCATCATATCATCAGTGTTGTGGTACCGTCGTTGTTTCTGATTTCTATAACACAAGTGCTTTAGCTACTTTAGGATCAGAGCAATGTATGTGATGTTGTCCAATATTTATTTATTTATCATTATTATTTCAGCCACGGGACGTCTACCGCTGAACATATGCCTCCCCCAGTGAATTCCAGATTGGCCGGTTGGAAGCGGCCTGCATCCAGCGGCTTCCTGCAACCTTTACCAGGTCGTCTGTCCACATTGGGGCTAGACGCCCCAGGCTGCGGCCTTCACTATAGAATCATAGAATCCACTACAAAGCCGCTGAGGGCCAGTTGCATACAGCGGCAGCCCACAAACTTGACTAAGACGTCAATCCACTGGTGGAATGCCTGCCCACACTGCGTCTTCCAGTTCTTGCTTGCCACCCAAGAATCATAGCTCAGTGGGCTCAGCGCTTTGGTATCGATTACAAATTTAAGCAACCAACGCCGCGGTTGTGAGTGAATTGGTAACACAATATACAAACACAAATACGCAGTACTGTTTACATTGAATGAATCCAACAAAGCAATGCCGAAGTTCTTATAAACATGCGACGACGAATCGTCAATTACTTAGATAAAAAGTGAAAAGTATACTTTTCAATTCGATGGACAGTTTCTGGAAACTCAAGCTTTATTAAAATGAGCTTTCAAGTTTAGTCCATTAGGGTTCAGTGACCAGTCACTGAATAGGCAAAACCTGAAAGCTAGCGGGAGATGAATGTTTTGATTAAATTATATCTTGATTTATTGTGTAAGAAACAACTTTTTAAATCTTATATATACGCGTTATTATAAAACATAATATCTAGTTTTTATTAATTTTAAAACAATAAATACAAGTTATAATTAATTTCATACCTATTTATCATTTTAAAAACTTTACGTTTCAAACTGCATAGAGTCGATGTTACCAGAAAACTATTAAAATTATCTTACATAGACTAAAAGACACCATGTTTTAATCATATCATATTATTATCATTTATTTGAAATTTTAAATTTAATATATAAATAAATATTTTTGACTCAGGTGGGAATCGAAACGACATCTTTTTTGCTATTTGGACTATATACCTACTCTTTTAAGGGTTCTGAATCAGGGGCCTAATCCGATTGTCTTACGTTTTAGTTTTTCTTACTGATTAAAGGTACCTAGTTACTGAAATGATGATGTCTCTACGTAAAACGTGGAGAAAATAACTTTAAACCTACAGAATCCTCGCATCCTAAATTCAACTCCTAAACAGCAATTTCGCTTCTGTTGTTAATTGGATTATTGGAAGTGAATTTTCTAACTTTTTTTTCGTAATGGAATGGAAATGTTTGTTATAACGCTTTTCTGTGTAATAGCAGTTTCTGACGTTGATTTCTTCACAACTTTGTTGGCTGAGCTCCCAAAAAGCATTTAAAAGATTAACACTCGCTAACGGTATAATTATTTTGAAGAATGAGAGATGGAAGTACTTTTTACTTAGTTCATAATTTGATTGCACATGCGTACGAGAATTATTTACTGTGTATACTAGATGAAAATACCTATTTTCTTTATGTACTTACAGTATAATCCGGCTTTTGTGTGTTATTTCGGTTTAAGCTTAACTCTATTTAAGACTAAAAAACAACATTCAGTCGAATTGAAAACCTCCTCCTTTTTTGAAGTCGGCTGAAAAGTACTAATTTAATAGGGACTATTCTAATAAAAGATTTCTAAGTAAATTCCGTAAATATGGATAGACACATCATTTAAATGACATTCATGGATTCACCCGTGCTGATCACATAAGTAATTTGCTTTTTCGGGAATTTAACTTATGACCACCAGCTTTGTAGTCCAGATCGTGAGCTACTAAGTCCAAGACGATTATCAATATCTATTTTTTGTAATTTATTATTAGTTATTTATTATAATGCTCATTAATTAATGTTTAATTATTTAATTACAGTTCGATGGACCGACAACCTTAGGAAGGTGACTGGAAGACGAAAGCGTGTTTTTTGGCGCTCTTACTCGGCTGATAAGCTGACATAATGACGATGATAGTAGAACTGTAATTTAAATTACTTGCTATTAACTTAATGGATCCTCTGCGGTCGCTTGAGACCGTGTTTAATACATTTTGTAATATCATTTTGCTAAGACGAGGGGTTAAAATACCTACCCAATACTGAACACAGTTGTCCAATAATTGCATAAGTTTAAGATAGTTCATCGATTCAGCAGAACTTACAAGTTATATCAATTAGCTTCTCGCATAGTTGAAACTATATTAGCTTAGTTGGTATTCAGACATTCCAATTTCGATCAATTTGACAACTATGTTAGTAGCCGGTTTAATGTAGTCTTACAAAAATATTTCATGGAACTAAATCAATCATTGAATATTATTATGAATGAATGAATGAATGAATGAAAATCGTTTATTTGGCACAATTTACAATTATTAAAATTCACGTTACACAATTTATAAACAGCCATGTACCAAATAGGCCCCCGCTCAGCATATGCCGAGGCACAGAATGCCGCGACGCTGGTTTTCAGCGGACACCTTAAGACAAGAGAGTGGGCGTCGAGCCCTACAAAAACGGATATTATTCGTATTAACATTGTGAACTCATGTTGAAAACAAAATGAACAAAGTTCCTACATAGTTCTCACAGAGCTATATTAAATTATTTATTAATATATAATTCGTGTATTAATAAATATGTATAATTAAATGTGTATTTGTTTATATGTATTTTTTTTTAACTTAACAAGTGATACAATATTATTATACAACTATTCTAAACAAGGTATGTTTTTACAACAGTATTATATTATTATAGTAATTACTTTGTTATATTTAATTAAGTCATTCGGCTTTTTGAATATTAAGGAGATGTTTCTTGTATTTAATTTTAAAAGTTTTAATATGAGAACAATGTCTGATGGGTGGAGGAATGTTATAGTAGCAGTAGAGGCGTGTCTTGTATTACGCTGTAATACAATTACACTAAATAAAATCCTGTGATTGATGAAGTTCCATCAAAGATTTCTACAAGACTAAATTAAACTGACTATTAACATAGTTAAGTAACATAACATAGTAAATAAAAAGAAAAAAATACATAACACTAGGTATGTGTCATAGAGCAAAACCATTTTTCAGGCAGTAGAGGCGTGTCTTGTATTACAGATGTTGCGTACAATACAACGACATTGGTGCTGGGGAAAGATATTTTTCACGAATCGTTGCCTAAGTTTAGACGGAAGCTGATCGAGCTCGCCATATAGTATTTTTTTACTTTAGGTAGGTATTATCTGTTTAAAATTATTGCGTTTGTTCTGTAGTTATTTGAAATTAATTTTTTTTAGCTGTTTCTTAGAAATTAAGTTTTGTTAAATGTGTTAGTTAAATGTGTTGTTATCTTTAATTCAAAAATGCTGTGTACGTCTAAAATAGGTATACGAATAAGACCGTGCTAGCTTGCAAGTATGCTGTTGGCGTACCTTTCTTAATAAATTAATTAATACCTAAATACACGGACGTAAAAAAAATACGGACGTAACCTCGTCTAACCATAAGTGAAGCATAATAATGGCCGCCCGCTTAGGCTGTGTGCGTGATTTAAGGGTTGCTATATAAACCATCAATTTCCCTGCTGTTTGGTGGTACCAATGGATCTCAGTTAACTTATGTAATTTACATATATTTTTTAACAGAAATTTAAACGGTTGATCTATGTTGGCCTACCAAACATATTTTTTATGATCACTGTGATAGAAAATAAAACACATGTTACGTATGAAGAAATATATTTTTACACATGACAATAATAGTGATAAGGCTATGACTATCTATAAAATATAATCCTGAATAACAAAAATTTTGAAAACCCCACGACGCTTAATAAGTAATTGAAAAAGGATAATTTTGCGTCGGGGTTAAAAATCAAAAATACGTTTACATCATATATCATAATGGTATAATAATAATGTTAAGTACGTATATTATTATTATAACTAATAAAGATGCGCTAAAATCCTTTATGTTGGGTCAACTTTTTGTACACTTGTCTTTTGTTGTCTAATGTACGGGAAATACTTTCTATTTTAGAAATATGATGGAACCGAACGTTCAAATACTTTTGAATAATGCATTTCATTAAACTTATTCTATGATCCGCTCCTGCTATGGCGTGAATATTTTCTATATTTAAAAAACTTGTTCTGTTGTCAATGAACATTTCCAAAATTTTTGTCATTAGATACATATGTTGCTTATTACTGTATATTTGTATTTTTTCTTTAGCCAACTTTCTAATAACAATTTCACAAACACAACATATATCAAATAAGTCTTTAGATGGCAACCTCAATACTCCTCTGTTTTTCTTTAAAATCAATTTATGGAAATCCAAAATTTCGGTGGTAAATATGTTGCATTGTTAGCAATAAATGTTAAATAGATAGGTACATTGTCCAAAAATATCAATACCTGCAATATAGGTGAAAAATAGCTTTGTGTTTGTGTTTCTGTAGAGTTTAAAAGTAACTGCAAGTAATAAAATAAATAAGAATAGAAGCCGCTCATTAAATATTAAATTCATTACAAATAATTCAAATACAATAAAACTTACTCTTTTTGGAATGGTATACGGAACCAAACAACGTAGCCCCTTAGCTGTAGTTATAAAATCTATGTCATCAAAATGTGAACTGCACACGGTACTGGCAGATGATGGGTTCCAACTGCTTTCTCCTCTGCAGTTTCGAATAATTAAAATCCAGTCATCCCTACGATTTTTGTCTCTAGGAAACCTATGAAAACGACGTAAGAGATATTTTATATTAAAAGTATGGGGATCTTTTATTTTACTTTTGAGAAACGGTACCCAAAAACTGACAAAATCTGATTTCAGAGTCACATACATAGTTATTTGCATACAAATATAGATTTCCCCACCTTTTGGGGTAATTTTCCCGTAAATAAAGTGACAACACTATTGAATTTTACCTCTAGAATTCTCGGCAAAGTCTTTAAAACATAAATATTTTTTTTTATCACGAATCGTAATAGCTTACGTATGATAGGTGATTCCATGTGACTTTTTACTTTTGCTCGTGTAGTTTTTGCATGATTTAACAACACAAGACGGCATTTTTGATAAATAAATCGTTGACGCAACGAACGCATTTACTATGTGTCACTGGCGCTGTCACTCGGGGCGAAATGGCGGCGGGTTGGCGTACCTAGTGTGTATGTGTGAGTGTAGATCATGTACAACGAACGAAATTAGCGTACCTTGCATGCTTCACATTATTTTAATGTGATGTTACGTCCGTATTTTTTTTACGTCCGTGCCTAAATATATATTAGGCCATAACAACTATCAAAACATATGCTTGTTAGAACTATGGTGAAGTCAGAAATGTAGTATAACATTTTTGAAAAAAAAAACATTTTTATACAAATAGTTTTCTAAGAATTTTGTTTTGTATAAAAAAACGATTATATCTCTGTATTCACCATACTATTCATAGCATAATTATGTTAACAAAGGCTAGTTTCGGCTTAATATACCATTTATCTAACACACTGTATACATGTGAATGAAATCGTAATACAACTTATGAAATCGTAGTCAAAAAGGATTTAAAGTATTTGGGCAACAGGGTATTTAAATACGACACGTGTTCCAATTTTTTTCGCTGTCCTTGAAGACACGCCTTTATGTGTAAAATGTGACGACGATTGATGTTGCTTTTATCCGGCCCTAGTTTTTTTCTCGTTGTAAGAAATGTTATTACTTACTTTGCTTTTTCAATCATTCAATATCTAATGTCTGTCAATGTATCTACTCAAACTAGAGCATTATTTAAACACAAAGAGCGTTTCGTATCGTGAGTAACTAATATTTTGGATATTTTAATTATATTATTAGTTAATTTTTTACAAGAATGCTTATCTGAAGTAAGATAATTATTGATGCTAAAAATAATGTTCTATCTTTCTGTAAAATTTCAGATTTCTTTTTGAATTCATCTTCGCTTTATTGCTAAATCCATCCAGTTTGCATGATTTGTAAGTTTGTATTTAATTTAATACCAAACTAACAAGCATGACTAATATTAGATAAAATAAAAATGTTTTATATATTTTTCCGACTGATACTGATAAAATTGAAAAATCGTACAATTTTAATCAAAATCATTCTCTGCCCATCGACGTTTTTATTTGTTTATAGTATTTGTTAAAACAAATGAAATAAATCTAAAATCAAAGGTTAAAAAAAATACTGTCTACTTAACTCTTCAAAAAAGCTATTATGCTATTAAAGAGTTCCAATATCACCTCTTGGCTTATAAATCAGATCAGCTTGATAGTATATCATATTACTGCCCCCAGAAGAACGATTTACATACTAAGTTTCAGCGGGGTAACCATGAACTCTTAAAGCAATCTCAAATCTGTCAATTTCGTACGTCTTTACGTACGATTTTGACAGATTTGACAAGATTTGACAGATTTGAGATTGTTTTAATAGTGCATGGTAAACCCCCCTGGTCGATACTATATACAGTTAGAAGTACGTCAGAAACGATTTCCAAGATTATAAAATAGATAGTAGTTGTAGCAAACTGTTATTCAGTTAGTAAAGCTAAGTTACAAATATTTTCATCATTGCGAATCTCTCAAAACCAACAGCAAGTAAACCTTAGTTGGATTTTGAACACCAATTATCTAAATTAATATAGCTTTAGTTGGCTTTACCTACCACAAAGCGATCTGAGAGGTTTTCTCTAAACTAAATTCTGAGAAAACTAGACTATTTGGGAGAAATATCCTATCAAAGCCATAACTATAACTCTGTTTCTGAGCAAATCACAATATCAATGTAGACTAAATGGATGTGATAGGTCAAACATGGCTTTATTGGTATTTCATCTCAAGCCAGAAAATAAGGTCTTGCAATAATTTTATTACAACGTATATCTGTCCTTAAGCTTACTTGTATTAAAGCATCTATAAAACTTACTTTCAATCATAGCACCCACACTCAAATACGATTATTTGCAAAATAGGGCATTAATCGTTTGTAGTTTTTAAATAATCGGCGAAATATACTCGAGTGTATACATAGAAGTTGGCTAACAAAATTTCGGTGTTCCAATTTAGAACCGCAGCCGTTTTTTGTGCTACTTCTACTTACTGGTTGTTCAAGAGGTGCTATACCGTAAAAGTAGATAGCGTCCTAATTTCTTATCACGACTAGCTGCTATCCAGTCTGACTATGTCTAGTCCAAAATACATTCTGTTTTTCCCTAATTTAATTATTTCCCAGGAAACTTTTTAGTTCTTTATTTTTAGACAAACCTTGTCTTGACAATTAGGGACATTAAAAAAATATATCAGTCAAGTTAGTCGAGCCTTTCTTGATTTTTGCGAGACTAACAATACATTTTTATACCTAGAAAAAAGATATTGATCCAACAACAACATTATACAGAGTGTACAAGAGAATAGGACACTCCTTAAAACCACGTGATCAGCTGGTCAAATACAACATCTTTATCTATGCGAGCAACATCGAAATTGATATTTTTTTTTAGCTGTTTCATAAAACTTACTCGCATAACTCGATGATAATGTATAAAGCATCTCAAAATTAAATCTCGATTACAATGTTACTACTATAGGAAAAGTTGTTATATATCACCAGCTCATCCCGTGGTTTTAAGGAGTGCCCCATTCTTTGTACATACTGTATAAAACAATCTCTAGTCAACTCCAACACTCTGTATAAACTGTATATAAAGCTATGAATAATATAATATATTTATGTTATTAATCCTGTACCTACATCAAATAATTCATCACTAAACATCAAAACCGTATCCCACGCGCCTCTTTTCAGCTCCATACCATACTATAATTAATTACATACATTTAGAGTCTTTACAACGGAAACCCAGAGATCCGTATCACAATAAAGCCATTTCTATCCCAATAAGGGAGCCCATAAAAACTTTCCTTCGTACGTCCTTCGTACAGTCAACCGCTTTCTTCATAGAACGGATTCGACCTCTAAAACTTTGGTCGTAAAACTCTAGTCTAAGAACTATTGAACCTGCTCTGCGGTTCACTGTATCGGTGCGTAGGGTGAAATGCAACTTTTATTGTTTTCCTGGTGATCGAGTGTTTTAGACACTATTTGCGTGGTTAAGTGAAGAGAAAAACTATATTGTCGACGATAAACAAGTATCAAACGAATATTTGTAAATCTTTTTGTTTCTTACATGAAGTAAGTAGTTTTTTTAAAAAGGGTTATAGCTCAAGTTTATTTACTTAAACACAAATAATTATGTTTTAGTTTTGATTGGTGCAAATAAAAACATTTAAATTAGACTTCATGGTTGGCACTGGCTCCAAAAACAATCAACTGGATTGTTTATGTATTTATTTATACCAATTCTTAAAAATTTTTGCAACAAGACTATTTTCTATAAAAAGTAACATTATTGAGTGTAAACAAAACATTAAATTCTTAAAAGGCCACCCCTGAGATGAAACTTTATTGGACAAAAAACACATCGATATATTTTGCTAAGATTATGACGTAACACACAAACAAAAAATCAAAACTCAGAACTAAGAACCTCCTTCTTTCAAGAAAATTAATAATATAAACAGCAATAAATGGTATTTACAAACTTTATCTTTCCTTAATTACTCCAAATAATAATTTTAATCCTCTATAAACCTTTTATTCAGCTCAAAGCACATTTCTGGTTTTACTTATCTTAAACTTGTTCACAAGTATACTTAAGTCATACTTAGGTAGAACTGGATTTCAAATTTAATGACTGCTCCAAATCGGGTGGCGTATTTTTGAAACATTCGAATTCCAATTCGCACGCGAAATTTCAAAAAGCGTATGCAATTTCTTAGATGGCATGCCCACGTCAGTCCACTGCTGGATATATCGTTTCCATGCCTCATGTACGCCACCGAGCCCAATCCTTGGGTATTGTTTGGCATCAGCTGCTAGGAGTCTCTTGGATGTTTGTATCATCGCTTCATCTTGTCGAAGGACACACTTCGTTTGCCTAGTCGTGGACTCCACTAAAAACATGTCTACCCGATCTGTTATCGGTTCTGCGGCAATTAAAGTGATTGTTTACTGCCTCTTTAGCTTGCTTATTCTTTGATTTATAACAATAATTTATTTTTTTAGGCGCAGGACACACTTGAGCGACGTCGGGCGTCGACGTGCCACAGTGCATATACCTAATTATGATTGTATGACGAAAGATCTTGCGATTTCGAACACGAATGCGAACTCCAATGCTTTAAAAATAAGCCCCTGGTATGAGATTTTCCACAGATTTGCAGCAAAAAAGAATATCAGTGGGGATTAAAAGATAATCTTAATGAAATCAGGGCCTTTAAATAATAATCACGGATAATGTTAAAAGCTTTACAAAGTAATTCGACTTAGTCTCTTTTACTTTAGTAGAAAATGTTTCCTTAAGATATTATTGTTTAAGCACTCTTGAACCATGATACTATGAGTGCGGTTTCTTTTATTATATTTCATTTACGAGAATGCTTGAATAAACTTTACGTTTTTATTTGTTTATTATACCTTAAAATTGTATTTTTTTTCTTAATTCATCCCCTGAGTGGAGAAGGGATGTCTGTCTGTGTGTATATTTGGGTGATACACACAGTTTATTGAAATTCCGTCATTCCCTAACTTCTCACTAAAGAGAAAGAAGCTCATAATTATTTTATTAAGGCTTTTAAAAAAACCTCTTGTACAAACTTCAGCGTAAAAGGGATAAAGGGAACTGAATTGGGGAGGCAAATTTAGTATAGAATTTTTTTTGTTTTTTCTATTGACTTGAAAATATTGTTACAGATTGTTAGTACGAGTACGTTAGTAGGTTCACTTGTAAACTTTTGTAAGGTAAGGTAATCTTTTGAAGATCATAGTGAAGGCGTCATCTTAACCATAAAGTGGAAACAGTATTAATTGTCCAGCGGGCCCAGTGAAGTGTTGAAAAAGTGCTGTATTTTTTAAGGAAGTAACCTTTCAGATTTAATTAAGCCTATAGGCTTCTAATAGCCCTAACCACCTAAAATAAAGCGACCAATTTTAATGAGGCCACGACTGCCTAAAACTTTTAATAAATATCAAAAAAATGGTCCGTTTTTGTCACGAGTAAAGTGTGGGTTCCTTAGCATTGATAATTACTGCCAAGTGCTGAACTACTACTGCAGCAATAAATGATAAATTAGACTGAATAACAAGACAATAACAACCTTATATGACAATATAAGTAGAAAGAAAAGATTTAGCATTTTGGATATTAGATACATAATATTATATCCGGATTATATACATAAGATCTTATCAATACTGGCAACCACAGTATCAACCTAATGACAATAAAGAAATCAGGATTTCATTAGATTCGGATTTCCTCAAATAGAACACAAAATTCATTCATTGTTACCGAATAAATGCGAATCCAATATCAGAGTAATAGTATACTAATATATGATTTATATTTATATTCATTGCAAACATTGATCCAATTAGGACAGCTCTATAATGCTCCTAACCTTATTGACAACTTATAAGGTTGCCGTAAAATTCTGATAACGTCTGATTGTGCTGCTCAAAAAAACCTTGTCCATAGAACCAACATACCACAAGGAACTATTTTTGTAATTATAAGAAAAATAACAGGGGCATCTGTACTTTCCAGAAGCTTCCTAGTTCAGCTCAGTCCGTAGAGGAGCGTTTTCTCAGTACTCCATTAGTGTCAACCTTAGTCAAACACGCCACTGAAGTTTATGAATGTGATTCAACAAACCCTTCGTGCTTAATAGACAACCCATCTAGTACTTCTAAAACTAAACCAAGTGCTTCCTAAAGCGAAGCTGATTGTTGCCTACAGGCCGATAAATATGTCCAAGATCTAAGAACAGGAAAGCTGAAACCAATTTTGCATTAAATGCAAATTATGCCCAAATATGCATATCGCTAAATGATTAAATCAATTTGTAATCACCAAAACTACATTATGCAGTTACGACTAAACGGGTAATATTTGTGTCAGTTTACAAACATTAAATTAATTTATGCAAAACACATTCACCACTGAAGAGGACATTCAATTTGCGTACGAAAAATGTGCATTATGCCAGAGATAATACAATATTTTGCGAATAAAATGTAAATTTCCATCACGGGGTGTGACCATTACCATATAACGGTTTTATTTGAGATGAGGTACAACAACAAGATGCGGCGATTTGCGTCGCCTGCGATCTTAATGCTACACTCTTATGTTAGTTAGTACGATTATTATATAGATTGGTTAGAGCCGAGTTAAGAGCACTGGTTGATTTGTCATCATTTATTGCATTGCACGGGCTTAGAAAAAACCTGCTTATGTTTTTATTTTAAAACATTTCTTGGATCAGGCCTCTGGTGTACTGGTGCATTGATTAGTATTTTGGTGTAGATGTAGGAGCGATATTGTGAATGTATAAGAATTATGTATAAGCGATATTGGTCATCCCGGAACCAATTTCCATCGAGGGCACTACGCTCGAGGTTGTCCAAGAGTATGTCTACCTTGGACAAGTACTACAGCTCGGTAAAGACAACTTCGAGCGGGAAATCGCCAGAAGAGTGCAGCTTGGCTGAGCAGCATTTGGGAAATTGCGTCATTTCTTCACGCAGTGGCGGTCATTGGTTTTATTCGGAGGTAGGCAATAGGTACTTACAAGTGTTGATTATTGATGAAAACCACTGATTTTCATCAAATATCCACATATTTAGGTACATACTGCCTAACTCATTTCAATTATCAGGTAGGCACTGCCTTATTGCCTATATGCACCGCACGCCCCTGTCTTCACGTCGACACTGCCGTAGTTCCTGAAAAGCCGGGTGTTTAACCAATGCGTTCTACCAGTTTTAACCTACGGAGCCGAAACGGGGATCATGACAGTCTAGTTGGCCCACCGACTACACGTCACTCAGCGTGCTATGGAAAGGTCTATGTTGGGGATCTCATTAAGGGATAAGATCCGGAACGAGGTCATATGACATAAGACTAAGGTGACTGATATTGTTAAAAAATGTAGCAAGCTGAAGTGGCAGTGGGCTGGCCATGTCTGTCGCAGAACCGACCAGAGGTGGAGCAGGAAGGTTCTTGAATGGAGACCACGCTTAGGCAAACGTAGTGTAGGACGCCCCCCGGCTAGATGGACCGATGACCTGAAGAAGGCAGCTGGCAGCGACTGGATACAGAGGCCGGGAGATCGAGCGCTGTGGCGCTCCTTGGGGGAGGCCTATGTCCAGCAGTGGACTGCAACAGGCTGATATGATGATAAGCGATATTGTGAATGTGCCACAAATGCGCATATTTGCTAAAGGATTGCGAACTGTCCACGTGCAATAAGTGGGCAATATAGTATAGTTTCATCTTACGTGTTAGTTTTTTTACTAGGGTTGTTATTCAAAGAAGCATTTTACATAGTAATATATATTTCGTGCAATGATTTTGTACGCAGATAATGCAAAAACCGTCGCGTCAAACTGGTCGCTTGTCGCTCGCCGCTGACATGAAGTGTCCCTTTAGGGACCTTAAAAATGATGCTATTACACAAACCCTCACTGTTTCCCTAAGTAACAATGCTCAAGAGTTTTAATTTCGTTGGAAATTTTACGAAATACTTCACAAAACACATCACACGGAATTTTGGTTTAATGCGCCTAGAGATTGGATGTTTACTTTCCTCATCACTTAAATGAGCTATTATCAAATTTGCTTTACAAGCAAACATTTGCTCAGATATTTTATTATAACGTTGGATTTTCGCGTTATTGAATTTTGACTGATGATGCTGTTATCAAAATGTAAACATCCATTATTCTCATGATAAAATCAATTTAATGTACCACTTAGAAGTTATTTGGGTATTGTAAGTATTTTTAAGAAGTTGTCAGTATGGCAAGCATTTATTAGCTTTGTAACATTTATTAGCTAAAATTAAATCTTGAAAAAAAAATCTAATCTATCGTTAATTGCTAGTATCGATTTAAAACTTTGCTAGCATGTGACATCCAGATATTAATGCGATAATTTAATACAATCTATCTGGTCTGATGATTGAACCTGAAAGTACATAGTGTGGGATTCTTTAATGGCCACCGGCAAATCCATCCAATTTGTGCTCACTTAAGGCGTTTTGAACAAAATATAAGAAATGCTTGGAGTATTGTTTTATTCGTTTTTAAAGAAACCTGATCAAGCTTATTTAGTTCGGGACATGGGCAAATTTTTATCTGGTATGACAAGAAACATTGTTGTTTGGAACATCATCAAATAAACACGTTTAGATTAAAAAAACTCAATTAGTGCGTAATAATTATTGGATCGGATACGAACCATAGTCAAGAGTTTCGAACTTTGTGCAGGGTTGACAAACACCTGATTATAAAGTAAAAAATTGTGAATTCAAAATTCTATACTTTCTTTTTAGAATTACTGAATTTCTATCTGTGTGGAGCTGATAGTGTTTTTTAGTGTTATTTGTTAAATAAAAAAATATTTTAAGCCTATTATAAAATTGAAAACGTTTGCTCTTATAAAATAAAATTTTTGGAATTAGATTTTTTATTGGATCCGATAATTTATTGATTTAATTATAGAGGCTACATGAGCTTTTCTAAGCTTGGACAGCAGGCTTGGACAGCAGGCTTGCCTGCAGGTTTCCAAATTGAAACACATTCATAGATAAGTTTATACGGATTAACGTACCACAATAGTGTAGTTCTGCTGAGGGGTGCATTTTTAGTACCCAAAGGAAGCATAAAGTTTTGTTGATGAAAAACACGATAACTGTAATGCATGTACTCAAAAATTCAAAGTTTTGTCCAACGAACTTGGCATCAAAATTTTGCTTTCCAGTTTTTATAGCCGGCAACCCTATTTCTGGTTTGAAATGATTTATCTGCGTGGCGTTCGTTAAAATTTGTCGCGTGGCTACACTAGGGGTGGGTCAAAAGAAATATTTGAACCGGAAATCGCGAATCTCGTAAAACTTCGATGGCGTCACAACTCACAACTTTGAGACGCCCGAGATGGTATTTCTGTAATTTGTTGATTTTGTGAGCATAATTCGAAGTTGTTGAAAGTGAGCAGTTTTTAGGGGTTAACTTAGGATATTAGGTTCCATACATACTTACTTATATTGCATCAATAGAGTTGGTTTTGGTTTAACAACAAAAAGCTCTCTAGTAGATATGGAACGTACAAAAGCGCAACAACATTACCTATGCCTGCGTCTAACCATAAACTCTACAGACAGCATTGGCATAGGTATGTCCATAACTCAAACTATGTTGTGCACAAATGAGTGACTGTAAAGTTACTTATTAAAATTATTACTACTTAAGATGTTCTAACACTCTTAATCACAGATTTAAGTTTCAATATTTACTGCTTGAGTAATGTCAAATAATAAGTCAACATTTTTTAAACCTATCAACTCTCTGATCAAGGTCATTTGCGTTTTGGACCGTGTTGCAGGCCAAACTTTTTTAATAAAATCCACTTTTTGTCCCCTTTTTTGGGCATAAATTTGGAAAGGGAATGCCCTATGAAAAAGTTCTGAGTTCGCAAATAATTTATCTGTTTGCAAAGGACAGTACAGTTCAGATTAATTAAGGGATTTAACGGGAAATATTTCGAAAGACGGGGTCCAAAACTTATGGCATTGTAGCATTTTAGTTAAAAGTCCTACAAGTAGTTTGGCTGAATACAGCTCACGCTTCATTAACTATAGTAAAAAAAAACTGTATTATGTACATGCAACACAATGGTTCCGTAGTTGCCCGTCGTTACCACAATATATTTGTTTTCATCTAAGAAATGTTTATTATGTAAAAATTTTGCTAATACATAAGTTGAACGACTATAACTCTTAGGGCCTGTTTCTGAGTAAATTTCTAAATTTGCTACTTTAACTTATCTGCTCAGTAAACAAAAACGGATGTCAATTTCGACGATATGACGGGACTATCTTGCTTGCTTTTCCGAAAATCATCAACATCCCTATTCTTTACTGAGTAGATTAGCTTACTTCTAACTTCACTTAGCGATTGTGAAACAGGCTCTAAAAACTAACAGATTTATCTTAACCGTTATGATTTTCCTTTCCTTTCCTTCCCTTTTTTTAGAACTTTCAAGCCAATAGTTTAGCTTTTAGAGGGGGGTGGAGGGGACGCCAATAATATGTTTCAAAATTTTATGATACCACTTTGTCGGCGTGATTCATATACATACATCCACAAAATAACAGCTAACCGTCTTTAAGCCAAACAGACGGACACATGACGAAACTAGGCAAATAAATTTACTGTACTAGCTCGTGTTCATTAAAGACCATGTTTTAAGTTGAACTTTTAAAAAAGTTTATCCTACTTATGTAAAAAAAGCTATTTTTAAGTAGAACACATTTATATAGTGGTCACGGCTTGGATACTCCTCAATAAATATAAAACGTTATGATTCCAGCAAATCTCATTAAAACCACAAGATCACAGTAGACATGTTTCTTTACTAGGTGTTTTTGAAAGTGTTTATTTTTCCGAGAAAATACATACACGTGACTTTAAAATATCAAGAAATGTTAACGTTTTCATATAAATACATATCTTAAAATAATTAAGATGTCTCGTCGAAACTCTGAGAGCAAACCGTATATCTTCAATTTGAATTCTCCCAAAGTATGCCTTTGGGTTGTTAATGTGGCAACTGTATTTGGAAGGGACCCAAAAGTTAATTCAAGCCTATTTATTAGACTTAGTCTGAATGTTATTTATTTATTGGAATAGTACGAAAGTAAACTATATTAGTGCTATACATAAATAATTATAATGAAATGCCTTTAAAAAACCAGTTTTACTAAGGACAAGGCACATAGCACGTAGTACCCTTTCTGTGGCACTCTGATACGCCACTTATCATTAATGGTTGCTGAAGAAAAACCTGTAAGTACTAAAGTCACGGCTAAAGTCGATACAAAGAAAGAATCAAATAATTGATGTCTCTGAGTTCGGCAGTTAGACATCATTTAACTACTTAACATGCAACTATAGTAACAAATTATTATAGTTTACGATGTAAGATAGGTATTCAAATGTATATTCGAACTAAAATTTAAAAGATTTCCTCAGCGACCAAAAAGAGCGCATACTAAGTTGGGTTGCTGCGGATTTCAGATAGTTTAATCGAGGACGTATCTTTTTATCCGTTTTACAAATCATTTTTACTATAAGTTTTCCTTACGAGTTTACTTATCCATTTACCTTGCTTTGAGTGTCATTAGTTTTTAAGTTCTACTATCATTTCGGCGATTTTGTAACTTTATCACGAATCGGCGAAATCACTTATTCACCTATATTGTGCGTTGTAGACCGGACTGGAAATTTAACCTTAACCATTCACCGTATCAAAATTACATTTTAAGCTAAGTTAACATTTTATATTGATTTCAGGTATTCAGTAATGTACTCTAATCACCTAATTTAATGTGCTTCAAATTAAAACCCATCAGCATAACTTTCGATCCATCGCATATTGTGCACAGTGCAGAGAGCACTGCAAAAGTTACAATAACACACGACTTCACAGGCAATATTGCACTCAATTACTAAGTTTTGGGTTCTATTAATGTTGATTTACGTTATTTCACGAAGAACACCAGTGACATAATACATTTGGATTCAGTAGGGTAAATATAAAATAGATTCAGAGCTGAAACTGTGCCCAAGAGCTAGATCTGAGATTCTCGTTTCTGTGTTCTTATTATTAATGGTGTCTAGTTGACATTGGTAGTAGCAAGACCCAGGTTATTGGTATTTCGCCGTCGGATACTGTATACTGCTATTATATGTATACTAGCATACTATTCGACACTGTAAATTCTTATTGTAAGATTGAATTTTCCTATCAACACATCATAAAAACACGTAACCGGGTATTAAATTGAAGTGTGAACTTAGCGATTGTAAGCATTGCCTCTTATATATTCGTATATATATATATATATATATATGTGTGTCGATGCAAGTATTTTAGTAAATATTGTACGGCAGTAAATACTGTTGAAAGATGAACATCGTCATCATAACGAGCAATCTATCTGAACTTTAGGAGTGTTTAGAGTTTTTTTTTTCAATGTATTCCTATCGTATATTACTTCTTTGCTTGAATGATTTTATAGTGGTCGCGGTTTGTCTGTCAACAACATCTATCAATATGACATCATTCAGAGTAGGTATGCGGGTTACTCTTAAGTTTGAATTCGTAAACATTGCCTGCAACAGTGACGAATTACCAAAGATTCATAAAATAGTTACAAAGTGGAAATCCCGATTTAGTTATTTCATAAGATATAAATAAAATCAATAGATGATTATAGTTTTAACTTTGATATTAAGGATGGTACAATTTAGTTAAATTTTAAATAAATATGAAATTTTAAAACTGTTTTGTCTACGATGGCCTAGATATCTCAGCATATTTCCTCTTAACGAAAAATCAAATTAATTATGAACTTACTTTACTTTTGGTACATTGTGACAGTATGGAAGGTTGGAGAGGGATTTGAGTTCCCAACATAGTTCTTATGGAGTTGCTAAGTACTTAGTAGAACTTTGAGCAATGCCTTAAGGGATATGAAAAGAACAAAACATAAATGGAACTGAGCAAGGAATGTCGTCTGCTTGCTTTGTTTTGGTGGAAATGTTGCTATTGAGTAAATATGTAGTTATTTTAAACACGTATTGTTTCAAATTTCTATTTCGATACTATACAATCTGTCAAAAAAGTTTCGGGAATTGATGATTTGTTTATGGTTCCAAATTCAAAATTATATTTTTTTTGTTGTTTTTAGATTGGCACAACTGCTTTCCATTTTGGCGCGGAGTTTGAGTTACATCTGATAATTAGATTAAATACAGTATTGTTTTTAGTTATACCATATCTAGTGTGTATTACGAATTTCATAATGGAGAAAAACATCGAACAAAGAGTTTGTCCTAAATTTTGCATCGCCAATGGAATTTCTTGTTCGGAGTCTCTGAAAATGTTACAGAAGGCTTACGGTGAATCGACTTTCTCAAAAACACGTGTTTATGAGTGGTACAAAGTGTTCAAAAGCGGTCGAGATGTGATGGAAGATTTGCCTCGCTCTGGTAGGCCATCAACGTCTGCTACGAAAGATAACATCGCAAAAGAGAAGGAAATAGTGACTGAAAATCCTCATTCAAGTTTAAGAGAGCTAGCCGTCGAACTTTCTGTACCATTTTAAATTATCAATTGGGTATGAAACATGTTGCCGCTCGGCTAGTCCCTAAAGACCTGAATTTTCTCCGAAAACTCAATCGCAAAAGATTCGCTGAGGACATGCTAGAACGAGTCAATTTCGACCCAACATTCATGAAACGCATTGTTACTGGTGACGAGACGTGGGTTTACGAGTTTGACGTGCAAACTAGTCAACAAGCTTCGGAGTGGCGCTTTCCAACTGAACCGAAACCGAAGATACCGCGCCAAACTCGATCGAAAGTCAAAGTCATGTTGACTGTTTTCTTTGACTGTCGCGGTGTTGTGCACTCAGAATTCTTGGCAAAAGGTCAGACGATAAAAAAAGAGTATTATTTAAGCGTTATGCGGCGTTTAAGAGAGCAAATTAGGCCAGATTTGTGGAATGAAAATTCTTGGATTTCGCACCACAAGGCCATCATCGTGAACGAATTTTTGACCAAAAACTCAACAAATACCATCGAGCAGCCACCTTATTCACCAAATATGGCTCCAGCCGACTTCTTTCTTTTTCCTAAACTCAAATTACCACTTCGTGGCACCCGGTTTCATTCGGTAGAAGACATAAAGGAGAATTCGCGGCGAGAATTAAACACGATTCCGGAAAAAGCGTTTAAAAAATGTTTATATGATTGGATTATTCGTTGGCGTAAGTGTATCGCTTCTGAAGGAGCATACTTTGAAGGTGATGAAATAAATTTGGATGAATAACTAAAATTTTGTGTATTATTAATCTTTTCCCGGTACTTTCTTGATAGAGTAGTGTCTTTTGACAATTATTTCAAATTTCGATACTACATATTATATTTTGACTATTTCCTCTCTTCAACAAAAATATCTAATGTAATTTTATCAATCGTGTAATAATCATTGGTATTTAATGCCAAAGTACATTTTACATTCTATTTTGATTTCATGTTCTCTAATAAATGATTCTTTATTTCCAACGCTATTGGTCCTTCAGCGCAATTATAAACAAACTGGAGATATAGCCAATTTTGTTTCATGTCATTTATCATATTACTGAAATAAAACCTATCATTGACTTAATTAGATCTAATAAGAGTCTGTGCTATAAATAATTAAAGTGTAGAAAATGGTTTTACCTAAGTTCATTTAGGTTTAATAGAAAAAGAGAGAATGTTATTTGCAACCGGTTGCACCGCATCTATGACGAAATTGTTGGCAATCGTAGTGTTGGGATAAAATAAACAAATTACAATTTATTGTGTTTTCACTTGATTTAATAAAATATTTTTATTTTTCCATAATTGCATATCGCAGGCCAGGGTCAGCTTACCGTTCTGTAAAAGAAATGATATAAGTAATTAATTCGTTAATAACGTTTTCAAATTTTCTGGGACCGACCACCCCAGCTGTATTTATCTGCATTAAATTGTTTTCTACAGAATCTCTTTTTGTAATAAAATTAGAGGCTCCGGTAAAACACGTTACGGTCGTCTCTAATTAAAACGAAGAAATCTTTTTTATGTAAACGATGTTAATAATATTTTTTTCCATTAATTTTATTAAAAAACATTGATATTACATAATACAAGTATTTAACGTGTTAGTTATTTCTCACTATGGCATCTTTTAAAAGAAAATAAAAAATGTACTCGTATTTACGTAAGGTAATTATAATACCGATCAAGAGGTAACTCCGAAATCATCAAGTTAAACCTTCGTGGTTTTAAGATGTTAATTAAACCTATTTGTGTATGGTATTGTTTGATCTGATAATTTAAAAAATTAAAAAATGTACACAATTTAAAGCAGTACTTGTTTTACTAAAAAATGAAATAATTTGTTGAAATAATTACAAATTTAATAATTATCCAATGTTAATTGTTTTTTCCTTTCATCTTTCATTGCTTTTAGCTGAGAAAACGGCTCAATAATTATTAATTAGGTAATTTCCGACAAGTACAACTGCGTATCAAATACAAATTATGAAATAAAGGCATTTTGTAATAGCGGTACATCCGTTTAAAAGTAGTAGTGTAGTAAAGGGTCCACACATTGTTACAGTCTCTTTATAAGTAAATGACATCCTTGGGTCACAAGGAGCAAGACATTGAATTTTGCCAAAGATGTTTCCCAGCACAAGCACACAAATATATATTTTTTAAATTGACCTTAACCAAGACCGGGTTGCACGGATAAAATCCACTGTAATGACGACCTCCGTAGCCGAGAGGCAATCATGATGGACTAGGCGTCACCATCTCTGAGGTCCCGGGTTCGATTCCCGGTCGGGTCAATGTAGAAAACGAACTTTTGTTTTGTTGTGATAACGTCGTTGCTTCTGCAGGGCTAGCATGCGCAACACGATAAAATTTTGTCGTTGCATTTTATCGACTTTTGACGTTCGACGAACAAAGAAAAAAACAAAAAATCATGCAATGCCGTGTTATAACGTAAAAATAAGTAGCTACGAAGAACGAGAGACCCTGAAAATATTAAGAAAAAGGATTCGAGACGTCTGTAATTAGAGAAAACGACAAATATCGTCGAAGACAAAATTTGTCTTGTCTATCGATAAAATAATCGACGCGCGCATGCTAGCCCTGCTGATTTCTCTAACGCAAGTGATTTAGCTATTTATCTTAAGGCGCATTTTTATTGATCCGCCCGCATGCGGGATGCGGAAGATTTTTGAAACGCATGCCACAGGGTCCGCACTGGAGGGACCGTTTTCATTAGTCATTAGTGGCCGTATGCAGGGTATGAGAGATTTCTATAACGCATGCCATAGGGCGTTTTCATTCGACCCATGAATCTTATACCCTATGGCATTTCATACCCTAGCATCGACCAATGAAAATGCGTCTTAGGATCAGAGCAATCTAGGTGATGTTGTCCAATATTTATTTATTTACTTTACTACGAGTACTACGCCTTAAATTATATTATGAATAATAAATAGAGTATTACAGCATTCTTCATAAGTCACGCATTTCCCATCATCGTTGCGAAGCTTCCCGTCACTGCACAGGCACTCTGGAAGGAAACAACCTGGAGCTATCCCTGGGCATGGGTAGGACACTCTGACGTGCTCGCAAGTCCTCTGACAGACAGCTATGTTGCATTTCTCGTAGTACTCGCCTTCGGGGCAGTCTGGAAATGACACGCATGTTTGATCAGTTCCTTTACTAAAGATAATACAGAATTACTTGATTGAACAGTTGCTAAATTAAAAAAGGCAAATGTGTTCGCTAAAACAAATAGCTTTTCTGACTAGCAAACACAAAATAAAAAGCCGGCCAAGTGCGAGTCGGGACTCGCGCACGAAGGGTTCTGTACTATTATCTATAAAAACGGCAAAAAATAACGTTTCTTGTATGGGAGCCCGCTTAAATATTTATTGTATTCTGTTTTTTTAGTATTTGTTGTTATAGCGGCAACAGAAATACATCATCTGTGAAAATTTCAACTCTCTAACTATCACGGTTCATGAGATAGAGCCTGTACAGACGGACAGACAGACAGACAGACAGACAGACAGACAGACGGACAGCGGAGCCTTAGTAATAGGGTCCCGTTTTACCCTTTCGGTACGGAACCCTAAAAACCTGATGCGAACATTATATCATCAAGGTAAAGTTACAGTTTGTTTAATGGAAAAGGTAACGTAAAAAATTAAGTAAGAAAGGAAAAAACAATTACCTAAAAGGATAAAGTATTGAACACATCAGATCCTTAGCTACTGTTTTTGCTATCTCCATAGGTAGAAAAAACTACATTCTGTTTGTATTTATAAACCTCATTTATAGAACTTATACTGACAAAATATTCTTACCAAACGGTTTCCCTTCCTCAGGCGGAGCGGAAGAAACAGTATTTATCAAAAACACAAACAGACAAACAAGGAAAACCACACGAGAGACCATCTTTGTTGATGTCAAAATAATACTACAAGCGGAAATATGTAAGATTACTTTTATACAAGATTATGATATAATACAGTTGTATTATGGTAGGTCCACGTGGACTACGTGTTTTGTATTTAGGACGTAGGTACGTACCTAAATACCTGATTTCAATAATGAAGGTTGTTTTTGATTAGACGCAGGATTTTACACAGTATAATCCTGCTCTGATTATACACTCTTTAATTATGCCCATAATTTTTATTTCAAGGTCTTATTCTGAAGTCCTTAAGAAACAAACAACTGCATGCCGATTTTTTCCTAATTTCAGTGAAACAAATTCAAAATTCAAAAATTATTATTATTTTACATTCCTGCCCTGACCGAGTATCAGAAGTTTAATTTTAATGTGCGCTAAAAAGTAATAAAGGGCAGCAAATTAGGTATAAAAAGAACCAACAAGGATTTGACTTCATCATGACATCATGACTTCCAGATGCATCCCAGAGAATTGGATCCAGTCACCACTTAAGTAATGGATTCCTGAAGAAGATGGGTATCAAATCATGATAATGGGTATCAGACCAGCCTTTAACAACGCAGCATGGAAGGAGTTGGTTAAGACGTCTAGAACGACTACATTACTACCCCAAAAAAACCAACATTCCCAAAATAAATAGCAGAGCCGAGAAGCTGCTGTGCCCATTTTACATTGTAATCGGGACTTTAATGATCTAAGTTAGTGTTACAGCAAATCAGGTTTTGCCGCTGAGGTCACTCATGGCAACTTCTTTATTACTATACAAATAATTAGTGCCACCGCGGAACCCGATGGAATTAGCCATTAGACGTGTTTGTTTATCTCTTCTTTGAGGTAAATTTGTATGCACGTCGCAACCAAATAGTTGCATCAGCCATATAATTAAATGGCCAACCTGTTTATTAAATGACTCTAGACCGACAGCAGGTATGAAATAAAACTTATCAAAAGATAGCCTGTGAGGAACGAGTTTAAAATCAGAAACATTTCGTTGATTAAGTTATCGCTGCAGTACTCGCTTATCGACGAAAAGTAATGTGAACCTACACTTTAACAACATAAAGTCTATGTTCGTTGGTACCGCTTATCTTATATTTCGAGCAGGTTTACTTACGTTTTCTTACAGAATCGACATTTTTATCAAGATTTTGCAATATTTTGTTAATTTTACTTTTAATTTGTGCGGACTACTGATTTTAATGACAAGTGACGACAATTTGGAAGTAATTTAGGTGAAAATAAGTCTGAACAAAGGTCGAATTAAAAGGAAAGTAAAATTTAAAACTCATTAGTTTGAACTCCATTAGCTTGGTGACATTTTTTTTAAGGGATCATTCAGGGCAGCATGCTTAAAATAAAAATAGATACTTTTTATCAGATAGGAATAGTAAGTTTTTTTAAATATAATTTCTGGACAAGACGGAAATTATAACTTGTTTATATTTAAAATTATAAACCTAAAGGAAGTCTTTACGTACAGAGCCAGGTATTATCTAAATTACTTATCAAGTAAACTACGTTCTGTTTTTATTTAAACAAACATATGCACTAAATGAATTTATATATCGTGATTCTGATTGTGTTAATGTTGTTTGTTATTTTTTAACTGATGTTTTAAGCATTTTTACAGGTGAACAGAAATTCTTAAAATAATAAGACCTTTTTATTTATTTCTTAGTAGCTTTACTCGTAATTTACTTACAGGTTTAGAGCTAACTAAATATGTAATCTAATTTTTAAATACTTTATTAGTATACCTATGACTTTCGGACAAGATAATCATTAGATATCAACATGGTAATCTGCCTGTCGATTCTCTAAACAAAACCGCGATCACTTCAACTTCACTCATCGACGGTTAATAATGTGAACCAACTCTGTAACAAAATAGGGTCTACATTTGTTTGTTCTGCTTTAGTGGTTCGTGATGTCACTTTAACATTGAAGTCACTCATTGATAATTATAGAAATTTCAACCCACTTCTTAACTAAATAGAGGCTATGTTTGTATGTAACGCTTAGGTGATATTTAGAGCGTGTTTACTTGCGTTTTTTTAGAGAATCGACCCCCTGTTGATGGATCCAGGATCTGGATAATATTAATTTTAAATGGCTATTATCAAAACTGCTGCTGGGCTGTTTGTCCGTTATCCGTTTAGACCAGTCCAATACGAATAAAAGTTTTTTTTATATTATTAATTTTTACTGGAATGCAATCATTTAATTTAAGCTAACGATTATCCTCATAAACCCCAGGCCACACACGTTAAGTAATTGTTATTAGCCAGGCATGTGCACCGAATATGATTATGTATAATGTTCATAACCGCAATACATAACAAGATGTTCGTACACGGTTAAACGTGTCCCGGAAACAGACTACCTAATAACATTACGCTTATTGGACATAAAGTACTTACAGACAGCAGCTTGTTTTCGCGCACATTTTTTTAACTGAAGCATTCTGGCGCATATATCTGTCTCTCTCCCTGTAAATTTTACTTGTACTTTCGAAGTAAAGAATTAATATCCTTCTTTCGTCATCATTCATTCTTCGAGGTACCAGACAACGATTGTTGTTTTTCTTTTGCCTGTGATGATACAACCCTAAGTGATATTAAGGTTTCAAGTACAGACGCTTGCACAGTAGAATCGCTAAACATCTTATTACTATTTCGAACACAAATATAAAATAACATAAAAGAACATAAATAAGCAAGTCATTTCCATATTAGCCATTAAATTTCATACGAAGAAGAAGCAATGCTGCTAATGAATTAACAAGAAAAAAAAACTTTTGTCTTGTATGAGGTAAAGTGCATATCGATCCTAAGCAATAAAACCATCATAAAGGTTATCAACAAATTTTTGCAATTTTTTTTGTATGAAACACAAAGAAAAGATACTGATAAAACATCCGCGACTGTGGCCACTCGGACCAATTCCACTAATTGCGACCATTGATATAAAACACTGAAAGTGTAATAATTATACTTCGGTATTCGTCCTCGATATTAGTATTATACACTGTAGTATCGCCCGGATGTAATTACCACTTAGCACAAATTTTAGAGCAATAATATTTTTAAAAGGAAAAAACTGACTGTTGTTTCCAGTAAAAAATAAAATATTAATTTAACCATTTCCGTTTCCGTTCACTGCCCCTGCCATAATTCATTCCATTGCCCCATTCGCTTTTTGTGCTTCGCCACTTCAGCACGTACTATCGTTCCGCCTACTCTGTTTTTAAAGTACCCACAAAATAAAAACGCCTAAACGCAAAAGTAAAGATAAATTTTATTGTTAAAAAGTTAAAATATTTGGAAAAAGAAGTAAAACGAAATAAATGCGTAATAATGTATGATAACGGCGTATTTCTTCATCGTCAAGTGATTCATCGAGTTCAGGTTCGTCGAGCTTCAGATCTTCGCGAAGTCGGAATAGCTACGGTTAGTACCTTACTGTATAGCTATCATTTTTTCGGATTGATTAATAGGATTAATCCAACGCCAATGTTCAAACACGCACTCGATTCAGTTAGTAGGACTGATTCACAGCGTGATTATAAAGGTTTTATGCACTCGAAATAGTTACTAGGACTATTTTCACGCTAAAACCATTTCAGCTCTGTGTCTTATTTTAGACTGAGCTTTGACTGAACATGGCGAACGGCCACATGTGCGGACGGATAATATGGAAGTACCGTCACGCCCACAATCACCGCAGATGGCACCATTTCCGTTGCCATCTACGTCCAAAGCCACCGATGTGGAGCAGCTACCAGTGACATCGTCACAGCCGTTGCCATCTACGCAGCCTCCAGTGACACCGCCGCAGCCATCTACATCCCGTGACAATACCGCATAGCAATGTTGCCGCAGCAATTTAATGTTACCAGAAGCCCAAAATGTGACAAATACCTCGGTGGATACAAGTTTGAATCCAGATATATTAGATATTTTGGGCATAGTTCCTACTTCTGTTGTAGATCATGGACCACCAATTAATGCTGAATTGGCTAACAGGTTCACCTATATTACTACATCAGGACTAAAGAAAGAAGAATGCAAGGAGACTTGTAATAAATATCTAGTGCCTGAAAACTGTCAGGCTATAGCGGCCCCACAGTTAAACCCCGAAATAAAGGCAGCTTTTTCGTAGGGACTGAGTAGAATAATAACCACACAGATTAACTCAACAGAGCCTGATCATGAAATGCTCCAGCAATTATTCGACATACAATATAATAATTGCGACATACAATATAATAATTCGACGTCACGCAAAGTTTTTTGCTCTAAACACCCTTAAAAAGGATCTTAAGGAGCAACTTGCTAATACAAAAATTAGCAAACAGTTATTCGGCGAAAGCCTCGGAGAGAAAATAAAAACAGCCAAAGCTGTCAGCAAATCCGGAGCAGAAATAAGAACCAGTCAAGAAGTCGAATACTTTTATAACCAAAAATTTAAACTGGAAGTCGACGGGGGTAATGCGCAGGCCGGCAGCCGTCCCGTCGTCACGTCGCCAGCCACCAGCAGCACCATCGACTACCACAAACACCTACCAGCACCATCGCCAACCGCAGCCGCCGCCGCCGCCGCCGCCGCCGCTGAGCTCCTCGAACATCAGTCACGATCCTACCGCAGGCGTTAACTGCTAACCACGAGGTACATTACGCAGGTCCATTAAGTCGTTTTATTGAACAGTGGCATATGATCTCTGCAGATCGTTCACTTTTACTGGGTTCACCCAATAACACAACTGGCCCTGGCCGTAGCCCTTCAGGGCTACAAAATAGCTTTCTGTAAACCGGTAGTTCAGTCGAACCCCCATATTACAATAGTTAACTCTGATGATGAATATACACAATTTGATAATGCAATAAAACATCTGTTGTCTATCGGTGCTGTAACAGAATGTGATCCTTGCCCTGGAAATTTTGTTTTCCGAGCTTTTCTCATACCCAAACCAAATGGTAATATGCGATCATATTAAATTAAATTAAAAATAATTAAACGCATTCATCAGCACTCAACATTCGACCAGCTTTAAAACTAATCTTAAAAGATTGTTTTATGGCCACCCTTGACTTAAAGGACGCCTGCATGTTTATTAAAATAGATCCAATTCTTGCAAATATTTGAGTATTTGTGTATCTAGGGGAAGATAACCCGAATTCCCAAAAGCTATATGAATTTAAAGTGTTACACTGCTTGTGCACTACTCCATACATTTTTACAAAATTGCTAAGAGCTGAGGATATTTATTTTCATTTTATTTAGATTACATTTATTTAATGGGAAACACATATACGATTGCGAACGTAATATTAAAGCTACACAAAGTCTGTTAGAATCCCTAGGCTTCATTATAAATAAAGAAAAAAGCTATACAACACCTTCTCAGTGTTGCAAATATTTAGGTTTCATGGTAAATTAAAAACATTGGCATGTGAGTCTTCCACAAAAAAAAAAAAAAAATATGCATCAAAAAAGAATTGAATTATTTTTTACAAATTAAAACTTGTATAATCAGAAAGTTTGCGCAACTAGTTGGTTTATTATTATCAGCATGCCCAGCCATCGGTAATAGCTGGATGCATATAAAAAAAAGGGAAGGTGTAAATTCTTAATTTTAAAGGATCATGACGATTATAATCGTTATTTGATTTTACCGGATATTCACTGGTGGATAAATGCTATCGACAATTCGGTCCACCGAATTAGAGATAGCATCCTTTGTTGTGAGATTTATTCTGACGCCTCAACAACGGGTTGGTGCGCGGCTTGTGGAGGTGAATCAACCGGTGGTCAATGGTTGCAACACGAGAAACAACATCATTTATTTGGAATTGCTAGCAGCATATTTCGCTTTGAAAGTATTTGCAAAAAATTGTCACCAATGCTATTTTTGAAATTAGACAACACAACCGCGCTTAGCTATATAAACAGGAATGGGTGGTATACAATACCCCTATCTTAATAAAATTACAAAAAGTATTTGGCAATGGTGCGAAGAAGTGGAAATACACATCACTGCATCACATATAAAATCGGTTGACAACGTGGTGGCAGATTAGGAAATCTAGACTTTTTCACGCAGACTGAATGGCAATTGTTAGATACAGGATTCCAGAAAGTAGTTGCTAGTTTTGGTATACCCGAAATATATTTTTTTGCCACCCGCCTTAATAAGAAATGTACCAATTATGCATCATGGCAATTAGACCCAGAGGCATCAGTAATAGATGCGTTCACTATAAGTTGGTCGGTTTTTTTTTTTTTTTTTTTTTTTTCTTTCTACTCATTTCCCCCAGTTTCTTGTGTGCTCGAAGCTTCAAGGAAAATAATTAACGATGACGATCCGCGGCAGAGGGAATTTTTATTGTCCCGGCTTGGCCATCGCAGCCCTGGTACCCTCTTTTTCAAAAACTTATGATCACAAACATGTTAATGTTAAACTCGTCTCAGTTTATTATTCCTCATTCCAGCAAGAATATCCAGTCGATAACTACCGTGGTAGCCGCGGTATTATCCGGAAGGCGTTGTTAAATAAGGGCGTACCAGTGGGCTGCTATAGATATAATGATTGCCTTTCTTTCTAGCAACACATTAAAACAATATGATATTTGTATCAAAGATGGTATACTTATTGTAATAGTCAGAATATTGATTTGTATCAACCCACCAACTCTTTGGTACTAGATTTTCTTACCAACATATTTAATAATGGAGGTCAGTACGGCACAATTAATAGTCACAAATCTGCAATATTAGGAAAAATAATGAATAACGAATTCAAGGTATTGTAAAGGTGTATACAGACTACGACCAGCATTACCAAAATATAATATAACCTGGGATGTAGGTGTAGTTTTAGAACACCTCGGATCATTGTTTCCTTATAAACAATTACCTAACTTAAAAACAAATTAAATATTCAACCCTCGTCGCTCTTGTGTCAACTTACAGGGTACATACTATATAAAAATATCTTTTAAAATATATTGATTACACAGATCTAAATATATTGATTATACAGATACAGCACAGCCTATATTATATTTACCTTTTTTCTTACAAAAACCGCAAATTTGTCCAACCAAGGCTCGAATTTCATATATAGAGAAAACTAAAAATCTTAGAAAATCAGAAAATTTGTTTATTTTATATAAGAAACCTTATGGTTCTGTAACATCTCAATCTATAAGCAGATGAATCAAATGTACACTGCAAGCTAGTGGAGTTGACGTGTCCAGATTCTCTGCGCACAGCACTTGACATGCTTCAACGTCAGTAGCCTACAGTCGAGGTATTATTGCTGACATAATTCTTAATATGGCAGGTTGGTCGGGTAACTCCACTACTTTTGCTCGTTTTTATAAAAGGATAATCGTAAATCCTACTGATTGTGCTGATTTTGCCAGATCTATTTGTACCTATCTACCCTAAGCAATATTGATTAATTAAAATTTTGCTAACAGTTGTTGATAAAAAGTAATTTTTATATGATTTGTGATATTTCCTTTTATGCTCTAAACATCTACAGTGTATAATACTAATATCGAGGACGAATACCGAAGTATAATTAATGATTAAACGAACTTACCTGTACGTGAAGTTCTATCATAATTATACGAGGTATTCGTCCGAAGATATTAGTAGAAAGTCCCACCCACCCGACTTTTCTTTTTTGTTGGGACAAAAAACCCTTAATATAGGAAATATCATGACGAATTTCGACTTTAGCCTTCGATTCGACTCTAAACTAAATGAGGCAATGGAATGAATTATGGCAGGGGCAGTGAACGGAAACGGAAATGGTTAAATTAATATTTTATTTTTTACTGGAAACAACAGTCAGTTTTTTCCTTTTAAAAATATTATTGCTCTAAAATTTGTGCTAAGTGGTAATTACATCCGGGCGATACTACAGTGTATAATACTAATATCTTCGGACGAATACCTCGTATAATTATGATAGAACTTCACGTACAGGTAAGTTCGTTTAATCATTAATTATAAACGTTTATAACAATTGTCGGATAATTAAAACTATTATTTTAGGTGAAGACAGTAAAGGGATGATAATTGGAATAGAACCTTAGATGCGACATTTATTTTGGAAGGTTGTAACAATACAATAACAGCAACTAGGAAGTTCCATTCATTGCTTTTATTCAATTAATTTAACAAATTAGAAATTTGCTTTTCATTTAAGACAATAAGTTTTGGTCTATCATTATTTATCAAGTACCTACCTAGGTACAATGGATATTGAATTTACATTATTTCGTGTATATTTTCTATACCTTATGACTGTGTTGTTGTATATCGTAAAAATATTATTTTTTTGCAAACCTGTGCCCCAAACATTATCACTAAAGCATTATGCAGCGATAAGATAATTCAAAAATATCAAAAAATATGGACTAAATGGCCATAGATTGTCTATCTAAGTTAAGATAAAAAAGGGTATCCCCGTTCCTGCGACCCTGTTGATTTGAGGTCAATTTATTGGGGTCCCATATAGGGATGCGATATCGATAATATTTTCATATAGTTTAAAAAACATAAAAATTCTTGCTTGAACTATTAAATAACGAGTGAGATTCTGATGGCTTTAGCTCTCTACATGGTAATGGCATTTTTTGTTACCATCTTCACTTACGTTTGTATTACCACAATCAAAAGCCAAAACAATGGCCTGTGCCCTTGCCACTGATCAGCAATCTTTTGAGAAAATTTCAATTTGTTCCCGATTAGACCCCGTGATACCCTTGCTAAAATAACTTAGTATTTACGTGTATTTTCAACTACATAATGCTAGCCTATCGGCTAAAAATAATAAACATGCGCCAGTAATACGCAAAGTCTTTAATATGGAATGAATAGCATGGGATTATAAGGAAACTGATGACTTATTACCGAGGAAACCCTCAGCACATCCAATTTATGAACATTCATTACTTAAATAAATGTAACCGACAATCTAAAAAGAAACCTTTAAGCTCAAAGCTACACACCGCGCCATGGCGCCAAACGAATCGTCAGACAGGTAAATAGTAAATTATTTATCGATAATATTACCTATTTCGATAGTGCAACATCCCTAAGTGGACCAGCAAAATGGGTTCATCATACACTTTAAGCCATTCTCTTTGTGGTCTGGTAAATAAAAATTCTCATTGGCCACCCTTTCCATATTTATTACAGTTCAATAAGGTGCCGAAGTTACAGTAGATTGTTTGTTGGGGAAAAGTGATAAAGCTTAGTAGATAGCTAGTTTAATGTATAGATAAGGATAATAGAGATATTTTTGTTCAAGACTAGCTGACCCAATAGACGTTGATGTCTTTACAATGAGCTGCCAAACGTAGTTGAAAATATCCTAAATTGAAAATAACTTTCTATAATCAAAAAAAACTGGACTAGTTTCCAGGTTTTTTAAAAATATTATTCGAACGATTTTACAAACATAAAAAACGGTTCAGATGTTCTCAAACTATGCCAATTAAATACTAAATTACATTGGGAAAGGCCTATATATTCACCAGTGGACTATATGGCTGAAATGATGATGATGATGTATGAATATTGTTACAAAGCATAGGCGTGCTACATTCATTGTACGCTGTAGGTGTAGATTATGAGTGTACTTCAGTCATTGCTTGCTTGTTATCAACATAATAAATATATTGTGTACGAGACTATTAAGTTGAAACATTGTAAAGTGCAGCAGGTAATTATTGAAATGGTTTTCAGCAATAATTATGTTTTGCATGATTTCATTTAGCAATTAAGAAGTGGAGTGCGTCAGTAACATAATTAAATATATAAACATAAATAAAACAACGTATCTACATTTAGATAGTGAAAAAAGGATTGTTTGGGAAGCTTTACAATTTTCAAACACCGTACAAAACGTTTCTCACGCCAGCACTCCCTATTCAAACGTCTTAAATTAAAAAGAAAACCTTTTTGCACTAAAAGGGGAAACTTATAACGAGTAATAAAGATACTCGACACTCCTTTTCAATTCTCAAGTAAGTATTTTCCTCTCTATTCGCCTTCCAATGACGCGTCTCGTAGATTCCGATTGAACATTCTCAGCGAATGTCTTCAATGGTGATCGCACTTGAAAACATAAGTCGTCCTGATATTTTCGGCTTTGTAGCCATAGTAACGGTTTTACCTCTATCGCGAGTCAGCATCGGCGTAATTCAAGCCGACTGTACCCGATTCACTATGGTTTTAAATCGCTCGAAACAGATTTGTTGGGGCTAATTTCCACTTCTGTAGGATGTTTTGTTGTTTGTTGAACAGTTGCTGGAGAGAAGTTTTAAAGACATTAACAAGTTTGGTCATTATGTGTGTTTAAACAACCTAACGCTGTAAAGCTCAAAACAATTTGTTGATAAATTTTGTTGATTTTTATTTAATAGGTACGTTTTTAAGAATTTTGGTAAATTATCATAGCCTAGTGCTTAGACTAAAATAAACCTTCAGATGTCTTTAGGCTGCTTGAAAGGGCTTAGTTTTTATATCAATTAGTTTCTATTATTTAACACTAGCTGACCCGGCGAACTTCGTAATACTTTTATTCTTTATTGGGGCCGATACATTCATCATCATCAGCATCTCAGCCACAGGACGTCCACTACTGAACATAGGCCTCCCTCAGTGATTTCCAGATCGGCCGATTGGAAGCGGCCTGCATCCAGCGGCTCCCTGCAAACTTTACCAGGTCGTCTGCCCACCCCGTGGGTGGACGTCCCACGCTGCGCTTGCCGGTACGTGGCCTCCATTCCAGAACCTTTCTGCCCCATCGGCCGTCAGTTCTACATGCTATATGCCCCGCTCACTGCCACTTCAGCCGGCTAATCCGTCGGGCTATGTCAGCGACTTTTGTTCGTTCACGGATCTCCACAATCTCGCAAAGAAACACCGAGCATAGCAAATGGAAAGCCATAGCGCGCTGTGCAACTTTAAGCTTTCTTATAAGGCCCGTAGTAAGAGGTCACGTTCGTAACAGAATCGTGGCCTCTTACTATGGGGCGGATACAAATCCAACAAATTATAAATCATAAAAATTGGCCCAGCCCCTCTCGAGTTATAAGTGTTGTAACAAACACGATATTGTTTTATATATTAAGATTATACATAAGTAAGACATATTTAAGTGTATTAACAGGCAGTTATAAACTAGTACTATAAAAAGTAGTAAACGTTTTTTAACTTGGCGATAGTTGAATTATTCAATTAAAACAATAATTCTTTTATAAATAATATTCGGTGTACATAAGTTCCGTGACATTATCAAGATATATTTTTATTTCCAGATCTAATGTAAACACATTACCCATTTGTTTTACTTAACCTCGAAAACCTACACGCATCAAACGCGTAATTCCTAAGAAACCAGATCCAACGTACACCTTTTATCAGTTCAAATAAACTTATTTCCCAAACCAAATACAATTAGAACACAATGTGTTTGTGGAGAAATAGGCTTAAGCAAGGAAAGCAAGGTTGCCAATCTCAGAAAAAGTTTTCCCTCTTTTTACCCTCATTTTACCTCGAGGCAAATTAAAGCTACTTAGGTTTGCGTAAATTAATCGAATAGATAATATTCAAAATACATAAGTCCTAAAAAAAGAAGAAAATCTACCTATGTGGCCTTTTATCGTGGGTCTCACAAGAAAGCTTAAAAAGCTTGTTCAGCGTGCTGTGGAAAAGGCTATGCTTTGAGTTGCTCTGTGAGTTCAAATAAGAAATAAGAAGATCCGTAAACCAACATAAGTCAAACATAGACCGACGGATTAGCAATTATGTTCATGTAGTTTTTTTTTAATAAACCAAAACTTGTAACCAGAGGTTCGTCCAATAGGTCATCTTTACTTTTTTTTATTAAATGTGACTGAACTTGTTTACATACTTTTCATTTGTTTTCCTCCAACCTTGAGAGTAAAACGCCTTAGTAGGCAACCCTAAAGGAACCCAAACGAGCTTGAACATCCTAACATAAACAGGATTCTATACACTTGAGACTGTTTAGTTAGGTAAAGGCACACGTATGTAAACCTGTGAAGGAAAGAAGTTGTTAACACCAAGTTTCATCCTTTTCCACAGATTTGTAAGAGCAGCTTTTTCCATCATTTCCCAAATACGGAACCCTAGCCAATTGACCATCACACGGTCCCCTAAATCACTAGGCTGTTGAAATAGCAATTTTATTAAGCAGCTTGACATGTTAAATTTTTCTGTCTTACTTTTACTTCTTTTGTTTTCAACTAAGTTGTTTAAAAAAGTGCGATCTAAATTTGACTGTAATCTAGACTCAATTTTGAAAAACATTTTATAATTTGGCTTGTACTTATTCAACAACCTTTATTTGTATAAAATACAACATCATCATTTCAGCCACAGGACGTCCACTGCTGAACATAGGCCTCCTCCGGTAACTTCTGTCATCGGGGGGTTGTTGCCATACTCGCCACGGCAGGCGAGTTGGCGAGCGCAGTTTTTTTATATTATTTCGCACGCAGACGCTGCTCCCCGTCTCTTGCTACAGGATTTAGTTGCCTCTTACGACACGCCTCCTGTTGGCGGTGGGGAAGTGTATTCTTTAACGGCCGTCCCCACACGGCATCTTAAATATGTATAAAACATATTTATACGAACGATACATAAATATTCTCGAACGGTTCGGTTAAGTTCATTAGTATTTGCCACTTTGCTCTGTCCTAAACATATTGTACATATAACATTTTAGTTACAAGTAAAACTAATCGATGTATATGAAAAACATCGGTGGTGCTCGTGCAAGCCATATAATGAAAAAATAAATAAAAGTAAAAAAAAAACTTTTTTACACTAGGAATTTTTTTGAAAGGGTTTCTATTTAACAACTGAAAGTCCAGTTAAACCTTTTTAACCTAAATTTTTGTGATTTTTTGACACTGCTTTTTGCTGAATTTTATTGATTTGACGTAGCTGCGCATGTGTATGACATATTTTTTTTAATGTAATTTTTGGTAATTTTAACCTAAAGAAATTTCTTAAAACAGATTTTATTTCAACACTGCAGGATTCTTGGATATTTAAAACGAATAGATTTCGAAAATGACTGCCACCATCTAATGGATTCAGAATAACTTCGCTCTGATAACAAAGAGGAAATTAACTTGTCGCTTAAGTTAAAGCCTTAATAAAACACTACAAGGTATTGTTTCTGACAGAAATCTCAGAGCAATCGAAAAATTACTTGTGTTGTTAATTTCTGACGTGACAGTCGGCAGCAAAAGTTTCTTGAAAACTCTAATGTAAATCTATTACATAGTGTTAAGTAATAATAATTAAATCAAATTATTTTAATACTAAATGCAAAGATTAAATAATAAACTTTCCAAATTAAATAAGTTTTGACTGTAAATTATAAAAAATATGTAAATAAACTACATAAAAGTTTTCATTTCTTAAAAATTTGTTTTTACGAATTATTTTGCTTATAATTTCTGTGAATAATTAAAATTTATTACTTCTCAATCAATTGGTTTAATCATTGAATACGTAAATGGTAAAGTTAAAAAATGCATAATTACCAAAACCATACGTCTTCTTATTAATTTAATAAAATAAGCAGATTTTGCTGCTTACCTTACAATTTACAATCGTATTTAGATTTCCCTCCCGATTAAATTGTGTTCAAAGTTTATGACTGCTGAATCCTTCCTTGTTTTCAACATAATTAAATGCAAGAATACTTTGTTGTTAGTTCGAAAATTACTTAATAATGAAATTTAAATTATTTATGGAACATTATTGTAAATTTGACAGGATCTATTATCACGTAGTCTCTACTCCGGTGATCTGGAACGGCAAATTAATAATTACTGAACAATAATGTTTTATGTACATATTTTTAACATTATAATTAATAATACGTATTGTAATATTGTTTTTCTTGCAGGATCTGAACCCATAACCGTTTGCCTTTGGCGTCCGAAGCACCAGCCACTAGACTAGACAGGTGATTAATACTTGTGTCCATCACAGAAACACTTTCTTTAGGAAATTTACATTAACATACAACCGCTGACATGGCAGTCCGAAGCAAAGACGGTCCGACAAGTTACGCTTGTAGTTTCGCTGAAAATGTTAAATGTTTTCCAAACCTCACTCAAGAACCTAGAAAATAGTTTAACCCCGTCGACGGGCACTACAGGAAAACCCAAGTTAAACTAGTACCAGAAGACAACTATTTAAGCACTACTACACCTTTGTTCGCTGCCACGAGACTCCTCTGCAACTGACGGGCCATAAATTCCAGAAACCTCTTTCTTAGTCGTCTGAGCAAATATCTCAGCCCGAAGACAACTTTAGGTGTCTTGCGCGAAATACACGGATATAAAGAACATGGACAAATGTCGGTTCTATGTACCTGAGAACTTTAATTTGGATCCAACTAGGAACTAATGTAGATTAGAGCCAATATTAGAATGATTAATTTAACTATGTACGTTTATCCTTTATTTAGTCGCTTAGTCAAGTTCTGCTAGTTTCAAGAGAGAAATTTCAATAACTGTTATTACTGAATAATTATTTACTATTATTATAATATAGAAGACTTATTATATTTTACAAAATATGAAGACATTTTGCAAAAAGTATGTTTCTTAATAGTTATTTTTTTAAGACTGGTTGTTTTGAAGGGAATAGAAACGGTGGATGTCTAATATCCGAATGAAAAAAAAAAATTAATAAAATTGTGAAAAATCAAAGTATCAATGTGTAATTATAGCAACAAATGACAAGAAAAGACATGACAGAAATTATGTACATTTGACTGATTTAATTAAATATCATTTGATTGTTGGCGACGAAAACGGTTAATAGTCTCTAAAGGAGTAATCAATAATTATACTACATGTACTGTCTTTCTATCTAGAAACATGATAAAAATTAAAAAAAAAACGTTGGTATCCAGTAACGATAGAAGTGGACTCATTAAAACCACTATCACTAGTTCCCACCAGAGCTTGTTTACTTTCAACAAAACTTAGGGGACGCTTAAATTTTTAGATGAGGTCGCAAATCCATTACATCACAAGTTATATAAAATGACACTTAGGTAGGTATTATACCATTGTTCTCCTGGCTTAAGTAATCCATGTGATATAGCGCCGACACAACCCAGCCTTGAGACTTCACTAACCTAGACGAAGCGCCTTCAGCGCTCGCCTTAGCTTATTTGGTCTTCAAAGGCCACTAATAAATAGGTCCGTCCAAAAATACATTTTATATGTAATTCAGATTGTCAGATTTTTCAAACAAACGAAATGATTACTAACCACCTATTTCAAGCGGAAATTGAAAAAATAAATAATTCAGCCCCGGCTTTTCTAGTCAACATTATTTGGCTGACAGCAATAATAAATCTTGTGCTGTGCTGTTGACACAAACAAATACATAACGTCGGCGATGAAGACACGACGGTCTTCATTTTTGTAGACACTTTGAAAACATTGCGAAACAATTTTAGTAGATTTTGAGATGGGTAAGTTGGAGTTAAATTATTCTGTTCATTTTTGGGGAACTCAATATAAGTACAAATGGTGTTTTCCTTTATTTGGCTCTTGAAATATAGTAGGTGCTTACTGCACTTCGTCAACCAAATATGAAGATTTTTAAACTGAACTTGAAGTGAAACGAATTGTGTTCAATATTATAATGAGATAATTTGTCATTTTTAGTAAGTTGGTCAATGGCTGTAAAATAAGGGAGTTTTTAATTTAGTCGTTTTCAACGCCGATGGCCTGCAAAGCTATGGTAAACATCCGACATATATAGACATCCGGCAAATAGCTAGCTCCACTCCGTTTGCAGGACTGCAACCACGTAATTGGCCTTCGAATTAAAATGTGTAAAAAAACATAATTAGGTTTCTGACTGGCATTGGGCATATAGCATTATGAGGACTTGCAACTCTCTCTATCAAACGAGGGAGAAGGGAGGCAGAGCGGTGTGAATCAGATCGATTTTTTGCAAATACCTACTCGCGACACGTATCGGCACTACACAATCGTCTTTAAAGGACTAAAATCCTACAGCAGGTGGAGTAGGTATTTGGAGCAAGGAATGTAGCGGCTCCTTGGTCGCTTGTTTTCCCCGTACTGACCGCGCAAATGCTCGCTTCCTATCGTAAACTGGCTGTCGTGCGTTAACATCAACATGCCCACTTAACATATATAAATAAAGCGCGTAAGTAATAGGTAGAAGATTTTGAGTACGCACCGTTTATAATGAAAAATGCTTTAATTAAAACTGTTTGCAGAAATTCACTTACTTATGCCCGATATTTTACTGAGCGTCAGTGTTCATCAGCAACTACTTGCATTTGTGTCAAAAGTAACTGGCCGATATCGTCGAACCTATACATTTTTTCGTCCTCTAACTGCGACCGAACATATGTAAGTCGCCTGCTGACTGAATCAATTTGGACAGGCATGCAGAAACGTCTTAAGATGTTTTAACCGCGTAAAGGTCGAATTCAAGTACCAAGTACCCGTATAAAGATAAGCAGTTTCGTCCTTTGATCTTCCCAGTTCAAACTTACATCTGAAGTTTGTCCCAAGCACCTGAGTACACAAGCAAGGCTTTCGTTTTACTTTACCTGGTTTTAACTTCCATTTGGGTCATGTTACGTGATTATCATGCGACGGTGCTCTTTTTGAGATAATTTGATCATAGGAATTATCTTCTCAAAATAATTATTTGGTATTTTGTGAACCAAACAGCAGTATGTTTGCGCATTTTCCGCCCGCATGCAAAAGAACATTCAAAGGGAATTGCTGCGGAAACCAACGCTTTAAATGAATTTCGTCGAAGTTAAAACATGAAATTTGTTAAATAAATAGAGAAAGATTAACGAATTATATAGGCATAAGGTACCCGTTTTTAAATGTTTGTCACTATTATAGATAAATAAGGGCCGATTTACACCTGGCTTAGTACATGAGACAAGTAGAAGTACTGTTAATTTTAAAAGACAAGTTTATTTTGCTCTTAACCATATAAAATAATAAGAACACTTAGTTTGTGTATTGTAACGTTGACAACACATCCATTTAACTAAACAAAGGAACAAAACGTTGTACACAATATTTGCATTCTCTGAAGTTTGCCTTTAACTTATTCTGTTTGTCAACTTCACCTGGTTTCCAGTATGACATGCTTAAGAGACCGCTGAAACAAATATTGTATTGCTACAGAGTGTACTCTACAATATAAACTAGTATTTACTAACTATGCTTCAATCGTCAACATCTTTATGAGCTATCAGTACCAACTAGCGAACCCGCCATAGGCCATCCATATTATTTAAGTCATGCATATATTGTCATTTTATATCATACCTTTTTCCAATCTCTTGAACACGCAATGTCATATAGGCAATAAGGCAGTCCCTACCTGGTTAATGAAACGAGAAAGGTAGTAGGTACTTACAAATGTGTGTCATTGATGAAAACCACTGATTTGCACAAATAAAAAACTTAAGTGTGTATCTACAGCCTACCTCGAAATAAAACCAATGCCCACCACCTCTCCCTATGACCGTGACGGAATATGAAGGTAGGCGAAACCACGCTAAGCAAAGCATCAAATAAAGTCGTGGCACATATATGTCATCTCGAGTTTTACAGCCACCATCTACCTACATTAAAATGCGTACGCGCAGTCGTGTTTTATATTACGAATGTTACTTGTAAGATTTCAAATTAATTAGGTTATGACTATAAACTGACGGAGTGCATGCTGACAGCGATCCTCTGTCGTCCCGCTAACAGAGGCCGGACGGAACACGCGGAGTTTTAAGGCTAGGAACTCACGAAGCGATTCTGTCCCGTGCGGGTCAGCGCGGACGAGCGGGTCTGTCCGTAGCCTCTGTAGAATGCAGATCTAAGTGTAAAAAATTAAAGCACATCCGACGACGCATTTACGTCCGCGTTGTTTCCGCGCGGTCTGCGATCGGTTGGCGGGCGAAATACAGAGAAGTAATTACTGCGCTCGTCGTGCAACACCGCCCGTCTTGCGATAATGGCCCGCCAAGTTTGCGGGCGATAATCGCAACCGCGAAGGCTGCGTATCCGCACAGAACTTCGATCTCGTGAGAGAAATAAAATCGCTGTTCCTCCACCGTGGCGAGCGCGGGTGAAAACCGCTCCATGAGTTCTTAGCCAAAGTGGGTACTCTTGGCGAGTAATGACGAGCAGGTATGCTTCACGCATTTCCTCGGCGAAAAAAAAAATACTTAACTAAACTACGTACTTACCTACCCCTATGAAAAAGTATCGATTTATAAAGTTGTATTCATCACTCGCTATGATTGTTTAGAATACATTTCACAATGCATAGGTAACCATAATTTGACATCGTCTATAAGTGATTTGACATCGCCTTCGCCATCAATCTTTACACTTTCAGTATATTTTGAGCCTTATTTCTTCCGAAATAAAGTTTAACGTAAAACCAACATTGTTTAGGTTGTTTAACATTTATTTTAGAGTCGCAGGTCTTATCTCGTTAAATGGACCTTATGGCATGTTGATATAAATAAATAAATACTGGACAACATCACATACATTGCTCTGATCCTAAGGTAAGTAGCTAAAGCACTTGTGTTATAGAAATCAGAAACAACGACGGTACCACAACACCCAGACCCGAGACAATATAGAAAAGTTCGTTTTCTACATTGACCCGACCGGGGATCGAACCCGGAACCTCAGAGATGGCGGCGCCATATACAGTCCGGCGTGCTCGCCTCTCGGCTACGGAGATCGTCGCTTATGTAATACAGTATTTAGTATTGTTAAGTCAATAGAATGGGTAAACCTACTTAATACCATGTGCAAAAGCGTATTCTACGAGTATTATATTAATGATATGACTTAGATTTAACATCTACCTGTTCAGTTGCCCAATACTCGGCTATAAGAGAACTCAACTCAATTTCGAATAAAAAATGTTAGATATATATTTTTTGTTGTTAGTTAGGCGATGAAAAACCGTATATTTTGTCTACAGCGTGATTTATTGGGAACCCGGTGAACCGTGTCAAAAATGATGCGATTGGATTTTTACTCAAAGCAAAAATAAAATTCACAGCCGACTACTAGTTTTTGTGTAGAAATTGATTTTAATTTTAACAATCATGGCCTTACTACAAAAAGATAGACTAGTGTTAAACACTTACCTAAAGATAGGTCAACCAATTTGAAATGTTGACACATTAGTCATTCCAGACATTTATTAACAACCATTTCAAATTTGTTGACTAATCTTTAGACAAATGCATAACAGTAGTATATCTTTTTGTAGTAAAGCCATCAGAGTTTTTTACTTCAATATACTGAAAATAAGTTTTTTAAATTAAAAATAAATTTTAGACAAAATGATTTCTATCGATATAAGTCTAAAAAAGATTAATTTGTTTCAGAGAATCGGTGCATAACATTTTCGTGTACCTACTACCATTTATAACCTCAAATTATCTAAAAAAAAGTTTAATAAAAAACTAAAAACCGACTTCAAAATGAAACTAAAAAGCGAAACATAATATTGACTAAAACATACCTAATCAGTTCTTTTTGGAGTCGGTGCCAGCCATCGAGAGTTAAAATGTGTTCATTCGCACCGACTCCAAAAAGAACTGATTAGGTATGTTTTAGTCAATATTATTTTTCGCTTTTTAGTTTAATTTTGAAGTCGGTTTTTAGTTTTTTATTAAACTTTTTTTATTTTACAATTTTAAGTGTTAAGTCCTCTATTTTTTCCCTCCTAACTTCGCCAAAAATTACTTTACAGCAAAGTAACCTTGACTAATATTGGTCCTCTATGGACCCCCCATCCAATGGTATGATAAAAATAAGGTGTTATAAAGGGTCAATTTTTCGACGAAAATTTTTAAGTCTTAAGAAAAGGGTTTACCTACACTCCAACCAGAACGGCGGATATTTTGGTGTCGTAACCATAGGATAAGGTCTCGCGTTAAATAACAGGTTAAATTAAGAAAGGAACTTTCAAATTTTTTTTCGTTACTGGGTGTGCGGGTACGCCCCCAGTAAATAAAAATTGGCGGTCTGGTACCTCATAAGCTCCACGTCTGCTCAACACACTGCGAAATACGTTCTGTCGACAAATTGCAGTATTATCTTCTAACTCCTATCCGTTAAGGAGTTCTGTGGCTTCCATCATCAGGTCAGCAACATGACATGATGATTACCAGACCCAAAAATCAGCATCGAGTCATAAAATATATGCAAAACATTATGGGTGCCTATAAAAATTGAGGGTTGCCCTCGATTTCCCAGGGATCCCATCATCAGAATCTGACTTGGTGGAAATGGGACCACCTCGGAAGTATACCCTTTCAAACTAAAAAATAAATTTTGAAATCGGTCCATAATTGACGGCGTAATCGCGTAACATACATACAAAAAAAAAAAAAAACAACATTCAGACGAATTGAGAACCTCCTCCTTTTTTTTGAAGTCGGTTAAAAATGAAAACATACTGAAAACAATACCTACATAAAAATATTTACATTATTAACATAAAATACAACTTTTTGAGAACGTGTGGTTAAGACTAGCTACAAACTAGCGGCACGGAAGTTAAGCACAGGGCGAAAGTTGCGCAGAAGACTATTACGATTACGTGATTGGCTAGTCGCGCGCCGCGCCTGCACCGCCTGCCGTGATTGGTTGTTTATATATCAATGGGTTGTTCGCTCCACGTACACGCGCCTCTGATACGATGATCGTCTCGTAAGATGCGCAAAGCGATTCCCACTCTTTGCCCGAGCGCTCAACATCGATGCCGCCTAGGTATGTATTATTTTAATCTTTAGGATCATAAGGGTGTAATAAGACACTGTCACTTTCACTCACAATGTTTATTGACCAATTAAAACACAACATAATCGCACTTTCTACTAATGTTTTAGAATTAAATGTATAGAGCTTGTAGAACGCGTTTGATCGTCGTACAAAACAGGAAGAGCGCCAGTGGCGACATCTATAGTATTAAATTTAGTTCGAATACTAAACAAAGGGCAAAGCCGTAAGCAGAAACAAGTTTAAATTTAAGATTTAATTTATAATGAAAGCAACCAAAATGGCATGTGTAAACACTATTTGTTAACGTAAGCATTAAATGTTGACATTTAATTACGTGCTCAAGCCGATCAGAAGTCAAACAGAGCGAATTACGTCTAATAAAAGCTAAGACCCGAATTTGTTGTTCAATTAAAGCTTAAGTAATAGCTACTTCAAGTAGGGTTACCTCTGACCTGCTAAATCCGGATCATACTGCACAAGTCAGTTTTAAGAGCATAATGTATCCCCAAGAGGTTAGGGTTGGCACTGATTTGCTTAATACGATTGTTCCAGTAAGAACCGCTTAAACTAATAATATGAGACTACATAAAAAGTTGAACGCGTTACTTCAGACGTCGCGCAATTTATTTATTGGATTACCAACATAAGTAACAGTAATTTATGTACATTTAAATATTTACATAAAGTGGCTTATAGCTAACGGTTCTCACAATTAAAGGTAACCACAGCATGCATTTATTGTGTTTTAAATGTAGGCATGTACCATTCGCCTAAAATATTTTACTGACGTACCTAACAACATCATCATAATTTTAAAAATAACTATTCAAAAATCTTTGTGGGTGGACGTCCTACGCCGGGCTTGCCGGCACGTGACTTCCATTCTAGGACATTTCTTCCTCTTAGGCCGTGTCGGTTCTACGTTCTATGTACCCCGCGTACTAACACTTTAGCTTGCTAAACAACGACCTCCGTAGCCGAGAGGCGAGCACGCCTGACTATATATGGCGCTGCCATCTCTGAGGTTCCGGGTTCGATCCCCGGTCGGGTCAATGTAGAAAACGAACTTTTCTATATTGTCTCGGGTCTGGGTGTTGTGGTACCGTCGTTGTTTCTGATTTCTATAATACAAGTGCTTTAGCTACTTACCTTGATCAGAGCAATGTATGTGATGTTGTCCAATATTTATTCATTTATTATTAAACCAACGCACTATGTCAGCAACTTATTTAATTTATTGTATTTCGACTCGACTCCAATGGCTACTTAGCCATTGGAGAGTAAAAATTCATTGTAAAACTCCTAGCTAAGTTAAGAAGTTGATTTGAACTATTGTTATGTATTCTTCTACCATCCATGAACTTTGTCACGCTAGTTGAGCTAACTAGTTGAGTTTGAAACTCAACTAGTTTAGTAAGTACTAAACATTGTTTTATTTTGACGAGACTAATAGGCCTATTACATTGCTCAAACATTATTTTAAAATTGATATTAAAGTTATTTTGACAACCCTATCAGTAAAGGGTTTGACATTATTTCCTTGCCCTTGCGAATGAGTTAAGATTCTGCAAGGTAACAGGCTTTCTTCTTTAACTGCAGTCGTGATTAAAACTTTAAACAACAGAATAATACGTATGTAAAACTTAGTTAAGTTAACCTTAACGTCAAGTTCATGTGATTTGGTAGTTTCTAAAATTAACTAGAAACGGCACGCTTAGTGAAAGGCTGATAATAATCTGAATTAAAAAAAAAAACAATAAAGGCCATTCATTTAGGACTCAATGGCTTGACTGATTATAAACTAGATATAAGTATTTTTTATGGTTCAGAAAAAATAACCAACTGGATTTGCGTAGTAGTACAGTTCGCCTTTAGCGCATTAAAGTCCCGGGTTCATTCCTGATTCGGGTAATTCAAAAATAGACATTTATAACAACCGGATTTGCAGTACAGTTCGCCTCTAGCGCATTAAAGTCCCGGGTTCATTCCTGGTTCGGGTAATTCAAAAATAGACATTTATAAAATGTGACGTGCAGGGAGACGCCCATGACAAACGTTATACAAGGATGTTCATTTCTTGCTACGAATTCGAAACCATATTTATATTGGACAACATCACATACATAGATCTGATCCTATGGTTAGTGGCGAGAGCACTATGTGTTACAGAAAACAGTAACAACGACGGTACCATAACACCCAGATCCGAGACAATATATAGAAAAGTTCGTTATCTACACTTGACCCGACCGGGAATCGAAACCGGGACATCAGAGATGGCGACCGTAAGTCCGGCGGCATGCTCGCCTCTCGGCTACCGAGGTCGAGATTTATGTATCGTAAGTTCGTAACTCTTTGTCTTAGTTTTTATGTTTAATACTAGCTGTTGTCCGCGACTTCGCTCGCGTGATCTTAAGCTTATTTAATCTATCCCACAGAAACAATAAACCGAGTTAAAAAGCATCATAAAAGTTAATCCAGGTCATATTCTATATGTGTGCAAAATTTTATTTAAATCCGTTCAGTTGTTTTTGCGTGAAAGAGTAACATACATACCATACATACAAACTTATGCATTCATAATTTAGTAGGATATAGGTATTAATGGCATCGTTCCTAAATGATAGTTTAATTAACTTACCATTTGTTTTAGGGAAATAAAATAAACTAAGCGGACTTACGTATGCGAACTCCTCACCAGACTTTATACAGTGTTTTACTTAACAAACCGACACAAAACTATTTACGATCTAAACCAAATTTAAAAATATTTTATTTCACTAAGCATGGAATTAAGTCTTTTTTAATTTATTTTGGCATGATTTACATAATTGTACTAAATACTAGCCTAAATACTATTAAAATGTATATAATAATTATTATTTATTAGTTAAAATAAATACGAGGTCTAATTATCAGGATTGTGGTATGCTAGGAAATATGCATGCAAATATTATAATAAGATTACTTTATGATAATATTAAGATGATTTAGAAATGTTAAGTGATGTTGTTTAGAGGTTTTAAATTATAATTCATGTAAATTATTGTCAAGGTAATCGATTTCTAGTAAAGAAATCAGTTTTATCTATCATCGATTTAAGTATTTAAATATTGAATCCTGACAACTTATAGCTGCTTTTATGATTAAGTTTAGGTAAGTGTTTTCTTTGGACATTAAAAGCTATTTTAGTCTGCAATCCGGGCTTAGGCTAAGCTTTTAGTTTAGTATAAAATAAATCCACTCGCCGGGCCCATTCACACGATTCAGTATTTTAGGGATTCTGTTTTAATTAAAGTTTGCCGTTTTAACCACTACTAGGATGTCACGCAAAATTAAAAAGCATTTTTTATCTCTGAACGAAGTACTTGGGCACTATAGGTACATTTTTTTCATTGAAAACTGTCAAAAAATTGGTTAACAATAAAGTCCAGTGTTCAGATTCAGATTTTGATACTCACGAAGAGACCCGTGTATCTTTCAGGACCAACTACATTATCATTGTTAGGGCTCTGTAGTCAAAACAGAACCTTTGTTACGCCTTGTCCGTCCGTCTGTCTGTCCGTAGCTTAGCTCAGAGATATGGTACATTTATACATTTCAATTTGTTTTTATAAGTGTTGTAAGCAGTGTAATTAGCAAAACACATAAAACTATGATAAAAACGTACCTTTTTAAGTTACTATACTAAACTAAGTTACAAGTCTCCGAAAGAATATGTTACATTTTTCATAATACATATTTCGTGAAATGGCCGTGGGTGTAACGTGTACAAAACTTCTCTATTCATGAAGCAATTTAAATAGCTGGCCAGCCACAACTGTTTATGAATAACACGAAATATTTAAAGCCAGTACGCACGAGTGTGGCGGAATATTCGTGTCGGAGCGTTATTTAAAGTAGGAAATGTCCATTTGTAACAACTGAATTGCAGGATTGTACGAGAGCACGTATAAAAATAAAAATATCGCTGAAATATGTCGTCAATGTACAACTCGAACAAGGTTTGTCATATACATCATCACCATCAAAATCAGTCCATGCTGGGCATAGGCATACCCTATAGAAAGCCACGCCTCTCAAATTCAAATTAAAAAAAATATATTGAGATTGCGGTTCCGGAGGCCAAACTACAACTACAAATTCATGTTTCGTTAACTTCATAAATTAAAATTATCGTTTTTATATTTATGAACATTTGATGTTATAATTGAGTCGAAATACTCCACAAAGTTGCTGCAATGTTTGAAGTAAACGCAAACCGTAAACCCACATTGATTCCTAACTTAATCCGTAACACATTCTAAACATCCAGTCAAATATTAAAGTCGAAACTACGCACGGCACGCACAATATTAGGATTCTTCGAATTCCGCGAATCGAATTAAACAATTAAAGATGTGGGAGTTCGGTAACTTGCCAAAGTTTTGGGGAAATCACGTCCCCGATTCCCCATTACCCCGCTTCCTTACCTCTCTCTTCCTATTTAACTCGATCTGAGATAATTATTAAAAGTTTACGGTATTAACGCGATACGTTTAATTTTACTGCTTTAAAACTTAATGTAGCATCTGTTTATTAAGTAAAGCAACGGGCTGGTTAAAGGTTTTAATTTAAACCTGTTTTGTATAATTTTAAATAGAATTTTAAACAATCTAATTAGGTAAGCAGATTAATAAATAGGATTTGATTAATAAATACTATGTTAACTTATTGAGTTTTCTACCCATCTTTATTTCAGTTTTTCTTCATATGATTAAAGTGCCTTCTGAGAATTCCTATAATAAAAAATTGAAAAGATAGCTTTATTAAGAAGAGCTATAGTTATGAGATTTTATTATCAAGACTTTTAATGCTTTATTGTATAGACTTAAAACCTCATCATGCCTGTTAGAACGTTGTTGATAAACTGATGATGTTGATGTTTAACATGGGCTTACAGTCTTTAGGACTTCAGTTTTAATTTACTAATTAGAAATGTGCCTACCTATTCATTTTGTTTATACCACGAACCATTGCACTGAAATATAATACCGTAACATAAAACAAACTCTATGCCTTAAAAATACTCAACCTAACATCGGACATTAATCTAACACACCAGAGCACAAACAAAATAGCGAAAATAATCTATTACGTACTTCATAATGAAGAAAAACAATGTTATATGACTATCCATTTGCTAAAACTAATGTCATAAAATAGAGTTACTCTTTAACTTTTCCTTTTATGAACGTGAGCCTTTATAAATAATTCCTATTTTATATAACAGAAGGGATGATACGGAGTTTTACGCGCCCGTAATAAAATACCAAGCGAATTTCTTACATAAAGTTGCAATCTTGTGGAAGATGACACAATAATGCTGGTGTCGTAGAACTCGTAGGTAAGTATCACTTGGCAATTTCTTCGGCAAAATCCATTAGTGTTATGAGTAACGAAGAATCAAAATATTCACTGGAAGTGGTATCCTTGAACAAGAGAGAGTTGTAAGAGGCTCCGAGTAGGAAGATAAGGTGTTTCAAAAATATATTTTAATATCTGCCATGGCTGCAATGGATGAAAGTATTGCGTATATAGATGACAATATTAAAACAATTTAATGCATTGGACGTGATCTATTTTTTATTTAAAAAAAAATACATTAAGACTAAGCTTCATTTTGTCTAAAAAGCAAGCCCGCTTGTACCTACAGTAGTATAAATAATGTCATGATTCTCCACCACGATCTAAAGAACAGCCAGCGCCGCCTCTTGATAGCGCGGGGTATTCTTAAGTTGTTTGTAAAAGTTATATTTTGTTTTTGTGCTGCCTCTTCCAGATGTTTCTTATTAAAGTTCCATATGCTTCAATTTGTCGCTGGTAGACGCATTAAAAGGAATATCATTTCACTAATGGACTACATGAGCCTACAGAAAAAAACCTTCGAAACAATCCCAGGGCGATGTTTTGTTTCTCCGGACTGGGACGTGTGAAATAAAAATAATATTATTTCTACACCCCGTATAAATGTCGGGATTGTCAGATGTCAACGCTTAACTCTGGTGTTGATTGTTCGTGGCGTTTTATTGTTCTACGCAAGCAGTTTAATAGGATTCTTTGCTGTAATACAGTAAATTTATAAAATTATAATACTGAAATAAATTGTATGGTATAAAACTGCCTTTTTCGGGTAAAAACTTTCACTCGACTACACGAGTCATAGCTATACTAATTATCAAAAATCTGATCTGTCACCCAAAATTGTTTTCTTAAGGTCTACCCTCAACTTTATCTGCATTTACTTTCAAAATAAAAGAGAAATTAAAAACTACGCAAACTCAAAAATGGAATGGAATTATTCTGAGGAAAGTTTCTAGAATGGAGTTCACGTGCCGGCAAGCACAGTGTCGGACGTCCAACGACAAACAAGATAGTCAGACGACTTGGCCACGGCAACTGGCCAATTTGAAAGTCATTGGGGAGGCCTATCTTTAGTAGTGGACGTCTTATAGCTGAAATGAGGATGATCAAGTAGATCAAATTATGTGTTTTAAATTGTATACAATTTCATTCAATCGTTAGATCATGATTGAGTAACAAATATCCCAACCTACACGTTGTAATAAGTTATGTAAATTAACTCAACAACTTCTAACACTTTTCTATAAATCCCAAGCTATTTTCGAAACGTCTTTTAAAATTACCTATTTTATTTTGATATAGGTAAAATAAGTATACCTTTGGTACCTGTAAAAATCATTATGCGGTGGAAATAATTCATCTTCATTAACCGGTAGGTACATACGTTAGCGGAACCAACCTAATTAGGAGTTTGGGCTCAATGATAATTATATTTCACAAATTGTTGCCAAGATATTATTACAACTGGCACAACTGCCTTCTAGAACATGGAATATTTTAACGAAGTTTTGAGTAAAAAATTGAATTTACGTGTCAGTATATTTTTGTGTATGTAGCCTACATCTAGATTAGATAGGTTTGGTCAAAAATCAGCAAATATTAATATGGTATTTTATGCGTAGGGACGCACGAACCAGAGCACTTTTGGGTACGCTACCTAAAAAAAAGGTCATGCTTAGTTATGACAGACTACAGAAAATTTCGGTTAGTCCCGCCATGCAACAGTTCCGCTATGCACCACTCTTAAAGTACCTACGAAAAAGGGCCGCTATATATGTACCACATTTATTGATTGTATATAGTTTAATGTAATATTATTAACTAAACTTAATGTAATATTATTTTAATATGCCAAATACGTCATTACATGTTTTCATAATAATTTAATAAATATCAGTACTCGCTAAATCGTCACAAATACAAACCTACAACTTATCTTTCGTCAAAGCTTTGAAGGGTGCTGGATTGAGGAGTACTCGACCACAAATTATTTACACTTGGAACTTTACACGCTATTGTGACCCTTATATCTTTACCTTCAAAAGTTACGTTGGTCCGGCAAATTGTATAAAGGAGAATGAAACAATTTGTGACTTGACAAAGCGTCCTCACAAACAATAGCAGAAGAAGTTCGGCAAAACGCAAGATAAGATGAAATATTATTTTGATAATGGAGTTAAATTTGTTACCGCGTTTTGTCCTTGGTTTAAATATTTATCTCAAACCTGTGACCCAAATGCTTTCACAAGGAGTATCTGTAAGGATGAAAATATGATTCTTGAATATTGTAACATTCAATCTTTTTTATCATAGTTATAAATACACCGTGAATTTTTAATTACCCGAGAAAATTAACTAACATACTCAGATATCGATATACATCGAATTTGGCGAATAAAAAAAACGGAACGGCGTACGGCGTTGGCGTACGGAAGGAATAACTATGAATGTTTTTTTTTATTCATAGTTATTCCTTCCGTACGCCAATATTACGCGACCAAATTAGGTGGATTTTGGTTCCGTTAATGTTGGAATGATAATGATTACTATTTGAATTAAAAGGACTTTTATGGTGCATATTTTTTAAGGAATGTAAGGGATCCTTTAAATAAATTTCTCATAAAAAATTTTTTTTATTCGCTAAATTTGATGTATATCGATATCTGAGTATGTTAGTTAATTTTCTCGGGTAATTAAAAATTCACGGTGTATATTCATTATCTACATTTATAAAAGAAAGTCGTGTTAGTTATACTATTCATAACTCAAAAACGACTGAACCGATTTGGCTAAAAATTGGTGAGGAGGTAGCTTAGAACCAGAAGACGGTCATAGGATACTTTTTATCCCGTTACCGTGGAACGTGACATAAAACTGTGTATAACAAAACGCAACTGACATGAAATAACAAAACGCAACTTAAATCCTAATAGTTTGGTAAAATAGAATTGAACATTTTAGAATTTATAAATATTTTTGATACGTTATACTGTCGACGTTATTACAGTTTTTTCTTCGAAGAAAAGAATCAACGAGGCAAAGTATGTAATTCACAGTGAACAAGTCCCAAAAGTTAATACCTTCTCAGAAATATAAAAATGAAAACAAAGTAGATACATAATTCAAGTTTCTCCCAAGGTAAACTAGTGCCCTTTTATTTTCTTTGGAGATTTATTAAAAAGTTTCGTCGAACTAGTCTCTGGCGTCCGACGGACTGTCGTAAGTTGAGAACAATTTTCCTACTATATTACTTTCACGTTTTTTACCTTTTATGAAATATACACTTTTCTTCAACGTTAAGTTAGAGTTTTTGTTTGGTTACTACATATTTTGCGTTTCCCGCAAATGTATAGAAAGGAACTTCTTTTAGTTGTAGTTCCTATTTCGATTACTGTTCAGTTCAGTTCATAAAAAAGGAGCATATTTTTTGAAGTTTTATTTGAATGTAATTTTTATTGAAGATAAATAACACCTGAAAAAAATCATCGACCTCAGGTGGGACTCGAACCCACGTCCCATCGCATACCGGGCGAGTGCTTTGACCACTAAGCTACCGAGGACGTCACGTGACAAGATGAAATTCCTCAAGTGTTTTTTCTCGCTGTCAAAGCCAGCGTATTCTGATCAATGTTGTAGCTATATGTATATCTGAGTAGTATACTACCGTCAACACCCTATAGAAATATTTTTACAAATATTTGACTATTGGTTAAGATCAGAAATGCTTAAACATTGTAAATTTTAGTTTTTAGCAATTCCATGCAAGGTTTGATTGAAGATAAATAACACTTGAAAAAAATCATCGACCTCAGGTGGGACTCGAACCCACGTCCTATCGCATACCGGGCGAGTGCTTTGAAATAAAAATATTTCTATAGGGTGTTGACGGTAGTATACTACTCAGCTATACATATAGCTACAACATTGATCAGAATACGCTGGCTTTGACAGCGAGAAAAAACACTTGAGGAATTTCATCTTGTCACGTGACGTCCTCGGTAGCTTAGTGGTCAAAGCACTCGCCCGGTATGCGATGGGACGTGGGTTCGAGTCCCACCTGAGGTCGATGATTTTTTTCAAGTGTTATTTATCTTCAATTAAACCTTGCATGGAATTGCTTAAAACAAAAATTTACAATGTTTGCCTCCCCAGTGATTTCCAGATCGGCCGGTTGGAAGCGACCTGCATTCAGCGGCTTGCTGCAACCTCGAAATAGAGTATGTATAAGGGCAATTATTTATCACCAAAATATACTTAAACCTGACACTTAAAATAAATACATAATAGGGATTTTTAAATCCTTTAACTTCACCCCAACAATAAAATCATCATCCCTATCTTATCGACTACTGATTTAGATATAGGTACTCTTTATTGCACACCAAATAAAGAATTTACAGTTGATATTTACAGAAAGATGATTACATCTTTAGGTTATTAAACATACATAATGTTTCCAATGCCTGTTTCCTTTACAAGCGAGGTATCCGTACTCCGAAGTATCTAAGAGTAGTTTGCGGTTGGCCCACAAACCACTGCTAAGACGAATGTGACTTGTATTGGGTAATACTCTTAGTGGGTGATGGCAAATGGGTTGTCTTAAATGTTCAGCTTTAATTTATAGCCAGCTATTCCCCGGAACTTTGTTCGTGTGGTCTTCTAATCAATTAAAAACGTCACTATTTATATTGCAATTCGTTCACAATTTTATGAGTATTATGCGCAGAATCGTAATTCTTTTTTTTTTTTAAAGAAGCTTCAGAGCTTATGTTACTCATCAAAACATGAGCTACCTGGTGCCGGAAAAATTGCTGGCAATATCAGTCCAGCCGTTTCTAAAATTAATCGGAAGAAAAGTACATACAATTCTACAGTAAGGTCTACCACACATCAGAGGCGGTTCCGGGCGGTTTTGCAGTTTCTAAGTTTTATCACGTGTTTTTTTTCTATCAAACTAACTATTAAGCTTTAAACTACATACCTACTAAATACTACTACATAAACATGCACTATGATAAAATTTCCCGGTATTTAATTCATGGTTCGAATGAATTTAGAAAACCATATTTGCTAATTTAGCTTGAACGTTATGCTAGGAGACGTCGACGAGATTATAAATTTTCTGGTACCTCGTTACATCATGTTATTTTTTTTTTATAGAGGTCATGCCCATTAGGGTTGCTTTGTTATATACATACTTGTTTATATTGGTTTCAATTTGGTTTCAAACCCAACAAACAAGACAAAAATAACTTATAACTTACCCCTCAAACTTTACTAAGCCAATGTATCATAATCCTTATCATTGATATTAATGCGTCACAAACAAAAGTTACAACAAATTGACAATAGTTTCAAAGCTTTTTCCATGAAAACAAACTGAAATAGTTTGATGCGAATATGTAACGCAAAAATCGATATGTACAGTAGGCTTACTACATAGCGAGTACTCTAAACACTTCATCAATTTGTTTTCAAAACCTATAGAAAACCGTTAGTATGTTACCACCTGCATACTTTTCATTCATCCAAATTATAACAGCTGATTACTCGCTCAATAGGAAAGTGATTTATTCTTCATTATGTTTGTCGCATCGAATTATTTTTGTTGTTATTATGGAAGGCAGGAATCGGCTCATTTCTAGTGAATTATAAATGACCCTGTATTTTATACCTATATTTTTAATTAAATTGTATATTGGACAACATCACTTACATTGCTCAGATGCTTAGCTAAGTAGCTAAACACTTGTGTCAACTATGACAAGCTGATAACTATATCAGCAATATAAACGGTGCCACAATACCCTTGACCCAAGAAATTATCTATCTATAAAACAAAGTCGTATTTGTTACAACACGTATAACTCGAGAAGGGCTGGACCGATTATCAGGGTTTGTAATTTGTTGGATTTGTCTCCGCGCCAAATAGCAGAATAGAGAATAAAAACATTGGAAAAGCAGACAAAAACAAAAACAGTTAGGCGGTACGATGTTCGCCGGGACCGCTAGTATTTTTTTTTTTGAGATGGGCTTACTCTTGACCCCAATCTTGCTCTAGAGCATAGATGGGATCTACGATGGAGCGAGCTTGCCCAGAAGATGCCTATTCACTCTGGATTTAAAGACAGTCAGGTTATATGCACTCGGAAATACAGACGCAGGCAGGGAATTCCAATCCTTGGCTGTGCGCATTATAAAAGATGATGAGAAGCGCTTAGTGCGGATTATGGGTATATCAACTAAGAACATATGGGTATATATGTATAAAAGTACGTTTTTGACATTCGACTTGATTTTGGGACCTCAGAGATGGCGACGCTAAGTCCGGCGTGCTTGCCTTTAGGCTACGGAGGTCTTTGAATTCTTCAATATTTACGAGTAAATACTTTTATTACCTAGCTAGTGTATGTGAACAAATAAAAAGTAATCCTACTGACTGTCTTCTATTAGGTATAAACTATCAAGATCCCATCGCCCATATATTAGCTTTATCTAACATCATATCAAACCGCAATGTTCCCTGTTTATTTAGCCTTTCCACTTATCAAAATGAAACAATACCTTCAGAATGGGAAAGTTGTTACAAGCCGTTTCGAACTACAACTTGAAAACTATACGATTCAAATTAGAATGTAGCAAGCCGCGTTGTTAGCTTTTTGAACAAGTGTTTCATAAAGGAATTAATTGGCTGTAATGGATTTAAAAAGCCATTCTGTTATTTCTACATAAAAACGTTTGGAATAAGTTTCGGTAACTGAAGTAGGCAACCAAAGTAAAATTTACTTTAGCTTTGGTACCCTAATTATTTTGTGAAATAATTCACAGGTTTACGTTTAAAAGCACATTTAAATATATTGTACATAAATTATTTGCAAATTTACTTATATGAGCTTTCAAAATAAATGCTTCAAACAAATTCAAATAAAATTTTCCCTTAGACACCAAGTTAATTTGATGAAAAAAAACAGTAAAATGTTGGGTTGTCAAATATTAAGATTCAATTTCTTAATAAAAATTGCCCGTAGTATTTTTTCGTGGTCTGTTTATCCATAAGGATAGTCAGATAAATATTTTAGATTAAAGTAGCACAAACGATCCACTTGGTCTTGGTGATAATAAGTCGTCATTTACTTAACACAAACTTTGTTCTGCCAATAAATAAAATAAAAATTATTTATTTCGAACAATTGCTACAAAGTTCATATTGGAGTTAGTATGAATACTGGATCTTATTTAACTAGAGTTAGTAAATGAATAAGAGTTTTTTATTATTATTATTTTTGTTATATAATGAGAGTGTCCTTAAAATCACCCTCACAGTACAAAAGTACAACGCATAAGTACAAAATATCCAATGTTAAGTTTTTGTGATAGTGAAGTGACTTCTCAAAAAGATAGAAAAATAAAGTTACTGTTAAAAATAAATTTATGAATTAATAAATTTGGTATTGAACGGATTGCATCTGCAAATTAGGTGAAATTCACAATTCATTTTTTTTATATTAACAACGTTAACTGGAAAGAGAACCTACAAAAGCGAGGCTTTTTCTACTCGCCAAATGCGTCGTTTCAAAGCGCTAATTGGACAAAAACTAAGACGAGAAAGGAACTACGCTCGGAATTTATAAGAACTTGAGTAATGGTAGCCATGTTTTATTAATTATTTTGTTTCCGAATTCGAATGTAAAATTAGAAGGCAACCTTAAGTTGAAGTCTATTGACTGCCAGCGCAGTGATAAAACTACACAAGGGCTTGAAGTCGGTATAATTTTCTGTAAAGTCAATTTAATAAATCTTAAACCTAACATAACCAAACTTAAGAGCCATTTACGATGTCATGCTGACTATTTAGTAACTTGCTCAAAAATATATTCAACAACAATAGATCATATTTTTAAAATGTAATCATGAATGAAAATAAAGTACTATACTACCGGAATTGTTTTCCAGCGATGTAAAATATTAACCAATTAAAAATATTTACATACATTTTGGACATTTAATAACTGCATAGAAAAAACAAACTTAAGCGGTTTTAATTTATTGGAAATAGTATTAATGCAATTAAAAACAGTGCAAAAAAACTATTATCAAATAAATCACTTGTCATCATTTTAAAATTCATAATTAATAATCAACATGTTTTAGGAAATTAGGCAATCAAACTTGAATGAAATATCCGAGAGTCAGAGAAAATATTTAAGCGCATGAAAACTATCATCGAAATTTAAAAAAAAAACATGTTTTAATACAAACTGATGTCAGGCGGTTAAGAAACTTTTTTGCGATTTCAGTTATTGTCCCAAAAAAGCAATGTCTAATAAATTGGGACATTTTATATATTTTTAAATGTTTAACTTAAAATTATTTTATTTTATTTTATTTTGTAAAAGACACAAAACAGGATACAGTCATTACAAATACATTTTACATGTGATATAACTTAAGTGCTAAACTGTAGCCCAAAACATGCGTCTATAGCTAGATTTTAATAATAATTGATACATAATTAACAAAAGAGAGGAGTTCCACAAAAAAGAAATTATACAAAAAACAAACAAAAAGAGTGATCTATGACAGTATATGATATTGTACAAGCTACATTAATTGAAGATAAATAACACTTGAAAAAAAATCATCGACCTCAGGTGGGACTCGAACCCACGTCCCATCGCATACCGGGCGAGTGCTTTGACCACTAAGCTACCGAGGACGTCACGTGACAAGATGAAATTTCTCAAGTGTTTTTTCTCGCTGTCAAAGCCAGCGTATTCTGATCAATGTTGTAGCTATATGTATAGCTGAGTAGTATACTACCGTCAACACCCTATAGAAATATTTTTACAAATATTTGACTATTGGTTAAGATCAGAAATGCTTAAACATTGTAAATTTTTGTTTTTAGCAATTCCATGCAAGGTTTAATTGAAGATAAATAACACTTGAAAAAATTGCTAAAAACAAAAATTTACAATGTTTAAGCATTTCTGATCTTAACCAATAGTCAAATATTTGTAAAAATATTTCTATAGGGTGTTGACGGTAGTATACTACTCAGCTATACATATAGCTACAACATTGATCAGAATACGCTGGCTTTGACAGCGAGAAAAAACACTTGAGAAATTTCATCTTGTCACGTGACGTCCTCGGTAGCTTAGTGGTCAAAGCACTCGCCCGGTATGCGATGGGACGTGGGTTCGAGTCCCACCTGAGGTCGATGATTTTTTTCAAGTGTTATTTATCTTCAATTAAACCTTGCATGGAATTGCTAAAAACAAAAATTTACAATGTTTAAGCATTTCTGTTCTTAACCAATAGTCAAATATTTGTAAAAATATTTCTATAGGGTGTTGACGGTAGTATACTACTCAGCTATACATATAGCTACAACATTGATCAGAATACGCTGGCTTTGACAGCGAGAAAAAACACTTGAGAAATTTCATCTTGTCACGTGACGTCCTCGGTAGCTTAGTGGTCAAAGCACTCGCCCGGTATGCGATGGGACGTGGGTTCGAGTCCCACCTGAGGTCGATGATTTTTTTCAAGTGTTATTTATCTTCAATTAAACCTTGCATGGAATTGCTAAAAACAAAAATTTACAATGTTTAAGCATTTCTGATCTTAACCAATAGTCAAATATTTGTAAAAATATTTCTATAGGGTGTTGACGGTAGTATACTACTCAGCTATACATATAGCTACAACATTGATCAGAATACGCTGGCTTTGACAGCGAGAAAAAACACTTGAGAAATTTCATCTTGTCACGTGACGTCCTCGGTAGCTTAGTGGTCAAAGCACTCGCCCGGTATGCGATGGGACGTGGGTTCGAGTCCCACCTGAGGTCGATGATTTTTTTCAAGTGTTATTTATCTTCAATTAAACCTTGCATGGAATTGCTAAAAACAAAAATTTACAATGTTCAAGCATTTCTGATCTTAACCAATAGTCAAATATTTGTAAAAATATTTCTATAGGGTGTTGACGGTAGTATACTACTCAGCTATACATATAGCTACAACATTGATCAGAATACGCTGGCTTTGACAGCGAGAAAAAACACTTGAGAAATTTCATCTTGTCACGTGACGTCCTCGGTAGCTTAGTGGTCAAAGCACTCGCCCGGTATGCGATGGGACGGGGGTTCGAGTCCCACTTGAGGTCGATGATTTTTTTTCAAGTGTTATTTATCTTCAATTAATGTAGCTTGTACAATATCATATACTGTCATAGATCACTCTTTTTGTTTGTTTTTTGTATAATTTCTTTTTTGTGGAACTCCTCTCTTTTGTTAATTATGTATCAATTATTATTAAAATCTAGCTATAGACGCATGTTTTGGGCTACAGTTTAGCACTTAAGTTATATCACATGTAAAATGTATTTGTAATGACTGTATCCTGTTTTGTGTCTTTTACAAAATAAAATAAAATAAAATAATTTTAAGTTAAACATTTAAAAATATATAAAATGTCCCAATTTATTAGACATTGCTTTTTTGGGACAATAACTGAAATCGCAAAAAAGTTTCTTAACCGCCTGACATCAGTTTGTATTAAAACATGTTTTTTTTTTTAATTTCGATGATAGTTTTCATGCGCTTAAATATTTTCTCTGACTCTCGGATATTTCATTCAAGTTTGATTGCCTAATTTCCTAAAACATGTTGATTATTAATTATGAATTTTAAAATGATGACAAGTGATTTATTTGATAATAGTTTTTTTGCACTGTTTTTAATTGCATTAATACTATTTCCAATAAATTAAAACCGCTTAAGTTTGTTTTTTCTATGCAGTTATTAAATGTCCAAAATGTAAGTAAATATTTTTAATTGGTTAATATTTTACATCGCTGGAAAACAATTCCGGTAGTATAGTACTTTATTTTCATTCATGATTACATTTTAAAAATATGATCTATTGTTGTTGAATATATTTTTGAGCAAGTTACTAAATAGTCAGCATGACATCGTAAATGGCTCTTAAGTTTGGTTAAGGTTAAGGTTTAAGATTTATTAAATTGACTTTACAGTAAATTATACCGACTTCAAGCCCTTGTGTAGTTTTATCACTGCGCTGGCAGTCAATAGACTTCAACTTAAGGTTGCCTTCTAATTTTACATTCGAATTCGGAAACAAAATAATTAATAAAACATGGCTACCATTACTCAAGTTCTTATAAATTCCGAGCGTAGTTCCTTTCTCGTCTTAGTTTTTGTCCAATTAGCGCTTTGAAACGACGCATTTGGCGAGTAGAAAAAGCCTCGCTTTTGTAGGTTCTCTTTCCAGTTAACGTTGTTAATATAAAAAAAATGAATTGTGAATTTCACCTAATTTGCAGATGCAATCCGTTCAATACCAAATTTATTAATTCATAAATTTATTTTTAACAGTAACTTTATTTTTCTATCTTTTTGAGAAGTCACTTCACTATCACAAAAACTTAACATTGGATATTTTGTACTTATGCGTTGTACTTTTGTACTGTGAGGGTGATTTTAAGGACACTCTCATTATATAACAAAAATAATAATAATAAAAAACTCTTATCCATTTACTAACTCTAGTTAAATAAGATCCAGTATTCATACTAACTCCAATATGAACTCTGTAGCAATTGTTCGAAATATATAATTTTTATTTTATTTATTGGCCGAACAAAGTTTGTGTTAGGTAAATGACGACTTATTATCACCAAGATCAAGCGGATAGTTTGTGCTACTTTATTCTAAAATATTTATCTGACTATCTTTATGGATAAACAGACCACGAAAAAATTCTACGGGCAATTTTTATTAAGAAATTGAATCTTAATATTTGACAACCCAACATTTTACTGGTTTTTTTTTCATCAAATTAACTTGGTGACTAAGGGAAAATTCTGGATTTGCGTTTATAGTTGCACTGTGTTTGAAGCATTTTATTTTGAGAGCTCATATAAGTAAATTTGCAAATAATTTATGTACTATATATTTAAATGCGCTTTTAAACGTAAACCTGTGAATTATTTCACAAAATGATTAAGGTACCAAAGCTAAAGTAAATTTTACTTTGGTTGCCTACTTCTGTTACCGAAACTTATTCCAAACGTTTTTATGTAGCAAGAACAGAATGCCATTACAGCCAATTAATTCCTTTATGAAACACTTGTTCAAAAAGCTAACAACGCGGCTTGCTCCATTCTAATTTGAATCGTATAGTTTTCAAGCTGTAGTTCGAAATGGCTTGTATCAACTTTCCCATTCTGAAGGTATTGTTTCATTTTGATTAGTGGAAAGGCTAAATAAACAGGGAACATTGCGGTTTGATATGATGTTAGATAAAGCTAATATATGGGCGATGGGATCTTGATAGTTTATACCTAATAGAAGACAGTCAGTAGGATTACTTTTTATTTGTTCACATACACTAGCTAGGTAATAAAAGTATAACTCGTAAAAATTGAAGAATTCAAAGACCTCCGTAGCCTAAAGGCAAGCACGCCGGACTTAGCGTCGCCATCTCTGAGGTCCCAAAATCGAGTCGAATGTCAAAAACGTACTTTTATACATATATTTACTAGCGGTCCCGGCGAACTTCGTACCGCCTAACTGTTTTTGTTTTTGTCTGCTTTTCCAATGTTTTTATTCACTATTCTGCTATTTGGCGCGGAGACAAATCCAACAAATTACAAACTCTGATAATCGATCCAGCCCTTCTCGAGTTATACGTGTTGTAACAAAAACGACTTTGTTTTATATAGATAGATAATTTCTTGGGTCGAGGGTATTGTGGCACCGTTTATATTGCTGATATAGTTATCAGCTTGTCATAGTTGACACAAGTGTTTAGCTACTTAGCTAAGGATCTGAGCAATGTAAGTGATGTTGTCCAATATACAATTTAATTAAAAATATAGGTATAAAATACAGGGTCATTTATAATTCACTAGAAATGAGCCGATTCCTGCCTTCCATAATAACAACAAAAATAATTCGATGCGACAAACATAATGAAGAATAAATCACTTTCCTATTGAGCGAGTAATCAGCTGTTATAATTTGGATGAATGAAAAGTATGCAGGTGGTAACATACTAACGGTTTTCTATAGGTTTTGAAAACAAATTGATGAAGTGTTAAGAGTACTCGCTATGTAGTAAGCCTACTGTACATATCGATTTTTGCGTTACATATTCGCATCAAACTATTTCAGTTTGTTTTCATGGAAAAAGCTTTGAAACTATTGTCAATTTGTTGTAACTTTTGTTTGTGACGCATTAATATCAATGATAAGGATTATGATACATTGGCTTAGTAAAGTTTGAGGGGTAAGTTATAAGTTATTTTTGTCTTGTTTGTTGGGTTTGAAACCAAATTGAAACCGATATAAACAAGTATGTATATAACAAAGCAACCCTAATGGGCATGACCTCTAAAAAAAAATTTAACATGATGTAACGAGGTACCAGAAAATTTATAATCTCGTCGACGTCTCCTAGCATAACGTTCAAGCCAAATTAGCAAATATGGTTTTCTGAATTCATTCGAACCATGAATTAAATACCGGGAAATTTTATCATAGTGCATGTTTGTGTAGTAGGTATGTAGTTTAAAACTTAATAGTTAGTTTGATAGAAAAAAAAACACGTGATAAAACTTAGAAACTGCAAAACCGCCCGGAACCGCCTCTGATGTGTGGTAGACCTTACTGTGAAATTGTATGTACTTTTCTTCCGATTAATTTTAGAAACGGCTGGACTGATATTGACAGGAATTTTTCCGGCGCCAGGTAGCTCATGTATTGATGAGTAACCTAAGCTCTTAAGCTTCTTTTAAAAAATAATAATTACGATTCTGCGCAAAAATACCCCTGAAATTGTGAACGAATTCCAATATAAATAGTGACGTTTTTTAATTGATTAGAAGACCACTCAAAGAAAGTTACGGGGAATAGCTGGCTATAAATTAAAGCTGAACATTTAAGACAGCCCATTTGCCATCACCCACTACAAGTATTACCCAATACAAGTCACGTTCGTCTTAGCAGTGGTTTGTGGGCCAACCGCAAACTACCCTAAGATACTTCGGAGTACGGATACCTCGCTTGTAAAGGAAACAGGCATTGGAAACATTATGTAGGTTTAATAACCTAAAGATGTAATCATATTTCTGTAAATATCAACTGTAAATTCTTTATTTGGTGTGCAATAAAGAGTATCTATCTATCTAAATCAGTAGTCGATAAGATAGGGATGATGATTTTACTGTTGGGGTGAAGTTAAAGGATTTAAAAATCCCTATTATGTATTTATTTTAAGTGTCAGGTTTAAGTATATTTTGGTGATTAATAATTGCCCTTAAACTTACTCTATTTCGCCAACCCACGATTTCGAGGTTGCAGCAAGCCGCTGAATGCAGGTCGCTTCCAACCGGCCGATCTGGAAATCACTAGGGAGGCCCTATGTTCAGCAGTGGACATCCTGTGGCTGAAATGATGATAATGATAATACTCTATCTGTTTGTGGACCTTTTTAAGTGTTTCTTTAGTGTTATTTATATAATATTTACCTTTTGCAAAATTGTGAATCTTGATATAAAAATTACATTGTAAATTTTTGTTTTTAGCAATTCCATGCAAGGTTTAATTTAAGATAAATAACACTTGAAAAAAAATCATCGACCTCAGGTGAGACTCGAACCCACGTCCCATCGCATACCGGGCGAGTGCTTTGACCACTAAGCTACCGAGAACGTCACGTGACAAGATGAAATTCCTCAAGTGTTTTTTCTCGCTGTCAAAGCCAGCGTATTCTGATCAATGTTGTAGCTATATGTATAGCTGAGTAGTATACTACCGTCAACACCCTATAGAAATATTTTTACAAATATTTGACTATTGGTTAAGATCAGAAATGCTTAAACATTGTAAATTTTTGTTTTTAGCAATTCCATGCAAGGTTTAATTGAAGATAAATAACACTTGAAAAAAATCATCGACCTCAGGTGGGACTCGAACCCACGTCTCATCGCATACCGGGCGAGTGCTGTGACCACTAAGCTACCGAGGACGTCACGTGACAAGATGAAATTCCTCAAGTGTTTTTTCTCGCTGTCAAAGCCATCGTATTCTGATCAATGTTGTAGCTATATGTATAGCTGAGTAGTATACTACCGTCAACACCCTATAGAAATATTTTTATTTCAAAGCACTCGCCCGGTATGCGATAGGAAGTGGGTTCGAGTCCCACCTGAGGTCGATGATTATTTTCAAGTGTTATTTATCTTCAATTAAACTTTGCATGGAATTGCTAAAAACAAAAATTTACAATGTATAAACATTTCTGATCTTAACCAATAGTCAAGTATTTGTAAAAATATTTTTATAGGGTATTGACGGTAGTATACTACTCAGCTATACATATAGCTACAACATTGATCAGAATACGCTGGCTTTGACAGCGAGAAAAAACACTTGAGGAATTTCATCTTGTCACGTGACGTTCTCGGTAGCTTAGTGGTCAAAGCACTCGCCCGGTATGCGATGGGACGTGGGTTCGAGTCTCACCTGAGGTCGATGATTTTTTTTCAAGTGTTATTTATCTTCAATTAAACCTTGCATGGAATTGCTAAAAACAAAAATTTACAATGTTTAAGCATTTCTGATCTTAACCAATAGTCAAATATTTGTAAAAATATTTCTATAGGGTGTTGACGGTAGTATACTACTCAGCTATACATATAGCTACAACATTGATCAGAATACGCTGGCTTTGACAGCGAGAAAAAACACTTGAGAAATTTCATCTTGTCACGTGACGTCCTCGGTAGCTTAATGGTCAAAGCACTCGCCCGGTATGCGATGGGACGTGGGTTCCAGTCCCACCTGAGGTCGATGATTTTTTTCAAGTGTTATTTATCTTCAATTAAACCTTGCATGGAATTGCTAAAAACAAAAATTTACAATGTTTAAGCATTTCTGATCTTAACCAATAGTCAAATATTTGTAAAAATATTTCTATAGGGTGTTGACGGTAGTATACTACTCAGCTATACATATAGCTACAACATTGATCAGAATACGCTGGCTTTGACAGCGAGATAAAACACTTGAGAAATTTCATCTTGTCACGTGACGTCCTCGGTAGCTTAGTGGTCAAAGCACTCGCCCGGTATGCGATGGGACGTGGGTTCGAGTCCCACCTGAGGTCGATGATTTTTTTCAAGTGTTATTTATCTTCAATTAAACCTTGCATGGAATTGCTAAAAACAAAAATTTACAATGTTTAAGCATTTCTGATCTTAACCAATAGTCAAATATTTGTAAAAATATTTCTATAGGGTGTTGACGGTAGTATACTACTCAGCTATACATATAGCTACAACATTGATCAGAATACGCTGGCTTTGACAGCGAGAAAAAACACTTGAGAAATTTCATCTTGTCACGTGACGTCCTCGGTAGCTTAGTGGTCAAAGCACTCGCCCGGTATGCGATGGGACGTGGGTTCGAGTCCCACCTGAGGTCGATGATTTTTTTCAAGTGTTATTTATCTTCAATTAAACCTTGCATGGAATTGCTAAAAACAAAAATTTACAAAGCTACATTAAGATCAAATTAATCTGCCCTTTGAAGATATTTAGATTAGAGTTTAGAATGTCTAATTCTTTACAGCCCTGCGACATATCATTATAAAGACGACACATGCGAACTATTGGATTGTAGAAAGATGTATTGTTACGGTATACTTGAAGTGAGAAAAATTTTGGATTACGGGTTCTGTAAATAGTGTTGAAATTGAGAAAAGAGAGCAAAGATGGGGAGTCTATTTTTGAATGTAATATTTTATGGAGGTATACTAAATCGCTACGTTGACGTCTTGTTTCATTTATTTAGGTTTCATACTGTATATGCCACAATGCCTAAAGAATAAGGTATATGACTAGTGATGATGACCTACGGAGCCAAAACGTGGAACAAGTAAAGCTGACCTATACCGACTTCACTTTCACTTCATGGAAAGGTCGCTGCTTAGGATTCCTTTAAGAAATAAAATCCGTAACGAAGTCATCAGGCAAAATACTAAAGTAACTAATAGTCAGAAAATGTAGCAAGCTTGAGTGGCAGTAGGTTGGCCACATATGTCGCAGAATCAATGACAAGTGTAATAAACCGGTTCTCGAGTGGACACCACGCCTTGGCAAACGTAGTGAGGATGCCTACCATCCTGATGGACCGACGATCTTAGGTAGATGGCTGGCAGTGGCTGATGAAAAAAGCGGGAGATCGTGCTCTTTGGCGCTATAAGGGGGAGGCTTACGTCCAGCAGTGGACTGCAAAAGGCTGATAGATAGATACTGTATTTACCGAAGCCGCACGATCTTTTACAAGATTAATTCCCCTGTAACACATCATCCCATTACCTAGTTCATCTGAACTTATTCCAACTGTAATGGGGCAATTACTTGAATAATCGTGGTCGCTTGCAGACTTCGCTGAATTATTATGAACTACCCATTTCGTGTGGTTATGACTGCAGTTAATGCGTATTTTAGACGAGCGCTTTTGTATTCATTTGAATGGCGCTGCACAATCACATACGAGAGATATTGTTGTAGCTAATGAATAATAGAAATAAGGCATTTGTGATAATTCTGGGTTAAATATTAATTTCATTGAATACTGAATAGTTGATGTAATCCTCATTCGATTACTATTGTTTTGGGTAACAATAGGTAAAATTTTTTTGACCTAAATGATTTGTCAATCGAATACTACGGTAATAGGTACCTACATTAAATTACTTAATGTTATATTTGTATATGTTATATCGTTTGTGATTTATTTTATTTGTTTAAAAAATCCATATCTCTTAAGTACAGAATACAACATTTTCTTAGTAACAAAGCAGACAGCCAGTTACATTTTGTTACCTTTTATACATATTGTATAAAAGGTAACAAAGGTAATGTAAATCCTGCGACCTCAAACCATACAATTAACAATGTGCATTTGTGTTGTTAATAACCAATAATTCACCTTTAGTTTATTTCGCTATCTTTCCGAACCGCACCATTTAATAACAATAAAACGACATCTGTTCCTGAGAAGAAGGATAGTTATCTTTTCATATTAAAAATAGAAGCAGGTGTTGTGGGTAGGTAATCAAGGAACAAAGTCGACCAACTTCTCAATATAGAAACTAGATCCAGATCTATTCACAAACAAAAGCTGTTATTCAGTGCAGTTAGTGTAATCGCCCGACCACACGAATGTTTAACCACATTCAAAAGTTAATTCATTCTTGCACACAAATTGTGCGGTCCAAACTTTGCGTGTAATTAAACTGGGAAACGCGGTTAGAACAGTTAAGATCCATAATGAAATGTTTGTTGTACAGAAAACATTACAATTTCGTTTCAGCTATAACAAAATTTTCACTGTAAGCTGTAGTTGGCGGGTTTATGTAGAATGGTACGTTTGTTCGGCAAAGGTATAAAGTAGAATTGTTCAGAAGCTACCGTCATCGATTAGGAAGTTTAGCAAGAAATAACCAAGTTGTTAAGGACTATAGATCTAGTTACGGTTGTTATTCGCCTCCCACGATTTTGAGCTGAAGTCGGTCCATTCAGTAACTTTATAGATCCGGCCGGAATACACCCGGAGATTGTAAATTTATTTGAAATATTAAACTAGGAACTAACATTTCTCATATTTTCAGATTATTGATCTTTATACATGAGTTTTACGACGGCTAACACGCGCACCTCGAAGTAACTGCGAGCAGCCCCTCGTACTGTTACCATAAATGCAACTATCACTTTTACTGTTTAAGTAACAGAAAGTAGCAGGCTATCAAATTATAAATGTCAAAAGCGATATTCTAATCGTGGTTAATTTATATGTCGACCTATTAACCTCAAATAAATAATTTGACGAACCTCGGTAGCCGAGAGGCGAGCACGCCGGACTTTAAATGGCGCTGCCGACTCTGAGGTTCCGGGTTCGATCCCCGGTCGGGTCAATGTAGGAAACGAACTTTTCTATATTGACTCGGGCCTGGGGTTGTGGCACCGTCGTTGTTTCTGATTTCTATAACACAAGTTCTTTGGCAAGTTTCCTTAGGATCAGAGCAATGTATGTGATGTTGTCCAATATTTATTTATTATTTATGTCTCTTTAAATAGTTTGTAAATATTATGCTCCATTTCGCATCTCTTGAATTTGACAGAAGCAAGCTGTTTACTTTCATTCTTTAAAAAAATAAGCTAATCACTAGTTTTGTTTAGTTTACCCAGTAGTGCAACCGAATCGCCAACATTGGCAAAAATGCTGATTGTCCTGATTTGAGTCCAAAAAGTTCTTTTTTTCTGTATCAACTTCCAAATACTTAACTGTAAAAACTACAAAATGCCCCATAGATGGCTTTATATAATCCCTGAAAACAAGTTTAAGCCTGCAAAGCATGTAATTCACCAAAATTACAACGAAATCCAATATTCAACACCCAACTTAACGAATTCCATCCAGTATGACGCGAATTTTCACCCGATTTGGACAGAGCCGTCTCTTTTCGCTTGGGATTATTAAAACTTTCATCGCTCATAATAAAGTTTCATATTGAAAGCGGGAGTTGGATTTTTCGCTGCGTCGGTGCCATCTTTAATTGCATCTAGTGATGCAATTTTGTAACGGGACCTAGTTTTGAAATGAAAAAACGCTGACGCGGCGTTGTATTTGTGTATAGCGGGTGGTAGGGCACCTTAAGTGACCCAAATTAATTTTTAAAATATTTATTATTACTAAACCTAAGTAATAGGTAATTTCTTTAATAATAATTTATTATTTTAAAATGGTTTCTATAAGTTATTATCTGAGGCTATTTGGTTCGCGCCATAAGGATCGCGCTCTTGAATTCGCTGAACCTGGCCACACCAGCGCCACATAGTTTTAGCTATCGTTCACCGAGCGCCGACCAAGGCGCATTGTATTCCTAACCTTTACGACATCGCGGGCGCTTATTCTCGCGTAATTTTGGTGAGGAGTTCGTTTTTTCTCCGTGATGGACAGCTGAAAGTTGCATGAAATGAACCCAACAGTGATTTGACAATCTGTTTCGTGAAAGTGCTTCACGGTGTGAACTGCTGAGACGAGCTGGTGAAGCGGTCCTGGGCTGGTCTGCAGGTTAGTGGGCCAAATAGTTTTCAGTGCTGACGACGAAACCATTTCTCTTTCTTCAATTCGCAGGGTGGGTTTCATAGGAATCAACATAATTAATCTACAAACATAATCTTTCATAATTGAGCTCACCGCGTGTCAGCGGCTATTTACACGCTGCGTGTAACTAACTAGTTATTCATTCCGACGATCATTATGGGTTTTTTAGCTGTGGCGAGACGCAAAAAAGATTTTTATTAGAGACACGTGGCCTTTTTCAGGATTCCGGTGCCAAAAACGGTACCTACTCTTATAATGGACTAATAATGGCCGTCTATCTGTCCGTATGAGATATATTCACTACCAAGGATACATGTAAATATACATATAACCTGCAAGGTAGGAGAGGCATTTTTTACAAGAGTGCCAATAGTTATCCCGTCCATAGGAAGTGGTACATGTATTCATAAGTTACAAAAAAACACGGTATATTTCTCAAATGTGCCGCTTTCTCTTTGAGCGTTAGAAATCATTTTCTTGCATTTGATCATAATAAATCAACCTGTAAGTTACCTATTTCATGCTGTCGTAAGTCCTGTTTTTTAAAATAAGTAGGTAATAAGTAAACTGTTTAAATTGATTATGATTCTTAAAAACATAATGTATTAATCATTCCTTTCTGACATGTGGTTTTTCTTGAATCAACTTAATACATCGAAAGTATATTACGTGCGTCATGAAATAAAGTATTTGGCCAACAAAGAAGAAAAAGTAAAACAACTATTTATCTTTACTGTTGAATGTTTATTTGAGCATAATTTTCCGTATAAAATGACTCGTGTCTTTGCTGATAGACTCATTGTTAGTAGTTATGTTGCTCTTATTGTTTATGTGTTATGTTGGTGCAGTCAGTGCAATATCGCCATTCCCACCTTCAAAAGCATATCCAGGTAGGTAAAATAAAGTTAACCCCAAATTTTCTCGTTTGAAATTGCACTCTACGTGTTAAACTTTAGGTTGAAAATCGATGGAGGAGACTAATTTGTAGAAGGTGGATCAGCTGATGGCTGTTATGTCGTCAAAACTGTAATTGCAGTCATAATTTATATTAATTTCGTTAAAACCGCACTGTGTATCATACATACATTCAAGTCTGAAAATTTTGCCTCGAATAAGCCTAGGTACTCTAATGAAATTTGGTTAATAAACTTAAAATTCATAATATATCTGGAATGACGTTTTCCGAAAATGTTCTTTACTTACATTTAGGAATATGTGTCCTGCTTAGTAAGTTTAATTAATGTAAAGATGTTAAATAATTTGGTCTTGAAAGTTTGTATAAATGCAGAGCGGCTTACCTATGCTCTCAATATCTTCTGAACGGTCATGGGTAGCTTAGTCGCGGGACATAAAAGAGACGTTTGTGTACTATATAAAACTATTAAGCGAAAGGCTATTCGTTACCATAGTATAGTTGACCAAGAATGGTTCATCCACAGAAATATCTCGATATATTTCTGTTGGTTTATCACTCTAAGGTTGAATATTACTTGCTATCTCTACTAAGTTTGGTTGTAGATTAATTTATTCTAACTCCTTTTACAGCCCAAAACCGCCACAAAAAATGTATTGTCAATGAACGCCGAGTGACGAATAAGACAATATGTCAGGAGACATGTGGAAATCGATTACTCACGTACCCTGATGATGAACCTTGTCCTCTCTTCTCTGGCTGCGTCTGTAACCGTGGGTTCGTCAGACCTTATGACAACGCTACTGGGACTTGCATACGTGTGGAAAAGTGCCGTAAGTCATCTTTCTAATTTTCATTAGGATTGTCCAGGGCGGTAACCACAAACTCTTAAAACAATCTCAAATCTGTCAAATATTATCATTTCTGTCAAATTTTGTATGAAATGACGTACTAAAATTGACAGATTTGACAACTTTGAGATTGTTTTAAGAGTTCATGGTTACCCCGCTGGTCTGCGACCCCCTCGCAGGCCCCCCTAGTAAGAAAGTATTTCGTTCGTTCGGACGTATTAACACTAACCTATCACAGGAGAATGAACAAAAGTGGCTCAAATATCCACCGCTAACGAGACCAATATTGACTTATATATAGTCCATTAAATAGAGAGTAAACTTCAGTATGGGACAAAAAAAAACTGTCAGTAAAAAGTTATTACTGTATGAAAAATAATAATATTTCATTTTTTTAAATCCATTTAAAATTGCAAATTGGCAGCAAAAAACAAAAACAAAGCAATTTACGCGATGAATTTTCGTAGTAGGCCTTCAGGTCAGTACACTGCTAGACATTGGTGCATGCCTCTGAGCCCGATGCTCAGCTATTTTTAGGGTTCCGTACCCAAAGGGTAAAACGGGACCCTATTACTGAGGCTCCGCTTTCCGTCTGGCTGTCTGTCCGTCTGTCTGTCCGTCTGTCACCAGGCTGTATCTCATGAACATTGGTAACTAGACAGTTTAAATTTTCACAGATGATGTATTTCTGTTGCCGCTATAACAACAAATACTAAAAACCAGAATAAAATAAATATTTAAAGGGGGTTCCCATACAACAAACGTGACTTTTTTGCTCGTTTTTATAGATAATGGTTTCCCTTCGTGCGCGAGTCCCACTCGTACTTGGCCGGTTTTTTTCATGCACTGCCTATACATATATTTGCTTAAATCATCGCTTCACCTTTTGTTGGGGTGCCAGCTGCGTTTGTCAAGTCTTCTACGACTACCAAGAACACGTCTACCCCAAAGATTTTGTCGGTTCTATGGAAAATGAAACCAGATTTCTGCCACTTTAGAATGCTTATCCTTTAAGCTACTTATATATTTAGTTCTCAGTCGAATAACCTCGTTTCTAATTTTAGAGAAATCCCGAACATAGCAGTAAGAAATATTTTATCATTTTACATGTATTATGTTCCTATATCAGTTTTCACGACAGTGCCAAATTACAAACAAGGTTTGATTTGTATGACTGTTACAAGTCAAGGTTTATTTATAATTTAAGTCATAAAATATATTCTGCTTATGAATTATCACTTGAAATAACTCAAAAACTATTAGAGGGCGACTCTTCTGGTGTTCATATGAAATTATCTCATTTAGAATGGTGTTATATTAATATTTTGATGTTGCATAAACAACAAAATTCTCTACGTGGTTTTGCGTTATTTCATTTGTAGCATACGACGTGATGGAGTTAGATTCCTCATTCACGGAATCGCTATAACAGGACATTCTGCTCATTGTAATAAACAACTTTAACTTTAAGTCGAAACACGAAAAGAAAAATACTGATGCTTCTTACACTATTGTCGAGTTATAGAACTATTTTATTTGGAGAGGCAAAACTTTTCAATTTTCAATTTCGATCTTAGCTCTATTGTATGATTAGTAGTAGTAGTCATTTTAATCGGTGGAATATCCCATTTAAGCGATTCCATCGTCTTACAGGATACATGTATTGTTTTCAGCTAAAATCCCAAAAAAATGTGGTTACAACGAAACACCAACGAGCTGTAAAATAGTGTGCCCACCTCAGTCCTGTGAGATTTCGTACACCGAATACGCATGTCCGCCGCAAGAATGCAAACCAGGATGTAACTGTAAACAAGACTATCTAAGGAATTCTAGCAACGTTTGCATTCTCAATAATGATTGCCCACCACGTAAGTTATGACCGTTTATATTTTGTTTGGTGACAAGTGGTGCCAATTGCAAGTGGAAACTACTAAAGCCGTGTGAACCTGGAGAGGCCGTAATATATGCTAATAACCTTCACTTTACTTAGTACTTAGGCCATGTCGACCATTAATAGTACGTGCCAATAACTTGCACTTGGCTTAGTACTAAATCCAAATCGACCACGTATACGTATCAATGACTTGCACTTGGCTATAATACGTGCCAACGACTTGCACTTGGCTAAGTATTTAGACCCTGTTAACCGCCAATAATACGTGTTAATGACTTGCACTTGGCTTGGTAGTTAGGTTCTGTTAACCGCCACTAATACGTGCCAATAATTTGCATTTAGCTTAGAACTGACGCCCTGTTGGCCGCCAATAATATACGCCAATAATTTGCACTTGGCTTAGTAGCTTAACCGTGTGGACCGGCAGTAATACATGCCAATAACTTTAACTTAGCTTCGAACTGAAGCCCTGTTGGCCGCCATTAATATACGCCAAATAACTTGCACTTGGCTGGGTACTTAGGCCTTGTAATTCGCTAGTAATACGTGCCAATGACTTGCACTTGGCTTAGTAGCTAAACCGTGTGGACCGGCAGTAATAAATGCAAATTACTTACGCTTGGCTTAGTGTTAATGCTAATAATGGCAGTCATAGCAAATTGACATTTCCAAGTCAGTAAACGATGTTACTAAGATTGCCCTATAAGTTAGCTGTCTGTTTTGGCATAGCGTGGATACTCAAATACACGAGCAGTACTTACTCATCGGAGGTATTTATGTATAAATCTAACTCCGCATCTAATGCATTGCGTATTTAATAATGCTTGTATCTCTTTATCCGATATAATTTTTTGAACGTACAATAATAAACTACCAAACATTTTGGAATTTAAGACAATTTTTTGGAAATCCACATTAACATGAACCTTTGTGATTACGAGCCTTAACTTGTAAACAAGTCATGATCACCGTAAATCGAGGGTAATCAGACTTCACGGCTATTTTATAGCTGTCCCTATCGAATGAAATGCGGAAGAAATTCACTTCTCTAGTTTCATGTTTATTTTGTGTTATTGAGCCACGGGTGACGTTTATTAGGTCATAAAATTAATAGATAGGTACTAGTTTGTCATGTATCAAGCACAGTGACAGGTTTTTAAGTACAGCTAAGTCAGTAATTAATACGTTTTATTTTATACCCCTTAACTAAAATTCGATTTGAATCAAATTCGAAACTGAGAAACAGACTTAAAACTCTATACGAAATTCCAACATTATTATTATTTAATAAACCACAAAAATATATCGAAATATATCGATCGATATATTTCTGTGGTAGGTTCTGGGTACTGAATCTTTACCTGACTTAACTGTAACTCAACATACTTGAGGATTTATAGAATAAAGTCATGTCCACACACTTCGACCTGGAAAAAGATGACAATTTTGCAATCGGTACCTCAAAGTACCTAAAAATAACAAAAAAATTGGTTGTCTGTAAAGTCGGTTTACGGTAAGGCATACGGCGTGAATGTTTTGTTATGACGTTATTACGAAAAAATTTTGTAATAACGTCATAAGAAAACATTGATGCTACTCGGACGCATCGGCCGATGGAGTGGAAGAGGGATAGATGCGTCACAAGCCTAACGCTTAGGCCGATCGTGCCTCTCTATCGCTTGTTCCACGCTCTCGCTTTCACGCGGAACGTGACACTTTTTGCTGCACTTTTTGTGCGTACCGCCGGGTTTCATCAATTTTTATAAGACGTTATAACGTCAAAATGCAATATTTTGAAAAAATCTGCAATATTAAATTCACAAATCTTTAACGGCATGCGGACAATAACTTAACAAAGCTATATCGTTGTCTAAAGAATATTTACAGAGCGCTTATAGATCGAACATAAAACATACATGAATTTGTTTATAGTAGATTATATTTTATTATTGTAAATATTTTCACAGTAAAGAAACAATAGATCAAGTCTACCCGCACCTTTTTATTTTCATGACTCATGTCATGATTTATGTTTTATAAACACCTTTAAACAACAAAAGCACCTCATTAAATTATAAAATGTGGAAAAAAACATTAAATAAAATAATAGTTCTTTCTTTGTTTGGACACCTGAATATTGTCTTTGTAAACAGATAAAAAAACAATTATTCATATTGTTATGAAAAATAACATTGTTTTTCAAGAACGTTGGCTGCTGTATACAAGATACTATAAAAAGCTGGTTCTTTTCACTGAAAGGTGTTATTCAGCACGTGGGAGCCATGTTTTGTCTTGTTATTTTTGTGTTATTTGCTACGGCTTACGGTAACATTAATTTATAAAGCAACTTGTAATGTAACACCAAATACGTAAAACATATTAGGGTCCGTGCATTGTGCTAAAACACAGAAAACTGTTTATAAGGGGACCAAATTCGAAAAAAAAAATCCAATCAAATCACGTCACCAAAAAAGACATCGATTCTATTAGTTAGACCAGGGTTTCTTCATCCTCGGGATTGCCAACATTACCCTAAGGGGTGTGCGAACAAAAAATATAAAAATCGTATGAATGCGGCATAGTGTTTTTAGAGGTCCGTGAATTATAATTACGTTAGGGGTTCGCAATCGCAAAGCTAGATCGTATAAATGCGCTGATAGATTTTAGGGGTCCGCTGATTATAGGTTAGGGCTAAGGGGTCTGCCGAAATAGATAACTGTTATCTATCATCCATTAAAATTTCAACAAGGTTATCTTTGCCATTCTGAAAAGTTACTTCATTGTTAACACCAAAACAAAGGCTGCTCATCTCACCTCACTCACCTTAAAAAAAACAAGTCAGAACTTCCAACAATTGTCTTCATTTAGAATTTTTATTTTTAGGTAAAGAATGCTCTTCCCGGTGTAGACCTACGTGCGCGGTGCCCAACCCGCCAGACTGTCCAGAGATCTGCACTTACGACCCCAATGACCCTTGCCAATGTCCACAAGGGTTTGTTTTGTCTGAAGAAGGAGGAGAATGTATACAGATTGAGACATGCCCAGGTATGTATTTCACAATAATTTTAATACTATAAAAATATTTACTTTTTTATGTATTGGACTTAAACCAAATGTATTGCGCCTAAGCTTGATGGTTTAACTATGTACGCCCTGGCTTTATCATCTGATCATCTCAATAGTATCAAACTATTGTATAGTCATCCAAATGTCATATTATTAAATAAATAAGGTTTTAAAATCGATACGACATGTTAGAAGTCGGTGAAAAAGATCTTCTAAGGTTTTAGATGGCGTTCATAATTTTAAAGGATAATTTAACAATTGATTCTACAAAAATATACTTTCATCCTTAAATTTCTTTCAGATAATCTCGGTTGCAATTGCGATCCCAATGCGATAATAAGGTCGTGCCCTTCACCATGCCCGGCGACTTGTGATAATCCAAATACATCGCTCAAGACATGCAAGAAAAAATGCAAGTTGGGTTGTGAATGCAAATATGGATACATTAGATCAGAAGAAAACGGCGAATGCATTCTACCTGATGACTGTCCATGTAGGTATTTCATTTAGCCTTGTTTTTAAATAAAAAAATCGCCTAGCTGATACTGATTCATACGGTAACATAGGTAAAAACTTTTCTTTCATACACTTTATGCCTATCTTCATTAAAGTTTTAAGAGAGGGAACAAAGATTTTTTCAAAATCGTCTTTCCAAATAAATGGAAAAAGATTTGTTGCACAAATCTTTTTCTATTTATTTGGACTCGCTAAAAAGAGTGTAACTAGAGAATCCAGTCAGATTAAAAATCAGGAGTTGTCAGAAGGCGCTCTGTTTATCTAAGCACCGATGACCATATTGACCGTTGCACCAACGGTCAAAGGTCGACTAGTCATTGAGCGGAGTCAATCACCAAACAAAGCTTGAAACATCCTGCCCTATGCGATGGACTGACAATTTAAAGTTGGTCATCATTAACAGCCTAATGCTGGAGATAGGCTCCCAGTGCACACTTCTGAGCCAGATCTTTGTTTTTTTTTTCATCTGCTGGAAGCAGATTTGCTTTTTTAAAAAAAACATTTATTTCAGGACGTTGTCCCATAAATCACAAAATACACTAACACTGAATGAAATAAATATTAAAATAACATTACATTAATAATAAGATTAAATAATTCCATAATAAATTAAATTTAAATTATTCAAAGTTATCTTATATAATCATTCCACCTTACTACGTGGAGACGCGATTTGCTGCGCTCTCTCTCTATCTCATTTCTCAAGAACATGTCTACCCCACCAGTTATCGATTTTAAAGCAAATGTGACGAGCCCACTGCAACTCCAGCTTGCTTATCTTTTGATCCTGAAGTTAGTGGTTGGAGTAAAATTGTAGCAGCATATAATAGGATCTGCCTAGGATATTCTGTTTTGTCCAGCAGTGGACGACAATACTGATTTAAATTATGTTTATTTTAGGTGGTAACCCATGTGACCGCCCTAACGAGGAGTACACATCGTGTACAGTATCATGTACGCCAGTATACTGCCCAGTGGATGATGTAGAAAGAGTCACAATTTGTGACATTCCATCACCTTGCGACTCTGGATGCGTTTGCAAACATAATTATAGAAGATTAAGCATCCATAACGACACTTGCATCTTGGCTGAAGATTGTCGTAAGTATTGTTAAAACTTTGCTGTAACATCTCAAAGATGTAAAAGGCAGATGATTGGTAGCTATAGCGCTACTTGGAGAAGACCTTCTATGATACATAAATGTATACTTCCAAACTAATTTACTCGATTTGTTGTGCCTTTTAAAGAAAGAGTAGATGCTCAAATTTATTATCATTTGCTAGTGTGGTGTTTATCAGGTCACAAGAGATCTGAAACAGTTGTAACCTAACTTTTTTACGACTGATTTACCTTGTTTAATTTTTAGAGGCCATGACTTTATAATTCTTAAAAAACATTTCAGCTAAAGTACCATGCACCAGGCTGAATGAAAAATGGTTTGGTTGCCGTCCATTTTGTCCAAGAGAATTCTGTTCAGAAGTTGGCAAGAGCTGCTCACCCCCAATTGTTAGAACCTGTGAACCTCGGTGTAACTGCAAAGATGGATACTATAGAAACAACACAGACGTTTGCGTTCCAGAATGCGAATGTCGTAAGTAACATACATACCTTAGCTCCAACCAAGTCTTAGCTATAATATGGTTATGGTGTTTGGGGGTAAATGTATTTTTTTAATAAACTAAAAAAATACCGCGCAAGTGAAAAGTATCTGACGTCTTGCCGATTTAGTTTTTTTTTGTGTTTATTTTAAGATTCAAGAGCAAAGAAAGAAGAAGCTTAGAGGGAAACTATTTTTTTATTTTATTTTTTCCATATTTTTATATTACCTTACGTAACATGATAAGAACACTAACTTTTTTATGTGTAATCTTTTACAGCATCATATTCGTGAACGACATGGTTGGTGTCAATCTCAAGTCAACTGATTTCCAGTTAATATTTTTTTTTAGGATCCTACATGTTAATTTTATAAGTGGCTTCATAAAGATTATTGTATCTGTATACTGCTACTATTTAACAACAAAAATAATTTAGCTAAATTCAAATATTTTTAATTATTACAGAGCTGTTTATTATTCCAAATAAATTACTTATTTAAAATAAAATTTACAATCCAATCAACGCCTTTTAATAAGATTAATGCCCAGATTTTCTTATGGAACTATTCATTTAAAGGGGAAAACGAGCCGACGCATTCGACGTCAGGGTGTTAAATGTATGTGACATATCTGACTTTTCTATTGCATCCGACTATGAGATCGTTTTGGTAACACATTATTTGATATCGCAAATGGTCCGATCTACAATTATTCTGAGAACCAAAAATGTTTCGATATAATACCTACTTCAAAAAAAAAATGTAATACACACAAAACTAAATTAGGTATTATTCGCCAAACCAACAGCTGGTGACTGAAGTTATCATAGCATGCAATTATAAAGTCTTAATTAATTCACCTAAAATGTGGAATAGCCTTACGGACACTACGAATTTACTTTTTTTAAATAACAATACGGGAAAATAAAGTAATGAACTTGTTATGCTATCTAAAATGAATAAAAAAATACGATTACAAGAGAAACAATCGAGTTCAATTTGGGTGTTTGCTAAAGCATTTTTGTGTATTTGTTTCAATATTTATTAGCAATTATTACAATAAACTATACTGCAAGCACGTTCAAATAATTAGAAAACTATATATTATGAAAGTGAACACAGTATTTCTTACATAACTGTCGTTTCGTTTTCCAAGTCATTTGCCTTAACACCTGTGAATATGTTCTTTTTTAAGCAAACAATTGATATTTTCTTGCCAAATACTTAAAATTCGTCTCTAGATACTACAGCAGTGTTTGCCGGCACCTGAGGTGGTCGTATAAAAGCGAGTTTTATATCGAATCGCTAATTCTGAATGTTTACATGTTGGTATTAGTAAGTCTTGCCTTAATAGCTGGCGTTTCAGCTGGCCGAAAACAGCCCCAAGGATGCCCTTTTCCTACAGGTATTTATTATTTATCTTTTACTTTATTATTATTAGCAACAGTATTAACAAGCAGTCAAACGAGATTTACTGCGTTGTACCTAATTACCTACCTAATTTTTATAGGAAAAAGTTCGATCAGCTTTTTTCGAATTTTTAAATTTCCAGGACAATTTTTATTTTCATATAAACCTTGTCTTGAATCTTACAAACACAACGAAAAAAAATCATTCGTTCTTCGGTGGTGCGTCGTCATACATGTGGCAATGGATTTTTATTTATTTAGATGTTATCCTCAAAACCAAATTGAAAACCTTAAATTTAACTAGTGCTATTAGTAAGTGTTTTGTTTCTTATTACTTGCGATCTATTCAGTGCTGCAGTCCACAAACACTCGTGCGTGACTATGATAATAATAAGTTGATTTGCAACAGCTGATAAGCTGAGAACATCGTGATTCTCTGATCTGAGATCGTGACTGAGTGACCTACAAAACTCGTATTCTGTTAATTCATAAATCAGAAACATGACATTAATTTCTTTACTTCCTACATTTTTAACTTTATTTAAAATATTGCTTGCATACTATCCATTATTTTACTTTGTAACTTTACTACGAGTAGTATGTTTCTTATTACTCCCGATTTCAAAAAATCACACGATCTTAAAACAAAAAAAAATTCTTTTTTCTAAAATAACACCAATAATCTTGTCCTAACTAAGCAAAATGGTGACTAGATAATGGATAAATAAATACACTTAATACGTTTATAAACATCCATGACCTAGGTATGAATAAGTAGGTATACTCACGACACAAACATTTGCCCCTTGGGAGAAACTAATCCGCATCCTTATAGCATTGTAGTCCGGAGTGTGAACAACTTTACCAGAATGTCGTCTTGTCTGTGGAATCAGAAAAAACATTGTATTTAAAGTTACGATTGATCTCTCATACATGACACGCTTAATATCTAGAGCCATAAAATACTTACCAGGACCGGCCCTTGCCGAATGCGGACCGAACGCATATTTCGAGGTCTGTTCCTTCAAGTGCCCGCCACAAACATGTCCGTCCGGATCAGACGACCAATGTGACCCTGGTGATGGATGCTGTAGGAGTGAATGTCGATGCAACGAAGGTTATTTTAGAAACGACGACAATATCTGCATTCAAGCTGATCAATGTAGTGAGTTCAACTGGAATCTTTTACATAAAAAAATATGGTACTTATCGAATACCTTATAAAAAAAATTTGGGGATTTTTCACTCTATAGCCGTAATACCTTAAATCTTTCTTTCATGCTTCTTCTTTCTTTCCATTTTTATTTTTTGGTTTCTTTAATTTATTTAAATATACTTTATTTATTTGACTAAGTTTAACTTAATTTATTTGAATATGTTCAAATTTTATTGTATTTTTCAGAACATGAGTCAATTCCTCACAGCCAATCTTCATCTTCATCTTCATCATCATCAGCCAGTAGCAGTTCATACGGCCAAACGTCATCAAGTTCATCATCTACCTCTCAAATTTCGGTGCAAGCTTCAGTGGGATGTGGTACAATTATGTTTTATCTATTTTTATATTCAAGTTATTATTCACCATTAGAACATGACTATTTTCGAATTTAACCATTTTTATCACTTTTAGTTTTGCTTCTAAATATTAAAGGTAATGTTCGTTTTTATTTGATTTTTGGTCTTGGTGTTTCTGTCAGTAATTTTCCGTTTCGTTATTCATATGACCAATAAAAATATTTTGTATATTCACAGGTTCAGCGTGTCCTCTTAAATGCAAATCGACTTGTGCCAATCCCAACCCCATAGGCTGCGACCCCAACCCAAATTGTAACTGTAAATCTGGATATGTGTGGACAACAGATGGACGAAAATGCATTCCTATTAGCAAGTGTCCATGTAAGTTTTTATATTACTTAAAGTTTGGAAACAAAATAAAATATCATACTGTTAAAACACGAATGAATGTCTAATTGAAGGAAGGACGATATTTCTGATGAAGTTTTTGTAGCTGGTGATTTGCCTGTAAATATACCATTATATTTATTATTTCTTTAACTGTTTACCTCTTAATGGTTTTCAGCTGGCATAAGCTGCAACGGAGACCCGAACGCTCACATAATGGAAAAACCCCCGCCATGCCCGTCGACTTGCGACTCCCCAGACGGATCGCCTTTTTGCAAGAGATTGGGATTGGCCGTCGGTTGCGCGTGTAATTATGGTTACCTCCTCGACAACGAGGGAACCTGCGTGGCTCCAGAAACATGTCCAGGTATGGGCTCGGAATTTTGGTAATATTTACAGTAATGCCCTACTTATGGACAAGGACTTTTTGGATTATTTGATTCCGGATTCGATTCATTGCCTTGGAACTCGTAGTAACAACACAGAGATTTTAACAACAATTGGAATTTAATCTTCTTCATCTTTTGTTCATAGTTTAATCTTGAATCATTAGTCTAACACTGTTATACATGCATTAATTTATGTATGTTTTAAAAACAAATAAATATTTATGCATAGTTATAAGTAAAACAAGAGATATACTTCTTCATGTACCTAGTTCTACGCTGAAAATGTAAAAAACTTTTACTAATAGAACGAAGGTGTAATCGAGAAACAAATCACCTGTTCCACACTTATTTTAAGCTTTACTTGACCAAAAACTTTGTAATTTCTAGGTGGTCATCCTTGCGGTGTCAACGCTACTTTTGCCCCTTGCAAAACGGACTGCCCTGACAGATTCTGTCCCGTGGACGGCAGACGTGTTTATATCGCATGCGACCCCGCACCCAACTGTCCTTCAGGATGCGTTTGCAAATACAAATACAGATGGAGGAGCCTACAGGACCGACAATGTATTTTGGCACAGGAATGTCGTAAGTAACAAATCTTAATCTCTCTCTTCAGTCTCAATTTTAGGTTTTTCACCAATATCTCAAAAATGGTGCGTTGTAGCGAAAACTGTTCTAACATGAAATAAACGCTTATAAAATGTTCTTTTACTTTCGAGGATTGCTTCGAAAAAAGTGTTTAACATATACATAATATATATTAGATTTTAGTAAAGTCAATCAACTTATCTAAATAAGAGTTGTAACATATAAAGCGCTATATGATATTTTTTTCCGCGACTTCGACCATGCCAACGTTGAATTCATCCCTTGTTTCACATGGTAGTAGAGATGTATTTTCAAATAACCCTTTCAGATTGTATTTGATATTTCAGTTACTTTATGCTTCGCCACAAACTACCTTCATTATCTGCATTACCTCAAGGTTGACTGGTACAGAAAGCATTAAGTTCGCCAATTGTACTCACCTGTGCAATAAAGTTTAAATAAAAAATTATAATTGCACCCTCCTTTCCTCTGAATTCTAACTCTCTAGGTCTATCTACCCTTTGGTCCACCATAATATGTTGTGCATTTTTAATAAGTCATTCAGCCAGAGCCATTAGGTTTTTTTTTATCACATCACTGTTATAAAACTAATAGAAAAATCAATCTTCTATTCACCACATCCTATTCTCATCAAAATGTATTTGTGGCATATAGCCATAAACACTCGCTTGCTTAGGAATGGGATGTGACGTAGGAGCTGTTCGACCTCAATGTAAACGTCAACTACAAACAATCCGCCACAAACCACAGATAACATTCATACATATAACTTTAGTAAAATTCTGTAATAATAGTCTTTCAATTGTTTTTATTTTTGTCTGTGGTTTGTATGCGGGGTTTTAATGACCCGACTCGACCTCCGTAGCCGAGAGGCGATAGCGCCGGACTGTGTATGGGCGCCGCCATTTTTGATGATCCGGGTTCGATCCCCGGTCGGGTCAATGTAGAAAACGACCTTTTCTATATTGTCTCGGGCCTGGGTGTTGTGGTACCGTCATTGTTTCTGATTTCTGTAACACAAGTGCTTTAGCTACTTACCTTAGGATCAGAGCAATGTATGTGATGTTGTCCAATATTTATTTATTATTTATTTATTAATGGCGTTCATTATGCCACTGATCTGGCATAGTGATAAAACATGTCGGCAATACCAAATTACCAACCTCAAGGTCATACAGGTCATTGTGGCAATCATAGTGACTAACACAAATCGCGGTCTGACGACTACGGCGAGTGCATTACCTAGTAAATTGGCAATTTATATTTTATAACTGAATCTTAAGATGCAGACTCGTTTAAACAGTCTATGTATTCAATTAAATTACAATTTATTGCTCATTTAAAAAAAATATGGGAAAAACCATTCTCTGCCAGTTAACAGTTACCAATAAGACAATGTTTATTTGTACGGCTTTACCATTGCGCCTATACTGCTCATACGATTTTGATGAATGAGGTGGCAATCGATTTGTTATAATGATCCAGGTGACGAAGGCTGAATTTTAACCGACTTAAAAACAGAAGGGGTGATTCAGCAATAGCTGTCTGAAGTCCAAAGTCAATCGATTTAATTATGTTATTTGTTTATGTATTATCGATTTAAATGGTAGGTTTACTAAAGGTCCTATATAAAATTGGTGAAGATCTAACGATAGAACGTATGTTTTTCATCCTTCCCAGCTGCCCGAGACTGTACTTCGGACTGTGAGGAATGGAACAGCTGTCCATCTCCCTGCTTAGATGAGAGCTGCAGCAGCTACAACAATCCCCCATCAACGTGTAACACGATCCAAGAACCGGAATGCTACCCGCAGTGCACGTGTAAAGCTGGCTATGCTAGGAATGATGACGATATTTGTATCCCAGGGGAAGAGTGCCGTAAGTACCCACATCATCATTATCATCATTTCAGCAACAGGACGGCCACTTCTGAACAGAGGCCTCCTCCAGTGCCTTCCAGATCGGCCGGTTGGAAGCGACCTGCATCCAGCGGCTTTCCAGCACTTTACCAGCCCCTCTAGCATGTGCAACAAAACACGATATGATACGATATGATATAGCGATTTATCGCATATTTTTTGTCAAAATATGAACTTTTATTAAAAAAGCGAGCATAACCGTGACGTCGCCGGCACGGACATGCTTACTGTTTCCATAAAAGTTCAAGGTGGCGGCTATGTTATCATATTTTAAAGGTAAATAGGCGATAAATCGCTATATCATATCGTGTTTTGTTGATCGTGCTAGAGGGGCTGGTCGTCTGTCCACCTTGTGAGTGGACGTCTCACGCTGCGCTTGCCGGTACGTGGCCTCCATTCCAGAACCTTTCTGCGCCTACCTACATTGCCTTTATTAATACCCATGACCTAAGAATATGAAGTTTTCTAAATGATCATTGCAGTCTCGTTCTACGTTATAGAAAAATAATAAATAAATAAATTGTTTCCACAATCTTCAATCAATCAAACTAACACTTGTGCTCTGGCGACTAGATAACGGATATAAACATCCATGACTTAGGTGGAAATGCTCGTGCTCATCACACTAACATTTGCCCCTCGCGGGATTCGAACCCGCAACCGCCAGGCATTGTAGTCCGGAGCGTGAACCACTACACCAGACGGTAGTCTTTATTAATGATATATATATTATTTATATATATGTTTATATATATATATATAATATATAAATAGTAATAATACTTTTTTTTTGTTTCGTGGGAGCTCCAATAATATTCTGCGTGTTGTGGCGGGGCTTGTTGATTGCTCATTTATGAAGCATTGGGTTCGGCTACACGTCGTAACCTAAATGATTTTAGATTTATTTTATGTTAAGTTGAATTGTGTAATTTCTCTTTTTTCTATGGACCTTTGGTCTGAAATAAACGCTTTGTATTTGAATTTTTACAACATTATGCTGTATATTTCCTGCGTATGTTACAATTATAATATGAGTTTATTTCAATGAAAGTGTGTATATTTTGTTTCAGCTAAGTGAGGACTTGTACATTTTTGAATTCTGAACAAAAAAAACAATGAAGCAAAGAAGTTTTCTAAAAAACCAATGTTTCAAGTGATTAAATTTGTTCATTTATTAAAATTGTATTCTTATCTGTTGTTACATTCATCTCATCTGTAATCATGACTCGTCCTTATTATGAATGGGTTGAAAACAAACAATATGCTTTATCATTTATCATTAAAACGATTAATCTGGATTTGTCTTTCCGTTGACCTTTATTGCTACTAAGTAATTAATTCTAGAAAAGTTATAAAATCCTTTTGCCGCAATCTGTTAAATACAATCTTTCTTGTACGAGTATAGTAAAGTATTTTTGTTGCTATTTCAATAATTAAATAGAAAAAGTTTATTATCTGTTAAGATGAGATTTTTTTAACATACATAAATATATATTAGACAACACTACCATAACTTATTTTTTTATCTTATAGCTCTATTTAGTTAGTACTATTTCACTAGAGAGAACTGATTTAGGCTATAATAGCGTAGTTTAAACCTCGTAGAGTTTACCAAATTGGCAATGTATAAAAAATAAATAGGCTTAAAGCCGCATACACTTTTATATGAGAATATCGAGTTAACTCACGCCTACTTAAATATAAACGCAAACTGTGCCAGTACAAAAACTTACATAGACGGGAAAATAGGATAAGAGGCTTTCCAAATGAAATCCGATAGAGGTTGAAAGAATACTGGGGCAACCGGGGAAAATTGGAGACGAAGCTGCCAATGTTAGGGCGCCCGGGCACTAGGCGTTTTTGGAATGTTTAATTATACACTATTAAAATATTATATATTTCTTTACAATACATCCAGACGCACGGCCGGCTACCATCCGTTCTTAGTTGATATACCCATAATCCGCACTAATCTCATCATCTTTTATAATACGCACAGCTAAAGATTGGAATTCCCTGCCTGCGTCTGTATTTCCGAGTGCATATAACCTGACTCTCTTTAAGTCCAGAGTGAATAGGCATCTTCTGAGCAAGCTCGCTCCATCGTAGATCCCATCTATGCTCTAGAGCAAGATTGGGGTCAAGAGTAAGCCCATCTTAAATAAAAAAAAACAATAGACGTGATTATGTTATGTTATTATGTGATTATGACCGTCTTAAATTATTTTGTTTTACCAAAACGCAGTTATAGTTTGGTATGGAAAAATGCTTAACGTATTAAATGTAAGTACTTTATATATTATGATACTGAACAATGTGTTAGATTAAGTAAATTAAGTTTGATGTAGTTACTGTATTTTTGTTGAACACCAATTTGTCTAGCTCTAAACTAAGCAGAGCTTGTACCGTAGCGACAAGATAACGAAAAAAAAAATCATAAATACATTCATGGCTTAAATCAAAATGCTCGCTCATAATAACACTAATATTTGCCTTTAGCAGGATTTGAAGGTTGATTTTCATTTTTTTTTTTTGTAAATGTAGTGTAGGACAACCCCCAGCCCGATTGACCGACGACCTTAGGAAAAAAGCGGGAGTTCGTGCTCTTTTTGGCGCTCTTTTCGGTTAACGTCCAGCAGAGTGTACTCCAAGAGGCTGATATGAGAAATTATCGATAAATATAAATATAAAAAATATCCAGAACACTGTGTGTAGACCCTCTAATGTGGTTCAAGAAATTACATCATTTGACAGTTCCTGATTTTGTTGTGAAATTTGTAATGGCCCGCTCAGTTATAAATAGACCTAACTTCGATAAAGGGGTCGATCGAAACGATTTAAAGGGTAATACTTTATCCCTAAATCCTCTTTTCTTTTCGTTGTATTAAACAAATAATTTTGCAATTTGTCGGAAGGATATCTTAGATATTGAACTTATAACTTGGGAGTAAAATTGTTAGGGGTCAACCCTAAAATCAAACTTGTTATTACTAAGGTATATATAACATAAAGTAATTAATTAAATAGTAGCATCCTTGTGCTACAATAACAAGACCCAGAAAGTCAGAGGGCCGTCTCCTAGCATTCCTCACATCAACCCGTGGGCCAATTTAGAAACTTTGTTTTTATATAAACCCGACCGGGAATCGAACTTAAGACACTTGCGCTCAAGTCGAAGTACTGCTCCAGGGCGCTAACAAAAAATGACAATGTCGAATACAAATAACTTTGGTTAAAGATAAGCAAAAAATCTTTAGTAAAAAAAATTGCTGGTACCTAATTAAGTCAAATTGTGCTTATTACACTTGTACTTACCAGATTACAATTTTAAAAAAGTTTTAATCAAATAACTAACTTCAAACTTTAAATCATTGTATTAAAGTTTGGTATTTTACCTATCACTTAAGTGGTTAGTTAAAATTTTGCAATACAAAACCAATTTATACGTTAAAAAACCTTTTCATTCACTAAGATGTTTAATTAAGGCATTACTTGGCCACGTCATCCTCTAATTTACATTCGTGAATAAGGAAAATTTAATACATTGAGAAAGAAATTACCCCAACGATTTAGAACTCTATATACCTATGCAATAAAACCTAAGAGCTATTGTTTACAACGTGTTTGATGAATCAACGATTCGGTGATTCCTAAGGAAAGAGGAAAAGCAAGGAATCGCCTTTGCAAAAGTTGAAGTTAGTCAGTTAAGTTAAGTTAAGTGAGCGTGGCAGTGTTTTGAGCAAAGTATAATGACAAAAATAATTGTAATAATCATCGCTACATCCTGGATGTGTTATATTAAGACTGAAGGTGAGTTGATAAGCGGAATTTAGGTATTTGTTGTGTTACAATGTGTTAAAAAGGTAAATTGTATTATCAAAACCATATAGAGTTATGTGACTTTGAAGCGATCGTAAATTGAACTTGAATTTTTATAACAATACTATTGTTACAATACCTTATCTACCTTATAGTCAATAGTAGATAAAGTGTACCTCAGGTAAACTACATAGAAGTCCTGTCAAACAACATAAGAGGAGACCAAGATAGGATTCCCATGTGTATAAATAAATAAATATTAGACAACATCACATACATTGCTCTGATCCTAAGGTAAGTAGCTAAAGCACTTGTGTTATAGAAATCAGTAACAACGACGGTACCACAACACCCAGACCCGAGCCAATATAGAAAATTTCGTTTTCTACATTGACCCGACCGGGGATCGAACCCGTGTATAATTGTTTCCAAAATTCATTAGGTAATTCCGAACTGAGTAAGACTTCCATAATGTTAGTAGACCTACAAAGATATTTGTTAACGGTGACGATTGTACGGAATGTTTTTAAAGGATATATCAAGCCGAAACTAGCCTATGTTAACATATGCATATAAAATACTATGTTATCATATGCATATGAAGTCAGTTTGAAATCATTATTTTATTATTTTTAATTTTCATACAAAACAAAATTTTCAGAATCCATATTGTATAATAAAATTATTTTCAAAAATGATGATATTTAATTTCTGACTTCACCATAGTATTTATATGCATATGTTACCATGGGCTAGTGTCGGCTTGATATACCATTTACCTAACATCCTGTATACGTGTATCCATGCGACTTCTCAATCTTATCAAACTCTTTATTTATTTATTTGTACTTAGTTTTAACACGGACGATACTAAGTAAGTAATTATTTTATACCAATTTTCTTCAAACTATATTTCATGATAGATTTCTTTCACTTATTGTCAAGAATTGGCGGGCTAACGTATAGTTTACTGTTCCAAAAAAAGTTCCAGTTTAAGAAGTTCTAAAAAAAGACGCCAAGTGCAAGTTGGACTCGTGCTCCGAGGTTTCCGTACAAACTTGATATAAAATAATAATAATAAAAAATAAATATAAATATTGGACAACATCACATACATTGCTCTGATCCTTAGGCACCTAAGTAGCTAAAGCACTTGTGTTATATAAATAAATAAAAAACGACGGTACCACAACACCTAGACCCGAGACAATATAGAAAAGTTCGGTGTCTACATTGACCCGACCGGGAATCGAACCTCAGAGACGGCAACGCCATATATCGCTCATTGGGAGAAAGGACGTCACATCTCAAAAAACGTTGATTTGGAGTTAAGTATACAGAACCAATAAGAATACTCAACTTTATTTTCTGTAAAAACGCCACAATTCTAAGCCTTTAAATGAGCGAGCAAGACAACTTGTGACGCTCTGGGTCTCTCTCGCTCGCTCACACCTTTTCTTTCGAGATCGACTCCTTTTAGTTGAGTCGAGATCATTGGAGTGAGTGCACGTGCTAGTTTTTTATAAGGGTGACATAACTTGTCCTATGACGTTATTCTTGAAAAGGTAAGATGCTGAGTTATTTTATGGTTTAGGTAAATAACGACACATCATAGTTTATGACGTTGTTTTACGAAAGCTTAAAGGATTTTATTGACGTCACATTTGGTGATGTGTCATTATAGAAATATAATCAATTGAGTTTGTGTTTATTCAATTTACTTAATACGTTATTGACAACAAGTGAAAGAACATAGTGTGGATTCACTAACGACACATTATTTCTAATGTCAGTATTATTACAGCACACCACCCATGTATAGTTACATTATTTCGTGCTATGACTTTATTCACAATAAATTGTTTTATTTTTAGACTTTTGTGGAGTACGTTTATTTGCAATGATACCCAATATAGAAAGAAAAATATTGGCTCTAGTCACCCCCAGTAAGGATGAATCACGAAATAATGAATCTACCGATGAAAAACGTAAGTTAATTGGTAACTACTTCAGTTACTGTCATTAAATTAATTCATGTTTATGTATTTTGAATTAAATTGTTTAGCAGAAAGTATAATATTAATTTACGTCTATTTAGTTTATAAGCTTATGTATGGTATAGTAGGTATATTATATTATTCAATATATTGCTGCAATTTCAAATTTGTGTTTACTATGTTCTCAATTTGTTCTCCTGCACCCATCACTATATTTCTGGATGACTTAAAGATACAACTGGTTGAGAATATTTCTATCATTAATTTTACATTTGTACGCTTTTATTTGCATTAAAGTTTTTAAATAAAATAAATAAATTGAAATAACATATATATTGGAAACTAGTCCATAGATCTGTGTTCAAGCGTAATATTTATAAGCACGTTGTAATTTTAATACGTATAATGCTTTACCTAGAAAGTAAGATCTATCAAGAAGAGAGCTGCAACGCAGAATATCCTGCCATGAACATGAATGTCAACGACCAACATCCACGTTCGCGAGCAAGCAGAACGAGCTCATCTTCTTTCAGTAGTAGATTGGGGTCAAGAGTAAGCCCATCTCAAATAATAAAAAAAAAAGTTCTACTTCAACCAACTGTTTATCATCAACGTCATTTATAGGTTTTTATTACGCTTTTTAAAACTAGTATGCTTAATAAATTTCACATCAATTTAAATCTTTTTTTTCCAGATAGCGACGACTCAGTGAAAGATCCTATTTATCAACCAGAAGTACCTGCTCGGCCACTTAGCTCAGCATCAATAAAACCAATAAAACCAATTTATTTTTGCAAATAGGCTTAAACTAAGCACTTTTACACGTCCCACTACCACTGATTCGGGACAAGTTTGGGCTAGCGCCGAGAAGAAGCCGCGCAAGAAACTCGGTCACTATTGTCAGCCTCTTTTAAAAAGTTTTAAATATTCATAACAAAATATTTAATTACAAGATAAATGCACCTGTGCGAGCAAGGCAGTATTTATATCCAAACATTTTTATCATTCAAATAATCTTCAGTTAATGATACGGACCCTCATTTAGACCAAGTAATCGAGACCGGTGCCAATAATCTGAAAATCCCAATTGAAGAAATACTAGAAAAAGAGTCCCAAAGACCAATGAGTCCTCCGAAAATATGGCGGTTGAGGGAGGGCGGTTTTTATTGACAATTTTCTGTTATGTTAATCAGAAGATTCGCAAGTATTATTTTGTGAGATAATGATACTATAAACAACAAAATAATGTTACCGTTTTAATAATTCTAACTGGAGATACATTTAGTGTAACGACAAAGTTGTGGGGCTAATTGTTGCCGTTTTAGGTAATATAATATTGTTGATTTTTTTATGAGAATATTTTTTGTTAACCTAATTATGAAGTTTGACTTTATTTTTTAAGCATGAGACTAATTGCATTAAGTATTAAAGAACTGATTTTCTAAAAAGACATATTCTATTTTATTCCCTAAATATGAAAACTTTATACTACAAATAATGACACAAGATAATTAATCCAAACATTTATTTTTCAATATTTTTTCATTAACGTCACTTCTTACTCCTGGGCCCTAACCATGAACTGTTAAAACAATCACAAATCTGTCAAACATTATCATTTCTGTCAAATTTTGTATGAAATGACGTACCAAAATTGACAGATTTGACAACTTTGAGATTGTTTTAAGAGTTCATGGTTATGGCCCTGGCCTCACGTTAATACAGATTATAAAAAAACTACAGATATTTTAGTCCAAATAGGAACTGATATAGATAGAAGAATAGATAAACTACAAAATATTTGCATTCATACAGCTTTATATTAGATAGATTTTTTTTAATTAAATTTACTAACTTAAAACCTCGATTTCCCACAAAATGCCTTTTTTTTGTTATGACGAGCTTTCTCCCAATGAGCGATATGTATGTGTGCATATAGCAATTGTATTTTCTTACCCTAATTTCAGATGCACAGTCCCCGTAAACATTTTCCTTGGCAATATTTATATTTCAAATTCAAATTTCCCGTCCTTTGGTCCGTCCATCGAATATTTATGATATTAATTTGTATTCGATCTTTGATCTCTTTCGTTCAGTTGGATTTACTCGTAATATTAAAAACAGCAAAATAAACGTTGACTAAAAATTTTAGAGTATGTTTGTAAAAGGTCTTCAAAAGTTGGTACCATTTTGTTTTTATAAGTGTAGGTACATGAAAAGACATATAACAATATACAAACAAGTACAAATGTATCATAGGACTTTTATTGAATTTAGAAAAAAAACACTACTAGTTTAAGTATACAGCTGTTAAATAACCCACACAATGTAACTACTTAATACATAACAATGTGCTGCGTTATGTACACCTTGTATATTACGAATCTATGGGACTGTTGACCCATTTGAGCAGTAGAAATAGTAGTAAGTAATAAGTAAAAAGTAAATCACCTAATTTGACAATTAGTATTACCACCTTCAAATACCTAAATGAACTAATCAAATAGAAATTAGCTTTACCTTTTAAAACAGTATAAAAAAACTAACCACACATTTACAAAACTCAACCTACTTCATAAATATTTCATTTCATTAGTGGTCAAACGCTCAGTATGCCCGCCAAATGAGATGCAAGTCGAATGCGCTCACTGCGGTCCGAAGCGATGCGACGAGCTCGGACAGCCAGTCCCGTGTGCGGGCGGGACCGCACTCTGCAGGCCGGAATGTGTATGCGTCGACGGGCACGTGCGGGCAGACGACGGCAAGTGCATACCGAAGAACGAATGCCGTGAGTTACCTATAATATTCATAAAGACTTCTAGCTGAGTCTTAAATGTAAATTCCTTTTGTCACGGCACCACATCTTAGCACGGTGAATTTTCGTTGGCAAAAGAACAAGTGCCGTGAGTAGGTAGGTACATGAGGTATGAGGAGGTCCTCAAACATTTACAAAGACTTGTAATGCGCGCAGTTTGGTTCGAAGCGATGCTATCTGAGTCTTAAATATATTAAATTCCTTATGTCACGGCACTTCTTCTTCTTCTTCGTAAAACTCTTGTCAGAGCGGTCATGATCATCATGTGTGCTTAGAGGCCGATGTTATGCGCTTCATGATTTCCCTCCACTTATCGCGCATCCGCATCTTAGCACGGTGAATTTTCGTAGATTTTGGAGCAGCAAAAGAACAAGTGCCGTACCTACCTACGTACATGAGGTAAGTCCTAAAATATTTACAAGACTTGTAATGCGCGCACCGGTCCGAAGTTATGCGACGAGCTCGGGTAGTCAGTGCCGTGTGCGGGCGGGACCGCACACTGCAGGCCGGAATGTGTATGCGTCGACAGGCACTTGAGGGCAGACGACGGCAAGTGCATACCAAAGAACGAATACCGTGAGTTACCTATAATATTCATAAAGACTTCTAGCTGAGTCTTAAATGTGAATTCCTTATGTCACGGCACCGCATCTTAGCACGGTGAATTTTCGTTGACAAAAGAACAAGTTCCGTGAGTAGGTACATGAGGTATGAGGAGGTCCTCAAACATTTACAAAGACTTGTAATGCGCGCACTTCGGTTTAAATCGATGCTATCTGAGTCTTAAATATAAATTCCTTATGTCACGGCCCCGCATCTTCTTCTTCTTCGTGAAACTCTTGTCAGAGCGGTCATGATCATCATGTGCTATGCTTAGAGGCCGATGTTATGCGCTTCATGATTTCCCTCCACTTATCGCGCATCCGCATCTTAGCACGGTGAATTTTCGTTGATTTTGGAGCCGCAAAAGAACAAGTGCCGTACCTACCTATGGGGTAAGTCCTAAAATATTTACAAGACTTGTAATGCGCGCACCGGTCCGAAGTTATGCGACGAGCTCGGGTAGTCAGTGCCGTGTGCGGGCGGGACCGCACACTGCAGGCGTGAATATGTACCTATGCGTCGACGACCACGTGCGGGCAGATGACGGCAAGTGCATTCCAAAGCACGAATGCCGTGAGTTACCGTTCATATTCATAACAACTTCTAGGTCTAAAATGTAAAACCCTATGTCGCAGCATAGCATTTTAGCACGGTTAATTTTCGTTGATTTTTGAGCTGCAAATGTCACAGTATTAAAGCAACTTTTAATATGGGCTCGAAATCTTTAAGAAAGTTTCAAATTAAGATTCGTTAGTCGCTAAGAATTATTACTAATTACTACAATATTACAGAAATAAATAATTACAATTTAATTGTTGATGACACATAAAATACTAATGATAATATAAAATTGATGTAAATAGAATTTATGCCGTATTTTCACAAGCTACAAACACAACTAACAATGTAAAGAAAGGTTTCATAGCTTACCGAAAAGCATTTTCAGGATTGTCATTCTTATAAACAGCTACAAATAATAACTTAAAAACTTTAAACTGCCTTTCATTACAATGTCAATGGCAAAGAAGGTTTACTTCGTCCATTGCTTAGGTTGTGTATTGTTTGTAATGTTGCTTTTATTCTAAAATGTATAATTCAATTGATAATGTGTTTTTTTCCAGCCAGTTGCGGTGGCGACAATAACGCGACGTCTGGTTGCGGCAACCACTGCGGCAACTCCTGTTCGGACTACAAAGACACCAACAAGACCTGCTTAACCGGCTGCCGGTATAACAGTTGCGACTGTAAGACTGGCTACGTCTACCATGATAGCTTGCGAGTTTGCGTCTTCCCGGATGATTGTTGTGAGTATATAAACCACTGTGACATTTCCTACTTTCTCTATAGGAACACCAACAAAACCTGCTCTGCGACTGCAAGACTGTCTACGTCTATCAAGATAGCTTGCGAGTTTGCGTCTTACCGGATGACTGTTGTGCGAAAGTATATAATTATTGCGGCTACTCCTGCTTAGTCTACAGAAATACCAATAACTGGTGGTATAACAGTTATTAGTGGGTGTCGGTACAACGGCTGGCTACGTCTGCCATGATAGTTTGCAAGTGTGCGTCTTGCCAGATGTTGGTGTGAGTATTGAAACCATTGTGGCAACATCTGAGTGGTCTATAAGTACAGCAACAAGGCCTGTTTAACTGGCTGCCGGTATAACAGCTGCGGCTGCAAGACTGGATACGTCTTTCACGACAGCTTGCGAGTTTGCGTCTTGATGGATGATTGTTGTGAGTATATAAACCACTGCGACATTTCCTACTTGCTCTATAGGTTCGCAAACAAGACCTGCTATAACAGCTGCGACTGCAAGACTGGCTACGTCTACCATTTCATCTACCCGAGCATTTTTTCCCCATGAAAACAACTAATGGCAACGTGAACATGGCTGAAACCTATCACCGTCCTACAGTTTTCCTCTTGTTAGATAACAACATTTTGTAGATATTTAATTTGAAAAAAACCGGCCAAGTGCATGTCGTGCTACGCGCAGTATAGGGTTCCGTAGTTACACGTCGTTACCATAATATATTTCAGCAATTACTTCATTAATGTCACTTTTAATGTTCTCCTCTAAGATTTCTTTGAACGACTAAGTTAAATAAACTTACTGGTCTATCTCAACCAAAGCACTATTATCATGAATTTTTCAAGCCAATAGTTTATATTTAGCTTTTAGTGGGGGGGGGGGCTATTCGGCAAAAATTGGCACTCTAAAGTTTAATATTTCGCAAACGAATCCCGAAATCGAAAAATAGTCTTAGCAACCTCTGAATCATTTTAAGGGACCAATTTGGACCAAAAAAAAAGAATTCCCACGTTACATGTATGGGGGCTACCTAAAAAAATATATTTAAAAAAAAATTATTCTACCACTTTGTCTGCGTGATTGATTTACATATCTCCACAAAATTACAGTTCTATAGAGTCAACAGTCTCCAAGCAAAACCTCGGACGGACAGACAGACGGACATGACGAAACTATAAGGGTTCCTTGTCAGGACTACGGAATCCTAAAAAACCGGCCAAGTATGAGTTGGACTCGCGCATGAAGGGTTTCCGCACCATTATCTATCAAAACGAGCAAAAAAAATCATGTTTGTTGTGTGGGAGCTGGGAGCCCTTAAATATTTATTTTATTCTGTTTTTTATTAGTAGGTATTTGTTGTTATAGCGGCAACAGAAGTACATTATCTGTAAAATTTTCAACTGTCATCACGGTTGAGATACAGCCTGATGACAGACGGACGGACAGCGGAGTCGTAGTAGGTAATAGGGTCCCACTTTAGCCTTTGGGTACGGAGTACGAACCCTAAAATAAATACATGTTTCTTTCTAGTTACTAATTTAATTTTTCTTTATTTCAGAAAATCATGCTGATCTCAAAAATGCTGAAAATTTTGGACGTTAATAATGTTATTAATTGAATTTATATAGGTATATATACCTACTTAAATTTAACCCCAATTCCATTGTTGTTGTCCAACAAATATTTATGTTATAGTAGTAGTTTTGTGTCTTTAGGTTATAAAGCTTAGGGTTAAAATACTCAAAATAACATTAATGTCTAACTTATCAACATGAAAACTGAAAACATAATTGCTCAGAAAAGTATTGTATTAGGTGATGTACAAAAAAACGTTCGGATTAGGTTTTCAAGAATAAAACGTTAAAAATATAATTTGCTTCATTCCCCCAAGCTTTAACAAAGTCTTCATCGCACTCTATAAAGTTACATTGTACGGTTAACTAAATCAGTTGATTTCTTAATCAGAACAATAAAAAGTGATTCTTTTGTCTGCAAACTTTGTAACATCGAGAATCTTCTAGTAAAAACAAATTAGAGAAGTGCAAGACGCACAAATAAAATCTGATATAGTGTTGTTGCTTAATCAACTTACTAATGTCAGTCACTAATGTCGATAAAACAAATTTTTACCGAAAAGAAATACATTCATAGAAACTAACAATAGTTTCAGCTCCACTATGAGCGCAAGAAACTAACTGCCACAATCAGAGACGACACTTAACTTTAACAGTTACTTTTAAAAATACCTTCTAATGCTAATGTAAATACGAATAAAGATAATTATTAAATGAACTAAAATATGGATTCCACTTTATGGTTAATTGACGTCTCTGAGTGCGGCAGTTAGTATGTTATATTAATTTAGGGTATTTTTTCCTTTTTCAAAACTTTGAATTTAATGCATATTAAGTTTTTTTTATCGATTTGGAACGTAAAACATAGCTTTAAAACTACTAGTAAATATGAAAGTTCCTTTAACCCTGATACGAAATATTCGAGTCAAAACTAAGTTAAAATCATATAAACGGATATTCTTTCATAACAATAAAACACTTACCTGCACTACACTACCAGGATTCATAAACTGCGATAACTACACTTTCCAAATTTTTTGTCGTAAATCGATACTATCGATATCTTAACAACACTATTCTGATGAAAGCAAAAAGTCTGCTTATAGTGGTTGAGACGGAATAAGACAAACAAGCGAGAACCCAAACACTGGCCAAGTCAATTACAGTTACAGAATAACATTTTTCCTAACCAATTATGTAGTTACGAACAACGTTGAGATGGCAAGTCAATTGGTGAAGCTAATAAGACAAATCGGACGAACGTTGACTGGCTTAGGCTGTGTACTCATAGATAAGATCACCATATTTGTCTTAAATACATGCGTATTTTCTGATCTTGTGACAGAAAGACTGAAACTCAAGCCTTGTTTATGCCAATCAGGATCACCAGTGACCCCCAAATATAAGATTTCTTTTTATGCCTCGTTTCTAGGCAATCTCGATAAAACCAGTGGGTCATAATTTCATGAATCATGATAATTCAATCTCATCACGAACCTCTCAATTTTACGAATTCCACAAAATTCTTATCAGCTTTTAGTAATAAAATTTAATTTAGTGTACCTACAAGTATATGTCCACGTTAATACCAAAGTATAAAAGTTATAAAAAAACTACAGCTTTCATGCTTTCAAGCCTTATCTATACCAACCTAACATCAAACCTAATATTTTAAGAGCTGACATTGAATTCTCAAAGTTCGAATATAAGTTGAAAACCTTTTAAGGTTTGTATTTTTTGGTAATCCTGTTGACTAAACTTTATAATCAAAAGTTTTATCTAGTGATCTAGCTAGCATTGTCTAGACAATAGTACTTCTTTAAAAAATATTTAAGTGCTGATATAAAATTTGAGCGTCCAAAAACTAGACGATTTTTAATAAACCTTGCCCTGTTAGCTTAGAACAGAAATAAAACTGTCTTGTTTGAATTCTCTTGGGGCGATTTGTTCTTGCATGGGCTCTTAAAATCAATCTTTGTAGTGTTTGGTAAACTAAAAGAATAACCTGTTCTTTTATAAAAACTAATAGGCCCAGCAAACACCATGGGTAATTTTTGTACTAACTTATTGCAATACAAATGTTTTGTCTAGAACATTAATGTTCCTAATAATTTAAATGACGAAATACGATAACATATTCATATTAGCTTCCCCACTATACAAAACTACCAAACTTTTCCTTATTAGTCAGTAATTACAATTTATTCCTTTTACACTATGGTAAAATCAAAACCACAAAAATTTTCCCTAAGACAAAATAATTTTAATTAATGCGCTTATGTACCTACTGCGACTTTAAGTATCTGCGATTGGCGTTGTTGCGACAGCACTGCGATCGACCACTAGTATCCGCAACCGGCAAATCGACAACAACATAGCCTTTTCGGCACTTAACCCCTCGACCGAGGGTAAAATAACAAAATGAATAACATGGACGGTAACAGAGTAACGCTTGAAAGTTGAAGGATTAAGTGGCACAGTCCCGTCAAAAAATCGAATTTAAAATCATTTATTATTCATTATCTGCAAATTGGCAATTAAAGGCACTTTTACATGTCCCAATAATATTTTTTTCAACTTGGCCCAAAGTCGTTTGGCCCTCTTCCGAGCACTTATTATACATACACACACGTCCCATAATATAACTTTGCCCTACCTCCGCTTCGTTGCTACATATCGGCTAATTATCTACAATTTTTGCTTTTGCTAATTTATATGATTAACCTCACCAAAAACACAAAAAAAAACATTTTGTGAACGTTGACCTCGTATTTTTTTTGCAGATATGAGATCGCTTAGTACTTATCACATTTTATAATGCTATTTTGAATAATACTAAAAATTTTCAGTTATATGCGAATACCTTGTGCGTCTACTTTGACCGGTCTAGCATTTTTAATTTAAGAATGTTGATGTTTAAAGTCGCAGTAGGTGCAAGCTCTAAAACAGTAGGTAGTCTCAGATTTATCATTTTATGTGGGTAATCAAAACAGACGTTGAGAACTGGCCGTAACAAAGAGTTCGGGGAATACCAGAGGCGCGCTAGATTGATTTATTACTCGATGGACATCAACTAGTTTCCTGTTATCAGCCTAATAACTATCACATGTATAATTATTTCCTTGTTACGTAAACACTATTTATAGAATGTTAATATTACAACCTAAATGTACATATTGATTGTGTATAAGTACGTGTAAACAGGGTAAATTATTAAGTTATATTTTTATGTTATTGTTAGTAATCTTTAAATTAACTTCTGCCCGTGACATTGTCTGCATAGACTTTAGAATTAGGCCAAATGGAAATTAATTTGAATAATCTCCCACGGAAACACAAAAAACGAAATACTTAGTACCTTAGGTGCTAACCTAGATCAATATTTATGTACCTATTTCTTAAGCCAATTCCGTTAAGCCGTTAAAGCGTGATTGAGTAACAATTACACAAAACTTTCTCATTTATAATATTGGTAAAATGTATGCAATTAGGTACTTACCTACTATTGATTATATTATTTATTAAATACAAAAACATTTACATTTTGCATAAACAACGCTAATAATTCAAGTTTTTTTTTTTACATTACTCTACCCCAGCCAATTCTTTGCAGACTGATATTTAAGTAATTTATAAGTTAACTTAAATAATGCAAAGATTACTTGCAAACTTGATTTGAGTTGACAACGGCGGCACATTAAAATATCAATTTTATGCTTCAACTTAAAAGTTACTTATAAGTTCTTTACGATGAAAGTTTGATAAGTTGAGAGTTTATAAATCATCTTTATTGTGGAAAACAAAACAGATGAGACGTTTAACTTCATATAACTTTAGTAATAAATATAGATAGTGCTTATTGATGGAGGTATAAGAAAGTCTTCAACGAGCGTACCTGTTATGACTTACGAAGGAGATATGGGCACATACTGTACAACTAGTACACTTCGGATTTAAAGTTACTTCTCGAGCTATGGAATAGGATTTATTTTATGAATAAAATAAAACCGGCCAAGAGCGCGTCGGACTCGAGCACAAAGGGTTCCGTACATCTATAAAAAGCAAAAAATCACGTTTGTTGTATGGGACTCTCTCTTAAATATTTATAATATTTGGGATTTTAGTATTTGTTATTATAGCGGCAACAGAAATACATCATCTGTTTCAAAAATTTCAACTGTCTAACTATCACGGTTCATGAGATACAGCCTGGTGACAGACGGACAGATGGACAGACAGACAGATAGACAGATAGACGGACAGACGGACAGCGGAGTCTTAAAGGGTCCCATTTTATCCTTGGGTACGGAACCCTAAAATACTAAAGTGGCAGTAGGCGGGGCACATAGCAGGTAGAACTGACTGCCGATGTGACAGAAAGGTTCTAGAATAGAGGCTACGAACCAGCAAGGGCAGCGTAGGATGTTCACCCATCAGGTGGACAAACGACCCAGAGGTAAAAGTTTGGAATGTTTTTTCTCTTTCCTTTTCTCATTATATTTTTTGTGTTTCATCTTAATACTGTGTAGGTAATATGTATAATAAAAATCTTATATAACAATTTATTTCAATGTAGGTAAGGTAAAACAAGAAACGCAGCCAAAGAAGGATAATGGGCAAGTAATGTAAACATTCACAGAGACCCCAGTTATTTACTATTAACTTGACTTCCCCTCTCAGTTGCATTTACAGAAAAAACTTAGACTTTTTTATTATTAAGTTAATGCTTCTCCGGCTAATTTTATGTAATGCCTGCCTGGCATATTTTAGTATTAAGATACTACGGCTACGGATTATTTTATGTTAGAATTAAGAATAAACCGTGTTATGTTACATTAGTTCAAATAATTTAAATTATTATTTATCAATCATACCAATTATCAAGCCCCAAACTTAGTAAAGCTTATAGGTACTATACCGACTTCTCCGAACAGAGAAACATATAAATTATTTTTATACAGCCAACTACTATACCAGTAGACGGTCGCCAAACAATAGGATTTTCTATACTAAAGTTTTCAGCGTTAAAGTCTTTAGAAGTTAAAAATCTTAAAATCAGTGACGTCAACTTTTCCACAGAGTGCTAATATTTGTACGACAAACAAAGTCGAAAAAAGTTAATTAACAAGACTACAATAGAGAGAGACGGAGTAGGCTGACTGAAAGTTTCTACCAAATACTACAACTCTTTGACGAATAACATAAAACTCCCATTTGCAGTGTAAAGCTCATTATTAGTCTTCGCCAAGAGGACTTAAGAATAATTAGTAGGTAAGCTAAAGTAGCAGTTGGCACATAGCACGTATTAATGATGACCGATGGGGCATGAAGGTTCTAGAATTGAAGCCACGTACTGGCAAGCGCAGCGTGGGATGCCCACCCGCAAGGTGGACAGACGACCTGGTAAAAGTTGTAGGAAGCCGCTGGATGCAGGCAGCTTTCAACCAGCCAATCTGAAAGTCATTGGAGGATGTTCAGCAATAGACGTCTTATGGCTGAAATGATGATGAAGTAGACTTACTAAATTAGACACCTTCTTCTTCTTATTCGGTACGCTCTTGACAGAGCGGTCGTGATCGTCAAGTACTCGTAGCAGTAGTGGATGGGGCAGATGTGATGCGCTTCACGACATTTCGCCACCGCTGCCTGCTAGAGGTCATTCTGCTGCACTCGTTAAGAGAGCCGCCAATGGCAGATTTGATCTGGTCAGTCCAACGCGTGGGTGACCTTCCGCGCGGTCTAGTGCCCTCTACCTTCCCTTGGACAACAAGGCGTTCTATGGACTGATTGTCTCGGCAGGAAACATGTCCGAAGAATGTCAGGATGCGAGATTGTACTATGGAAAACAGACGCTGCTTTATACCGAGTTCTTGAAGTATCGAGACGTTCGTGCGAAACTCGGTCCACGAAACCCCAATCATTCTTCTCCAGCACCACATTTCTAGAGCATCTATTTTTCTGCCTTTCCACATCTCGCAAGGTCCACGTTTCAGCCGCGTAAAGAAATATGGGGAATATAAGCGTCCTCACGAGCCTGGTCTTCGTAGCTTTGGTTATGTTTCTATTCCTCCATATTTTCCGCATCTTGTCCATTGCTGTTCTTGTGATGCCCATAAGTCGTTTGATCTCATCGATGCTCCCGCTATTGTTTGTAATTAGAGCCCCAAGATAAATATAAGATTGGACCACGTTGCAATTCGCGATTCGGGTCACTTCAGGCGAATTATTCCTGGCACGGTCAACAATCATCACCTTGGTCTTGCTGCGATTGATTTTTAATCCAAACTCATGGCTCACTTGTTCCATCTTTGACAGCATCTCCTCCAAGTGTTGCGAACTGGTTGCAAATAAGGTGGTGTCATCTGCGTAACGTAAATTAGACACCTACTAAATTGTATGAACGCAGGCTTATCCAACGTAGCTTTGAAATTTGCTGTCTCCGTTGCAACTATCTCTAAGTTTGAACTTAGTCAGTAAGAAAAATGCAACAATTTAATGCAATTGAAAAGGCAAGATTACTTAAACATAGTTTCAATTCAATAGTTCACTTAATTTAATATAGTTTGTTTCTACACCAAAATAAGACTGCTGACCTTGGGATTTGATATTCATTTCATCATCGTGACTTTATAACTGTTTTATAGAAAACATATTCTTGGCAAATAATATAACCAAGTGATGGAGTTCTATTTTATTTTTTGTATAGGCTTAGAAGTACTTAGAACCCTATTATAAGGAGTGAACATGCTGCGTCTACTTACATTGTGGCAAATCCTCTGCAACGCTTGATTGAATACAGACCGTTTCAATGGAAACGAATTTAGGCAGAATTTAGAGAAATAGTTTCACACGAATTCTCTATAATTCAGACGATTTAATTGAATTTGACCACCAAAGCACCAAAATGATACCGAATTATCAAATATTCATCTAGTTAAATAGAAGTGGTATATGTATATTCAAATACTAATAAATTGCTTATCTGTATTACAATAAACTACATAAGGCCTGCTTACAACGTGTTCTTATGATATCTAGTGCATATAAGTAGTCAGTTTATAAAATTAAAAAGTGTGACCATTTCGAAAAATCGTTTCATAAGGCGGTATTTTTGGCCTAAATACACAATACCCGTGTTTTGTACAGTGTTATAATCTAATTGAAATACCGCAAAACCTCGTAAACAGTGATTTTGGTGTACTGATATAAAAAAAACACAACTTATTCGTAACAGCTGATCAATTGTAAAGAGAAGTCATTTTTTAAGATTTTGGAACAGTCGTGTATTGAATTTGAATGAACTGTAGTTTTCGAATGTTTCGAACGGTCCCGGATTAAAGATCTCGACGCCAAACGCCAACTACGAAAATCTCGACCTAAACCGTCCTATATACACAATTAATATCAGTTGACAGGTTCACTGCGCTGTCTGTGACCGCACCTTCAAATCTTAATTTGGTTTCGCAAGTCACAAGCGTGGGCATGCTAGAAAAAATGAAAACGTCTAGCGCATTTTGTAGGGTCTCGCCATCGATGGATATGTCTGGGAGGACATCATCATCATCATTGAATTTGAGCACCAGAAACAACTAGATTGATGGTAATCGAAGATTGATGAGATGGTAGTTGTACTACTAATGCTTGCTGTATTTTTTTTTAATAAGTCATTCTTGTTGCCTTGTTAGTTAAATATAATATAAGACGATGCATTCGTAACGGAGTAACGGTACATTGACTCGGCAATTTCTTTTGTGGGCCAACATTTGGAAACATGGAACCATTCAAAAACATCGATCAACTTTATAAAGTCTTTTTTTGGATGTTGCGCAGTAGTATTTGAAAAAATTGCGAAACAAATGAACGATGATAATTATTAATGAAAGATCCCATTTATGTAAATTCTTTAATTTGGAAAATTCTTGTTAGTTTTTGTATTATATTTATAAATCAGGTGTCTTTTAATATATCGCCTTCTTAAAATAACAGTCTTTTTAGCTAAAGTCAAAATTAACAACTTGTATTACAATTTCTCAGGTTATTATAATATATTATAAGTTAATTATATTTTAAGACAACGACTTATAATAATCACCTATTAGCCAACATAAGCATAAGAAGGAATACTGCAAAAGAAGGAAAGGAAAAAAAAACTAATAATTAAATTAAAACTGCCTGACATCACAATCTGCCGCTGGCACACACGAATCATCAGAGTTCCTGAAGTTTCCCTTCGTGCAAACACATCTTGGTCCACATACAGGTTTGACCAAAGTGTTGCAAGTGGTTGGTTGGTTGTTCACATCTTGGCATCCCTCTGCTAGACATGCGGATGGACATGAGTCCCATATTTCATTTTTTCTGGTGCATTTCACTGGTGCTAGAAAGTTAAATTATTGTATTATTCTACAGTGTTATGGATAAGAATGTTCATTACATCAGAGCTTTGTGCATAATTATAGTTCACAAAGTAGTAAAAGGAAAACGGGAAAATAAATACAAAGGTAAGCACTATAAAATACCAAAGATTTGGTGTACTTATATTCTCTGAACTAATCCTTTAAAAAGGGTTTTGTTAAAGATTATCACACCAAAAACTTACAACATTCTGATGGGTCGATACATTTGTTTTCTTTTCTGTTATTTTTTATATATCCATACTTGCAAACACAACCAGATAAACAAGGTGCAAATGGATACGTCTCGCAGATGAGCATGCCACGATTATCGTCAACCGGGCAGTAGTCTGTGGGACAGCTGTTTTTGCAGCCAGCAAACGTTGCATTTTGACCACAAGGGTTCCCACCTGATGACAAAATTTAAGCATAAATATGTATCATAGTACGATGGAAACGCGACGCCAATCCCATCATCAGCGGTTGCAATTAATATACCACAGCATTGAATCATCATCATCATTTCAGCCACAGAACGTCCACTGTTGATCAAAGGCTTCCCCCAGTGACTTCCAGATCCGCCGGTTGGAAGCGACCTGCATTAAGCGGCTTTCTGCAACCTTTACCAGGTTGTCTGTCCACTTTGTGAGTGGACGTCTCACGCTGTGCTTGCCGGTACGTGGCCTCCATTTCAGAACCTTTCTGTCCCATCGGCCGTCAGTTCTACATGCTATGTGCCCCGCCCACTGCCACTTCAGCTTGATAATCTGTTGGGCTATGTCAGCAACTTTTGTGCCTTCACGGATCTCCTCATTTCTCCTCATCTCGCAAAGAAACACCAAGCAAAGCCCTTTCCATAGCGTGCTGTGCAACTTTGAGCTTCCTTATAAGGCCCATATTAAGAGGCCACGTTTCTGTTCCGTATGTCATCACTGGTAACACACAATGGTTGTAGACTTTCGTCTTAAGGCACTTAGGTATTTTGTAGCTAAAGCACTTGTGTTAGCAAGTGCTTTAGCTACTTACCTTAGAATCAGAGCAATGTATGTGATGTTGACCAATATTTATTTATTTTTGTTGGATTCGTCGATTGAACTCCTTCTCAAAATTGAATCTACCCAACTGGATCACTTGTCCCAGGTTAATATATTTGTCAACAATTTCGAGGATAGAACTCCCAACTGATACTGGGTAGGGCGAAACGTGGGCATTTGATATTACCTTTGTTTTGTCCATGTTCATCTGAAGCCCTACCTATTGGGAAACTTTATTAAGGCCATTGAGCATTGTGCTGAGGTCCTCCAGCGATTCAGCCATGACCATTATAACGTGGGCAAACCGAAGGTGAGTAATGTATTCGCCATTAATGTTGATGCCGAATCCTTCCCATTCCAGGACTTTAAAAGCGTCTTCCAATGCGGCATTAATTATTGGTTGTTAAATTGCTTGCCTGGATTGGCTAGTACAGGAGGATTACAGGAGTGGCTAGTAAAGTCGAAAAATTTGCTCTTCTACATACATTGTATTACTCATTAAAAGAAAATGATAAGACCTATTAGAACAAATTGTCAATCATTCAACACCTGAGTGTTGCATCAGAACGCATAACCATTTAAACGTCCAGGGTACTATTGACACTTCTAGGTGTCGCCGCTCGCCGGACGTGGCAGTGGATAACAATGACATTTCTATTATGTTTCAGTTTTGCAGGGTTGATGAGCTAAGGTATAATACACTTAAACAATAACATATTTCAAACATCGGCCTTACTACAAAAATATAGACTAGTGTTGAACACGTGTTGAAAACGTGTTTACAGATAAGTCACCCAATTTAAAAATGTTTGTTAGTAATATGTCTCGAATGTCAGATGTGTCAACATTTCAAATTGGTTGATTAATTTTAGACAAGTGTTAAACGCTAGTCTATCTTTTTTGTAGTAAGACCAATTTGTTTGTTACATGGGTTAAAAAAAGAGATATTTTTGTCTTACCTGGGCATTTGTCAAGTTCAATACATTTTCCATTGGCAGAAGACAGAATAAAGCCTGGAGGGCATTCACATCCAATCTCTTCGACTGGTTTATCACATGGACCAGATTCGGGTTTGTCACAAGTGGAAGGACAAGCAGATGGAAATTCCTTTGCTATTGCATTAGGGTCACCATTACATCCTATTCCTGTTACCAAGAAGGAAAAATATATTAAAAAATATATATGTTTGCAATAAGTATGTTACAAAAAAAAAAATTGACAAACTTTGTCTCAAAAATCTGTTAATAATTGCTTTCGCATTTTCAACACAGGTTTACTGTTTTGGAAAAGCGATTCTTACCCTACTACACCATTAAACTTATGATATTAGCTACCGATGTCAGAAGCAAACTAATGAGTCTTGTAAACTAAGACATAATACTTTAATAACTAAAAACCGCTAGGTAAGGTTAAAATTCTTATCAAAAAATCTTCTCTGCTATCAGTATTGTGACAATTACAATAAAATATGTCAGAAGAATCACAAAATAAAACTTACTAGGACATTTCTCAATCCTTACGCATTCACCTCCTTTCTTTAATTGAATATATCCTTGTTTGCAACACCTCTTCTCAACAGGAATGGAAGAGCTATTGGGTGGATTTGGATTCGCACATGTTGGTGAATTGTCGGAAGTACAAGGATTAGGAGTATCTGGAATAATTATTACTATGTTAATGTTTCATCGATGCTTATATTTATAATTCAATATAATTAATTCAATTTTAACTTTTTACGAGAAGGGAGAAATATGAACATGCAAATACTTTATGGTCTTCCATGAATTCAATTTTTCAGCAATGGAACCGAAAGAAATACTCAGAAAAAGAAGTCAACTTTAATATTTTCACAATGAACATTTTAATACTTACTACACTCCTTGGCAGGAATACAAATTCCACTACTATTTCTAAAATAGTTCTTCTCACAAACACATTTAGGTTGACAGTTTAATAGCAGCGTATTACAGGGACTAGCTTGGTCGTAGACGTTTGAACAGTCTTCTGCAAGACAGTCCGATGGGCATGAATCCCACACTTCGTTTGGTCTGGTGCAATTGACCGCAGCTAAAAATAAAACGGTATTTAGTTAATTGAGTATGAAAAAAATATTTTTTTTCTCGTGACCCCTATTCAATATGCACTATATTTACTTGAATTTAAAGCGGTTGTCAATTTTAAGATAAAAAAAAGTTTAATTAAATATCTAAGTTTCTAAATCAAGAGCCAGGACAATAATAAATCAACAACAGTACATATTTCTTTTAAATAAAAAAAAGAGTTTATAGGTAAACAATATTAATTCCAATACATACGACAGTCAGAAGCTTCGATACAGATATCGTTTTCATAGCTCAGTCTCTTGTAGTTGATCTTGCAAGCGCAACCCGGTGGGCAAGGTCGACCTGGCTTGCAGGCAATCTGCACCTGACTGTCATCTTCAGGGCAATATTGGTTGGGGCAACGGAATCCGCAATCCACAAATGTACCATTTGGTCCACATGGGTCTCCACCTTAAGTATAATTTTCAATTAATCAGGTAAGTTTTGAGTTGATTTAAGTGGATTATCTGAAATTTGTATTTAACTTGTTGCTTGCTTACCTGGACAGTTATCAGCTAAAATACATTTCCCATCTTTTTTTGATAATAGGTATCCAGATTTACATTGACATCCAACTGGTATACATTTCTTGTCACAACGCGAAGCATTTGGTGAGTCACAGGTGGCAGGACATGACCAGGGGCAAGATGTTATTATTGCATTAGGATCTCCGTTACAGCTTTGGTCTTCTGAAATTATCAAATCTTTAGATTAATTTCTGTAACTACTGTTATGTTACAAAATATAAGAGTACAGTGTCAGTTACTTACGGGGACATTCTGAGATTCTGATACATTTCCCCCCGGCCTCTGAAAGAACGTAGTCCGGTAGACATTCACATCCGTCTACGTTGGCAGAAGCAGGTGGTCGAATCGGGCAGTTTGGTGGGTTTGGAACTGCGCATGTCGGTCTACACCATTCTGGAGTGGAGCACTGAGCCGCTAGAGCAAAAATTATAATGATAATAAATAATTATCTAGCCCCAAACTAAGCAAAGTTTGTACTATGGCGACTAAATAACGGATAAACATACTAAGGGTCTGTGTCACAATGTACGGATAAGTTCTGCATTAGTTCTGAATAAGGTATATTTTACTTATCTGAAGGATAAACACGATTTTTGACAGGATTTTCAGGCACTTTTATCCTCTACATATTTTTATCTTTTACATAACTTTATCCATACATTGTGAAATAGACCCTTTATTAAGTTTATAAACATCCATTTCCATCCAAGAATTCTTTATTCTCTTGAAATAATATTTCATCTAAATCGAAAATTTAAATACTAAAAGAAGTTTAAGTTATACATAATTTGTTACATACGCGAGCGCGCTAAATACATTAAAGAAAAACTGCTAAAACACAAAATACCTATCACTTTAAAACACTAAACTAACTGACGTAAGCCAAATAAGAAATTAAAATTTCGAAACGTGTTCTCATAAAAATGTTGTCAAGTACCTACCTAATTGTGTTTCAAAGTATGGTCCTGCGAATCTTCACGCTGAAATCTAACGACAATGTCATTGTACGTGACGGCATGTAATACTTTGTGTAATTGTAATGTGTTGGTATCGGCATAGGTATCGGCTACGTGCATCATTATTTGATGACATCGTGACTCGGACATTTTGTTTATACAGGATGTAAGTGGCAGCGCGTAGGTTAATTAGGGAGGTAGCTCAGTAAACGATTTTGATCATGAATCAATAAAAAAAAACCGTACTGTACCGTACTTGTATTTTCATGAGACTATCCACATTTATCTTAAATTTTGGTCATGGCGCACGTGGCTTGCCCGCTTTACCACGTTTTCGTCTTTCGGCGTACCATACAATTACAAACAATTAATAAACATAACGGCCCGGCTAACGTTGTACCCAAAAATGTCCGCAAAATGACCGAAACTCATTCATTCAGGTCATTTTGCGGAATGGTTCCCGATGTGATAATTTCATACATGTCCAAATTTATTCTTTATTTATTATCTAGACTTCTCATTTTACCTTGACTTTAATTTACCTACATGCTGCCCTATACACCCTGTATATGTGTATATGCAACTGAATGGTGGAAAAACCGTTTAAAACCAAATTCCCAGCACAATTTTAAACTAGTTGACTTTTAACTATACTTATATTTATAACGTAAAAATATTTGTAGTTTAAATATAGTTTTCTTATTTGGTAGTCTTATCTTAGCGATATTAATTGGTGAAAGATACAACTGTAATGACTTCTAAAATATTCAATAAAGTTGTGCATGGCGGACCAGCGTATAAAGTGCCTGCCCATTTAAACTTTGGACAGTATGTAATTGACAAATTACGACAGCATTCAGCCAATCCAGATGCCATTGCATTAGTAAGATTATATTAATTGATTTTGTTATGTATTGTGTGAGTGCGTGTGTGTGAGTATGTATTTAATCTGTCTGCGTTTACAAAATAAAATGTTAATTATAGAGTGATTAAAAGTGATTTTTCTGTTCTACCGTGTTGTAATTTGCAATTTACAACAGAATCATTATCTTACTTAAAGTATTCATACACAAATGTGTTTATAAAAAATACGTTTCTTTGTTTATGTAATGCGTCTGCCAGGTCAGTTTTCTGAATTGATGTTAACACTACGCGATCGAAATCGAAGGCAATAGCTATTATTTAAAGTAGTTACTAATGAGACTAAAGTAAAATACGATATTCTATGTACAGATAAATGGAGAGACAGGTGAGAAAACAACATGGAATCAACTACTACAATACATAGTGAATACTGCAACAGGTATGAAGTGTTTAGGAGTGAAAAGAGGGGAAGTTGTTGGTATCTGTAGTGAACGTAGCGTCGAATGTATTGTATCAATATTAGCTGCAATATGTTGTGGGGCGACGGTCACAGTTTTCAGTGAACTTAACACACCAAGTAAGTAAATCAAAATAAATAATTAGCCAAACCTTGAAAAAGATTATACGATAGTAGTTTTTCTACATTGGCTCAGATCTTGACGACGCCTCTGGTAACCTGTCCGGTACCTAGTAACACAAGGATGTACCAGACCATAATAGTCGTTGTGGTACATTGTGCATACTTATTCTTTGTTTTAATAACAATCAATTTTACTATTTTAAATTAAATTTAAAATATTTTAAATTTGGTAACATAAGCTTTTGCTCGTATCGATTTATTTATCGATTACTAAAGTTAAGCAACCAACGCCGCGGCTGTGAGTGGATGGGTGACCATTCCGACCATATTTAGTGACATTTATCACGAGCATCTCCGTGCTTCGGAAGACACGTTAAAAGTTGGTCCCGGCCAATATCGCTTGATATTGGTCGTGAAGCCTAGTCAGAGGCCTTAAGGCGGCTTGATAACATCTGACAGTAAGGTTTAGTCACTGGCCTTACAACACCCCTCTACCAATCCGCACTGGGCCCGCATGGTGGAGTATGGCCCAAACCACCTCATAGTTGAATTGAGGCCTGTGCCCTGCAGTGGGACGTATAAAGCTAACTTTACTCTTTTTTAACTTAGGCTTAGATAAAAGAAAAGTGAATCCCACACCGAATAGCAGATCAACAAAGCTAACCCCTTAAATTAATGTGCAAATTTCAGGTGAAATGAAACACATTCTGAATATTTCTCACCCAAAAACACTGATCTGCTCTAAATCAGTACTGGAACCACATATTAATACTTTCAAAGCTATGAAATTCATCAAATATATCATACAAATTAATGATACACCTATAGAGACACATATACATTCATATAAGAACCTAAATATACCGAAAAATGTAAAAGAATTTGAAGCAGCAGACGTTCAAGGATGCACAGACGGATCGTTTATTTTGTACTCGTCAGGATCTACTGGTATGCCAAAAGGAGTAATGCTGACACATTTGGCCATTTTATATGCAGCTATTGGTCTAGAGTAAGTTTTTATAACTTCAACAGAATTTTAGGGAATTGTAATTTTTTAATTATTTTTTGAACTTTGATTCTAGTATTTTTGAGAATTTCAGAAACGACCAAAAAGACGATCAATTCAACCAAAATTTGACTATATTCTCTGTTGCACCATGGTTTCATGCATATGGTCTTTTTACCACAGTTTTTTCAATAATCCTGAACGCAACTCATATCTTCTGCTCAAGGTTCAATGTTCGAAGTTATTTAAGTATGATTCAGAAATATAAAGTAAGTTACATTTGTAATTCTACCAGGCTAACTAACCATAAACTCTTGAAGCTCACTTATACCTTAATTATTTTTTCTGTATAACTATGAAGTAACGTCAAACTCTGCAATATAAGACTACTTAGATCCTGTAAATATCGCTAGGTCGCTTCTGTTTAATAGTTGAGTTTAAGACAGTAACTATTTAATTTCTGCGTTTGTACTTTAATAAACATTTTTTTTAAATTGTGTTTCAATGGCTCACAATGCTAAATAACCATTTTATTATTAATCATCCAAATATTATTATACTAAATCCTACATTTAGGAGTCATAATAGTACATTTAGTTGATTTTGCATCATTTTTCAGCCAAATGCTTTAGCAGTGGTACCATCAATCATAGTGGCCCTAGCTAAATCTTCAATTGTACAAAATTATGACGTTTCTTCAGTGAATGCAATATTGTCTACTTCAGCACCGCTTAATCCATCAACAGTGAAGGAAGCTCTTGCTAAGTAAGTATATCGTGCATTTCTGATTCTTCTTCTTCTTTCCTGTCGGCAAGAACACGGGCTAAATCGTACTTGCCCAGAAGGCGGCTACTGTGGTAGCACTCTGGTTACCCTGGAAACAGCTAGTCACCGTAACGGAGTGGCTAGGCTGGCGAATCTTTTTACCATGGCAAATGGGCGATCCATGCTTGGGAATTTCTGATGATATTGTATTTTAACCATATTTTAAGCGTTTTATTTTAATATTTTTACACAGATTTCCAAGTTGTCTTCGGGTGCTGAATAATTATGGGATGACGGAGACAAATTCACCTTTAATAAATAATAAGATGCTATCTGGTAAACCTTACACAATCGGATATCCTATCCCTGGAATGAAACTAAAGGAATAGTAACAAAAATTATTATATGCAATAAATAATCACTAATTTAAATTATTTTTGATAAGTAGGTATAACTAGCATCTAAGCGTGCGAAAAAGTTAAAAACAATAAACAGTTTAAGCTCTTCTCATCATAACTAATAATTAAATATTTGCAAGAAGTTTTCTATCAGATGTTTGTTTTGGATCTATGGAAAAAACATTAATGAGGCAACGCAGTGAAATATTTCAGCGGGTGTCCTCGGTATTTCAGTTGGAAAGAAAGTCAGGCGAAGGGAATTCACAAAGCTCGATTCCCTCCTTTAGCGTTTTTTTACAAATTTAATATTCATAGTTGCGCTATTAATTATTTGATATTATAATATTTTATGGATTTGCACTAGCGAATTTTCATAATAAACTTTAATTGCAGGTAGTCGATGTTGAAACTGAAACTAAACTTGGTCCAAATGAAAAGGGTGAAATTCGAGTTAAAGGTCCCTTACTGATGAAAGGCTATATTAACAATGAAATTGCTACTAAAGAGTCGATAGATAGTGAAGGGTATCTCAAAACAGGAGATATTGGCTTTTATGATGAAGATGGTTACTTCTTTATAGCAGACAGAATAAAGAACCTCATCAAATACAAAGGCTATCAGGTAGGGCATCAACATATCTAGCTTTATTTCAGGATTCTAAATGTTGATGGAAATTGTGTCTACGCAACGATTTATGCAAACAAATATAAACACAGATAAAGAGCAATCAATTCTATCAAAAAACGACGATAGTAAAAACTCCTGGATTAGGTCAATTCAGAAGAAAAATCTTCTAAATTAGTTTGTGTCCTACGAAACTAGGTGTGCTAAGAAACACTCCTAGTAAAATTTACCTTTCTGGTACTTCGTAACACTATTCTTTTACTTCGAGAGTGACAATCGGTGTAATTTTTAGTGCATATTTATTATATTTAGGAATGTTTTGTTGTGTCAATTCCAGGTATCTCCAACTGAGGTAGAAAGCGTGCTTCTAGAACACCCACACGTTGAAGAGTGTGGAGTGGTTGGGACCCCTGACTACGCAGCAGGCGAACTACCTACAGCCTTTGTGGTGGTTAAAGAAGGTGAAAGATTGTCAGATAAACATTTATTGAACTTCGCCAACAGCCGAGTAAGTACAACTCAACTTTTTTGCTTTAAAAAAGAACTTGTCCATTTTTGCCGTTTTCAAAATGAGGTGAAGGGTATCGGCGGCATCTTTTCAGGAACTTAAAATACCATTTCAGATTCAATAGGAGAAACGTAAACATTTTAAAACATTTATTTATAAAATAGGTTTCCTATAAAAAATTTGGCTGACAAAGGTGGCTGAGATTGTTTTGCCGTTTCTTCTCATCACCAGCCGATATGAAGTCCCAAAGCGGTAGTAGGGCTAAGTAATATTTTTAGGACTTTTGTTATAATCATAATCATCATTTACTATTATATATATATACATCATTTAATATTATACATATATTATTAAGTAATTTCATCATCCCGTTCCCGTTGCTCAATTCTATTTACAATCCCGTTTATTTTACAAAATTTTATGTAAGCATGAGCGAGAAATTCTTCACTATATGAAGCATGTAGTGAAGCATTTCTCGCTAGAAATCTAAATTAAAAACATGTGTAAAATGTTAGAATACTAATTCTTATTATATAAATGATAAAATTTTACTAAAAAGTTTTATAATAAAAAAAAAATCCAAAGTGTGCCAACTGCCAACATAATTATTGGATTCTCAGATAATCAAAATTATTTACAATGGTTAAATTTTGTTTTTGTGGTAGAAGATATCGCTCAATGAAATTAAATTTTAATTTATCCTTTACTTAATTATTTTTGTTATATTCCAGTTATCACCAAACAAAAGACTTCGTGGTGGAATAATATTTTTAAAACATATACCGAAGACCAAAACAGGAAAAATATTACACAGCGCACTGAAGAAAATGATTCGCGAAAATAAAAAGAGTAAATTATAAATTCCGATACCTTACATGCTCATTAGAGATCATCATGCTCAAAAAATCATCGACCTCAGGTGGGACACGAACCCACGTCCCATCGCATACCAGGCGAGTGCTTTGACCACTAAGCTACCGAGGACGTCACATGACAAGATGAAATTCCTCAAGTGTTTTTTCTTGCTGTCAAAGCCGATTTTTTTCAAGTGTTATTTATCTACAATTAAACCTTGCATGGAATTGCTAAAAACAAAAATTTACAACTTTTAAATTGTTTTAAGAGTTCATGGTTATGGCCTAGATTACAATATTGAGAAAAAATCGTGCCACGATTTGGTAATTATTTAAGAAGAGACTGTAATAAATAGATACTTGTTTTATTTTGCATAACAAACTTTGTTATCCGCATTTATCAATGCGCAAAAGCGAGACGTAGTACGACACGAGCGGGCTAGTTGGGCAGGTCTGGACGGTTTTTGACAAAATAAAGCTTAATCTTTCGTTTAATTGTTTAAAAAAATAAAAAGTAGATTACGTCCGGGCCATATTGTAATTTATATACACAATACTTGCAGCCGTGGCAGATATTTTCGAAACATTTAATATAATTTAGGGCTTCAACAAGAAAAAGTATTACAAGCAAATAATAATTTCCTAACAAAGGCAGTTTATAATGCTTTAGTAACCCGTTTCATCCTTTATAAAGTTAGACACATAAAATGCCAAAACGTATCAGCCTAAAAAGCGTTAAACAGTTAACTAAAACTACGCTTTACTTTCAATCAAGTTAACTCAACCATAAAAAACTTGTTTCGCTCGGAAATTCAAATAAGCTCTTACATTTACGAACGCTGCAATGTAGAGCCCGGATTTATTTCCACTTTTCAGTTTTGTGTTGTGAGCTACAAAAGATTGTGGGCATGCTACAATAGAATCAGACGGCAAAGAAGAGTTTACCTGTATTCTAGTTTTATTTATAACATACATCATTATTTGAATGCTTTTATATTTGCTTATTCTTATCACGCAATGTTCTGCAAATAATTCTGCTGATAGATAGCAACCAGTCAAAAGATCACGTCTAAGAAATTAAGTCTTGATTTCTTATCTCCAGTATTACAGGTATGATATTGAATAGCAGACAAAAAGGAGGAGACATTCTATACAAACAAATTTAACTCTATGAACAAATCGGAATCTAAAGGAAAATAGCGGTTCTACACATTTACAAAAAGAAACATCAAAAATCAATCAACAACCAACTTTTTTTTTGTACCATCGAGATAGGGCCTTAGTTTGTATGGACGACGAAACCAAATTAGCGAATTTAATTTTTACTCCATATGAAAACGATTTCGTTTTGATAATCTTTTCTTAAATATAATATGTAAGACAATCGCCTCCTTAAATTTGACTACTGTTCAAAACCTTACAATACTTTTGAAGAAATTAGCTTATTGTGTCAAGACAATAATAAGGCTGATACCAATCAATTCTTATAAAGTTTAAAAAACTATAACCCGGCTACGTTAATAAGTTTAAAACATACGACCGGATTTTAAGGATTTTTTGACTTAAACAATATTGATAATATCTATTTGTAATGTGCTCGCCAAGGCCTTTCTTTTAAAAGCAAACACGTGGTTATTACCTCAATTTAAATTTTTTCAAGGTTTGAATCTGAGGTTTAAATTCCGTCATAATATCATTCCGTTTATTAGGTTTAAATTCCGTCATAATAATCAGCATATTGTAATTTCATTTACAATGGGCGTAGGTAAATGAAATTACAATATGCTGATATTTTTTTTTTCATTCATGACTTTATGACATTCATCCAATGAGACACTGTTATTGGTCGCGTTTCAATAGTAGTAATGTATTGTCATCAAAATATCACATACTTATTTTTTTTCAAATCGATTCGACTGTGGATTTCTTTGTCGTGGTAAGTTAGCTGTTGGTTAGTTATTATAAGTAGGTAAAGCTAATAAACGTTTTAATAACACAAATCAATTTATTGCGTTTAATTTACTTACGGCATTCTTTCAATAGCACACAGATATCGCTAGCGTTTCTGTAGTAGCCCTCCTTGCAAACGCACTGGGGGGTGTAGTTGGGGTATGGTCGGTTGCAAGGTTCAGGGTTCACCGCGTCTTCACACCGCTCAGCTATGCAGTTAGGAGGTTTCGGGTTCCAAATCTCGTTGGGTCTTGTGCAGTTGACTGGAGCTGAAAGAAGGACAATGATTTAAATACTGGACTGGAGTTACATCTTAACCTAATCTAACATTATACAAATAATTCTAAATATAATAAAACACCATTTGCAATGTAATAGACTATTAGAAACAAATAAAATGAGCCCAATCCGAAGATTTTACTAGTCGTCTTTCGCCACTGAAGGTTATGCTATTTCTTCCTAACACCATTATTAGATCAGCTTGATGGTATGACATTATTGTTCTCATTCGGATCAGAATTACACAAGTCAACACATGGACCAATTAATTACACATTACAATAATAAAAAAGAATCACAAATCTTAAAGAGTATCTTCACATTAGGTACCTGTACCATGTCACAGTGATACATGTACTGGCAGTCAAAACGCTCGGCGAAAGTGCGTAGGATCTGTTCGGGCTGGCCCACACCCGGCGCACCAGTGGTGCACCGCCTGCGCATGGTTGTATGGAAACAATTAACCCACGCTTCAGCGAACATCCCCGATACGCTACAGAAGCGAGGCAGCCCCAACAGAATCCAGAATGCATTATTGTATTGGACGCGTAAGGCGTTGTACTGCTTTGGCGTATAATGAATAATTTAGTGTAGTAACGATTACACGATTATTATTTAGTCTAGACTAATGCCATTCAGTGTAATAGATATTCAAATATAGTTTGAATAACTTCTAAAGAGTATTTTATCTATTGTATGCAAGATACTCAATAGAAATAGCGGTAGGGAAACAATATTAGAAAGCAGTTTACATGCAGACTTACGTCTAAATTTTGTTGGGTAGTATCAGTCCACATCAGCACTTCGTCAGTCAGGGTTACACGATCATTCGCCCGTCATTTTTGACCAAAGGACCACTGATGAAATACTGATTGGGTGACCGTACACTTAATTACATTTAAAATCTTATTTCAAGATTTGATAACAAAGTTTAAATGCTTCACTCAAAGACGTCAATTGACAATAAAGTGTGGATTAAGATTTATGTTCATTCAATAATGGTCTTTATTCGTATCGATTTTAGTACAACTAGTTGAGCGCTGGGCGAAAGTTGCGCAAAGGACCATTACATTACGTGATTGGCTAGTCGCGCGCCGCGCCTGCTAGCAGGCCGTGATTGGTTGTTAGCTCCGCGCACACGAGTCTCTGCAATACGATGATCGTCTCGTAAGATGCGCAAAGCGATTCCCACTCTTTGCCCCAGCGCTCAACATCGATGCCGCGTACTGTATTATCGAAAGTAACCATTAAAATCAAATCAAGTCTCTGAGTGCAGTAAGTAAAAATATTAAGGAAGACTTACGACACGAAGAATATTCAATGCACACGTTCTCTTCATAACTCTTCCTTTTGAACCCTGACTTGCAGATGCAGCCGAAGGGACAAGGGTAGGGGGGGTCACAAATGAGGATCCCTCTGTTGTCGTTCACCGGACAGTAGCTGTTGGGGCACTCCACCTTGCAGTTCACGAATTGTTCGTTAGCCGGACAAATTGGAGATCCTACTAGGAAAGAAAAGTAGTTTCAAAAAACAAATCTGGAAAAAAAACTCCTTAACGGTTATTTTAGGATAGGTTGAAATTGGTTGGGAATAGTCTCTTCGATATCTCGTTTACTCGAATTGGTCGAATTACCAGCCATCATGTATATGTGTATATCTATGAAGACCTCCGTAACCGATAGGCTAACTTGGCATCGCCATATCTAAGGTCCTGGTTTCGAAGTAGAAAACGTTTCTATATTGTCTAAGGTCTGTGCGTTGTGGTACCGTTGCATCGTTGATTCTGATTTCTTTAACACAAATGCTTTAGCTACTTACCTCAGATCAGGGCCATAACCATGAGCTCTTAAAACAATCTCGAAGTTGTCAAATCTGCCAATTTTGGTACGTCATTTCATACAAAATTTGACAGAAATGATAATGTTTGACAGATTTGTGATTGTTTTAACAGTTCATGGTTAGGGCCCTGAACAATATATGATCAGAACAATAGATAAATGTAATGCTGACCAATATTTATTTTATAAATGTAAATAAGACTGGTTATTCGATCTCATCCCCTTAATGGAAATAGGTCAAACATCCAGTAACCCTTTTGCTCGTTTAAATAATATTTACCTGGACAATCTCTCGGTGAGATACACTTGTTAGCTGACAGCAAGAATCCCTGATTGCAGACGCAGCCGTCCGGCGCGCACGCATCAACGCACGCCACATTCTGGTTCGGTTTCTCACAGCTCGGCTGGCACATCGACGGGCATTCCTTGTATGTTGCATTCCTGTCTCCGTAACAACCTGGGGCTTGAAAGTACAAACTGTTGTTTAATTATCATCCAGCGCCCCCTAAACTAATTAAAGCATTTTTTTTGGTAGTGGCTGCAAGTAGTAATTATTCTGTTATTTGGTGTTTCGTATAATTCATGTAGGTATGATAAAAGAGAGAGAGATTAAGACTTAAATTTTATTTAACGTTCATTTGTATGATGTATCAAAGCTCACTTCTTATAAATGTAAGTAACAACTAAGACAATTGAGATATTTTATTCCAAAAAGTTCTTTTGGTAAACTCATTAGTAATACTGCACCTACCAGGACAATCTTGTAGTAAAACACATTTGCCTTCACTAGAGAGTACGTAGCCAGGATTGCACACGCATCCATCTGGAGCACACATTGCAACACACGCAACAGGAAGGTCCGGCTTTTCGCACGTTGGCTGACACATGGACGGGCACTCTTGATACGTTGCATTCCTGTCTCCTTTACAGTTTGGCGGCTCTGGATATAAAAACACCATGCAGATTTGTTATTTCTTATAAATTCTCAAGTGAAATAAAACAAAATTTATTTTCACACCAAATTCAAGTTCAAATTTTATCTTGTCAGGGGTAGAAGTTCAAAAAGTTCTTTTAACTTTACTAGTTGCTATTTATCGTAAATGTTTGCAAAATGTTAAGTTTCTGCCTATAGCGCTTGTCGTTTTATCAGTCTGCTAGTCAGTATATTCGTTAGTTTGTTTTATTAGAGTTAGGTACAACTCCAAGGTAGAACTAAAATTATTGAGATATTGTATTCAAAAAAAGATCTCTTGATTAACCTTTAAATACGACACTGTTTTTTCACCTACCTGGACAATCTTGTGGTAAAACACATTTGCCTTCACTAGAAAGTACGTAGCCAGAATTGCACACGCATCCATCTGGAGCGCACATGGCAATGCACACCTCGGGAAGCTCTGGATTTTTGCACGTCGGCTGACACATCGACGGACACTCTTGATAAGTTGCATTTCTGTCTCCTTGGCAGCTTGGAGGCTCTGATATGAACATAAAAAATTGGCACGGCTAATTAAGAAGCTGAGTACGCACTAAGCTGCAATGAGTTATTTCTTTTAAAATTTTACATGATATACAACATAAAACACTATGCAACTGACCGAACTTCATTATTTTGCCTAGTGATAACCGTAACAAACGTTTTCTATCAGTCAAACAATACCTACACTTGTTTGTTCGTTTTTAATAGTATTAGTCGTGTATTTAGAATACTGTTTTGCTACTTAAATACTCGGACAGTCTTGTAGTAAAACACATTTTCCTTCGCTAGATAGCACGTAGCCAGGATTGCACACGCATCCATCTGGAGCACACATCATGACGCAAGCCGTCGGCTCCGGCTCTTCGCACGTCGGTTGACACGGACACACTTGATACGTTGCATTTTTATCTCCCTCACAGCTAATTAAGAAGCCGAGTACGCACAAAGCTGCAATAAGTTATTTCTTGTAAAATTTTCATGAAATACAACATAAAACACTAAATATAAACATCCGAAAAATGGGCACAGCTACAGTACACGGCAGCGACGTTGAGCGCTGGGGCAAAAAGTGGGGATCACTTTGCGCATCCTAAGAGACTATCATCGTATCAGAGACGCGTGTGCGCGGAGCCAACAACCAAACACGGCCGGCGGTGCAGATACCGCGCGCGACTAGCCAATGCCAATCGTAATGATCTTCTGCGCACCTTTCGACCAGGGTTCAACTTCCGTGCCGCTAGTTGTATTAAAAGTCAACAAGCAGGCAGTTCTTAAAAATACAAGGTGTACAAGAGAATAGGACACTCCTTAAAACCACGTGATCAGCTAGTCATATACAATCACTTTTTCTATGGGTTCAAACCATCGCATACCTCGATGATAATGTATGGATCATCTGAAAATAAAATCACGATTTCGATGTTGCTCCCATAGAAAAAGTTGTTGATCACGCGGTTTTAAGGAAGGTCCTATTCTTACATACTGTATAAGATCTGGGGATTACTCTTTGATTTTCAAACATAGTCTGTTAGTCAATCGGTAAGTTCGTTTTTTCTTTCATAAATCAATTGAGATATTTTATATCAGAAAATTGTTTTGGTGGAATATTAAGGGATATCATTTTTGCACTTACTTGGACAATCTTGCGGTAAAACACATTTCCCTTCGTTAGAGAGTACATAGCCAGAGTTGCACACGCATCCATCTGGAGCGCACATCGCAATGCACGCCTCAGGAAGCTCCGGGTTTTCGCACGTCGGCTGACACATAGATGGACACTCTTGATACGTTGCATTTCTATCTCCTAGACAGCTTGGAGGCTCTGAATATGAACATCGAATAATGGTAATTGTTGAAAGAAATAAACTGTGCATAGACACATTTCCCTATCTGGCCACCAGAGGCGCCACCTCCGCGCTCTTCCTTCCTCCATGTTGTCTCGCACGCCGCGCTATACACTGATCTGTATTAATTATTATCTTGTATAATAAAACCGAGTCGTCTGTTTTTCTAAGTACCTAGTTATTATTTCTACAGTCATTAAGAAGCCGACTACGCACTTAACTGAAATATCGCTATTTCTAAACTCGTCGGAATAAAATATAATATTCCCATTAAACAAGCATACAAATTTTATCTTGCCAGTAATACTATAATAAAATGCATGTTGTTTGAATTTCATGTTTTTCCCTCTAGCAGTTAAAGCTGTATTTGTCAGTCAGCTGGTCAGGGTGTTCGTTTGTTCTTTATTTTAATAGTGAGATACAACTAAAACAATTGAGATATTTTATGCCAAGAAGGATAACCTTATAGGATACGGTTTTTGCGCTCACCTGGACAGTCTTGTGGTAAAACGCATCTGCCCTCGCTAGAGAGCACGTAGCCAGGGTTGCACACGCATCCATCTGGGGCACACATCAAGACGCACGCTGCAGGAAGCTCCGGCTGTTCACACGTTGGCTGACATACGGATGGACAGACTTGATACGTTGCATTTCTATCTCCATGGCAGCTAGGAGGCTCTGAAAATATAGTTGAGATAGTCTTCTTGTATTTTCTCGTGCCGACGGTATTCTTAGTGCATAAAACATACACAACGGTACCTACTTCTCCTATTTTTCTTTTTCGGGTGCTGTGTTATAGATAGAACCGGTCAAAAGCGCGTCTTCATTTATAATACTTTTTTTTTTTGACGTGATAACAACTTATAAATCCATGACCGGCTGCACGCACGAAAAAATGTCACGTTTTTTTTTTAATTGACATTGATTTCCATTAAGGAATTTATGTGTTATTTCGTACTGTTATAGTACAGCTTGAGGTTTAAACTTGAGTAGATTTGAGATAATGTACTCGTACAAGATAATAAATCATTTCACTCTACATTTAAGTTCCAATAAACATTTAAAAACTAACTGTATAAGCCATAGAAGTGGATTTTAAATAGGAGAAACCATTAAAAGTGTTTAATTGTGCGGTAAGCTTCAGTATCTATTTTTAAGGTATTTTTACATAACTAGTTATTTTTAGGTGAAATAAAATAAAAACTGTGCGAATAATTAATTTTCTTTTTATATGTAGGTATCTTACCTGTATAATCCTGCTGCAGAATTTATTTTTAGCCATATAATGCACATACACTAACTAGTAGGGTGGTGTAAGATTGCGCGGGCGGTAAGATTGCGCACAGGTCTTAACAGGACAACTACGTTAAGTTTGTAGCTAACTTCACTTGTGTTTTGATTGCCGACAGACCGTTACTGTGCTCCCGAAAAATATTTAGATTTCCTTAAAAAACGCAGCAATTACGTAAGTTTAAATTTTTTAAACACTTATGATCTTATTTTTTAACAAAATGAGAGTGGTACTGGTGTTAAACTTGTTACAATTTTAGTATTTCTCTAATATTTTTGTATACCAATACTCTTCATTTATCCGGAAAGTACGAAATAATTCAAAAGAAAACTAAGGGATGGCAGTAGCATCTCAATGTTTGTGCTGGTGTCGAAATGTGTAAGTTTGCGCACCATAAAAATATGAGGTCATTAGTAGCTCACCTTATAAAAATGGCCTAGAAAAGAAAAATGAAGACAGGAAACAACCTAAACAGACACCTAAACAAAAGAAGGTTAAGAAAATAACAAAAAACCAAAATATTATACTATAGGCAAAGTGCAGGTATGTGGAGGATGTAAAAAATATATGAAGAACCAATAAAAGAAGATTAGATTGAATATAGCTCTTGTCGGGAGTGGTGGCATGAGGAATGCTCGGATGACATCAGCTCTGGGGCTTTTATTTGCGATTTGTGCAAATAATATGCAATTTCTGCAATTTCGCAATCTTACCGATCTCAACGCGCAATCTTACACACCAGGATGTATAAGATTGCGCAATTCCCAATTGTTGATTTTTATTTAAATATAAATAATGTTTGTGTATTTTGTTTAAAATAATTATGTTTATTTGTTACCAAATAACCAGTGATTATAAATAAACATTTTCGTGATTATAGCTTACATACTTTTTATTTTATGAGCCTCTAATTTCAAACTGCGCGAACTTACACCACCCTACCCTATATGGGAAAATGTAAGTTACAGTATGCCAGTTAGAATTCAATTTTTCTTTAAAATCCATTCTGACACGAAGGTTTTTTAATTGTCATTTGATTCATTTTCTATCGAATTTAGCAAAATTTATGACAGATCTGGGCCATAACCATGAACTCTTAAAACAATGATTTATTTCGATATGTAAACATCTCAGGGCCTTAGGGCCCATGTTCATGTCAGGTTCATGGTTAGCCATGAACTGTTAAAACAATTACAAATCTGTCAAACATTATCATTTCTGTCAAATTTTGTATGAAATGACGTACCAAAATTGACAGATTTGACAACTTTGAGATTGTTTTAAGAGTTCATGGTTAGGGCCCTGGGCAGTCCCGTGCAATGCAATTGTCGTTATATATCACATAACCTTGTTTGCACACACATCCGTCTGGTAGTCTTTATTATTCTGTGCTCGTGCGCACTTTCTAGTACATCCAAAAATTATGGCAGTTCGCATGTCAGCTGCCACATAGACGGGCATTCGTGATATGTGGCATTTCTAGCGCAGTCTTTTTCTATGTTCCAAATTAATATAATATGGGTAAAGGTAATTTTTAAATAAAGTTGCAAATGGTTGGGAATACGTAGAAATGCTCTGAATTGTGCTTGCAATAAATGTCTTTGAGAATTCACCTGAACATTCATCTATTACAAATGTGTCCATTTGCCTAAAGCAGATAATAAGAATCCCGAATTGCACACACACCCGGATGGTCCGCAAATTTCGAAACACGGTACAACTTCATCCGGATTGTCTAAAGTTGGTTGGCACATTGATGGGCATTCTTGATACTCCGCATTTTAAGGTTTCTGTAATTGCACAGCTTTTAGAAACTGATCTTGGTTCAATATCAATCGGTATTTTAACAACATTGAATAAAAAAGAATAAATTCACATTCGATTAAATCTATCACTGACGATATTGTTTACTCAGGTTTTCAAAAACATCATAGTTGTTTTTGTTTTAGTACTTGTAGGTATTAAGCCACATTACCTCGTGCAAATAAAAATAATGGCCATGTTTGTGCATGGCAGTGTCAATGCACTCGTATTATTTAAATACTGATAGCATGAATTACTAATCCCACGTAGTTAAGTTTTGCAATTAAACTTTTTTTAGTAAATATCCAGGTTAACACACACACCCTGCAGGTCCACACATTATATTACACGGAACGTTTTTATCAGGTTCTTCACAAGTTGGCTTACAATTTAAAGGAAATTCTTCATAGATTGCATTCCTGTCAAAGCAAGTTGGAGTTGAAGAGCCTGTAATAATCCTTTCTGAGCAGTCTTGTTTTTCTTTTTCCAGTGCAAATTTTGAAAGCGTGTTTTTCTGATAGAATTATAAAACATAACATTTTATTTGTTTGTTTTTACAAGCAGTGCATATGAACGTTATACCGGATATTTTTTTTATTTGTGAAATATATAATGTGATAGCTGTACATTAATATTGATAGACCAGGGCCATAACCATGAACTCTTAAAACAATCTCAAAGTTGTCAAATCTGTCAATTTTGGTACGTCATTTCATACAAAGTTTGACAGAAATGATAATGTTTGACAGATTTAAGATTGTTTTAAGAGTTCGTGGTCACCGCCCAGGGCCATAACCATGAACTCTTAAAACAATCTAAAAGTTGTCAAATATTATCATTTCTGTCAAATTTTGTATGAAATGACGTACCAAAATTGACAGATTTGACAACTTTGAGATTGTTTTAAGAGTTCATGGTTATGGCCCTGATGAGGTAAAGGTGGCAAAGTTGACTGTTCGAAATCCCAAATTCTATCTGTGAATTTGGAAGCACTGAACTCAATCTTACTTTGCCCAGGTTAGATTGACAGACCCTGTGGCAGAATGCATCTTACGAAGAACATAGCTGACTTTACACACACATCCATCGGGCGCACACAAACAAACACACGGTACATTCTCATCCGGCTGTTCAATTTGATTGGCATATTGATGCGCATATTTGAGACGTAGCACTTCTATCTGTATCGCAAGTTGTTTTTTGTGCAAACAAAGTTCTAAAATAATTTAGTTATATTAACTATCATCATCATCATTTCAATAGACCATCCCCAATGATATCCGAATTACCCGGTTGGAAGTGGCCTGCATCCAGCGGTTCCGTGCAACATTTATCATGCCATCTGCCCACCTTGTGGGTGGACTTTCTGCGTACTGGCAATATTTTCTAGAGCTATCATACAATTTCGTACAATAATTTTACTTACTTGGACAATGGTGCGGCAGTACTCATTTCCCATTAGATAACAAATATCTTGGCTTACAGTCGCACCCTGCAGGTGCACACATTTTAAAACACGGTAAATCTTCGTCTAGAACTTCGCAAGTTGGCCGGCACATACATGGGTAATCTTGGTACATCTTGGCAAGTTAGGTTTTCTAGAAAACCACCACGTGTTGGGACTAAGACATTTATTTATAGCGATCATTATTGCCGTGCCGTGTGGGGACGGCCGTAAAGAAAACTCTTCCCCCCGCCAACAGGAGGCGTGTCGTAAGAGGCGACTAAATCCTGTAGCACGAAATGGGGAGCAGCGTCTGCGTGCGAAATAATAAATAAACTGCGCTCGCCAACCCGCCTGCCAAGCGTGGCGAGTATGGCAAAAACCCCCCGATGACAGAAGTCACTGGGGGAGGCCTATGTTCAGCATTGGACGTCCTGTGGCTGAAATGATGATGATGATGATGATGATCATTATTAAAGCGCAGTGTTTTGTGTGAAAATATATTATAAGTAGGTAGGTATTCTACCTGGTGCCTTAGTGCTTGGTAATTAGTGTCTGGTTGTTTAGAATCTGAAGAGTGAACGACGTGTTACTTGGCTTGGAGAGGTTAATGTGTATTTTGCAGAGTTCTGACTTTAAGGCGGTATTCGTTTTTCTTTGTCACCTTCTGACGCTCATTCAGCAATAGTGTCAGTTTATCAAAACACCCATGTATCTGGCCGATTGCACATGGGTGTACAAGATTTTGTTGGAAAATGATTTTTTTATTAAATGATAATACATAGCCTCGTTTGCACACACATCCTTCAGGCCCACACATTTTAAAGCAAGAAACGTTTTCTGGCTCTTCACATGTCAATGGACACAATGATGGGCAGTTGAGGTATGTTGAATTTCTGTCAGGGCACTGGATAGTTGCTTCTCTTTATTTGATCAGTGGTTGCTTCTTCTACTAGAAAGTTTACTGTACGAAAACATTTGTAAACTTGTCACTTTCTGAATGTACCGAAATTAAAAAAAGTTGTAGTAAGATGAAAATAAAAATCTCCGTTACAAACAAAAAAACGGCAGAGATAAATATTTAAATACCGACTTGCACACACATCTAAAAACACATCTAATCTAATAGGTTGGGGAAAAAGTTTCTTCGCATTTTTTAAGAAAATTCAAAACATTTTTTAATATAGTTTCTTTTTTTCTATTTAACTAGTAGGTACCATTTTGTTCGATAACTTTTTGCCGTCTTGTAGGTAGGGAAATGATCCCATTGCTATAGAAATTTTTGGGCTTCTGAACAAAATACTGCGACAAGTGGTTTTGGCAGTTTTCTCGTGATGTTAACCTGACACTGCCTAGAGAATTCTGAAGAGAGCGAAACAGGTGGAAATCTGAAGGTGCAAGGTCAGGACTATACGGCGGATGCATTAACACCTCCCAGCCAAACTCTCTTAATTTTTCTGAGTGGCTAAAGATGTGTGAGGTCTAGCCTTATCATGATGAAAAACCACACCCCTTCTGTTGATTAATTCCGGCCGCTTTAGTCTCAACTTCTTGCTTTAACCTCATCAGTTGTGCGCAGTAGAGTTCAGAATCGATGGTCCTGCCTGGTGGTAACAGCTCATAATGAATAATGCCCATCCAATCCCACCACACACACAGCATCACCGTGTTGCGTAACCCGGATTTCGCCATATTCTGTGAAGCCTGACTGGCCTTTGACCACGACCTTTTTCGCACTTTCTTGTCGTACGTGATCCACTTTTCATCACCAGTTATCAGCTTCTCCAAAAATGGTTCGGTTTCATACGTTGTAATAAAGAATCACAAATGAGTACACGGTTCATTAGGTTTCTTTCAGTGAGATCGTGGGGTAACCAAATATCGAGCTTTTTTGTGTACCCAGTTTTTTTCAAATGCGCCAAAACTGTTTTGTGGTCAAATTCAAAAATGGCATCAATTTTATCCGTAATAGGGCGAACAAAGCGACGTGCTTCTTCGACATCAAAATTTCCGGATTGAAAACGCTTAAACCAAATTTGTGTTACTTTCACAGACACTGCACTAGGTTCATAAACATAGCAAATTTTTTTCGCGGCTTGCGTTGCATTTTTACCTTTTTTGTAGTAAAATTTTAAATTTTATCGAATTTCTTCATTAGATTCACTCATTTTGACAGTACGAAAAACAAATGAAAAACACACATTTTCCTAATTTAAATTTGGAATTAACTTCTTTAAAATTTAAACTTTTAATGATACCAAAACCAGCCAGATACAAATGGTACAGCCAAAGAGATTTTATAACAAGTTCAACCGTACTATAATGCGAAAAGACTTTTTCCCCAACCTAATATTTTTGGGCATATTTTGTAACAAGATGTTTTAACGATATTTAAATTATTTATAACGTATAGTAAACAAAAATGAAACAAAAAATAATAGTTGAGTAACAAATTTTTGGTACCATTTCAATATTCTGCTAAAATTATAGCGGAAAGGTCGGTACCGAAGCTTTTTAGTTTTATTTATTATTTTTAATCTCCCAGAACCTAGGTACGTCATTAGGAATAGACAAAGACCATGTTTGCCCTTTCTCCTCCATTTTTTACATACCTGGACAATCCTGTGGTAGGATGCATTTGCCACCAGAGAGCACGTATTCTGGCTTGCACTGGCACCCAGGAGGTCCGCATACAGCTGGACAAAGCATGTTGGAAGGCTCACATGTGGCCGGGCATCGTGAGGTGCATTCCGAGTATGTTGCATTTATGTCTCCGTTGCAACCTAAAACAATATTATAACAAAATGGAAATTAAAATCTGTAGGCCTTTGGAGTCGTACAGTATACATGATAGTGATTTAACGTGCGACATACCTACTCTTAATTCTATATATTAATCTCATGAATATAAATAACAAATAGGTAGAAAGAAATCCGTTTTTGGAAACAGATAAAGTCCAAGTCAAAGTGTACTCAAATAAAATTTATAAAACAGTTTTTTTTTTCTCGATTAAACTTTTTCCTCAAATTTTCGTATCTAGTTTTCTTCTTTTCAGGGAGGGACGTGTCATACAAGAATCTTTACTAAGGGAACAACATAAAAATCTCAAAAAAATGTTTTATTTTCCCATGCAACCAGTAATGTATCAGCAGCTAGTCAGCAATGTAGTTTTTTTTGTAATTCCGAGATAGTCCCAACTTTATAAATTCAAAGTATCTACAGAAAAACTTATTAAATATCCGATAACAGTTTGTACCATTTCAATATTCTGCCATGTAAAATTATAGCGAAAACGTCGGTACCGAAACGAGTCAGTTTAAATTTTTTTTTATCTCCCAGAACCTACGTCGTTAGGAGTAGACAAAGACCATGTTTACCCTTTCTCCTCCATTTTTTACATACCTGGACAATCCTGTGGAAGGATGCATTTGCCACAAGACAGCACGTAGTCTGGCTTGCACTGGCACCCAGGAGGTCCGCATACAGCAGGACAAACCATAGTCAAAGGCTCACATGTAGGCGGGCATCCTGAGGTGCAGTCCGTGTGTGTTGCGTTTCTGTCTCCGTTGCAACCTAAGACGTTATTATAACATTATAAAAATCGATTTCTGGTAAGCCTTTAGAGTTTAAACAATATACGAATTTAAAGTAGAATGTGAGAGATTCGTCTATTTTCTTTTTAAAGTTTTTCCTTTTTTACAAAAGTTAGAAGAAGAAAAAGTTTGTCGATAATGAAGTCCATGTTCAAGTGTACTTACAACTTCTACAAATCAAATTAATTTTTTGAAACAGTTTTTTTTTTCGAGAACACTATTTCCTTATTTAATGTTAGCAATTAGTTGACGTAATTTTAGGGAGTTATTCTACTGCTCCTGTACAAGAATGTTTACAAAGCAAAAATCATCCAAATTTAAAAACGTGATCCATTTTCCCATGAAACCAGTAATGTAACAGCACCTAGACGGCTGTTTATTTTGCTATTACAATGTTAGTTCTAACTTTATTCATTCAAAGTATCACAGAAAAACTTATCGAATATTCCATAACATGCAAACCTTTAGATTTAGTTTTGGTCGATTTTGATGATGATGATGATGATGACGACGATGATGAAAAGCTAGAACTTGAAGATCTGTCAAATCTTGAATAGCTGCTTGCTGAAGCTGACGCTGATGAGTCTATGGTACCAGTACTTGGTACAGCACCTGCAAATATCAAAAATATGAAAATAAAATTGATACGAGTACCTTTAGAGTATTTCAGAAAACACACCAATAATCATAGTTAAAGTTAGAAATTAAAATCCATTTGAAAGTGATGCCACACGAAGTGGCGAAAGGCATCCAGATTTTTATGTCGGCGTTGGCTATTAATATTAACATAATTCTATGTTGCATGATGGGCGCAGGCGGTGTGGTTGGGGTAAATAAACAAAAAATATAATAAAATAATTAAATTTTCCTAATTGAAATTTGTCCTCTATGCACTGCTAAACTATGATTCCAATTGGAATAAACCTTTGATAAGTTACGCGAACACTGTTTAAGGTTTCTGGTAGGAATTGATGATCACATGAGACATCGCGGAGAGCAGCTAGTTCCATATTATACTTAGTCGTGGCAGTCCAAAAAGGTTAAATAAATAAACAATGATTCACTGCTTCCCCCTTGATTTCTCACCTGTAGTACAGCAGTCTTCTTGCAAAATGCACCAACCATTTCTACTCTCTAGTATGTAGCCGGGCTTGCAAACACATCCACGCGGTAGGCAGGCGGCAGGACAGATATCCCCAGGAATCGGCTGGTCGCATGTGGGCTGGCACCACGAAGGACACTCTTGGAGCGTTGCATTCCTGTCCCCATCAGGGCACGGTTGCTCTTTGGGTTGAATTGGAGCTGAATTGTGGAAAGATTTTGCTTGATTAGAGGACCTAGGCGCTTACAATGAGTCTCTATAGCAGTTTTACTTTATCTGTTTTAATGGAATTCTGAATGAATGAATGAAGAAACCGATTGTCTTTTCTTTTTTTAGGGTTCCGGAGTCCTGTCTAGGAACCCTTATAGTTTTGTCATGTCCGTCTGTCTGTCTGTCTGTCTGTCCGTTCGAGGTTTTGCTTGGAGATTGTTGACCCTAGGGTCTCCACAAAATTACATATCTCTAGAGATACAGACAGCATTAGATGTGGAGATATGTAATATGTATATCAATCACGCTGACAAACTGGTAGAATATATTTAGAATAAAATTTTTTTTGGTCAATTCCCATACAATTGTAACGTGGGGAGGTTTTTTTCATCGTCTATCCCATCGTGTGGGGATCGTTAAATAGGTTCTTTAAAATGACTTAGGGGTTGCTAAGACTATTTTGCGATGAATCCGTTTGCGAAATATTAAACTTTAAAGTGGTATTTTTTACATAGGACGTAGGGTCAAAATTGTATAGGACCAACATTTAATTAAAAAAAACTGAAGTCGGTTTGAGGTCTTGGACCTTGGAGGTCTTGGAGGTCTTGGACCGTGGTTTAGTATTTCTAAGTTGCGCCCTTAGAACAAATTTCTGTATTTGAAATACTCCCCAACAAAATGGTTTGCGTTATTTTAACCCGACTACGGCGAAGCCTAAGGAAGGGTAATGATTTTTTAAGTCTAATGATTTTTGTAGTCTATGTATACAGGGTTATTTAAAAAAAACAACACCCTCGCACGACTATCCAGTCGTTAACGTCGCAGATGGTTAACATTATAAACAACAACATTTGTTGAACAAATGTTATTGTGTATGATGTTAGGTATCTAGTCGTGCGAGGTTGTTGATTTTTTTCAAATAACCCTGTATATGATTGTATGTTCCACCGTAGCGCCTTAACTACTGAACCGATTTAAATTAATGAGATGTCAATCGATTTGTTATAATGGCCCGGGTGACATAGGTTATATATTTTATCAGAATATTATTTGACGGAATTTAAACCTCGGATCCCAACCTCGAAAAAAATTAAACTGAGATAATCATCACGTATTTGGAATAAAAAAAGGCCTTGGCGGGCACACTACAAATATGTTTAGTAAATATAGGTACAGTAGGTGCCACCACAGCTTTATATTGATATTTTTGTAAGTACCTATACATTTCTGGATTTCTATCTGAATTATTTTCTTGTTTCATTCTTTTGACCCGTTTTTAACGTAGTGGATTAAAGTTATTAAACCTTATTATTATTACACATTATGTAAATAATTTCTGATCATTTTTTTAAATTTAATTTTTAAATCTGAATACTCACGACATTGATCTTCAGTAACGCAAGGTCCAGTGGCATCATCATTCAACCTCATAAGGTCACCCACGCAGACACATTTCGAGAAAGGCTGGCAAGCACCAGCCAGATGGATGTAGGCACGGTTGGCACACGTCTTCTCGCAGGCATTGGTGTCTTGCAAGTAATGCTCGTTTGTGTTACATGAGGGTGCAGGGGGTGCTATAAATGATTCGCAGTGAGTAAAATGAAAGGACCAAATGAGTTGAGTAAGAGTAACTGATAGAGACACTGACCTGTTTAAAAACCTAGACTGAGTTTGTTATACATATGACAGTAAATTTTGTGTTCCCTTTTAAAACAGCACAAACAAGTGAGAGTTCCTACATTTCATTTTGAATAATTAGGCATTCGCCTATCTTGCGGCCATTCTATTTTAGGTAAAATCTAATGGCCTTACTACAAAAAGATAGACTAGGCTTAAACACTTGCCTAAAGATTGGGCAACCAATTATAAATGTTTGTTAATGTCTCGAATGTCAACATTTCAAATTGGTTGACTAATCTTTATACAAGTGTTAAACCCTAGTCTATCTTTTGTTGTAGTGCGGCCATAAACAACTAAACTGTGTCTTAATAGCACCTAAATTGAGATAATCAAAGAGGCACGAATTAAATTTTATAGAAAAGCTCGTTTTCCACATAGAGCCCCACGGGAATCGAACCAGGGACCTCAGATATGGCGACGCCAAGTCCGGGTTGCTTTGCTTTCTTGCTCTCGGCTTCGAAAGTATGTATAAGGTAGGCCTACTTCATAATGAAATAATTAAAGTCTGAATAGCAACTAGTCCACTAAACGGCTATCCGTTTCATAATGTTTATAAATCGCTAATTTCAATACACAACGACAGTGTTAATGCCCGTACAATGTAGTATACCACCTTCCTATTTCAGCGTCAAAGAAAATCCTTATTAAATGCAACTTGTTTTTTACCCGACTACGGCGAAGCCAAAAGGAAGGGTAATGATTTTGGCAGTCTATGTAAGTATGTATGTATGTTTGTATGTTTCACCGTAGCGCCTAAACTACTGAACCGATTTTGATGAACGAGGTGTCAATAAATTCGTAATAATGGCCCGGGTAAAAAAAGCTGTATTAATTTTATCAAAATTGTCTCAGACGGAATTAAAACGTCAGATTTTAACCTAAAAAAACTTAAATTGTGATAATCATCACGTGTTTGGTATCAAAAGAAAGGTCTTGGCTAGCACATTACAAATATGTATATGTATATCATATTGTTTCAGTCATAATCTATACATTTCAATGCTTTGTCCTGAATGACTGCCTGACGGATCAACGCACAGCCTAAGCCGCTGATCGTAGAGACCTGAAACTTGGAGTGTGTATTTTTTGTATGACGTAGGCTTCCGATAAGAAAGGATTATTAGAAATTCAACCCCAAAGTGGGTGAAACCGGGGGGCAAAGTTTGTATGGGGCAGCGTGATTCCATGGTCCAATCTACTTCAAATTTTGCATAAACATTCTTTAACAGAATTGATGGAAGACATGTTTTGTATTTTATTGAAATGCATCCCCTAGCAGGGTTAAAAGGGGTAGAAAATTATTTTGGGGGTGATTTGCTTCAAAGTTGATATCAACACTCCTTAGTGCTATAAATGAAGAATAAAAAAGAATTTATTTTAAAGACGGCTGTCATGTCAGTGTCATGTAGTATCAAACATTTATGTGAAAAAACATTGAGGTATATTGTACTAGTTAGTGGAAAAAAATATGTTTTTATTCTTTATTTATAAACTAAAGTCGTGTTTGTTACAACACTTATAACTGAGGATAATGTACTTGGACGTAATTATCATTTGGGGCTAGCCAAGTAAAATAGGGCGGACTGCAGCATCGCTCTGTTAATTCTGACCATGAACATGACAGAAGAGACGATACTAAAAACGAATGAGATTTGAGATAGCGCAAACCAAGATACCTACTGTACCTTCAGACAATGATGGTTTGATAATGATGTGATGACGTCAGTCTACTGATGGATATAGGCCTCCCAATGCACGACAGTGATCCCAATCTTTGGCTATTCCTTTTCATCCATTTCCAGGTTTAGGTAGAACATCGCATTACGGCAGCAGATATTAGGGTTTAAGTTAGGCCAGAAATTGTAATGAGAATAAAGATGTATTAATTATAATTTTAGGTATTGAGTAAGGACCTAGGTATAATGTTTTTTTGTTTAGTGTATGAACATTATTAAACATAAATTTCTTTTCTCTTTTTTTGTCTTAGCTCTTTACTTAACTTATTTTACTATTGTTATTTACAAAACCCCCCTTGACTGGAAATAGCCCTAATTATAATGATGGCGTAGCGCGCGATCCGCTTGCGAGCTGCACGCGCGCAGCACGCGTTCCGTTACTGCAATAGTTTGGTGCGCCTCCTTAGCGCAACTCATGCAAGGCTTTTACAGAGTACGCGATCTGCGCGCGTGCATTTCTAGTTCACTTAGCAGGTAGCTCACAGGTCGCGCGCAGCGCACAAGCATAAAATCCAGGCGTGCGAGCTGCGCGTTCGCGGCGCATTCGCCAGACTTGGACGCAGCCTAGGTTTAGGTGGGTCTACGCTAATGAGCCGAGCACGGTCCGACCCAAAATTCGTGTAGTGTGGACCGACTTCGAGCCTCGAACGAGCGCGCTTCGAACATTTAACTCGTGTTCGACTGTGCTCCGCCTATTGCCGGTTTTTTGACGAACACAAAGGGATTTGCCGCGAGCACACTGCGGAAAACTACGTTCGAAGAAAGTGATCGTTGTACGTCCACACTTGAAGCCGCGAAAGACGAAGCCGAAACGGCTCGGCTTGTGATTCGCTTGTGCTTGGTTCGTTATCGTAGACCCTCCTTTTTACGTCCAGATCTGGCGAACGCGCCGCGAATGCGCAGGTCGCGCGCAACGCGCGATCCGCTCGCGAGCTGCACGCGCGCAGCAGGCCGCGCGCGCGCTGCCTGTGAGCTACCTGGAAAGTAAACTAGATGCACGCGCGCAGATGTACATGCCTTGAATGAGTTGCGCTAAGTATGGAGGCGCACCAAACGATTGCAGTTAAGCTTCAACCAAACCAACGCGTTCAGCCTGCATATATGCATGCGCGTTGGCGACTTCTCGCGTACAAGGCCAGTGCACACCAAACGCGCGGCCTAGGTACGCGTTCAGTCCAGTCTACTTCTGCCTTTCGTTCTAAACATACTCCTAATGAATTTGGTGATAAAGGATGATAGCGAAACTAAAATCGAAGCTAAAATTATTCTATCAGCAGCAGTTATTGAAGATGAAAAAAATTAAAAAAGTATCATTTGAAATAAATATCTGAACGCTACCGGGCAGGATGAACGCGTTGGTTTGGTCAACGCTTAACGGATCGCGTGCTGCTAACCGTATCTTTTTTTCTTGGAATGCTACGATGTAGATACTACACGGCTAGTGTATTTGCTCGTTCGGGAAACGGAAAAATATCAAATAAAAAAGTAAGTTTAAAAAACTATAACCCGACTACGTAAGAAAGTGGTCTCAAAAGGACGAAACAAGTAAATAATCCAGATAGAAATCCAGAAATGCACTGGTACAAAAATGGTCAAGGTAGCCGTGGTCGTACCCACTGTATTACCTACTATGAATATGTGGGTGCCAGGAACACTTCCATTGAAAAGACATGGTACTGTGACGGTAGGTTACAGTGGGTGCGACCACGGCTCTACCGTGACCATTTTTGTACCAGTACATTTCTGGATTTCTATCTGAATTATTTACTTGTTTCGTCCTTTTGAGACCACTTTCTTACGTAGTCGGGTTATAGTTTTTTAAACTTATTTTTTTATTAACAAATATAATACTTGTTATTGGCTAACCAGACAAGTCAGAATTTTACCAGTTAGCAACCTAGGTAGATGCTCTTTTATTATTCATGATAATGTGACGTCTGTTATAATAACTGTGTAAGTAGATAAAACAAAGTAAACTCAATATTTGCAATGGCTACATCTGGCGGTGTAGTTTATTATTATTATTATGGGTAAGAAAACGTAATTCGTGGATAAGAAACGTGTCCAATATAAAAAACAGTAATGTTTAACGTAAGAGGACCAATGTTGAGAACGTACCTACTTCAAGGAATGATTGAATGAAAATGAAAGAAAAAAACGTAAAGGCCTAAGTACAAAACATATTATTTACAGACTACTAATATTAAGAAGGTAAAGAACATTATTTCAATATATTGTTTTAAACTTTCATTATGTTGTATGTCACTAACATTAGAATAGTTTGTTACGAGATTGCTACTTATTTACTCCGTGATCATGGTGCTTGCAACAGTGCCGAAATATCGGGAACTCAAAATAAGGTACATGGTAGCAATCTCGTAACAAACTATTCTAACATTATTTCAGTACCTGTACCAGATAGCCTATTTTATTCCTATGTGTTAAAAAAAAAACGTTTGGTGTCCAGTCAAATGATAACCATTCAGTCAAATATTGTTTTGATCGATTGTAATTATTTTATATAATAGATTTAAAGCTGTCGTTAAATAGACCTATAAGATTGGCAAACAGTTTTCATCAGTTGAAAATGGGGTTCACAAGATTCAAACGCCGTTGCGAGATTAGCTGCACCTTTAAAAGTAACATGTACAGAGTTGTGGAAAAGTCTGAAAAATCTCAGAAGAGATTTGCAACCGAGAAAGACCCTACAGTAATATTTGATCGTCCGAATATTTTTTCCTGTTATTTTTTAGCTCATGAATAGATTTTAAATAAAATAGTGAGCCCACTTTTTTTCTATATGCTTAGCGTTACATATTAAACTCGGGACTTCAACCTGAAACTCATCGCGCGCAGGCGCTTTAACCAACCGGACAAAATAACCTAAGTGTCCAATGTCCATAGATTACAATGCCTAGCGGTTGCGGGTTCGAATTCCGCAAGGGACAAATGTTAGTGTGATGAACACGAGCATTTGTACCTAAGTCATCGATGTTTATAAACATATTTAAGTATATATATCCGTTATCCTAGTCGCCATAATACAAGCTTTGTTTAGTTTGGGGCTAGATAATTGGTGTAATTATGGTAATCATTTATTTATTATTTATTTCATTCATAAAATAGGCGCTATAAACTCACATTTAACTGGTGGTCGCTTCGGGGATAAGCAAACGCAGGAACTAACTAATATGTACAAAATAAACGTTGATAGTATCACCGCCATGCTTGCCTCTGCGCACACTGAGTTTTTTTCGAACAACACGAGGCTTATAACATCGGTACTCTACATTCTACATAAAGAAACAAAAACAACAAGAACATAACGATAAAATAAAAATAATAAACGCCAATGATAGCCTTGAGACCGCAACTGTTCAAATTTTGAAGTTAATAAATTATTTCTGAGAATATTAATTATTAAGCTTCGTTGAGTTATTTCATTGATTTGTGAATTATGAAGCTACTTAAGTTTATTATGAATCTTGTTTTTTAAAAACTATGTACTTACCGATATACATTTACTGCATTTCTTATTTGTATCAAAATAAGTATCTAGATTAGTTCAATTGTAATGTAGGTATGTACGTTTTCTGTCGGTAAGACCGATATCCTCAAATTCAATTTTATCCTAGTTACAGCTATTAGGTAAGTATGCCTATGTTGGTGGCTTCAGAAATTAATATGAGAAACCGAATAATACGATCACAACACAACTTATAGATACGTTTGTCATAAAACTTTAATCAAGAGCTCTTAAAATGTTTATCTTTTATTTCAATTATGTAAAGAACTTTAACACGCACCCAAACATAAAATCATATCCACTATGGCGACTAGATCGAAACTACACACGTTATAATGAAATCGAAACATTATAATGACATCATCACACAGGGGCTTACCACACACTACCTACGTCGCGGGAATCCCTACGACTTTGGTTGTATTAGTTTGAAGTTTATATATCTGTCAAACGCCGCGGTTTCACTTAAAAAGATACTTCAGCTTATTATTATCATCTACCTTTGCTAAATAAATTGGCCGACTTTCAGCTTTGTATTCAAATACTTACATTATTAAAAGAAAAATGTAAGTGTAGTAGTAGGTTTAAGTGCTGTGGATATATTTATATAAGAGTAGTCCTAGAGAGAGCCGCATTATGTGACCCCTTTGGCGGTCCCCTTAGCAAACACTCTTCCACGGTGTTTCAGGGCAAATTTCGACTAAAAGCCGGATTCACATGTCACATCTTGACACAAGTACTTAGTAGATTAATACGGTACTTCCTTGTTATTATGAGGAAGAATACATTTAAATTAATACAAGAAATACAATTGCATCGAATTAAAAGTTGTATCGATAAAATTGAAAAAAGAAACTTCATCTGGCTGGATAGTTTCTTGTATCAATTTTAATACGCTTGTAAGAAATTAAGTTTCTCAATGAATATCTCTGCATTTTACCACAGGCTCGCATTTTGTTGTAACTCGTAAGTAGATGTTTTTAAAGCTGACATTGAACAGCGCCCTGCTACTAAAGTGGTCCTAATCGTAAGGTCTCATCATCTTGATCATAATTTCGGGTTCGAGCCCCCTTGGTGGAGGCCCCCGATTTTCAATTAAATTAAAACAGCCGAAATCGGGGTCCTCCACCATTGGGGCTTCATACACATTACATAGAGGCCTAACCCACGAACCCATAATTTCAGCCATAGGTCGTCCACTTTTAAAAAAAGGCCTTCCAATGACATCCAAATTGCCTGTTGGAAGCGGCCTGCATTTAGCGGCTTTCACAACCTTAACCAGTTCGTCTATCTACATCCATAATAAGTCTCATTGATTGAAATTTGCTATGATTTCTAGCCACTGCAATGGTGTTAACATCAGTAGGTATCTAGTGGCTTGACTTAACCACTAGTCGCGTTTAGTAGCAGCTACTTGTCGTCCAGTATGCGAGCGCTCTAAAATGCTTTTAGATTCAGCTGCAACACATTTTATTGAAGCGTCGCTTCTGTGCTCGCTCTGTTAATTATTTAGAGCGGTTTTAGGGTTGAATCTTGGAGCCCGTAACCTCATGTTGCAACATCTTCGGCCATAAAGAGCTTTAAGTATACCTTTTAGAAACGTCTGACCCACGGCCTTTCAAAAGGACCGAACAAGGTACGTCATAGTTAATTATTCAAGTGGTCTTGCTTTATTCTTGTTACCAACGTGCTGGCAGTGCTTAAATTCTGAGAATATTTTACGTATGTACTTAGTTAATTTAGAAACTGAACTCATATGTTGACGATTATTACTTTACTTGTTATGTAGGGTCCTAATGTAACAAGTTTATTTTTTATAAGTAAACAAATTTCTGATTGAGGAGATAAATCCACTTCTAAAATAGGTAATACTGTTACTTAGTGCCTAACATCGAAGTCCTTTAAAACACATAACAAAGAAACAGATCGACCGTTTAGTGTTGGAAAGTGTAACAAAACAGTGCGATTAAAATGTTTTCGCTCTCGATTTTGTTTATTTTAAATTTTAATTTGTATTTTAAAAGGTACCAAATTATCATTTTGTTTTACGTTTTTTTTTTTTTTTTTTATTTGAGATGGGCTTACTCTTGCTCTAGAGCATAGATGGGATCTACGATAGAGCGAGCTTGCCCAGAAGATGCCTATTCACTCTGGACTTAAAGAGAGTCAGGTTATATGCACTCGGAAATACAGACGCAGGCAGGGAATTCCAATCCTTAGCTGTGCGCATTATAAAAGATGATGAGAAGCGCTTAGTGCGGGTTATGGGTATATCAACTAAGAACGGATGGTAGCCGGCCGTGCGTCTGGATGTCCGATGGAAGAAAGGTGACGGTGGTATGAGTTCATGCAGCTCATGAGCACACTCTCCGAAGTACAATCTATAGAAGACCGATAGGCAAGCAACCTTGCGGCGGTGAGCCAGGCTGTGCAGCTTGGACGCCACCAGTTTTTTATCGCCTATTATTCTCTTGGCTCTGCGTTCTACCGAGTCAAGTGCAGCAAGTTGGTATTTCGCCGAGCCGTCCTAAAGGTGGCAGCAGTACTCCATGCAAGATCGGACTTGGGCTTTGTAAAGAGTTAAAAGCTGTCCAGGCGTGAAGTACCGCTTGACTTTATTCAGGACGCCCAACTTTCTAGCTGCAATTTGAGCCTTAGACTCGATGGTGGTGCCAAAGTTGAGGTCAGAGGACAACTCCATGCCAAGAAGTTGTAGAGTGCCGGTCACTGGAACAGATGTACCTCGGAAAGTAGGAGAAAGGGTGAAAGGACTCCTTTTTGTGGAAAAAAGACACGCCTGCGTTTTAGAGGCATTGAAGCTGACGAGATTGTCATCGCCCCACTGGGAGACGTTACTTAACGTCAGGCTCGTACGCTCAACCATGGCCTCTCTCAGTCTTTGGACCTCAACTTGGCTCCTGCACTAGACAGATACTTCTCCGCGACAGTACTGTCATCTGCGTACCCAACAATACCTGAAAATAGCAGGTCATTGATGTGCAGCAGGAAAAGAGTCGCAGAGAGCACAGACCCCTGAGGAACTCCGGCGTCAATGGCCTTGAGGTCAGAGGAGCAGCCGTCAATGACTTCTCGGATCGACCGTTCACTTAGGAAGTCAGCCACCCAGCTACAGAAGCCAGTGGGGATACCGTACGCTGGAAGCTTGCTCAGCAGACTCGCATGCCAAACCCTGTCGAAAGCCTTCGAAATATCCAGCGACACTGCGATTGCTTCGCCGTGGTTTTCGATGGCTTCGCCCCAGCAATGCGTTACATACACTAGAAGATCCTCAGTTGAACGTCCCCGGCGGAAGCCATATTGACGATCACTGAGAAGATCATTGTCTTCTAGGTATGAAAGCAGTTTGCAATTTAGAACTTTTTCCATAACCTTACAGAGTATGGAAGTGATGGCGATCGGTCTGTAGTTACTAGGGTCGGCACGGCTACCCTTCTTGGGTACTGGTTGCACATTGGCAAGCTTCCAAGATTTTGGTACGATTTCTGTCGTGAGAGAGAGGCGGTACAGTCGCGTCAGTACGGGAGACAACTCAGGCGCACAATACCTCAGCACTCTTGCTGGTATGCCATCAGGACCACAGGCCTTGTTCACGTCTAGACCAAGAAGGGATCTACCTACAAGAGGTCCTTTGTTGTGCACTGTGATCTCTGGCATCAAAGAATCACATTAAATATATAAATAAATATATAAACGTAAATATATAAATTATGTTTAATATCTTTGTTTGTGTTATCGTAATAATTAGCTAGCAGTGACAAGAAATACCGTTAACGTTAAGGACTTATCAATCATAAAAGATTTTATTTGTTACCTAATTCAAGTTTTTTTTTATAAATTGTTTCCACAATCACACCAATTATCTAGCCCCAAACTAAGCAAAGCTTGTGCTATGCGACTAGATAACGGATAAACATACTTAAATACTTTTATAAACATCCATGACTTAGGTGCAAATGCTCGTGCTCATCACACTAACATTTGCCCCTCGCGGGATTCGAACCCGCAACCGCCAGGCATTGTAGTCCGGAGCGCGAACCATTACACCAGACCGTCGTCACTTGCCTAAGATCAGATAAATAAGGTTTTGATTGGAAAGTTATATTAAAATAGTCGTTTGTTTTCGTTACCGATACTTTATCAACTGCGAAAGTATCTAATTATGTTTTTTAGTTTTTTGCCTAAACTATTGTAAAGAAATACTTAATTTGACCCTTCAGAGACAATCATGTGCATACATATCTACAGACAGCTCTGAAGTATGAAATCTAGGGGGAAGAGCGATAACAAAAATCTGGGACTTTAAAGCGAGAAGTACGGGTCAAAACAGTAGGTCTGTCGAATTACGGGTAGATGCTAATTATGCCTATGATAAGATAAAACTAGATAATGTTACATAGTTCTTGATTAGGTTTTATTTCATAGTCATCAGCCTTTAGAAGACGTCTGCTGGACTTCGCCATCGGAGTGGCTTAGGGTCTCTTCATTCCACTGGGCGGAACGAACAGTACAATTATATGTTAATGGTATGGTAACCTTATGGTGCGTTCTTTGACTTGTACTCACGACACCGTTAGACTATTAGTGACATGATAATATATGTAAGACTCCAGCCATTGAACGAAATGTATTTTATAATATTCAACAAAAATCTCTGCTTTTAAAACGTCACTACCTACTTGCCTACAAGCATTTTCTTTTAAAACTTTAGTTGTAAATAAATAATAAAAAATGGCCTTACTACAAAAAGATAGACTAGTGCTGAACACTTGTCTAAAGATAAGTCAACCAATTTGAAATGTTTCATAATAATATGTCTCGAATTTCTGATGTGTAAACATTTCAAATTGGTTGACTAATCTTTAGACAACTGTTCAACACTAGTCTATCTTTTTGTAGAAAGGATACTTTTTATTATCGTGGCCTACATGTCTCTCCGTCGAAGCAAACACGTTAATTATTTCCAACAATAGCCCCAGTGTGAGATTAAAACAGTTTTTCGTTTTGCTCAACTTGAGTTAGTACGTACGTTACGTAGAATTTCACATTTTCCGACGTTTCTGTAATTTTGCACGATGTAACACACACAGGGGACCTCTGCACAAAGAGATATTAAATTTAAAAATTCAGGGAGCGAGATTGCTGCGAGTTCCCGAAAATATTTGAGGAGAGCCTTTCAAAGGGGTTACGTTTTATGAGGTAGGCGTGTAAATACTTTTGTTTGTCAAAAGAGTCTGTTCGCGCATTCTGCGTCGATTGCTCCGTTCAACGATGATTGAAGTTTGAATGCAGGCTTTTGCGGTTTTAAACGTTTAAAGCAATTTTGTCAAAAGTAAACCTAGAAAATAACAGGTTATAAGTAATATTTTTAATTAAATGGCAACTGTGGCTTGGAAAACTTAGACGGCGCCTGACGACAAGTATGTGATGATATTACGCTAAGCTACTGGCAGTAGATGTAAAATAAAAAAAACTGGCGTGCATTGGAAGCCTATTTTCAGCATAACAGTGGTCTAACGATACTCTTATTAACAACAAATTACAACACTTGAAAAGCTGTAAACCTAAGAGGGACATATTACAGACTACCTACCCTTGGCAATCGATGCTCAACATAAATTAATGCATTTTCACACAAAATGACTTGTTAGCATTGCCAATGCAGCATCGACCAGGCAGACATTAAATGTGGAGATGCATTTTTGAATCGTGAGGATTTCAAAGCGCATAGGTACGAAATCCAAATAATTGCTTACATATTCTTAAGAATTCGTATACGATTCTTGCAAATTGGTGTCGGGATATGTCGACACTGTTGCGCACTACTAGTTACTAAGTTTCATACATCTTTTAGACGCACTGCACTGGAACGCCGTGAAATTTGCTGTGTGGGGACGGCCGTAAAGAATACACTTCCCCACAGCCAACAGGAGGCGTGTCGTAAGAGGCGACAAAATCCTGTAGCACGAGACGGGGAACAGCGTCTTCGTGCGAAATAATAAAAAAACTGCGCTCGCCAACCCGCCTGCCCCAGATGATAGAAGTCACTGGGGGAGGCGTATGTTCAGCAGTGGACGTCCTGGGGCTGAATGATGATGCACTGGAACGCGACTGAAGCGTTGCGACACACTTTAAGTTGGGTACTCACCTAGCCATGTAGCATGTAACGTATCAGATACTGTATCACGGCAGGTCTCTGCCTGATTAATGCGCTTCACGCGTCAGCGGCTCGCACCAGACCTACGTATTCACTTGGTACAGTAAGTATAGTATCAGATACGTTACATGCTACACGGCTAGGTGAGTACCCTGCTTACGAAATTGCATAAGTAAATGGTAGTTGTAAATGCGCCCTTACCGTGCTTTTCGCAATCCGCACCACCCGCAAATATTCTGAGTTTGAAACAACACTAAGCACTCTAAATGAGCAAGTTGTTAGGTCTAGGAAATACTAAAAAAATTAATTAACAACACGTTAGGAAATAATAATAAAAATTAATTTATTCCACAAAAATATTAACAATCTAATTTAAAAAATATATTACACAGTTTTTCACAGTGGAATAAAATTTATTTAAAAATATACAAATTTATACAAATGAATTATAGAATAGGTAACATTTTTTCATTATCCAATACAAAATAAATACATTCAAATGTTAAAAGACATATCAAAAATCATTTTATAAAACTTTTGGCACAAATCCGCTTCAATAATAATATCCAGAAAAATAAAAAAATGAGCATTCTTATTTTATTATGATAAGTACAAATTTATTTAAAACTGCACCTTAACATACATTTAACAATAACTGGCACAAAATTCGTATAAAAACAGAAAATTAAATGCATTAGGGTTGAATCACACAGTCGTTTATTTTAAATCATACAAGATTTTTTTTTATACATTAAAGTATTATGCAAACAGAATCGTATTTACATGTAGAACTAACAATCTTACACATAAAGCTCTAGTACCGAAGCTAAAAATGTCTATAAAAATATACATAGGTACTTAAACACTTAACCTTTTATATTCGGCATATAAGAAATAACGTTTACGGTGTGATACATCCCTAATACTAGCAAGTTCATATTTCGGAAAATAGGCAGTTGTATCAATCTGAAAGATACAAAAACATGTTTTAAAGAAATGTAGGTTTAAGAAAGAAGCAGGTAATAAATTACCTAACAAGAAAATTGTATAAAAGTATTTTGTACCTGTATTTACATCTCAGGTACCTAAAATATACACTACCGTGTAATGCCTCGATTATTTACACATTCATAAGTTATTTATTATGCACATTTTGTTTATATTATTACAAAAGACTAGCCATCGCTAAGTAAGTACAATTAAGTACAATAATATTTAAAATTCGTTATTCACATCAACTATCTAGGTTGAAGTATTTTCAGTCGAAGGTATCTCACAACTTACTTAAAATATATTAACATTCGTTGAACACATAACTATTATGCTAACTACTCGACACGTAGGTATTATACAAGGACGGAATGTATATCACGTTTTAGTCTGTTAATCACTCCTTTTTTAAACATACGATGGTAAGTCACTATACACACTTATTTTTCCATAACTTCAATCACCATTTATTGTTTTACTCTCACTTTCGAGATACTACTTAGAAAGCATAAATCTGCTTCATATTTTTAAAGAAAATATAATCATTTAGAAAAATTAAAGTGCTGTTCATATGGATGGGCCCTAAGTAAATACAGAAACAGATCTAAAAAGTTATTGAAATTAAAGATATCATGAAGCAATTTTATGTCACCTAAGAGTTTGTCTATTGTTCCTACCTACTCCATTTGTTTGTAAACTATTAAGTGTCACAACTATAGCTCTGTCGTGGTTTCCACCGGAGATTGGTCGTAAGAGAAACCAGTGAAATTTCTTTTACCAAACGTTACGTTGTCGTTGTCTGACGCCCTGCAAAAAAGTAATAAATTGTAAAACAATCGTTCTTAACTTTTAACAATCACACAAAATATCTAGCCTAGCCTCAAACTAAAGCTTGTATAAAAAACACAAGGAAAGTAATAAAGATACATAAATACATTTACGCTTACTAACCACTACTATACTTTTTGCTTTTATAGTTTTTTTAAGTGGTATATTCTACATCGCATGGACAACGTTTCCAACTTCCACAAGTTACAATATGAGTTAATTCTAATATACAGGGTGTAGTACAAAAGAATGGGACACTCCTTAAAATCACGTATTCAGCTGGCCATATACAACAACTTTTCCTATGGGAGCAACATCGAAATCGTGATTTTATTTTCAGATGCTTCATACATTATCATCGAGATATGCGAGTAAGTTTGTCCATACAAACTTACTCGCATATCTCGATGATAATAGAGAAGCTGAAAAAAATTTATCGAATTCGATGTTGCTCTCATAGTAAAAGTTGTTGTTTATGACCAGCTGATTACGGGGTTTTAAGAAGTGTCCCATTCTCTTGTACACCCTGTATAAAACAAAGTCGGGTTTGTTACAACACAACTCGAGAACGGCTGGTCCGATTTTCAGGGTTTATAATTCGATGGAATTGTCTCCACCTCGAATAGCATATTAAATAATAAAAACATTGGAAAAGCTGACAAAAAAATAATAGACTGTTAGGCGGGTACGAAGTTCGCCGGGTCAGCTAGTTTTGAATAAAAGGTGCGTTTATTAATTACAGGCCTAAAATATCAAAGAGCCGACCAGAAAGGCTAGCTTTAAATAAACAGTAATCAACCTGTATCAATGACTTACGTTAAAGTATGTACGTATTGATCGAATGGTATAAATAATGATTGTAATTGTGTTTTCAAGTGCTCCTATATAATGGCCTTTTTTTTAATACTGGAACAACTTTTAAAAACAACAATTTCAAAATATATATAAATAACTCTACATACAAGAATTTTCTAGTAAATTAAAAATAAGCATGTAAGTAATCACAAAAACTGTGTTTAAAATTATCATTTTATTATTCAATCTTCTTCCTGGCGCTAAGTCCCGTAAAGGGACCTCTCAAAGGCATACAAGCGGACAACTATAAAATAATGATGAAGTAATGCTAATAAAATATTTTTCTCAAATGGCTCTTGCAATTTAAATTGAGACCAAAATATTTGACTTGTTGTTTATTACTATAAAATTGTTTATCACTTTCTAAGAAGAAAAGTAGGTCAATATACTTTACTTTAGAATGGCCATATTACATACCACATGGGGGGAAACACGGAAAAAATCTAATACAAATATTACACTCACCTTTGCAACCCAGGAATCTCATCATACGCCATTATAGGCTGCGTCACTTTCTTCTTATGATTATTCCCGCCATTTATTTTCCTCCCTAACGTTGCTGCCAACAGTCCTCCGCCTACGTTATTGTTGTTCACTCTCGGCAATGTTCCGAGGGCGTTATTCAACGCATGGTTGTTAGGGACCCGTCGGTTGAGCGTCTGTGTGTTGCGAGCGATGGTTGAGTTGTTCGCCATAGTGTCGAATTGACTGTTGTTTAGTGTGCCAGTGTTCTCGTTGACGCTCGAAGCCCTGGCTGTGGTGGCTGTCTCGGAGAGAGTTGGGCTGCGCTCTCCTGAGATGAACAAAGAGATGTAAATTTCAACTATTTTTCCGATGAACAGCAACAACCTATAGTTTGATCGCGTTAAAAATGCAGTGAGACTTGTCCTCGCCCACTAACTAATCAAATCGTTCCTAATTAGAAAGTCAAGTGCACAGTGACCAGTTGAACGCATACTTTCGAACGAAACGGTAATGAATACCACGGTAAATACACCTCTACCCTGCAGTTGCACTGATGACTCACTCATTCTTATCGCAAACGTACTATAATGATGATTCACAGAATTTCCGGCGCTTTATACTGTAACGTCCATGCCACCTACTGAAAATTTCAACTGCCTAACTATCACGATTCATGAGATACAGCCTGGTGACAGACGGACAGACAGACAGACAGCGAAGTTTTAGTAATAGGGCCCTATTACTAAAACTTCGCTGTTTTACCCTTTGTACCCTAAAAAAAATACAAACTAAATGAATATTGAAATTAGGGTCTACTAGACGGTACGATTAGGGGCATATAAGGGGCTGCGAGACGCACAACGGGTAGTTTGTAAAAGTCAAGTGAAGCAACTTTTTTTGCGAAATAATATCATTACGCAACGATACAGTCACTGGCCTTAAATCAGGATTTAACCTAGACATCTTTTAAATAACATCATATTGTAATTATTACTTTACTAGCTGTGCCCGCAACTTCGTTGGCGTGGACTACGCTTTGCTATGTCAGTTACTTACCTTAGGATCAGAGCAATGTATGTGATGTTGTCCAATAATAAATAGATATCCCACAGAAACAATTAACCGGGTTATAAAGTATCCTAAATGTTTAACTAGATCATAATATTCTATGTGTGCAAAAAATCATTCAAATCCGTTATTTTATCCGATATGTTATGAAACTATATTTATAAAAGGCTTAATGGAATACAGACCAATGACATTACTACACCTTATCACATAAGTATCATAATTGTTTTCTGCATGTGTCCTTATTTTCTTTTATCTTCACGTTTGTTTACGAGAGTTGTTATTGTTGATAAGGCAACAAAAGTAAGGTAATTAAATAAACTATAGTAAGGAGACTTACCGTTATCTATGGATAAATATTGCACAGATAATAAAAAAAATGTTTATGGTACGTAGACTTACCGTTGTCTTTGGATAAATATTGCACGCTGTGAATGTTGAAGGCGTGGTTGTTCGGACTGAAGTCGAGCTGTAGGTCCGCGTCATCCACCGCCATGTTTAGAACCTGTAGACAAAGAGTATTGTTAGTAATAGAAAACCAAAATTAATGGCCAAGTGGGAGTCAGAATCGCACTCGAAGTGTTCCGTTCCACCGAACATTAAATAAGGTCACAATTTATTAGTTAACTAACCCCCAGAAAAAAGTTGTTATATTTGAGTGGTAGAATCACCTCCAGGGTTTTAAAAGGACGAGTCAAATGGATCGGATTTATTAATTACAATGGGTTGGAAAACGGATTTTGCAATACTCGACTGTTTGCCGTGTTTGATATAAATTAACTGTATTCCAGGCTCGTATTCTGAACCACAAGGAGAATGGGCATTTTTTACCCGCTCCAATAGCTTTGATTGTAGTATCATTTAAAAGGTCTTACCAAGAGGAACTTTTACGTCTTAAAAATACTTTTTTTGACATCTGACCAGACCTTTAGTATGATGAAGCATTTCTTTTATTTTATTCTCATTAAAAAAAATATTTTGCGCACCAGAATCGGCCTTATTATTTATTTAAAAATAAAAGTTAAAATTACCAGCGTTTACTCAAATAAACCTAGTTCAATTACCTGCGTCTCATATCTCGGCGCCGGTTCGTCTTCACTAGACTCGTACCCCGAAGGCGGTCGGGGCGGCGGCATACTCATACTTAGCGTCCCGTACTGTTGGATCGCTTGCTCTTTGTGCTTCTTGTACCTAGACAACACATAAATAAATAAATATCGGACAACATCACATACATTGCTCTGATCCTAAGGTAAGTAGCTAAAGCACTTGTGTTATACTATAACCATACCGTCGTTGTTTCTGATTTCTATAATAGTTATAGAAATCACAAACAACGATGGTACCACAACACCCAGACCAGATATATAAAAGTTCGTTTCCCACATTGGCCCGACCGGGGGGATCGAACCCGGAACCGTGCTCGACTCTCGGCTACGGAGGTCGTCAATAAGTAAATCATCAATATGTGTTGCAATAAGTAAATCATCAATATGTGTTGTAGGTTTATGTGTTGTTAACAATAATATGTTAAGTGTAAGTCGCACGAGGTAACGCACGACTGACACTAAACACAACACGTGCACGCGAATATTGAAAAAATGCAACAAGAACGTTTAACATGTTATATTTTTGTGTAAATCATCATTGGCTTTTGGAAGTCATATAAAAGCTTGAGGCTGTTTGTTTCAATCAAGTCGATGTCCTTATAGATTCTCAAAAATAAATGCCATTGCAATTTTTGTAAGATATTAATCCTGTTTAAATGAAACTACTTTTACGGATTATTTCGCGATTTATTAACATTTTATTTATTTCGGGTCAAGCATTCCACCGTCGACCGCCAACCTGCTGTACTACCTTATATGAAGGGTGTCACTGACAAGATTGGAAACATTTTGAAGCGCGCTTCAATCAAAACCTACTTCAAGCCGCCGAAAAAGATTAACCAATTTTTACCACCTGTCAAGTGTAACATACCTCTTCAAGATGCGGGGGTGTACAGACTTGAATGTGACTGTGGGCTCTCCTATATCGGTCAAACAAAACGAAGTATAGGCGTGCGGGTAAAAGAACATATAGCCGACATCAAACATAGACGGAATACTAAGTCTGCAGTGTGTGAACATGCCTTAGATACACCCAACCATTTCATACGATTTGACCAGCCTAAAGTCCTTGCAAGAGAACGACGATTTGTTCCTCGCATGTTACGGGAGGCAATTGAAATTAGAAGACACCCGAATTTCAACAGAGAAGATGGTTGGAAAATACCACCAGCATGGGATCCTGTTTTAACGAAATCTCATGCTAGGCCCCGCACTGCAAGTCCTCTAGATACAGTAAGCTCTTTTTGCGTAGATAGGAACACAAATTAATATTAACTGAGTGACGGTAGTTTATATTTTTTCAAAATATTTTAAAGACGAATAACACCTTAGTCTACCTGTGACCACGAACGCTGTAAAGTGTTCGAAACGTCAGGTTAAATAAAATGTTAATAAATCGCGAAATAATCCGTAAAAGTAGTTTCATTTAAATCGCGTTCGCGTAAATAAAAGACAACAGTATATTAATCCTGTATTATAAAGAGAACCTTTTAAAACGTAATGTCTAGCAATCAAATTATTTACTTAAAACATATCAATACAACGTACCTAATATTGACATTGGACAAATATGTTTCTGGCGAAGAGATGTAGTAAGTTGGTCTTTCATCAAAACACCTAGTAATTCCAAATACGTCAACATTCGGGGCTGTTCTGAAGCCAATAGTGGTGCTGTCACTAAATTAATTATACCTAATTAGGATAATTACCTATTCTAAGATGCACAGATGTATATCGTCGCAGCAGTAGCTGCACACATCACACATCACCAGCCTTATCAGTCCACTGCTGGACACAGGCCTCTCCAAAAGGAGGATTTTGCCACAATAACCACGCTTGGCAGGCGGGTTGGCGACCGCAGTTTGGCCACTGGTGGAGAGGAGACGCTGCTGCCCGTTTCTTGTGGCGGTTCTTCTGTAGTCGCCTCTTACGTCACCCATAGGAACAGAAGGGGTGGTGCAATTCTTCACAAGTAGCAGTAGCTGCAACTAGCACTATACAGCCAATGCTTTTAGCAAACAAAATAATGCCGTTCCTAACGATATACATGACCAGATGTTATTGTGTCACCCTTGGTCCATTCTGTAGGCATTTGCCTTATGTGCCCTAAAATGATAGTTAGCCGGTAACGCAGTAACCAATGGTGTCGCGGCCACATGTGTCGGCCTTCGGGGCTGCTCTGTAGGCACTAGTACGCTCGCACTTGACCAATTATACCTTATAAGGGTCCAATTCTATGAAGTCTATTCCAAGAAGCACAGATGAATATCGTAGCAGCGACAGCTGCAAGGACCACTAATGAAGCCAATGCTATCAAAGCGCCTAGTAATGCAGTTTCCGTCGTTACTGCTATCAAATACGCCTTGGGCTATTCTGAGCACATTTTTGAGTTTTAATGTGCCTGAGAAGTATAGTTACCTATTCCAAGAAGCACAGATGTATATCGTAGCAGCAGTAGCTGCAACCAGCACTAACGCAGCCAATGCTATCAAAGCGGCCGGTAACGCCGTAGCCAATGGTGCCGCGGCTATATGCGTCGGCCTTCGGGGCTGTTCTGTAGGCACTAGGGGCGCTCGCACTTGACTAATTGGCGATTGAAGACTGGCCGCTACTGCTTTGTGGACACCGCTTTCGACAGCCCTGAAAAGTAGTCTTGTTTTAGAAATAAAGGACAAAGGGCAATTGTTTAAAACTTTTACATGTGAATCTGGATTGTTAGGTCATAACATAAGCTACTTTTATCAAGAAAATTATGGTTGTAGAGCGACGCTCAAAAACATATAGCACTGCTCAGCTAACCCTCAAACAACCTCGGGTTTCTACCCAGTGGGATTTTCAGAAGTCGACGCGTAACAGATAAAGATATCCAGTGAAATGTGTACTATGAATATTTCTTTATAGTCTACATTTTAATTCAGTGGCCACATAAGCTCTGTCTAACTTAACTGGATGATATCGAGATAAGACCGCCTATTGTGCAGCTCTAAATGTAATACTTTTATTTTATATGATGTTCAAGGGCATCTAAAAAATAAAGTCTTAATATGTACTGTTATGCTATTAAATAAATTTAAAATACTTAAACTTACTTCTTCGCAGTTGCCGACTCCCTGGTTAATATCTTCCCAGTAGTTGGATCAACAAGATACAACCACATATCCGTCCCCTTAGTATCACTTTCCAATGTCCCATTCACCCCTAAGTAATGTCTGTAAGTGAGTTTCTCTAAACCAGCGACTAGACCACTCTCTTTCTCTATGGCTGCGAGGACGCTTCGCGCTCGGCGGCCCATAGATTCGGTGTTCACGTTTGAAACTTCTACTACGAGTTGGTTTTCTTTTTGGAGTAGGTTTATCTGAAAAGAAATAAATATTAACTAACATTCTAAGAATCCAGTGAACATATTTAGAACCTGTTGTCAATTAAAAGGGAAGCCATTCAGAAAGCTTGTGACCTTGTTTGTGATATTTATTTATTAAAGGTAACAAATAATGTAAGAAATTAGTTACTAGGTTACTACAACAGAAAAACAATTGTGTAATTTAATTATTGGTTGCAACGCATAAATTATTTGTCATATCAGCAAATTAGCAAGTAGTCCTCTTCAAAACAAAGATACCGCATCTTTGTTTTGAAGAGGACTTCAGGAGGTTTCAAGAGTGTAATGATAAATTACGGAGTCAGACTCCATTCTAAACCACACACATACCACGACAGACGCCCTCGCGATATTATAATCTTGAGGAGAGCTAGGGTTGTCCCTCGCAGTCACGCTGAACTTGAAAGGCAGTACATCAGTCGGCACGTTGTCGAACGTCTTGATGTTGCTAACGACGCCGGTGTCGGAATCAAGACCGAAGTACTCTTCGGCTGTTTTGGGCCAAGAGTGCTTGTGGTATTCTATCTTGCCGTAGTCACCGCTGTCTTTGTCTTTGGCCTGTAAAATTGATTTGTTTTTAAAACTTTGTCTATAGAAAAGGTTTTATCTTGTAAAAACTGTATTTAGATCATCATTATCACTATTAATAGCCTTTGGAAGTTCACAGCTGGACAAAGGTGTTCTCCATAAAACGCTACAGCGAGCGGCTCTGTATCATTTGCAAACAGCAGCTTCCTGCAACCTTGGCTAGGTTGTTAATCCGACGCTATACGCAATAGGTAAAATTTTGTCACAACTTAAAAGGTTTTTATACAAGGCAATAGTAGTCCATTTTATCTTTACTTTCACATCATTCATCATCATCATTTTAGCCACAGGACGTCCATTGCTGAACATAGGCTTACCCCAGTGACTTCCAGATCTGCCGGTTGGAAGTGACCTGCATCCAGCGGCTTCCTGCAACCTTTACTAGGTCTTCTGTCCACCTTGTGGACTTTACCTTCATGCTATCGTGAAACTATGACATACGAATAACTGCTGGCAGCGGAAGTAAATTATTCGCAAAGAATCGAGTTCTGTGGCGTCTACTGGGAAATGCCTATGTCTGATTGAAAACAAACATTTCAGCAGTGGAATCCTTATAAGTATAAGGCTTGATAAGGTTCGATTTTATGGAAAAGGTGAGTAATTTAACTATTGCAATGACTTGCCGCATCGCGGCATAATCAAGCGTGCCCTGACTACAAACAGGACAAAGCGAGCGAGAAAGCAAGAGGTTACTGACTCTCCTAAAGATAATTTTACTCTGGAAATCATCATCATCATGTTAGCTTATTGCAGTGCACTAACTGGATGTGGAACCTCGCTCAAAGAGCGCCAAGGAACACGATATCTCTGGAGTCTGGAAATAAACTAACCTTTACTTGCAGCACATTAGTATCCAACAGCATATCTTTAGTCACAATCGCGAAGTACTTCCCAACTGCTCCAGCTATCGTACTCTGTTCTTTAAAAACAAAAGCCGGTGCGTTATCGTTTACGTCCGTCACGTGAACTTTAACCACGGCTTTACTGTTTTCAGGGTTGATTAGACCCTGGATAGATTCTAGTTGTACTTCTAGGGAATATTCAGAGAGTGTTTCGTAGTCGAGTGAACTGCTGTTGAGGTAGATTGCGCAGTCTCTGTCTTCGGTTAGCTTGACGTAGAAGATTCCTGAGAAGAAAAGTTAGGGATGTGATAACTTATAAATAAATACCTTTTTACGTCCTTATTCTGATAGCGAAAATTAGACGTTGAAGTACTTAGAGCATTCAACCAACTGAATGCTCTAAGTTGAAGTATGATGGGAAGATTAAAATATGCACTTATCTGATAGTTTAGTTATAGGTAGGAATTTTGTAACTGATCATTACAAACTTTGAAATATACCGGGAGAGTATTTAATTTTCAGGAAATATTAAGGCGAGATTTTACTGAATTTAAAAGTTTCTTAAAAGTTTAAGTTCATCTATTTAAGCAGTAGTTCAATTAGAAAAATTTAAGCTAAAATTATCAAACGTAACAGCTGATTTAGATAACCAGTATCGGAAACCTGCTTTAAATAAGATTTGAATGTTAACCCCAAAAAATTCATTTCATGTCATTATATTTTTCCTTTAATATCTTTACAGAAAAAAAAACATCACGAGGCTAGCATACCTTGTTGCGAAGATTCCGTAAGTCGGCACTTCAAAGGTATATCAGGCGAATGTTCTCTCTTATTCAGCAATGGTAGCACTCGAACCAGCGTGCCATTTGGGGAGTTCTCAGCCACATGCTCTGTATACAGGGTGTCCGCGAACCCGAGTCCCACCTGAAATAGTAACTGAATTTGCGAAACTGTAAGAAAGCCTTAAGCCGGAAAGAGTTATATTTACAAGGTATCCCGGCTAAAATAATTGGTATGATGGGGTTTGGGGATATTAAATGATATTTATTTACAAAAGAATTGTGAAATCGGAGTCCTTATTATAAGTAATGATTTAGTAATATTAGACTTGAGAGATCTAAATAACTATAGTCAGTTAATGAAACTTGAAAAGAAATGTCAACTGCCACTGGTGGGATTCGAATCCACGACTTTTCGCTGTTCAAGCGGCTGCTTTTCCAACTGAATTACGAAGGACATTAAATATGTTGGCAAGCATCTTTAATCTAGTTTGTCAGTATACGGTAGCGGGATGAAGAAGAAATTAGGATGGAAAAGATTTAAGTATTTTCTTGGACTATGCCACAAATTTAGTCTAAGCATAATTTCATTATGTACAGCAGATACTTACATCAGGAGGGACAGTAGCGGAGTGACTGACATACACTGTCAAACTGGTAACAGAAGACATCACAGGTTCTCCTTGGTCGAAGCCTTGCACATCAACCTGAAAACAAAACAGTAGTTTTAGATGCGAAACATGACTTCATTTCTGATCTGTATGAAATCGTACATTTGGAGCATTACTTATAACTTGTATGAACATAGAAAGTAAATAAAAACAAATTGTATATTTTGGCTTTAGAATTCGGCAAATAGTAAAGATCGCTTTATGCATCTTACGAATACTAACTACAACTGCTACCAATCATACTACTACTACTACCAATCACGGCCGGCGGCGCAGGTGCGTCTCACGACTAGCCAATCACTATAGAAATGGTCGTATGCGCATCTTTCGCCCAGCGCTAAACTTTCGTGCTGCTAGTTGCTTAAGCAATTTCGTCACGCAATGAATACTCACAGTATATTCGCTATCCGCCTCCTTCCTCAAATCGTCTCGTACCCGCACCGCTCCCGTATCCGGCTCAGCGTGGAAGTACTTAGACGCTTTCCCTCGTCCAACAAGTTTGTACCGCACGCGGTTATTGGGCGCGGTAGCGTCCGCATCTACTGCGGTCACTGTCTGTACTAGACTGCCGATAGGGGAGGAATCCTCGATTGTGATTGGACGGACTACTGAGGTGAAGATTGGCGCGTTGTCGTTTTTGTCCTGTAAATAAATAAAAAATGTGATTGGTGACTTCGGTGGAAGAGGGTGTTTGAATAAAAAAGTGGATTATATGATAAGGGATAAACGCATTTGAATTTCCTTGTGTTACGAGGTATTGCATCTGTACGGTGTCATCGTTATTTAGAAATCATGTATACTTGTTTCTTTACGAGATCGAATCAAAAATGAGGAGATCCGTGAACGAACAAAAGTCGATAACATAGCCCGACGGATTAGCCAGCTACAGTAGCAGGGCGGGGCACATAGCACTTAGAACTGACGGCCGATGGGGCAGAAAGGTTCTGGAATGGAAATCACGTCGGTACCGGCAAGCGCAGCGTTGGAAGTTCCATTAATAGGTGGAAAGACGACCTGGTAAAGATTGCAGGAAGCTGCTTGATGCAGGCCGCTTCCAACCAGCCAATCTAAAAGTCACTGGGAACCTGGGAGAGGTTATTCAGCAGCGCACGTTCTATGGCTGAAATGATGATGATGATCAATACTTACATCAACTAAGACTTCCACAGTGGTAGTGGCCTGCGGCCCCTCGCTGCCGTTCTCCTCAGTGCCGACTATGAGCTCGTGTCGCGCCATCAACTCTCGGTCTAGAGGCCGCAGTGTGCGGATCATGCCGGATTTCCGCTCGATTGAGAATAACTCAGTATCGCCCATCTCTATGGTGTAGGTTATCTCGGGAGTAGTGTCTGGGTCTTCAGCCTAGAATGTAAAATTAAAAGTGAAATATAATAATGGGGAATAATTACACAAAAAATACTAAACACATACCATACCATAGAGAAATCGGTGAACATAATAAGATCTACGGCGAAGAATTTTTAAAATACAGTGAACCTGTTAGGTCAAAACAGAAAACAGAAGGCGTTTAACCAATAAAAGTTCAGTATTACCTCCTCAATTTAAAATTTAACACAGTTTTTGACTACAAAGCGTAAGAGCCTTATCTAACTGGCGATTTGCGAGCAAGTATTAAGCGAGTACAGAGCGCTTTGTACTCGCGGCGATTCCGCTATGGTCAAACGCTTTGAATTTGCTCGCCAATTGCCTGTGCTTTAATGCTCTAACATGTTATTCAAGGAATATTTATTTCAAAAAATATGTAATGGTATAAAAAGGCCAGTGAGTAACGTCTTTCACATGACGTTATGTATCTGATGCTGCAAACATACTCCATAGACTTCTGCCTTCTGTCTATAATAGTGTATGTTATCACTACCTTTAAAATAGACTTAGAAAAGTAATACTCACATGAACCTTAACTACAGGGTAGTTAGCCGCGTTTTCGGGTACGTGCACAGAGTACAAAGATTGCGGGAACACTGGCACTTCATCGGGAATGTCTTCCACTTGCACTGTGACCGACGCTGTGCCGAATCGCTTGTCTATGGCACCGTCAGTTGCGGTCACCACGAAGGCGTATTCCTGCAAGAAAGATGTTTGTGAGGTATCCATCTGTGAGCGGTGGTTCCTTAGTGGTCCACATCTTGCATTAGATTCATGTGTCGTGGGTTTGTACTTATGGATTGTACGAAACCTTTGCACGAATTCATACCTCTTGTACAGCTTTGAAGGAAAACATCACAAGGAAATAACTAACGACTCTGTACCAATGTCATAATTACTTTGGCCTTTAATTCCAGACAACGCCCAGCCTCCCAGAAAGGGAATGCGTATTAAATACGATCTCGCTTTGACCTTGTTACGTATAAAAACGTGATTCTAATACTGAAACCCTTCACATACTTCACTTTCTATACCACTAAATTATAAGTCAACCTTTTTTCTCACCTTAGTTTGCTCATAATCCAGCTTAGTATTAGTGCTTATCAATCCAGTTCCATTATCGATGTTGAACGGCAGATGCGGTGGGATGTTGTAGCTGACTATGGCGTTTACTCCTTCGTCTATATCGGTAGCGTGGACGTAACCGACAAATTCGCCGGACACTCCTATGAACAATGAAGTTTAAAAACTATAAAACACGGTTATGCATAGTGCATGGTACCCGTTAAAACAAATCGAATGAGCCTAAACCCTCGGGTTTTTCAAGTAGCCATTAAAGAATTTCACCATTTTCTTCCTGGGGGCTCAATCGAATGAGCCTGGGGACTCAATCGAATGAGCCTAGGGCTTTTCAAGTAGCCATCAAAGAATTCCACCAATTACTTCCTGGTTTAGGCAGGCACAGCTCTATGATATATTTTCTTACAAATATAGGCAGTGTTTTAACATCGGAATGTCACATACAATGTTTCAAACCAATACGACAGTTATTAAGTAGGTTAAAAACGAGTACCGAGATTTGACTACTTAATAAGTTATCCTGGTAAATCAAGTTATGTAAGTGGCTTTACTTGTTGTCTAAAATTAATAACCAATAACTGATCGTTTTGACTTTTACTTCTTGTTACAAGAATCAGATTCAATCCAATGGGTGCATAAATTGGAACACAGATCACGTCTTCTATAAACAGATATTTTAACATTCAAGATTTTGAGTGGTTTTATTTTTACTAATAAATAATAGTGAAAATATGTGTTTGTACCTTCTTTGACGCGGAAGACATAGGAGTCCTCATCGAACTTGGGGTTATTATCATTGATGTCAGTGACCTTGATGTTCACGGTTGCGGTGCTTGCCAACTTGCCGGGGTCTTCTGCTTTTACCATCTGGTAATAAAACAAAATAGTAAGGAAATATTCAAAGAGAAACCTTTGAAGACAGTCGACAGACTTTTCACGACTTTTCAAGTACATAAAGCTCTCTCATTGATTATACTGTTAATAGAAAGAGCACACGATACCTCTTGATTGCTGATGAGATGAAATGAAATGTAAACATAAAACTGTCAATGTGTTTTGATCAATTCAATTGCTTTGTATATTGAGCAATAACAACATTTCTTCATCTTTCCATTGCTTAAGAAAATTTACTTAATCAATAAAAGAACATTAAATATTGAATTAAATAAATAAATAAATATTAGATTTGGACAACATCACATACGTTTCTCTGATCCTAAGATAAGTAGCTAAAGCACTTGTGTTATAGAAGTCAGAAACAACGACGGTACCACAACACCTAGACCCGAGACAGTATAGAAAAGTTCATAGCCTACATTGACCCGTCCGGGGATCGAACCCGGAACCTCAGAGATGGCGACGCCATATCGTCCGGCGTACTCGCCTCTCAACTACGGAGGTCTAAATGCTTGTAAATAAATCGTGCAATGCTTTGTAATTCATGGCTACATCTTACGTTTCAAATGGTTTAAATTAATTATTTAGAATTGTTTATTTCAATTCATTACATTTATTGCGTTAGATTTAACTCCGGTGTTTCATATATACATAAAATATATTAATAAATCGTGCATTTCAGATATTTATATAATTTTAAAAGACTTACCAACTGATATCGTGTTAGGACTTCCCTATCCAGGCTTCTGATAACAGTGATAATACCAGTCGTGGAACCAATCCCAAATTGGCGGAGATCGTTCCCGGACACTATTGAATACGTAACCGGTTCATTTTCTGGGTCTTTGGCCTAAAACAACACATTCAGTTTTAAAAACGCAAAGCTTATACATTATTGAGGCAATCTAAAAATAATTATAGATAGATAGATAGATAGATGTGAAATAAAGAGTATTTAACACCAGATAAAACACACAGAACAAAAAATACATTCAGAATGGTACAATTAAGGCGGTCTTTTATAAGCGAATATAATACTAAAGTAAGTTTAATAACAGATGTAATAGAAATGACGCAAATCTTTTAGAGGTTGATTTTACTGCTCAAATGCAGTAACTTTTTCTATACTATCAGAAGTTTACAATGAGCCTTCTTCCATACAAACTGATGTCAACTTAACGAAGTGAATTATTCTTTTGCGTTATTTCAATTGAAATGAAATGAAATCATTTATTCTGTATTTACGCCCTCTTCCGAGCACTTATACACGTCTCAAAATATAACTCAGCCTTGCCACCGCTTCGGGACTACATATCGGCTGGTGTGATGAGAAGAGCGGTGCAAAAAACTCAGTCATCTTTGTCAGCCCGATTTTATTACAGGAAATACAAGATAATGTTAGTGCGAGCTAGGCAGGTTATTAAGTACATGCACTCTTGTCGTTCAAGTAATCTTCAACTTTGTAATATCCTTTTTCAATAAGGATTTTTAACGTAGTTTTTGAGCTCATAAACAGGCAGGCAGCAGGTCAACAAGAGTTCGTAGTACTTTATTAAAAAAATATAATTACTAACACTGATTAATGAAGGTATTAATGAGCCGTTATTCAAACTTTGCGTTTGCCAGCCCAATCAGGTCGCCGGTCAAAAATGGGGGTACATACTTTAGATGCTTTCTAAAGTAGTAATTTGAGGGTATTTTCAAACTTACTGTGACAGTGGTAACTGTAGAATTGATCGCAGCGCCCTCTGATACTGGCGCGTAGTAATCCCTCGACGAGAACTGCGGTGGCCTGGTATTTGGTCCTGGGGCCACAGATAGCTCTACGATGCCTTGTGAACTGAGCCCTTGCGCGTCTGTTGCTCTTATTGTGACACTGTACTGTTCGCCAGCTTGTAGGCGACCGGTACTTGCTGTTAAATAAATGTTAACGATATTAGATAGTGTGTTTAAAAAAACCTTTTGAAGAAGGTGAAGTGCCAAGCACTCACCTAGCCGTTTAGCATGTAACATATCTGATATTGTATGAAGGAAGTTGCGTAGGCACGAGTCTGCTGCGAGCTGCTGGCGCGTGGAGCGCATTAAGCTCGCAGTAACCCGCCGAGATACAGTATCAGATACGTTACATTCTACACGGCTGATGTTCACACAGGTGAGTACCCTGCTTTAGTTTGTGATGCGTAATTTCCACTAAGTTAAACACGGGAGGTATCTGATTAAAGACCACTCAAAAGGACACAGAAAAAAGATTTGAATTTGAAATCCACTTTTGCTTATGATTTTGTTAATTACGTAATAAAATAAGTTTTTAGACATTAATTAAATGGCGTTATCTAACCGAAATAAATCTCGAAGTTCTAACGTACTGATTATAATACGTACGATACGTAATGATTGCTGGACTTGTATGTCATTTGTGTGAAAAATACAATTACTCCTCTCTCATTTCTGTCTCAGTGGAAACGCAACTTACGTGATCGAGTTATTAATAGATGAATTGTTATTTCAATCACGTGGACATAATCAATCAGTGCGGCAAACGAAAACAAAACTAAACACACACACACGGTGCATAAAAAAACAATCGTGTTAAGAATAATATACGAAATAGGAAAATATTAAAAAATAATGACAGATATAAAATTATAAACAAATGCAATCCAAAAAAGTACTTTAATTCATCGTAACTTACAATTGCACTCTGCACTTTGTAACTATTACTTTATTAATTCGGTATTATCAAAATGTCTGCTGTAATATATCAAGCAATCACGACTTAAAAAATTAAAACTATTCTTTATAAATACTCCGAACATCTAATAGTCTTGTTCCTGTTGGGAACTGGACAGAAATCGACATTGGTGCGACGTTGCTAATGAGCCAGCTAGTCTGACAGTGTAGCTTTTTCCCAGGAACTAACTTAGAAGAACTAAAAGAGTGATGTCACACATAGTCACTTTACGCGCGATAATCGCGCGGCTGTCAGATCATAATAAAAAAGCCGGCTCTACATATGTATCACTTGTACGATCCGAACACTGCAGCCGTATCATCATATCATTTGATTATCATATTAACCTCCGTACTGAGTTGTGGACACCTCGATTTTTAACGTTTAATAAATAAAATACTTAATGCGTTTTCGGTTGCGAATCGAGATGGGACAGGCCGTATCAGTGAGATTACTTTGTGTATCATGATTGCGTATCAGACCGCGTACTCGCGGGTAAAACGGACAGTGATCGAATTAAGCGCATGATACACATACCGGGTGTACACCCGGTTTAAAATGACAAAAGAATCGATTTTAGCCGCCGTAGCTACATTCGCCTTTTCGTAGCGCAGCTAAGTCGCGCTAAAATTATTTTACTTTATAATAAAATATATAATTTGCAAGTGATGTTAGAATGTGCAACTTACATATAACACCAGTGTTAGGGTCAATAGTGAACTTGTTCCCGCCGTTATTAGACACGTGATAGATGCTGTACGTTATACGTGCGTTCTCACCCTCGTCGATGTCGTATGCTTCCACCTGTAATACCAACATAACACTTCTAAATATGAAAATATATTTTCTGTAAAAAGTTGTTCCCTCCCATCCCTTTTTTTATGGACGTTATTCGTCATTTAGCCATAGTCCATACTGCTAAAGCCAGGCCTCCGGCCTTTCTTTTATAATTGACGTTTTTAAAGAGCGGTACAAGTAACGCGTACTACCGCCGCGAACGTAGACGGAAAAGCGCATCTATAATACCTTAGGAGCAGTAGAACGCTTGTGGTCCAACTATAGTAATATAACCAAACCGAATAATATAGATCACCTTATGCACAGCAGTGGGCTCCAAACTGGCGGGCACTATAATCGGTTGGGTCTTCGGTATGACGGGCGCGTTGTCGTTTTGATCGAGCAGTTGCACCGCCAACGAGAGCGGCGCGGACGCAGCCCCGCCGTTTGCTTCTCTTGCTACGACCTGGAAGAGATTACATGTGGTTATCTTTGAAACTTTGCCCGTGAATTAAGACAAAAAGGAATTGTAAATATCCCACAAAAACACAATAATAGTATACAAGTAAGACTCGCTACGCTCCTTTACATTCCTTCAGCTGGTTCCCTTAAGTCGTTACAGCGTTATTGAGTTATAAACTTCTAAGCATTATAAACTTTCAAATTTATAATATTAATATTATAATACAATTTATGACTAGCGAATTTACGCATAATATTCAGTATGTTAATTAATGGTCTTCAATATCCTTTCGCAAGCTAGCAGCAGCAGGAAGAGACACATAGATTACTATTTATTATATCCCGTCAAATTCATGGGCTATAGTCGTGGAATGACATACTTTAGATAATTTCAAGGCAATCGTTAGCAGTATTAGTAAGTAGGAAAGTAATTAACTTTCTCACTGCATTACCTGCCGTTTCCGATACCAGCGTCTATCCCCCCACATGAGTATCGGGCTCAAACTTGACGGGCCACAGACACCAGTATTATAAGGCAATAAGCTTAAAAAGTAAAAACAGAATACAATTTTCTTACCTGAAATCTAAATTTGCCAGGATTGGGGGGATCGCGGTCTAAATTCTCGTCGCTGACTACTAGGTAGCCATCTTTGTCGATGTCAAAGAAGTTTGTCGTCAACTCGTAAGTGTAGATTGGCACTGGATCGCCGGGACCCTAAAAAGATATAATAAACCATCATCAAAAGAAAGCTAACACATATTTAGCAAATAGCTATCAATCAGCAGACCAAATAGGAAGCAATAAATAAATATAAATATTGCACATTATCACATACATTACTCTGATCGTAAGGAAAGTAGCTATAGCACTTGTGTTATACAAATCAGAAACAACGACGGTACCACAACACCCAGACCCAAGACAATATAGAAAAGTGCGTTTTCTACATTGACACAACCGGGGATCGAACCCGGAACCTTACCCATTGTCCTAGGTTAACGACAAACGCGGCAATGCGACGCGATGCGAAAATATCACATAGTCTTTGTATAAAATAGTGTCCTACGGGTGTACATAGGACACACGCGTCGTGAAGTGTGGGTCGCATTACGTTGCGTCGCGTCGCGTCGCAACATGTCGCGTCCCGTCGCCCACCTAGGACAATGCGTCAGAGATGGCGGCGATAGGCAGAATCCGTAAGGTGGCCGATTACAACTGCTGACAGTTAGTTCTATTCGCATTACAACACACTTCCAGCAATCTGCTTTGGGTCCAAATGGGGGATTATGGTCCAAATCTCCTCGTATAGTGTGGGTCGTCTTTATAGGCTTACTTCAATAACTTTTTTGGCCACAGCCTAAAAAAAGAAATGCCTAAGCAACATTTAAGTTGTTTTACTTTTTTTTTAATTATTCTCTGCTTTAAAACTGCAGCCTGGCCTAATGGTAAATGACTTATACTAATGCAACTTACCAAATCAGGATCCGACACGCTCAGCATGATTGGCATGCCATTAGCATCGAGGACCTTAGTGCCTTTAGGCGAGTTCTCTTCGACTTCTCCTTCGTCCGACGACGCTTTCACTACTGGTGGGCTGGCATCGACTGGGCGGACTATTATGGTCAGCTTGGCTGTGGTGAATCTCCTAGCTTCTGATACTTCTTCAGCCTGAAATTATGGATAAAAAGTCTTATTTCTACGTTTCTAAGGCATGGTTGATACATATACAAGAGAAATATACATGTTGGTTGTGCAATTACATGCACTAGCATAGTAAGTGAGGGACTTCTTTATACAGGGTGACTGGTAAGACGAGGAAAAAGGTTTAACAGGCTATTCTAACATTAACGACTTTCACTATGGAACCAATTTCGAAATCGGTAAAAAAGTTCACCCCTCCATACTAATGTTTTTTTCGATGGTATTTTTTGTGTTGTGACATTGGTCCCATACTAAAAACTATCATTAAACTACTAAAAGCATAGCTGCCACCCTATTTTGAACTTTATGCCCCTGAGAAAAGATTAAAAAACCGGCCAAGTGCGAGTCGGACTCGCGCACGAAGGGTCCGTACCATTATCTATAAAAACGGCAAAAATCACGTTTGTTTTACCCTTAAATATTTATTGTATTCTGTTTTTTAGTAGTTGTTGTTATAGCGGCAACAGAAATACATCATCTGTGAAAATTTCAACTCTCGTACTATCACGGTTCATGAGATACACGGTAGACAGACAGACGTACAGCGGAGCCTTAGTAATAAAGTCCCGTTTCACCCTTTGGGTACGGAACCCTAAAAGCAATGGAAATAAAAAAAATACTAGAGCCCCTTTTTCCAAACGATTCTCGACATTCAAAGTACAACCAATAAAATGTCTTCAAAAGATTCTTACCCGTATAACAAGCTGGAATTTCTTCGCAATATTAGTATCTACCGGCAAAAGCTGCCTCACCGCTCCGCTGTTAGGATCGATAGAGAAATACGTAGACCAAGAGTCGGGTTCCCCACTATCGATGCTGTAGCGGATCTTTGCGTCTAGGGTGTCCATGTCTACTGCTTGTATCTTCTCTGGCTCGATTGTCAAAATGCCGGCTAGGACGCCGCTGTTTACCTTAAGAAAGAAAATTCATCTTAGATAAACGATTCGAGATTTAGGGATGTATATCATGTTGTTTCGACCTTGTTTCAATCGGATTAATTAAATTCAACCATCGAAGATTTATTCAAAGTCAAGATACATGGTAATAAATTACTATTTATTCTTATGATAGTGATTGTGAAAGTTTTGATCAAAAGATTTAGCATTGAAAACAAACTTAGACTCTAGTACAATAAATAAAAGTAATCGCTCAAAAGTCTGAAGATTATGGTAAAATAACAAACTTTTTTGTGCAAATAGACCAGATTTAAGTTCTTTTACATGTCCTAATATACCCACCCTACCACTATTTTGGGACAACATTGCATTCCAGAGCCGAGAAGCAGCACAAGAAACTTGGTCACTACTGTTGGTTGTCTTTAAAAAAAGTATGTTATTTATGTGCAAGTAGGGCATTTTCCCTTTTAGGTACTTACATAACTAGAATACTCAGGGTTGAAGCAAGCTCCCTCGTGCAGCGTGCATCCCTTGTAGATAAACGACGGGTCCTGATCGTCATCATCTTGTATGTTCACAGTTAAGGTTGTGGTACTCGACAATCTTCGTTTCGTATCGCGCGCACGATCCTGTAAAACAAATTTCAATGTAATTCCTAGAATTTCACTCACTCTAACTGCAACCTTGTTTTGTTTATTTCGGAATAGTATTCGGCTTTTAAATAACACTATTTCGATTCTACCTATTAACTTAATTAAAATAACCATTTTTATTGGATCATTATTTTTTGAGGTGGGCCCATTCTTCAAACAAAAAGAAGGATCTCCTTTGAAAAAACCCTAAACTAGCCATGTATGGCATGTTCAAAACCCGACATCAATTGTTCATAAATTGTCTAAGGTTTGATAGTTTGCCGTCAGGCTTTCGGTACACTCTTTCTTTATTAAGGAAATTTAAAAATGCTATGCAGAATTATGAAATTAGTTTTAACTCCAGTAGAATTTGTCGTGCGCCTGAATCACGAAACATAATGAAAGTAATTACTTCTCTGTATAACAGTTACTAATTTCGAAGGGTCTGTTCGTGACTAGCGTTTAGTTTTTTCTTGTCTTCCTTATGTGCAACAGATACAAATGTCTCAGCACCTTTAAACTTCAACTTCTAAACATAGGCATCTTTCACCCACCCAGTTATCTGCAGCGGAAAAGGTGGTACGATTACAAAAACATAAGGTTTGTATGAAAATTAAAAAATATATATATGTATACCCAACTGTACCATAGAATTTATATTTTTCTTTACCATAAGCATAATAGTTTATATAATCGACCTGCATCTACGAACCGAGTTCTCGTTTGTCGTCCAACTGGCGGAAGGTCACACGATATAAACAAAAACAACCTCAAATACAAATCAAAAGCATGTTTTTTTTATTTACGCTAAAAAAAAAACTATGATAGATAAAAATAGACCATCGTAGGTCTGAGACTATGAATACAAGCTATTTTCCTAAATTGACCCGACCAGGAACTGAACCCGGTACTCTCCTTATAGCTACGGGGGCCTCGGACCTTATTACTACTTCATCTATCTTATAACTTTAAACTTTTACGGTTCCGGTTGTTTCTGAACTAAACCTTTTAGGTACCTGCTTCTTTATAGCAATAGACATTGGTACTTACAGAAGCAACAATAGTGACTAGATACTGCTGCGTGCGCTCGTAGTCCAAAGTCCTGTTGACTGTCACTTGTCCCTGATGTGGGATCGGTATCGCGAAGTACCCGTAGCCGTCTACTGCGTTCGTTGTCTCCAGGGTTTTGTTGTCCCCTGGTATGATGAAGTACTCGGCCAGACCGTTCACGCCTGCATCGATGTCGAGTGCTCGGATGCCGTCGAATATGGTTGTGCCGATTGGTACCAGCTGAAATTATAAATAAATATTTGCTTTAAATATATGCACATTATGCACGTAGGTAATTTGAATCTAACTACTTGTCTGCATCTCAGATATAAAGATAAAATGATCTAAATCTATGTTTAAAAGTTAACAAAAATAACTACTCTATTCCAGCTTTACAATATATTATTTTGGTTGATAAGGATATACTGCTAAATAACATTACACAACTTTGAGTAATTTAGTAAATTACATTTTTGAAACGTGTCTATTGTAAAGTTTAGTCATAGATAACTAATAGAGTTAAACTACAGTTCAATAAAATTGCAACAAAAAATGTTTTGTCATCTTCAGGAATTATAACGTATTACTTTTAAACTTTCGCTTTGCATTATTTAAACACTATGAAACGGAAATAAATGTCAAGCAAAAAGGTAACATTTAGTACCGAAATATTATGATCGCGTTAATTCCCGTTTCAGTGTGTTTATATAAAAAGTTCTAATTGCCTACCAGTACTAAGATTTTTATTCGAGTTATTAGAGTTCTACCATGGCACCCTTATATTCCGCACAGTTGGCGAGTTTCCCTCAGTACCTACCAACAAAACATTTTGAGCCACACTACACACAGTACTTAAATATTCTATAGTCACCTCAGATATGCTAGTTTCATACGGTAGCCCTTGGAAGACCGGTGCGTTGTCGTTGATATCCGACACTCGGACTATCACCGGTATGGTTCGCCGTTTCTTCGTTGCTTTGACTTGACATACGAGCTGTAGAAAAAAAAAAAAAAATGATTTGTCTGCAATAAGAATAAAGCGCAGTGTCAATAACGTTGTAAACTCGTTTTATTCTCGGAATAACAACAATACACCAAAGATAATTTAGGTATTAGACACTTTAAAATGTGGACAAATTAGACATGTCTCGATGGTGATGTACATTATAAATAATTAGCTAGTCATAGTCGATATTTTTTATTAATAAAATAAAAAGTTAATACGAAAAAGCAATAAGGTTAAAAGCATGAAAATTCGTACTTTACTAGCTTTAGTGTTTTTTCTCTTTTTAATAATTTTCCTATTCTTTAAACTATACTGACTGTTGACCTACTCGTCTTGGAAACTTAATTTAGATAGTAGATACAAACATCAGTTGCATTATAGTTATTGCTAAATACTTTAGTTTATTTTTTCTCTCACTAATCTAAATCGAAGGCATTGGCAACTCGCATTAAATTGTTGAATAACCGTGTATTTAATTTATAAGTTTCATCATCATTCATTGAAAATTAATTTAAGAGAGTAAGAAAATCGCCTCTCTAACTAGTCCTCTCTCAACCACTTATTAGTTATTTATTTAAAATCAGCATAATTGTATTACTTATTTTAATTTTTCCTTATCATGTCCAGCGAAAGCAAGATGGCTGACGACTGCCGTGGGCGAGTTCATTAATTAGCTCAACCACTTCGGGGTCAATTAACATCTATATGAAGATACGCCTTCAGGTGTGTTGATAGTGCAGAGGAAAGATTTATGATTACGAAATAACAGGTCTCCAAACTAAACAACACATTCATGAGAATATAAAAACATTTTCACACTTATTTGTTAGGTGTGTTATATCGATGACAATATTATTACCCAAGTGTGTATGCGATGAATTTTAATCAATCCATTTCTTTAGGTACATGAATAGTAATAAGTGTTAGTTATTCGGTTATATTCAGCACCAAATTATATTGTACTCCACAAGAAACGTAGGTAAGTATTACAATGGTACAAACAATGAATATTGCTGCTACCAATACTAGTAGTATTTATTCCTCATAAGTTAAGAAGAGAACCCTCTTCAGTTAAGATGTATAAAAATGATAAAATGGGTAATAAAATAAACGGGTAAGGTATGGGTGCCTGAGACGGTTTTATACTTGGTTCGGAAGTGTTGATCCCGTAAACAGTATATAACAAATATCATACGAATAATCCGGTCGGATGACGACATGAATAAAACTATGATTAGCTCCGGTGAAAACCGGATTGAAAACGTTTTGTGATTAAAAAACGATGTAACGATCTATCTTAAAGACTTTATAAGTCAAGCGACAATGCTTTCAACTAAGCTTTATATAACATGACCATAGGGTCAGTATGTGTACCGTATGGTCAGTATGTTTTCTCAGAAAACAACGAGAAACTTTTTATTTAGTCTTTTGCCTTCCGATATCACTCAACTTCGACGGCTGCATTCAGTCTATGTGAAATATCTAATTGCCACAGATAAATGGCTCAGCCTCACCAAGTTGCTTCCCAGTAATTAGCCCAACCCAACCGCTTTGGAGTCAATTAACATCGATACTGACGCCTGAGGCGTATTGATAGAGAAGTGTAGAAAACTGATTCACGATTACGAGATGACAGCCAACACAATTTGCGTATCTAATTGCGGGAGTGGGTAATATCATAAAGATAGAAGAAATAAATAAAAGTGATAAAAGAAAAATGGCAAAAGTAAAGATATTATCCTAAAACATGCCTTTTACTAAACATATTAGTATTTTTACTACAAACAAATTATTAAAAACCACAACTGTTCAAGCGAGGTACTTTCTGTGTTGTTTTTTATCAACATGTTTTTGTTCATTAGAATAGTTACATCTTACAAAAAATAAGTAGGTAGTCAGAAATAGTGATACAAATGGAACAATTTTTATTTCATTGAATCAGTTCCAATCACAACTAACATTTGACATGCGCAAATTAGACTTCACCTTGTAAGGAATATGTAATCAATACAAAATATATTATTCATGTGTAGTCACCTGCACCAACGAGTATAAAGATATAGTACTTATGAGTACAATCTCAAAAATAAGCATTAACCAACAGTTTAAACGGCTTATTTTGTAAATCTTTATGCTTTTGTCTTTTGTTTCTTGAAACTCTACTCATAGGTACTTATGTAAAATATTTAGGAATTTCACTTAACCTATTTGCAAATTACTGCCTAATGCTATTCACCTAGAAACCAAACATTTTCAATAAGAACATTCTCGTTGAAACTTGTAATTCGCAAGTTTCGCAACACTTTTTTTTATTTTCGATAAGAAATGTTTGCTTGCGTGACTTTTGTAAACACAGTTTTGTGTCGTCCACATTGCGGGACTGTTACCTATGGGGTTTAACCTTCACAGTACCAGCAGAGCTGGTATGTGGTTTAAAATCACAGAAAACTCAAATTTTCCTTAACAACTTATTTTGATACAATAAAAAAAGTTTAATATAAACTAAAAACCGACTTCAAAATGAAACTAAAAAGCGAAAAATAATATTGACTAAAACATACCTAATCAGTTCTTTTTGGAGTCGGTGCCAGCCATCGAGAGTTAAAATGTGTTCATTTGCTAAACATTAGTAATCCATATTTTTCTCCTAAAAATTGATTTTAAAAATCACTGCCCAAATATGAAAACAAATCCCCATGTTATAAAACTACAATACTCCAACTGGTAGCCCTACAAACAAATATTTGACAGTTGTCGAAAAGCTACATTATTTTGAAGCTTATTGCTTTTGACCGTTAATTACCAGAGAGTAATAATTACTCATTTAAAAAATATACTTACATTTTAAAATTTGGTTTTCCTAAATTTATTTTTTCAAATTATTTGATAAAATAATACGAAATGCATATTACTTCTATAATCAACATAAATGCTGTGTTTAGTTTTTTTCAATCCAATAGCTGACGTTTCGTTTCCATAAAAGATAGTTTAAGTAAAAACCGGTAGATGGCATTATACCGAAATTGTTTTAAAATTTAGTTAAAATGATTTGTTTTGATATAAATGTAAAAATTCTATTAAAATTTCATTTTTAAAAAACAAAAGTGTTAAAAAAGTGTTTTGGTTACGTTTTTATCAAGAGTTATCGTTCATTGATATCAAGCCCAATCCTAATGAGCCTTGTAGTGACATCTATTTGTTTTTAATATGTACTAATCCTACGATATATGGCGTTGACCAGACATGATATAAGTAAGTAAGTAAGTATAAGTCAACATACTGCTGTTTAAATTGTCTATCTAATTTACTTATCTATTATTTTAACTATGTATAACTATTACGATAGTTTTTTTAGACTTAACTTAGAATTTCTATTTTCAAATTGAATTTTATTATTAAAGGAGTGACTGTTGATATGGGTTTTTTGTGAACGTGTAGCAAGTGTGTGTCAAGTATCAACGGATATTTATTTTCTTACTAACCTGAAAAACCATATGCGAAAGATTATCAGCATCCCGGTCCAAGGGCTGGAGGAGCTGCAGCCGCTTCCCGTCGAGCTGGAACAACGTCGGACCCTTCGGAAAGACGGTGGACAGCACCACGTCCACATCTGGCTCACCGACTATCGGTAGCTCTGCTGGTACTGTACTTTGGTTTACTTCTGCAAAATAGACAAACATACATTATTATTATATTGGGATTTCTCTTAAAAATAATGCTGTATTACGAAGACATCTTTTACTAAATAATTATGAAAATGTAATTATTTTGCTTACAACTTCCGCTTAGTTACGCCGGCATAGGAACCCCTATTACACCACCTGTAACCCACAATCTGAGGAAAATCACAGGCACATGCAAAGAGCACCGCCCTCCCTCCCTCAAATTGCATGCGAAACAGACGAATGCAAAAGTTAGTACCCAACACCGACATAAAAACCTCGACGCGCGTTTCGCCACTTCACGTGGCATCATCAGGAGAGATGTTGTCGCCTCGGCTGCGCTTGCCATGATGCCACGTGAGGGCGGTGCTCTTTGCATGTGCCTGTGATTTTCCTCAGATTGTGGGTTACAGGTGGTGTAATTGGGGTTCCTATGCCGGCGTAACTAAGCGGAAGTTGTAAGCAAAATAATTACATTTTCATAATTATTTAGTTATGGATTTCCGCAAAGTAACGCCTGATTCTATCAATTTTTGACATCTTTTACACTTGTTACCTCATATTACTCTGAATTTTAATGTTTACTGATGCGAAGCTAGTGTGTGTGTCTTTTGCAATAAATAAATAAAATAGATTCCTTTACAATTTTAATATAAAACCTATAAAGTTTATAATTATCAACACTGTAATTTCTTTAAATAGGGTGAATCGTGCACTTTTTTGCGCTACCTCGAAACAATAATGTTACTGACATTTAGTTGTCAATATTTACGAGCGACTTCATGAACGCGTGAACATCAAAAGTGCCATCGTAAAATGTTAGCTATGTGCACCAATATAACTTTTAAATAAGATACTAGGCCGAGACAACAAGGATAAATAAAGTTAAAATAAAGTACACCTCCAATCATTTCGAATAACTTACTCCGTTAGATCGCAGACCCTAGGGCAACTCCTTTAATTACGTCAACTAGCAAAGACCCTTACACAGAACTTCGATATAATAGTCCACCAATCAAACGGCAAAGCGAGGAAGCTTAATAGCACGTCCAATATAGTTCTATCAATGGATATAAAACGAGATAAATCTAAAGGAACAGTGACACTCCAATTATCTGAGCCCAGCAAGTGCTGGCCCCTGGCTATAAGCACATACTTCTAATTAATGAACCTTAGGGCAACCAATCATCTGGTTGTCAAACTGTCTGCCAATACTAACCGTTTGTTACTACCGTATAATAGCGGCATAATAGCACTGTCACTGTGATTATTTGTAAAATTTTACAAGTCATTCGATGCCGGCAAGCCCTTCTAAAGTTAGGTTAGGTTACCAAAGATTAAATATATAAAACCTAATTCCAGTTTGGAAGCTATGCCGGTAGATATTTCTATTAAAATAATATTTACTGTGGAATCATAGGGAAAAAAAGAGAATAATCAGCTGTTCCGTGCTAAAATCCAAGTGCTACTCTACAAAATGTTACGGATCAGCTGATTTTTCTCTTGATTTAACTGTTGGTTAGTACCATAGTCAAAGTGGTTTTAGTGAAGAATACACCCTACTGAGGATGGAAATAAAAATCACACTTACGGTTCCCTCTACTTTCTTCTATATCTACAATGATGCTGGACTGGCCTGTTTCCACTTCACATGGACCTGAAACAAAAAAAAGTTTCATTAACAGATAAAAAATATTTTAACTGCCGAGGACATTTGAAATTCCTGAGTTTATTCTCGTAGGCAATACAGAAAAAAATAACGAAGAAAGGAAGGATCTAAATTGGTGATATGTTCCTCAAACAGAAAGTCACACGATAATTGGTATGTCATGTCATGAAAAATAAAGCTACCGTCGAGCCCGTATACTCATCTACCAACTCAAATAGTCATGTCGTGAAAAATAAAGCTACCATCGATCTCTCGTACTCATAAACCACAAACTCAAATAATCGTTCAAACGTGACACTCACGTTAGTCGAACATAGAGATATTGACTCCGTGCAGGAAGCCATAAAAAGTAACATTAAATTGTAGAAGCACAGCGTCTATTTGTAATAAATGCAACCACGGAAGCTCCAACCGGGAACGGAATAGGATCGTGTTCTGCTAACAAACGGTCATAAATAACAGAATCGGCAGGTGTACTGCGAAATTTCGCTTGAGCTTCGTTATGCTGTGTTCCTAATTAACACTTTGGTTACCTCAACTGGGCTGTGTTTAATTGTTTACCTTTCGAGTATCTGCAACAAATTCAATGCGGTGATTGGGTAAGTATTTAAGACTAGATGAATAATCTGTGAGATCGGGAATTGTACTCCAGATAGACAGATAAATGTACATATCTGTAGAAAGTCTTAGTACTTGCTTAACCGGTTAGGTATAGTTAAAGGGCTGAATATTAACACATTTTGTTTACAACATATCGTAGTAGCTATAATCAAATTAAAGTCTTAATTCCTCAAATCAGATTTTTCCAGATCGCCGACGGCCACTAAGGCCCATTATTTCAAGGCAGTAACAAGGGCATATTTAAGGGGATTTTTAAAGTAAAATACTTAACTCATAATAACAAACAACTTTGCCAAAGAAACGACTTCACTGTCTCAAGCTCAACTTTATTTTGTTAGTGTACGTTTACCGTCCGCGTTGATGTTAAGAAATAGTTTTCGTACAATATCAAAATTAACTTGAGATAGAAAACTATTCTTGGATAACGTTGTTTTTTTTTATCATAGTGACTGGTCAAAATTACTCAAATAAATAAAACAAAATAAATATTCTTCTCATTGAAATGAACTGCTTTTACTAAAGTACCAATATCAAAATAAAAAGTTCACCAATAGTAATTTACTTCGATGATGTTGTATGCAAGATCTGTATTTTTCTTTTAAGGTTTCCAAAAACATTCTGATCGGGAGTATTGTGGCAAGGAGGCTGGTATACTCAAGATTGTATCATAGACCTGATTATAAAGACGGAAAGTATGGTCAGACGGCTTTACTGAAGTGAAAATGAGACGCAAGCAATTTAACTTGAGGAAGTTTCAGTATTTACGCAAATTAGCATATGAAACCAGAATTACCGATTTGGTCAGACTACACTGAATACAAGCATTGCAGGCAGACATATGAATAGAATAGTTTTCTTGATAAATGAATTCGTGAGTCGTTCGAAATGGAGCAAATTCTAACATACAGTAATTTATGACATGATCTATTCAACTGTTAAATGATTGTACTTACTAGTTAACGAAAGTGGTACTCAATTAGTAAACACAGTGGAGATACGTACAGTTGGATTATTCCTTACTTCGTTCAAAGTGTGAGTTTATTGAATACATGTGCAATGCGATGCTGGTATGACTGCATGCTTCGCGCACTGCAGCGAAGTGCATACATGCGTCTCTAAAAGATGTGTTACTAAAACTACCTATTTAAAAAAAAATGTGAGGAACTAAGTTATTCTACTTCGTTATACATTTTTAATACGTGTGTTATATGTAGCTCTTATCTACTAGATTTTTTGCTTGCGCGCTTCTTCGTGCAGCCTTTGGTGGTTGACAAATTGACCATATGAATTGAATTTGATTACCCATCAGGATAAATTACTACTGTTCCTACCAAGCCGACCAAGCGCGACTGTGATGTGTGATTTGCTTGCTTGGTTCGTTGGTACATCATGGCTACCCGAAAAAAAAAAACTAAATTAGTAAGGGTTTAACTGTGCTGGGTGACGCCCTTTGAAAATTGCACTGTTTGCGTTCGTAGCAGAAGCAAGCTTGGAGAAAAATTACTAGACCTATGAACCTACTTCATCTAGCTCTATTGTAGCAGTAACAAATCTCTAATGAAGTCTGTCTGCAATGTTATCTGCTATCGTAATAGTAAACATTTTCTCAATACAGTTATTATTTTAATAAGAGTTCCTCCAAGCCTCGTGATTTATCTGTAATCAATATTATTACTAATAGTAAGTACACACGCTAGTTAGATATTTTCCAATAGCAAATTAAGCTTAACTATCGATTAACCAGAGCAAGCTTATACGGTGTGATAGCTGGTTTTATCTTTGTGGTTATTTCTAAGCAGTTACCATAAAAGTTATTAATCTGATAGCGGTGTAGGAATTTAACGTAATAAAATATGAATTACAAATGGTTATTTACAGCAATAATCGCAACCGTTTCTATTTCTAATGCTTCCCACGTTTGTAAGTCCAGTTTGTTAAAAAAGACACAATGTCTGGAACAGCAAGTGTAAGTGATGCAAGATATACGCTGCGACCATTTTATATAAGTTCTACAAGTAGTAATAAATTATACAAACCATTGGTCAGCTGTAAGTTCATATCTGCAATAACTAATAAAACAAACTCGTATGGGTTTGCTATTGCAATCCTAATAGTCCTAAATTCCAACACACAGGAGTGCCTGGGAATCGTTCAATTAAGAACTCATTTGTCACCAAAACAGTCATAAAGTATAAAGACTTAGTACCTTAAAAGACTGTGTTAATTAGTACACTTGTACTCAATAAGTGCATCATATTTTAGCTCTACCCGAAATGGTAGAAGCAGGTTACTATACTGACAACCATATATGAACTGTTCCAATTAGAAAGCACAGTTCTCTAGTTGTTTTGACAGATATATTGAATACTTAGAGCACATTTTAACATTTATAGCAGAGTTCCGTAATTAGTATAAATTAGATGATAAAGTTACTGTCTTTACTGTCTGCTTACATGTAAGATAGAGTGGGTACATAACTAAACGTTTCATTGCAAAATTTATCACATCATTTCAGCTTCCCGCTACTTATTTAACCAGCAAATAGCGAACGTGGATAACGTCTAAACAGTTCATTTTCATTGGTTCGTTTCTCAAATGCACCTATTTAGATAGTCAAAAGCCGTTGTATGGTATTCGTCCACCGATTGGTCGATTCATGCTTGACTTACAAACATGAAAGCAAACCATTTATTTATCTTTACAAATTATGTATTCTTACCTGGTTTGTAAAATTCACCGTCAGTCTAAGCACTCGCTGTTGCAATAACTTCTGTTGTATAGAAAATATGTATGACCGTCATTCTCAGAAAAAAACACTCACACACACACTCCAACTAAAAAACCTACAGCTTTAAAAAGACAATCGAAAAGAAATAACAACGTTACATGCGATTGTAATTGAAGTTACAATTCATCTTATTAAACGATCAATCTGAAGATCATAATCGGAACTTTCACTGACATCATCATAATTTAGTCAAACGGAACGGGCCGTTGTATGTTTGTTCAGATAACAAACAAACTATTATGCACCGAACAATTCTCAAACATTACCATTCAATGGAAATGAATGAGACACGTCATTATTGTCCGCAGTTGCAATCCAATGGTCCAATTTCTATTAGTAAATAATTCAGGCCCACAGGATTTTGCGTAAGGTGTTTATTTTACATTTTGTCAATGTAAAGTAACTGAATATGGAAACGCAACTATGGCGCATACTAAATTTTAATGACTGGTTTACATTGAAGTAGAAATAGTCTGAGAATATAGTCCCAAAACCTGGTACGTTAGATAAGAAGATAAATTGAAATTCAACACTAGATCTTAATAATTTTAAAACTAAAGTCCGATTAAATTATACTTTTGATAAATTATTCAGACCAATTGTAGTTGATGACTGCCTGGACTTGGTTAATGATTTCAAATTCATTAGATGCAGGCTAGTAAAGATCGGAACCACTACAGATAAACAGAACAGGCAGGCCTTGTTGTCTATAGTCCATTACTATAAACCAGTACCCTTATTCCCTAAAAATTTGCAATCAGCAATAATCACGCAGTCATCGCCCGATTAATAGTTAGTGTCAAAATGTATGGGCAGCACTGACAGTAGATTGCTTTGTTTTTTTTTGCTGTCAATTTGCGATTTTTAAGCCAGAATTGAACAATTTTCTCTACCGCATTGTTTTTGCAAGATACGGAATCAGGATACTAAAATATTATTATAATAATGAGTCAAACATTATCAAAAACAATGCTAGCTAGATATACTCACCAGGTGTCGCCCATACTGAGTGCAGGATGCAGAACAGAAAACAGATTGTTTGCCCATGCTGCATCAGCGCGCCCCACCGCGCCATCTCACTGTAACAAGACAAAAAGAATAAATATAAGTTCAAGAGTTTGTGTCTAACGTTTGATGCAGTTTTGAGAATGTTGACAAAACATGTGTAGCTGTGTTTGCAATTTGCATTCCTTAATAATAAGGGAATACACATGCACAACACATACCAAATGATGATACAGGAAACTTTTTGTATATAAATAATATAAAAAATACATAAAATTATACAGGAAAATAATTTCTTAGTAGAAGTTGTAATTGAAAAAAACGCAAAGCCGCTAGGGGCCGAATTCAGCGCTCTATTGCAACTACGTTCGTATTACAAAATCCCAAAAAAATATTTTACATTTCGATCCGAACCGAACCAAAAAGTTTTGCGTTATTTAAATTACACCTTTCATATCATATCTTCTCATATCCACGTATTTATTAATGGTGCACTTTTAACCTGCCAGGTTATCGTAGAAAATCTATACTTCAATGCCCACGAGAGGAAATTGTAGACAAATACAAATGTGGCTGTCGAGATACGGAACAAATAAAAGTGTATACTGAATACGATTCGCACACAAAAACATTCTAATGGCCATGAACCGGTCATCAACAAATCGATTATTGTAAATCTAATCAAATTAGAATTTAAATAAATCCAATTAGGCGGCAATGTTGACTAAACTGGAAGCTAATGACAACAAGCTAATTAGAAAAAACATTAAAAATAGTAGCTTGCTAAACGTAGAAGTTAATCACGCGGTTTTGCTGTAACAAGAAAAGCAATAGACAATATAAGGGAACGTTGATGGGACTATTTTACATAAAGGATGTAACAATATTTATTAAAACCTTTTTTTGTTGTAGACGAGTCTGTTTTTGACTTTAGTGAACACGATAAGTTGTGTACTCAAAATATCCATACATTGAATTGATACGATTATTTCTAATCTGTGAATAATAAAATATATTTGTGGCCGAAACAATCTTTATGTTGTAAGCATCGTGAAACTTACTACTATTATTAATTAATTCATGAATTATAAATAGGTAGGAAGAAGAATTCCTAAATGCCCTTATTTTAATAAACGATATTACAGCTCCTTTAAAGCGAAGTTTGCTCTACACGGAAGATTAAATTAATTCCCGCTTACGTTCGTCTCTTATCTAGTTTATTATACTTCGTATAGAACCTAGTACACGCCTCAGACCGGTTAAAAGTCGTCTGCGTAACTCATGACAAAAACTAGTCCGAGTGAATTAACCACCGACATTATCTCGAATAATACCAGTAAATCATAGGGAAACTTTAGTGAAAAGAAACCTCCTTGGGATGGAACAGCTAACATAACACTGAGTGGGAGGGGACGCAAATAAATAAGTGACGATATTGCAGACGTCTAACCATCCCGAGACAATCATCAGATTACATCTACTCGATTAGCTTTACAAATATTGAATAATGGGCCTGGGACCCTGAATTAATACGTCACGCTTGGGATTAGCATACCACAGGGTTTCTAGTAGTAAGCCTTGTGGCATATCCTGTAGCGATGGTAAACATTAAAGGTGGCATGTTTTATGAATGGCCAATTATGTAGAGACGCACCCAGGGGGGCATATAAAAATTATTGCATCATCTAAGTAATGGATTGCTGCCTCCTGAAGCAAAAATAAGTATTTATAATTAACAGATTTTCCTTTATTGCGACATGGGTAAAGTGTATTATTATAAAAACTTAAACGAGACAATAATGATGCCAACAGAACAACTAAACTATACAACCGAGATTTTTATTTCATAGAGTACATTTGGTGAAAGTCACACACTATGTCAAACAAGAGTGACAATATCATATTTTGACGACTTTATTTTGTCCTTGATTACAAGGAACTAATCCGCTAACAGAATTACGATCACTAGAACAGAACCACACACAGCAGTTGCACGGCAGCCGTAATCCTATTAGTATGAATATGTTTCTCATATGTAGAAAGTAGGGTGCCGCCTGCAGATTTGAAATTTTAATACGGTTTTCGAATATTTAGATCGAATTTATTATGCGACATAATCGGTCAACCCGATGGCCAAATTAATTTGGTATAACTGTTACCTTAATTAAATACCTAATAAAGTTTATGGAAAGTATGTCCTACCATCTAAAACTAACAGGATGCAACTCTTAAAGAATGAATGAACACTTATGTTTTATGTTGTAGTTGTAAAGAATCCCAAGCGGACTAAGCTTAGTAATAAATTAAGCATTGAATCAGCTATTAAGTTATTGCACTAGTGACAAGCAGTAAAAGTTCTTTACTATGTTCAGGACACTAGCAAGCGATTACGTACGTCATTTTTATGGTTTATTGCGGCTTCGAACCACGTTTTTACATATTTAACGAGCAATGCAACACAAATCTAGTACCATTGCAGCGTTCATTTCTATCTTTATGGGGCCTGGAGGCGAAAGGCATAAATGAGCGCATTTTGTCGAGTCACTGCGATCTTAGAAATAATTATGGGGAAAGATTGTGGTAGATATGAGTACAATTAAATATCATGATTTTGTAGATACAAGACCTACGACAATGTAAACTTTTTCGGTAATGATTTTATCATGTAAGATGTTGTTGTTAAAAGTAGTTTGTAATTCAACAGTATCGGTTCGGAGTGTAAGGAATAGGAATCGCTTAGAGGCAAATGATAAAAAATATTGTGAGAGCAATAAAAGTATTAAGACATTGTGTTGTATAAATACCGCAAGCCTACCATTTAACCTGTACCCATCAGCAATTTGCACACGGCATTATAATGAAAAGGGAGTACCAGACAGGCGTGGAAAACTATAATTTTCGTTAGGAATTCGTATTGTAATACCGGTGCAGTTACCCATCGCCATTGTTTAACCGCGCACTCCTGCGCACGTTCGAGCATGAACACAATACTGTGGAACACCCAACAAATGTAAGCAAGCTATTCCTGTGAAATGTCAGATAAGATAAAGAATTTAGAATCCCTAAACTGGACACAACTTTGTTGTACAATACTATTGACTAAACATTGTCTCAAGATTCAAAACACATTATCTTAGATTGGAAATCGTAGAAAGTCAATAGAAATAAAAACTTGTATTAAATGAAACTTAATAAATTGAGCTTTACGATAAAATAATTATTTTATAGTACAACAATAATATCGGTATCGTTAATTTTCATTTGAATTTCTTCCTTAATATGAATTAAATTGGTTCAAATTGCTAATATTATTTCAAGTAGATTTATATGTTTGTTAATGGTAAACGCGAATTAAGATACAGATCAAATAATTTATTCTGGATACATAGATAAAATCATTTATTAACTTCGGCTAGTTCAATTTTACAGTTGTAACATTTTGGAATTATTTATTTGTAATCTCTAGCCACAACTCCGTAGAAATCAGACCCCGATAAGCCAAAGCTATCTCACAGATCATTCCCATCTGTTTCCGCATCCTCCTCTCGATTTACTTTGCTAACGGCGATGAAATGCGCGAGGGCAATCAATGATCGATGGTTTATTGTAATGGCCACACGCGCGTGAATCTATTATATTTCACCATAACATGCGTGAGATGGAATTAATTTTAGATAGCTCAGCGTTTTAACAAAAGAACGGCCAGGAATTCACCTTTTGTCACGTATTTCTATATTCATCATAACAAATAGAACGCTTTAAGATTGCCGACTTGAGTAGGAGGACTCTAAATATGTTCCGAAATAAATAGCGCCTTAATCTTTTTTAACAAGTTTTACTAATAAAGACATGGATATTGAAAGTTGAATGTCGACCTGAAACTAGTCTCATGCAACCTGGCATTTAGCTGTATCTCCACTACGATCTAATTAAATTACTTGAACAACGCCCTACGTACACCAACGGTGGGAGAAACATGGAACCATTTCAAATTAACCGCAGTCATGAGCCAGATTAAAGTTTCTTGATCCTTTACAAGAGACAGGTGTAAGAAACTCCAACGTTTCAATATTCGAAATAAGATCGCAATTTGAACGAAACACGGTTTAGATTCTCTTGAGCTCGACCGTCATGATTTAAGTTTCCTTTTATTAGCAAACTCCCGTGCAATTTCGTCACATCCAACGCTTTAAAGACACGAGTATGTATTTCTCAACAAAGTGGCTACAATTTGGTTTTAAATATTTGCTTCGCCGATAAGGTGGGCACATAAAAAAGCCACCCAGTAGAGGGGACATTAATAAATATCAGGAGACTAGACGTAAGGTTAGGTTATCTTCGCTTGTAACAGGGTATCTATCAGGCGATCTTGCCGGTGACTTGAATTTTCTGATGCTATCATCAAATGCGACATGCTGCATAGTCTGACGGGTACAAGCCATAAACCACCATTTAAGGACAGCGGTTTGTGTAATGTCTTCCGTTGTGTCTTCATTGATATTATTTATGTTATGATGGAAGATTAGCTTTATGAGAAGTCTAATCAATATAAACGACAATTTACATTACCTCTAGAAAATAATCACATAAATAAGAAATGAATCACGAACTCAAATGAATGAAACGTTCTATTCTTACAAAACAAAATTCTAGATATTCCTAGTCTTCATGTAATTACAAAACGCACCACTAAAGTATTGCTAAAGAATATTGCCCCAAACTATTCAAACCGCTGAAAACTCACACGTTCGTTAGTCACTAATTACGAAAAACTACATTATGACAGGCTATGATTGAATGGCTTCTCACAAAGAGATGAGCATCGAGCTTACAAAATCTGAACCGGCGAAAACAATTGACGAGTCATATTCACGCCTCCAGCATTACGTATTAGAAATAATGAATTTATCTCCCCATCAATTTATGGTCGTGAAAGTGTTTACATAAAGAGGTTCTCGGCGCATCTTCGAACGATTTGCATGATTACGCAATAGCCTCATCTGAGAGCAAAAGGTCAGTGCATTAGTCGTGAGCTATCATAGTATACAGGACTTAATAATTGCAAACGTCGTAACCCTAATTTGGTAGTGCGAAGATTGCACTTCTGCTACACGGCTTGACTCAATAGTATTGACATGTTCAGACGTTTAACTCAATATGTTTAGTTGTGAAAATCTATGTTTAGCAGTTCCGATCCTTACAATCTTATTACTAGTACAATCTGCATTTCAGTTCAAAAGTTCGGAAGTTTAGATTTTAGTAATATATGAGGGCCAAATTGTTTAATCGAACTTTTACGATAAGGAGGTACCTATTTAAATTTCCGATAAAATATATACTTAGTTAAATTGTGAGCCATTATTTCGACTTCTAAAAATTAAGCTTCGATAAAAAAGCAAAAGAATTCTAGTCTAGACAAAAATAGTGTCGACATAATTGTTTGTTGATGTATATTTTAAAACTAGACTTAATAGTCGTAATTTTAAGATTCTCAGGTGAGAATGGGATTGCCATCTCAAAAACGATTATCGCCTCAGTTTGCATATAAATTGCTTTATTAAACTCGAAATGGTTTATGATTGCAATATTTTTTGTTAATAAATGTGCAAATATTTACATAATGTGATGTATTATGGGTATTGCTCATGTAAACACTTCGTTATCTAAGAGTTAAAGTACGACAATATTCAACTAACCGCATTATAAAAACAACATTATAATGTTTAATAGAATAAATAGTACTGTGTAACTGCTACATCGGATCCTACAAGTAATTTAAAGTAATAAAATAAAGATGCAAATGTGAACTAACTTATTTAAATTCTGTCGCGGGTTAAGTGTTTCTTGCAGAACTAAATAGTTCGAATAACATAATCATTTTGTTAATAAACATTAATACGTTAAATCCGATGGTCAGTCATGACCATTCGTTGCTTCACTAGTGTTGGTGCTACCAAGCCAGTAGTTTCAAACTATCGACAGTCTTTAATAAAAGCAACAATTTTTAACCGACGAAAAACTTTAGTCGAAACTTTTTACAGAATAGTCCAATTTTGATAATTCTTTTTCTATTAGAAAGATTAATTTCGAAAGGGTCCCATATAAATTTGGAAAAAAAACTTACCCTAAGGGCGGGAAAATGGGGATGATTTATTGTTCACTCTCAGATTTAATGCTGATTTTATATCCACAGAAAATCATAAAATAAAAACTTTTTACCAAAAAAAACCCGCCGAAAAACTGAAAAGCAAGAAATAATAAACTTTTTTTCACTTTACCATAATAACTAAGTTCCTTAACTAATGTTAGTATACCTAATCAGTTCTTTTTGGAGTCGGTGCGAATGAATACATTTTAGCTCTCAATGGCTCGCACCGATTTTAAGATGACCGCGCTGCTGTAAAGGACGGTTTTTAACTATTTCATATTTAATATCAATAACCAAAAAGAATTATTTTTAATTACTATTCCTCGAGTATGCAATTCTATTGTACCGAGATGCACAAGACCCACTATCGATAACTTAACAATCGATACACTAGTTGTCACCAACTATAGCTAAGGAGGAACGTGCTGATGCGATCGGCACGCAAACCGATGCTATCTAGATGTTATCGACGTGACACCGCCACTGGAACTCTTAAATTGAATCAGCTACTGGTCTTGATTCAGTTCCATATATTGCATGTGCTATTTATATTTAGAACAAACCCAATACTCACTTGTTTCAAAAGTGGTATGTATGCGCAATCACAGTACATATATCTGTTACAGTCAGAACTCATTGCCGGTCAAAACCACTTTTGACTGCAAAAATCAGTCAATAATAGTTTTGACTGATGTCTTTAGTCAAAAACAGTTTTGACTGATTTTGGTAGTCAAAAGTGGTTTTAACCAACGTTTATAGTCAAAAGCAGTTTTGACTGCTGTTCTTAGTCAATACTGGTTTTGCCTGACTTAAGTTCAGACTATCGGTCAAAACTCATAAAAAGATGTACATGTACATCCGCAAAAACCTGTCCTTATTCCTTAAGAAAAGTGACATTCATAATCTTAACACACGGAATAAGAATAAGCTTGCCGTTCCCAATTTCAGACTGCATAAAGTGGGTAATTCGTTTATGGGAAAATGTATTCGCTTTTTTAATAAATTACCAGCGTCTATTGTAGAACTGCCCCTGTTAAAATTTAAATCGCATATTAAAACAACTTTAATGAAAAAAGGATATTATACTGTAAATGATTATATAAACGATAAAAATATTTGGAAATAAATACTGCCCTGCTCGCACAGGTACATTTATCTTGTAATGTAAAATATATACTATTTAAAAAGAGGCTGACAATAGTGACCGAGTTTCTTGCGCTACTTCTTCTCGGCGCTAGCCCAAAATTGTCCCGAAGTAGTGGTAGGGAAAAAAAATATTGGAACGTGTAAAAGCGCTTAGTTTAAGCCTATTTACAGAAATAAATTGGTTTTAATGGTTTAATGGTTTTTTGGTTAATAACGGTAGTGAAAATTACACTTGAAATCATAAATAAAGTTTAAATTAAACTATTTTTAAGAAACTTTAGGTCTATATAAAAAATAATTGACATCATACGAGACCAAGGAATTGCAAACACGCAGATAATCTTTAAAAAATATTGAAATTTTAATTTTCTTTTTTAACCCTTAACTACCTACATCTTTTTTCTGTCACGTAACTACCTACCTGGAGTCTCTCAGACTCCTCTCTTCTCAGGACTCTAAACAAAAAACTAAGTCATCAAAAGGTAAATAAATGTAGTCCATACTATTTTTATAGTTTTCTATTTAAAAAAATATATAAAGGTGTAAAAAATCTAAGATATTTATAAGAAAAAGCCTAAATCCCTTATCGGCTTCAAAAAAAAAATTAACTTCTTATGACATTGAGATCCACTTTAAAAAAATAAACGTAAATTAAGAACTTTCTCCATTAATTTATAAAAATATAACAATCAACTAATAAATGTTCTCATACATTTTAATTGAAATGTCAAAATTTAAACAAAATTGCAAGTCCTATATTTTTCAATTTCCCCATTAATAATTTCCACATTATATGTGAACATCTAGACAGAAAGTGTTTTTGCAATTGCAACACATGTACTGGCCTTTGCCTTTTTGGGATCACACTGAGAGGAGTATTTGCGCATTGTCAGCCTTTCTGGTTGTTCAGAACTACTTTCTGCAGCACCAGGAAGTTTTTTGTCTCCAGTTGCGAATGGAAACGAATGGGAAATCTTATATTTCTCTGTAACGCCCTGATTTTTTCTTTGCGTTCCATGTGCGGTCTCGTGGGCTGTCCAGCCACTCTCGTTACAATGTAGTGAAAATAACTTTTGCCTATTATTTTTGAAGTCAAAAGTGGTTTTGACCTACGTCCTTAGTTAAAACTACTTTTGACGGAAAGAATCAGTTAAAAGTGGTTTTGACCAACGTCCTTAGTCAATACTACTTTTGTCTGATTTTTGCAGTCAAAAGTGGTTTTGACCAGCTATGAGTTTTGACTGTAACATATCTATATATATACTGTGGCTGTGGCGCAATCTTTCAAATTATGCAAATAAGTGGTACGTACTCCGTTTTTACAATTAGACCAAAATAATAGCACATTAATATAAACTGAACAATTAATGAATCTGGTCTTCATTGATAATCTTTATGAAGGCATAGACTAGATATGCTATATGCAAGATAAATATAGATGGCGCTAAACAACAAAGATATCGTTGTTCATTTGCCAAAAAAAGATAATTTTGACAATAATATTAACAACAGATATTGTAAGAACTAAACATAGTGGTTTTGAATTTATATGTCGAATACCGAAAAGGCAAAGCCGCGAATAAAAACCGGTTACAAATAATCTTAAGAATAATATCACACCTGATGATGTAGCAAGATGTCTTCAGCTTAACCTTAACTGGATAAGCAAAAAATAGGACCGTAATCTACCGGCTAATGTGACAGCAATGCCATAACGAAGTTAATCTTCTATTAAATTAAACAACAAATCTTGTTCGCAGCTTCACGCAGGATTTGCATGCCTACTTTATGGGTATCGGATAAGCATCTGTCAGCAGATAACGCGAAAATATACGTTTAAATCATGTGGCTTAACACATTAAAATAGGGGCTATTTTTCTACAAAATCCTGTTAGTAATGGTAGAACATCACTTGCAAGCGGTACCGATGCAAACGTCGATGAAGCGTTTAAATAATGACTAGGCTTCGTAAATAGGTAATGGGTTCCATAGCTGAGCAGGATAATCGCAGATTTATGGAACAGGAAGTAATGTGACATAAAATCTACAGAATTTATAGTCTTGTCGCTTATCTTCGAAAAGATAAGTTGGATCTATTCATGTAGGTAATTTAAAGATCATGTTAAGACATGATGAATCTTAACAATTTTGTCCAGGTTGTTATGATGCAGTTGTTAAGCTTTAATAGGGCTAAAGACTTCTAATTCACAAATTTCACTATGATATAAAATGATTCCAGGCTGAATAAAACTAGCTGTAACCCGCAACTCCGCTCGAATGGTTCTTAGTTTATTTATAATTCTCACCTTTTCTCTTCTATAATATACGTGTATTATACAATATTAACCGTCCTCATGCATCATTCTGTCGGTTGATGAAAACTGCAACAAAATCCGTTGCGTAGGTTAAAAGGTCTAAGCGTACGTACCCGGCACCTGTAGCGCTGGACCAAAAAGTAGGTATCGCTTTGCGCATTTTACGAGACGATCATCGTATCAGACGCGTGTGCGCGGAGCTAACAACCAATCACGGTCGCGTCGACGCTCTACTAGCCAATCATGTAATCGTAATGATCTTCTTTCGCCCAGCGCTCAATATCGGTGCCGCTAGTTGTACAGACGGCGGGAAGCGACTTTGTTTTATACTATGACGAAATACCAAACCAAAATTACTGTCAGTAGGCAACCTCCAAAGAGTATGAGATTTGGAATTGTGCAGTAGTACAAATGCGGACATTTCCCAGGCCTGCTCGAGTTCGCGCCTCATAAGGAAACGATCCATTAACATTTTACCCGCAACTACATATTCAACGTACAATCTGACCAAATGTAAAGCAATCCAGACGCGATTAAACAGTGAGAATTAAGGGACGTAAAACACCGGTATCGATATTGTTCGTTCCGGACTACCGGAGTCAACTTGTAAAACAATCAACGTATCAAGTTTTATCGAACCCATCTGCTTATATGTCACAATTATTTTTTGCAACTTTGAAAATATTTAGTTTTCTGAACTAAGACACTATTTGGTAGAATATTGCTAGAAATCGGAATAATCCATCCATCCACCAATCTACATCGCCAGCAAAAAATCTAAACCGCTTTTTTTAAACCATCCCACTTATGAAGATAACCAAATAATGTAGCTCGTGAGCGTTTTAACTAAGGTTTTTGGGTGTTTATTTTTGCTTTAACGCGTACTAGCTGAATTAGAAAAAAAATAATTATGCTAAGATACAAACATAGGAAATAGACCTTTAGATATCCAACTCATGCTGGGTTATATTTTTGATCGATATCGATTATTGGTAGAACGTATCGATGAGCACATCTCTACTCCAATTCCACAGGATAGGCCTATTTACATGGACGATGTGGTAGTATTCGCGGCATCTCTAAAAGAACGCAGATAAGCAAGGGAAACGGACAACGATGGTTAACTATTCCATTTAACACCATGACTAGGAAACAAAAAATGTGATTCACTTCTTTACTCGGTTGAAATGGTTATAAAATTAGAATCCATTATGCAGTTGTGTTTGCTATTAGTTATTTGTTTTACGTTTTTGCTGACCACAGTCGCCATATTAAAAATTGATCGAAACTTTCATGAAATTTGCTTTAATTAAAACAAAAAAAAATGTGCCAATGTAATAAAGAAGATGCGATGTTTGGTATCACATTTATTGTACCTTCACAGACAGGGATTTAATAGGGAAATGAAACAGTATTTAAATCATCGATTAACATTTATATCGAGATGCGATATGAATTTATTAAAATTCAATTTGAATCATTCGATACACTGAAAGTGATTAATCACAAATTAAAATATTTAATCAATCAATGCTTATTTGGCAACGCACAAGCGTCGATAAATGTGTATTTAGCCGAAGCCGAAAAAATTAATCAATGTTGCAATTTATTAAGCAAATTAAATTAAGTACAGAACGGTAAACCCAAACGTATTACATAAAGTTACAAGAAAGAATGTTTTATTGAGCAATGTTATGTTGATGACTTTCTTTATTACAGCAACGAACGAGTCATGAAACAAACAATTAAGCATTGGATAGTTCAAAAATTTAAGCGGTTTCAAAGCTGTCTATTTCTTTTCCTTTACTGAAATGTTTTGCCGCTTCTATCGTATTCTTAACTAGTAGTCGTAAATCTCAACTGAACTGAAGAACAGAAGACCTTGGCACTTCCTTCGTAGCATAAATTAGGTGAATTGAAAATTTTAAGGAACAATAGATCAGTAAGCAATTTAACAGCTGGTAAGGTGAAGGGGATTCTTCTTCGAGTTATTAGAATTTGTCACATATGTTTATACATTAATATCATCGGCACCCATCGAAAGGCAACAGTTCAATGGGTGCAAGGTCTGCCCACACTGCATCCTGCAGTTTATTGTAGTGACCATAGAAATGGTACCTATTCGAATGGTGATTTGAGAACGTTCCCCAAGAATTGGCAGTGATGTGGCCTGTCCATTGCCACTTAGCTTTATTCATTAGTGTATTTACTGTAAATATAACCTACACTAACATTGTATCGTTTGGCGTTTTCTGCCTTCAACCGCTAGAGGCGTGCACGTTATCGCTCCACCAATAGCAAATAGAACAGTTATCTTTTTGCATGTTCGGTTCTTGCACGTTTTCAGTACTTGTATCCAGGAGCAGTGAAGTCCAGTTAAACTCATTACGCCAGAAACAGGTAGCGTTGTGTTTTAGACAGACCATTATTGCCAGACTGTCGGTACTATCGTAATTATGCTCTACTTAGAAGAATGTAGTCTGGTTAACTTTGGATAGGCACGTAATGTTAGAACCACAAGCCCTTTAGATATCTAAGTTAATACCACAGCTCAAATATAGCCGACTCGTTTCCTAGATTGGTTATTTCCTTTTACACATTTTAAAAAGTTATGGGATATGGTCGCTGTCGCTGTTTACAGAACAATTTGGACGCAATGCATTCAAATCATCGAACTGTAATTAAACTACCCTTTATCCTTAGCAGTATTGTCGCCATTAATCAAAGGATACTTTTATTATAACAATATTTTTAATGAACTGGCTTTACCTTCTAGCCTACGTTAATGCCAAGTAGAGTCGTGGAACGAAAATGTTAATCAGTTACCAATGGCTAAGAAACGGTTACGGAGAACTTTAAATGAATTCCTTTGCATATTCTTTGAACCGCATCTTAATTGGCGAGATACGAATTAATGTATGCCAAGCAAAAAATGTTGAGTCAAATAAATTAATACTAGACCTTAGAGAGTAACTGTTTTATTATATACCTTTATATATAAGATTCTATACCTTTGATTGAGACCTAGGTAGTATATCGTAGTGTTTTAACGTTTAGGATACATTAAATTAAAACTTAAACGTTGATTATCGTTTCTTTTCTCGAAAACGATTACTTTCCAATATATTTAAGGTATACATATTTTTTATGACGACTGACTCACATTACAAATCCCTAGCTGACAAAGCCACGGGCGGCCGCTAAGTAGGTATCTATGTAATTACACTAATATTGAGGTAAGTTTGTTTGGATTTAAAACTAGGAGCTATCCCTGGAACTGCTTAACTGGATTTAACCATTATTTGTCATAATTATGTTTATAATTTACTTTCCGGGAGGACTAATTTTTTTGGAAGGCGAAACAGATGCCAATATTGAAAACGCATATTAACGTATAATTCTATGTTCAGTTGTCGAAAAAGGTCTGTGCTGTGCCACACCAAAACCCACTAGGTCGAAGCAGCAGGCAAAAGCAATATGTTATTAAATTAGTTATATTTATACCTAAAATTAATGTGGTTTTAGCTTCACAGTAGGGTCCGACTATACTTATAATACTATATCTTACAATCTCGCAGTAACGTCTCGTCCCTCGACCAGAGAAAATGTATGACTAGATTACCAAGGAGGTCGTGCCCCTAAAGTTTCGTATTTCATTAAATTATATTAGAACAATAAACGGTATCGAATGATATATGAAATACAAGTTCTCAGTTCCAAAGATATGAAGGCGCGATATTAACAACCAGAGATATCAAATAGACATACGACTTTCAAATATGACTCGAAGGTAATCGGCATTTTGTATTTTACGCACTTCCTCTGACGTTTGTAAGATTAAGATGTTTCTAATTAGGTGGTTGTTCTACTTTGAATGTGTTTAACACGTGTTTCGACTTGAATGAAACATCCAGTGGGCCTAAAAATACATTAAAATCAGTTTCCTCTAATAAAACACAAGTTACGCGATTACGAGCTAATGATCACTTAATTCGTGGTGTTAATTACTTATAGAATAATTAAAGTGAGCATGAAATTAACATAATTGTGCAATTTTTATCATTCCGATCGAGTAATACGAATAGTGCCATTACGTAAATACTTGTAAGACAGATCAAATCCTCAAAACTAGCACAAGCAAGACAAAATTGTGGTACTATTTAGGCTCCTCTTTCATGTAAGTAAACTCAAAAGGACCATAAAACCAACAAAGTTACAGTAAATGAAAATAAAAGTAGAAAGAGTATAATGTTCTGAAGATAAGGATCTAGTTCAACAACCTTAAGATAAACTAGTAACAATAAAGGAAACGGATTCAGATAACATTACAAGACAGGGACACACTCGAAATAATTATGTATCTTAAAATATCTGACCCAGCGATATAAGATGAGATTTTTTAAAATAAATTTTTAGGGGATTCATTGCTAAAATACAACTTTAAAAGAGGATCAACCTTGGAATCCTTTTGATTCAACGTACAAGATAATGTTTTTTTTTTCACTGAAGATGTTACCAACCTGAGGCAATTTTTTCTAAATTGGCTCAGGTTGGTAACATCTTCAGTGAAAATTTTGGTTCCTTAATATTTGACAGAGGAAAATATCGATGATCCCTTATTATTTATCAAACGGTTAATTTGATGTTAGAATATTTTTATCAGGTTAAGTTTCATTATTTACCTACGTTATTATGTTAGTTATAATTTTTGATCATCAAATAAAGATTTTAGTTAACGTAAAGATTAGTAAATCTTAAGCAACAGCATCGCCATTCACCGTTCAGAAAAATATTTCAGAAATACTCTTATAGAAAAACGTTTTAGACAAACTTGGGATAAGAAATACAATCTATGCTTAGCAGCAATTTACCGCTCAAATGGATTCGGCAAAGAAACTGCTTTCGCTAATATTCGGTAAACGTTAATGCTAACATCCGATTTTACAGTGCAGTAAAATAGGAAAATAGGCTAATGTATGGGAGGTAGCCGGTGGAATACCGTTACACACATATTGAATGACCGTGATTACGTATCGAGATACATAAATTTGAATGATGCAAGCACGCGGCAAATCCACAATATATTAGATTTAGAGAGCACAAGCCCACTGCACTCGTAGAAAGCATGCATATTTCTGTTTAGTCATTATTTTAGGAATTTTGGTCAAGTTCTACAAAATCCAAGCCAACATCATTAATTAATACGCAATGCTTCCTGCGAAAAATGTACAAGGCTTTGGCATATCGTATAGTTTCGAATAGACGCACAAGACTCTGGGGTAAAAGAAACCTATATATTCAGATGGATGTGTAATCATGGTTCAAAATGGTCTGGTTTCTCTGTTGAACGGTTACGGTCGATATGCAATTGCATCGAATTTGCCGCATTTGCTTAGTTTTGGGGCCAAATAATTGGTTATTATTTGATCATGGTAAAGCGTACCGATCAGGAACAATAAAAGGCTAAGAAGAAAAGTGACGAATAGACTGAATGGAAAGCTAGGCCGTCTTGGAACAACATGGGATCGGTCCAAGAGGTCATTTGAAACGATAACGTAACGGGAACCTAACACGTAAGCCGGTGTTAAGTTTAGAAAGCACGGTATAAATTGGCAGAAGACACGGGGGAACTGAAAGCGACATAGGAACCAGTTCCGATTTCAATACGATACGAACATGTTCCGGTTATTACGGACAAGTATAACCGAGGAAATCGAAAACGCATCGCTTTTTAGCAAATAAAATAAGTCTGTAATGTTAATACTTTATATATTAAATTGTGTTCTTTAGATGAGCTCACAGAGCTAACAAATAATTACACGCACCTGTTTAAATACGCCCGTTCTAGGAATCTCGTTTATTTAGTAGATTGTGTACTAAATACATTATTGTTCACAAACTAAAGCTAAGTGACCTCCACAGAAAACATTCATTCCACTGCATTCAGTTATTCGCGTAATGTATTTGCAACGTTATACTATGTATAAAACCAATAACAATCGGGTCAACATGCATAATATTATCATAAAATCCGTATTCTGATACGCTAAGTTATTCTAACTTAATTTATCTCTATTATGATCATTTATGACATCAGCCAGGTGTTTTGTGAGAGCTTAAATAAATATTTATAAGCAGTCATAATTTAGATGTGCACGCAGAATATTTTAATATGATAGAACACCAGGGATTATAAGTTATGAAACACTGGCAATGATTGTAAAGATAATATTAATCAAGCAAAAAATAATAATAAGACTAGTGTGGCATGTCAGAGCTATCGATAATCTTGGCTGGTCAATGGGCAATTTATTGTCCCACAGCCACTATGTCGTGGTATGCAACTATACGAGCCCGACCATTTTAAATCCTTGAGATGCTATCGATTATTTAACCATACCCTTGGAATAGAATTCAAAAATGTATACTCATCTGAATTCTTGAAGTTTATCACGTTTAGCTATAGTAATAAAAGAACCAATTAAACATGTATAAACTAGATTCGTTGATTGTGCAAATCTCCGAATAAAGCAAGCGTTTAATTATCAACAAGGTGCATTGTACAGGCAAAGATAATGAGAACGCGAATCAGAGCTGCCAACGAGACTTATTATAAGCAGTATAATAACAATACAGGTGTAATAACTTCATTATGAGACAACTACTTCATTATAAAGTGATTTCGTTACCACACCCACATATTAGTCAATAGTTCGCCTTGATAAAGAACATGATCTAGATACGAGTAGATAATTGTAAAAAGACGGCACTTTAAGCTTTTTTTATATATGCCTGTGTATATTAATTTGCGCCTAGACATAAATCTTTTATGTCAGATAGTTATCAAAATCAGGAACATTATAATTTTACTGACCAATAGCTGTTTCACTATATTTCGTGCTCGGGTTCGTATCATTCTAATAAGATCGCTATGTAGAGCTCTTACTTTACTATCGAGATTATGACGTACTTAAACTTCAGCTATACAATCGTACAAACCTATATCGTTTAATAAACATCATTATATTTTATCGCAATCGTTAATAAGCTCATGAACTTTTATTTGCGTAAGTCTATCGACAGCGCAATAAGCGCCCGCACTTTTTGAACGTTGAAAAATAGTTCGACATCTGATTGAAAGATCGATATCGGGTCGGCGCGTGTCAAGTAAATTGTTTGTTATTTTCTGTTAATCGTTTTCCGTGTTTGCCCCATGATTTATGTCGAGTGGTTATTATGGAGCTTACCACACGCATCTCGCTTACAAACCAGTCTATATCCTCCCTCAAAAGTAATTATAGACAAGATGTAATCTACACGTTGTCATGCGAATAAGTAATGGTATTGTCTGTCTATCATTATTAATTGTCGATGGCTTCATTAGCAGATACGTCTCTTGTTTGCTTTAGCTATTTGTGTAAGCTTTCTACAGGAAGCGAGAATGTAGTCATAAGTGCTAATATTTTTGACCCCAATATCGTTGCCGGTGCTGTATCTTTTTGGACAGCACTATTAGCATATTCGTGCGCGAGAGCGTCAAAGTGTGTAATTTTTTAATTTGTATTTACACCACTGACCTGAAAATAGTATAATTGGTGGCAAAAAGTATGGATTTTTATTTTTATTTTAAGACGTTAACATATTAATTATTTTCCACACCGCCATTCAATGTTTCTGCCTCGCCCAATGGTTGACTGGTAGAGAATGCCTTAAGGCATTAAGTCCGCCAATTGTACATTTATTTCGTGCAATAAAGAATAAATAATAATATTGTTAATAACTATGCTGCAAAGCACATTATATTTTACTTCTGGGCCCTAACCATGAACTGTTAAAACAATCACAAATCTGTCAAACATTATCATTTCTGTCAAATTTTGTATGAAATGACGTACCAAAATTGACAGATTTGACAACTTTGAGATTGTTTTAAGAGTTCATGGTTATGGCCCTGTTCTAACTTTTACTTAGTAATGTGATTAAATAATAATCTTTAGTAAATCTAACACCTCTCGATCATCAGTCTAATAATTTACAAGTTACTTATAAATGGCGCTGGAATGAAGCTGATCACGACGATTTTTAGGGTTCCGTACCTAAAGGATAAAACGGACCCTATTACTAAGGCTCCGCTGTCCGTCTGTCTGTCCGTCTGTCACCAGGCTGTATCTCATGAATCGTGATAGTCAGAGAGTTGAAATTTCACAGATGATGTATTTCTGTTGCCGCCATAACAACAAATACTAAAAAACAGAATACAATAAATATTTAAGGGGGCTCCCATACAAAAAACATGTTTTTTTTGCCGTTTTTATAGATAATGGTACGGAACCCTTCGTGCGCGAGTCCGACTCGCACTTCGCCGGTTTTAACTCCCTTATTATTTAATCTGTAATTGCTTTAACTAATATCAGTCTGTGGGTGTCCGATAAGCCAAATATCTCGTTTGATACGTTTTTTCGATTAATCACAGACTTTATACATAATTACACCTCACCTGTTTATCGCCTCAGGGCTGTTGAGTGAAACCATCCATTACTTTTTTCACTGGACACTTGCTTCTAGTTTCCAACAATTTAGTACTGTGTTAATTTAAATCGGGCGGGACAATCCGGTTTGCGATAAAGAACCACAGTAAAAAGCACTTTAAAAACATTTCTAAATTATTGTTGTTTTTAATTAAGCCTTTTAAACGTATCCATTTTCAAAGTTTAATTCACGAATGATCCCTTATTAAAACATGCAGATTACAAATTCATTAACAAATTTAAGAACAAAACATCTTATTCTACATTTTTAACGCTGATTCTGTTACAAAAGAATACACGTAAACGTGTTTTACATGTACACTCAAGCTCAATAAAATGCATTCTACACGTTTATAAGAAGTGACACTGAATCAATATTGTTTGTGATAATAGTTATATTAAGACAAAAATCGTCGTTAAAGAAAGTCAAAGGGTCGTAAGATAAGCTAAATCTTTGACATTCAGGTTGATGTGACTGACTATATTAATAACTTGACAAAGAATTGTACTTTGTTTTTCGATGCTGACTGTACCATAATTAGATACCAAGCATGGTTTAGCTTCAAGGAATAAATTACACAATTAGAAGGTTTATTTTTATCGTGCGAAAGAATTGCATAGCATAAGATATTCAAAAATTGATGATAAATACTAAGATGTGAGAACTGATAAACACATTACAGATTCTTTGAAATCGTTGTTTAGCAAATTTCCCTTAGGAATACAATTTCATATATAGTTAATAAAAATAAATGTAAATATGTAAAGTACTTAGTAGAAACTTTATGTAAAATCGGAGGAATAATTCTTAATACCTATTCCAAATTATTAATACAAGGAAAAATAGAGTTTCATGTAATGAACTATTATCTATTCTGTGACCAGGTACAATTCTAAGAGCACTATTATTTTTAATCCGCAATAAAAACTAATGCAGTATCAAAAAGAGCATTACACGTTGATTGCAAAAATAGGGATTAGAGAAACCATTTAATGATAATACCGATGTTTAAATATCAAAACAAATTTAGTCGACCGTAACCAACCAACATTTTGGCAAGATCTTAAAAGTTTACATGTAAAGACACAGTCAGTAACCAACTGTTACCGTAACCAATTTTAAATGGAGCATAAAACAGTTCAAAGTGCTCAACTCGTTCCAAAAACAAAAGACACTCATTACAAAACAGATTAAAACAAGAGAATCGATGTCACTGTATTCAGGCAGACTCGGCCACATCCACACCTTAGCCACTCGTGAGAAAGTGTGAACGCGAAACGCGACCTCGTAGCACGCAATGTCTAACGAGAAGTCCGAGGCCAATTTTTATCTTAACACGCCTAAGAATTTTTGAATACAATGTTAATTGTTATAATAATTTCCCATAGCAGTTTCGCCATTTGGATTAGGTCGAGATTGACTTGGTGATACAATAAGAATTAATAAGCAATTTGTTTTAACATTCTAAGTGGAAATGAAGCAATAAATAAACTGACATGGTTTCTAAATATTTTAGTCAAATAAACTAAGTTATTAACGGATTATATTCAAATAAATGGACCGCTTAAACATAAATAGGACGGGTCTTTATTACTGTTGAATAAACTTGTTTTTGGTTGTAATAGGTAGTTAAATGTACTCATTTTTTATAAGCGGTTAAACCACGGTAATAGAATTTAGTTAAACTGTGAGTCACTGTGACTGGGTACATTTTCGATCAGTGCTTCAGACCACTGTATATTACTTAGTATTTCGTAGGCTTAACAAGAAAATTCTAAACTCTTAAGAGGAGCCCATTATTGTTCTTTAGTTAAGACCCTTTTTCTTCGATACGGGTAGGCAAATCATTTGAAAATATAAAATATTCCTTTAACAGGCGTCTTCGAGGTGTCAAACAACCAGCTTATAAGTCCCAATTAAAAACAGCGCTAAGGTTTTCATAACGAAGAAAAGGAAAAACGTACCACAAAATCATAGGTACGCAAATCTCCAATTTGGCATTTTGTTCTAAAATAGAAGTTATTCCCACTATTTTTTTTTCCATAATATCTAATGTATATAAAATTGACTTAGGGAATACAATACTATGATGATCTCACTTGTCAACTTTAATAACCATAAACAAAAAATGTCGTAAAACTTGGACCATCAAAGCAATTGAACACATAATGTAATATAATACCAAATTCCTTACTCATTTTAAGTCTATATTTCAAAACTGATGAATTAGACGAAAAGTGAGAACTTGAGTTACAAAACAAACATAATAATAAATCCAAACACGGTAAGGCAATAACAAACCATTAAAGATACCAAAACCATAAATACGCGGAATAGATGTCCACCTTAAAAGTCTACAGAAGCTTTGGGAAATTAACATAATATAGTATGAAATATTTGCTGCGAAATCGGATATAGAAGAGATGACCACAAGGCGTGATGTAAAATTTATTGCGCCCTACCTCGAAGACGACTTTTGTAGCCTTAATTAGGATTTATTATGTTTAAGGGTTCCGTATAACTACGGATACACGGTCACAGACATCAGTATGATAATAATATCATACTGATGTCTGTGACATAGGGTGAGTGCAATAAGTTTGGAATTCGTGCTGTTGGCGACACAACTTTTGTATTTTTAACAAGTTTGCGAATAGGCCTCTGTTCCGAAGTGAACGTCCTACGTCTGAAATGATGATGATAATGGTCAACAGGTTCTTGCATATATGGTTGAGAAAGGAATGCATCGACACCTGCCTTGTGACAACACAGTTCACGTTGCTGACCTTGGGTACAAAGTGCATTATCTTCGTTCATGTAATCACACTCTCATTCTGCAAACCGGAATACAACAATATACGTAGAGCTGTAGGTACGTCTGACGTCAAAGTATGCATCTATTAGTAATAAGATATCAAATTTAAATAGAATTTATTTAGTTTTTGTCAAATTGTTAAACACAAGCGATCATTTTGTACTGGAAGACCGAGAAATTGTTGAATTTGAGCAGCAGAATCAGCCCCTAGACTTTGTACTGTTGTATTGTAACAACAATGTTAAGCACCTAATGGTGGTTAGAAATCGCAGCCAAGGAAATTTATTTACTAATAATACGACCAGACTATACTTTCATTCTAATTCTAATAGGTACCTATTCAGCTAAATAATCAATTCACATTCTTGAAACAAACATTATGCAAATGATGGAATCAGATTCCAGGAATACTAACAAAGCCATGAAATTCTTTCAACGAAATCAAAAGTAACGCAGCGATAAGCAAGCGATTCATTTGCACTTTTATACTGCAACATACATTCTCAGAATATATTGACACATATCCCCATACAATTTGTAAAAATAAATGCAATTCTTCTTTTTACGAAACAAGTTTTTTGCATCATTAACAAAATCTGTAGCATCCAAGCTGAATAAAATTTGGTGAAGTATAAACCACATGAGTAAAGATTACTCATGTGGTATAAACTAAGAAAATGTAGTGAAATATTGACATAAATCAAACAGTATCAACCAAAATATAGTAAATCTTTCTATGATGTTATAAGTCCATAAATGTCATCTATGAACCACGTGTTAATAATAATGTTAATTTATTCTATTACCAGTTCAAAACCATAACATTGAAATATCAGTGCAATTATTTTGAGGTTGTAAATGAAATCTAAACCGGAGTACCACTTATCTGTCACGTAATGTACGATCCCAACTTAACTTAAAAAGATTGGACACTTTTTAAGAAAAATGCAAATCAAAAAGTGGTTTACTTAGGTATTCTTTAATAAGAACTCGGTCAGTCAAATTTCTAGTAATTTCTACATAAAAAGTTTTAAAAGCTGATAAGATGAATTCGTGATTGACCGCAGTTTCTTTCGCTTTCATCCGAGGTACCAAGACTTTAGACTGGAAAAAGAAATGTTCATATTTTTGTTACAATCATTTTTTATGTTGTCTTGTTCAAAGGTTTCTTTTTGACAAATGGCCACAAAATCAGGATCGTACATAACTTTATTCCAATGATTCTCGTAAAATTCCTGATTTCCGCGTAATGAACGATGGAATAGGAAAGTTTGCATGAGTCTTAAAGGTTATATGAGAAAGTAAAATGGTAGAAAACATTCTTGAACTTGAGACCAAGGTCGACCTTTTCATTTAATGCCTGACCTCACACCGCTTCACTTCTGAAAAAGGAAAATTGAATGTATATTTCCTTTACCAGAATTGCAAGTGCTTCGGCTGGCTCACTCTCTAACTTAACTAAAGTGCAATAGGGATAATAGAACTACCACTCTCTTTTCTTCTTAGATAATGAAAAGAGAGAGACTATTAAATTTTAAACTAACAGAGTACAATTAGTGATTTGATATGGTTTACATACCTTCTACAATTGTTAGAAGTTGCGAACTATGACAGCATTTTAGTTCGACTTCTGTGATAGCTTTTAACTTTTCAATCGACACTGACTGTTAGCACATTTAAGTTTAGTTTAAAGGGTACAATTAAATTTTATTACCACTAAATACCTATACCTACACTATTACAATAATAAAACATATGTTTTAGGTAATTGGTTGCGTTAGGTATTAATTTGACGGGAGCCAGACAAACCTAAGTTTAGCTATAAATGCAATATTGGTAGGGTATAATCTTAATTTACCTGCATACAATTTTTTAAAAAGTATTATGAAATATTTAAGCAACAATGACTGACGGCTAAAACAAAATCATTGCAGTCCTTGGATGGAAGCTCTCAGTGGGAATAGAGTTACAAAAGAACAATTCTAAAGAATAAATTACTACAAAAAATACAGTAAGTCACGAAATCTGGTAATTACAATCTCAAAAAGCATTCCTTTAACCCGCAAAGGCATTCTTCTCGGTTTGACAAAGTAGTGGCTGTACTTAGTTGAATGTTAGACATAAATCTGTATCATAATAATGGAGGAGTGAGACAAGTTGACGCTGTATTTGGTATACGAGAGTTGGAATGCGGCTCAGGCGGTTGCTGTGACGAAACGCTAAGGCCGCAGCCCGCTGGGTTTATGATCAACATTGTAATAAAACTGATCAAACATGATATTTGTCTATTTAATTCTATTTGCATAATGCTGGACGGTGCTGGCAACGAGCACTAAAGCGTACAGATAACGGCTGGAACGAACTCTAGGCACGAAAAGCGCAGCTAAAAGATTACGTGTAGGATATCATTGCAATATTGACAACACAGCCTTTGAAACTAGAAGTTGATATTGCATTTAAATGAAACTAAATCAAAATACTTGTCTTATGTAAAATGCTACTCGCTAATGCTACTGACTTTGATATAAAAGGCTGTGGAAATATGAAATATACAATCGACTTTCAATATTACACTATTACATAGTCGGTAAGTAAGTTACAAGGTAAGCTAATAAAAGCTTATTAAAAGCAGTATTTCTACTAACTAAATAAATAACGATATGAAGATTTTATTGAGCAGATTGTTTGTCAGAGGCATCATCATCATCACAATCACTTCAGCCACAGGACGTCCACTGCTGAACATATGACTGATCAGAAAATCCAATTTAAGCATTAAACTCTTCTATGCCATACTGATTAACTGACTGACAGTAATCCTAAATGAACGAGCTGACACCGTTCATAATATGTTTATGCATGTGTGTGTACGGTCCAATTAATGCAATTTGTCTATGTAGAATTTTACATGATTCATTCATATTTTTAAAGCAATAAATAAGCGTCTTACAAACATTCATACGGGTCGGTTTTATTTAGCACTCCTCGAAGTAACCCTAGAATAGCATAGCAACCATCAGTAAATGTTAAGAGTCCCTTATACACCCTAGGAAACTTCGATTTCCGGATCCTTACTTTTTAAAATAACTTTTGCGAATCAAGACATAGTAGCAATAAATATGATCCCAGGACCAATCCCTGCAACACATCGATATGTACCTAAATGCAAACTAAACATATTTTAATCCCGATGGTCCGCCCGCCACCCGTCGCGTCGGCCTCGGCACAGCCCACCTACGGCAGGCAGGTGCAGGCGTTTCCTTTTCACATAATATAACCGTAGCATTTTATTTTTACTTTTAATGCTATATCCGTTTTTACAAAATATGATATCCTATGAGTGAAATCCATGAGAAATTAATTTCTCTGTTGTAACAGAATCTTCGAATCTACGTCATTTATTCAAATAATTATAAACATTATAATGTAACTAGAAAATAAGTACAATTTATAAATAGATAAATTATAGATTTTGGTTATCCTAGCCGTACATACAGATCCTGGTTGGACTGGAGAACTGCGAAGGAGACTGGGGCCAGACAAAATGAAGACTATATAGACTTGGTAATCGGAATCGCTCAATATTTAGTGATTTTTCATTTTGATATGCAATAGCAATGAGTAAGTTATTTCTGAACATTATAATATATAATTAATAATTATTACGGGTGATTCTAAAGGCACTGTACGAATTTTATTGCAAATTTCATCTGAACTCGATTCTTGACATAGCAATAAATCTCACGATATACCATTCAGTTTTGCCGTGTATAATTTAACCTGTTATATTTGTACTGTCTGATAAGCTACTTTAAAATATATGAATGCACTAACAGCAAATTTTGATGTCCATAAACCGATTTACTACACTAATGATCGCATAATCATAATAAAAGTGGTAACATTGCCTAAACTTGGTCGAGAACTTCAAACTTTAAATATATTAATAACTAATGAGGAACATTATACAATTCAAACAGCCGGTATAAATCACGTAATATAATGCGAACATTTCTCAAATTATATTCAGTGTCGTTTTCGGTAATACATATTTAACCTAAAGTAAACCAAATTAGCAAATTATTGGTTCGCGTTATCTTAATTACGAAATAGCAACAACTTAACCGGTGGGCGTCTGTGAGTTATACCGGCTTCGTTATTCGATCGATTGGATGGATCGAGTTACGATTGGGAATTAAATCAAAATTAATTCACTTGATTTAGTAGCCTTTAGCTGTATTTAAGCTGAATTCCTACTTTCTTCTTGGCGTATAAGAAGAAGGTATGTAGTACTATTCTTATGGTATGGTCCTCCTCAATTTCGCTCTTCTTCTCCGTTTCGCTCTATCCCGCAATTGCGTATGATGACATTGTACTAAATTAAAAAAAAAAACACGTGTATAAATTATCTTAACGAGCTGAGTGTTTTCTTCTTTTAGTGATAATAATAGGTAATGATTACCTGATCTTCGGCCAGAACTTGGCGACATTGCAGTTCTAGTACAAAATAGTGTACAATTAACGTGACGTCATATTTAAAACGGCTTCTTAACTGTAAAATAAATATGACAGTACTATTGAAATAGCAGCCAAAAATAGAAAAAACTGAACGTAAAGAAGTAGGCTATCGATGTCACTTTTTTATGGACATAGGGTGTGGCAAGTGGACCGGCCACCTGATGGAAAGTGGTGCTATTGCTGATACACACTTTTATTTTTGAAACTTTCTTTGAAATTATTAAACACATTTCTTTTTTAAGAGATGATACGAAAGTGCTATGCCTACTGCTATTAAACGAGAAAACCTAACAAAAAGTACGACTTTCACTGGACTCTGGACATAACTTGCTTTTGGGTCAATTTAGGAGACAAGGTTTTATTTTGTAGAGCCACTATCCAAATCTTATTTAAGGTTCACCTTAACTTTAGTCTCTCTTCCTTTCCATAGCAATAAAAAACAATTAATTAATCTAAAGAAATCTAAAATCTGGCAATCATTTTAAGACATCATCATTCATGGCCAATTATTCAGAAAGAATATTATACCCGAATAATTAAAATATAACGAAAACATATGGCAAAAAAAGCTGTTTATAATTTTAATTAAAAAAGTCACTATTTTCTTTTCTTTTGTCTTTTTATTCATAAACAAAGACAGAGACATATTAGACCTAAATAAATAGAAGGAATTATGGGAAGTACAAGACGTTTAAAGCATACTTAAACAACATAATTAATAAATATATAGACGGTACCTACGTGAAGGATTATTTGAAACCCTACAAATGTTAGGTCGAGTTTTGTAAAAGCTATGCTTAGATTCATAAAGTTCTAGTAATCATCATCAAAATTATCTTGAAATGTGTTATTAGGCATGGAATTAAAAAAAAAACCTTTACGGAGACATTTAAGACACTAAAGCCTCTGTCGCAAGACAAGTGTTTAAAGTTACGATAATGATTTCACTTGCACAGGGCCAACTGGTAATAAAACAGAAGTTTTATAGTGCTAGATTTATCTTAAACTGGACTTTGTTTTGCGTGAAAACAATTGATTCGTATTGCGAATTGTTCGAATATCTCGTTGAGTAATGAAACACAATTGCTAATAAGTACTTGATAAGCTCTAAGTAGGGAAACGAGGAGGTAGAGTAGATACTTAAACGTGAAATACGATTATATTATTCAGTGCTGAATTGAAATACCGGAATTAAAATGACATGGAAACCTTCAAACAACTAAATCTAGACACGAATTATCCCAAGAATAGCATACAATGACCTTAAAATTCGTATACGATTATTGCTATTTCGCTTGTGAATTTGAATTATAACGAAAGAAAAAAGCTTATCTTATAAAGTTGGGCATTCGAATGTAAGACATATTCAGAGCTCTGGCGTTAACGTTCCGCCTTTGTTCCGCGTTTGGTGGTAACGTTAGCGTTCGGGGTCTTACCAGTTTTAATAAACACCAAACAGTACGTAAGCGAAATAAGTTAAGATGAATTGCAAAATCTAAAGGTGGGTAGTGACCGGCGCTACCTTTTGTAATGCAATATTCTCAGCGAGCATGTTACGTTACGTCGTGTGCTAATACTGTCGCGTACCTTAACATGTTACAAAGCAAAGCGAGCATTTGTGCGCACAGTGCGGGGAAACAAGAGAGCAACTAGCCGGATTTGCACGGATTTTAGAAAACCTATCTATAGGAGGAAACTGTTGACTTCCCGATTCTGATAGCCTTTGATTCAAATGTATGGTTGCCTCATGGTTAACCGACTATGAGCGGTACAAAGCGCTAAAAATAGTTTATACTTTTTCCACGTGACTGTACAAGCGGAAAGCCGTATTCTGCGTAACGTAACATTCTAGCTGCGAATTTCACTCGTACATTACGTTCCGTAACGACGTTCAATAACCACCTTTACATACTTACTATAAATGAGTCTGCGCAAAATAACCCATCCGGAAGTATAGGCGTGTGAAAAGATAAATCATACATGAAAATTAATTGCACTAACATAGTAATTATAATTTTTAAACACAATACATAAGAGGCCTTAATTATTTCTCAATTCTTGATTTGTGTTAGGGATATATCTTTTTAAGTAATCTCTGACACCCACGATATCTCAAACATGTTCAAACATATTACGAATAGTAACATTTAATGTTGCTTTAATGTGTTTCGTAAACGTCTTTCTATCCAAAGAGCTATTATGTCTTAATCGAGTCGCTTAATTTGTTTTAAGTAAAACGTGACGCTTATAGATAAAAGTTGTCTCATTTATTGGCATAGTACAGTTGGAATCAAAAAGATCGTAGTAGTCATCCCAACAAATAGTGTCAAACGAAAGACTATTACTACTACTTAAGGGTACTTAAGGTAACAAAATCACAAACCGTTCGTTCGTTTGTGTGATTGTTCGGCATGGTATTCACAACTTTCATATCTCTCACTCACTCACTCAATAATTCATATCTCTGTAACCAATGTATTTGGAAACAAAAACTTGGAAACTACAAAACACATTGCAGGACCCACGTGAAAGTGATTTAAGTGCTCGTCTCCGGACTTCCGCTTAATACTGGGTTTTTTTAACATCCTGTAGAAGGATGGTGAAGGATCCATTTTGTGGTATGTATTCGTAGCTATCTTTAGAAGGAAACTGTTGACTTCCCGATTCTGATAGCAATTGATTCAAATGTATGGTTGTCTCATGGTTAGCCGACTAAAAATGCTAAAGTGTTTAAACTTTTTCGACGTGACTGTACAAGTGGTAAAGCCGTAAACACATTCGAATCGTAAACGATACAGTATATTGAATGTACAAAGTGTATTAGGATTAAAGAGATATTTACTGTCAATTAGTAGGGTTTATTTTATTTTAACAAAAAATATGGTATAAAAAAATACAAACTTTGTAACTACAATGAATGGTTAATCTAGGACATTTTACGTGAGATTATTCTCCAATGATTTTATTTATTCTGGAAGAAAAAACATAACTATTAAAAGCGATAGAATAGAGACTACTTAAGTCGTTTTTTTGAATACGATTATTGATCAGCTACTTACATCACTGACTTAAATCATCAGAACTAAAACATGTACATTTTATGTTATTTTTTTCAACAAGTGTGAGCATCCACATCGGTCACACAGCACACTACTTCAGATGAAGCGACGAGTGTATAGGCACACATAGGTGTGCCACTATCCTAATTAGCTAGTATAACTTGTTCTTTTCCTGATATTAACATTATTAACATAAATCAGCGCAGTAATGTAACAGCTATTAAACGTTAAGTGCGCGTGGCGAATCGCAAAACGATGTGTCGAGCAACACCGCTTATTAAAAGTTACGTAAAAGCGTGAACAGGTTCACCTACTGAAGATTCCGTACTTAGATCATTACATATAATTTATAGGATACATATTTACCTTATCAACTTAATAGCAAAATTTGGGTCACAAGATTAATGTTACCTCTACATACCTGAGAAACTATAGATGCTAGATTAATTGAAAATTGTTATAGAAATGAAATGATCTTTGCTCACTCGGGTAAAATAGGTCGTATATTTACTTTAAACCGTCTATGTTAACAAATAAACTACCGCATAAGAATAGAAAATTACCCCATTTTCTATTCATGGTACATCCAGAACCATTATTATTAATCATATGTGATTCATCGGACACAGAGCCTGTTAAAAATGTATTTATTGCATTTCAAGTATTTAAAATGTAATTCTCATACATCATTAAGACCTTCGTAACCTCTAATAGACGAAAAATTTACACAATTGGATTTCATTGGGGACAGTTTTAAATACGGGGTTCTAGAACATAACAGTATTCATTTATACTTAGTACTTACCCAGCAATTACGATTCCGATGTGTTCGCATAACTCAAATTATCTGTTCCAGTTGTCCATCTGCAACAAAAAATAAGTTGTTACAACAAGTAGCTTAGGCACGCCTATACATTATCTGAATTAACACTAACAAGGCACTTGTAGACGTATTGGTGTTTTACGCAGGTGAAATTGCTGTAAAATTATGTCGACGGCATTCTTAGAAACGGTTAATGCCTACACTGTTGGGTAAGGGTTTTTTAAACACGGAGACTACTTTGCTGAACAGCTTTTACACAGCTCTTATATTACATTAAACAGACATCAGTGAATCGACAAAACAATAAATTCAGGCGAAGGGAGTAATTTTCCAGGCGTCAATGTCTCAAAGGAATGTTAACTACATAGTAACTACTTATACTATTACAGACGGTGTGAATACACCCGACATGAATGAAAAAGAAGGACTCAAAAAAGCCGTGAAGTCTTTATCAAGCAGTCATTTGTTCCGTCACGTAATTCTAAGTTCCAAGTACAAAAAATCAGCATGCACTTTTTGTACCTCCGGTGTCAACGCACTTGAGATCGGATCTCTTCCTCGATGGCCGCAAAAAGGCATCGGTGTTTAGATCCTTGAGGTCAGCTCCCAACATTGTCTGACTACAATGCCGATTGTTAGAAAGAATCGCGAGACAATGGAATGGTCGACAATTAGCTTTGCCAATTAAATATTTGTTCGAGCAGTATTGTTTTGGTCTGGCAAAACAAATAAAACAGATGCACCAACACGGGCAATTGACGGAGCCATATTGGGAGTCAAATTGCGCTGCAATCACAGTTGGATAATTAGGGAGTGCATTAAATTTACGGCCTACACTTTTAAGGTAATGTCACATTGGAATCTATTCACACGAGGTGATTGAGGGTGTGGGCGGGCACTTTAGGATTCTCAATTTAACGGTACCTTTTGTTTAATTTTATGACATTTGGATTCTTCGGATCATCAATAAAGTAAATGTCATCTACCTTTTGCAAGACACACATTCGATAGTGAATTGCCTTTATATTCTTCATTTTCTATTAAATATATCCAAGTTATAGTTAGCAAGCTAAATTGGTCAAATAAACGTAAAGTAACATTTAATGGTTATGATCTCTTAGTGAGGTATTAAAACACTTCAGTTACGAGGTACGAGGCCTGGTAGTCTTTACATCCTGACAGCATATCAACTTAGCGGTCCCAGACCCGAGCCAATTTTAAAAAAACTCGTATTTTAAATTAGTCTGAATAGTCTGAACCGGGAAACATAAGCAACAACAGTACCTACCTAGGTAAACGCTATGCCACGCAAGTTCTGTGATGAAATCGTACAAAACATAATATAACCCAAGTACAGCTTCCAATTGGTGAAAGTTCAACTCGTCAACATGCAGTTCATTAAAAAACAATTTCAACACATTCGGGTGCAAATTGAATGTCCTTATGCAACGGAATAAAGTAAAGTAAAATAGCACCCCTTGCATAAGTGATGTCAACTGACCGTTCGCGCTGCGTAGGCGCACAGTGGGTGGGTGTGGGAACCGGTCCGGAACGAGACACGTGACTCACTGATCAGATTTGGTCTGAAGTGGATCGCTTCATTACAATTTCTTTTTCTAGCTAGACAAATTGGTTGCCTTGCATGATTTGCATGCTGGAAGATATGGACGTTATTTTAATGAGCAGGTGATATTATAGTACATTACATTAAGGAGATTGGTTCAGTGCAGTTCGCGAAATTCAACATTTCTCACGTTTTTTCAAACAGTGACTAGTTTACGGTGTATACCTACTCATCAAACTGTAATTCGCGGCTGCAGTAATTGTCGTTTTTAGTGAAAACATGGGATATACCACAATAAGTAATATTTGTTTAACAATCAAAGAGGTAAATTGATAATTTAAGTTATTAGGTCATGGCATTAAGTTCACCTACTGTATTTTTTTATTTAATCTGTGCAATTGAGTTCAAATTAATTAATAAAAATAAAAAACAACAAGAGATTTTGAATTCCGCAGGCTACCACTAGATTACCCTTACTAAAAAAGACATGAAAAAACTGAATTTTAATAAGTTTATCATTTTGTGCCACTTGAACAATCTGTCTGTAATATTTCAAAAGTATCCAATTACACAAAAAGTCTATTCTCTTTGAAGATTCAAAACAACTTCTGAGAATCAAAACAATCGATTCAATCTTTCGACATCAATGTAACTGTATAAGAAATCGATTCAGTTATCTATGCAGCGAATCAAGTCATGTAGGGGACGAATCGTAGAACAAAAAACATAATAAAGCACTTCTCATTATTTGCACAATAGTACTCTAGTTATCACTCTTTTGTGACTTTATTTTAACAGCAATAGAGATTAGAATTGTATGACGACGAGAGATGTTGTATGTTGGGCTTTCGCCACTGCGTGGGTGATGGGAGTAGCTTGCCCCAAATCGGTCAACTAAACACGAACAGGTTGAATAAATAAACTACATTGAATATAATAACATTACGAATCCAGTGAAATCAAGCAAGTTGACTTCGTTGAGCATTGTCCATTATGGAACTTTGGATTAATCGATACAACCTTTGGTCACGATGAATAATCGATTTGCAATATCTGAATTGACATTTATGAATTTCGTAACACTGATAATGATAATGTTTGTAACGAAGCAAATACAAATATATATGGTGTATGTAGTAGAACCAGTAACAAAGGCACTAAATGTGGCAAAATGAAGGCAAGTTGCGAATCAATCCCGTGGACACGAGTCAAACAATGGGCAAATAAAGAAGCAAAATGAATTATGTGTAAATAAAGATCCTAAAAGAAAAGTACTTAACTCATTGCATACTTTAATGCACTTGCCTATAACATAAGGTTGGGGAAAAAGTCTTTTCGCATTATAGTATGTATGAACTTGTAATAAAATCTCTTTGGCTGTACTATTTGTATCTGGATGGTTTTGGTATCATTAAAAGTTTAAATTTTAAAGAAGATAATTCCAAATTCAAATTAGGAAAATGTGTTTTTCATTTGTTTTTCGTACTGTCAAGGTAAGTGAATCTAATGAAGAAATTACATACATTTTAAAATTTTACTACAAAAAAGGTAAAAATGCAACGCAAGCCGCGAATAAAAATTGCGATGTTTATGGACCTAGTGCAGTGTCTGTGAGAGTAGCACAAATTTGGTTTAAGCGTTTTCAATCCGGAAATTTTGATGTCAAAGATGCACGTCGCTCTGGTCGCCCTATTACGGATAAAATTAATGCCATTTTTGAAAAAGTGGAGCAAGATCGGCATATCAGAAGTTACGACGTAGCTGAAGAACTGGGAATTGACCACAAAACAGTTTTGGCGCATTTGAAAAAAACTGGGTACACAAAAAAGCTCGATATTTGGGTACCCCACGAGCTCACTGAAAGAAACCTAATGAACCGTGTACTCATTTGTGATTCTTTATTACGACGTAACAAAACCGAACCATTTTTGAAGAAGCTGGTAACTGGTAATGAAAAGTGGATCACGTACGGCAAGAACGTGCGAAAAAGGTCGTGGTCAAAGGCCGGTCAAGCTTCACAGACTGTGGCGAAACCCGGGTTAACTGGCAACTAGGCAGGACCAACGATTCTGAACTCTACTGCGAACAACTGATGAGATTAAAGCAAGAAGTTAAGAGAAAGCGGCCGGAATTAATCAACAGAAGGGGTGTGGTTTTTCATCATGATAACGCTATACCTCACCATCTTTAGCCACTCAGCAAAAATTAAGAGAGTTTGGCTGGGCGGTGTTAATGCATCCGCCGTATAGTCCTGACCTTGCACCTTCAGATTTCCACCTGTTTCGCTTTCTTCATAATTCTCTAGGCAGTGCCAGGTTAACATCACGAGAGGACTGCCAAAACCACTTGTCGCGGTATTTTGATCGGAAGCCCCAAAATTTTTATAGCAATGGGATCATGTCTTATTGATGACCTACAAGATGGCAAAAAGTTATCGAACAAAATGGTACCTACATACTTCAGTTAAATGTAAATAAATAAACTATATTAAAATATGTTTTGAATTTTCTTTAAAAATGCGAAGAAACTTTTTCCCCAACCTATTATATAAACCTTAACCAAAACGATTATGCAATAGGAACTGTGTTGTAATATCAAAGTTTAATGCCAGACGTATTCAACCATGTTACCATATTGTACACAAAGTAGCTAGTATTGTTGTCACAAAGTGATAAATAGTTTTAAACGTGTCAAAAAGTAATACATCACTCACGAATTTTGTTTTCGTCTCACGCATTGTACAAGTACCGACGCGCGACGGTTCGTTGTACTTATGCAATAACCGTTTTAGTTATTGGTTGGATTGTTTTTGTAGAATTCTGCCGAAGTTGCCAAATATAACCTATTTAGAGGCACGCTTTTAAGCGCTGAGAAGTCGTGTTTAAGCAAAGTACCGCGCCGCAATTTAAAAATCAGATACGTGACCGTCAAATCGTTTTTTGGAATGGTAATTTGTCTCGATTTAGTTGTTTATATAATTTCTAAAACCAGTTAGTTACCTTATCCTACAAGCCACTACACATTTATAAACCGTTAAGACCCAATATTATGGTGATTAAACAATTTATGGCACAATAATTTATATGGCCAAGTTCGTGTTGTAAATAAATAAACTTATTGACCTTACCCTTAACTCTTCTCATGTTCTCTTCCTCAAGACCTCGCAGTTGGCTTAAACAGTCCATTTTACAACTTTATTCTGCTACAAAAATAAAAAAAATAATGCTAATAAACAGTCACCAGGGCGCAGTAACTTCATTGGAATGGTAGGAGCAAGACATCAACGTTACGATTAGTACCTGAACACGATTCTATTATAGACGTCGATAGTAAACTCCTTACGCCTTCAGACAACGATAAAATTCATTCCAGGACAGAATATGTATGACAGAATGCTGCAAATGCGGCAATCAGGTTTTCCGAGTTTTTTGTTCGGGATGACTATGTTTTAAAATAGGCGTATCTGAACTGAATTCATTAGATTCCTTTGGCGGTAAGTGCAAGAAATAAATAACCAACAGTGTTTCGTAAAAAAGTGTAAACTTATTGATTTAAGAGGTATTTCAGGGTTTCTACAGAGTGTAGGTAGAATTCGTCTTTTCCTATAAAAGTCTATAAATTTTTACCAATTTAAAAGGACCAAATATAATGGCAAGACAATTTAAAAAAAGTATGTATGGCTATACAGGCGTTAACTCCCTTAAAATAAAAATGATCATGTAACTACAAGGACTAAGAAGGATGACTAACGTATTTTTATGAGTTTTAATGTCCAAATCTTCTTATTGTTGTTGCTGAATACCAAAATACAGATACAATTTCAAACTTTTTGCACGTAGGAACAACGCATAGTTGTTGTAGCCTAACGATTACTGCAGGTGATTTGGAAGAATTATACAACGCGAATGTCTAGATACCGATATCTTAGACTACTATGAAGAAAATAGCTGTAAATCAGCCAGGCTAACTTTATAGTGTCGATGCCACAAACACAATAGCCATAATGGTCAACAAGACAGAGAATCGGAAAACAATTTCTTGGCTACACTCCGCTTTAAACTGGTCGTAAAAATGCAGTAAAAGACACAATATTTCTGCTTACTGGAGAAATAAAAGATGGTAGTAAAATGGCGTATTTTTATTCAATAAAAACCTTTTTTAGACCATTTAAAACACTCACTTATTCTCGCAAGTGCCGTTTCAAAGTAGCTAGACAGACATAGAACAAACCAACTTATCACACGTCAAAAATTATGTATCTTTTCCGTTTGTTTTATTAACTGATAGAGAATGCTCCTAAGGCATTTAGTTGAAACGATTTTGTAACTGAATAATATTTTATTCAGATAAATGGTCGATTATTTATAATTGTCTTAAGCTAGGATTATCCCAATAAACTCTGTAACTGGTACCCTGCAAAAAAGATTTCTTTTAATTATTATCAAGCCAGTCTACATGATCATCGAGCAAGTACCAGTCAGGTTTGTTTCAATAATTCATCAAGTAATACCACCTTTAGATTGTGCGCACACTTTTCTAAACTATACCCAGACATATTGTCGACTGAAGGCGTGACCAATCGTTAAGCCCTAGTTGTCTCACGTTTTTACACTATTTATAGATTCGTATTATTAACGCCTCGTGTTAAACGAGCAAAAACATTAAATTGGATTCTGTGTAACCCGGTGACATTTCCGTCAAAGGAATTTTATCAGCCCTTCTCTTGTTTCCTACGGTTGCCGCCTTCTGAACCGATTTTTTGTTGGAAGGTGTGGTTTGTAATTCTCAAGGATAGTAAGTAGAGCTACTGACATTCCACGATGTTTTTTTTTTCATTCATTGTGTTACTAGTGTAAGTAATAGCATGGGTAATAGCTTCTTACATTGCACGCATGCTTTTTAACAGATTAAATTACTAGGGTTATTAAACGGTACTTTTAAATCTAATATACATTAAGTGTTTTTCTAAATACTTTCTGGGTAGGCCTGATAAGTTACCAATCAAAGATCGATTAGAACTTATGCTTGACTGACACTCGATGTCAAGCGGCCCGCATAAGACTGATAACAATATTATTATTGTGTATTTGTGTCTTGTTTTTCTGCACTGTTAAACATTTTAAACCCAAAGATTCCGTAAAACGAATCACCTTTTGACTTTAGCGTCTGTGGTTTATTTTTTCTCTAAACTTCGGTATTGACGTATTTTGAGTTGCACGGACTTTTAGAAAATGAAGAATCATGCGTTTCTAATTCGCCAACGAGCAACGCAAATGAGGTAAAATCCTGAGGCCTAACAATCAGGTCGTAAAGCTGTATTACTTAAAGCTTGTTTTGTTTTAGATGCAGAGACATTGACGCATCGAAATTTAATTTTAATTTCAAATTAGGATTCTAGCAGCTAAACGCCATACGATATGATGATGATTAAGCTTCATGTACAGCTGTAATTCATTTTTATAAAGGCGACAAAAATTAAAAATTGCATTTCAAAGTTACCAGCTTTAAACTCATCAGAATAATTTTCGATCGGGTCACATTTTTTACGAGCGTTTATCTCGTGATGTCATCGATGACAGATTTGAGGAGTGAAAATTAAAAAGGTGGCAACGTAATTAATGAATTCTGTCACTGAGCTGTAATCGAATTATATCATGGTCAGTCTTATTTTACTTTTACTTTTCGAGTTAGTATTAATTAAGAATTACATTTCAACAAGCAGTAGCGGTAGCAGAGGGGGCAGCACAGTAGGTAGCTAATACACTTCATTAAGCATAAAGTTTTTTACACAACCTCCCAAAAAGGAGTGTAATATTTTTTAGTAAATGAAAAAGAATAGCTAAAAATGAAGTAAAAAAGTTTTTAAAAAGGTTTCTATGATGTAATAATGACAACTCAAGACTACCGAATGAATTTCTGTAGTAGGAGATACAGATGCGTTTAAAATAACTTCATGCGCGCACAAATATCTCCGAAGCGTTATTTTCCCTAAGTATGTTCTTACCATCAAGTGAATCATTCAAAACTATTGTAAAACAAGTACAAAAATACGTGACAAAGATAACCTTACATAACAGCAATAAACGTGATTGCCGGTAAAATGTGAATCTCCCACGTTGGCTCAACCGATGGCATTTCAAAGTAATAGACAATGTCTGGATTTCGCATCCGCGTGCAATTTAACCTAGGATTACAGCTTCATTTGCGGTGAAACCCTTTATAGAAATTGTTATGCAAATAAACAATATCCCGGAGAACACTTTGTAATATCATATTAAAATGTTAATGAATAGCACTAGTAGACATGTTGTTTGGTTTTGTTTTTCTCTTCTGTAGCTTATTGTCACTTTGTTAATGTTTTACAGTTGTGTTGCCAAAATAGTTCTTAGTGTCACATAACCAATTTACTGATTGCGGTGTTTGATTGCCTTAAACGCAGTTTCAAAGTTCAGTTTGGAATAATTTAAACAATGCTTTTTTGATGTTGGTGCTTTTGACGCCCCTGTAAAATTAATGATTAATTCTTTACTTTAATACCAACAAATTGGTGTGTCGTCTGGTATTTATTTATTTATATAATTGTAAATAAGTGTAAAGTTGGTAAATATGGGAAAGTTAAGGAAATAAGATACTCACACAGTAATATTACATTACACAATATTTTTTTAAAGGGCACAAGTGTCATATTGATTTTTTTAAAGTATTATATTAGATATACTCCCATGTACATCATTGCAAAAAATAATAACAGCTAGTCTTGCGTATTTTAGTTCGATAACAAGGCTTCAGCTGATAATATCTCGATACTCCTTTTATTATATCACTGAATGTTACGGTTAATAAAAACTATTATTTATTAACAAATTCTGCCCCAGGCTTTCAATAAACTTCAGATAGGAAAATATTCGTTTTTAATTGTGTAAGATCTGTATCTAAGTTGTCTACTTAGATTACAGTACTCTATATCGTTAGTAGAGGATTTATGTTGATGTTTATCTGTATATTGTATATTTTTTAAATGTTAAATGACAAAAGGTTTGTAAAATATGCTTCCGACAACCATTCCAATGATCTCGATAAGAAATACTGGATGTTACGTCGTTACTTCAAATGACAAAGAAAATAAAACCGAGACAAAAATTATTGATCTTTTTTAGATTGGACCTAAGCTGGGAATCTAACCTGGGACCCTTTGCATTCAAGGCGCCACTACGAGGCCGAATCATTGATTCATTACAGTTTGATTGAACTCAAGAAGAAACTACGACCACGACACATTTAAAGCCAACAATCAAAACCTATTGAAGACGAGTAATGCATTACGATAACTAAGTCGATACTTTCCACTTAACCGAGCGGCGCGAGCGCATGATTCACAGGTCTGGTAAAGTTCAAACGTACCCAGTCAAGGTCCCTGGGGTCCGTTATCGGAACAGCAACGTCACGAGGGGGCGTCACTTCTTCGCGGTCGTTTTGATGCACGGCTGGGCGAGTTTCCATGGCATTAGATTCACTGGCAAATCTATAACGGACATTTTCTTTAGTTTTGAATATTCTACTGTTTTTCCAGCAGTAAAAATTTGACAGTCAGCTTTCAAAAGACATTTGCACCGTAGTAGGAAAGTATTCAGGATTTCCTTAGAGCATTCAACCAACTGTATGCTCTAAGAGGATTTCTTAATTTTTAAAATTTTTGGTACCTTTCATTTTTTTGTCATACAAACCTTGTCGGTACAATTATAAACACACAAAAAAACAACGAGACTAACGCATAGCAATTTATTTTCAAATTATAGATTGTTTTTTATTTCTTACACCATCACACCATATATCCAGTCCTAAGCTAAACAAACTTATACAATGGCAACTAAATTACGGAAAGACGTACTTGACACGTTTATAACATCCACCACTTTGTTTCAAATGCGCGTACTAATCACACAATCATTTTCCTCTTGCGAACCACGCAACCAAATGTTGGTCAATCTCTAAAGCTTTAAAATTGGACCCAGTATGATCTCATTGAGATCGTGTGATAGTCGGAATATCGAAAACACAATCAACGAAGATCGAAGTAATAAACCGAAAATATTAAAATCTAATTCTCTATTCGCAGTTGGAGCCTTGCACGACAAACCTTTAGCAATATCAATAAAACGCTATAAGGAAGTCTGCAGAATAACTATCTCGAACAATAGCCGTGGGCATAAATCTTCTCTTGAAGGTTATAATAGAGTAATTCCTTCATATGCACTTACTCTTTAATGATAAGTCTCCAATAATGGTCCTTAATAGATTAACTTCAATAAAGGTACCGTTTAAGCGATTGGCAAAGATGATAAAATACCGAGAATGTCAAAAATTCAAAAGCAGAAATATAAGAGGTAATACTAAGAATTTGGAGAAAGTTTACATTGTGCCACTGCCTAGTCATGTGTCATACCCAGTCATTTAAAGTTTAAACAACAGCCTGAAACTTATAGGTCTCCCAAAAAATAGTTTTATCACGATGCAAAAAGCATTTTAAACATCTATCGTATCGTATAGTTAGGCGTTTCTTACAGAATGAATCGACTTATATAGGTGTTCCATATATTTAGGGGCAGTTACTTAGCGTTACCTGTATTTGGTTATATGTTACCTTCATTGCTAAAATAGAAATAAAACCCAAATTAAACATAACTATGCGCCAAATAACACGCCAATATCTAGGTATCTTTCGTTTTGGGTTGAACAAGAATATTATAGAAAAAAAGAAAGAAACAATTATTTGACACACATTAGGTACAATTACAATATAACAGAAAAAAAACAACCACTTACTATAAAATTTCTCAAAAAGGTTCCCCGCTCAGCATCTGTGTTTACAGCCAAAGACAACCACGCTGATTAACGATCGAGACTAACCTTTAATTGTTCTGTGGCATTTAACTAGATTGTCTAGTTAGCGATTTTAACAATTAGTGTGTTGTCTGCATATTTATCAACATTTCAATAGCACTATCAGCTGTCAGCAACGTGCAGAAATGGAAACGAGCGGCGACTCACGAACAGTTTTACTTATTATCCGGCAAAGGGTTCTTGATTGTTTCGTGATTAGGGTATTCGTTCTTTTAATGAAACGAGGACAACTGTGACAGCGAATTGCGGAATAGATGATAAAGTGCTGAAGGATATTATGAAATATTAATATTAGTAATGGCTGTACGCGTTTCCTGTTTAGATTTAATAGAAATCTGAGCCGTTTTATGGAAATGTTGCAAAATATGAATGACAGAAGTTATCATAGTATAGCGTTAGTAAAGTTCTACTCGTACATAAGTAAAGTCCGGGATTTCTGCAAACAAAAAAAAATTGCAGTAATAAAATAAATTCCTTCAAGATTCACACCAATCTTCTAGCCCTTAAGGAAAGATTATACGGATGAACATGCCTCAATACATTTTATAAACATCTATGACTTAGATACTGCTCATGGTCATCACACAAATATTTTTCCTTAGCGCGATTCGAACCTGCAACTGCCTAGCTTTGCAGTCTGGACGTTAACTCACGGTCATTAATCATGGTCATATCTTATGAATAAAAGTAAAACTCCGTCGCCATGTCCTCAAAAACGTCGGCACATCTGAGACCCCACAGTCGATTTCGTTTACGAGCCAAATGGAGGCAGTTTAGATCCGATAGCCTTTTGCGTATGAATACAGACGATAATGACTTAAGATTAAGATCTTTTTCCAATGAAATCGTAAGTCTAACTGCAACCTTTTTCGGTCACGCGAACAGATGTAGGCTGCGTTGATAGATACTCGTACATTCTGATGGAGCTTAGTTAGTTATTCTATCACTGTCATCAGATTTTATCTCAGGATAACACTGGTGCTTTGTAGTTTTTAATTAAAGTCGTGGTAAATCGCTCTTACGAAAATTCTATTGTATAGCAATGATTGTATGCGATAGAAGCCTTTGCACTAGGCCAACTCCTTAGTTGGCCTACAAAGCAAAGATGTCATGTATGAAGAAGACATATCCCACTAAGACCTCCTACATAACTAACCTATGTCTATGTCCCTCAAACTTATATCCATCTTCTAGCTCAAATGCGTATCTCCTATTACGCTCACACTAAGCTCATTTAACATAGCCTAGACAAAACAAGACCGTGTCTGACAAAACAGCGTACATTAGCCGTATCGGCTTACTAATACAACAACTGACCAGACAAAAAATAACACCTACTAGCACAAACCGAACAATTTCTCAAAGCGAGGTCAAACCGTTTTAGTTTTGGCGAGCCACGAAACGGTAATGTCACCGGTTGCGAAAGTCACGCGCCTTGTTCTAAATCACATTTGTGAGCAAAAACGACGAAATTCAGACGGATAATTTGCTTCGCCACAATTATGGTGACGAAATTCGAGTGGACGGGAAGTTTTTTGCAGGAGTTTCTTAAAATTTGAGAGTTGTGCGGTTTTGTCGTCATCGCATTGCATTGGGGTCACTAGGGTCAGAGTGCGTAAGCCGGATCGTTTTATTATACCTTCATAATAGTAAGTTAGGAATACCTTAGTTTCTACAACAACGGTGTTTTATACCTCTACATATGTACAAGGTATTAAATAGTTCGATCTGTAAGGACTCTATAGGTGGGATTCTAAGGAGGATGCCACTGATCATATACAACAAGTTTTTCAAATAGACCAACCTCGGAATATCGACAAAACAAAAAACTCCTCTCCATACAAACTGATGGATGTCAGCTGGTCATTGGTTTAGTGTGAGAAGACGATTTTTTTTCCCGGAGTAAAAGTTGTAAGATTTGAGCACCAGAATGATCTCCTTTTTTATCGAATAGAGTTCTTGTTACACCTTTATAATACCTACCTGTAAAAATCATGTGTAATTACTATCTACGGTGTTCAATGAAGTATCTGTCTATATAATCAACTTAATATTTATTTTAATACTGCAACTTGAAATTACTATAATAGTTCGTACAACGTTAATGCACAACTATAACTAAGTAAAGAATTATTACGCAATTAAAGCAGTCTAACTAGGGTATTAATTAATGCATAAAAAGACATTATACAAGACTTATTTAGAACTTGATGAACAAGTTTCTGGCTACCACACTTGAAGTATCTACATATAGTAATGTCAACACAGTAAGCGTATAATAAATATACACTACAAAAGCAATACTTTTTCTGATTTTTACAAGTTAACCTCTTGATAAAGAGGGCACAAATACCGGCGCTACCAGTTAAAGGTTAATGAAAAGTGAAAGGTTCAGACTTTTTTATGTTTCAAAGGTTAAGTAAGATATTTCAGATCTTTTAGGGTTGAGTTTGGAAAGTTAAATAAGTGAATGAAATCCAAACAGATGTCACTGGAACTAATAATAGCCTATCGACTTTCGACTTCACGCTTTCATGATTGATAACACGTGCTTTTACGGATCTTCCATTTAAGGGAAACTGTTTTGTAGTTTCTTTTTTGCTACGTTCTCTTTCTTTCCATTGAATTATAAAACAGGGTAAAAAACGAGCAAAGGCACAGAGTTCTATTATGCCAAAATGTATGTCGTCAACCTATTATCTATCAGCGCTGTAATAAAAAATATCGTTTAAGTAATAATTCTTGCTTGAAAACTTCAAAGACAAAATAAAAAAAAACCACGAATACTTTAAATCTACCTTATAATTTCAACATCGGTGAAAAGATTGTAAAGAATAAGATTGTATTATTTGCTTAAGTATAAAAGTAAACAGGCAATTTCCGTTTTAGATTTACGTAAACACTAAAACCAAACATAAAATCGTGTTTATAGCCACTATTGGGTAACTACACAATCAGTAGAGCTATAACTGCCAATACCAATCATTCTTTGGATAAATATCATTTGTGTTTATTTTGAATATAATTTTCTATAATAAGACACGTAGGAACGTCAGCCCTGACCTCACTCAATTATATAGTTTAGAATACTATTCAAAAGAAGGTCAAACAGAATTAAGACTACCAAAATGATGCACATACGAACAATCTAATAATACATGAAGCAAGGTAATATTTAATCCATGCAATAGTTATTTCGCAAGATACCATTAACTTTAATTAGGCCAACTCCAATTCGAAATTACAAATACGAGAAACTTAATTACAAATAGTGCGTATCTAAAGTTTAATAGTCAATTTGTTAGCAACTAATAACAAAGTGATTGCAGACAGCAGTCAGTTAAATTGTTTACTGTTATCCATTTTGATTGAAAGTAACTAGGTAGTAAGAAAGAATGGAATCAGATAATGCACATTGCACATTGTTAAGAGTTAACTAAAAATACGATATTTCTTCAACTTTACGCACAAGCGAGCCTTGCTCTCGCTTAATCTATTTTTATTATTTTATTATTAAGTAAATCAAGGTTTTATTAACACATATAAAATTCGGGTCATTTAAAAAAAAAATAACTTAGGTCTGGTTGTGCTGGCTAAATTCCTTGTCACAAACAAAAAACACAAGCATGTTGAGTTGATTTATTCATTTGAAACTATGGGAATTGGTTTGTTGTTTGGCCCAAAACGCGCAACAAAGTTAATTTGATGGTTTCACTGCATACCTTACCAAGATTTTAGAAATTTGTAATCTCAAAAACAAAAATTGACGGTGTCATATCCACAAATTTAAGATTTATTGTAATTAATAACTTCAATTTGCTATAATACCTAGATCAATATTTTTCTTAAAACAGTTGTTTTATGCGTTGCTTCGTTACAGTAACTACTATTTTACAACATGAATAACTAAATGCACTCTTCTGTTTCGACTGTCCGCCACACACTACCTTAACCACACATACTCGTATAAGTGCCCAAAAAATGCAAACCTTTTTGCTCAATTTTTTTTTATGTCAGCAATTCGAATGATCGATCCATTTAACAGTATAGAAAATATACTACGCTACAGCAAGTCTTACAAGCTAAACGGCTGTCATGGCAGAGTGAGAATACATTAAGACAACTCGTCCGAACATAAAATAAAATAACGAAAGGCATCAAGTAAAGCACAAGGGTCGTAATACGAACTCTTATAGAAAGTGCCAGTTTGAACGCTTTGGGACTAGTGCGTGTAGCTACTAGTGCGGTAGTGAATGACAAGCTTTACCAATTGACAGAAGGTATACCGATTACACTTTAAGTCGAGCTTGAGGCTCTGTTATTTCTGTTGTCAATGCTTGTAAGTAAATTAAAGTATTTTGAGGCTGGAGTCTACGCACTTTTTAACGTTTGCTTTATTGTAATATATTCTTCGTTACTTTAAAGTAAAGTTACAAATATTAATATCCCACTATGTGACTGATGCCAATGAACCTATTTTTATTCATATAAAAATAAGGTAGGCAGGAAAACCACGCCGCGCAAGGGTTATAGGTTTGTAGTATTTTATTTATAAAAATCGAACTTCACATAGAAGTTCGTGATCATCCATTATTTCTAATACGTCGCGTTCCGGATTAAGAAAGCCTTGGTGCGCAAGTCCGACAAAATTAGCGTTTTAGGCAATATAAAATAAATATGCCTGTTAAACAACTTAATAACTGCTATATTATGTTAGTTGTCTCCAAAAAATTATATGCTTGAATTGACAAGGTATTATCGAGGGCACGCTAGCCTCACCCCTTTGTAGAAAAAATCCTGTGAAAGCCCATCGCGCCGGACACGCCCCCACTCGCCCTGATTGGTTTTGCATTTTACTAAGTTTTACTACAACCAATTAGTTACAAATAGTAGCTTGCTTGCAAGCGTAAACACCTATTGCTTGATTGAACCCGAAACATGAATGAACGTAGGGCGTGGCTTGAAGTGAGTGGCAATGAGGTGCTTGCAAACGATTTTAGCTTTAAGACGGGTCAGGCGTCGAAGCCCGCGATAGTATATACATACTAGGCAATATTATTTAGCTAATTTCCAGTCTTTAACCAGTAAATCACTGAAAGAGTTGCTATGACAGTTCGTATTAGACCCCCTATTCTAACAATCGATTTGCATAGATTGTCGGAGTATTGACTGCACTGCGTTTTCCTGACAGAACGGAAAATGTACAGTCGACAAATTAAATCGTCAGTTCTAAATCTATTCACTTACGAAACAAGATTCAATACAGCTGATGAAAAGGAGTTAGTTGGTGCAGAACTGTCAATAAATCTGTAGGCAGTTGTACCACCAGTTAGCAAATTAAATGAGGCTAGAATACTTTTAAGCCTCACGCATTATTACAAAATTCTTATGAGTTAACATTATGTTATCTTTGCTTTGATACTGTAAGAGCACTCATATAATTGAACCGTGGATGCAGTATTAAAAAAGGATAGGTTACTTCTTAAGACCATGAAATCAGCTTCTAATATAACAACAACTAAATCGAACAAACATCGAAATCTTGATAAAATGCGCCAAGGTTAGTTTTTTTTAGTCTTCGATACTTCTTAACGGGAGCAGGAGATCGTGCTCTATCGCTGTTTGGGGCCCCCGCTTGGCTTGGCTTACGTCTAGCAGTGCACTGCAATAGGATATGATAATGATGAATACTCCTTAATCTCTATCAATTATAAAAGCATTTAATATACCTTAACCTCGTAGAGGCTAAACAGACCAGTCATTCGATTAATTTTATTGCATTCATTGATGTAGGCAGAGAAATGCGTAATGTTCACGACTGTACATCGTAGGCGGTTGAGGCGGTACCGCTACATTAAAAGTGCCGCGTTTCTCCTTTTTCAATTCCCCTCAATGGGAGTTCACTTAGGGTAATTTATTTACTAACACTAAATCACTAGCAGAACTTCACTTATCACCGACACTACTGGCCAAGTCTTCCGGACCTTGAATAACCCTTTTGAATGCAAAGCGATGAATGAATACACGTTGCTAGTAAAAAAACAAGCTGGAAAACAAACGATAAATTCACACCATGAGCCTAGTTATTATGCTATGGTCTCATTTAGCAGTATTACTCGGAGCATTCTTTGCTATTTTCGTTAACTTTGATTTAAAACAACACAGCTTATACGTACTGTTAGACTTTAAACCTTATAGTTCATAGTTAGGCTACACTAAAGCTTAAAGACAAGGGGCATAACAAAGCAAGAGAATAAATTTAATATAGTTTAATATGTTAGGAGTTAACTTAAGTTGAAACGCAATATTAAGACATTCGTTCTATTTCCACTTGAGGTAGCCGATTTTTTGAAGTAATAATATTATCTTAGATTTTACTAGCACTTAATTGCAAAAACAACATTTATAAAAGGTGTACATGTCGATGCCATACATAGACACTCAACTCTACTAGCCGCTGTTAAGCTAATTGTTTATGTCTATCCATGTCTATTTTATAAATAATTAATAACTATTAAGACTTATTAAGTATTGCATATTTATTGGATGCCTAACGTCCATAAATTTAGTATCGTAAAATGTGCAGATTTTTTTACAAAAATTATTTACCCAAGCGATAATTATTTAAAATTTTACGAGCTAGTTGTATAACCTTAATCTTCCTTGTATTTGGTTAGATTGCATTTTCACTACCACTAAGAAACATTGCCTATAAACGTTGTCAGCGATCTTGCCCATAAAATACCCGCAACTGGGCAAGTGACAGTTTTGCATATTAAAACCAGGATTATACATAACGTCCTTTTGTAATTGCTTCTTGTTGAGACAATCAACGTTGCAATAGCTGCTATCCGTTAGAATTTTACTTAAACCACAGTACATACAGATAATGACAGAAATATAAACTTTAATATAAAGGTATGTATAATAATGATATACGCCACTTCTAAGTTAAGACGTGTCGTATTTATTATGATTATAATGCGTTTTTAAATATCAGTTCAAAGTCACCAGTTTTGTTTAACCTACTTATTTTCTAGTAGATGGTCAGCGAAACAAAATCTCTTTTTGTTAAATAATAACTGGTCGATAAAAAAAATCGATTTCGACGATACCGTCTACTCGTACACGTTTGCTTTACAAATGGACCTTCAATCTTATACAGTAAATCCACATCTAATTACGTTTTTAGACAAATGGCCGTGTATTATAACGATAATTGTTCGAGATGCCTGTTAAGCTCGGCCAATAAGTATTGCCTCCCGCTGGGCCCACCATCGCCACTAACTTTAGTCTATAATCTATTATAGTGGTTCTCAACATCTTGCTTGTAACACATCAGTATGTGGTCACTCAAAAATCTTTAATCATCATAATCAACTCACGACAATCCACAACTGGACGTACTTAAGCCTCTCCAATTCCACGCTTAAGAGCCCGATCCTCCTGTGAAAAATTTTGCTACCTTAACCAAAAATTTCTTTCAAAATTAAAATAATTTAGTTCTAACTACTAACAGCTCGTTTTGATTTGAAAACACCAAAATAAATATAATTTTAAAAAGTCGCGAGTTTGTTTTCAGTAAACAACAGTTCAATCATTGCAGTGACTATGAAATTCTAATATTAAGCAAATGGCAGCAGGACCTATCAAGAGTTAACCCTAAAAACAAACAGATATTATTAATTTATTGCCTGCCTGCTGTAATTCACATCACAATAAAACAAGTAGCTGATACAATGTTTTCTCTAATCTATTCTATCTTTCTATTTATGTCTCTCTCTCTCTCTCTCTCAACCTATCTGAAAGGTTTGGGCACCTATGATCTAACAACTAATACAGTATTTTATACTTCTTCCTGTAATTCCCATCAAACAAACCGGAGTATCTTATAGCCATGTAAAATCTCGCGCGTACTTTAATTAACAACAATAATTAAATATAATCTTTATTCGTGTATAACAGTAGAGTATTCTCGAGGGATCAAGTTTTCATATAATGGTCCGTAACCGTATTGTTATAAAATAGTAATCTTTGTATATTGAAACTACTCTAAGGAAATCAGGTTTATAAAGTGAAGCAATCTAAATATCAGCTCTAAAAAGGTTATAGAAAAGGCAATACAGTTATTAAAAGCTATAATCTTAAGAAACTAAATGTCTATAGAAAGTCGCATTTAATTAACGAAGTGATTAAAATACAAACAGCACTAAATCAATGCATTTGTTTAAAATATACAGAACGCTATAGTAAATAGTCGTAAATCTATTTAACAGGAATGAAAACCTGTCGAATCGTAAGCACAAAGGATAGCTGAATAGTTTATTGAGAATGCATGTAATTTATTTCAATACACACACAATATGTATTGTTCAAACACTTCTATGGTAATAAGACGAACTTTATACAATGGTTTTAAATCAGTATAGAGTCCAGACGGTATCCAAACAAGGTGACTTGTGCTGGCTATGAATCATTTTACGAGGTTGGAAGCGACAGAAATGCATATTCAATAGACCCGCATTAAAGGAATATGAGTAAAAAGCGGTTAAGTGCGAGTTTATCTTACGTATTGAGGATTCGGTGTAATTTTTTGACTCATATTGGAATTGTCTAGTATACATACCACACTTGACCAGTTTTTACTATTTGTTTTACTTTACGGTCTGTCTGCACTTACTCGTACAACGAACGTTTGACAGAAAGTTTCAGCCATTATGCCATAGGCTAAGCTTAGCCTATGATTATGCTAAAGAAACAATAAGTCGATTCATGATTTTTTTTTTGTGCAGCACGCGCCCGACTCGGTTATTTGATTGAGTTACACCGAGTTTATCGTTCGTAAGTGGTCACGCTTTTACAGTAGAAAAAAAACTAGAAACATGTTTCTTGCCCCTCACCTCCATTTTTACATAAAAATCTGGTCTAAGCTACTTTCAAAAGAGGGCGGACAGACAATATAGCCTAGCAATTTTACTTTTTGTGAACGGAACCCTAAAACTAGACAGGCATTTCTGTACATGTAAGGGACTAAGGGTGAAGTATTAGTCGTAACAATTAATATTTTATTACAAACCAAAGTAAGTGGGAAACTAGTAAACCACAGTCTCACACACAGCAACAGTTACGTTTTATAGCTATAGATATTCGTATTTCCATTCATGTTGTAAAATAAACTAAAATACTTTTATTGCACACTAGAGGTGCTTGCATAAGACACTCCTTAAATTGGAGTGATCAATGTGAAAGTACACAATACGTTTTGATTAATTGAGTGCAATATTGTTTAACTATATTTATTACTTAATAGCCTTTACAGATCTTATTGATAAGACCAAGTTTCCACCCTCAGTGTAATGCTAAACGATCTAATAAAGCTAGATTAATGAGGCACTCTCTCGCATCCAAGTGACCTATCTAACCTTAAAATCTCGATGGTTCAACACTTAGAAAGACCCGTTCGTTATCCCTACAACTCTATCTGAAAACAGTTTGTGCCAATTTACAGTAATTGTAAAGGCGGATACAGATTGGAAGTGCAATTTGGACGCTCGTGTAGTCAAAGAAGTGCACACGAATTCGAGCATGTCATGTTAGTCAATAGATGCCTACACATCGTCAATATTCTAGTAAGTAAAATTGTTCTTGGCTCACCCGTTTCACCCGAGCAAAACGTTAAAACGCTTTTAGAGTTTCATAGTTAAACATGTTTTGTTGCACAGGCAAAGACGGTCTGTCACAGTCCGTATTTACTTGTCCGTTTGTGGTCTTACGTTAATGTTTCAAAAAGAAAATAGATACAGTGAGATGTCAGAAAACAGGAGAAAAAAGTCGTTTTCAACAAACTTATTAGAGTTAATTACTTTTAAACTTTCGCGTTGCATAATTTAAAACTCAATGAAACGGGAATTAACGCGATCATAATTTAGGCACAAAATGTTACCTCTTTTGCCTGACGTTTCGATCGGGTTACACCGACCGTGGTCACAGGCTGACTGGAACAGCGATGTCTTCACTCCGTATGAGAGGCAGATTCTTCAATTACCCTCATAATATTATTTTCACGCCAAGTACCGTCACACACTACACTCACTGTGTCCCTATTCTGCACACTAACCGCCGCGTCCGTATTCAGGTGAGAACTCGATCGCGAAACAAAACGAGATTGTTTTTTTTAATCACTGGATTCCATGTCGCGGATAATTTGAAACCGTCTTCCCGATTGAAATTTTTATACTTTTTAGCGTGAAAATAATATTATGAGGGTAGATGAAGAATCTGCCTCTCATACGGAGTGAAGACATCGCTGTTCCAGTCAGCCTGTGACCACGGTCGGTGTAACCCGATCGAAACGTCAGGCAAAAGAGGTAACATTTTGTACCTAAATTATGATCGCGTTAATTCCCGTTTCATTGAGTTTTAAATTATTAGAGTTAGTTTACGTACCTAACACGTTTTTGAAAACAAGTAAAAATTAGCACAATTACCGCCAAATCTGCAAACACCTTAAGCGCTATCCCGCTTTACATATCAAAATCAAGCGTGAGAATTGACTACGCCTACGGCATATCGCAAATACTAGAATAAACCAGCTATAAATAATCAGCATTATTTAGCTGAAGACTATTGTAGGCCTGAGCGGATGCTGGTTCCCAATGCTAGACAAACGACGTCATAAAACACGCTGATTGCCTCAGAAACGTCAATAAATATGCGCTAAGTGAAAAAGGGGATTGGTCTGAAACGTTATTCGGTTAGTTTGTCTAGCCATTGAATTAATTCTTACGCCTTTTGCTTGAGTTCCTAACTTGTTTATGGCAATCGTACATCAAGAGACAAAAACGGCGGATTTATATTTAATGGCCTTATATGCGTTGAGAATAGAATTGCTTATCGTGAATGCGATTATCGTATCGTTAAGGTGGTAACAGAGGAGGTTCTATTTATCAATTTGTCAATCTGTAGGAATGCGAAGGTAGAGTATTTATCATTGCGAATCGGCATAACATCGGGCTGTTTCAGGTTTAGAAACGGTATTAATTAGTGGGCCTGCTAGTTGCGGTATGTGGAAGACTGAGGCACAATTATGTCACCGTCAGTAACAGGAAAACGTCGGGAGCCCACCTGTCCCTTGGACTCCATAACGAAGTGCGATTTATAGAGCGACATTGCTATGTACTATGTAGGCGTGCGTTTAGTACCGTTTATTTAACTAAAAAGGTACGGATTAAAAGCAGTACATTTAACAGGTGTTGACAATGCAAATGGAGGCGAAATTGCTTCCACACAATTTACAGGAAAGTTACTGGCTACTATCATGAACGTTGTAGGAGTAACTGCGGTTAATTGTAGCTAGATTATGCAAAACGGTAAAGTATTTAATATTTATTTGTTAAAGTTACGAAAATACAGCTAGTATGCTAACAATATTTCGCTAAATTATTTGGGTTACGTCGTCGCTGTATAATTAGAAAATAACTAACAAACCCTACCGAACAAACCCGGAATATAAGAAAATACACTTCAGAATTCGTTCATGTACTGTATAACATTAATATTGGAAGTAAGGTCTTATATGAAAGCTTTCTTCTGATTTTAACTTTACTTCCACATACTAATTCACCGACAAGCTGACTTCAGTTTTAATGGTGAAATCACTGTTCGTTCCTCAGAAAAAAAAGTACTTATCAATGCAGTAGAATAACTCCCATTTAAGGCAGGTAACTAATAAATTAGTACCTTATACTTCACAACAAGGATGTGGTGAGAAAAGACTAAATATACAAAATTATGTCCATTTCATTATGATGGAAAGCTGAAAGCATAGGAAGGCGGCACACGTAACTCTTTCAAATTACGCAAGCTTTTATCTCTCCTGCATATAGCAAAGGCGAAAGGCCACTACGAGCACAAAATCAAATCGCAAATTGAATCATTAGATATTTGATTAGCTCCGAACGTTAGATATTCCTTTCCGATATGCAAAACGAGACACGATATCTTTCAGCAGATAAGCGGCGTATTTACATTTTACACTCTAGTCTTATGTAGTTTGCAGTGATATGATAGAACTGGAGATTTTGTGAAACATCTAGTATCAAAGAGATTGTAAACGGGCTGTTTATCACAGGAAGGCTAATGCTCTGATAAAATCTTGACTAAGACTATTTTGGCATGAAAAATTAACTGATACATTACGAGAACATTTTCTTATAGGTTCATCAAGGTATCAGCAAGTAAATATTTTTTTCTTTGGAATATAGCATTCCTCAAGTTTACACTGGTTTCATAATCAAACATCCACAAAGCGAGAAACAAAATTTGCACAGCTGTGTACACTCATTTAGGTATTTCTATTTTCAAAACCAACAAAAAATACATCCGAGTTTTCGAATCCAATCGAAACCAGTCGAATTCCTAGAATCCGATGTTCAGTATAACACCGCAACATCAGCTTAGAACCTGATACTGCTCGTACGTTATTGGCTACGCATTCGCAATCCCGAAAGCGAAGACAGCGACCCACTTGCTCATGTTATTTAAAGTCGTGCTCGATCTATGGCGTGTGAATCATCCCGGTATAAGAGCATGTATACAACGATTTACATCGAAGTCCCGCTAAATGCTAATCTCGAATTGAATATGCAATTATGATGCGCGTAAGGAAATGAGGGCCGACGTGTAGCTGGAAGTAACATGCCTTTTGTACTAATCACCGAGGTAGGTCAAGATTATAAAGCGAAATAGAATCTAATAGCATGTGTATAAGTCGTCCCGTGACTCCCGTGGCTGGACAAAGGCTAATTGAAGTTGAACAATGATGGGATAATCAAACCCCATGCAGTAGTGTACCACGTATTCATTCAGTGAGGCCGGACGGCGACATCAAATGGCATTTTCTAACGATTGGCCAGATTGGGATAATTTTCATCGGTCAATAGATGTTAATTCTACTTGCTTTCCTAGTCCTGTTGGTCAGTTACAGTTAGTTCAATTTAATCCTGTTCTTCAAAGGGAACCTGTCACACACACTCAGATAAGCCTGGATGTGTAGCCATCATCAAATGGTCTAGTGCACTTATCCAAGTGTTACGGAGGTTTTCCTTGAAAAGTAGTAGCTTTAATTTTTATATTTAGCTTTGCCCTGAATAGAAACAGGACAAAGCGGTAAAAGAAGTAACCTGAATATTTAAAACTCAATGAAACGGGAATAAACGCGATCATAATTTAGGTACAAAATGTTACCTCTTTTGCCTGACGTTTTAAAAGTAACCTGAATATTGAAGTACTTTGACATCTGGGCCCTAACCATGAACTGTTAAAACAATCACTAATCTGTCAAACATTATCATTTCTGTCAAATTTTGTATGAAATGACGTACCAAAATTGACAGATTTGACAACTTTGAGATTGATTTAAGAGTTCATGGTTATGGCCCTGTGTTCAATATTCTAAAAAACTTACAAGAACTAATAATCGTATTGTATCTGCACTGAAAGTCACGTGCTATGAGGCAAGAAAAAAGCAAAAATCGATAGGTAAAGATAAAAGGTGGATCTTTCAATTAATGCAGCGTTTTCAATTTTTGTTTCGAGCCATTGATCTCACTCATTAAAGAAACCAGTGAAGTAGCAAAGTTTCAATTTCTAATTGACTACTAACGACGTTTAAAAAGATAAAACTTGTTAATTGTTTCTAAATATACCATGAAATTCACTGGTCTAGTTTCCTAAAAATTGATCTAAATCGATAAACGACAAGATTGACGTTAGCAGTAAAATTAAATCAGACATTTAGACACTTAAGATAGATAACAAAATAAATGTTAGTCAAGACAGTTGTAAGATAAGACATAATTTCGCCTTTCGAAATCTTAAAATAGTATATCATCTAAAAAGTAATTTGATTTGTACTTAGACAATATTTAGAAATCCACAATGAAAAATTAAAGACATTACAAGTTCATCTATTGCGATGTGACGACCTGTTTGCAGCTTTGATTCCGTTATCAACGATTACGTGACCGAAAACTAGGCAGTAATTCCTCCGAAGTTCCATGATCAAATAGCATTTCTAACGGTTATCATCGGTGTAATATAAATTAACAGAGTAACGTTACAAATCACTGGTCCAACGTTTCGAATTAATAGATCAACGTTGCGAATCGACGGAGGCGAAACATTGGCTAATAAAACAAAATCCGTAGCGTCAGGGCGATAACTGTGGTCGTTTACGCCAATTTTAACAGGTTCGCCCACTGGAAACCTGATCAGCATTGTTGTTCGAAGTATGCTCACTCACCGTAGGGTGCACTGCTGGGCACTGGCCTTTACCAAACTTTGTCACAACTTCCGATTTTCTATTTTCCACAGTATAATCAAGTTAATGTAATCGGTATTTTTAAGCATCGTTTTTAAAACAATGTTGTGCACAGCATATGCCATTTTTTAAATAAGCATCGATCATTTAATTGATATTATATGCCAAATCGGTTTATTACTTTGATTTCGCCGTACGGACCAATAATATCATATGACCTGTTACTTGGAAAACTAAAAAGTTTTTTACTTAGCATTATAATGTTATCTCAATCATCTTCGCCAAAATGACTTCAACGTAAACAATTATGTACTCGCAGTCGTGTCACCTTGCTAACTTCGCCTGCATCGTTATTCACCGTAACGGTGGGCGCCAGCAGTAGCAAAACGTGAGCGATAATTTAACGATAGACCCCGCACTAGCGGGACTGGACAATCGAGATCGCTTTCCTATCGTTATCGAAATGGCCACGATTGGAATTTAGCGGTGCTATCGCCCTACGGAAATCTATGCAGCGCATCGCCATACAATGGCTGTTTAGAGATAAGTTTAGTTCGGCTATCAGTTTGATGGTCAATGAATTCGTCAGATGTGTTTACTGTTAGGAAGATAGGGTTCATGAGCAGTTTCTTGATACTCCTCAACGGTACTCTAACAGTATTAAAGTAGAATTTTAGCATTATAGATTTAGAAAATAAAGAACTACGTGTACGAGAGTACAAAGCTATTTTTAAGATACTTGATTAAGTTTCTTGTGACTACAACATTAATTAGCATAGTTGATTTAAAAATAAAAGTTATGAGTACGTTGCCAATGCCTACGCACAGAGAACAACGTCAGCTGATTGCAGTGGGTGTCTTATCATCATTACATATTTAATCAAGTAAGTTTTACTCAAGATAGTTCATAAGGACCATGATTTATTACCATAGATTGACACGCACAAGATTTGTAGAGCTTATCGAAATTATACCGACAAAAACTGGTTCATTCACAATTCAACGAGCAAGCAAATATAGTATGAAAACACGTGTAGAATGCCTTACATGGTGCACGAACCCACGAGCGGTTTTGGATAGCCAGTGAACAGGTTGTACCAAATTTGGGACGCAAATACTCGTTGGGCAAGTAAGTGGCATTAATTAAAAACCAAGTGACTTTTCGAAGAAAAAACGGAATATCGGTCGTGTCGTGTCGTTCGCTGGTTACGGCCAATAAAAATGATCGGGCCCGTTCGAATTGATTGATTACTTTGTGAAGAAGCATGATCGTGTTTGCAGAACAACAAAATTTTGTACCTAATTGTTGCAAGAAGGACAGTATGTCATCATAGAAGAAAAACATACCCTCGAATTCAAACTAATGTACCTATTAATTTTGTACTCGGTCTATGAATAGCAATTTGTAGATTCTTAGAGCAACAATAATAAATATGTCAGGAAAAATAAGGCCCTGGCCGCTTCTTTTAGGCTCAGACTATAAGCAGCCGGAAACGGCTCCGGGTATTCCCGGATTCAATCTGTCGCACAAGCAATAAGGTATTATATTTTAACGGGTTCAAAAAATTCCGGCCGGAAACAGCTGCCTATATTAGTCCGAGCCTTAGAGTAGTGCAGGAGTATGAACTGGACTGGGAAAACTACGCGCTTGGGGGCTCCTCTCTCGTCGGTCGGTGGCAGGCGCAATGTATATTCTCGAATATTATGTTCACACTTTTTTTCTCTTGCTCTCGCTTTTACCTACCCACTTACACGCCAGGCACTAAGCTATGCATCCAGCTGTGCGACCGCTGCCTTAAAATAATTAGAAGCGTTTGAAAGAAACCGATATTGATGACCACTACACATTGGGAATACGATATCGATACTGCCGAAACGACCCACATTATTTCTTTCAATAAATCGAAAGAAATCAATTACAATACTAGTTTGTCCGGTTAATTTTAATAAATAAAAATAAACAAGGCTGGCGAAAGTAAGCTGATTGTCCAATCTTTATTCAGAGCCGTTGTGTAACGCACCCGAATTCGATTACTGACACTTTACACGTTATCTGGATCCGTGGTACAGTAAACTTTAGAAAACGTTTGTAAAAAAAAATATTGTCACAAAGCAGCTCTACCATCTTCTTCATAACACAAAATGACTAAAAATGATTTTATTCAATTTTGTGATTGCATTTACTTTAAAAGTAAATTAATCTTTGCATCTGACTATACATCGTGCACTTATCAATTGGTTACGTAAATCACAGCCAATCGACGCCAATTAAATTGGATTTTTCGCCTCAATTGCGTAGATGTAATTATAGATTGATATCGATAAATCAATACGGTATGCTGTTTATTCTATGCATCCAACTTAATTACGGCACAATGATTAACATCTTTGGGGTCATCGATATGACTCATTGCCCCTCCCACCCCTGTTTGCGACTTAATTTTGAATTTTGTCCGTCATCCCGTTTTCTATCTTAGGGTTTATTTTTTTAAGCGTCATGTCATTACTTACGGCTTTTAGTCAGATGTTAAAGAACCACATTGGATGTTGATCCATCACAAAACAGTATCTTGGTACTCTTATTACCGAGTATCATAAGTAAAGAATCATTCCAAGCGAAATCAGAATCATTCTAACACACCTGGTCAGATCGCGGCGTGACCTACCACGCCGTTAACTGGGTATACGGGCACACTGACGCATAAATATACACTATCGAGGAGATATCTTTATAAACATTCGACACTAACGGTCCTGCTTTATCCAGTATTATTAAGATATTTGAACGATCTGAATATGCATTGTAGGGACATCAAAAGAAGCGTACAATCCAGGGGTCAACAACCATTTTGTCATAATTAAAAACAGGTAGACGAATCGTAAAACTGTCGAGACGAGACTATAACGGTTGATTCGATCAATGATCGTGACATAGAAACGGTTGATAGCCGATTTTATATTGGTAATCATTTAGTCAAACACAATCAGTTAAAGCCTTGCGCAGTTCAACAATAAGGGTGTTCAAGGTTCTCGTTGTGTAAATAAATCTATTTTAAGATTGTTTTCAATACGTCAAGAACAAGACAAGATAAATTAATCAGACGCCAAACAAACATAAAATTTCATTTCTGAACGCAGAAATGATAAAATGCAATATATTAAAGCAGCCACAACATAACTTTGAACGAACTGTTTGAAAATACACGGGAATATCACGAGGAAATGAAAAGGGCATTAAACATGTGGGGAATACAGATAAATATATGAAACGGAGTCAACGTCGGAATAGACTAGAGATGTAGAGTGGCAGCGAAAGAATTGATGGTGGCGGTCCCTGAGAGAGACAAAAGATACGATTGTAGAGACGACGACGTACACTTAGACTGACACACACATTACACATATACATACATACATTAGATTTCATAATGTAATGAGCCTTGAGAATGAGGATGCGAATCTTGAAGCAACACAAAGCTTTGAAGATCTATAGTTTAACTCCCACGATAGGTATATCTGCATAATAACATTTATTATAACACACGAATGTAGGCAATTTGTGGACTAACGGTAGTTGTCAACAGATTTTTGAGATCGAGTTTCATCAGAATACTATTATTTGGTGACAGAATGGTTAGTTAATTAGATAGTGCATGCTGCAATAAAGCACAATCCCTTGAATATATCATTTGAAATTGTATAACAGAATAAAACGTAACAAAATAGGTCATTACATAAATGTAAGCAATGAACAAGTTCAATTTAAATTTTGTACTAACCTTTCATGCAACTCCAGATCTTGATTTCAAATAATATAATTGAAACTATAACGATATCCGCTTCAACTTTCAATTACCTAACGACAGCCCGCCCGGTATAGACGATCAATTTCTAGGATCAATTTATCGATCCAATTATAAATCCCTTTGCTCTCAGCCCGAGTCGACAGTGTGTAACAAAGGTATTATCACTTCAGAATGGGGGCAGCACTGGACTCATACCGTTACCTCCAACAAACTTGAAGATATAAACGTAGGGAGAGAATTCTGCACGTGGACGTTGCAAAGAAGTTTGATGTTAATAATGAAGGTCAGACGCTAACAAAAGAACATCGCAACGGTTGTCAGATTGTGATCATTTCATTACACGCACTACGTTAAAGTTATCAGTAATTTGTCTCGCTAAAATTAACGGCAGATGTCGATTGGTTACGCAGTTATTTTGATACTCTGTGAAAAATATTGTCATATTTACATGTTTTATAAGATTATTTTTAAGTTTCAGTTTTGAATAGTTACTCTAATTCGATGTTATTGATTTCTGGTTTTAAGAGATACTTTATTGGTTTTATTAATATTTCAAGTATGCAAGCACTGCCCATGAGTTTGAACAATACGTTTATACGTTTTGGCTCCTTATGTTTACAAAGCGCCCCGTTCAATTGTTGTATTGCCATTGTAAAGACCTTATTAGCTGCTAAAGCTCGTGTAGGTCTAGAAGATTTAATGCAATTTCAGGGTAGCGCGGAGTAGAATTACGTGTGGCCGATGATTTGGTAGTCAATGAGCCAATTTATTTAAGTAAACCCAAACATTACCGGTTAGAAACAGTAAAAGCATTCTAGAGTTTATCTGTGGTAGTTGAATTTGTAAATGCTGCATGTTACGGAATGCTGGGTTATTTTCATAGTATAGTAGATTCAATGTTGATTGGCATTACAAGCCACGTTAGTAACGAATCAATGCTCGGCGGAAACAAGAAGTTGATCGATTACTAGAAAGTAGATTGATTTACAGTAAAGTTTTGTGACGTCTAAATCAAGATTGCTGACACGTTGATGATTCTATAGTTTTGTGAAACAAACAGTATTATAAGCTTTAAAAGATATCAACGACGCCTTTGGTTTGGTTAGATGCAATTGAACTAGATTGAGGTGTAAGCAATCGTAATAATATTCACAATACATGGGCCGCTAGCAATTTTATGGTACGGCAATAACTGAAATTTAGAGCCACTTAAATATATTTGTCCTTTGTTAACGATATTGTATTGTTGTCAGAATTAAACGTTGGATGAGATTTTAAATTTATCATCCTATTAGATTACAGGTTAGTTTTACGTCGAATATATGCGTAAAACCTATTTTATGTAGACAATATTAAAGGCCCTATACATCTAGATATAAAGTGGATTTTACGCATATACGAAGAGTCGATGACCCATAGGATGGAGGATAACTTTAATAAAGGATGTATAAACAATTAGGTTTAATTTTCGTTAACATTTTTTTTAATAAAGAATAGATTATTTCTTCCTTAGACCGTACGTTAATCATAAACTTAAAAAAAAAAGTGGGCCATCTACATGCTCATTGAAATAACCTGTATAATCGTCGTAACCGTAACTCGCACTAATATGCCAGTTTTTTGTTTGGGTCCAAATTATTCACGTTCACTTTCCGAGCATTAACCGGTCAAACGCAGGGTTACCCAACCATGATTATCTAAATCAAGCAAATAGTCCGAGTCAAATGTCAATGCGCATAAGAATGTTCATTTTGAGGTTCTGTTGCGTGTGCCGATCTTTGATCTCTTGCATTTTTGGTTACTGACTGACGCGGACGTTGTAATGTTCAACAGAGACTTTGATAAACATGATGAATTAGTTTGTTAGCGCGTAAACGTTAATCATCAGATTCATTTGCCGGTATCTGTATTCTTCGTATATTTCGACATGATTAGATGAGAAACATATATAAGCTTGAACGTGAAAATATGACATAGTAAACAAACGTTAATTGTTGTATTCTTTCGTGAGAAACATAGTGCTTGCAAATAACCATTGTAAATATTTAGCGAATTAACTAAAATACAAATATCTACAAACATTCAACTGACTTTGATTGTTGGCATTTAACTAACACAGTGCATTACATAACAGTGCATTTGAACTCATGTAGAGCTGAATTGTATGTTTAAGGTTATTTTATGCTGATCAAGTGCAATAGTAAAGACTTAAGTTTAACATTAAATTTTACCCTCTGTTAATAAGTACAAAATGTAGGCTCCTACCGAATGAGCATTACTATTCTCCGCCGAATTGTACTGTTATACCGTCACCGTAACGAAAAGTTTACATACCACAAGAACGGTTCATCAAATATTTGATAAGCGTAAAATGTTAGCATAGCCACAGAATATCTAACAGTAACAGTATAGAAGGCTCGCTTCCATTGTTAAAGATTGGAGAGAATTGGATACAGATAAGTTTCAACGCGAGAAGCGGACCCTTTTCCATACTACATGTAGGTACTAATTTGGTGATTGGGTCTGCAACGAAACTGTAGGTAGGATTGTTCCGAGTTTGCCCTCCTCATCCTAGCTGGGTATAACTTAAACATAAAAGAATATGTTATCGAACGGTAAACAGAGACCAACGGTATCGTGAAATCTGCGTGGATATTGTTGACGCGGCTTCATATTAGTAATTCAGAAGGCGTAATAGACGGTTGCCGTAACCCATTCGCAGTGTACACAAGCTATGAAGATGTCGAGCCAGAGGTGCGCAACTAACAAGCGATGGAATCCAAGAGTGTGTTAAGGGCAAATGTAAACTCCAAGCATGCAAACATACTTGGTGCAAGTGTAGAAATTGGAAAACTAACAGTGGATTAGTGGCGTTTCGGTTGTACTTCTTTCTTTAAAGAGAGGTAATAGTTATCAAACCCAAAACCTGGCATTGTTATACTCTCACTTGGTATTTATGGAGCATTTTATATGTAAGCCATCGGCATTCAAATTTCTTCAAAGGTAAACCAAAATATTAATTTTGAGTTGATAAGGTTGGTACTCCTTAGTAAACAATACATAATGTCGTCTAAGGGTCATCATAAGAGAGTTTAGACTTGTACAATTCATTCGATCAAGCCATTAGACTTTAAATTCTTTTGCAAAAAAAAACAGCATTTTTACAATGATAAAAAAAAAACAGTTTATCACTTCGTATTTACTCCAAAAATGTATAGAACATCTGTTTGACATTGGTTTAAGGAGTACTGTGTACTCGTATTGTGAACGATGCACCTGGAGGCATAATTCCTAACACCTGTATCTGAGAAAATGTTCCAGTTTTGGTAAGAGGTTCTGTTTGATTCGATTGTTCTGCTATTATATCCATTTAAACCCTGGTGACATTCTTGACAAGATAAAAGTAATGAACTGTACTTGAAAATCGCAAGGTGTTGCCAATGTTTGTGTAGTAAACAGCGACTAAGGCTAAAACAAAACACATTAACAAGAGTCTCCACAGACTAGGCCAAACAAAATTCGCTGCTGCCTAAGAAGCGTATTCTGTCACTATGGTGTTCAATCCACCTGTCAAGGTAGATTACGGTAAATTCCTCTTATGGTCCAGGCCCAAAGCCAGCAGGTGGACTGTTATGGGCTGTTAATGATACGATAATTAATTTGACATTTATTTAACAACTCGAATGTTTTTGCACTTGTACCAAGCATAAACTTTACAAATCACACACCTGGATCTATGACAAACACATACAAGCCTTCTCACGACTGTCATGAAATTCCAATAACATATTCTACGTGCAGAAAATTCCAATTCAATGCGGATACGGTATGATATGTTGGGTCTTTGAATTGTTCCTATCGTAAATCAGAGATATTTTATAAATATGTACTACATTGTGGTTGTTTTAAATTGGACGCTTATGACAGCAAATAGCGCCAATAAACAACCTGCTACATTGTGGGCTTTAAATCGCTGCCAATCGTTGCCCAACGAACGACAAAGGTGTGTTTAGATTAGGGATGTGGCTCGACAGGACGAGAATCGATAGGAATATCTATCGACAGTTAACTTATCAGGGACGTGATATAATCAGTTTATGGTTCGACGTTTATCACTATACACCACACTTACAACTTATCCATCATAAATTTAATTTTGACTATTCCATTGCTAGTTTATATCAGGTTGATTTTTAAAGTCTACTCTCGAATTCTCGATAGCAAGACTGACGATATTTCGACACCTCTATAAGTTTGATCGAATGTTGCGAAACTGGGCGAAGATCTTTGCAACACGTCGATTCTGCATTCCATGCGCACGCACCGATTTACAACCTTATCATTTCACCGCTTTGAATGGAAATGCTGTCAAACTGGGCATACAAGAAATATTTGAAATGTCACTTCACCAGAGCTATATTTATCCTCTACGACTTATTGTTGGTTCTGGTATAACAAAAATAAACATACTGCTGCACTGGAAACGTAATATAACATTAACTGTCATTTACCAGCACAACTCTTTACTTAGTCAAATATAGACCATATCCTCGATGAAAATAAGGAATTTATTTGAGTAAAGATTTACTGCGGTTAGTCGGCAGAGTAAATAATTAGTTCTTGTTTAGTAACATCGATTGCTTTAACCTACACATACCCTTACAAGGTATGTAGATCAACTAAATCATCGACAAGGCGTTTCGCGTCAAAATAATTTAATGTCTTATTCCGTGAGCAGAGCAGCGTGGGTCGTAGACTAATTCCCCTATTGAGTTCGCCATGGCACACCCTTCGGTGTAGCAACACTGACAACATTCGTCCATACGGCTTGTCGATTAAGAATGAACCCATTATGTGCTTATGCCTTTACCATGTATCTGCATAACAATTACATTGCGTTGTGTTGTGAACTCACCTGAAAGCGGTTTGCCGGTAACCTCATAATCGCACCACCATCTTAAGATCTGAAAACAAAAACAAAGAGGTTAGCAAGACATAAAAGGCTAAATACTGAACATAACTCTTCTAGTGTGCATTCTGAAGATACGATAGTGTAAAAAAGTAAAGTAGGCCTATATACGTTTCACTACAGGTCTCATCACCCTCACTATGAAGTGGTTTGGGTCACCACGCAGGCCCAGTATAGATTGATAGAGAGATGTTATAAGGACACTGATTACCTTATTGACAGATACATATAACCAAGGCAACTAGGCTCACGACTGGGTTTACTACCAAAGCGCTACAAGTAAGATATATAAGGTGTAAGTGAATTAGTGTCAGATATTTTTAGGAGTAACTTAGACTATCACATGCATTACATATAAGATAAATTTAAAATTATAGAACAAACTTTAATTCACGCACCAAGTAATATGATATTATGATGAACAGTGTAAAATGATTATTTGAGTGCATTAATGTAATTCTGGAGAGGTTATGAATCGGCTAGCGCTGTGTGAGTAGTCTACTTGTGGTGTTTGGGTTCATATACAGGATGATGTAGATTCTTTATTTTAAAACTTTTTATTTTTTCGATTTTTTAAATTTGTTCTATAATTTTAAATGTATCTTATATGTGATCCATGTGATAGTCTAAGTTACTCTTAAAAATATCTGACACTAATTCACTTACACCTTATATAAGTAGTTTAAAAATATTAAATAAAGTACCGAGCACATGCAATTTCGCATACTGTTTACAACAGCAATACCGATAAAGTTAGCTATAAATTAAATTGAACTGCACCTAGCCCATGCGAGATGCTAGAATTGTGAGAACGATGTAGCTGAAATGTGTTGACTTATACGGCATTTGAAATAAATCATAACATTTAATTCCAAGATGGAATATTTCCTTTGGGAAAGGAGTGAGTTTTTGTATGAGGCTTTTCACGGAGATTCTTGGTGCAGCAATAATTTTATTCTAAGAATTTCTTTGATGCGAACTCTGCCATCTGTTCGAGCATCAATTTAACTTTTGACTTTAATAGACGCCAATATATCATGTGAGAAGTAATGTTTTGGCGTCTAAGGATTAGAAATATTAAAGATTAGCAAACGCTGGGCAGAATAGTAATAAATCGTTTGTTTGCATCAAAAATGGTGGCGTAAGTTGATAAAATTGTTTTCTTCAGAGAAGGGTTTAATTTAAAAACTATCATTCAAAACAAATTACGTTTAATAAGTGATGAACATTTAACAATTAATCATTAGCCACAGTGCCGAAGTTGAGCGCTGGGGCAAAGAGTAGAGATCGCTTTGCGCATCTTTCGAGACTATATCATCGTATCAGAGACGCGTGTGTGCGATTTTTACTATGGAACCTATTCGCTTTTTTACTATAGAACTGACGCTGAAATCTAACAAAAAGGTTTAATGTCCCTAATAATAATAAATAACGTACGATCAGGTATTTAGTACGGTGAAGTGTATTTTTTTTTTACGATTTCGATGTTTTCCAGTGGTAAATGTTGTTGTTGTATATACTTGAGCAGTAGAATGATCCAAATTAACTAATAAAATAGTAATAGCCCATATTTGTGAATACCTTAATAGCATACAAGTGTACTTGTAGCAGTTTATTTTATTTAATATGCACAACAACAAAATTATATAGAAAACTTGACCCAACCGGGCATCGAACACGGACCCTCTGAGGTGGTAACGCCAAGTCCGGCGCTCTCTCCATTCGGCTACGGAGGTAGTTTAATTGCAATATTATGCAATAATGACAAGGAAATATTTAATTACGCAATTTTGACAAAATAATACAATAAACGTGTTACAAAATAATTGCAAAATAGCAACCGTATATCAAGACGAGGAACTCGGTCGTGTATTCGTGATCACAATTACTCGGCTTACAAAACAAATATTCACATACTAACACTATAATAGAACCAACAGCTTTATTTTAGCTATAACGATTACCGTTAATTTAATTTGTACTGTATAATCAGTGCGAATTTTACATTTATGCCTAAAATTATGTATGAAGGTACTTGCTATTGTAGCAGTTGGTCATGTGTATCTGTATTGTCTTTTTAGACGGACCGACGAAATATGATCTCGAGCAAATACAATTTTGTGTCGAATCGAATTGTATGTAAAAAAAAAACTTAAGTAATATATAAAATCACTTGGTTCAATACTTAAAGTAACGAATAGGAAACCATTCTTCACATGTGCAGTAACAATATTAACTCATAGCGTTATTTTATTATAATTGGCAATGTAAAATGGAGCAGTTGGATAAATAAATATTTTATGTCACTAATGATTTCTGCACAGGTAATAAATGTAGAGACTGTTAGACGCAGCACTTTTACAAATTGCAAAACTATGTAAATTACTCACCTAATAAATACATAATAAACCATTATAATTCGATCGAGTAAAGCCAGTGTGCCCTTTTAACCTTTACCCTTATTTCATTAACTTTACTTAAACTAAAATTAATAGTATTAAATAATTTAAAAACAAAATATATAAGATCAATATTAGATACTTAAACAAAGTCTTGGCTTTATGCTTCTGACTATAACAAATTAAGTAATTAAGTAAATATTTACTAAGCATAAGCAACTTATACATATGTATAAGGCGAAGGATAATTATTTGAAATCTTTGTTTTCTGCCTAGCTACATATGAGACATAAAAATACAAACAGCCAGACCTAATTTTACGCAGACCGTTGTTTTTAAACGCACAAGTAACAGGTTCTTAAGGGGAGACTACGCCTCGGCAAACGTAATTTAGTACGACCCCCAGCTCGATGGACCAACGACCTTAGGAGGTGATGGCGCGGTGGCTAGATGTAAAAGGCGATCGTGTTATTTGCCGCTCTTTGGGAGGCTTACGTCCTGTAGTGGACTGAAACAGGCTGACATGATGATGAATACCCTTAAAGTAAAACGTATGTGTCAAAATACCAAATCTGCGAAACAATACTACATCTTCTTTGTAATAAATACAACTCAGTTGTTCTGGTTTCTCGCACAGGTCAAACTCATCAGTCAGAGTAGTAAGCAACGCATTTAAAAGTAAACTGTAATGACAAGCGTATTTATCTACTATAATATTTATTCTAGTTTCCAGTTCGCAATCACACAGATGAGTGATGACTGCTCGTACGTATACTTTCGAGTTATTTTACTTGTGCACATTTGTTGGGAAGTGATACAAAGTTAATGGTTACGTTCTGAAGACATGCGTGATGTGAGAAAAATATATTGAACTCGTCGAACGACAGTTGATTGATCACCAACAAAGGTGAACACTACTAATACTTCCTTTTTTACGAAGCGACGAATTGAGGACCTTTGTTTGAAGTCGGTTGAAAAAGACATAATTTTATTTATTTTTTAAATAAAGATACCGAAATCGACATGAACTAATAACAAGTGATTTCGAATATCTAATAATTAAGAATTAACTTCTTAACAATACCGAATATAAGTGTTATTTGTATAGCTTAGTAGTCACCCTAGCATAATGTATATTTTGAAATATACCATTCAATAATGTAACTAAAGAAGTTTCCTGCTTTTTCCGATTAGTAATTACGATTGACCTAACACGAAACATACATGAGAACACAACACAATGACATTGAACTTATGCAACTGATAATCCGAGACAAGCAAAAACGCTTTCCGATGAAGTAATAAATACACATCTGTTAGGATTCCTGCATAAATGCTAGTGCTAATTGTTGTTTATTATAGCTTGAAGGTATCAATTTTCATACAATGAGTTAAAGTCATATTAAGCTTATATTTCTTCTGTGGATTCACACATTTTCATAGGGTTGTAGAACTCTACAACCTATTTTTACTGCTAAGACACTGCTACTACTAAAAATTTTAGATTTTTTTTTCGTATATTTTCTGGACTCGTTTTAAAAAAAACAACTTATACATCATCAGAACAAAATTTTCTAGACGACATATTATAGTATTCACAGATAAATGTTTATTGTACCAATACATTTAACAAGTAATAACTATAATATGAGTTTTAGTTACGATCAAATTACACGATGCTACGACTTCCAAATGTAATATGAGGATATCTAGAAAACATGCAATGGTAGCCCTATTTGTAAGCAAAACCGCCGTATTCAGGGCGTCTCATTCTCACAGAGATCCATTATCAATACTTGAACCAAGTAAAAACAGTTTTTACTCCTTTAAAAATAGAATTAACAATTCATTTACTTCCTATGGATACTCATGACCACAATCAGAATTAGACACTAAAGTAATAGAAGATAAAATATACTGTAAAGTTAATATAAAAGGCTAAAATTACGATGTTTTAATGCATTGGCGGGTTGTGGTCAGGTTACCTAACTGTAAAGCAGCGTAATTGTACAGTCGGAAGCAAACACATACATACAATTGTAAATGACATTTATTTACAACAAACCTAAAATAACTAGAATAAGATATATTATGTACATTCAATTTATTCAAATTCAGTATGTTTAATGCGTTCTATAATATTACACAGGAGATTATTTACAACACCTGATCTAGTTTTTTTACCTTAAAAAATAGATCACAATAATAAATTGGCGAGGACCAAGAAAAGGAAATACATACAGTATAACACCATGTATCATAAATACATTAAATAAATAAAATCATCATCCTATAGGTCTATAAACATAATAATCTGATTCCAGATCAGAATATAAGGATCGCGCAGCAGCATTTTATTAAATGAAAAGCCCAGTTAAAGCCTTCCTAGTTGATATCAGCTTTTGCATCTTTTTTCTCAAATGATCGTCTTTAGGTAAAACACAAGAACTAGCCCGTTTGTGCAACATGTTAGTCACTTAATACAGTCAAATTCAGTTTATAGGACCTCTTCTAGACACTTAGGCTCGTCTCACAGATGCATCGACAAAAAAAGAAAAAACAATGATAACTTATTTATGCGCCAGACTGTATTTGTATTGCGACAAAAGCAAGAAAGGTAGCGCGAAATTAACGAAACATAACACCTCCTTAGACGTTTTGTGTGACAGTTGAGTCACTCATATTAGTTTACGGGCAAACCGCAATGCTGTGATATACCGGTATTCGTATTCCAGGTTGACCAATAATATTTGTAAGGCAGTTCCTTCTTCCTAATATTGTTGTGCCCATCAGGGTTCATAGTGATAACTAAAACTATGTAACACCTTTTGTAGGCTATGGAATGCAATAAAATAATTGAGGATTAAAAATTCATTAAAATTTTGTTTTATGTGTAGTGCTGCAATTGTCACCAAAGACAGATTTGAGTGAGTAACAACTTTGGTTACTATGGTAACAATTATGGGTTGCTATGATAACAAGCGCGCCACTGAGCGGGCGAAACAAATTTTGGCGCCAACAGTTGGCTTATATATTTTTTCACATTAATGACACTCGAACAGGGAATCTAGACATGTATATAATCAAAGTTCTATACTTGAAAAAAATCTTCTGCCTCAGAAATTAATAGTTAAATATTCACAATTTTTCATCGTCATCATTTCAATCTTAGGACGTTCAGAGATCGTCTTCGTTTCGCTGCTCATGAAGAGGTGTGACCAAAAGTGACAGTGCGTGTTTTAGAGATGGGAAAAAAGCGTGACAAAGGGACAAGGCGGTCTAAAATGTCGATATTTCGTGTAACGTAATTTGTGGATGGCCACCTACTACTGAACTATGTTCAATGACTTCCAGATTAGCCAGTTGGAAGCAGCCACCACCACAATTATTGGTAGGCCTTAATAATCTTATGTGGTAATCTATGAGGCGCAGCATGTTGAAAATTTTCATTGGTTTTCTACCTTATGAGTTTATGACAAACGATGAGTGATTAAAGTTCAAAATATTATGTCTCATATATCGACAGAGCCCTACAAAGGGTTGAGCCAGATCAATGTTTTATAATATGTGTATAATTTCCTGTATTTGATTAGGTGACAAACATACAATGTATGTCATACTTTCACATCAATAGTAAGTTATCATTGGTATCACACATGGAAGATGGCACTTTCCATGTACCTCCTGCTATGCCTGCCTAGGACCTAGGACTGCCAATGCCAAATCTTATAAATAAATCATGATTAAACTCGAATTCTTTTACTCAGCAAAACCTTCTTAGGCAAACGTAATAAAATAAAACACCCACATCCGACTTCTAACGTTACTTTATAAGTAATCTTTACGTAAAAATACCGCTATAAAAACATAAAAATAACAATAGTCAAACATTTTAATTGCTCACTACAATCAAAATAGCAATTCAATAAGCCTAGAGGCTAGAAACAAGAAAAATAGCGTAATAACAGTTATAAGAAAACGTGCCTCCGTAATACGAATCCGTCTGGAAATTGCCTCGAATTATTGCTTTGATCGACTGTAATTAACTCCGAAAATGGCGGCCATCTAATGCAAAAGGGGAAATGGACACTTAAGCCTTGTGTGATCATATCATTATGTATTCAAGCCAAATTGTCAACGCATCATGTGGTGTTGAAGTTAACTGTATAAATATGGAATCCACATACGTTTATTATGTATTATGAAGAATAATATAATAATAATAAATAATATTTATTTCTCGCTCACTTAATTACAGTGACAATTTAGAAAGGTACAATATAGTAAGCTGGTGTAACTTTGTGTGTGAATAACTAAAAATATGCCTTATTCGTAATATTTTTCATCGCCTTCCCATTCATTTCAACTGTCCTCTACCTTAAGGTTGGTTGAAAGAGACTGCTTAACGGTAAGACCGCATAAGGAATATATTATACAATTTCTGTGCGGTGTGCGATATAAATATACAACACTCAAAGTAACTCAATTCAATAAGACAACAAAAAATTGTACTACATCGAAAGGAATATCTATTCGTGAACTCGAATATATCACTCGAATACTTGAGATAAACGATCGCGCGTTGAAGTCTTTCCTAAGGAGCATTGATAACCGCGAGTTAGATTTCAAAGAACGCTAGCCGTATCTTTTGTAATCGAAATAGCTTTTTTCAAAACTGACTGTAAACTATAAAGGATTTTAACGGTTTAGTCAGCTATAGGTATACTTCTATTGTTGAAGTTTGAAAGCGATCAATAACATGATTAATGGCCGGTTAAATTGTTGGTCAAAACCACAGGCTAGTAAGTCAAGTTTAGTGTGAAGTTTATGAATCGAGCCAGAATTCCGGGTGTTGTTTGCGTTCAGCGCCATTAGACGTATCAGCTAACGTCAAATATTTTTTTAATTGTTCGAGAAAATAAATCCGCACACTCTTTGTCGAGAATAAAAGCGACTGTTACAAACTAAGGATAGTAGGATTTACCGGCTTTGATACTGACGTATTAACTGTCTAAAGTTCTAAACTGATAGAATCCCAAAATCCCTTACCTAACTTATAATATATAAATATTGGACAACATCAAATACATTGCTCTGATCCTAAGTAGCTAAAGCACTTGTGTTATAGAAATGAGAAACAATGAACGTTACTACAACACCCAGACCCGAGACTATATAGAAAAGTTCGTTTTCTACATTGACCCGACCGGGGATCGAACGCGGAACCTCAGAGATGGCCACGCCTTGTATACTCCGGCGTGCTCGCCTCTCGGCTACGGTGGTCGTCAAACTTGGTTTGTGAATAGTTAATTTGACGACATTGGCGTAGTGGTGACGGTTGTTCGATTCCCGGTTCTGGACATCAAATGTGAATGTGTGAGTGAAGATACGATCTGATACGATCATGACACACTGATCATGTAATCACTTTGTACAGGCTTATAAACTACGTCGATTCAAAAATTTCAACAATAAAAATAGCGCTTAATTTTTTTTTTATTCAAATTAGTTTCCTTTATTGGTTTATTTTTTTATGATGAAAAAAAAACCCTTATAATCACTACATACCGAATTTAAGCCTAGTTGAAATTCAAGCCATGTAGATTGGTAACCTATTAAGTTGCATCTAGAAAATCATTTACTATTAAAGTGAATGATGTCCGACATCCGATGATGTAGCGACTATAGCGAGGCACTATTGATTGATCGTTTCCACCAGATGAGTCACCATCGCCTTTTTATCAATAAAAAATGTGATGACATCTCCAGTCCAGTGTAACTGTCAGATTTTCTTATTTAATTACACCACGAACCGTGTGACGAAAGACCCAATGTGAAGTCCCGAATCATTGCCTGTTGTATCAATAAACATCAAGTGTGCCGGCCCGTTATGCGAACAAAAACCCGTAGTAGGTCAATGGCACAAGATCAGAGCTGCGCGCGCGTCTCCGACGAATGCTTCGAGCTTTTTCCTTCTTTTTAATTGGATGCGAAATGTTGAGAAATGCTATCTGCGAGTGATAAGAAGATATTGGGGGTAAAATCTTTCGTAAATGGGATTTGATCGAAGAACTTGCTCAGCATGTTATGTTGCAGAAATGATCAAGCGACGTAAATAGTTTATCTATTACTAGAGATGTGACTAAGTGTTTGCGCCGTTTAGCGTTGAAAGGTTTGGGCAGTTTGGGCTTAGGACCACAGGGACCGAATGTAAAATTACTTTTCGGAATAACATTAGAATTAATTAAAAATTCCAAAATTTTAAAAACTGTCTGTGTTATAATATAATGATCTTTTTTTTATTATTAAATATTTTTACAAAAATTTACCTTACCTTTCATTCATTTTGTTTAAGGTTATCTACCTCAAATCCTCAATGCAATTATCCCATCAATTATTAGAGGATAATGTTAAGTTTGAAAATGCTACAAACCTTTAATAAAAAGCGTGAGAAGCTTTACTTCTTTAAATTAAAAATCTTACCAGAACGGTTCTACTACATTTAGCATATAAATCGTAATGTCAATTGTATCGTACAACTACTGTTGAAGCTGTGACTAGAATAAATTAGATGATCTATTTGCATAGTACATTAGGCAGCTATTTAATTCAGATGGGGCGAATGAACTCAACACAATACAACGATTTACATATAAAAATAACCAATTATTGTGAACACGGTTATGCACGCCAGTTTTGTCAGATTTTACCGTACAATATTTCTAATACGCGTAATTTGATAGACAATTTATGTGGTTAAAAAATCAAAATAATTTATGAAAGGTCAGAAATAGTTTATGGAATTAGTGATTCAAATCATTATTTTAAAAAAATCTTATTAAGACCCCTTTGCCGTAGTAATGCGGAAATTCGCCTGAACGCAAAGGGTCTCGGGTTTAATTATCGATTCGAGTCTATTTCGACAACAATCTTAATTTATTCCTTACTTCGAGATTAGACTGTGACAATTCTGTGTTGTCTGCGTATATTTATTAATTTATTGTAGTTAATAACACAGGTTTTGAATCCGATTCAAATTTATACCTGACTTGAATTAAAGCAGGCAGGAGTAATGAACAGAATGTAAGCCTGTCACAACAAAAGTACATGCAAAATTATCCTTCGTAAAAGACCTACCTTCATCAGTCATTGTCAAACGGAGCACCGCACACATCACAATTACTGTTTACTTAACAAATAAACAATACAGTTTCCTCATTTCTGACAGTAATAAATAACGAATTTATTTGCTACAAATCCGTCATAGCGTTTTGTTCCCGCTCACGCGTTCTGTGAAATGAAACGGGGCCGGCTTGAACCAGCTGTAACCGGTTTACCGGTCTTCAAGGGCTGAGACTGTAAGTGCTGTTGGCGTTGATATAGCTCTTAACACTATAAAATGACCAACTTAAAAATGACTCTCAAAGAACATCTTCTTGTCAAAGACAAACCCTACACAACAAATGAAAACTTTAATTAAAATAAATGATACATCATCTACGCAAACCTTTGTACAAGTATTAAATCTGAAAATGCAATTTCTCCAGTGATGAATGCCCGAAGGCATTCTTGATGAATGAATAATGCACGTAAACAAATTGAAGTTGTTGTTGGATTAATAAACTAAACAAAACTAATGCGTAGCAAACAACTGACACATGGAATTCATAAGAAACAAGTGACAGACGACAGTAGAATTAATTAATGAAATTAGTGCTAACGATGAGGATAACAACGAAGAAGAGAAACAGCATCATAAATTTTGCAGTAATAGGCAAAATGAAACCACCATCCCACGCCTTAGGCATGGTAGTATAATAGGTATCCAAATTATGAAACCTGGTTAGCTTATCTCTTATACAAAAATCGAGACTAACTACCAGCCAACGCAACCTATAATGTTGACCACGGTAATTTTAGAAGTATTAAATATTCTTTGAGACATTAAGATGCAGGCAAAGAATAAGTATAAAAAAACTTAAGGGGTGGGGGGTGGTAGACATTTGCGTCAAAGAAATCGCGCGTAACCGCAACAATATTCATATTTTTATTTATAACAATAGATCTAACTCGATACATGAATCATGAAGTACAAATAACACTATACAACGAAGCATAGTTGCATTTGCTTGAGCCGACCTTTATTAGCAATGCGACATCGATATTCCTGGCCGTACGGTATGTAACGGTAAAGTGCATGAAACAATAAGTCAGATTAGAGCATCGGTACAGATCGTTCGTAACTTGCACCATTGCATTGATACTGTTAGCTGCAGGCTGGGTGGGCTCTGCGCACGACATCCCTGAACGAGTCACGATGATTGACGACTACCTGCCGGACATACCCGAGCGTGGAAGACGGAGGTTTCCGTCCGATCTTAGATCATCTTAATTGAGGCTTGATTGGTTTTCGGTTGAAATTTCAGCAACATTTGCTGTGTTAATTTGGTGTGCCAGTTGTGCCACACAACTTCGGAGTGTGCCTAATGCATACTTTTGTGGTAATAGCTATAACTAGTCCTAATAAATTGTCACCCTGCTCCTATTTGAACAAGTTTATTTAAATGATTAGTTACCCAATTCGCATTATTTATTGATTAATCTTTATGGTTATTTGCACAAATTACGTTCAAACAGTAGTCTTGTTATGATAAGTAATTTCGACATTACAAATTCCATCATACCTGTTACAGAATTCCTAGGAAAATCAAGTCGGATCAAAGCAAAAACTAACCGCACCCACTAACTGTAGCCCTTCGGCGGTACAGATAACTAGACTATAAAAACTAGAAACTGTCGATCATAATAGCTTCCGTGAAGCATGCAATAAGCTAGAGAGTAAGTTTCAAAAACATAAATAGTACAAATACAATGCAATCAAACTTTTTTATTACATTCCAAACTTGCAAAATTACAAATCATATATAGAATATTTATAACAGCCATAGTGAAAATCACAAATGACAAGATAACGGTATTAAAACTATCACAATACGACATCTAGTCCCGTCTAAATCCAGCGTGTATTTCGGTAAATTAAATTTAATAACTATCAATCATTGGACTTATAGGAGCAGTTATGTACTCATGCACGAACCATGAAATTCGCCTCCCGATGTCTCAAGTAAATTCCAAGATCCAACTGGCTTTTTCCGGTAACAATAGACAGATGACGCTACTAATCGAATGCATTGGACGAAATGAAAGTAATGATGTGAAACAAATTGAGAATTCTCAAACATAAATCAAATCTAATGCTGTAAAACAAATGACAATGAAACCTAATGGTTGTGACACTATATTCGACAATGGAACAGATTGAATACAATGCCTACAACACAGTAAAAGATCAAGTCATGGCAAAGATAACATACTCGCACTAGTCATACGTGATTGAGATCCCACCAATAACATAACAGTAACATTTGTAATAATAAATCAACTGGCGATAGTACGACAAAAAATGCGAGTGTAAAAAGTTACATCACGATAGCGATAGCCTTATTGTATTATGTAGTCTATGATCGATTTCATAAGTAAGATGATAGGAGATGTCAACAATATGCGAGTACAAGGCAATCTATTGAGGCCTTAGATGCCTTTGACTTGGAAGTAGCAAAGTATCTTAAGCTACAAAGAAAGACATACTTTTACGCAACGTACGAATAATGAATACACGTCATGAAACCGTTCATTAGAAGTTCATAGCCGATATGTCTGACTTTGGTTAGAAAATGATGCAACAGCATTTATCGCAGAAAGGCAGTACATATAAGTTAGTAATTGTTAAATTAAAGTGTGGCAATTCTACAACATTCTATTCTTTTTAGTGATACATGTTCAAGAAAAATAACAACAGTTTTTAATGTTCGTCGAAGAAATTCGACCCGTCATATTAAGTCCCCGAATCATTACAACATTTTTGCCTAATATATACAATGTGGACTTATGTTTTTTTTAGTATCTCTTGTGGTTTTTGTTAAATATTTTCAAAGATGTTTATGCGATTTGTAATGTCATCTAGTAAAACTTCAGCTTTTAGATCTCTATCTGATCTACACAAAGAAATACTTCTGCAAATGCCAAAATTAAATCCAACCAAGATTCCTTAGACCTTAACCAGTATTTTCTACGTGATACTAACATTGCACTTATCGCTCGATATAAATTCTATGGCCAGTCCGTGCAAGGACTAGGAAGGAACATCTCATTCTATACCAAGGCATTTAACCCCGATGTCGAGAATTCGATTCAAGCACGTTCTCCAAATCGATTTCCGCTAAGTCCGCGTCCACCCACGGTCCCGTTGGAGCGAAAATAGTAGAATATTACCATACGTCGGGACACGGACGTAGAGTGAATTAGCGAGACCAGATAAATAGCGTCCGTCAGTGCAATTACAAGACTAAGTGGTCTGATACTAACGTATGCAGGTTTGGTCCTTTAATAGTAGTAGGTAGGTACATACGAATAGAACTGATTTTACATAAGTTTAAATAGTACTGTGTGTTGTATCAAGCTTTTATTTATGCATTGTTTACTTTTAACCTAGCAATATACCGTTTGTCTAGTCTGCGTGTTATACAAGTTTTTACTTACTTTTCTTTTTTGCGTCGCTGTGTGCCTCTCTGTCTATACTTTCTGGTCCCATGGCTGAATGGTAGTGAGTAAGGACTTTCGTGTGATCTTTAACTGCCATATAAGAAGATAGGCCTTGTAGCTAATCGTAAGGACTTCAGGTTTCCTTTCTAATGAAAGAAATTCTTGTAATAAAGGATTTCTGTAATTGTCTAAATTATTGTCTCAAGACAAAAATATGTTATCGCTCAATCTGTAAGCAAAGTAAGTACGAAAAAGGTCATGCGCTCGGAACCTTTCCAGTAAACCTATTTCATGTTTCCCAGTACCTACTTAGTACTAAGAGCAAGGCGCGTTCAACCATTAGCATAACTAGAGAAGCGCAGGTGAGCGGCTAACGGAACAGCGGGCGCGCATATCGACGACGCATCTTTTATTACCTCACATCTCAAACACAACTTTACAACTCTCGATTTAGAATCTGTTTTCGATCAACCCATTAAGCCCTGAAGTCGTTTTAATAATTTATACATGTAAGTTTACAAAGTCAGGGGACAGCAGGCGGCTGTGTGTCAAGCAGATTAGCGCATCACAATAAATTGCATGTTTATAGCCCTTTGATATATCTCGAAAGGTAAAAAGTTTCGCGGCGGCTTTGCTAGGGTGATTTATTTAATAGATATACCTCAAATGAAAGGTACAAACAAGACAAATGGACAACGATGCCTGATCGCGAATTATGCGCTAACTCTCATTGAATTTATATAATGCTAATCTCGTTTGTACAATTCGACTGTCAACTATAGATCCTGGATCACTGTTATATCTACATCCATTCAGATTAATGCGAATGTTTAACTTAAATGGCGTGCTTTACATCAGTTTCAATTTTAATAAGATGGAATGATGGATGGCCTCATAGAAACTAGGTTAATGCTTATTACAAAATCGCAGAACACAAACTATTCTTAGAACTTCAAATCATTATACTTGTGCGAGAAAATATGCAAAAACAACAATTTTCCAACGACCGGTTTTGTAGTAAAAGTAAAAGACGTTACTGTTAACATAACGTTAAGTAATTCAGCATAATGTGAGCATGGTTCTAAAAGCAAAAACCGTGGTCTCGAAAGCGAATGTCGCAAGTGGTTTGTTTCAAATTCATAATATGGAAGTACCTATAGATGAACTTTAACGTTAAAAAAAGTGTTGTCGATAAAAATTAATTATTTATAAAATACAATCTACAGATTTGTGTTGACAAAACAGAGTTGCATCACTTGCAGCTATTTTCACGCGTGATCATATACCTCAGTTTCACGTAGCATTTCAAAGCTGCATAACGTAATTGTACAATAATGCTATTGAACAAGAAACAGTGTGTCACGAGCTGGCAATTTTGAAAACGCGACAGTCAGTCAGTGAGTCAGGTTGCAAGATTTGTGGCGTGCACATCCGTGTGGGTAACGCAATAATCGTTATGATTTGATTCGATATAGTTGCGTACTAGAGGAGAGCCCGTTTGTGTTATGTTGGCCCTAATCTAGTCTGCAGAAATGGAATTTGTATAGGCAATTGCGAAGTGTGGAACTAAAGGATTCTCTGGGTTTAGAAATAAACGTGATCACTTTACTGATTTTAGCGCACATAAACGCTATCATTTCAGTAACAGCCATTTGGCCAATCGCTTTAACAGCCGATACAAATACATAAATAATACGAAAACAACATTAAAGTTTTACAGTCCCTAGTGTTAACGCAAAGTACATAAGCAAATTGCTTGCATAATTTCCGTAGCTTACCAATTTGCATTCATGCTCATCTGAAGATACTCTTGGGTAAGCAAAATCACCATTAATTTTCACTGGCTTTTGATACTAAACACACTCCTGCTCTGAGGCTATAATTAATAGGGTACATACGTCAACCAGTCCAGTATCCGCACACCTATCGCAATGTACGACTTGACAGCAAATGGGCGTGCATTAGTTACGTGGGGGAGGTGCAAGTAACAGGCTGTTGATTTTAGGAAAAAAGTTTGGATTGCACAATCATCGGCTAGAGAAGCGTAGGTAGTTATATGATAATTCTTAGGACTACACAATCCAGTTTTCAAACTAGGTGATTATAATAACATGATGATAAAATCTTCTTGATTCTTCAATTATGAGGACAAAATGTACAACTTGATTTTGAATAAAATAATAATAGATAACAGGAATATATTCTGTCTTAATTTTAGCATATACCGAAATAAAAAGGTCTTTCTTAACCACTGTTACGGTCTTAATATTAATTCATCGTCTAAAAGCTATATTTTTATCACACCTGAAAATACTTTAGATCCTACTGATGGTTTTTTTTTTTTGCTATCTTATTATACACCGTGAATTTTGAGATACCCGAGAAAATTAACTAACATACTCAGATATCGATATACATCGAATTTGGCGAATAAAAAAAACGGAACGGCGTACGGCGTTGGCGTACGGAAGGAATAACTATGAATGAAAAAAAAAACATTCATAGTTATTCCTTCCGTACGCCAATATTACGCGACTAAATTAGGTGGATTTTGGTTCCGTTAATGTTGGAATGATAATGATTACTATTTGAATTAGCAGGACTTTTATAGTGCATATTTTTTAAGAAATGTTAGGGACCTATTAAATAAATTTGTCATAAAAAAAAATTTTTTTATTCGCCGAATTCGATGTATTTCGATATCTGAGTATGTTAGTTAATTTTCTCGGGTATCTCAAAATTCACGGTGTATAATTGGCAACAGATTCAAGCGTCAAAAATTTACTGAAATTCGTGTTTGTTGATCTTATCGCTTGCGCCAAAGAGCTCGCCGACTCCGGCGCAGTGCAGCGGTACCGTATGGAAGCAAAGGGATAATTTATAGGATAGTAACGGAGATGGGCGCAGAATATCCTGTTTCGCCAGCTGTCGTCGGCGTTATTACATTTTAAACTATTGTTTTGACCGGCCGTTTGGCGTGATTTAACGCGTTTGTACTGAGGTTTGATTTTACTAGAATTGTTATGCTAACTGTACTGTGTCTGACTCGTTGTTGGTTTAGCTTTACGTGATTAAATAATAATGTTATGTTTTGTACTATTTGACTTGTTCTGTCAGTTACTTAAACAATCAACATAACCAGAAACATGTTGATTTGCTTAGATGTGCCACCATTGCTAACAAAGCTATGGAATTATCTGTGCTTTATTTGTGCTGTCTGAATGTCGATAGGATCATTAAATATAGATTTTCGTTACAATCAGCCTACGTCAATGAGTCAAGTTTATTAAAGACATTAACACAGCTAAATTAAATTCAAATTCTTTCAATGTACGCCTTTGATAAGCCTTTTTAGCTATTATTATTTTTCAAGCTTCTCGAGTAGGGTCTGCAACTTGGTAAACGTTATGTTGTTGTTGGAAACGATAAAGTTGGAGCGTAAGTATAAAAATGATGTGTTTGCTGTTTGTCATAATTCCGAAGAACAGGTTCCGTACCCCAGTCGGCTTGCTCCTTTGAAATGAAACTCCCGCACCGGCAAAGCTACTCGAAGGTACAGTTACCTTATTTATATAACGGATAAATGTAGCCACGTTATACATATGGTGCACTGTAAATAGAATTTACATGACGCACTCTCTGCGTGTGACAGCTAACAACGAAGGAAGTACACTGCAATGATTTACACCTTCCAACGAAAACTTGCAATGCACTCAGATCTGACTAACGGGTACTCAAGTGATATGTTGAATAACTGGATGATTTATTTTGCCGCACTCCAGTGTTGCAAGCAATTATACCGGAGATATACTGTGTTACTTCGGTCTAGATTAAACTACTTAGTTAAGAGCTTAGTAGATCTAGATACTACTATCAGAATATAGTGAGAATGAGAAATTTATAAATGACTTTAATTTTATTTACTTTGCAGTTTGCTTTCATTTAACTGTCCTAATTCAGTTTATGAAATAGTAAGGCACTGTAATACCAAAATGAAGTCAAATTTTATTGAAAGATATAAGTTAGATATTAATTGCTATTCGAAAATTAAATTAAATGTATCACTTGCAGTGTTTACAGTGCTCTGTAGCCATTTAGTGTTATAATTTATAGCACACTTGTTTACTGCGAATGAGTAGGCAGAAACTCCATTCAGAGAAGAATGTTACAATAATTCGCTACAGTTATTTAACGCTTAAGGTCTTTACTCAGGCCCTAAACTATATTAGAAATAAATGTCCAACATTTGAACCGCGATCAGTTTTACTGCTCTGTAAATAACGAATTTCAATTCAAATATAGTCAAACAATCGCCTATTATAACGAAATTGGTACCAGCTTCATAGTTACCATGCTGTATTGGGAAAAGGGTGCACAGGTATTTTATGGGTGCCTACAAACTAGTGCGAATAGTTTATTTATGTTATTATGACTAGCATATACGCTGTAATCAGTGGCGTTCACTTTATGATTATTGAGAGTTGTCAATTTTCCATACGTTTAGGCATTTCTGAACATGCAATAAGTTATAAGTCCGTGCGATCGCTATCTTTTTATTTTTTTTGCTTTACTTTAAATTTCTTATTAGGATGCATTACGTATGCATACAAATGTATATCAAGCAAATTAAACTATTTCGGATTGCCTGTTTTTGTATGAGAGCTACTCCAAGCGCTAAAAAATATTTGCCTCAACACATCAGCATGTAAATTACTACAGCCCGAAGCGAGGTCAAGTTATCCTAGAACAAAATCTACAACGATTTATTAGTTTCAAGTATTTGCATTAATTTCTGGTTCAGTGCAATTATGACATGACTAAATTGGGAAAATTATTTATATCGAGTAAATCTGAAATTAGTGCCGTCCATATCATCCATGAGAGAATCAAGTCTTCGCTCAAAAAGCTACCTAGAAAGTGTTGTAGACTGACGACTTAGAAACGACATTCTTGTACGAAATGCAGATCCTGCTAGTTGCAATCAAAGATATTAATGTATTGCCAAGTAGAACTCGGTACACAATTGGATTTTGAATTTTGCCTTTGACTAGGTACTGGAAGAAATATTATTAGATTACTATTAGATTTAAAAGTAATTATTAGATTACTGATTTAGTGACAGTTATCGGTTTGAAAAATTGTGAAGTTTAAATAGTATATGAAAATAAATATTTTGTATACATTGTAAATTTTTGTTTTTTAGCAATTCCATGCAAGGTTTAATTGAAGATAAATAACACTTGAAAAAAAATCATCGACCTCAGGTGGGACTCGAACCCACGTCCCATCGCATACCGGGCGAGTGCTTTGACCACTAAGCTACCGAGGACGTCACGTGACAAGATGAAATTCCTCAAGTGTTTTTTCTCGCTGTCAAAGCCAGCGTATTCTGATCAATGTTGTAGCTATATGTATAGCTGAGTAGTATACTACCGTCAACACCCTATAGAAATATTTTTACAAATATTTGACTATTGGTTAAGATCAGAAATGCTTAAACATTGTAAATTTTTGTTTTTTAGCAATTCCATGCAAGGTTTAATTGAAGATAAATAACACTTGAAAAAAAATCATCGACCTCAGGTGGGACTCGAACCCACGTCCCATCGCATACCGGGCGAGTGCTTTGACCACTAAGCTACCGAGGACGTCACGTGACAAGATGAAATTCCTCAAGTGTTTTTTCTCGCTGTCAAAGCCAGCGTATTCTGATCAATGTTGTAGCTATATGTATAGCTGAGTAGTATACTACCGTCAACACCCTATAGAAATATTTTTACAAATATTTGACTATTGGTTAAGATCAGAAATGCTTAAACATTGTAAATTTTTGTTTTTTAGCAATTCCATGCAAGGTTTAATTGAAGATAAATAACACTTGAAAAAAAATCATCGACCTCAGGTGGGACTCGAACCCACGTCCCATCGCATACCGGGCGAGTGCTTTGACCACTAAGCTACCGAGGACGTCACGTGACAAGATGAAATTCCTCAAGTGTTTTTTCTCGCTGTCAAAGCCAGCGTATTCTGATCAATGTTGTAGCTATATGTATAGCTGAGTAGTATACTACCGTCAACACCCTATAGAAATATTTTTACAAATATTTGACTATTGGTTAAGATCAGAAATGCTTAAACATTGTAAATTTTTGTTTTTTAGCAATTCCATGCAAGGTTTAATTGAAGATAAATAACACTTGAAAAAAAATCATCGACTTGTAAAAATATTTCTATAGGGTGTTGACGGTAGTATACTACTCAGCTATACATATAGCTACAACATTGATCAGAATACGCTGGCTTTGACAGCGAGAAAAAACACTTGAGGAATTTCATCTTGTCACGTGACGTCCTCGGTAGCTTAGTGGTCAAAGCACTCGCCCGGTATGCGATGAGACGTGGGTTCGAGTCCCACCTGAGGTCGATGTTTTTTTTTTTTTCAAGTGTTATTTATCTTCAATTAAACCTTGCATGGAATTGCTAAAAAACAAAAATTTACAATGTTTAAGCATTTCTGATCTTAACCAATAGTCAAATATTTGTAAAAATATTTCTATAGGGTGTTGACGGTAGTATACTACTCAGCTATACATATAGCTACAACATTGATCAGAATACGCTGGCTTTGACAGCGAGAAAAAACACTTGAGGAATTTCATCTTGTCACGTGACGTCCTCGGTAGCTTAGTGGTCAAAGCACTCGCCCGGTATGCGATGGGACGTGGGTTCGAGTCCCACCTGAGGTCGATGATTTTTTTTTTTTCAAGTGTTATTTATCTTCAATTAAACCTTGCATGGAATTGCTAAAAAACAAAAATTTACAATGTTTAAGCATTTCTGATCTTAACCAATAGTCAAATATTTGTAAAAATATTTCTATAGGGTGTTGACGGTAGTATACTACTCGGCTATACATATAGCTACAACATTGATCAGAATACGCTGGCTTTGACAGCGAGAAAAAACACTTGAGGAATTTCATCTTGTCACGTGACGTCCTCGGTAGCTTAGTGGTCAAAGCACTCGCCCGGTATGCGATGGGACGTGGGTTCGAGTCCCACCTGAGGTCGATGATTTTTTTTTCAAGTGTTATTTATCTTCATTTTGTATACAGTTCAATATAGTTGCTCGATTTGATTCTGGTAGGCAACAATAATAATATTTTTTATGTCTATGACGATTAGGGTCAAAATTATGTATATGTACAGTCACAAGCATAAACATTTACACTTTCATTGTACTTTAAACCTTATTGCAATGGAGTTAGTGACGATCTGAATATATTTCATTGCTCGAGCGAGACTATACTTCTGTTGCTGGCTGTACAATGCGGCCTAATCTTTGCATCTTCTTAGAAACTGTGTCGCTTAGGGCGGCGTGTCTTTTAGTAAATCACACGCTCCCTGTATCTGAAGTAGGGTTTTCACGATTAAGTATATCTAAGATAAACTTATAACCTTGGATCGGTAATATTTGACATTGTATCTGCAAGCTACAATCCTTTCACTTTGTGACTGGGCTTAAAAATAATACCAAGACGTTATTCAATTACGACACATTGATTCAAGTTTTATGCATATGCATAAGTCCGACCGATAAAGTTAGTATCTTTTCTAGCCAATAAATACATTTTGATGCAGATGGGATTTTAATTTTGTTTTGCAAAAAAAAACAGATGAGAGTCGATGATGTGGTCGCTGTGGATCATACCATTTAGTTCATAACGCTATTTTATTGTTTAAAACAACCGTTTTCTCACCCCTGCCGATTAACTATGATCATTGCTGTTACACTCCCGTATTCGCCCTGAGCAAGACACTTATTTACATCGCAAACTTACCTCCACTTATTGTGGCCATTAGAAAGTACATACTTTATGATCTGTCCCTTTCTTTTCATATTAGTATTTTGGATATTTTACTTTACGAAAAAAAAATATTATAGCAAAGCAAAGCATTGTTTAAATTACGCTTATTAATTTCAAGAAGCCGAGTAAGAAGCGATTGAGCAAAATCGGGGATCGAAAGTGTTTGTCCAGTCTCTCGGGAGAAGCCACTTGACGAAATTGACGACGGCCAGTGGCGTAGTCGTTGCTTCAAGGCCGGAGATTCTTTCGGAAATTGAAAACTTCTACAGCCAGCTATACGCCTCGCATGCATCTCAACCTGATCCCGAAAATGAGGATTCCAGAGCCACATTGACTCGCCACTTTACCGAAGACTTGCCAGAAGTCAGCCTAGGCGAAATTGAGATGGCTCTTAAACAGCTCAAAAACGGAAAAGCCCCTGGTGAGGACGGTGTTACATCTGAGCTCCTTAAAGCAGGCGGTAAACCTGTGTTGAAGGAACTCCAACACATCTTTAACACTGTTCTCTTTGATGGGAGAACTCCGGAGGCGTGGAGTAGGAGTGTTGTCGTGTTATTCTTCAAAAAAGGAGACAAGACCCTATTGACCCTATTGAAGAACTACCGACCCATTTCGCTCCTAAGCCACGTCTACAAGCTGTTTTCTAGAGTCATCACAAACCGCCTTGCGCGAAGACTCGACGAATTTCAACCACCAGAGCAGGCCGGGTTTCGAGGAGGATACGGCACCATAGACCACATCTTCACAATGCGGCAGATTATACAGAAGTGCGAAGAGTACAATCGACCCCTGTGCTTAGCATTTGTGGACTATGAGAAGGCGTTTGACTCTGTCGAGACCTGGGCTGTTCTAGAATCCCTGCAGCGATGCCAAGTCGACTGGCGATATATCCAAGTGTTGAGGTGTCTCTACAATGCAGCCACAATGGCCGTCCAAGTACAGAACCAGCAAACTAAACATATCCCCTTACATCGAGGTGTGAGACAAGGGGATGTTATATCCCCCAAATTGTTCACAAATGCCTTGGAGGATGTGTTTAAAATGCTGGACTGGAAAGGACAAGGCATAAACATCAACGGTGAATACATCTCACACTTGCGATTTGCGGACGACATCGTCATCGTGGCCGAAACGTTGCAGGATCTACAATCAATGCTGAACGGCCTTGCTGATTCTTCTCAACGCATCGGTCTGCGGATGAACCTGGACAAAACCAAGGTTATGTTCAACGACCACATCATTCCGGAACCGATTGCAGTGCAAGGCAGTGATCTCGAGGTTGTTAAGGAATACCTACCTCGGGCAAATCTTGCAGTTGGGCAGAAACAACTTCGAGAGAGAGGCCAGTAGAAGAATACAGCTGGGCTGGGCAGCATATGGGAAATTACGTCGAGTATTTACGTCGCCCATTCCACAAAGTCTTAAGACGAAAGTTTTCAATCAGTGCGTCCTACCCGTCATGACATACGGAGCCGAAACGTGGACACTCACGATAGGGCTGGTCCACAGATTTAAAGTCGCTCAGCGAGCTATGGAAAGGGCTATGCTCGGAGTTTCTCTGAGGGATCGGATCCGAAATGAGGTAATCCGACAGAAAACTAAAGTCATCGACATAGCCCATCGAATAAGCAAGCTGAAGTGGCAGTGGGCCGGCCATATTTGTCGCAGAACCGATAACCGCTGGGGTAAACGAGTTCTTGAGTGGAGACCGCGTGTCGGCAAGCGTAGTGTGGACGCCCTCAGACTAGATGGAGTGACGATCTTCGCAAGGTTGCTGGCAGGAGCTGGATGAGAGTAGCCGTGGATCGTGCAGAGTGGCGTGCAATTGGAGAGGCCTATGTCCAGCAGTGGACTAGTGTGGGCTGATGATGATGATGATGATGAGTAAGAAGTAAGAGATACCTGGCCATTATCAGAAATAGACAGACACGTGAGGTATATTGAAAGTTTCAAGAACTGCGGCCACTCACAGTAAAAATAAAAACAAAAAGTATAAGTAAGTAAAGCTCTATGGAAACATATAACTTTTTAAATTGCGAGACTGTCATTTGTTTTTTTTTTATAGTGGTGGTGTTACATACTGTCAATTAATGTATCAATGAAAGAATCCAGGAATTTAAATATGACCTCAGTATATCAGTTGATGTTATGTTATTTAATAAACATGCATCCTACGAGTATACTAGTATTTTACTAGGTAAATTCAAAGGAGCATAGGAGTTTATAGATGCTTCAGCAATCGCAACACTAAAATCGTGGGTTTTATTAGAGCGGTGGGTTACGAAAATGACACTTTATTATCGGAGTTAATTTTTGAAATTATAAGTCTAGTACAGTTCCTATTATGAAAGCACAGATTTAGTTCTCAGAGATAGATAAGTTGTAAATAATCCAGATAAGAAGGTTTGCCTGCGTAACGCAGACTAAAGCATTCGCCTTAATCCAATATGGCATTTTCAAAGATAGTATTTGTAAGTACAATTTATTGTTTCCTTATTTAGTTTAAAGTTATGAATCTTTGACTTATAGGCAATAAAGTTATTATAATGATTAGGTAATGAAATTCAACATAAATACACTTTGCAAAGTATGTAACAAAACTTAATAAAAGTTGTAGTATTTTTTTTAGTTATTAGTGCAGTGTGAATTAACTCATAATAACACAACAAAATATTTACTTGAATTGTAAACTTCATTCAAAAGGTCTGTTAGTACCGTCCTTGCACGGAAAAATCATAATGTTTAGGCCCTTACGATATCATTTATCTTTGGAAGTAAATGGACATAGATTTTTTTCTTTGATCGTAAATAAACATGTTTTTTTTATAAAACAACATCTCGAATCCAAATAATTTCAAATACTATTTGACAGGAAGTGTCCAAAGATGCTTAAGAATTGATGCTTTTCCAGTTAATAGTGCAGGGTAAAAGGCCTCATCGAAATATCGATAAAACTAGACTAGTATCCAAAAAATAGTTGCGAGATTTCAAAATACTAAACCTTGAAGTTTCTTCTACTAAAACATACTAAAATCGAATTGCAAATTTTAACCCATTACCCAAACACGAAACAATAGAAACATGAATACCTAATAACAAAACGTGGAAACAAAGTGTAACCCCACGACTGAATAACAACAATATTATGGTAACCTTTGCGCCTTACTTAGGAGCCAATTACCATCAGAGGGGCCGCTATTACCAAAGTAGAAAGTGAGTCCCACTTCTCGAGACGTGGTGCACGATAGTGTTTACTAGTGTTCGGCCAAAGATTATATTAAGGTTTCGGTTTCGGACAGTTGAGACATAAAATAAGTTTTGGTTTTATCATGCATAGGCACAAACATAATGTATGTTTTTTTATCAAGTGAAAATTGGTTAACAATTACATTTTAATGCCTGTTTAAACTCGACTAAAGTGAAGCTTAAATCTGCTCTTAGAAAATTTAATCCAAAATCCAAAATATCTAAGCATCTAAGCAAGTAAAAATAAATTGTATAAATGGTAAAGCGATAGAGAAACCAAAATTCGGTGGCTACACTAGTTTCTGATTTTCGTTTGGGTACTAGCATTTACTTCCCACCCGCTCTAAAATTAAACTAGGCTTTATGCCAGCCATTATTGTAGATAAAAGATAATAATTTTGTCAAAGGAAACAGGTACAATACGCGTATAGGTCTCTCGGTTAAATCGTTCGGTAGACAAAATATTTCCTACATTGTCGCAAACGCTTGAACACAAACTGGGCTCCAGTGCGTTAGGTTATTGGAAATTATTATTGCTTGACGTGCCAGGTTATAAAATTTGCTAATTAACATACTGCATAATTATTTTAGAAGAATAATATTTAATTTGTTACTGCCAATAGGCCTATATTAGGCTCTTCTATACTATAAGCTGGCCCGAACGCTCGCAAAGTTTTAAGACCTTACACACTTACCTCTATTAACATCACCTAGTATGCAATAAAGATTAAATGAAATTAATTATAACTTACCCATGTAAAATTCTCAAACACATGTCAACAATGATACCATGTAATATTCTTTCCACGTAACGTCAGAATTGTGTAACTAATATATCTATAACTATCTAACGTACGTCGGTTAACAATTTAAACTTTAAGTGTGTCGGATTCGCTACGCTACTTAACATTTATGATCTCAAATAATACGCCGTATCTTTGTCTTAATCACGCGGAACAATAGACACAACTGCCATTATTTACAAATTAGCAATGCATTTTAGCATAGCCAAATACAATATTGCGAAGATACGCTCACTTAATACAATTACGTGTAGTTATCGTTATAATTTATTAGTCTCACATCCAAAATTTGGGCTCAAGAAGAGCTTCTATTAATACATTTCACAGCTATGACTGGTTCATCAGAGCTCATTTATTATCCGTAGTGACAACGTTAAATGTGATTTGTTAGCCGAAAGTAAGAGTTTTTAGTTTGACAGCTGGCCAGCCATCTTAGATTTTATGTCAAAGGTCGCGCGCGCAGGTTTCACCACAAGTGATTTCGCGCGCGATCTGGCGGAGTACAGCAACTTTAATTGGACGATAATTTGGAATGCGAATGTGATGACATTTCCTAGCAAAACATCTTTGTAGCGAAACGACGCGCCTGAATAGCATTACCATTCTATTGTTAAAGTCGTAAGGTGCTCAATATAAAGCAACTTTGTACTGCTTCGCTTGCAGTTTATTTGCGCGTTATTTTCCGTGAGAACATGGGCATTCGATGCTCTTCTGCGATTAACGTAAGTTTCTTTCTAATATAATGCAACCGGAATGCATTTGTTTCTTAGACTTGGTCATGGGTTTGATGATAAAATCATACAGTTAGCCCGGCTTAAGCACTTCTTGTGAGAAAATGTTGCACAAGACTACGACTGTTTGTGGACTTAGATCTTCAGGCCAACAATTAACCGAATATTGAACTTTTTTACAAACATAGTAGATCAAAATGTCTCGTAATCGTTCCCCCGTTTAAAAGCGATTCGATAAGGTCGAAAAAGTGTATCCAGTTCACGCCCCAAATATGTTTGGACATGACGTGCAGCCAGTGCAGAGGAAATGCACGGGTTCACGGGCACTGACCCGACAAACCGTGGCACCGTGAAACAGGGCTTCATTCATCCTGCGGTTACTATATATCAAGTTGGACATTGCCATCTAAGATTGATGTCATATAATGCTATTCATTTATAGCCATTTACTCAATTCGAAATCAGTCATGAATTATAAAAAAAAAACAAACAAAAGAAAATTGGCAATTAAAGAAAAGAAATACCTAAGCGACAAATCAATAATCCCTTATAAATACATCAAAGGTAGATAATTTAAAACGACGTAGACGTTATCTGTATAGCGTGGTATGCATGTCAACGCGTGTGTGCGCGTGTGTTGAATGCAAGTGTCCGGGATTATGCAGTGTGGTAGATTAAACTATCGATAAGACAAAATCGACTACTAGATAGTAGATAATAGTCTTACTCTTACTACATTACCGTAACAATAGCAAATTTAATTTATTTTGATATTGTTCATATTATTATTTTAAATTTAAACATAGACAAACAGGCAATAAACTAAATATCAAAATTGCGTATTAATGTACCATACTAATGTAGTTCGTTTAGGGGTGTGTTTTAGTCATGGTTAATGCTTTAGGAATTAGGTCAAATTATAACTTCAGCATAAGTAGAATTACATTTTGTACTTTAAAACATAAACTTACTATAACCTATTTAGGTATCATTGCATAGAGGGGTACCACGAGGTGCATTGTCATTATATCGATATAGAGTCATCAAATGACCATCCCTTTTGCACGTGATTTACGCACAGTCTGGGTCATTTGATGTGGAATTGCGGATCGATTCACTTTTTTTGCTGAATACTAGATAGGACAGTTCGCAGTAGGCAGCCGGAGGTTTCAAGTTCTAACTTCTTGCTGTCTTGGCTTACTTGTGGCTCTATTTTTTGCCATAATTCTAAGATTTCCTCTAACTAGCTGTCGTTGATCGAACGGATGTAGTAGCATTATTTTATTTTTATGTGGCAATATGATTTACAGTTGTTATATTTTAAAGCAGCACATGGTTTTTGTGATTACAAGTTATCTTAGAACTGTCATTCAATTCTAGACGAGAAATTTCCTATTGTTAGGTTTTTCTCTGTTATTTATTAACGATTGGCTGTATATATGTATGTAAGCACTTAACATACTCGTATAAGTAATGGCATTGTTAAGAGATTCGATTCGACTTGACCCCCAGACACCTCAGTCAATTAATGGACGCCGGCAAACTAGACATAGAAGAGCAAAGGACTCCTTCTGTCGTTTATCAAAACAGACACTGGTCAACAGTTTTATGCCCGTGTATGAAGCAGGTGTTAATTCGTCAGCATATTTTGAGTTCTTGTTTAGTATCGATACTCTGTCGACACTTTGACAGTTAATATTATTGACTATCAATAGCGAAGATTTATGATGGGAACTTTATATGCGTTGTCGATTATGTTGCCCTAAATTGGAAATTCTTTACGCAAATTTCAACATTATGAACATCTGTAGCGTTAATATTAAAATGTAAAAATAAAATAGTTTTTCTTTAAGCACGTAATGCCAAAACAGAAACTGAGAATACTGAGATAGGTACTTACTCTACTCATTGGTTTTAATGTGCTAAAGAATACATGTGTCTCCATGACAACTTCACGATAATTCTCGATTGGGTGCCTCTTGCTCGTACAAACTTACCTGGAAAAAGAATATTTGTTTCTTAATTTGTTGAACTTTTATTTGTGTTTAACTACGTCTTCAAAAAAAAACCTCAACCTCAAAAAAGTAACAGAAAACATCTGACGATCAGTGAAAACGAATACCTTTCGCTTATAATTACTAAGACTGAGTTGCACCACTTTAACTTTAACCATAACTATGACTATAACCGGTGTTTCTGTATGGATTTTGACAGACTTTTGACGTTTGTTAAAGTTAAAGTAAGATGGTGCAACCCAGCCTAAGTACTTCTAACGTAAAAGTGCGTTGCTTTAGTTTTATCCGATCATTGGACCGGCAAGTGCTATTGATGCAATATCTCTGCGAGGTTGACGCCAATAATCTGATTCCCTCACGGCTGGCACTGGCAGGTTTATCACTTCCGCAACCAGCTACGAGTAAGTGTAGCCGCCGTTTTAGACAAAGGAGCCGACTTATTAGGCCGTTAATCTACTATATTTTGTACTGTTATAATGTATCTTTTGCTGTCTGTCTACATTTGAATTTAATCATATGGTGATAATTGATGATAAGGTCTTACGCTTACGATGTAAACATACAACTAGTCGTACTTGTAATCATATAAATTTACAACATATCGTTAATAGGTATTATTATGTTTAGAGCGAAACAGTGGCCTAAACATCAGAGTTCAGCCATGAACTTTAAACATTACTTATACAGTGTTGTTTATACGTCAAACTCATAAAAGATAAGATTTTAGTAATAGGGACTTGACTTATATTGCGCTCATACATTTGATAAAGTGTTTTTAAATATACAATAATAAAGGTGTAAGCATAGAATGCTAGGTAATATTACTTGACTCATTTCATTTAACTATAAACAATTTTATGTTTAACAAACTAAAAACAGTCAGAGACTTTTCAATTATCTCCTCTCTTAGTGAGAATCCATTAAGGTAGCTAATCATACTCGAACGTTTGAGAACATTGCAAACCTTACGACCAAGCAGGACAGGTGTTTCAACAATAATAATGAATGAGACAGAAATAACCGTTATAGATACAGCATTTAAAATGATAGATGAAGTTACTTTCTTTACAAAACTTAAGCGGAACTACTTAATAAATTATAACCACATACCGCAAAGAAATAACAGGCGCACGCATAGAAAATGACATAGTATTTCCATGCTTACGACAGTCCCGATCGAAACGATAATTTTGATGGAACAACGTGTCATTATATTTACGCAACAACGTTGTATCTTGGCGTTTAATAATATCTCTATTAGATACATCATTTGAGCGAGGCGTATCCGAGATTAGCTTCGTGAAGACCGTATTTGGGATATAGTCAATTCTCGGCATACTGATGTTGAGATGTTGAAGGTCTAGATATTGCTGCTCATCCCAATGATGCCTTTACCGCTATTGGATATAAATTCCATTTACAAAGGAATACCGCTTTAGATATGTTATCCATTATAAAATACCAAATATTTAATAATACTATACTGAAAAGAGATAACATGAACCATTTTGGGCCTATATGAGAGAGAAGGACCGAAAGCCAACTATACTATTCAACTTTTATTAGGTATGCCATTACATTAACAATGAACCTTTTAATGTTTGCTTGTCTTTGACAAGGCTGAAATCAAAAGTTTGTGGTAATGGAACCGTTTATATATTTTAATCATTACTTATACGATTAATTAATATAGTTACATCGTTTAACGTTAGGCACCTACAATACGTTGTGAATATTAATACCAATATGTCTCACTCAAATCGCCCATGGAAAGATGCATATTTTTTCCTGTAACCACCAGGAAAAAATGTAAAACAAATGGGGCGCCATTATCGCCAGTTTCATTTGCATGCAATGCACATTGCACTTGACACATGGTTAATATTTCCCGTTTAAAACGGTTACTGAGTGTCAAACTGGCAATTTATACAGTCAAGTTTTTTTTTAGCAAAAAGGAATATTTTGTGAGAAAGAAACGGAAAGTCTATGCAAACAACTTCACGTAAGTATCCTTCCCTTGCATTACTATTGAGTAATTTGCTTTGCTGCACGAAATAAAAATGGAACTAACATAGCGGGAACTTGTATGTCATGTACTTCATGTAAATATCTACTCGAAAAAAGACAATTTTTATGAAGTAATGGCTATTTCGGTCCAGCATTTCTAGCTTGCCCTTGGCTGTGCTTCCGTACAAGCTTACTAACTAATTATCTAACACAACGTTATACGAGTAGTATCATAATAATGTGACACTTTTACGTTTACGGTCCATCTGAAATTTTGTGTTAAAATTTTCTGCTGCATTATACATAATATATGCTGAAGCTTATCATTTTAGACCAAGGATCAAAAATCGTAACCATCGTTTTTGCTATTATATTTTATAAATTATTTTACAAAACTCAACAAATCGAACCTCTTTCACTGTAACCAAATGTACAACATGTCTATGTTATGAGAACTAACTCTGTGAAACCCCGGAACTGTTCGGAATATCATCATGGACACGAAACCACAAAACCATTTAAAATAGGTGTTTCTGGTCGTGCCATGGGATAGATACGAGGGTTCACCACTTACTCAAATTATCTGAACCACAACTGAAGATGTGTCTGGTGCAGGAAGGAAACTTTTGTTATTGCCAAAAGATTTTTAAAGTGGTTTAAATAACAGTTATTTCAAGAAGAGTTATTAATTTCATAATTCGATTATAATAACACCTATAGATAAAGGAAAGGAAGTCATCAATGATTTACTACCAAATGTTGTGAGTTGTGACACTTTGCATGTACTTTCTAGAAACTTTCACTTTTATTTCTGATAATTCTCCATTTGTTATTGTTGACGTCCAAATGGCAATTAATTGTTAAAAGGTTGGGTACAATCACGAAGATGATTAATTTTTTAACACAAAAACGGTTTTTAGTCGGTTTCTCTTAAGTGGGGCCTTAATTTTAAAATGTTTTTGCATGCGACCGACCACGATTCTATGAACCGAGTTTAATAATATAATAGTTTAGTTTAGGCGCATAATGTCAGAAACGCAAAATGACAGATTCTCAAAATGTCAGAAACGCAATATGTCAGGTGGCGCAAAATGCCTGATTCGCAAAATGCCAGATTAGCAAAATGCCAGATTCGCAAAATGACAGATTTGCGAAATGTCAGATTCGCAAAATGACAGATTCGCAGAATGACAAATTCGCAAAATGACAGATTCTCAAACTGATAGAAATGCAGCAACCCTAAATCAATAAGGAGCCTCTGTTCGCTAGTGAACATGACAGTGCGACTAATTTCAATAAAAGACGTGTAATTTGGCAGTTTTTTTTATTTCTAATTCTAAATGAACTTTAGATGTTCAGAGAAAATCAACAATATAAGGTGTAAACTTATGTTACGATCACATCTCAATAGATGGCGGTACCCACCCGGTATCTTAGTGTGAAGTTTATTTTTTTAAAGAATCTGTCATTTTGAGAATCTGGCATTTTGCGAATCTGACATTCTGAGAATCTGTCGTTTTACGAATCTGTCATTTTGCTAATCTGTCTTTTTGCGTTTCTGACCATTTGCGACTATCTACTAACATCTGACATTTTGAGAATCTGTCATTTTGCGTTTCTGACATTATGCGCCTAAACCTTAGTTAGACACAATAAAACAGTGAATCCACAAACCGGTTAGTAATAAAAACAAATAAGTGGCGCGAACAAAACAACTAAAATTAAATTAAATGCCATTAAGTAATTAGCATTCCAAAATGATTTCGTCGTCCAATTGACATAATTATTAAAGGAATAAGCTTAAATTATTTAAGGAATAAGCTTAAAATGGCAATTGGAAAACTATTGAGCACGATAGCAAAGAATTACGACGTTGTGAACAAAATAGCCCGTTGACTACAGTTATCTATGTGCGGTTATTTTACAGTATAAAATTTACAACGTAAGTTTTATTTTTCTGAATTATCATATGCGTAAAAGGCAGGTGTCCTGAATACTTATCACCTCTACAAAACATACACGGAATGTCATTAAACTGTTGGCACAAAAAGACGCGTAAACACATGAGTCATCCGTCATAGCTTTTGCATGAAGTATTGAATTTGCTTTCTCACAAGGTAGGTAATAGTGTCGTAGCAGCGGATATTCGCACGTAGGGTTGCCTCGTGAAGAAGAAATCGGGACAAGCATAGTGTCCCACTTGAGATGCGAAAATTCGATTGACAGAAATTAATTATTGTTATCATCACTTCAGCCGTAAGACGTCCACTGCTGAATATAGGCCTCCCCAAGTAAATATTATAAAAAAAATATCAGTTTTACCGGAATTGGCAGGCTTTAAATTTTGATCGGTTACATTAAAAAAAACATTTATTTCTAATATTTTTCATGGCAGAACTTCACCGCACATCGTTTTTGTACAACTAGAAAAAGATCTCCGCGAACATAATATTTCAATGGAACCGCCTGAGAAATAAAGTTAATCTTAAATAATACTTAAATGTAGCTCGACTTGTAGCCGTGTGTGTGGTGTGACAATAGATAGATTGCAACGAACACAGGATCTGCCTTATATTATCTTTTGTTAAAATTTTATAAGTATGCAAGGGTGACAAAATTCTTTAAACTGATTTTCTTACGTAATATACACGACGTATCAAAATCTTGAAAGCAAACTTTAGAAAAATATTTTTGACTGGGACGCGTCCCACGTCGCGAAACGTGCCACAGCCCTGCTTTAACGACGTTCTTAACCACTATTTAGCTGTAACGTTCCGTTATACGCAACTCGTGGGAGATCTAAACAAAGGCATTGCTTCCATTCAAATGTTCAAACCAGTCCATTCTATTAGCATGGCTGTATTTCAATGAGTCTACTAGCGCTGTAGCGGTTTCATCCGTTTAAAATTTAAAATGACGAGATCTACCACCCTGTACTTTCTCATGATATGGCAAACTTTTAGAAATACACACTTTTTTAAATTTTTTTATTTTATTAAATCTGACATTAATATTGAACCTGATTAGGTATGAATAAGAAACACATTATCTACCGGAGTGCAGGCTAGTCTAAATCGGATTTGCGTAATTTGAATGCATTAAAAAAACAACAAAAAGTCCATAGAGCTATGAGCAATTAGAAAAGTTCGTAATTAGTTTTACCCAGATAATCTTGCTTGGAGAGAACATAGAAATAGTCTTTTGTGTTTGGTATTAAAGTGTAAGATGTATGAGACGCGCGTAATACCGAGGTGAAGTTATAATGTAAACTTCCTGATATAAAATGAACGGTTTACTAAACTTGTAGAAATTAATGAAAGTTTCAAATTTACGACCAGTGTTAATCTAAGTCTTCTTGTACATGATAGGTAGTACACACAAGCATCGCGTGCATCTTACGTTGATGGACGTGGGAGAAATGGAATATGGAACATGTGAAACCAAGATCAATGCAATGACAGAAGAGATTTAAACTAATGAAGCAATTAGATGATTTTATAGGTTGTAGAAATCTATGGAATAAAATATAGAGTCAAGAGGAGGAGTAGAGTGCCAAAATCCCCCTACTGTATGTATCGCGATATTATTTCATTGTTTTTCTAAAAAGGTAATGACATAGTCATACACATACAGTAACAGTAACAGATAACATACACCTAAAGTAGGTACAAAAACTCTCATATCTCTGGAATTATGGATTTCCACTGGATACAATTTTGGGATACCCTGTATTAGAGCTGTAAATCATTTTGTTGATTCAAGAGACATAAGTTTCAAAAATCGTTTACGTTTCGTTTTCTAAAACTCATTAGGCAACCGCAAAGCTAACCAATTCTCCGTAATAGCAGACCCGCTCAATATAGATCTAGATACACAAATGATGGCGTCTCCTAATGCTACATCAAAATATTCCCCGGAGCACCTAATGGCCATAACCGTCAGCGATCACAAACAAATGGGACGAGATAAAGTGAGACAAAAAGTTTCGTAAAGTGAGACAAAAAGTTTCGTCGGCATAACAGGTTTGCGACTACTAGTTGAGAGTTGTAACGTGAGGATTCAGCCCACATCCGGAGAGCAGCCAGGTGACGCATCAGATGTCAGTAACTTAGGATAGTTTTTTTTTATTTGTATGTGCAGCCGAACGACGCATCTCACTTAAAATGTAGTTTTCATTGAGTTACTTCAAAACGCCAATTCTTTTTTTGGAATTCATGTTGAAATGCTATGCTAATGGTAAATGCTAAATAGGTTCATGTTTTAATTTATTAACGTACGAACGGTTCGGCTTGAATTTGAAGAGTGTGTAAGAAGAGGTTTGGTGCCAATCTACAAAATAGGTACAAAAATAAACAAAATAAACTTAATGTTGCCATCCAACAGGGATCAAATCTGTTATTGGATCAACCACAATAAATATCCAAAAAGGAAAACAAGGAAGGCAATCGAAGATCCCGATTGAGATGTTGGATAATAAGGATCGAAACAAAGCCGTTCAAATTCCCACGCCGACTTTACTTTGTTTTTTATTCGACCAAAAATTCCATGCTCCATCGCCGGGAGCTATCTCGATGCGTCCGCGCAGTAATGATAGGGATCTAAGCAATTACGTTCTTATTAAATAATACGTCGCGCACAAGGGTGCGGTCCTGTGAAAGTACTGCCTCTAACGTGATGTCATCGGCTAAGAAACAAGCTAAAACATACAGGTACACCTTATTTGTATTCACCCAAATTGAAACGGAAATCCAATTAGTCAACTGAATTAATTAAGCAGAAACAGCTTCGCTAATGGCTGGATGTTGCGAAATTATTTTGTGATTTATGACAAAGATGCGATTTCATCGAAAGCAGGCGGCGTTCTAACGCTTATCCTTAGAGTTAGGGTATTTCCAAAGACAAATGTTTCGTTATTAGTATCAATAGAAGCCAATGGCTTGCAACATTATCGTCGAAAGACGCTTCGAACGGTATCGGGAAATGAATTTCTTGTGAACAAATATATAACAGTCGTTATGCGATTCTCTAGACAGAATCCCATCAGTTTAATTAACGCTAACAACAAAGACAAGACAAGCTTAACGAATCTGTGTAAGCTTTTTAGAAATGATAGGTATTGTTACGAGAGGACAAACGGTTTCACTTGGTGCATTGTGATGACGATAAATTGCAGACTTGTTTTATTGCGGATCGATTATTCGGTCCAACGCCTGCTTTGACCGTTGGTCTTTCGGGGGCACGAAGACAATGCTTCTTTCAGAAGTGAACACTGGATGTCGATTGACAGTTACCAAGGACCGAAAGGGTAATCCGTCGTATGGTTTCATCTGTTTAGTTTTAAGCTTAATCTTTAGATACGGTTAAAACACTAAAGTTAAAAAAGGCTTTAAAAGTAATTACGGGTTAACCCAATTTAAAAGAAATGAAGCGGATTCAGTCTAAGGTTAAATTCGTTCATTATTTTTTACTTTCATTTTAAAATTTACATTTTCTGTCTTCTTTTTTCTATTAATCAACGATTTATAGGTTACCTTAAATGCGTCTTGCGGAACCATGTGAGTCGTATAAGCGGTAAGCCGTAACTTTTTCGGTCCTTGCAGTTACAAAAATAACAACAATCAAAAATGTACATCACGGAAAACTTTGTTACTAGTCCATTACTTGGGACATTTCAAATTAATAAACATTGATAAATGATAGAGCTAAAGGTGTTTTATCTTTTTACATTGACATTGTAATAAAATCGGTTATTCAAATAACGTTCTAGAGTTAACATCTTTAATTAAAAGTAGACTTAATTAAACATTATACAGGCGTGCGTAAACCTTTAGTTTTATACCCGCACTTTATCTCACTCCGCACACTTTTTTCTCTCACAATAAAGTAATAAAATAAAGGCGCCCACACAATGGATCGTCTGTTCAATTAAAAAAAGAAAAACATCCGAGCCTTACTCTGTGGTCTTGTTGGTTTTGTAGTGCGTTTAACAAACAAAAGATGACCGCGGGATTCGGGTTTGGCGGGGAGGGGAGATGCGACACGGTGCGCGCACGCAGTCAAAGAAGCCGCAGGATAGAGTTCATTGTGGTGAAGAAAGGGACGTGAACAGGTGATTCTGTTTTATTGTTCCGAAACGAGATGAGAAAAAAACGGAGACAGACCACTGCTAAAGGTAGACGGACGTAATCGAATTGGAAACTAGCAGTGGCAAGGTGTTTCGCCTTGTGTGCAGGCGAAGGTTCGATTCCCGATCAATCAACTATCCAATTAAATTAGAATACGGTATCTTCTAAATTGGTTTGCATCTAGCATAACTTGTAAATGACACAAGGATGTAATAATGACACACGCACACTGCAATTGTCCTAGGATAAAAATTAGATATAATTTAACATAAATAATAGGTTAGAACTTTAAAAGAGTGGCTACAGAGAATAATAGCCATTATACACTATTTACGTGCACATTTCATACTAACCTTAACCTTAACGAGTGTCAATCAACTATGACAATTTACTGCGGTTTATATAATCATATACCTACCTAGGTATTTTACGAACGTTGCAACCTCTAATAGTTTTTAGATCTATAGCTCAGCTGATCAAACGTCAAAGAACTCTTAGAGCGAGCGGAGTAGTCTTTAAATATTGCAGGTTAGTTCTTAAGTAAGGCCAGTAGTGTTCAAAATTGAATGCACCTGTAGAATCTTAAAGCTCGTGACTGCGCTGTTCGATAGACTGTGAACGTGATTTGTCGTCGATTGTACAGTTAATCTATTAAAAGTCAATTAAAGCATTTTACTTGTCCATCCTTTTTAATTATTCGTCTCTGAAGTCTGAAGTGACATGTTCATTTGAGTGAACAAAGATGATATCATCTGATTACTCATTCGATTTTGGGTTTCAACTTTTTTGTTTGAATGATGAGTAATATCGTTTTTTTTTATTCAACTTTGATCACAGTTAATCACACTAATTATTATGCGAAGTAACGAGAGTTACTAGTCAGTCTTCTTTTTATCGGTCAATAAAAAGGATTAATAGATTACTTTTGCTTAACCACAGTTAAAATTTTACAATTCAACTAGTAATTAAACTTGATCTTTTTAAAGTAGTCAAAGATTCAATCAAACCTCTTAATTTCGTTTAGCAACAATTATTTGTTTTTGTAGTAGCAAGCAAAAATTATTATTTTGACAGTAAAAAAATTATAAACGATCTTAAACTTACGTCAAGACCGTGGAAATCAGTTCTTTTTTATTTATTTGACTTTTTTCATAGTTTTTGTGATTCGAATCTTGACATTTAAATGATTGTAAATTAATGTACGCGATATTAAGTCAGCGTTGTGCTATCGTCAGTATCAACTTTGAACTGGATTAATTAAAAATAAACAGTAGGTAATGTAAAGAGTGAAGCACCACCATAGCCGCGCCATATGTTTTGAACAGGTGATAGGGATGACCCACAAGTTAAATAATATTTTAAGAGCTTCGCCTCATATACACATTTTCAACAAATGTTTAAAAAGAAGATGTTTTTTAATGGTTCTACCTTTATAAGCTTTGATTTTAAGCTTTAACCACCGGCAGAAAAGAGTGAAGAAGTTTGGGAGTTGCCTTTGCTTGGACAGACAGAGGGTTAAATATCAAAAAAGTTGCAACCTTTAAAATTTCAATCTTACCTGTTTTCAATTGAGTTTAATCTTTATAAAATGAAAGCTAGCTTAACCCATTAGAGGTCACAGAGGACGTTTTAAAGTTGAATATGTCACAAACGGATCCCTAAATCGAAAAATAGTCTTAGCAACCCCTTAATAATTTTAAAAGAACCTATTCAACGATACCCCACACAATGGGGTATTTTTTTTTTATATTATTCTACTACTTTTCGGCATAATTGATATACATATCTCCATAAAATTACATCTATCTAGGGTCAACCAACACTCTCCAAGCGAAACCTCGGACGGACAGGCAGACAGACAGACGGACATGACGAAACTAAAAGGGTTCCTTGTCAGGACTACGAAACCCTAAAAAATGTTTTTTTTTATTTTGAAACAAATGTAACCTATTTAAAAAAAAACGTTTTCTTAATTACGAGTATACGATTTAGTGAATTTGTCAATAACGACAATAACATCATTAAAGCAAGCAAGTGTGAAACAATTCTCGGTACTGACAAGGACACGACACTCACGGAGCGAGTAAAAAGCAGGACTGTTTTAATAATACCGCATCCTGTTTGTGTCTTGCCCGTTTTGTCTCGCTTGATGTCATGTGTATAATTAATTACTTTGTCCTGTCATACCTATCACCTACAATACTCTAAAATACCTTAAAAGTTAATAACATCATTGATATTCAAACTAGTGCAACGATTTTGTTTGCATCCTGAATACTCGAAATGTAATTGTAATTTAATTAGGTATTCTGTAGTTGAACTCGTAATAGGTAAGCCTTAGGTAAACCTTATGGCCAGAATCGGCAAATCCTATATCTTTGGTTTAGTGCAAACTTGCAACATCAAATGTAAGATTTTGTATTAGTTTTGCATTAGAGTTGTCAAACACACAGTAATATTGTAACTTAATATGCAAACGACGTAAATATACCATAACCACATTATAAAAATACAAGTAGTACTGTATCCTGTAAAATAATATATGAATCAAATTTCTGTTACATTGGTACAACTTACTTCCTTATTATCGCTATTTCAAATGATGGGAAACTAATAACATACAAGAGGCGATAGGAAATTGTTAATTTAATTTCATGGAACAGCTTCCAATTTACACACACTCGGTATCATGTCCATAAAATAATCATGATATTTATAGGCGTTGTTAAAGTACGATTCCTGTGTATAGGGAAGATTAAACTGACTTGTGTGATCATAAAATCAAACGAACAAAGTATCTATCTAATTATAAATTTTTGTATTTAGCAATTCCATTCAAGGTTTAATTGAAGATAAGTAACACTTGAAAAAAAAAACATCGACCTCAGGTAAGACTCAATTAAATCAATTATCTTCAATTAAACCTTGCATGGAATTGCTAAAAACAAAAATTTACAATGTTTAAGCATTTCTGATCTTAACCGATAGTCAAATATTTGTAAAAATATTTCTATAGGGTGTTGACGGTAGTATACTACAGCTATACATATAGCTACAACATTGATCAGAATACGCTGGCTTTGACAGCGAGAAAAAACACGTGACGTCCTCGGTAGCTTAGTTGGTAAAGCACTCGCCCGGCTTGCGATGAGACGTGGGTTCGAGTCCCACCTAAGGTCGATGTTTTTTTTTTTCAAGTATTATTTATCTTCAATCTATCTAATTATTCTCTGTTTCGTCCTAGTTTTTGCCTAGGGTACTATATTTAGACTGAAACTAGGTAATTGAATGGACGACCGACAATGACTACTTGACATGGCTTATTTAATGGTTCATATTGGCACTAGGAACAAATTAGTGTTCTCTCCAAATATGTAATATTTTATTTATTTTATTTTATTCGGAACAACACCAACAGCATTGATACAATCTATAAGTACAGAGTTATCATATTAACGTAGCCATTTACAGGTATTCGCATATATAATGATTTTTTGAGCTCAACCTTAGGTATCACGTGGTATCATTAAACCACGTGATACTAAAAGGATACTGGTAAAAAAATAAGCGTAAAAATAAATAATATTATATCGGTTAGAAAGTTTTTTCCTAATTAATTTAAGTAATATCAGGCAGAAACTGTTAAAAACCAATAGATAGTTAAAATAATGAGGTAAAAGTCCGTCCTCACACCACTTAACGTCCTCGCTCAGAGTTGAGGCCAACAACTATCTAGCCTTTGTCTATACATTCTTGTTGTCGGTGTTCAGATAGAGCCCATTCCGTTCTCGTTTCAAAACTAGTTTTGAGAAGCCTGACACCTTGGTACACTGTCAGTTCTGATCTGACAGATAGGTGCGTCAAATACCGCAGGTGGAATAGGCGTTTAGCGTGAAGTGATCCACATATCATTTCGTCACAGGACTCGTAGGAGAAACTAATAAAAAGTTAAAGAAACATTAGTTGAGTCTTATTTGTTAAAGGGCTGTATTGAAACCGATATAGGTTATGAGCTTATTACTTTTAGTCTTAAATTTTAATCTAATTGTTTTAACGTTTCGATGTTACCCACGTTAACGTATCATGTATGTTGTATTATTGCGTAACGTGATAAAACTATTCAACTATCACTTACCTTTAATTCACTAGATTGGGTTGTGTCAAAATTATAGCTGTAACCATGTAAGTGAGAATTCCTCAGATTATGACTTTTGCGTACTTTAAAAACTCACCTCGCAATATCACTTCTAGTAATAGGGTTGATAGTAAGATCATACCCACTACAATTTAAAAAAAAGTTTTCCTTTAACTTTATGTTATTGTAATCATACTACATCCTTTATACCTAAACAAGCCCCTTTATACAAATTTCTGTCCTCGATTTGCCTACACCGTGTTGTGAGCTATTTTGGCCATATCGCACGAAGAGAGGCCAACAATCTAGAAAAGCTGATAGTAACAGGAAAAATTGAAGGAAAAAGACCCAGAGGCCGCAGCCCGAAGAGATGGTCGGACCAGATCTCCGAACAGCTGGAGCTACCAGTCAGCGCCGCCCTTCAACGGGCGACGGACTGCATCAGTTGGCGGCAGACCATGAAGCGTCTTAGAGTCACGATCCTCAGTAATAGAGGAAAGATTGAGAAGAAGATACAAATTTCTGCCGCTTATAGCACAAACTATATTAATTAACCTTAAGTTTAATAAAATTCGCTACGTGTCAACTAGCTTATTTCACGCCTAACTGTCCCGCAGAGAAAATCTCGAATCCCAACCAAATTTATCTGACAATGACCGAAGAAACAAAAGGTAATTACGTTAATTAATATGCAACGACAAATTGTTATCACTTCTGACATTAAAAGGAGGGTAATGCTTTAGTCATGACCCTTCAACTTTGCATGGCTGTCACCTGATCAATGTCGTGTTCGTGAGCTGTTTCAAATGTCAATGCAATGTCTGAATAACTATTACTGTTAAAACTAGTAAAGGTCACAATTTTGATTTGATCTGATGCTGGTAGCAATACAATTTAGGTAGGTCGCCTGCCTGCCACCCCTGCTACGAACGAATGCTCAACGGAACATAAGTATTGCAATTTTTGCGCAAAACTCTAAAAACAAAAGAAGGTTAAAGTAACACTGCAAGTTAAGAAATTGTGGTACGCCCTCTAAAATTTAAGGGGTTTTAGCCATAGTCATAATGACGTGTTGCTGAAAGAGTTTTTAAAGTCTATCATAATAACAAAATGAAATATTTCGAAGTTAAAACTCGTCGGATATGCTTTAAAAGAATCGAACCATATTGTAAACCGGTTTGTGTGGGTTGAAGATCATGAAAATAATGATGATGATGATAATTAAGATGCGAAATGGGTCTCGAAGAATAAACATTTGTAAGTAACATAACATAATAATGATAAAAGTCCACGTAGCAGCCATGACTGCCAACAGAAAGACAGAAAAAAATCGCATCGCTTCATCAAGAATCGGTAAAAAAATTATTGACTCATTTTAAAATAATTTCTCAAAAATTTAACTTATTGACAAAGAATCTCTTTGTGTTTTCCTATTTTAAGATTCCTTTTTACACGTACTACAAGTACTCGTATAGCTGTTGGATCTTAGTAATTACATTTTTGTTGTATCCAATAAATATAACCTTTCATATTTAGACATCTCTAGATCGTCTGAGATCGCCCTTATCACTTAAGGAATAAAAGCGCTATTCGTGGAGCAAGTTTTGCACCTTAAGCAATCATGCGATTATTAAAGTTACTTTGATAGCAGTTAACATGTACCGTACATAGGCTACGTGAATGGAGTATTTGATGTGTTGGGTGGAATTTATACGTTTAACATTATATTATAACTTCGACACTTGTAATTTGCAGTAAAAAACATGATTTTATCTTTATAAACTTTAATATTAAATTCCTTATAAAGTGAAAGATTTAAGGAATTAACCATTTCCTTTTTATGGCCTTTACATTCAAGGATCAAAATATTTGTGTTACCTGACACCATACAATTTTCCAGCAATGAAGAAATTTAAGTAAATGAATTGCAGTTCGGAATCGTTTATCGTACCCAAGAACCTTTGCCTTGAAGGTAAACCTCACCACTACGCCATAACTACGATAATCGGGTTATCAAGTGGTGATTCATTGATGACAACAAGAGCTTTCTTGGGTCTAAATGCCACTCCTATTCTAATCGAAAAGATTAATAGTCAAACCCGAACTCACAACTTAATCCAAACTTATTACATAGGTTCCGCATTACGCAAGAAAACAAAGGTGGTCACTCGGCCAATAATATGGGTTTCACAAACTGTCTAGCACGAACCGTGCTGTGCCACCTACTTAGAATATTTCGATTATGACCCTATAAGTCGAAAATAAACCTCTGAACTGGTCATTGCCTGTTATAGGGTTAAGTTGGACACTTACGTCAGCCACTGCATAACTCATATTTTAGTTGGAGTCACGACGTAAGGACAAAGCTTGTTTAACTATAGATAGTAGGCTATAGTAGTACTTTAAAACTTTATGAACTAAAATTGTCGAAAAACTTATTATCAAAGTAATTTTCTTTGATGCAACCCTAATATAATTGTCCTTGATAATAACGTTTCGAAACTCAGTTCCTCTAGCTCGGGAGTCACGAAATCTATGACTAATGTAAAATATGTTGCTAAAATGAATAAATAACGTTAATTGAAGAGTGAATGTGAGTGAACTATCTAACCGTGCTTTTATGAAATAGGAAATCTAGTCTTTAGTATAGTATACTGTTATTTAATTTAATAGACATAATATTGACCCTCGTCAGCAAAGGTAAGCCGCATAAAGCACTCTACCGGCTTAACTGTACACCAAATACTAGATTTACGGCGTACAATCGAGATCAAAAGCCATGTTCAGTTGAATTCTAAAGCACATTCAGTCTAAACTTAGCACAGAATCCATATTTCCTGCTAAAGGCAAACTAGAGGTCGGGACCTTTCGATGTACCTATAGGCATAATATACAGTTTTGACAGTGACAAACCTCACTAGCAAGCTAGTGCAAAATTTTAATGGACTTTAATTTCCAAACTATGTAAGTTCCTGATGTAAAAACGTGAAAATGCAAGCAATTCCCACAACTCAGTTAAACTGTTCGAGATATTCTCCATCGAATGACATTTAACGGATCTCACCAAGAATGTCGTAAACGCCGGAGAGTACGTAGCATCGTGATTTTAAACTAATTATCCAATTTGTCATCCTCTATTCGCGTTGCGTCTAGGATCACCTTTGAAATATAAACCATGTGTCATTGAAATAAAGCTCGGAATTCTTACTTAAAAGTTTCTGCAAGGATCTTTATTCCCATAGATGTCATTCTTCTTGACCTAAGTAGGATAAATTTGATCCTATATCCTGAATGAATTATGAGGAATTATATTATATTATTAATTAAGAAAAATAACTGATACAAACTAATCTTGCTTGACTTGGCTTGACTGATAATATCTTGGTCCATTTGTCTACATTTGTCAGTCTTGAATCAGGATGCATCCTGCAGACATAATCAGCCCTCTCCTACTTCACTTATTCTATTCCAAATTTTTACTGTTTAAAATATCGTTATCGAGGTGTTCAAAATATCTCAAAGCTAAAGTTCATAGAATATCCCATAACTAAAATTCCTTATGGCCATCATCTCAAAAATCCTAGGAATCCCAAACGTTTAAGCATCCAATTAAAGCTGTAAAGGATTTCTTCCTGATCATTAACAAGCCATTCAGAGACAATAATAAATTGAAAGGACAGACATACTTTTCTCTGTCACGCAGCGGTTTATTTCTCTAAGCTTTTAGTGCAATCCTGAACTCATGCTCAAACTACCCTATTAAATGCCAGAATAGAAAAGAACCGTTCACTGCTACAAGGTTTCTAAGGGCTTATAGTAGAGTTATCTAAACTATCTCTGTAATAATAGTCATACGTAAAGAAACGGTCGGTCCATCACGTCGGGTTGTTAACATTTTTGTCTTGCAATTATGAGCTTTATGGCATGGCGTTAGAGTGGTGCGATAAAAGTTATATGCCGGGTAGTTTAAGCACTTTTGTAACCCATTTATGTGATACTTTTTTGCTGTACGTTTTGATAGTATCTGTTTTGCTCGCCGACTTAAATGGGAATAAGTGAACCTGCGCTCCGGTATTATTGGATGATTTGCGTCGGTACAATTCTAGGTAATTTCAATACCCGAGGCATAATTTATGTATGATCGAATTGCAAATGATCTGATTTTATTGTACTTTATCTTAAATTTAAAATAATTTAGATTCCCATACGACACTGCGACTATAAACAACGAAGGCAATTTATGGCAGGATAAGTTGATATTTTGTATTGTTTATTTTTTCCTATCTTAAATTTTTAATAATCGTTAACTTATTAATAGTATTAAAGAAACATATTTAATTGATATTTTAATTAGAAAGTTACACCAACAGCAAGACACATGGAACAATCACAGTTCAGGGGGTTAGCAAGCAGTATTAATATAATCTACCAATCAATACCTAAACAGTGTTGTTTTTATGAAAAAAAGCTAGTTTGAAATAATACTGTTTAAAGTAATAATACTGTTTAGTATTCTTAGTACAGGAAAGTTTGCCACGTTTGCCAAGTTTGTACAAGAAATTGTAGTAGGTGTACACAGCCGATATTAGAATAAGCCGCAACGCAACAGATATAAGGCGTTAGAATTATTAGCTTAATTAAAACATCAATCATCGTATAACCTGATTTATTTAGTTCCTATTGATCCAAAATACAATATCATATACATACCACGTAGAAATATGTAAATTGATAGCTATTGAAGAATTGTATTGTTGTCTAACAACAAGTGTCAGTTTCAAATTTATAATCAAAAGCTTTGTTGTCTATCACGATTAAATATAGTACAAGGGCATTTCAAAATACCACAGCGTTTATGTCATAGCAAAGACCCAGAAAGGTGTGCGTGAGAATCGATCAGCGCTTAATTAGACATGTACTTTAACAATAAAACATAATAAGACAATCTTAATTAACAACACCTACTTTATTTAAACGCAACTAATTAGACATAATTGTGGTTGGTAACGCAGCGGTGACCACTGATAAATGGTTGGACTTAAATCACTGATTTTATCATAATCGTAAAATACTTTGTTTCAAGTTAGAGTTTTTTTTTCCATCCGATTTTAACACAGCACGAAAGTTATTAAATCGGTCCCTCGTTAAACCAGTCACCCTGTATCCTCTGACAATGAGAAGGTTCACATCAAAACTCTTTAGTTGTAGGTACTACTTGGTACTTTTACCAACGCACGTGGAACCCCGCTGGCTGGCCGCTTCCAATGCTGAGAGTCGCTCCATACTCGTCAATCTGCTTGTTAAAGAACTGGCCTCCCCCACACTAGCGTCTTTTTACCCGATTGCCAAACGAGGGTTATGTTTTTCGAGCGTATGTATGTATGTCTATTTCTTTGGCACGCCCTACAGCCTAACCGTTTAACGAATTTTAAAGTATAATAAATCAATAGATTCGACTCATTTGTGGGAGTGACAAAGGGTATGTTCTTTCCCCAAATTCCCGCGGGAACTGATAAACCGATTTTGAAACTTTCTTTTATTAACTAAGGGATGCTAAGGGTCACATAATATGTTATTGCCCGGAATTCCTATTGGTACATGAATTAAACGAGAAAAACCGATTTCAGATACTATACTTACTTGAGTTAAAACCTTTTTTTTTTTCAATGAAGAGTTATAAATAAGGCTTTATAGTTCATTGAAAAGTAGGAGTAGAACACTACAAATTAAAAAGTCAAAAATAAAATTTATTTATTTAAAAAATCCGACTGCGTAAAAAGTGAACTTAAAAGATGAAAACAAAATTTAAAGAATCAATTTGCAGTCGGAGGCATTTAATGCCATAAAGTAATAGAATAGGTATACATTTCGTTTTCTTGACTTATTTAACTATAGTTTAGTACATATAAAAACAGTAACAATGTTTGGCAATGGGTACCAGTCTCAGCTTGTGCTGAAAGCTTAGCCTAGCGCTGGTTTTCAGACTGGCCCCTTTTTTAGGGTTCCCAAAGGGTACCCAAAGGGTCAAACGGGACCCTATTACTAAGGCTCCGCTGTCCGTCTGTCTGTCTGTCTGTCTGTCTGTCTGTCTGTCTGTCTGTCTGACCGTCTGTCTGTCCGTCTGTCACCAGGCTGTATCTCATGAACCTTGATAGGTAGAAACTTGAAATTTTCACAGATGATGTATTTCTGTTGCCGTATAACAACAAATAAATACTAAAAAACAGAATACAATAAATATTTAAGGGGGCTCCCATACAACAAACGTCCTTATTTTGCCGTTTTTATAGAAAATGGTACGGAACCCTTCGTGTGCGAATCCGACTCGCACTGGGCCGGTTTTTAGCCTTTTAGTCTTGACGTCGTGGCAGCATCTAATCAGGGTCAACGCAACGCTTGCGCAGCGGCATTGGCACTGCCACGAACGTCGACGCTCGAAAGACGCTAGTGCAGGGGAGGCCTAAAAGGCCTTCTGCCAACTGCATAGGTCAGATAAAAAACAACGCGATTTAATAAACAAATTGTAGGATATGAATAAAATGGTAGGTGTTATTGAACATTCAATTTATCAGATCATCGGACCATTTACGTTAATTAAGACACAGGCAACAATTTTGCATCCAGAAATGGCATTTTAAAGAACTTGCTTTTTAATGAGTCTTAATTCGAATCGCATCGCGATGAGATCATAAAAGTATTTGTTTTTTTAGTGGAATCATCGAAACCTGTTGCAAGATGCAGTGTGACTGTAAGGTCAGCTAAAGCCGGGTGTTCACGATACGAACTTTACTATTGTATGTTTCTGAATTTATTGAGTAGATGCTGCGACGAAACTTGTTCGCGAGACGTCAAGATGTTTGTAAAAGGTTGGGTTTCAAATGTCAGGATGTGAGGCAACGATAAAAATGTTGTAGAATGTTTTGTGAGCTGAGCTTAACGATAGATAGATACTTACTCTGTAGGTAGTGCATACTATCAAAAGTAAAGTAAGTATGTTTTTTATAGAAAGAAGCAATTTAGGCGCTTCTATCGATAAGGGATTTCAAAAAACCTTACTTGGAGGACAACTGTCCATAGTATAGGATAAGGTGGTGCATTTATTCCAAACACTTAGGTTTTACAAAACATTTTTGACATAAAAATAAAAAGTGACACAAGTAAGAAGTTTTAAACACAATACTTGATATTGTTTTAAACTTTCATGGTCACTAACATTATAATAGTTTGTTACGGGATTGCTACCATGTACCTTATTTTTGAGTTCCCGATATTTCGGCACTGTTGCAAGTGTTCAGTTACTCCGTGATCATGGCGCTTGCAACAGTGCCGAAATATCGGGAACTCAAAAATAAGGTACATAGTAGCAATCCCGTAACAAACTATTCTAACAATACTTGATGTTTGAAATAAGAATACACGATTATTTAAGCAGGTATTTCGCAGTGGTGGGCATTAGTTTTATTTCGAGGTAGGCAGTATATACTTATAAATGAGTTTTATTGATGAAAACCTGTGGTTTTCGTCAGTAACACACATATTTTATTTCGAAGTAGGCAGTAGATACTCACACATGTGTTTTATTGGTGAAAAACAGTCGTTTTCGTCAATAACACATATTTATAAGTACCTTCTGCCTACCTCATTTCATTTACCAGGTAGGCACTGCCTAATTACCTATATGCACCGCACGCCACAGGTATTTCGTCAAGATGTAGGTTAGGTATACCGTGAGACAGGTGCAACAATGGCTGCTAATTAAGAATGTCCCTCGATGAATGACTTGTGCGATATTGAAGAGATAGTGTCACTTAACTTAGCAGTAGGTTGTGCAATGAATTTAATTAAACAACAGAATCCATCGCCGATTATATGTTTGCAAAATAAACAAACAGTCAAAAAACAAACCCTGTTTAATTAAAGTAAACAAAATAGAAGCAAGATGACGTATGCAAATAATTGCAGCAGGAGGCATCAGAATCTCCAATTTGTTACAATGCCAATTCCACAATTAAAGCGAATCCGAACATTCGACAAAATCCGTCCGTCCGTCCGGTCTGACGGAATTATGCTGTCATATATTTATATTTATTTATATTATTGTTACTTTAGAGAACTATTTGTATCAATAGGATGAAAAGTGAATAACTAGAAGTAGCTTACGTAAAACCTACAATGTAGTAAGTAAGTAATATCTTCATAATACTATTTAAAAAACAAATTACTATTGTAACATTGCTTTATATGGTAAGCCCTACGTGTCTTGTTTTTTTGGCATAATTATAACGTGGCTAACTTTGTTATAGAGATTTATACGTAAGATAGTTATGCGAAATTATTCAAGCCTTAAACTAACGTTTTTAAAAGTTAAGTAACTTACAGCAATAACAATGTAAAAATCAATATTGAAATTGTATAAAAATTAAGGTTTGAGGTTTCATACTTGAGTGCGTAAGCATTTACTAATCTGTTACGCCCAACGACTGAGCACTAACTTCCTTATTTGGTGTATTTTGAATTGAAACACAAAATTAAGTAAAGCCATATTATTTATTCTGTGGTAAAGCCAACTACGATATTGGGTTGTCATCCTAAAGGCAACACTCCCAAATTCCCAATAGTAATAGACTCTTCATCAAAACATATTCGTAGACAATGCAATGCAATATCACAAAAAAAAAAACTTTGTGTTGACGACCCGATTGGCCAAATCCCTGATTTGATTCAGGTCGAGTCAATTTAGTTTTAGATATATATTATAAATAATTGGCTCTCGGTCGAGTGTGTTACGTCGAATCGAAGAAAGGAATATTCATTCATTTATTTAAATCCCGAAACTATACTACAAAGCAAATTAATTTAGAAAAGAAACACTTCTTCCATCTAGTTTGTTTTATTTTTTTTAAATACAATTATAGAGCATGTGTTTCTATTTCATCCATTCTTGCAAACATTTAATTATCCGGTGAAGAAGTGCGGCTAAGAATGCGTTTTATAATATGGCAACAGATACCTTTTTTGCCTTGCTGCTTCTCAGCTCATTATTTACTTAATAACTGCCCGGCGTCCCACACAGCACATTTTATCTCGGAGGGGAAAAACTGCGCAGGAAGAAATCCTTCCATTATTATTAAACAAAACCGTATCGGGGGTCAGATAGGGTTGTCATCCAGGAATTTCATTCGATTTAAATTATGATGTTTTTACATATAATAGAATTGTTATTGTTAGGCGGTCTCATGAGACCTCTCGACATCCAACAAGCTAATTGAATGGAGACCTGCAAAAGAAAGGCATTGTATAAAACTTAAAGCCTACATATTTAATTGTTTTTTAGTTTATTCACTTTTTTAGTTAATTTAATTGGAACTGACGAATCAAGTTTGTGACGAACTGCTTTGCTAACGCCGCCGTTAGTGACAAACGTCGTACATATTCCCTAAAAGCACTGTAGTGTTGTGTTCCGCGACCGTCCAATCTCCAGATTTTATTTTGGAATAGTTATTGATAACTACTTTATCTACTGTGTGCAGTTTAGACTAGACACAGAGAACACTGTAGAAATTAAGCGAAAAATCTTTTGAAATTACGTAGACACTAACTCGTTAAGTTATACACAGATTATTCTGGTGTAAAGATTTGGTACTCCAAATTATCTAATAGAGGTAGTTTGTAAGTCTTTTTAAGCGTAATAAATACCTAATTTCATTTAAAAAAATACTATTACAACTTTATGGTAACCCTACTTGTAGTTTGTAATCTGTCTCTCAAAACATCCATGTTTTCGCCGTCCCATTCATTTGGCAAGATTAACCATCATCAGAAATATAGTAGGATATCTCGAATTATTGCACCATTAGTTTTCGCTTACAGATTTTCAACTTTACTCATTTGGAATAAGGGCTTGGTAGAAATATATGGGTATGCTCACATTTACGAGCACTGTATTCTGCTGCAAGCTGTACTTCCTGCTAAACCCTTCATTAGACGCATCCTCAGTGAATGCCTTCATAGCGCTGGATAAATCGGCGATTAGATAAGCTGTTCGTTTCAGCTTAGTTATAAAAGATATCTTTAATAAATCTTTAACCTCGTTTTCTTTAATGTGCACACTAGCGACGGTGTAACAAACTTATAATTTCTAACAGAAACTTTAATTACGCTATGTGTCCGGTCACAAAAGTAATAGATCTGTAGACAACTTACTAACTAATTGTACCGATAGTAAAACTAAGAACGAGCTCGCTTATTTCTACCGCCAAATATCTTTTTAGTGCTCTGAAAGTCCGACCTAATAATAGGTTAAGTTCCTCACACACCTATATTAATAATGTGCAAGGAACAACTGCTTTAGTTAATAAATTAAAACTGCTAAGTTAGTTTTTTATATGTAAAACTGAATCGAAGGCAACTAAATACTAAGTCGATTCAATAGATTGAGAGACCATAATAATTTTAAAATATATTTCTATGTATCAACAATTTGTGTTAATTTGTCAAACAAAAACATTTTACCATCCGCCAGTCCGCCACCGATCTCTGACATACAAGTTTATACAACACAGTTTTCCTGTTATTAACGAATCTCAGATGCAATTTAAATTAGAGAACTAGAATTGTTACTTTTTATTTTGTCTTCGTATCCTATTCGGGGTACAAAACGAGACAGTAAGGTACTTTAGTATTGTTCGAATGGCTGTATTGTTATCTTTGTTAATAAGAACACGGTTGTATTATGCGCGTTGTTTGCACAATTGCCTACATTCATCAGTCTTCTCGTGAGAATGCAACATGGTTTTAATAGTCTTTAGTACTCTAGGAATGAAATGGATGTGGAAGTCGCTGTCAACAGATCATTTATTAACGCAGCACGCAGAGTTGAGTCCTGTTTTTACTTACATTTAATTTAGAGACAATCTGAGCAAAAAGTTTATTGCCTTTTACCGGACCAATGCACTCTTTAACGCAGGTTTCAGTATACCACTTCAGTTTCCAAGCAGTAAGGATTTAAAGCTTGCGAATCTTTCCGAATTGCAGAGTTAAAGTGGCATTCGGGATTACAACCAGCGGCACGAAAGATCAGCGCTGGGCGAAAGTTATTTTTTTTTTAAAAGAATAATAATAAATAAATAATAAAATAATAAGACCATTACGATAACGTGATTGGCCAGTCGCGCCGCGCCTGCACCGCCGGCCGTGATTGGTTGTTAGCTCCGCGCACACGCGTCTCTGATACGAAGATTGTCTCGTAAGATGCTCAAAGCGATCCCCCCCAGTCCTTGCACCAGCGCTCAACATCAATGCTGCGTACTGTTCACATCGTTCGCGAATCTGACAACTGTTAGGGATAAAAGATTCTCGTGTGGCAACCACGAACTGGAAGAGGGACGCGGCGTAGGCGGACCGACTCGGTGGACTGACGACCTAATTAATTTTAAACTGGCCTGGGCTGCTCACTGTAGCTTTCTATGAAAGAGGCCTCAGTCCAGCTTTGGACAGTAAAGTCAGTAGACTTCCTAATCCACAGTTAAATCAACTTAAACTTTCCTAAACTCATTTTAGGTGTGCATCCTCCATGCAATGCAATCCCTCCGAGATGCATTTAACGTTAAAACACGTAGCCTACATTTCGAGATCATGACAATTACTGTGTAATCATTGCATTATTTCACATTTCATAATATTTTATTCAATTTGTCACTTGTTTTCCTCCGGAGGAAAGTCGATGCAGCAATTTGATTGTCCTATTTTAGTATCTATTACTTCTGATTGATTACATTGCGGGTCCTATGACACGCACGACAGTTTAGTTTTTCTTAGACCAACAAATCTTCAATGGTTGTTTTACATTGATGGTCAATCTGTAGATCCTTAATACACAGCAAATGCAAATGCAGTGATGGGAATGCCCCGTTGTGCCAGTCAACGTTTTAATGGGAAAGTGGTACAAGTTGGTAATTTGCAGAATGCCATTAGTGGCTGTTGGCTTGTGCTCAAATGCTTAATACTGTCTTAGATGCTTTAATGACATGCACCTACTATTTGAAGACATCATCAATACTAGATAGTTGCACCGCCTGGTAGGCTGTAGGTACTATCTCTTGTCACTCCCGGTCCCCAATCCCTATGGAAGACTCGTACGTTTTTTGCGTTTGTGCGAATGTTTTTGGCAGTAAAAAATAAGAAACAGCTTTCGATTGATATTACTGTTAGGTTTCTTGTTTCTATATTTTAATCAATATTAGAATTCGAATTTCATAATTATGTTATAAATAATGAAACTAACCGCTAACAATAGCAGATTTAAAAACCGTAATGGATTTTGATTTGATTCCACAGCCGTAGACAAAATCGTAAACAAAAAATGCTTAATTATCAACATATTGTGTTATTATCGTCTCATTGAATTCCAGACAATAGACTGATGATGTTAAATTCGATTACGAATCCAATAATGACGTAACCTCATCGGTTTACCTGCATTCGAATTTAATCGAGATGAAGTCACGCTTTTTGTATATTCAATCTTTTTTAAATTGTATTCTACTATTCTAAGGTGCCGATTATGTGGCGTTATCAAATATTAATTTTGATACAGCTTTGGACTGACTGCAACCTTAATCTGACTTGATAAATAGGTAGTTATATAGTGACCAATTAGCCAAAGGGGTATGAATAACTTATAGCAGGGTTTTCCGACCACTACAGGAAAAAAAATCATTACCCTTCCTTTTGGCTTCGCCGTAGTCGGGTAAAAATGTAACCAAAGCCTGTGCTAAGGTGACTAGATAACGAATTAACACATTTAAATATACACATTACACATACATTTTTAAACATGCATGACTTAGGTGCAAATTATCGTGCTTCTCACACAAATTATTGCCCCTAGCGGAATACCTACAAACCCGCAACTTTCTGGCTTTGTAGTCGGGAGCACGACCTAACTACTAGACTAGAAGATCGTTCAATATACTTAAATTGACTGGGTGAAGAGTCTCTTGTAAAGTTTAGTTGTAGCTGTCAATGTTCATAATTTCTTTTAAAAAAATATATAATACTTACTTAATTTATACAACACAATGGAGACATTACAGTTCATTTACCCCTGTAGTACAGACTGTAAAGGGTAAAACCACATGAGTAAAGAAACGGAATCTTTACTCATGTGGTAAAACCTCTAGGTCTACCATGGTAATGTTCGAAGAAGCAAACTGTTTAGAATATCGAAAGATGATTGACGTTGGAAAAACAGTTGATCTTTCTCAGAATCGTAAACACAGTCAGGCATAATTTAATATTTTAAAATGTTTATGATATTATGAAAACAAATTAAGTAAACAACACAAGAATGACCATGTTCTCAGTTAGATTAAGTTACTACAACCAACGAATTTGTTCCGCCTGGGAATTTGGTTCAATTCTAAAGATAATTTCCCAAATTAGGTTGACCGGAATCGAACCCCGGATCCTTGCGTTCTAAGTCAATCACCGCACAATCTGGCGGGTCAACGTATTTTATTGTTAATATAAAAACTTACGGTTGATTAAAGCTGCAAATTTAATTGTCATTTTAATATTTATATTTTTAACTTAATTACCTGAATCTGCTACTAGTATCAAAAACACTGAACTATCTTTAAATGAAAACCGGCAAAAAATAAGCCAAAAAAGTCTCGGAACCCCAGAATTTCTAAGTAAAAGTATCGAGATAACAACTTTTTACCGTCTTCAAGCTCTTCATTCATGATACGTTAACGTAAACGTCCGTTGAACACTAAATAAATAATTTAAAAGCAAGCAACTCGCATTATGTACGTAATCAACTTGGTCTAATTCGCTGAGTTTACACAAAACCTGTTTACGTGCAAGTTACACAGCCTCATTTTACACGGGTGCCAATAAGTGTCAACTTTAAAAACTTATTTTTTTGTTAGTTGTGCATCACGTGGGTACTTACCTCAATAAATAGAGTAGCCAAACGGATCACCTGCCTACAGGTTCAGAACGGAGGCTGCGTTCGGCGTCCCCTATGGAATGCGACACCTGACCACAACACACTCACAGTACGAACACAACGCAGTATCACACGCCAAGTTTACTCCAACAAGGTTCACACTTCACTTGTAAATAGGAATAATTTTTCCATGCGTCGTTTTCGGCCCGAAAAAGTTTCGCGCGGTTCACACACAGCGGACAACCAACCGGCCGGCACAATGAACGGCAAACACAAACTGAATGAGGGAGTGGGGGCAGCCGCGCAACCGCAACAACGCAACAACGCGGCGACCAATGAGAACGCGAGAGTAGCGCCACCACCACACCTGTCGACTCGAAGGCTGTTGTGCAATCAAAGCTGCGAAGCGACGCTAGCGCCAAAAGTGAGGTGGTGAAAAATGAAATTACAAAGAGCAATAGCGATATCTCAGTGTGTTCAGAATTTTTATTATCATCCTTGGGTTGTGAGTTCGCATCCAAGGCGTACCCCTTCCAGCAGTACCCCTTTTTTCCGAATCTATGATAAGTACTATTTGAATGATGGTGGACCGTGGCGTGGATGGATGTATGGTTTGAATAAGGAATGTTTGTTTTGTTTTGTTTTGAAGAAAAATCGTACTAAAACATTTAAGTAAAGTATACTTAAGATACTTATCCCATATTTCCTTGTCATGGTTGAGGATGAGGATCTTAATGAACAACAAAAATAAAGACGATCAATGATAGACGAGAAAAAATGTTCTTTAATTTAAGCACAGAGGTTAAAGTGTTCAATGAGGAGTTTCCTTTCCTCCCTGAAAGGGGTTAAGAATAGTCATTTGTCCAACAATGAGTTCAGAAGTGACTTCCTCAGTCCTGCAAAACGAGACAATATAAATTGTATCATATGACGACCTCCGTACGTAGCCAAGAAGCAAACACCCGGACTTGGAGTTATCATCTCTAAGGTCCCGGGGTCGATTCCCAACCGAGTCAATGTAGAAAAACCAAATATTTCTCGGATCTGAGTGTTGTGGTACCGTCGATGTTTCTGATTTCTATAGTCACAAGTGTTTTAGCTAGATAGGTACTACCTTAGTGCAGTGTATGAGATGTTGTCAAATATTTATTTATTATTGACTTGTTGTTCGCCGGTGACCGGTCTCATCACTACATAGTATAAAACAAAGTCGCTTAAACCACTGTTAACGTACAAGAATCAGTGGCTTAAGCTTAGTCTGGATTCTGAACTAGTAAATGCACTCTGAATAAGACAGATAAAGTTGTATAGACTTGTATGTACTATTATGTATTCTGTGGTATAGGTACGAATTAGGTACTACAGAAATGATATTTATAATTTTTTTTCGGTTTCGTATGCGAATTGGAATGCGCATAGGTACTAATAATAGGCGTATTTTTAGAATACTACTTCTAAAAATACGGCTCCAGTTTCTCCTTTATTGTGAGTTACGTAGTAAGAACACCTATCTCTGTGGTAGGTCCGGCCTACTATTGCATTCTATACTTAGGTAACTTATTCCGTCTATTATTGATTGTTTTCATTTCATTGCTCGTGACTGTACTACCTAACACGAATATATAAACAACTTCAAGTACTTATAAACTAAAGCGATTGTGCCTAATAGCGCGAGTTTGCTCTCGGCTGATTAGGTGCTTAATTTGTTTTTAAGTTTTCTCCTCCATTGCTTGTTCTACCAACGGCAACGTCTTGCTGAAAATGTGCCCGTTGTTTCGATCAAGTAGACATTTACTTATGTAATTGCGTGACGTGATTTTGTAAAAGTAGTGACGTACCTACACGTCGTCTGACCCTTTTGCTGAATCGGTGCCATGAGTGAGACGCCCTGCCACAGGTAATAACTTATACATGACGTTAATGGCTCTATCAAGCCAAAACAAGTCTCGGTATTAAATGCTTAAAAATACTCTGGTAAAATCATAAAATGAATATTTTTAACTTTCGCATTTTTTTAACAAAATCGATGATATCAAATTTCTATTACTACTTACAAGTTGTTCACAAAAGTTCTATTACACAAGAATACGGTAGGTATGTAAATATAAGAGGGCTCCTATACAAAAAATGTTATTTTTTTGCTCGTTTTTTTACATGGAAGTCCGACTCGCAATTAGCCGGTTTTGTGTCTGTCATTACAAACATCGGCTGTTTGGTATTTACAATACAACAATAAAATAAATAAAAACCACAAAAAAACAAAAAAACAGCAATGGAAACATTGATGTAAAAAGTAAATTTATAAGTCAATAAATGGACAAGAAGAATAATCAAAAAGATTAAAAAACTATTAAGTCAGCGCATCGACGTGGGCACCAAAGTGCTAAGTGCAAGTTGCTTAAAATACCCTAGTCAACTTAAATCGATCAAAAAGTAATACAAATTAGGTAACATTAACTTTTCGGTCGAAGTGTGACGCGGTCATTTTGTTGCACTCGCACTAGGCTCTAGCGTGTGCTGCAGAAAATTTCAGCGCTCATTTTTAATGTATTTAATAATTTATGAAAAAGATAGACTTCTTTCATTTCATACTTATCCGCATTTTCATAGATTCTCGATGAGAGCAGACGAAGCATTAAATCGTTTTTATTAACCCAAAAATGCATTCTTCAACTCAATGCAAAAATGCGTTCGGATATTACTAAAATCATTATTTTTACTCGCAATGTATGTATGATACCTACTCTGACTAATCTGTGGTATGCATGTTATAATTAAATACTTTGTAATCGTTTCCCGCCCTTTTAGCTAAGATCAAAGGAGACTAACTATCTCCTTGTACAGTATTAAATTGAATAAAATATTATTTATTGCTTTAAGTCGTAGGAAGATAGGTAAAAAATAAGTCTTCTTAGAATAAAAATATTTGTTTTAAATAATTGAGTCAGTTTACTTACCTACACTCAACAAGGTGTATTAAATTGTTCTATTCTGTTATGTTAAACAAACGTTTATCATGCAGCAGTCACTTACTGCTTATTGACTCACTCAAATTCACTCAATAGATTGGGTTAGTAAAAATTGTATTAAAATCACTAAAGTTGTTCAGGAGATTTGTTTGGTCATAGCATTTATAATGCAGTGATGGAGAAAAAATAAAGTATTTCTAAATTCAAATGATTTAATTTATTGTTACAACGTGCCTTTATTAATAAAATCTTTATTGTGTTCCATATTGTATTGCTTTAGTTGGTAAGTAATAAAGAGAAAAACTTAAAGAATAATATTATAGAAAATATTGCATTTCTACGTAATTACAGGTGTATGGCACATACTATTATACAAAATATACAGGATTATTACTATGTCAATTAATCTAATATCACTTTATTTAATGATATAATTGGTGATGCAATTGCGCTAATGCCACGGCGATTAGCAGTAAACGAGGACCAAGTATACCTGTGAATAAAAATGAAAATGGTTTTAATATCTGTAACTCTTCAAAGCTTCAAAGCTCATCACTTGAGTTTTGTATTCATGTAATGCAGCAGTTTTAAATTAGCACTGACTTTTTGGGTTGAAATAACTTTCACAGAGAATCTACAATTTGGTAAACAGCTAATGTGCCGCTTTTTGTAGCAATCACGTCATTTGTCTTAGTAATAAAAAATATTATGTTTTAGGCACATCGTATTTTCTTTACAGCTTACTTCTTTTGCAGCAGTATTTTTTGTGATACTAACATCGTTGTTTATTATAAACAATGAGCTAAATTCTACTACTACTATATATCCTGCATTCTTCTTTTAAAAAATAGGTAAACTACCTGGTATGAATTGACTTACAAATAGAGCTGGAAGCGTCTTCTTGCATTGGCGCTTGGTATTCATCTGTAATTTCTAAGAACTGATAAATAGCTTTAAAACCCGATCCATCTAGCCTGTCGTTTGATCTAAAAGTAACTTTAAAGAAGTTTCTTTCCGACTCGACGTGGAAGTCTTTCCTTTGTCCACAGAATCTACCATATTTACTATCTTCAGTCATAGAGTTTGAGAATTCGACATAGTCACTAGCAGATACAGCTTCACACCTGGAACGCAAAAAAAAGGTTATTATTGAAGTCAGACAAAAGCAGGCAGATATCCCTTATCAGTTATGGTAAGATGGAAAAAGATATACAGACTTTGCAGACAGCTGACTATACTATACTTTGTAAGTATATAGCTTACAGGGTGCGACAAAGACATTTATTTTTTTACACATTATTTTGCGATAGTGTTTCGTAGGTTTAAGTTTATAGAAATCAAAAATAATTACATTGTCGATTTGTGAGAAGATAACCTGACTTAATTCGGTATCTGCCATGGCCATTATTAAAAAAAAAAAAGAAGTTCATCTTATCTTATTCAAATAACATATACCTTACAGAAATTGGACTTTCAACATTACAAAAAGATAGGAATAAAGAAACTTACGGAGAAACACCCTCTACTTCGAAGCTAGTAAAGTGCAGGTGGACTTTTTCTGTCTCCCCACCGTGGAAGAAGTATGTGCACTCTGTATCACGAGGGTATGGGCCCGGAGAGTTAGGCGAAGCGAAGGTTCCATTGCGCGACTCACTACTGTTATAAACAAACGCGCACGGGAACTCCTTTAGCTGCCTCCCTGTACTGATTCCAAAATCTGTAAGAGAAACATTAATATTTTCACTATGCAGTTTTGCATCAGGGCCATGACTTTTTAAGGAACCTACATTCTGGCTGGAGCTGGACTCAAAAATAATATTGGAAAAACATAATTTAGGGTATCGGGTGCAGGTTTTTTTTTACTTTTTGGCCAATTGTACTTTAGTTTATTTAAAATCAGAACGGAGTTTTGAGGTATCGACCTGTAGAGACTATTGTCCACGCACGGCCATGGTACTAAAGACCGGGTATTGTGAACGAGGAGTGGCGAACGGCGGCGAACGACAGCGAGCAACGTTCGGTTCAAGAGCGTACACCGACGCTCGGCCGAACATTCACTTCTAAATCTTTCAAGTGTGCGGTCACTGTATGTTGCCCTTTGTCTTGAAATGTACCTTATAATTATACAGTCCGCTTTTTATTAACATCTAAATCAACTACACCATCGAAGGAACCTAACATTGGTCCTTCGAGCCGGATCAATGTTAGGTTCCTTCGATGGTGTAGTTGAAATATACCTTTATAATAATACAGTCTGTTTTTTATTAACATCTTAATCAACTACACCACCGAAGGGACCTAACATTAATCCTTCGAGCCGGATCAATGTTAGGTTCCTTCGATGGTGTAGTAAGCGGACTGTATAATTATAAAGGTATATTTCAAGACAAAGGGCAACATAAAGTGACCGCACACTTTAAAGATTTAGAAGAGAGTTTTCGGCCGAGCGTCGGTGTTTGCTCGCGAACCGAACGTTGCTCGCTGTCGTTCGCCGCCTTTCACCGCTTCTTGTTCACAGTCCCCGGTCTGTAGTACGATGCCAGAGTGTGGACAACTATCGAGTCTCATTCGGAATCTAAGTGCCATCCACTAGCTTATATTAATTCAGTTACATGTTTTGTTCATAGACACAACCTTTTAATTCACGCCTGAATATAAGTGGTCGCTCTGGTAGGTAAATCAGTACGAGTTTAAATACCTATACTTACTTTCTACAAACGAATAAGATATCTTAAATCCTCTAGCGTATCTAGACGATTGTGTACCCCGGAATTCCAGCATTAACTTTGGCCCATTCGACATGATAGGCTTGGGAAGGTTGATTCCACAGAACATGTCCACCTTCTCAAGTCGCCCATCGACGTAGATAAACGCTTGCAACGAATCCACGTTTGTGCAGCTGGAATCAACAAATTCATGATAAGTATGTAATTACCGTAAGATACGCAATTTTTTGTGTAAATAATTTTTTTACGATTTTTTTGTTTTATTTATCATAATATTTTATTATTATTTTAATTAAAGCATCGAAAATACCTTTAAATAGGATAATACAATAATAACAAACAACACCTCGTGTTGAAGTAATTAGTGATATGTTGCTCTGATCCTAAGTTCCAAGTTTATTAATGTTGGTAGTTTGGTACTGTAATCATAATGTGGAATAAGACTTAAGTAGCAAGAAAGAGATAAATTAAAAATTCATCCATAAGGATTTATAGAACTACTAGAGGGACATCACCCTTAAAGACGCACCACCGAGCTACTATCATAGACATCTACTATATGAAGTTTGTCGACAGTTTGAGAAAAATAATATTGTAAAGTCCGATGAGGATATTCCTCAACTTATTTTTAGAACTTTTAATGTTTACTTACTCTGAAGAGCCATCAGCGGACTTGTGTAGGTAGAAATCTTGAAATACTAATCTAACTCGTTCCTTGCCTCTCCCAAAGAACTCGTAGTGGCAGTGTGTATTTGGAGGATACGGCGAAGGGTAATGGGGCGAAGTCAGGGTGCCATGCTTGGTGCCATCGCTGTTAAACTCTTGGTGACATGATGAAGCTGAAATTAAGAAAAAGAAATCCATGTTATAAAAATGATTAACACTCATAACTAATTAGTTAAATTAAAATTAGCTTAGCTAAATTAGTTTTTTATGAGAGCTAGGGCTCATCGTCCTATTATTTATTACGCTTATTTTTTAATACGTAATAATTTTGGTCTCGATCAAGAAAGTCGCAAGAAAGATTAGCGCGCACTCCAACTGTAGCTTTCCCGGAATGTTAGTTAGTTTTTAATTATCTCATACTGTCTGCACAATTTGATTTGCTTAGAGTGCTTTGGTATTGAAACATAGTGCTAAAGTACAATATTAGTCATAAGATTTTTCTATCGTCTGTACCACTTAAAATAGACAGTTACAAAATCTTATCAATTTTGGCAAAATATCCGAATGTTTTTAGATTTGATAACTCGTTGTTGCGCTGCGCAACGCGCATGCGTCAATGTGATTTGGTCGATTGAATTAGGGGAGCGGCACAGACTTACAGTATCACTTAATATCCATACTAGTTACTTTAGTAAACTGGTACGAGCGAGTCCGGTTGTGCGATAATTTAATTTGTGCCACACACGGACGAATGACAAAAGAACGACTTTGTGCTGATTTGGATTATGGTGTTAAGGGGTTGTGAAGCGGAACTTTTTATCAATATCTTGACATGATTTGTCAAATATGTACCTTAAAATTCCAAAAAACAAAGGAGATTCTTGGAATTAGTTATTAAGATATTTAAAGATCACTCCCCGTAGAGTCATTTACTAAGTGATGATGAGAATATTATTTAAATATATCCACAATTTAAATTTCGTAGTTATCTATTCTATACGTATTTTAATTCAAGCAGACAGCACGTCTGTGCAAAACAATAGAAGATACTAGATAGCTTAGGTATCTCCTTAAATACTAGTTTTGTATGTGACTGGCGACTGTGTTCCATCCCCTCACTATATTAATGACAAGCAAGCAGTCAGACATTGACATTTGACTTTGACATGACATGCGACGTGTTGTTTTGTTTGCTCAACCAACGTGCGACGTGAGTGTGTTTGTTTTGCTCGATAAATGTAAAGTTTCTCGTGTTTAATTACTTCTAAAACAATGTGTGTATTTCATGCATTAAAAACGTGGCTGTGGCATTTAATACGATCTTCCTAATAACAACATTTGTGCAAGTGGTTCTGAGTAGTTGGAGCGACAATGTCGGAATCCACTATACCTTTTTTCGTTGACCGTGCTAAGGGAGGTCGTGCATCATGTAAAGGCTGTAAAGGTAACTGTCCCAGTGGAGAGATTCGTATAGCTAAAGTGGTGCCAAGTCCTTACGGGGAAAACCAGCAAATGAAATCATGGTACCATGTCGATTGTCTTATGAACATTCTCCTGAAGCAGCGGCCTACGACGAAACGCATAGATTCGATAGATGATATCGGGAACTGGGATACATTGAGCAAAGACGATCAGGAGTTCATATTAAAAAAGATAAATGAAATGGAAAAACTTTATGCCGTGAAAAATAGCGGAAAATACACTGCAAAAGTTTTAAAAAACGAATCGCCATTTCGCGCAAATGCTTCTAATACTTCTACAGTTAGCAGTCCAGGAATAAATACAAAAAAAGATATAGAAACTATAAAAGACATTAAAACAGATGATAATAGGTTTTCTACATTCTTTTCAATGTGTAAAAAGATATCTAGGGTGGATGCCTACACAGAAAAAACTGCAACAGTGAACAATTTCTTCAGAAAAGGGACAGATGGTAGCTGTTTTAAAGGTGATTTAGCTCTCTGGTGTAAACTGTTACTTCCTCAAGTAACAAAAAGAGTATATAATTTAAAAAGTAAACAGCTTGTCAAATTATTCTCAAGAATATTTAGCTGTGACCATGATGACATGCTAACACACTTAGAGCAAGGTGATGTTGCTCAAACTATACAGCATTACTTTTCACGGTCCAGAACAATACAACCTGCAACCGAGAGTACATTAATGATACATGATATTGAAAATTTTCTTGAAGATCTATCCAAATTCACTAAAGAGGAGGAGCAGATATACCATTTTAAGAAAATTGTTAAAAAATGCACTTCCGATGACATACTGATGTTAATAAGGTTGATAAAAGGTGATCTACGAATAAATTCTGGACCCAAACACATTCTAGAAGGTGTGCATCCTGATGCATACAATGTATTCCAAACCTCAAGAGATCTCAATATGGTTTTAGATAGAGTTTTAAAGGATAACACTGGGGTCAAACACAAGGACGCTACTCAGAGTAGTGTTCAAGCTAAATTGGTGTTAATGACACCAGTGCTGCCAATGTTGGCCGAAGCCTGCAAATCTGTTGAGATGGCTATGAAGAAATGCCCAAACGGCATGTTCTCAGAGATCAAATATGACGGAGAAAGAGTACAAGTGCACAAACAGGGCAGCGAATTTAAGTATTTCTCCAGAGCATTGAAACCGGTGATGCCACATAAAGTGAGCCATTTCAAAGATTACTTGCCCAAAGCTTTTCCTAAAGGTGTTGACATGATATTAGATGCAGAGGTTTTAATGGTTGATGTCAAAACCGGGAAACCATTACCATTTGGCACGTTGGGTATTCACAAACAATCAAAGTTTAAAGATGCCGAAGTTTGTTTATTTGTGTTTGATTGTTTGTATTATAATGGTAAAGTTTTAATAGAGCTGCCTATTAGGAAGCGAAGACAGATTCTCCATGACAATATGGTTGAAGTACAAAACCATGTAATGTTCTCAGAACAGCAGCTAATAAAAAAACCAGCGGATTTAGCAAAAATGATTGCTGAGGTAAATATTTAATTATTAATACATCTTTTCATGCTTATTCTGGGAAGTCACAAATCTGTATTAAACTACTATAATATTTAATGTTACTCACTATATAATGTTTTAGGGGAATTTATTGACCCTTTTGCAGCTATTTTACTAATACATATATTTTTGCATTTGTAATTTACTCCTAAAATAATATTCATACTGTTTGATTCTAGTAGTTCTGCATCAGACAGACAGTACCATTAAAGAATAAACTATCTGATGGTTTGATATGTATTATGCTAATACAACATTTGTAAATTTTGTTATGCAGCCCAACACCACTCCTAAAAGAATATTGGCAATGTTTAATTATTACTTGCATTAGATACAGTACTTTTAACAAATAAAGTACATGATTCTTTTAATTAAGTCTAACGCAACATTTATTCCTGCAATTTCAGGTTCTGCAACTAGGCCTAGAGGGTTTGGTGTTAAAAGATTTAGAATCAACTTATGAGCCAGGCAAAAGGCACTGGTTGAAAGTAAAGAAGGACTACTTATTTGATGGGGCCATGGCAGATACTGCTGATCTTGTCGTGCTTGGTGCTTGGTTTGGTAAGTACATTCGATGAATCTTGAATCAGCTACAAATTCAAATTAAAAATTTCAAATTAAAAAATGGTTGAGAAAACAGACTGACTTGACTTAAAAGGTTTTCTTAAAGTTAATTAATGTCTGTGAATAAGGCTGTCATTGAATTTATTAAAACAAACACAATAAGTAAGCCCCAGCATCAAGGTAATCGGTTTCAATGTCTTGATAGTGATAATTATTAGATCATTATGTAATATTTAACCTGACAGTGATTGATTAATTTGATGATATTTTGTCTAGATTTTTGTTAATTTCAGGTACTGGCAAAAAAGGTGGGATGATGTCAGTATTCCTAATGGGCTGTCTAGACACAAAACGTAATCTTTGGGTAACTGTGACCAAAGTTCACACTGGTCACGACGACAGCACCCTAGAAAGACTACAGAAAGAACTGGGACCGCTTATGATGAAGATATCCCAAGAATACAACAGGATACCTAATTGGTTGGATTGCAATAAGGGGATGGTTCCTGATTATGTGGCTATAGATCCTAAGAAACAACCTGTTTGGGAGATAACGGGTAAGTACTTTCTGTATGCTATTAAAGGATTCTAATTTCAATTTCTATTAATCCTTTGATCACCAAGGTTGCTCCAAATGTAATTACAGGCTGGTCATATTTAGAATCAAAGGGAAGCATACTCAGATTATGAATGGGACAAACCATACTAAATCTATCGTTTTATTATCTATAGGAACATTCAACAATGGCTACACTATCACTTGAATTGACAATGACAATACTATTGATAGTGAGCTATACTATACAATTTATACATATATTCTAGTATTAAATACTTGCTAGTTATTGAAACCATCAATAGTCTTACTTTTGGTCAATTTGGCTATCAATCGGAAACTCCTACTAGGAGAAATACTACCATTTACTAGCATAGCCATCATATGTTTTGCTACTTCTAATCTTATCGGTGTACGGATGGCCTAAAGGTATTTTTTTTTTCCAGGCACAGAATTAACAAAGGCAAACTTGCACACGGCCGACGGAATATCGGTTCGCTTTCCTAGAGTGACTCGAATTAGGGATGACAAGGATTGGAAAACTGCAACTACATTAGAAGAACTCAAGCACCTGTATAAAACATCCAAAGAGAAAACCGACGTATCTCTTCTCAACAAATTGGCAGACACCGCATCAGAATCTTACGAACCTCCCAAGAAGAAAATAAAAGAGAGCCCTAAAACAAAAAAAATGGACGACTTTATCACAAAAGGAAAATCGCCGAAAGCGAAAAAGACCAAGAAAGAAGATTTAGACAATTCATTTGAAGAATCTGAAACAAAAAGTGAGGGTAGTTGCAACACAAGCTTTGAAGAAACAAAAGAAGAAGTAAAATTTCAATTGTTTCCAAAAAATCCGTTGCCAGATCCATTCAAAGATAAGAGATTAGGCTTTTATCCAGATTTCTTAAGTTTTCCAGAGGACGAGAGATTGCATTTCGAAAGGCATTGGATAGCATATGGTGGCAAAGTTGTCAAATCTATAAGATCCACAGATGTAGAATACTTGGTTCATAATGATAACGTAATTAGGTTAAAAAAGATGCAGAAACTAAAAAATAAAATGTCGAGTAATGTAAGACATGTGAATAAAAATTGGTTGATCAAATGTATAAATGATGTTGAATTACATGATGCTGCAAATTTTCCTGTTTATGTTGAGCCCTAACAATATTTAATAGCCTGATCATTTGTTTGTAAGATTTCTGAATCTCTATTTGACTAATTAAATCGTGTATAAAATAAATTATCTACCAATATAATTGTTAAAATAATCAGTGATTTGTACTATAAGTTGTAAGGAGTGCCTTTTGCATTGTGTTTATGTTATCTATTATTACACAAATAATACTGTTTTATATTCATAAAGTGTTTCTCTTTTACACGATTAGGTAGGTACCCTAAATTAAGAAGGTCAAGGGGGAGTTGTGTGTCTATCTATGTTTTGATAGTAATTTTAAGGTCGACCCGAGTGGCGCAGCGCCCCTAGCTGAAAGTAAGCAACGGTTCTCGGCTTCGACTGCCGGATCAGGTCAAGACATTTTTTTAGGGTTCCGTACCCAAAGGGTAAAACGAAACCCTTATTACGTAGTATAACTTTTTCTCTATGCTATTACTAAGACTCTGCTGTCCGTCTGTCCCCAGGCTGTATCTCATGAACCGTGATAGGTAGACAGTTAAAATTTTCACAGATGATGTATTTCTGTTGCCGCTATAACAACAACTACTAAAAACCAGAATAAAATAAATATTTAAGGAGGCTCCCATACAACAAACGTGAATTTTTGCTCTTTTTTAGGGTTCAATACCTAAAGGGTAAAACGGGACCCTATTACTAAGGCTCCGCTGTCCGTCTGTCTGTCTGTCCGTCTGTCACTAGGCTGTATCTCATGAACCGTGAGAGACTAGAGAGTTATGGTGCGGAACCCTTTGTGCGCGTATTTATTTCTAGGTAATGATTCTACTGCTCAAATAAACTACTTTTACTAGTAATGGGCCACTGGCAAAAAATGCTTTCCCATACTAAATGTAGATATTTTTTATATATTTTGTTAATAATATTATATAAATTACATAATTTTATTCAGCAGTAACTGTATAATCACCCCCTAAATAAAGTTAGATATCTGCATGAAATTTCTACAAAATTCACGTCGTCTCGAAAATATTAGTAGTATCATAGAGATAATACTAATATTTTTAATAGGTACTAATATTTTATACTGGTATCATGTAGGTACAATCCTTTTTTGAGTAAAGAGAGATACTGTATTCATGAAATTATCGTATTGAAATGCATTCCCATACCTCTCCCTTACTCAATTTGCGCGATAAGAATCCAAGTTATCCAAGTTCGTATCTCAGAGTTCAAATGCTGCAATGCAGGCACCGTACATCTTTGCCTACAAAACATATTGCTACTATTTACCCAAGTGGTTTACTTGGTACGTTAGTTCAGTATTTCGTAGTATTATGAACAATCGACGTAACTCATCTGTTGGGTACCAATGCAAAGTTTCTTTGGCGCGTGTGTACCTACTATTTCTTTATTCCATTTATATTTAAGTTATGTAGGTATTAATAAAGTTTTAAGCTGCTTACCTAGATACAAATGTTTATAAATTACTCGTGAGTTTTATCTTTATGATCAAATTGTTTTAATGATAATGGACTTATTATTTGTCAAAAAAATAATAAGTAGGTAAGTGAAGTATTTACAAAACGAATAAAATTGGCAGTGTCTCTCACGAGTCCCTATAGAAATTGAGTAAACACAAATCCGTCCTGCAACTTTGCCTCTTTTTCTCCGCCAGGCGCATAATTTGACTTTTTTCGCAGCACCAAATAAGCGTTTAGGGGGCTAGCAGCTGCGAGCACAGAAAAATTATCCCTAACGAGGGTCAGTTCCTATATATAAAAACACACTCTCAAAAATAAAATAATATCGTAACAACATACAGAAGTCTAACAAAGCTTTAACCCAGTGAGTGACAAATAAACCTGAACAATGTATAGCTAACGGTGTAAATTCCGAATAAATATAATATAAATGTTCTTCACATTATATTGCTTGTTCCCGTAATATATTGTAACAGAGTAAATTTATAATAGAATAGGGTCCTAGTATACTACCTAATATCACAGAATAGGTAAGTATTATACCTAATAATTATCAAAAATGTCGAACAAACGGCGCATAAAATCTTACGAGCGGATTTAACTTCAATTTCATATAAGTAGGCTTACGTACGGCGATTCCTACTATGAAACCGTATTGTAATTTAACATACAAAGGAATGGCTAGAAAATGATTATTATAACTCTCTTTTATTTAGCTTTACCTACTAACTAACTAGTAAAATCTTGGATACATTTTGATAAAATTTCACTGTTGTGCTTAATTTAACTTAATAGTTAATAAATAAAATAAGGCAAACCAGGTAGGAACTACTTAACTATAGGTACCTACTCGTAAGTAGTTTTAAGAATTTTCAGTCCATAGCGTCTTTGTAACCTGCTATTTCGGGAAGAGTAGCCTTCATGAATTCCAGGTAAAGAAGAACCACACATAAGTAGAGAGTTTTGGTTGCCATCGAAATTAAATAGGTACCTAAATTGATCTGGCGGTGTATTTTTTAACCCTTCGAAAATAATTTGCATACGAATAAACAAGAATCGCATATGAACTCCTAGGAAATTGTATACGATTCTTAGGATTTCGTATGCGAATTGGAATTTAAACGCATCAGAAATATGTCTCCTATAGCTTTTCATTTACTGAAGCGCAAACTTACAGCAAAGCATTGAGTAGGCATTAGTATTGAGTAGGCCGTAGGCGTGATGTCCAATCGCCGCCAACCGAGATAGTTTATTAAACACTAAAATCAGCCATATTCTGGCCCATCATTAAAATAGCGTTATCGCTCGAGTCCTGAAATACATAAGTCTGATTAATGCATTTAGTTTGCTGAAACGGTCTGGCAAACGGCCGGCTCTCTCAAATGTTGAGTAGAGGAGGTTGTTGAATTGGGCTCGTAGGTAATTATGGTCCTTTATCTACAAATCACAAAGGTGGGTATTTGAAATCTTAAACTATATTATTTGCCACGATTTCATATTAATTCAATACCACAATTTTAAAGCACTTTTTTATACAGGGTATTTGGTAAAGGGTATATCAAGCCGAAATTATAGACTATGTTAACATGTGCATAAAAATTGTATAGTGAAGTCAGAATTTTGATATCATCATTTTAATTTAAAAAAATGTCTTTTTTAGAATCCCATTTGTTTTTTTTAATGATCATTTCAAAATACTGACTTCAACATTGTATTTACATGCATGTGTTAACATGGGCTAGTTTCGGCTTGATATACCTTATAGTTATATACCTTATGATGCCTCCGACTGCAAATTGATTCTTTAAATCTTGTTTTTATCTTTTAAGTTCATTTTTTACGCAGTCAGGTTTTTTTATTTTTTTTATTAATTATTTTATTTTTGACTTTTTAGTTTGTAGTGTTCTACTCCTACTTTTCAATGAACTTTATAGCCTTATTTGTAACTCTTCATTGAAAAAAAAGTTTTAACTCGAGTAAGTATAGTATCTGAAATCGGTTTTTCCCGTTTAATTCATGTACCAACAGGAATTCCGGGTAATAACATAGCCTATGTCACTCCCACAACTGAGAGTCTGAGACGAATCTTATGACATATCATATGTTGAAATCCATTTTTTCAGTGTATTTTTTGCCTGTTTCCGAAGAAATTTTAGAAAATAAAGTATTGAATACTATTAGCACCGTAAATGTGTAACCCTTAGTTAATAAAAGAAAGTTTCAAAATCAGTTTATCAGTATTGTAAATCCGTTTTTCCCGCATAAATTTTGTTCCCGGGAATTTCGGGAAATAACATACCCCTTGTCACTCCCACAATTGAGATGAATCTATTGATATATTATACTTTTATATCCGTAAAACGGTTTAGGCTGTAGGGCGTGCCAAAGAAATAGACATACTTACATACATATACACCGTGAATTTTTAATTACCCGAGAAAATTAACTAACATACTCAGATATCGATATACATCGAATTTGGCGAATAAAAAAAACGGAACGGCGTACGGCGTTGGCGTACGGAAGGAATAACTATGAATGAAAAAAAATTCATTCATAGTTATACCTTCCGTACGCCAATATTACGCGACCAAATTAGGTGGATTTTGGTTCCGTTAATGTTAGAATGGTAATGATTACTATTTGAATTAGCAGGACTTTTATGGTGCATATTTTTTAAGGAATGTTAGGGATCTTTTAAATAAATTTCTCATTAAAAAAAATTTTTTTATTCGCCAAATTCGATGTATATCGATATCTGAGTATGTTAGTTAATTTTCTCGGGTAATTAAAAATTCACGGTGTATACATACGCTCGAAAAACATAACCCTCGTTTGGCAGTCAGGTAAAAATAGTAAAATAAAAAAAAAGTTTTAAAAAACTAAGAACCGACTTAAAAAAAAACAGTTCCCTTGTTTGGCAGGTAGGTAGGCGGGTAATAAACTAAAAACTAAAAAGCGAAAAATAAATTTCTAAACTAAAACATACCTAATCAGTAATTTTTGGAGTCGGTGCGATTAATGAACACATTTTAACTCTCCATGGAGCACACTTCTTAGTTTTTTATTCTGTGATTTCTATTGTCTATTTTTGACTGTACCGCTAAAGGTTGAAGACTGAAGTTACATTACATTGCTGCTACTGCTAAATGCTTTTTAATCTGATTATAAACGGAACAAAACACCAAGTAAACTTAGCCCTTGTTTATGGTATTAAATAAAATAATACATCTAAAATTCGTTTTCTTGGGTATGCTTTTAAAAAAACGATGTTCACCTTATTGAAATGACTACGTTTCGAAAACTAAAGAACTACAGAGGTAGGACCGACGGACAGACAGTATAATATCTTAAGCTTTAGCTAATTTGTCCCGATTCTTGGCATCATTTGGATACGGAATCCTAAAAAATCTTTAGTTATCAATATACCAACTATATAGTAATTCTTAAAATATCTAAAATCAATCAACATGCTGATCTATACAGATTAAAAATTTGTTTTAACATCAATATCGTATTTTTTGGGTGTTCATACAAACTATAATATAGCGCTAGCGCTCTACCTCGATGATCATGTATAAAGCAATAATTTTTTTCCATGATGTCCGTGTTGATCCCATTAAAAAAAAATGTTTGTATTGATGAACACGTTTCCTCGTTAAATTTGGTTACCATTCATAACCACACTGTATGTATTGTAGAAGGTTTTGCATAACAGTACCTATACCTACATAAAGTCTATTCGTGTCCTACGTCATATTAGTTATAAAATTTTCGACTAGTTTCCTATAACCATTTAATAATTATATTAACTCACCTAACTAACTTCCATTAAATTATACCTACGAATAGACTCGTTGCGGTGGCACAGAGGCCGCCCGGTACAAACGCGTTCATAACCACTGAAACTCCTCAGGCGCGCGAATCGCGTTGCGTTTTAAATTTTCAACACACCGCTACAGGCCAAGTAGGTAGGTACTCCAGCTTTAGTGTGCAAAAACTAATTAATTATTTACACGCGGGCTCGACTCTCACTCAGCGAGCGAGAATGTCGGCATGGATTATGTACCTACCTACCTGGAGTATAATACGCAATGCCAAGTTACGGTCACAGCAAAGTGTGCGATTGTATACTTACTTCTCTATTTTTAATTTTAGCAAGTTTTATGAGTAGTTTAGTTTACCTTTAGCCTTAAAAAGGGTAAGGAATCAATAAACACAGTGCCAGTCATTTTTTTTTGTGGTTTCGAAGGATTACTAAGGATTGTAACGTTCTTGTATTACCAAGGTGGACCACGGAATTAGTTTAGTTTAGTACAAGCTTAAGACATCTTTCTGTCTTTGACATAAATGGGTTAGTGGATAGATCGGGATTAAAGTCGCTAATCCAGAGAGAGATAAAAGAATTTTGACAGTGGTATCTTTATCCTGTATACCTAGACTTGAGGCAAATTTAGAAAACAACATTAGTAACCAATTAAACCCGAATCAGGAATCGAACCCTACTCTTTGCGCTCAAGGCAACTCACTGTGTCACTAAGCCAATCGGCACCCTTATTCCTAAAAAATAGCAATCAGCAATAATAATCACGACGTCATCGCCCGATTGATGCTTAGTGTCAAAATCTATTGGCCATTACCATAGATATAGAGAGCGCAGCGAATCCTAAGTCTATGGCCATTACAATCATTAAACAGTCTTAGAGCATCTAACTAAGTTGACAGTAGATTGCTTTGTTTTGTTTTTTGCTGTCTATTTGCGATTTTAAAGACAGAATTGCTAAATTTTCGCTATCGCATTGCATTTGCAAGATACGGATTCAGGTTACCGCACCCTATTACCACAGTTTATATATTTTTGTCTATTGTGCTATTACGTATCGTGCAAAAGCAATCTACTGACAGTGGCCAATAGATTTTGACACTAAGCATCAATCTGCATCAATCGGACGATGACTGCGCGATTATTGCTGATTGCCAATTTTTAGGTGATAGTGCGGGTCTTCATAAATCGATTTTGCAGTGCTAAATAGTTTGCTTTCTGCGCAAGAAGTTTCAGTCCGATACCGGTGCCGCGTGCCGGTGCGGTCAGCAACGAATGGACTTATTTTATCAGTTGCTAGAAGTTATGTTGGTACGAACTTCTTATTGTGTGATTCTCGATCGCAGGAAATTAATTTTCAGTTGAAAAGAGCATTACGATTGGCTCTTGAGTCCAGCGGGGTAACCATGAACTCTTAAAACTAAATAAAGTTTTGTTTTAATTTTTTTATTATAATCAGCAATATCATCTTTTGCAAGTACACATCTGGGCATAAGCCTCAGGCCAAGCTGAGCGACTATCCACCGCTTGCATCCAGCTTCCCGCAACCTCTAGGTCGTCAGTCCTCCTGCTAAGTGGCTAGCCCAAGAAACTTTATTCCCTAAGGTAAAATAGATGTAAGTGTAGATTTTTTTTTTTACATTTTGTATAGCTTAACTTAAAGAAGGGTATGACTGAATAACAAGAGTAATAACAAGGGTATCCTGTATCCACTGAGCCATATACCACTTTGTCTTATAACATTAAGTTTGCATATTATGTTGTATCTGTAATCTGCCTTGAGACAAATAAATACATTCTACTATTCTATTCTTAATCAGCTCTGCGAGTGATGTGGCAATTGCCACTTCGTTTTGCAATTTGAAGAGCTACTATCTTCGATCACTTTCTTTCTTTTATTGATATCCTCATTTTGCATCTTATTTCGTAAGTTAGAGCGCGAGTTAAACTTCAATCAAGGCGTAAATAGGGTTAAGGTAGGTTAATAGATAAGTTAAATGTATTGACATTATTGAGACTACAATAACAATAACAATAAATATTTTCTACAAATTGGCAATTGCACAAGTAATAACGGAAATAAATTCGTTAGTTAGTGAAATAACGTTATTATCATGATTATATCAGATATAAAATACAATAACAGCAACACAAACGATAAAACGATTCTCCCGAATGAAGGCTTCAAACAATGCTGAGCGAAATTATTTTATTGTCTCGGAGTTAATTAAAGAACCGTGTTTGCATACTTTGTTATATTTTGTCAAAAATAATATTCTACACCAACTAGTTTACCTATAGGGCTTGTATTAAGAAAAGGTTACGCTAATAAAAATACATTTGCGCTTCAATTTTAGAGTCTCAAAGAGCGTCCTAGTTACCACACTAAAGTAACGAAGCCTAAATTAATATTGTAAAACAGATTTTAAACCTACATTACTTACATTTAATGCATTTCGTAGTTAGTCTCGTCGGCCTTTGTACGCGTGAAACTAAAATTCGCATTTAAAATTTCAAGTCAGATCTACAAAGCATCGGGATGCATGAATATGTTATAATTTTATAAAATACTTTTCTGTTTTCGGTTTGGGCAACGTTTTTATAGTCTATTTTTCACAATTTTCAGTTTTATATCCAGTGTATTATAGGTATAAATAAACTTCAATAACTAAAATTGTTTTAAACAAATAATATTGGGATGCCAATACTTTTTTTTTTCTCAGTTGAATCAAATTATTAAGATACCCGAAATGTTGATGCCTCATTTAACGGAAACGGCCTTTTTAAATCGGTCATAATTCAACTTTATGATGTAGGAGGTACTAGTTTCTGCCCGCATCTGTTATCTTCCCTGCCTAGACTACAGAATTGAACCATATGAATGAATAATAACTCCACGGAATAAAAAAACAAATACTTAAAAGTATCTTAAGTCTTTAGTGTGCCATAAACACTTTCACAATTAGCATTAAAATCATCTAACCGTACGAAAATAACGTAATGGGGTATCGTTAAAATCTGTTATTAGATTGGAAATTTTAGAACCGTGAACACTTACGCTATGTAACTCGATACACCTGACACAAAGTACAGCGACTGTATTTACATTTGGCTGCCAAGCAAAGTGGAAAATACCTTTCGACATTTATCAGCCTTAATGACACGTAGAATTCTACCAATGTCAGGTTTCTTGTTCATTAAATATTGAAAGTCAATTCAGTTGATCCACTACCGAAATCGGGAGACTGCGTGGAGGCAGTCACTAATCTCTGAAGGCCATATCAATTAATGTATCTAAATTATATTACGAGCGTCGAAGAATGGCTTTATATCCCTCTATATTCCCTATTCGCCGATTTCCTATTGAAATGAAAATTCTATTAGCTACAGAACAGAAATTTCGACGTTATTGCCGAGGGGTAGGCAAATATCCAGCTTGGTTGTATCAAATATTTATAAGAGATACCGTTTCGCGTCTTACGTAGGGTGTACCTAAGTTTTTTAAATTGCTGCCCCATCGACATTCGAGATGGGTAATAGAGACTATCAGAATAAGGACGCCCGTGGAATTGCGTCTTTTAGCAGGATTCGTTTTATTGAAATAAGGAACGGCTCTTTTAGTTTGTTTTGGAACAGGAGGATAAATAATTCTTTCTGTTCGAAACGATCCGGGAGTAGGTACGTTTCAACTTTAATCAAAATGGACTGAAGGGTGGGATGAATTGAAGGGTTTGGTGTAGGATTGGCTATTGTATTTCTGTAAGGCTAGTATGAGGTGATTTTAATGTTCCAGTATATTGTACGTTCCGCATTTACACGTTCCAATATATTTTGAATATTAACCCTACCACTGTTTCAGGACAAACTATTGGCTATTGCAAAGTCGAAACAGCGAAATAAAAAAATAAATGTATTACAGAGAAATAACAGAGGAACATATGAAAATTAGGTAGTTATTAACTCCATCTATTTTTTAATTTAGATGATCATCATTAATTACTATAGTTTGAAGAATGACTAGTCATTCTTCTTTATGGCAAGAGCAAACGATACCGCAAGTAGGTTTCAAAAGCGCATACCACAATATCAGAAGAGCTTGTAGACAAATTCGTTAATTGGAGACCATTCTCATGTAGGATTGCGTTCTCGATTTCAACTGGCATTCGGCATCCTAAATATTAGCTAACAGCAATAAGTATAATATAAGTAATCGTCGTCGCCCGATTGATGCTTAGTGTCAAAATCTGTTGGCAACACTGTCATTATATTGCTTTGTTTTTGATTTTTGCGATTTTATTTTCTGATCCAGAATATCTCAATTTTCGCTACCGCGTTGCTTTTGCAAGATACGTAATAAGGGTGCGGGTTTCAGGTTTGGTTCATGTTGAGCCAGTATCCTATAGTTTCGTCTTAATTGTTAAAGTTGATAAATTAGTTAACTTAATAAACGACAGCGCCTTCAAACTAGTTAGCAGCTGAAAGAGATGTCGGCAGGCTCTCACCGACAGCGCCAATAATAACTTGACGAATATTAACTTTGTCCACCGAACAAGCTTCGAAAACTCCGTCTGTTGCGATAGACGAGCAATGCAAAAAGGGGAAAGGAATTTGATAGTATCTTTAATATTTTAAGGTCGGATATTTTGAGGGAAATTGAGATTTCATATGATCCTACGAAAAATTAAATAAAAAAGATAAGGGTTTACGATACAACTTATGTCAAATAAAGTTTGGTCGGATCGACTGGAATGCCCGATCCGATCTGATTGCATTTCGTAAGTAGGAAATGTCCGAGCATTTGGGTGATAACTACATCGTTTTTTTCTTTTCGTATTAGACCCCTAGAGTCTATAAACCTAGCATAGCATTTACGTGCAGCCTGTCTCTCTTAGGGTAACTTATTTTCTATTATTGAGGCCCTGCATTCGCACCTGGTAAAGGTTGCAGAAAGCTGAATGATGCAGGCTGCTTCCAACCGACCGATCTGGAAGTCACTGGGGGAGGCCTATGTTCAGCAGTGGACGTCCTGTGGCTGAAATGATGATGATGATGAAGATGATAAGCACCTACGTACGGCGATGCATAGAAGACGTCCTTACAAGTTCACAAGTATTATAGGATTTTATTGTAAAAACCTTGTCGGGAATCAGCTGCCGCTGTTGTCTGGCAAAGGAGTGCCACATCAAAACGTACTATCTCTAAACATGAACTGTAACTTCTTTGTATGATGATGATGATGTACGATAAAGAGTATCTATCTACCTCATCCGTAAGTTGGCGAAAGGAATTTTAGTCCATAATATGACCACACAGGTATGACTGATAACTATGTTGCTATTGGAAAAAGTATGTTTTCATATGTCTTCTCTAGGTAGATACTATTTGTTTATAACGATTTATTTGTATTACATCAAATATTGACATATAAAATACAATATATTAGATAAGTTGATACATTAACAGATATAATAAATGATATATCATAGAATCCACGAATCCACGAATTTCCTGCCATGCAATATGTAAGCCTACCAAGTAGCACTAAAAAAAGACTGGAACATTAAAATATTTAATGAAATTGATAAAGTTAATACTTAAATTAAAGTCATAAAGAAAGTTTTACAGGAACACCCCCTTAAATACGAACGTAAAAGTGTAATCGAAATAAAATTTAGATTTTTCTGGTATTACTAATAACGATCCTAGTTAATTTGTGATAAGCTTACATTTTAAGACCATTTGTGCCAATCTCGAGTCGGATCTAGGAGAAACGTCCGGTTGAAAAGGGTAATAAAATTTATTGCACCATTTATATGTGGACTTTCCAGAAATTGCCACTGGACAATGTTCTATGTTTGGGTTTCGGGGACATACATTTTGTTTTGGACCATTGTAAGTATTGTATACAGGATTCTCCAAAGAAAAGAACACCCCTTAAAACCACGTAAACAGCTATTATACAAGGTGTTAACATCTTCCATGGAAACAACATCGATCTCAAAAAAATAAAATAGATAGGGCCGCCTAAGTTTACTTATAATACTGTATTTGTAAACATAAATAAGAATGCAATACCCTTACAGGGTCCATAAGTATGATCTCACACAATGTAACACCTTATGTATACACTTATGACGCAATAAATGAATATGAAATAAATATATTTTTTAACCGACTTTAAAAAAAAGGAGGAGGTTCTCAATTCGTCTGAATGTTGTTTTTTTTTTTTGTATGTTTGTTACGCGATTACGCCGTCAATTATGGACCGATTTCAAAATTTATTTTTTAGTTTGAAAGGGTATACTCCCGACGTGGTCCCATTTACACCAAGTCAGATTCTGATGATGGGATCCCTGGGAAATCTAGGGCAACCCTCAATTTTTATAGGCACCCATAATGTTTTGCATATATTTTCTGACTCAATGCTGATTTTTGGGTCTGGTAATCATCATGTCATGTTGCTGACCTGATGATGGAAGCCACAGAACTCCTTCACGGATGGGAGTTAGAAGATAATACTGCAATTTGTCGACAGAACGTATTTTGCAGTGTGTTGAGCAGACGTGGAGCTTATGAGGTACCAGACCGCCAATTTTTATTTACCGGGGGCGTACCCGCACACCCAGTAACGAAAAGAAATTTGACAGTTCATTTCTTAATTTGACTTGTTATTTAACGCAAGACCTTATCCTATGGTATCGACACCAAAATAGCCGCCGTTCTGGTTGGAGTGTAGGTAAACCCTTTTCTTAACTTAAAAGTTTTCGTCGAAAAATTGACCCTATATAACACCTTAATTTTATCATACCATTGGATGGGGGGTCCATAGAGGACCAATATTAGTAAAGGTTGCTTTGCTGTAAAGTTATTTTTGGCGAAGTTAGGAGGGAAAAAATAGAGGACTTAACACTTAAAATTGTAAAATAAAAAAAAGTTTAATAAAAAACTAAAAACCGACTTCAAAATGAAACTAAAAAGCGAAAAATTATATTGACTAAAACATACCATAATCAGTTCTTTTTGGAGTCGGTACGAATGAACACATTTTAACTCTCGATGGCTGGCACCGACTCCAAAAAGAACTGATTAGGTATGTTTTAGTCAATATTATTTTTCGCTTTTTAGTTTCATTTTGAAGTCGGTTTTTAGTTTTTTTATTAAACCCTTTTTATTATAAATCTAGTTTACCTAGATTTGTTTTGAATTTATTGAGTTTTTTTTGGTTTCATATTTCTTGTCCTATGATGGGATGTGTTTGTCTAAAAATAGAATATATCTCTCATCATTTTCATCTATTATAGAAAAGTTCCATTGCACACGTTCCACGTGTCTAGTTATCTAGTCTAACGTTAACTTTTTCGTTAATTTTGACAGTAACTAATATTAACTTTATTCCACGAACTAGCCCCAAAAACACGTCTATACTCCGTAGTGATAAACGGCTAGTGCGATGGAGCGGGTAATCCAATCAGAAAGTTGAGCGGTTGCGCGGTCTCTAGCCCGTCATAATTAACTGTGCCAGAGACACATGAATAACTGCAAATTAAAAAAAAATGGATACGTAGATAGGTGATTGACCTACTAAGATTGAGAGTGTAATTCTTACTTATTACTTACAAAGCAATTCATACAGGGTGTCTAAAAATAGAGAGCAATCCATTTTTTTTCTTTTTAAAATTTTTATCTATCTTTTGGTTCGAATCCCGTAAGGGAAAATCTTTGTATGTTAAGCACAAGTTTTTGTACCTAAGTCATAGATGTTAACGTTTTTAAGTATGTTGTCCGTTATCAGTTGCCAGACTACAAACTGTTCTTTTGATTAGTTAACAACTGTAATTATGTATTTTTTTTTTTCAGAAAATTTATTTAAGTTAATAGTTTCTTTCTGATCGTTCCCTCAATGCTGAGGATCGTGACTGTATGTCAATCTTCTCCACTCGGTCCGGTTCTGCGCCATATGTACCGCTCCCTGTATCTGGCCTCCAGTCACCTCCTTGATTTGGTCTACCCATCTAGCTGGCGCTCTTCCTCTAGCGCGCTTCCCCTCCATTTGACCGAGAATGATGAGTTTCTCCAGGCTGTGCAATGGGGATCGCATTATGTGCCCAAAGAAACTCCGGATCCTTTCCTGGCACGTAGTCAGCAGGCCCTTGGTGACCTTTAGCTCTTCGAGGATGGAGACATTGGTTCTCATAGGTGTCCAAGGAATGCGCAGCAACTTTCTCCAGCACCACATTTCAAAGGAATGGATCTTGTTGCGTTCTTTTTTCCTGAGACACCAAGTCTCCACCCCGTACAGAAAGATAGAGAAAACCAACGTACGAACCAAACGCATCTTAGTTACTCGGCGAATATTACGGTCTTTTCAGATTTTATCGAGGCTAGTCATGGCACTTTTAGCCATCCCGATACGGCGTCCGATTTCTTTCTCGCAGTTACCACTGTTAGAGATCAGCGACCCCAAGTATATAAATTCCTCCACTTTTTCATAATCCTTGAGCGCATTTGATGGGCTTAAAACTTGAGCTCTATCCACCACCATCACTTTGGTCTTAGAGCGGTTTATGTGCAGACCAAATTCGAGACTCACTCTCTCTATACGCTCCAAGATGACAGCCATCTCGGACTCACTGGCTGCAAGGATTGTTGTGTCATCGGCATATCTTAGGTTCGTGATTTTGGTACCGCCCACCGTAACGCTGCTGTCCCAGCCATCAAGCGCCTTCCTCATAATATACTCGCCGTAGAGGTTAAACAGCTTCGGAGAAAGTATGCATCCCTGACGGACCCCTCGTTCTGTACGGAATGTTTCAGATTGTGATTCATCCAATTTCACAAAACTCGAACCGTCAAGGTATAGCCTCTGGACAAGGAAGATAAGGTGTCATGGCACGCCCATTTCCGACATCATCCTGAACATGGAATTCCATCTTACGCAGTCAAATGCTTTGGCATAGTCTATAAAGCACAACACAAGGGGTTTATTGAATTCGCGGCATTTTTGAATGAGTAGGCGTACGTTCAGTATTTGCTCTCGTGTTCCTTTTCCTTGCACAAACCCTGACTGTTCCGGAGGAATCTGTCTATCTATGTAGGCGGCCAATGTCTTATTCAGAATCTGGAGCATGATTTTACTAGCGTGAGGCATGAGGGAAATAGTGCGGTAATGTTCGCATTTCTTTGTGGAACCTTTTTTGTGTAAGGGGATGACCGCAGATTGTGCCCAGTCTTGAGGCCAAGTACCAGTGTACCAGATCTTGCTACAAATCTGGTAGAGGGTTTCGGCACCTTCGGGGCCTAGATGTTTGATCATGGCAGCTGATATGCCATCAGGACCTACTGCCTTATGTTTGAGCTTCTTGATGGCATCCTCCACTTCGCTGCGTAGTATGTTGGGTTCAGCTTCGTAATCATCCCACGACCTTTCGACCTCTTCATGCGTGTTTTGACTGTAAAGATCGTAGCAGTACTCTCGCCATCTGTTTAAAACCTCACTGAGGTCGGAGAGCGGGATACCCTGCTTGTCGTCAACTACCCCTGATTTTGGTTTTGGTGGCTTCGTTAACTGTTTTACCTTACCGAAGAGATCTTTGGTTTGTACCTTCACAGCATGTTGTTCTATTGCCTCACAGATATCAGAAATATGTTTGTCCTTGTCCCATCTTAAAGCAGTTTGTACCTCTAATAGTTTACCCTAATTTAAAAGTTAATAGTTTACCCTAATTTAATGTTTTGGCTATAAGGCACATTACTACTTACGTGTCTGTAACCAAATGTTTCGTAAATCAAGGTTTGACAAAAAAAAGTACAAATAATTGCGAAACACAATTATGGAAGTGATTCAGATTGGGTTAGCCCACGCTAGGTGTACTAAACACTTATTCTGAATAAAGAAATTCAAATAAAAGTTTTTTTGTTTTATTTAGATTTTGAGGTATTCGAGGTCGAAAAATATGTTTTACTTTCTTTATAACTCTGGTATACGTCTAGAAAAGAAATGTTTGAATGTATTATAAGCAGCCAATCCCAAGCTAAAGCTGCTAGATACAGCCACTCGAACTCAAGGCAAGGCTCGCTACTGAACTGAGCCAGGAGACCTACTACGAATGTTTCGTTCGTTCGGACGTATTAAGCTATCAAATCAAATAACCATTCACTTGTATCAAACCTTTGACAATTTGTGAACTATTGAAAACGGTCGTGTTTTTTATACGGGTTTTTTTAGTTGGTCATATTTTGACAAAGGGTCGATGCAATGAGATGGTAATTTTAATCTGTTAGGTTTATACGTCCGAACGAACGAAACATTTTCGTAGTAGGTCTTCAGAGGGCCTGGTGCGAGTGCAACAAAATAGCCGCGACACTTACTTCTAGATCGATTTAAGTGACTTGGTTATTTTGTGCAGCTCGTACTAGGCACCCAGATCTTATCGGCTCTACTTCCAAACCGCTGGCAGTGCCAGTGGCAGCCACTTCGCGGCTATTGTCACTTCACAGAGACGAGGGCAGCCTACGATACTTTTAGCTACGTGGCCATTCTTAATAGTAATAAAAACGATTGCTTACTTTGATCACTTCGAATATTTTTAAATATATAATGCTGACAAATAGACAGTACCGGGTCGAACGAAATATTTCCAAAAAACTTACTGCAATGAGACAGGGAGGATGGGATTAAAATTATTTTTAATGTGCAAAAAGTAAAAATAATAAGGCCCGATTCGACCAAACATTGAGTTATCCCAGTTTAGCTATTACGAGAATAACTTTACTCCTTTATTTTCACGCTTTGATAAGTTGGTTTACGTTTTTTCGACTTATTTGTGGTAAACACTACTCCCGGAAGTGTTGTTAAATTATTGTGAATTTTTAATAAATATATAAACCTACTAAAATCTATGTAATCCATTTATTCTTGGTTGACTTGAAATGCCACTGCATTTAAATTTTGTAGGATAATAGATTGTCAATACTAATTATTGTCATCTTGTCAGTTACTAGGTGACAAGTGTCGATCTGGCAAGTGCTACCTTTGACATTAATGTATTCTCAGAATAATCTTATCTCGGCCAAAATTACCCGAATAAATAAGTATGGTCGTGTTTAAAAAATGAAAAATAGGCTTACTTAAGGATACCTGAGCAGCGGTTTACTCTCGTTTAAAAACTTATTGCAGCTTGGTCCAATCGGGCCTGAATTAATTAAGTACCCAAACTGATATTTTATTTTCATACAAATAAACTGTAACAATATCATTTTTTTAAATAACTTGCCACAGCCAAGCTTTGAATGCCCTACATATGGGAAGCAGTGACGGTGCGAGCAACCCAATCTGAATGTTGCGCGTCGCGCGCACCCATCATAATTAACTGCCTCACAGACACCGGGCATGAATAACTGAGGACGCGTGCCGCGTGAACTCAAACTGCCGCGTAAGCGAACTAAAATAGGTATCTATGTTCCGAAACTTCCAAACGTATCGTTGTAGTTAGCTCACTAGAATAGGCGTCGCTGTACCACCATTTTGTTGAGTTGCTATAGTCAGTTGGTTAAATACAGTGTTATTAAAACAATACTATATTCACAATTTCTTTGAGGGATTCGACCAGAAAGGAGAGAACGACAATCACAAATGACATAGATTTTCAAATTGCAAAGATAAAGTAGCAATTGGCAGGCTACATCCTTAGTTAATCTAACAATCATCGGGGAAGCAAGTTTTTCGCATTGCGATCACGCACATATTAAAAGTAGCTGACGAAACACCAAGCTGCTAGTCAGCGGTTACAGCGTAAAATCATCATCATCACCAGCCTATATCAGTCCACTGCTGGACACAGGCCTCTCCAAAAGGAGGATCCAAAACAGCGTAAAATAATAACTACGAATTAGAAACGAGGATATCGGTACAGGAACCAAAGTCACCATATATATAGCTCTTCGAATTGCGAAAAAAAGTGCCAATGGGACGGTCACATCGCTTGCAGAACTGACATCCGTCGGAGACGAAAGTTTCCCGAGTGGTGACCACTGACCGCTTACAATCAGCATTAAAAGTCTTATCAAAAGTAGCCGATCAAAAACTTCCAAAAGTACTAACATCAAAACCAGACGTCCTTATTCTACATTTGCGTTGTGATTTTGTCAGAATTTATGATATAGATGCAAAGTGATTATGTTGAAAAATTCTGATACTGAGCTATTATTGATGTTGACTACTGCTAAAGATGCAACGTGGACAGGCTTTGCTCGCACTGATACCGAATGCTCGTTGACTAAAGGCCTGCACAGACGATGGACAGTCCTCGGAGAACTTTTTGTCCGTCAAAATAGGTCACTTACAACTGCACCTGCTAACGCACTAATGAATAAAGGTACTTACCGCGTACAAAAGTCCTCTGGACAACCGAGGACATTGACAGACATGATCGCAAGAAAGCACACAGGAGTTCTTAAACTTTAAGTTAATAACAACACATCGTAAACTCTGAATGAAAGCCTCCACATTGTTCGTTTTCGCATACCATGTGCTTTGAGCCCATGACAAATCCTGCGCAGACTTTTCAGGGACTATTGTCCTCCATGAACAAAAGTCCCTCGACTGCGCAGGCCTTAAGATTGACTAATGAGGAGTACCGTTCGTGCAAGCTAGTATGGTCTCGCATTATGCTCATTATAATATACATTAGGTGAATAAACGATGCATGCCGATTCGATTAGGTACTCGTATTAGCGGAATAAAGCAGATTTAATGATGTAATTGCTATACATTTGAGATAACTAACTATATTTCATTATTTATGTAAACGTAATATTTATTTCCTGATTTTTTATAGGGTTTTCAATGATTATATACAACAGTATCTAATAATACGGAATGAAGTTATTGAACGATAAGGGACGCACGTCGCACACTCAAAATCGATGGAAATAGAGTCCTGAGATTTGGAAGTAATATTCCTTGAGTTACTCAACGGGTGAATCGAGGGATGAGAAAACTAATAGTTTAACCGTAATTGTTAATCGTATTACACGCAAATCGTCTCCTTTGCTTTACAGCCATCGAAAAACAGATTTGGACTGGGATGAATTCTCCCAAATGCGCCGTGTCGCAGCGAGCAGGTGAATTGCTAATGCGAATTAACAGCCACCGAATGTAGTTCAACACATTTAGAACGCAGCGGTTGTTTTTAAAATGGAAAGCAAATTTTTAGCACGTAGGCACTTGGATATAGCCCCCGTCAAGTTTGTGCGCTATACTCACGTCAAGCGTCAGACGATAACAGGGACCAGCGGGGTAACCATGAACTCTTAAACTAATCTCAAATCCGTCAATTTTGGTACGTCATTACATACAAAATTTGACGGATATGAGATTGTTTTAAGAGTTCGTGGTTACCGCCCAGGCGTTAGGATCAATAGAGGCAAGTGACAACTTTCTTTTCTTTGAAGAGGTTTGGTTATGTTATGTGTGAAAACATTGATACAAATAATACTGTTACCCAGCTAGCTATATAAAATTGAACTCTTTCGACAGAAAACTGCATGGGATCGAAATAGCTCAAAGGAGAAGCAGCTAAAGTGGATCGTCTTATGGAACCGATACCTGATGTGTAGGAGGTGATGTCTTAGGTGGAGACCGCGTTTTGGCATACGTAGCTACAAGTTAAACCCTCGATTTGATTTGAACATAGATATAATAAAAAGCCTGTTTCATAGTTTTCAAAAACAATAATGTTAACATTTTTAGATAAAATATACTTAATAGTGATGCACTCTGCGATGGAATGTTCCAAATGCGTTAGAGTTGCAGCAGCCAGGTAAATTTGTAATGCGAATTAACAACCAGCGAATGCAGTTTAACACGCAGATTAGAACGCAGAGCTTTTCTGTTTCACATTTAAGTCTGGCATTTTAAACAGAGTCTGAAAAATCGTTATTCATCGTACCTACTTCTAACAAAAGAGGTAAGTTTGTTTTGATGTAGTAGGTAATTTTCAAAACTACCCATTTCGCTTTAAATAATTCTCGTAAATATAAAGTTAACCTTCCGGATAAGAGATGAGACACTAGATAGTTGGCAATTTAGATAAAGCTAATTTAACGTAAATTTTCAATTGGATTTCAGTTGAACATTAAATTAGGCATAAGGCATAGTATTTTCACATTCAACATTTCTGACAACTGTCAGAAATGTTGAATGTGAATACTAATACTACCCGCATACGGTGATACCTCGGGCTCTTCGCCGACACAGCAGGCATAGCTAGTATTTGGTAACTATTTGCCTGACAACACATCAATTGTCATGGTTTAAAACATAAACCCTATAGGTTCAAGGCATAATTATCTCCGCGCCACTACGCCTCTAAGATCGTTAAAAAAAAACTAAACAAGCGTCTCCCACGCACACGAGAGCTTTAACTAAAATAAGGTAATTTATTCTGAAACATACATCAGAATAAATGGATGGATGGTGAAATGGATTTGCTATACCTATTCTCAGAATACAGTACCTAGTGCAGTAATTAATTTTTAATACCGCATACTTAGCGTCTGAACCAAGTAGTTACCAATTTCCTTTATTTATCGTTAGCTTGGGTACTTGGGCGTTGATGGATCGCAGCTCAAGTCAACAGTCCGGGTGTTAATCAACTAGTGCACATACGGCTATTGTTTAGCCAATATTTCAGCCAATCGATACATCTTTGAAGATTATAAGGGCCCTAATAAACCGATATCAGTCTTGAAGCATTAGTTGTAAAGCCCGTTGGAATAGTGTTCCGTAGCACTCTGCCATCAATTATGTATTCACCTTTATGGCTTCATGGATTGAATGCCGGCAGGTATCTTGCCTTGCCTGCCTTTGCCTTTTACTTTTTCTTTTTGATCAATTAATTTTAATTTTATTGCCTCTAAAAATATACCTATTAACTTTATAAGCTATACCGAAATACTTCAGCATAAATGCCTAAATTGGTAACATCGAAACAAAGGATGTTGTTTTAACCTAAAACAATTTCCTGAAATCTCTCCACCGAACAAATGGGTTTTATAATTGACTTAGAAAAATAATATCTACGGGTATTAAATTAGTTTGAGCAATTTGCCTGGTCGAGGGAAGGACTTCTCAAAATGTATTTGTAAGGCAAGAATTATTACAAAATTTCTGTTGAAAGTATTTATTTTGTAATTTTAAACATAACCTTGCTATAAAGCTCAAACTTTTTTGCGGACCATTAGCTAAGCTTTGTGACATTTACTAATTGGCCATTTAAACATTTAACGATACATTACTCTTATAAATACTTATTGTGCAAACCGCTAACATAACAACCGGTACCAATCAAAACGTGGTCGGATGAAATTGGTGTTAATATTTTGCTTTGTCTAGGTAAAATTAATTATTTTGACTAAAACGTCGAAGCCTAAATTGCAATCAATTAATCAAAATTGTATACAACCGAGTCTAAATTGGGAGAGACACATGGTCAGCACTCAACGTCTTATATGGCTAAAATGATGATGATGATGAGTTTAAATTAGTAATTATCTTTACTTACTGCAGTATGCACTAATGTGGGTATCGGAGATAGCACTGCCCACGTTGCGACACACAGTCTTATCATCAATACGTGGTATTATATGAAAAAAAAGATCCTTCCTAAATTTCAACGAGGATAATGTACCAACTTATTGTTTCATGCTTTTGTTTGTTATCTTTTTTGCGTGTTGTGTTTGCTGCATTTTGTTACTGTAGAGTGGAATAAATAATCACCGAATATCCAGTTTTTGTTAATTTCACCACATATTACGTAGCGGCGGCGCTGTGATTTCACATAGCTGCCTCATTTTAAGTAGGTACTAGAACGAACTGAACTCAAAATGATTTCCTAGAGCAAGACCTAGCCAAACGGATTAACATGGCTATCCAGCGTGGTAATAGCCATTTGAGCACATTTCTTTTGAACAGCGGTCTTAGTCAAATATTTAATTATAGGATCTTTCCTTTTAATAAAACCTATCACTGCGTATAAATTTAGAAGGCTTTTGTACATAGCATTTGATATAATTATTGCTATTTTTTATTATTTTACATTATGTATATTTTTTTGTGCATCAAAACTTTATTTATTTTGATAAAACCAAAATATACCAATTCTGGGTCTTAGTTAGGTCTCGTTAAAGTAACAGTAAAAAAAACGGATCCCAAACTGTGCTTAATATGAATATACTTTGTACTATGACTTAAAAACTTGCTCGTGTATTTATGCACGTTTTAGCTTACTAAGAGCTAGTACATTGAGAGAAAGTAAACAACGCGCTCGCATCAAGTATATTATGTAAATGGCTTCAGTACTACGCTTTCATTATACCACATTTGCCAAGGCACAACACGGTGCATAATCAAAACATACGGCAACAAGGTAATAACGTTCAGAATATCGCTGAAGCAATAAAACGTTGAAGCGGCGATATTTCTACGCCACAGTATATCCTGGCGGGTGCACTGTGCATCTGAATTACCTTGAATCAATAAACCGCTCTGAATTTACAGTGGAAAGTTTTAACAATATTTGCTTGAGGTGATTTTTTTTCTGTCAAATCTATTATAGCCCATCAAGTTCATACTCTCATGCGGAGAGACAATTGCTTCATTCATCCTGCGTGGACCAAACGTCAAAATCTTTTTCAGCCAGCTTGCCAGTTGGCTGAGAAGACATTTGCATATCCAGATGTTAGGTATTAATAAGGAGGATAGTGCTTAAACTCCATTGCACCACCTGTCTCTACTGATACGGAGCGCACCTCATTTCCGTCAGCTTTTGTCGCTCCACGTGGGAATTGTTCACGAACATAATGGCTACGGTAATTCGAAGATAATATTCTAAGGCCTTAATGGTAATTTACTTTACTAGGCAAATTAGCAAGGAGGTCGAAGAAAGATAGGCAGGCATGACGAAAGCAGATAGCAATTATTGCGCACTGGCACTGATATCAATTTGAATCTGAGAATTATTGTCAGTCCGAATTCGTTTGAGAGGTCCGAATTAGCCGTCTTTAGTTTGAGATCTGTATTTCGGATTGGATCCTGATCTAGTTAGTGCATCCAATGCGTTCTTAGAAATAGAAGATACTACGGGCACTTTGGACCGAAATTTCAACAGACCTCTAGTAGACGGTCTAGGTCTAGGCAACGCATTTAAAGTTATAAAATAAGAATTTAGCAAGGTCATTAATAAACCATCTGTCCGGAGAGATTAATTAAAGAAAAAAGCTAGGTCATTCGCAAGTAAACAAAAATGCTAATTTGGAATTTACATGAAATCTTGACTGATACGAAGAGCTAATAAACAATTTGTATTGTTATAAAGTAAAGCAAAATGTGCACGTTCCAGCGGGTTCAGAAAAGATCGATGCTTGGAATCTCTTTATGGAATGATGTTGCTCTTATAGAAAAAGTTGATATAAAGCAGCTTATCACGTCATTTAAAGAAGTGACATTCTTTTGTGCATTCCGTATAAACAGGGACATTATTTATTCATACGCCAGTCAAAGCGCTCGTTTTTACAACATAACATTTTAATTTAGACTTTGGAGCAATGATTATGTATTAGCTTAATAGTTTAAAAGCAGACTGCGGAAGCGATAACGCATTTTGAGGCGCAATATTTCCACGGCAGGTGAGCTGCATCAGCTACACGCTGCGCCTTGCATTTGAATTATCCAGCCTCAGATCAATAAAACTGCCTGTACAATGTAGCTCCGGGCAGCAATTTACTTGGCGCAGGAAAATATGTACAATTTTCTTATTTTTAGGGTTCGTTACACATTATTTCACAAGCGTAAGTGGTTCTGCTTTTTAAGAAAACCGGCCAAGTGCGAGTCGGACACGCGCACGAAGGGTTTTGTACTATTATCGTTTGTTGTATGGGATGGGAGCCCCCTTAAATATTCATTTTATTCTGGTTTTTAGTATTTGTTGTTATAGCGGCAACAGAAATACGTCATCTGTGAAAATTTCAACTTTCTATCTATCACGGTTCATGAAATACTGTCTGGTGACAGACGGACAGACAGACAGATGGACCTAGTAATAGGGTCCCGTTTTACCATTTGGGTAAGTACGGAACCCCAAAAAACTATCAAAATCTTTGTACTTTGTTATCGGGAAAGTCACTGGATGCAGGCCGCTTCCAACCGGCCAATCTGGAAGTCACTGGGGGAGGCCTATGTTCAGCAGACCTATGGCTGAAATGATGATGATGATGATTATTTTTTGATTTTAAGTTTCGTATTCAATACTTCGTTTTATTCAGCGAAAAGTCAATAGCAGGTAAATAATTTATAAAAATTTTACTCCATGAACTTTATCAATAAATGGCTTTTATAATTAGTTTGTTATTTCATAAATAAATTGTTATGCAAATAAGTTTTTACTAGTTAATACAGTTGAGAACTCAAGTATTTACTATTACTTCATTAGCAGCTGTAGGTTATTAAGAAAAATGAATAAAAAAACTTTGTCCTTTTCTGTACCATCACAACAATAGAGAGATAAGATCTCGCTCTGCTATTCTCTAGAATTCACGATTATTGTCATTTTGCGGCTTCGCCTAGCGCTGTAAGAATGAAAACAACAGTTTTGCAAGAGATACGGCGTAAATCGGAACTAATCATAGACATTCAGGTTGTTTTTGTACGTATTGCACAGCAACACAAAGCGTCAAGTTTGATGTCCACGTATTTCGCGGAATAAGTAGACCAGTACAATAGACTTAAATTATTTTTTATGGACTTTACCTGACTTTAAATAGTTAATCAGAAATCTTGAGTACCTAGACAATTAAACCTACTGGCTTACTTATAAAATAGGAAATGCTGTTCGTTGATGAACGAATCACTTGATAACAGCTGGGCTGGCTGAAATCAGGCAAATATTTCTTTGAAATGTTTCTAGAATGTTAGAATTAGGAAGGTGTCAAGTGTTTGGGACCTTGGCCCTAACCATGAACTCTTAAAACAATCTCAAAGTTGTCAAATCTGTCAATTTTGGTACGTCATTTCATACAAAATTGGACAGAAATGATAATGTTTGACAGATTTGTGATTGTTTTAACAGTTCATGGTTAGGGCCCTTATATGAAATTGGTCTACTGAGCCAAAGTCAATTTCTTTGACGTTGGCTCCTAGTGCAGCGGCTGAGACAGCAGCGCTCAGAAAGCATACAAAATACAGGGACCTAGCGACCAATTATTGCTTTGTACCTTTTGCTGTTGAGACTTTAGGGTGTTTGGGGTTTGAAGCGAGGAGTTTTGTTGCAGAGGTGGGTCGTCGTCTGAGGGTAGGGACTAATTATTCTCGTTCAGGATCATTTCTGGTGCAAAGGTTGGCCATAGCCATTCAGCGGGGCAATGCAGCGTGTGTTATGGGTTACCTTGGCACCTTTGACATTGTATATTTTTTTTCTTTTTGTTAAATGTTATTGTTAATTTAATATGTTGACGTAAATTTTGACAATCTGGCATATTTTCTATTGCATAAGTAGGTACTACAAATTGTTAAATAAGTAATATTTTAGCCACTTTGACAGAACAAAATAAATAGTCGGAGATTTCATTGATGTTTTTACATTGTTAGTTAGTAAAGGAAAATAGATTTCAGTGAGCCTACTATTATACCTATTTGTCGTTTAACAAAATCTCAACCAAGGTTTGCTACTGAGTTCGCGACAGAAATTGGATCAGACTAAAAAGTATCCAATTTTAGACTTTATTGCTTTGAATTGAGAATTGAAGTTAACGGTGAAGCTGACTACTCTTTTCTGAATTGGGCAAAGTCGAACATATAAAGTCCCAAACTAAGTATAATGAAGTAAGAGAAAAATACTTGCAATGGGCACAATCCCGATACTTGGAATTGAATGAGAGGCTCGGACGAACGAAACAAAGAACCAACATCACTTCATTAGCATTTCGTAACGACGACGTGAGGGATGGCAGATGTAGCTCAGCAAGAAAAGCTGGTTTATCATTACGTACGGTCTCGCAAACGAGGAAAATATGCTGCGCCGAACCTGGGAACAGAGCAGGCTAATGATGATGATGATGATGATGAGTATGATGACAGTCATGCACAATAAATTGACATACAATACATTATCACACAACAGGAAGTGTGCGAATTATTTTAAACATCCTATAATCGTATAAGCACTCTATCACTAAGCAAAGCTCGCACACTTATTTAATTTTGCAATATAATATGGATATCGTAGTAGGAATTCAAAAACGTATCAATGTTATAATTTTATTTCTTGTGACAGTTTACAATGGTTGCCGATGAATACTGACTTCAACAACTTTAATATCAAATAAAAGTAATGTGACAACAAAAAAATAAAACTTAAGACAAATAAACGCAAGTTTCCTAATATTACTAGGCAGCCATTGAATTTTTGTCTGGTTTAAAGAACAGCACAGAAGTTTTTTTTTAATTTGTAACGAACCTGTTTTTAGACGTATTTATAGTTATTAAGATCTTTAAAGTTCCGCAACGTTACTAAGTCAGAAACATTTATGGTAAACTGATAGCTTTTTCTTGTTGGGCTGGTGGCTTTGTAGGTTTCGGTTCCACCCGCGTTTCTCTTAATAATAGATTTGAAGTCGAAATATCTATTCTGTCACTACGTAAACGATGCATTAGTTACAGAAAATGGATACATATGAGTTGGCCCTAAACGGACGTGGAATAACATTTATTCTTATATATTTACACGAAGTTAGTATGTTTCGGTCACAGAGTTTTTTTTTTATTTTGGGTCATATTGAGAGTGAGATATGTTAAGTTTTAAAAACAGAATCATTTTTCTAAGAACTTAACGGATCTTTTTTGCTTGTTTTATATCATGTTTATTATTAAACAGATAATGAAATCATTTTAAAATAAGTGAAAGTTGTTAAAAATGACTTACTTTTTACGAAGACTGTCATTCGTGGTTTAGTAAAGTTCACGCTCTAGACTAAAAAAAAGGGGTCGCGAGTTCAAATTCCGTAATGGAGTGTTTTTGTAAAATAAAAAGCAGGATCATTCAAACTCGATTTCCGGAAGTCATATTGTCAAGGCATTTAAGTATGACTTTCCGTTAGTATTTACTGTGCAATACTATAATCTTATCTTAATTTTGCTTAAGATTATTCGCTTTGATTGTCAGAATATTATATTAATTAATTAAAAAAATATAACTGTAAAGTTAGTCACAGTAATCCATCCGATGGAACCTTTTTACTCATAGAACTAACACAAGCATCATTTACTTTTTAATTCATGCCAAGAATACTTCGCGGAAGAATGTCGAAGAAATTAACACTATTGTCTAAAACAAATCCCTGTATAGCCGTCACGGTGCGCCCGTAATTCAACAATCTAATTTCCACCCGCCACATCCACTTGGATTCTACAATTGGCCCAAATGAGGTTGGAAACTCAACTTTGCTAAGTTTTGAAGAAGTTTTCCTCACCACGGCAGTCCGCACTGTGACAATTTTGTGACTCGAGTTAGCTATACTTTGTTCAAATACACAGACCTTAACTGCTGGGGCTGGTATCGTTTTGTTATTCAAAAGTAAACTTTATCCTAAGAGCGTAGATACTTCGATATTCGGTGTCCGTAACTTCAGCAGGTCCCATCATTTGGTGGAGAGTCTAACTGCGGTTTTTACGCTTCCTCTGCGGGGTTTGCGAGTATTTGGACTAAATATGAGCAGTGATAAATGAAATGTTATCTTCAAAGCTTTGTGTAAAAGAGAAGGGAATAATAAAATGGAAGGGATTATTTCCGCAATATTTGCTGAGAAAATGGAACATACAAAAACCTGAATTCAACTGACTGAAACTAAACGTCTTACGTTGGAAAACATTAGAATTGTTGGATACTTCGAAACAGAATATACAAATGGCCTTGTGCGAGTTGCACACCGTTATTTAAATTAAATTAAAAGAAAAAAAATGTAAGCCTTCCTCAATGGTGTAAAATTAGAAATATTGACAGTTTAATTAAATTGTTTTTGTAAACATTAATTAAATCTGTTTAAATATAATATTTTTTTTAATTTTTTAAAGTATAACTTAAAACCAAGGTACGTACTTTTGATGGTATTATAAGTTGAATAAGCTTGCATATAAAATTATAATACTCATAGCTTCTTTAAGTAATATTCGTCGTCGTCCAAAATAACAGAAAGATTGCAAGATTATTTGATTGACATATTATATAAATTGATAAAGTTGGACAATTCTTTAAATCCATTCGTAATAAATATGTGACTTGGAATCGGTTCTTAATAGAAAATATTCCCATTTTGTATAAGTGCGCGTTAGTTTTGATGACATTTGCAACTAAGAGTTGCACAAAGCTTAAAATATTGGTTGAGTTAGTAAGTTCATCCACATCACTAACAATGAGAAGTGGCGAAACATTCTAAGAAAATTGTTAATTTGTTAGTTTGTGAACTCAACAATGACAAAAGAGACAGAAGCTAGTGCTAAAGGAAGGCAGTGAAGTTAGGACTTTTCTGCCTGCTAATGTCGTACGCAAATTGTGTTTATTTATGCAGATCGCGAGAGGGACTTTTAAGAGAAATTCCCGGCTTCCTGTCATTTCTGATGGTAGAATGAGACTAATTGCCCTCGGCGCTCGTAATTTATTTAATTAGCGGTAGAAAAAGGAAAATGCGACGATACAATGTTTTATACGTTAAAATTTATCGTTGCCTCAGTCCTTTATTAAGGCGATCCCGTAATTCGAGGAAAAACGCAGGAAACAAAGAATTGTTAATATCCTAATAAACGGCTGCATCTACGGGCGGTCTCGTTTTTGCATTGAACAAACAATTAAATTTATTTTTGGAATGTTCATGATTTTTGTTTTTATTGTGGATTGTTTTGGCCATTACTCAAACTCGGTAAAAAGTATGTTCAAATAAGTTTAATTTTGTTTTATTTAGTTGAGCCAGTGTACTGTGTATAGGATTTTCACTGTAGCGAACCAATTGCAATATGTTTATTTTATCTGATAAGTGAGTTTCGATAGATTCGCCAGTTTACAATGATATAACTAAAAGTGATCAAATTGGTTAATATTTAGAGTTAACCAAGATTCCGCACAAATTTCGATGTGAAACAAATTACGTTGCTTAATTGGGATTTCTGTTGTTCTGTTTCAGAAGGCAATTTTTCAAGTGCCCGAAATCCATTTCTCGATTAGAAATAACATCTTTCAGAGAGAAAAATTAAATAAAGCTTCCACTTTTCTTTCGCTGGACGTTTTTGTGGTTCAGGGTGGATATAAAACTTTCAGATAATTATGCCATTGATCTAGAAACAATTTTAAAAAGCTAAGAAGCGAGGAAAAGTGCGAAGAAAAAGGTCCTGCAAACATCTTCTTGATATAGCTTGAGCATTATTTGTGGAAATTAGGTTTTAATTTGAAGTGTCTGCAGTGAATAACATTTTGTATTTCAGAGAAAACGTTGAAACGACGCATCGACCAATCGTGTGATACAAACGTAACAGGCAGCGTCGCAAATTGTCGCAATGGGCAAAACAGCCCCAGTTTCTCACAATGTATCTTCGACAGCTGAACAATTTCCACAAATTTAACAAAAATAACGACATTTTCACCGTTTGAGAGCTCAATCGAATCTATATACGTTTTCAAAACAATCTATTATAGGTGCTGAAAAAAAAGGAAATTCGTGTTGTGTGGAGTTTTTTAAATATTACACTTATATATTATTAACGAACTTTTACCCAATAAATAAGCCGTTTGCTTGAAAAATACTTTCAGGTTTCAACCTTAATGTAGCAATATAACCTCGTAGAAGCTATCAAAAGTTTATGATGAAGTCTCCTCGTACGAATCGCAGTTCTTAGTGAAAAATGACAGCCTACCGCGAACTGAGCTAAAGGTCGAAGGCGGCTGCTAGCGAGCAACAAACTTGTCTTTGCCGAGTAACAAGAAAAATCTCTGCCAATATACACCAACGGAATCAGAAAAATCGGAAAAAACAAATAAAAAAGAACTATACACAAAATATTAGGTTTTTTAACCGTTTAGGTAAACCAAATAACCAGTAATCCTATATCAATATTTTACGTGTATGAAAACACATTTAATCTTCGCTTGAGCATGGTTATAATTGCTTATTCAGTTTTCATCATCATCATCATATCAGCCTGTTGCAGTCCACTGCTGGACATAGGCCTCCCCCAAGGAGCGCCACAGCGCACGACCTTACGCCCTTTGCATCCAGTCGCTGCCAGCTGCCTTCTTCAGGTCATCGGTCCATCTAGCCGGGGGGCGTCCTACACTACGTTTGCCTCAGCGTGGTCTCCATTCGAGAACATTCCTGCTCCATCTCTCGTCGGTTCTGCGACAGACATGGCCAGCCCACTGCCACTTCAGCTTGCTACATTTTTGGACAATATCAGTCAGCTTAGCCTTATGTCGTATGACCTCGTTCCGGGTCTTATCCCTTAATGAGATCCCCAACATAGACCTTTCCATAGCACGCTGAGTGACGTGTAGTCGGTGGGCCAACTTGACTGTCATGTTCCACGTTTCGGCTCCGTAGGTTAAAACTGGTAGGACGCATTGGTTAAAGACCCGGCTTTTCAGGCACTGCGGTAGTGTCGACGTGAAGATATGACGCAATTTCCCAAATACTGCCCAGCCAAGCTGCACTCTTCTAGCGATTTCCCGCTCGAAGTTGTCTCTACCGAGCTGTAGTACTTGTCCAAGGTAGACGTACTCTTGGACAACCTCGAGCGTAGTGCCCTCGACGGAAATTGGTTCCGGGATGACATGTTCATTGTACATTACCTTTGTCTTGTCCAAATTCATCCCAAGCCCCACACGTCTCGAGGCAGCGTTAAGACTGTGCTGATTTTTTTGCAAATCCTGCAGCGATTCTGCCATAATAACTATGTCATCGGCAAAGCGAAGATGCGTAAGATATTCGCCATTTACATTGATGTCCAGTCCGTTCCAATCCAGCGTCTTGAACACATCCTCCGTGCGTTTTTCAGTTTCGACTAATAAATATTTTAAATTAGTTAAACACATTGTTTTTACTGTCTGGTATTCATATAAGGTCTTTTTATTTATTTATTTATTCATTGTTTATTCATTTAAGGGAAGTGTAGTTTCTTTTTAAACCTATTTATGTTGTAGTTAGTTTGATACAAATAAGAGTTTAATCGGCGATGTCAAATGGCCTGGCTGCTTTTTCTTGGCTGTGGCGCAAAGCTTGCTTCGGAGTTGCTAAGTCACGTGCGTCTATATCCAAGTTTAACGCTGCTTTTACTGCCTTTTATTGCTTTTAAAAGACGCTAATTTTCGCGGCTTAATGGACTTAAATAGGCAATATTTATATTAACGTTTTTGGGATGTGACTGTGACCGACTTGCGACAATGGACGAAAAATAATTTCGTACAGAAAAAAGACAAGGCAATACGGAAAAGATACGCTTTTTAAATTTGTATTCAAGAAGATGCGGTGGCATACTAGAATTGATTGAGTGAAAATTTTAAAACACAAACTAAAACCAATTATTTCATACTGTCAATAAAATTCTCTTATGCATCTAACATAAAAGCTCGAAAACTATAGGACCTATTTGAATTTGTTTATCGATCAAGCTCTTTCGTGACTTGACTATTAAAGCTTTTACTTGATTAATCATAAAGAAATATTTTTGTAATAAAGAGACAATCAACACTTTTAGATTTATCATACACATAAATAATAATAATAAATATTTAGCGTCTCCCAGGACACGCAGATTCTTTTTCTGAATTGAACCGATTCGGAAATCAAACCCGGGACTCTTGCATACAAGGCTAACTACCGAGTCACTACGCGTCGTCAAACTAACAGGATACTTTTAATTATCAGTTTTAAGATTATGCGCGCTAAAATCACTTTGTTATTTGTTACAAGTAACAATGTGACCCATTTCTTATTCTTATAATGTTACCTTTACCTTTGTGTAATTAGTGTTTGTGAGTTAAACCTTATTCGTTCTTTATTTCACAAGGAAAAGTGTACAATTGGCGAACTACGCCTACAGCTATTCGTTTTGTTCAGCAAATGCTTTGTGTTAAAACAAGCAGAACAAACATATGTAGTACACATGCGTACGTTTATTATGTTCCCTAGTGTAAGTACAGATGGCCTCGATATACAATTCACACGTCTATTTGCAGTGTATTAAGATTTAAAATTGAATGCACAGTTAGTAAACACATAAAGTACAAGTGACTTCAGTGTGGATTCATTGTATTAGTTTTATTATGTTCGTAAAGTGACACTCGGTTTATGCATATACTCCGGATCATGCTCACAGTCATTGAGGTATAATGTACTTCAATGCTCACAGTCTACTTAACTTTTCTCTCACGTTATATACTTTATATAGCTTTAGTTTAGACAGGGAATACTAAAAAGTGTCAACAGAAAGTCCAGAGATAAAGCCCTGGAGGTGCTAAAATAACCTGTAATATTATGTTCCTCGATTATATGTAGTGTTTTTTAAACGTGAAGTATTCAATTTTTTTTTCGTATTTTATGTAAAAAAAATATTAACGATTCAATATTGGTAATTGTATTTATGGTATGGTTTTTTTTCATTTATTTTGGCATCAAACAGTCGTGTACAGTTACAAATGTAAGAAACCATTGGAAAAATAGCACGTATCTAAATAGTTTAGAGACAAACTAATCCAAAATTGGTACATAATACGCCCTAAAATCATTAAAAAGTTATAAGGTTGGTCTGATACCATTGCGCGATAAAAATTTTAAACTTTGGAAAAGTTAGTAATATTTTTAAAAACAAAAAATATCAATACTCTAAAACAACATAAAATAAGTTTAATAAAAAACTAAAAACCGACTTCATAATGAAACTAAAAAGCGAAAAATAATATTGACTAAAGCATACCTAATCAGTTCTATTTGGAGTCGGTGCCAGCCATCGAGAGTTAAAATGTGTTCATTCGCACCGACTCCAAAAAGAACTGATTAGGTATGCTTTAGTCAATATTATTTTTCGCTTTTTAGTTTCATTTTGAAGTCGGTTTTTAGTTTTTTAATAAACTTATTTTATTTCACAATTTTAAGTGTTAAGTCCTCTATTTTCCCCCTCCTAACTCCGCCAAAAATGACTTTACAGCAAAGTGACCTACACAAATGTTGTTCTTCTGTGGACCACCCACCCAATGGTATAATAAAAATAGGGTGCTATTAATGATCAATTTTTCGACGAAATTTATTACAAGTCCCAGACGCCTTTAAAATAAGCTTCAGTTTTCACCTTCCAACTCCGCCAAAAATGATTGAACAGCGAAGTAACCTTAGCTAATGTTGGTCCTCTATGGACATCCAATCGAATGGTATGGTAAAAATAAGGTGTTATATTGGGTCAATATTTCGACGAAAATTTTTAAGTCTTAAGGAAAGGGTTTTCCTACACTCCAACCAGAACAGCGGCTATGTGTCGTAACCGTAATTTAAGAAAGGAACTTTTAATTTTTTTTTCGTTACTGGGTGTGGGGGTACCCCCCAGTAAATAAAAATTGGCGGTCTGGTACCTCATAAGTTCCACGTCTGCTCAACACACTGCGCAATACGTTCTGTCGACAAAAAGCAGTATTCTCTTCTAACTCCTATCCGTTAAGGAGTTCTGTGGCTTCCATCATCAGGTCAGCAACATGACATGATGATTACCAGACCCAAAAATCAACATTGAGTCAGAAAATATATGCAAAACATTATGGGTGCCTATAAAAATTGAGGGTTGCCTTCGATTTCCCAAGGATCCCATCATCAGAATCTGGCTTCGTGTAAATGGGACCACCGCGGGAGTATATTCTTTCAAACTAAAAAATAAATTTTGAAATCGGTCCATAATTGACGGCGTAATCGCGTAACAAACATACAAAAAAAAAAAAACATTCAGACGAATTGAGAACCTCCTTTTTTTTTGAAGTCGGTTAAAAATAGAGCATACTGAGTTGAATCGGTAAGCTCTATGTCTGGTATTCGCTAGTAGTTTTTCGGGACTTTTTGCATTGAAAAATGGTTTTGTCCAGAATTTCCCAACTATTGTGCAGACATTTTTTCTGATATTAACATACACCAATAGAAAACAGGAAAAATTATACACACCAATTTCTTAGACTACCGAAGAATTCTCTTGCCAAGAAAATAAATAACTTTCACAAGAGCAAACGTGAGAGCAATATAAATCCTAATAAATTAACTGAAATACTGAATAGTCTAGCCTAGATTAATCAAACCCAAAACTGATATCGATCTGTCGTGTAACAGACTTGGCAAATGATAGTTGTCTATTTTTTATACAAAATAAAAATCAGAAACATATTGACTTGTGACTTGTTAAAATAACCTGTAATATTATGTTCCTCGATTATATGTAGTGTTTTTTAAACGTGAAGTATTCAATTTTTTTTTCGTATTTTATGTAAAAAAAATATTAACGATTCAATATTGGTAATTGTATTTATGGTATGGTTTTTTTTCATTTATTTTGGCATCAAACAGTCGTGTACAGTTACAAATGTAAGAAACCATTGGAAAAATAGCACGTATCTAAATAGTTTAGAGACAAACTAATCCAAAATTGGTACATAATACGCCCTAAAATCATTAAAAAGTTATAAGGTTGGTCTGATACCATTGCGCGATAAAAATTTTAAACTTTGGAAAAGTTAGTAATATTTTTAAAAACAAAAAATATCAATACTCTAAAACAACATAAAATAAGTTTAATAAAAAACTAAAAACCGACTTCATAATGAAACTAAAAAGCGAAAAATAATATTGACTAAAGCATACCTAATCAGTTCTATTTGGAGTCGGTGCCAGCCATCGAGAGTTAAAATGTGTTCATTCGCACCGACTCCAAAAAGAACTGATTAGGTATGCTTTAGTCAATATTATTTTTCGCTTTTTAGTTTCATTTTGAAGTCGGTTTTTAGTTTTTTAATAAACTTATTTTATTTCACAATTTTAAGTGTTAAGTCCTCTATTTTCCCCCTCCTAACTCCGCCAAAAATGACTTTACAGCAAAGTGACCTACACAAATGTTGTTCTTCTGTGGACCACCCACCCAATGGTATAATAAAAATAGGGTGCTATTAATGATCAATTTTTCGACGAAATTTATTACAAGTCCCAGACGCCTTTAAAATAAGCTTCAGTTTTCACCTTCCAACTCCGCCAAAAATGATTGAACAGCGAAGTAACCTTAGCTAATGTTGGTCCTCTATGGACCTCCAATCGAATGGTATGGTAAAAATAAGGTGTTATATTGGGTCAATATTTCGACGAAAATTTTTAAGTCTTAAGGAAAGGGTTTTCCTACACTCCAACCAGAACAGCGGCTATGTGTCGTAACCGTAATTTAAGAAAGGAACTTTTAATTTTTTTTTCGTTACTGGGTGTGGGGGTACCCCCCAGTAAATAAAAATTGGCGGTCTGGTACCTCATAAGTTCCACGTCTGCTCAACACACTGCGCAATACGTTCTGTCGACAAAAAGCAGTATTCTCTTCTAACTCCTATCCGTTAAGGAGTTCTGTGGCTTCCATCATCAGGTCAGCAACATGACATGATGATTACCAGACCCAAAAATCAACATTGAGTCAGAAAATATATGCAAAACATTATGGGTGCCTATAAAAATTGAGGGTTGCCTTCGATTTCCCAAGGATCCCATCATCAGAATCTGGCTTCGTGTAAATGGGACCACCGCGGGAGTATATTCTTTCAAACTAAAAAATAAATTTTGAAATCGGTCCATAATTGACGGCGTAATCGCGTAACAAACATACAAAAAAAAAAAAACATTCAGACGAATTGAGAACCTCCTTTTTTTTTGAAGTCGGTTAAAAATAGAGCATACTGAGTTGAATCGGTAAGCTCTATGTCTGGTATTCGCTAGTAGTTTTTCGGGACTTTTTGCATTGAAAAATGGTTTTGTCCAGAATTTCCCAACTATTGTGCAGACATTTTTTCTGATATTAACATACACCAATAGAAAACAGGAAAAATTATACACACCAATTTCTTAGACTACCGAAGAATTCTCTTGCCAAGAAAATAAATAACTTTCACAAGAGCAAACGTGAGAGCAATATAAATCCTAATAAATTAACTGAAATACTGAATAGTCTAGCCTAGATTAATCAAACCCAAAACTGATATCGATCTGTCGTGTAACAGACTTGGCAAATGATAGTTGTCTATTTTTTATACAAAATAAAAATCAGAAACATATTGACTTGTGTTTCTGATTTTTCACACACATTCACATTTTTTTTGATTGATTTTCACATTGGGTTTAGAATAACATCCAGAATTTATTAAGAGTAGTTGATTTGCCACTGAACACGGCACACTGATGATCACAATCCTACTAATATAATAAATAATTAATAAACTAAAGAGCATGCAAATATAGTTATAGTTGTTTTATAAGTTGTCTCTTTGTAAAAGTCTTTTTGCAATAACTAGAATAGTCCTGGATGGATTTTTTAATTCCAATGCTTATAAAAAAACTAAATCCGCAAAGAAGCTAAAGTTAAAGTGATACCCCAACAAATATCCTGATTCCCCTGACGTTTATGAATAGTGCAGGGTAAGTGAACGCTGAGATCGATCTGTCGCATCTCAGGGCCTTGGCCATCGCTATCGCTTACCGCTGCTTACACAGTCCATGCATCGCTGTTGGCGAAGATAAATGCGGGCCAGACACGATAAATGCCGGAGTTGGATCCGTGCATCCCTAAGGCCGTATGTTGCGGTATGCATACAACTTACAGTATATGGAAATGGGCACGATCTTGATAAGTGGCTGTTACCTGAATTCGAGAGTTTACAAATCAATTGTTAAGTATCTAGAATTCAAAGTTTAATAACTCTGAAAATACTTAATACTGTGGAGACTCGGACATTTTAAAGTTCAGACGTTATAGCATGAAATCTTTAAAATTTGTCAGTTTAGAAACCCCTATACTTAGTATCCGATTGAATGCTCATGATCTAATAGTGTACCAAAAAGATGGCTTCCAATAGGCTTTCACAAATTGTAATCGGCTTCAGACACGTTTTACGTTTCCCCTTTCTTAGTTTGCTTTTTACGAAATCTTTGGTATATATTCCGGTTACATATCATCCATAAGGAAAAGGCATGATGTTTGACGACACAAAATCGTAGTTCACCTACAGATGACTGCACTACTTCAATGTAATTTGATAAATCAATTCGGACTAACATTTCCTGTTGTCGTATATTGTTTAGCTATTGTCGAACGAACCAAACTATTTGAGCAACTAACAACTATTGGAACGTCAAAATTCAATATTGTATGCAAATATTTCGTTATTTAATTTTCGCTACTCACTAATTTACTTACATATGAACTGATTTATGTCATACAACGTGTTACATAAAGGTACAGCGATATTAGACAAAACACATTGTTCATATTTTGGCAAATGTGCACATTTACATGTTAATTTATGTTTTTATGATAGACGTTGAATCGATAAATAGTTTACATAACTTCTATTGTAGCGCTTTGAAGGATACGAGTAATAATTATTCATTACAAAAAATAAAACATTCCAAATACATTATTCCTGAAAAGTTCTCTGTATTGACAACAGTATTATAATAATTTGTTAGATTCTCAGCAATAGGTCAGAATTTTCCCAAAGCACGGTACAGTCAAATTTTAACAATATAAGGCTGAGCTTTAACCATAACTATAACCGGTGTTTCTGTATGGAGTTCGACGGACTTTTGACTTTTGTCTTAGTAGTTACAAAACATTTACTGAACATTACATGTACCTATGGGACTCGTCAGATGAATCATATAAGTTCAAACACGTTAAGGATTTTATTAGTATTATAGCCATAATAGAGTTCTACTATCTACCTTCTTTTTCTACGAAAGTTTTTCGTTCAGTCGGACCTTTTATCCTAACAAATTAAAATATTCATTTACTCTTTATTTTACTTTGACAATTTATAAATTAAAACGGTCGTGTTTTTTACACGGCTAGTTTGAGTTGGTCATATTTTGTTAAGCGATTGACACAAATGACTGGTAATTTTAATTTGTTTGGTTTTAATGTTCGAACGAACGAATCATTTTCGTTGGCCTCCGGTCTTAATCAGATCAGCTCGATGGTTTCAAATTATTGTTTTGCCTACCGGATAAATTACTATTACCTACGTCTAGTTTGTAAGATTTAATAACTTATTTAGTTGCAAGACTTGCAAGTAGAGCTATTAAATGGTGTTAATAAGAATAAGAATTCGACCACAAGGAGGCAGATAAAGTTTGACGCACATCCTTACCATCAAAACGTTTCATAAGGAAAATCTCAATGATGCGTAGGAAAGTCTATAACACAAATAGACAAGGACGAAGTTGCAAGCAAAAGGTAAGCTAATATTTAACAAAATATTTTTAAGATTCTGCAAAAACACAACAAGCTGAATACTAACTAAACACATAACCCTGTATATCTGAGATAAGGGGACAATGTACGTACTGTACATAAATAGGTGACCACCCAGAAAAACAGCAGACCCGAGTCAAGTGAGGTCGTTAAGGCCGCTATAAAATAATGCAAAATCTGCTATTCAGTCCTAAATATCCAATTTTCGAGTGGAGTACGACCAACGTCATAATTAACAAAGGTCTGGGACTCAGCCCATGCATAACTAACGCGTCGACCCCGAGACCTCCCTAAACTATGGGCTTTCGCTTGAAAGGGCTGGGATCTAGATTCGGTCTGGAAAAGACTTGGAATCTGAGACCATGCTCAAAGTTAAGTTTCCGTTTTCGTTCGGCATCGCGACATTGCATTTAGACCGTACAATTCCGCTGGTTGAAAAATTTTCCATCAGTTACAGAATTGGAGTAAAAACTTAAAATTTATGGCAAATTGACTAAGTCTGAGGCAAAATGATGTTTACGGGTGAATTCCACACTGTGGAATCGACAGCTCATAAGTGAAACTTAATACAAAGACATTAAATCTAAATCATTTACTTTCGCAAATAGGCCTTTAAAGCACGTCCCAATATAAGTGGGCTAGTTTGGTGGCGAAGGCGATTTATTGTGTAATACCAGCAATTCTCTATTCTTAGCTCCATACTAAAAATGACTACAGCTCTTTGTGTATGCATGCGCAATAAATAGCTTTACTCTAATAATTATTTTATATTGTTTTTATGTTCATTCAATTTGAAGTAAAGTTAAACACGTTTTTGTTAATTGAAAATCATTATTGTTTACTACGAGAAAGAAGGAACGTTTCTAATCCATTCAAGATTCGAAACAATAATATTTTGTGGATTGAGAATACAGTGTGTTTCGTAATTTGTTTAAAGATTGAACTAAATACCTAAAAGTGCTAATTATTGTTCGAATAGGGCGCCCCCGGCCCCCCAAAAGCTAAACTATAGGCTTGAAAAATCTGGCAAAATTCATGATAATAGTGCTTTTTATGAACTTTCAAGGAAAATCATAACGGTTAGGATAGATCAGTTAGTTTAAGAGTAATAGTCGTTCAACTTATGTATCCGAAAAACATTCACCTAATAGAAAATTCCTTCAAGGAAAACATTAAAAGTGACTTAAGTAGACTTCAAGACTGAAATATATTGTGGTAACGACGGGCAACTACGAAACCTTACACTGCGCGTGGCACGACATACACTTGCCCGGTTTTCTTTTTTACTGGACAGCCGCTACTAATTCAGCCACTGTCACTAACTATTCAGCCTAGTTCATGCATGTAAATGTGTTCAGCGCGTGACACTGTTACCTAACTCATCCTCAAGTTCTCAAGTCACATCCAGTAAACATTTACACGGCACAAACTTCGGTGCAAGAGACACGGCAGATTTGCGGCCTCGTAGCCGTAAGGCCGGGTTACAAATAGTTGCTCATGTAGTCTCCACGATGTCGCAGAAGGTCCGCTGGCATAGTGGTGAAGAAGCTACATCATACGTGACATCCATCTGCATTCTTTGCACGTGTGTTTTGGAAGTGTACTATCATACTCACACACTCAATGCTTATTGTTTAATGAATACTTGAGAATTTGATTCGTTTCGATTTTCGTCTAAACGTTAGTTAATTTCGTAATTAAATTAAAGTCCTTCTGGCCATATTTCGCTGCGATCAGTTTTAAATTAAACTAGGTATATCGAGGAAGTTCGTATAAATGTATGCGTTTGAACGCAGTTTTTGCAAAGATTAATTGTCAGGTTTATGGGTGAGTTGTTTTGCACTTTTAGGGTATACTGAGTTTTAAAACTATCGATATTTTGCCTATCGTAGGTAGTATCGATTGTACAATTATATTGTTTTATTTATATTTTTTCTATCGATAAATTTTACTATCTTTCTGTTTATTACTACACTATGTTGTCGCAATTTGAGTAGCCTCTTGTGCCTTTACTATTTTTTGGACACAGTAAGTACTCCCATTTTGCGGCACGCAAAAGTTTCGCTAGTTTCTAACATTTTCTAAGGCAATATGTCTTGCGCCAGAATACAATAGGAGAAGGGAAAGTTCAACTGATTTTATTAGTGTTAGTTCTATTTTTCAACCGACGAACGACGCGTATATATATATATATATATATATATATATATATATATATATATATATACATATATATATATTTATGTATGATCACGCATAACTTTTTACAGATTAGTCCGATTTTGATATTTCTTTTTTTTATTAGATAGGGTTCATTAAGTTATACCTCGAAATTTGTCGCAAATAAATTTGAAATAATATAACTTACCCTAAGGGTGGGAAAATAGGGGTGATTTATTGTTCACTCTCAGATTTTAATGTTCATCTTATATCCACAGAAAATCTTTAAATAAAAGCTTTTAAACAAAAAAATTAAACCGCCGAAAAACTGAAAAGCAAAAAATAATAAACTTTTTTTCATTTAACCTTAATAACTAAGTTCCTTTACTAATGTAAATATACCTAATCAGCTCTTTTTGGAGTCGGTGCGAATGGACACATTTTAACTCACAATGGCTGGCACCGATTCCAAAAAGAGCTGATTAGGTATACTTACATTAGTTAAGGAACATAGTTATTATTATTGTATATATATTTCTTCGTGGATCCTTTTGAACTCTGCGTCTAGTCATCGCATATTCCATGGGGTAGGTGGAAAGTGTCGTTGATATGTTATAACTCTTTTTAACCGACTTCCAAAAAAGGAGGAGGTTCTCAATTCGTCTGAATGTTGTTTTTTTTTTTTTTTTGTATGTATGTTACGCGATTACGCCGTCAATTATGAACCGATTTCAAAATTTATTTTTTAGTTTGAAAGGGTATACTCCCGAGGTGGTCCCATTTCCACCAAGTCAGATTCTGATGATGGGATCCCTGGGAAATCGAGGGCAACCCTCAATTTTATAGGCACCCATAATGTTTTGCATATATTTTCTGACTCGATGCTGATTTTTGGGTCTGGTAATCATCATGTCAGGTTGCTGACCTGATGATGGAAGCCACAGAACTCCTTAACGGATAGGAGTTAGAAGATAATACTGCTTTTTGTCGACAGAACGTATTTCGCAGTGTGTTGAGCAGACGTGGAGCTTATGAGGCACCAGACCGCCAATTTTTATTTACTGGGGGCGTACCCGCACACCCAGTAATGAAAAAAAAATTGAAAGTTCCTTTCTTAATTTAACCTGTTATTTAATGCGAGACCTTATCCTATGGTTACGACACCAAAATAGCCGCCGTTCTGGTTGGAGTGTAGGTAAACCCTTTTCTTAAGACTTTAAAATTTTCGTCGAAAAATTGACCCTATATAACACCTTATTTTTATCATACCATTAGATGGGGGGTCCATAGAGGACCAATAGTAGTTAAGGTTACTTTGCTGTAAAGTAATTTTTGGCGAAGTTAGGAGGGAAAAAAGAGGACTTAACACTTAAAATTGTAAAATAAAAAAAGTTTAATAAAAAACTAAAAACCGACTTCAAAATGAAACTAAAAAGCGAAAAATAATATTGACTAAAACATACCTAATCAGTTCTTTTTGGAGTCGGTGCCAATGAACACATTTTAACTCTCGATGGCTGGCACCGACTCCAAAAAGAACTGATTAGGTATGTTTTAGTCAATATTATTTTTCGCTTTTTAGTTTCATTTTGAAGTCGGTTTTTAGTTTTTTATTAAACTTTTTTTATTTTAATACCGTTTTTTCAAGATGGCGTTAATAGCTCCGTCCTCATTAAAGAATAAATAAACTCAACATGTCAGCATTTATTCGTTTTTTTTTGGTAAAAACAAATCGTACGGCGTTAGGTATATTTGTAAGGACGGCGTTCATAATGAACAAAATCGCATTAGCATTTAGTTGAACGTTGAAAGACAAAATGTAAATCAATAATCTACTACAAAATGACTAATTTTAGCTTTCAATTTTCATTGTTGAACGGTGCCATGCGACCGCTCGGCATCTAATAAGTTTAGAAAATTTCACGTTAAGATAGGTACTAAAATTATACACGTTTAAAAAAACACACTAATTTGAAACGTGTATACAACTATGTAGATATTTAGTTTTAGGAACAGATTTTCGATTAATGATATAACAACAAGTAGTTTAACAACACTAGGCACAAAAACGCCTTTGTTATTTTTCTTTTCAGCAAAAATGACCAGATGCTTACTCCATTTCACTGTTGTCTGCATTAAAAATGCGACCTTACGTAACACTGTAAATAATAGGTTTCAGAAGTGTGACCTCATTGGCCTAATGCAAACGCATTAGAGATTGCAAATGGAGATTACAGGGATTGTGAACTTTGATTTCAATATGAGTATCATTGAAATCCATTTCTCTAAGTATACCTCCTAAGAGTTGAGGACTCGACCTTATTGACTAATGTAAAATGTAGGTACTTAAATTAAACTTATAACGTAATATCTGTCTGACTTAGGTACATCACCTGCTGTACACAATAAACCGATAATACCTACCTGTCTAAGCAAATTGTAAATGGTACAGAAAACGGCAGGTAACCCTTCCAAAAAGTGATTTTTAACTTGAAGTCTGACAAATAGAAATAGAGACTAATATCGATTGAGAAAATTTTACGTTTTGTGGTAGGTTGACAAACTGTTTCTGTACAGTTGCATGTTTTTATTCATTTTGACATACGTCATAATCTTAATATTATAAGTCTAACATTATCCTAGGTCTATCTCTTACTTTCAGTAACTTTATTTCAAAACAAATTTTACCGAAGGCTATTTCATGACTATATTTATCAAAGTTTGATAAAAAAGATAAAATTAAACGATCTATCGATCGCTGAAATTGCTCAAGTGCGTGTTTAGTTCGCGTTAGTGAGTATAATATAGTTAGTTAGATTTAAGTATCCATTAACTCTTTTCTTATCAAAACTTCCCTTTTATGACGCACCGTAAGGCGCGATGAGAGATGGCCGACTGCAAAGTTATTTGTTGCGGCGGACAACATCCCATACAGTGACAAATGTTACCAGTGGACCGAATTTATTGTAACGGATAGGATGGATTGTTACTCTTTAGAGGACAAGACCTTTTGCAAAAATGTCATTCGACAAAAACAAACACGTGAATTAGCCACGATTTAGGTTGAAAAAAGAGCAGACAATCTGAAAGCTGCGAACATAACTTTCGCTATTTTAGTATGAGGCTATTTTCGTATATGTCGTTAAACACAAATTACATACCTTTGCTTCACTATATTCAATATTACCAGAAGCATGTGTTTATTAAATTTAATTACAATGGCTGAATTTATTAAATTAAAAGGGACATGTTAATCTTATGCAGCTCAATTATTCATAGATCTACTTTTAGAAGAGTTTTTTTAACAAATGTATAAATTCAGTTGTATTCACTTTAATTTGTTGTGTTGACTGACGGCTTTCGCAAAAATATTCAGAAGTAAGCGTCATAATACGAGTATAAGATGCGAACATCTATTTATCTGGACTTTTTTTGCTGGACGTCAGAAAAGAGCGCCGAAGAGCACGACCTCCCGCTTTTTTCATCCATCCACAGCCAGCCATTTTCCTACGGTCGTCGGTCCATCGGGCTGGGGGGCGTGCTACACTACGTTTGCCAAGGCGTGGTCTCCACTCAAGAACCCGTTTACTCCACCTTTATCGGTTCTGCGGCAGATTTGGCTATCCCACTGTCACTTAAGCTTGCTATATTTTTGGATTATGTCCATTACTTTGGTTTTCTGCCTCATGATCTCAGATATGATCCCTTAACGAAATCCCAAGGTGCAAACATAGCTCATCGTTTTGCTAAGAGCCGAACAGGTTACATCTCTGCACCACTTTCCCCTATCTTTATAGGTGTTCTCCACCCAAAGGTTGGAAGAGGAGGATGAAAAATCTGGAAGGATCAAAGATCAAAGGATCTGGAAGAGATCGCCTAAATTGTACATGTTTCTGAAAACAACAGCTGTAACTTATTTGTTTGGTGTGCAATAAAGAGTCTATCTATCTATCAAACGTTGTGCGCTATAGGATCTTCAGTGGCAACCATAAACGGACCAACTTTTTGCGACTAATGACCTTATAAGGTTGCAGAAAGCCGTGTTATTAACCCAGAGCTCACTTGTACCACACGTTCTATGGGGGATATTCTTTGTCCAACAGTGGACTTCTAAGTGCTGATGATGATGGCAATGATGATGAGGCGTAATAATTTGACTATAATTTATAGTGAAATGTAAATGAGGGCTAAGTTACTCCTGCTAAATACGTTTTGGCTAGATGTCAGAGAATTTTAATTATTTCAATGCAATAACGCTTTGCGGTATTCACAAAATTTATAACAGTATATTGTCTTAGTTATTAGATATAGTAGAAATTTGTTTTGTTATTCTCTTGCAAACTCTTTAAAAAGACATTACCGTACCAGGATCTTTACTGAACACCCCTGTATTTATGCGACTTTAAACAAAGTTTTCTAAAGCGCAATTTTAGCAATTTGATTACAGTCATAATATTTATACGCTCTAAAAACATGATTACAGTCGTACAAAATTGGCTCATTTGTAAATGGTGCATTATCAGATATCGATAGAAGCGTTTATTTGGTGATTTAGCTAATGGTTGATTAAAATCCTTTATGTAAAAAGTGTAACTGACCATTTAGGTCAGCCATTGGATATTAGTGTAATTATGAAACTAAACAACCAAAGAAAATAGGCAAAAATAATTAGTATGTGTGTACTGTTTACTAGGCAGTTTGTATGGGAGGACTAATTTTGTTCTTAGATTTTCAAATATTCTTTTACAAAAAGGAAGCGAAGAGCTCTTACAAAAAGAAAGTTCTCTATTAAAAATCTAGTTTAAAGTTACCAAAAATTTGCAGTAAAAATATACAAAGTCTGCTTTAAAGATAGCGGCGAAGCTAATTCCGGAATGTTTGTGGACAGGAATAGTTCCGAGACCTTTGAGTTCCGTCGTTTAAACTTGAAGAAATTCAGACTACCTTTCAGGAAATTCTTAGATAAAATGACAGACATTTATAAGCTTGTCGTTGTCATTTTCTTTTAACATAGTAATTATTTTGTAACATTTTAAAAGTTTTGATATTGATTCTCGAAATTTATAATTTTTTAAATGTAAATGTTCATTTTTTGTCAACTTTCTACTCTCATTATTTTATGATAATCCTGATCATTAATTAAGGAGTTTGAAATAATAGGTGTCTTAAAACCCTAATGCTTATGGAAGCTTTGCTTTTACTTAGCATTACGGATTAAAACGCATAGGGCCTTAAAAGTATTAAAAATATTTTTTACTAAACTATAAAAACTTAATATCAACTAACTGCAACGTTTTCTCAGTTTAGTGTTCTGTCTTATTTCCTAAAGATTAAAATTAGCATATTTGTAGTGTATTTTTAATTTTCCAGCCAGGAATTTTCATTGGGTAATTAAACCAACGGGGTTTTACAGTAAAGATGTTTTTTGCAAAATTGTTCGAATCAATTAAAATTTGCGGTAAAACGGCTCTGCATCAGCGCGCGATTACCTTAATCTACCTAGCGCTTTATCCAATTTCCATGATACTGTTAGATGCGGCATAACGATTGCCAACAGTATAAGCTTTAGCCAGCCAATCAGGAGGAACCAGACCATTCTGCATGTTATACCAAGTTATGTAAAAACAAAAAAATTTTTTTTACTAATTGACCTGACAGAAAGTTGACAGTTGTCTTGTAGAAAGTGTAAAAACACTGCTGGCCTGGGAAAATAATTGATACATTCGTTTGGTTGGTTTATACTAGATAGAAAATTATTCGTGTGAAGGTGCGCGCGCGTCCCATGCTCAAGGTTAGCAATTTTAACAATAATATTATAATGTTGGTTTTTGTTTGAGAACTTGGTACTTACTTACATAATATTTAAACATATAATAAACAAATATAAATAAATAAGAAGAGTGGAGTCTTCTGACATAACACAAGTATATCCATACTTAAAAGAAAACGCCAACAGTCCATTTTAACCGAAATAAATATTCAATAAAGCACTCGCCCGGTATGCGATGGGACGTGGGTTCGAGTCCCATCTGAGGTCGATGATTTTTTCAAGTGTTATTTATCTTCAATATTTTTTTAATTTTAATTCATCTTTACTTTATCTACTGCTATCAGGTTTCTGCTGCGAGTCCGAACAATTGTCTGAGATTATTGAGCTAAGAAGTTTTGCGCTGGCCTGGTTTTGGGCGAAAATTGAATCTTCCCTAGGATTTTTGTTCATACATGTTATTGCATTGTGTATACTATACAGGCATTACATGCACACAACTATTATAGCACAGAAAACTGGAAATCAACTACGGATATTCGTCGAGAAAAAGTAAATCTACCGGACCGGAATACATACTGCAGGAAAACTGACTAAATAAGAAAACTATGTAAGTGAATAAACACAAAATAGAGATGTTAGATAAATATGAGCTCGAAGGCGATCAAGACGGATTATTCATAAGAGCAGCTAATGTGTTCAGTATAGAACGTATACTGACAACTAAAATGAAGGTTGGGATGTAAAGTGAAAGACAGTATCCATAATGGCATTACAAACTTCCCGACCCACATAATCTTATTTGTCAGAAGCTACTTTGCTTGCTAAACTTTTAGATTAAAAGCTAATGCAAAACATATTCTTTCTTTGTATCTAAAATCGCAAATTGATGGCAAAAAATAAAAAAACAAAGCAATCGTCTGACAGCAAAGATATGGCAATGTCTTTGACTGACAGTGCTGCCAATATATTTTAACACTAAGCATCAATCGGGCCGATGACTGCGCTATTAGTCGTTCATTTATTTTATAACTAACAAAATGTCGGATTACAGAAATATACCTTACTCAGCCATCGGCCAGAAAGTAAAACATGGCTTCCACACTGTAAACAGCTGGAGGGTCTCATAAATGTTACAAACAGTTTTTAGTTGAACCCGAGTCGGCTAAACAAAGCCCACTTCAAAGCACCTTACAAGAGTGCTTTGTTAGCTTTCTAACGTTTAAGCAATAACAACTTAGTTTAGGTATTTTGTTAGCCTTAAAAGTAAAAGCTATGTAAACTAAATAGCTGTAACTATAAACCACTTGAAAAGCGTGTTTAAATAGGCTTTATTTACGTCATCGTCTTCTGATTTCCACAAGTTCAATATTTGAGTTTAAAAGCGTAAATATACTGGTAGTTGTAGCGTATGATACCAAACCCCCCCCCCCCGTGGTGGACTGGCGACCTAGTCAGCGGGCTGTACTTCCCAGGACTGATGATGATGATGGAGTATAATATGGACAAGAATAAACACAGTGGAGTTTTCAAACTAGGCTTTTACTCTCTCCGATCTGACCCATAATAGAAGAATTTGTATTGCCAGAAGCTAGCTGGTCTGCCAGTCCTGAAATGCGATGTTGCGATTACTAGTAGATTGGTTGGTGGCCTTCAGTTCTCAACTCATTCCACTAGTGACACTTGTGTAGCAAGCATCTGATATATATGTGTCAGGAGTTTTGCTTTACTTCGTAAGCTTTAGGCCGCAAATTCGTCACAGCCACACGGTGTGCAACGACGCGTTATAGTAGATCATCTACTCGGCGAACACACCTATCAAAAGATGTCTCTAGAACAACGCAATAGTAAGCAAAACGCGTGCATGTTTCACCGTCGCAAATTTGCAGCTATATCGCCTTAGACTTAGCCAGCCAGCATGTTGGTTTGCAAGATAAATGCCTTACTTGTCGAGATCTGCCCCATGAAAATGTACCTGGCACTTTAACTGTTAAAGAACCAGCGAATAAGGTTAAATAAGAAAAGCTACCAACGATGGTATGATATGCAAAAAGTCACTGTCAGCAGTTTAAATATTTGCCCAAAGTAGATCTAAGTGACGCAATTTGGACTTTGAGATTGATATACCTAATGGTATATTAACATACTGTTTCCACCGATAGCCTTTATGTTCTTTAGATACTTAGCATGACTCACGTATTGAGTCATAATGAGATTTTATTCTTGTGAGCCAAGACGTTGTGAGTTAGCAGCCAAAACATTTGGATAACTGTACGAATATACTTTACTCCCCTCGCTTCCGCAGCTGTGTAATTAAAGCTTTATGAAAATTGCGTCGCCTGCTCTTTGAAATAATAATGTGGTAACATACTACTGCTGTCCCGGCCCTTTCTGTTCACTATTAGAATATTCTCTTTCATATCGGGTTAGCCCAAAACGAGTTTGTTTGACGGGTCGAGAAAACAACCGTCCAGAAAATTAAATAACCCAACAGAAACGGATGACCAAGCTCGACAGTTAAAAGCGTGCTTGCGGATGTTTTTAATTCCGCTTCCAATTCCAGATCAGAGAGACAAATGTATTTTGTGAGTTGTTTTGTTTTTAGAATTGTGGATGCTGCAACCACCTGCAACGTTGCTTATTTATTGTGGTTGTAGAATAAATCAACTTTATGTTTGATTATGATGCCGTGTTGCATGAGACCCTAATATGGTGTTTGGTTTTGCTGGGCTGAAAGGCAGGCATATCATTTCATATTATTATCATTATCATCTAAGGATTTAATCAAATATTGTTGGCTGTTTAAATAACCTTTTAATAATTTAGATATTTTTCCCACTTAAAGTTGTCGTATATGAGCAGTAGAAATATCCCCTATAGATTTAACAAAAAAAGTGAAAGTTTTTATGTGATATTAAAACTTTCTCCGTGTAAAATCGGTCCGGACAAATTCTGACCAACCAACCATTAAAAATAAATCATGCTCCTATCATGGACATAACAATAATTAAATAAAGGCCTTAGAGTATTTCATTTGGGTATCAAATCTGTATCACAGGGCCCATAAGCCTAAAGTTATGCGGGTAAATTGGGCCGGTATAAATATTACATAAACTGATATGGACCTTGTTTTTTGGGTATCATGTGTTCCATGAAAATTGGATGATTTGTGAATGGCGAGGCATAGACATATTTACATATATTGTTCGTTTGATTATTGCGTTATTATATTCGTGGAAAAATAAAGTTGGGTCAAGATGTCATAGTATAATTTTTGTGGGTTACAGAAGAGATTTTCAGTAACAGAATATTACGAATGAAATTCCGACGATGGAATCTACATTTCACACATAAAATGAAGTTCCGACACTGAACTTTTTACCGATACTGCAAACTATTTCTGAGCTTCAATTTCAAGACGAGTAAGCGTTAAGGCTACCCCTAGGGGCCTAGCTCTCATTTTCCGTTCAAACGGACACTATGCGGTGTTATACTATTCCTAAAACACTCTGGAAGTATAGCTCACAGAAAATTGAGAGAAAATGGTTGTTCTGTATTTTCTTCCAGCGCATTTTCAAGTGGCCTTTATATGATCTTGTATTAGAACATACTTGTAAAAATACATTGTAAAGTCAAAAATAAATGCTTAATACTGCGTCCATCGTCATGAGCTTTTGAAAGACCAATACCTGAGAAAGGCTCTACCTATATTTTCGCCTCCAACATTAGCTACAGTACAAAAATTACATAAATCCTCTAGTAACATATCATTACAATGAGAAACAGCTATAAGGATTAGTTCTTCTCAAAATTCTGAAAGGGCAAATAGTATTTTTATTTAAAAATCCCCAAATTCTATCTTACCAAGTTCAGCTTAAACTAATCCTCTCCGGATAAATCTGACACTAAGGCGATTCCATATCGCGAAACCACCTCGAAGCAGGATAATAACACTCGTGCTAGTGAAATTCAAACAGGGTATAAGTATTATATATAACAGACCTTCTAAAATCGATAAGATATCGTTTCGAGTCGGCTTAGCTATTTGATTACGTTGGGCCAAAGTCCTATAGCATGGTAAATTTCATAACATAAACACCAGTCGTTACAAATGTTTTGACGTATTATATTTTAACAACAACAAGTTTTGGTTAGTTGATCATCAGTTGTGAAATTTGACAAAGTGCTCAAATAGAATACTTAATATAGAGCTATGAAATTATTATTATTTATACTCCGACTCACAGTCAATACAAGCATCAGTGCCCAATTCTTGCTAAAATAAAATAAATAAATTAAAACAAAAAACCCGACTGCGTAAAAAGTGAACTTAAAAGAAGAAAACAAGATTTAAAGAATCAATTTGCAGTCTGAGGCATCAAATCTATGTTACTTGAATCGACTTTTTCTACACGGATTTAAACTACTTAATTAGGTACTATTAAGTAATTTAAATTTAATCTCCTCGAAACTATTCACCGCAGCGCTGGAGGTCGCTTTCGAGCTCTTGGACTGGAGAGGACTTGGCATCAACATCAACGGCGAGTGCCTGACTCACCTTTGTTTTGCCGATGATATCGTGGTCATGGCTGAGACCCCTGAGGATCTTGGAGCAATGCTTGATGACCTCAGTAGAGTCTCCCAACGAGTGGGTCTTAAAATGAACATGGAAAAGACAAAAATCATGTCTAACTCCCATGTCGCCCCCACTCCTCTTATGGTTGCAGGCTCTACTCTGGAAGTCGTTGACCGCTATATTTACCTTGGACAAACAGTCCAGCTAGATTAAGTCCAACTTCCAGAAAGAGGTCGATCGTCGAATCCAACTTGGATGGGCAGCGTTCGGGAAGCTACGTAATATCTTCTCCTTACAAACACTACCGCAATGCCTCCAGACCAAGGTATGAAATCAATGTGTGTTGCCAGTGATGACATACGGATCTGAGACGTGGCCGCTAACGATGGGCCTCATAAGAAAGCTCAAGGTCACTCAAAGGGGGATGGAGAGAGCTATGCTCGGAGTTTCCCTTCTCGATCGAATCAGAAATGAGATAATCCGAAGGCGAACCAAAGTCACCGACGTAGCTCTCAGAATCGCAAACCTTAAGTGGTAGTGGGCGGGGCACATTGCTCGCAGGACTGATGGCCGTTGGGGCAGGAAGGTCCTTGAATGGCGGCCGCGGGCTGGAAGGCGTAGTGTTGGTAGGCCCCCCACAAGGTGGACCGACGATCTGGTGAAGGTCGCGGGAAGCCGCTGGATGCGGGTGACACAGGACCGATCTTCGTGGAAATCCTTGGGGGAGGCCTATGTCCAGCAGTGGACATCTTTCGGCTGATGGATAGATGGATTAGGTACTAAAGCAGTGCATACCAAGTCAATCATCATTATGCTGTTAATGGATTTGATGCCTCCGACTGCAAATTGATTGTTTAAATCTTGTTTTTATCATTTAAGTTCACTTTTTACGCAGTCGGGTTTTTTATTTTTTTAAATTAATTTATTTTATTTTTGACTTTATAGTTTGTAGTGTTCTTTCTACTTCTACTTTTCAATGAACTATAAAGCCTTATTTGTTACTCTTCATTGAAAAAAAAAGGTTTTAACTCGAGTAAGTAGTATCTGAAATTGGTTGTTCCCGTTTAATTCATGTACCAATAGGAATTCCGGGTAATAACATTGCCTATGTCACTCCTACAACTGAGACGTATCTAATGACATATCATATGCTGAAAACCATTAAACGGTTTTTCCTTCCTATTTTTTTCAGTGTATTTTTTTCCTGTTCCCGTAGGAATTTTGGAAAATAAAGTATTAAGTACTATTAGGATTGAAAATATGTGACCCTTAGATTATAAAAGAAAGTCAAAATCGGTTTATCAGTATTGCAGATCCGTTTTTCCCGCGTAAGTTCTGTTCCCGCGGGAATTTAGGGAAATAACATACCCCTTGTCACTTCCACAATTGAGACGAATCTATTGATATATTATACTTTAATATCCGTTAAACGGTTTAGGCTGTAGGGCGTGCCAAAGAAATGGACATACTTACATACAGACATACCCTCGAAAAACATAACCCTCGTTTGGCAGTCGGGTAAAAAGATAAAGATTGTTCATAGATACGAAATTTGCGGGTCTCTAAACCTGCGTTTCAAACTCGGTAAAGACACAACCTATATGCTCCAGGACTAAAGCCAAAGGCTTCCGAAGCAACCCAAAACTGCATGTGGACATAAGCGAGCTCTCACAAGTGTTAACTTGACAACACCCATCCGGATGGTCATGTAAGACGTAAAATTTCTAAATTGCACCCAACTTTCTCCAAGTTGCTTAAAGTGCGGCTCATTGTGACGGGAAAAGTACGGTTTCAGAACTACCTCCTTTAGAGTCTAGAGCTAATGACGTTCATAATAAACTTTTTGTCGGCGCTTTTGCAAGGACTCTCTCCGAAGTAGAGGATAGTTTTAATTAAATGCAAATTTACTGTTAATTACTGATATTAAGTTTGATTTATTGGCTCGAGAAAAATCATAGTAAAGTAAAAGCTACTAAAATGGAGCAAAGATAATATATAAGAGATCAAGAAAAAGATAGAGATAGAGAGAGAGCAAAGCTAACGTATTGGACGCTATCAATCAATATCCTGTGATCCTGAAAATAAAATATCTATAGCGAGATTAACCAATGTTATAATCTAACTTAACTTTTTGATAAGACTAAACGTATAAATGATTCTAACTTCTTAGAAGTTTGACTTTATAAACCCGGACCTCTAATTTTAGAGCGGCCTACAAATTATATAATACTTTGACCCTAAAGTTTTAGGATAAAATAAGAGAGACATTCATTTAAATGAGATAATCTCAAATGGCGATTTGATAGGTTTCTGAATAAACAATGATTTTGGGCTTCAAGTCTTTACTGAAGATAATTTTCATATTATAAAATGAATGAATCCTTGGTTAAAACTTAAAATAAGATATCATCAAGCTCTTGACATAGTAGTAAATTTTTACAAGCTTTTACTTAGTTTCACGATCGTGATATTTTGACATATCTCTGTCTGTACGGTTACAAACTTCTAATCGTGATTGACACCCTTTTCCGGAACCTGATTGAGCTGAACTTTTGCATACTTACGTAAGTCGGATGACAATGCAATATAATGGTGACATGGGGCTGATCCGATGATGGAGACGGATCCTGACCATATAATCTGAGGTTTCAGTTGCCGTAAATCTATCGTGTTTGGAGTAAATTAAGTTCACCTGATGAATAGTTTGTGATGGAATGATCATGATTAGGGTATGATGATGGAGACTGAACCTGGCCATAGGATCTAAAGTTCCAGTTGCCGTAAATCTACTGTGTATGGGTTCATTAAAATGGTCTTGGCGAACAGTTTGTGATGGGATGATATTGATCAGAGTATGATGATGGAGACGGATCCTGACTATAGAATCTAAGGTTTCAGTTACGGTAAACCTATCGCGTTTAGGCTCATTTAAATGTCCTGGTGAATAGTTTGTAATAGAATGATGATTATCAGGGTATGATGATGGAGACTGAACCAGGCCATAGGATCTATAGTTCTAGTTGCCGTAAACTTATCGTGTTTGGGCTCATTAAATGGTCTTGGCAAACAGTTTGTGACGGAAGGATGGTCAGGGTATGATGATGGAGACCGAATAGGGCCATATGATCTAAAGTTTCAGTTTCCGTAAACCTATTATGCGTGGGTTCAATAAAATAGTGTTGGCGAATAGTTTATGACGGGATGTTGATGATCAGAGTATGATGATAGAGACGAATACTGACCATAGACTCTGAAGTTTCAGTCGCCGTAAACCTATCATATTTAGGCGCATTAAATTGTTCCTGAATGAATAATTTGTAATTAAATGATGATGATCAGGGTATTATGATGGACCTAGCCTTAGGATCTAAGATTCCAGTTGCCGACGTTGCCGTAAGCACTAGTGTTTGGGCTCATTAAAATGGTCTTGGCGAATAATTTGTGATAGGACGATGACGGAGACTGAATCTGACCTTAGAATCTGAGATTCCAGTTGACGTAATCATATCGTGTTTGGGCTTATTAAATAGGTCTTGATGAGTAGTTCGTGACGTCATGATGGTGATGGTCTGATAGAGTTGGAATTGATATAGTGCTTTATAATTAACGTCAATTTGGCTTAGCGTATCATGTTCATCGCAATCGTGGTTCGTTTATAACTTTAAATAATACAGAACAAACTAAGTTTAGAATAACTATCTATTTATTTTTTGTACTATTGTAAATGATTTAAAAATTATAATTCAGATATAAAAAGTCTGACACTATAGACGACAAAAAATAGTAAAATATAATTAAATAAAAAATATTTTTTACGTTACAAGCTTTCATGTACTAACCATTGTTAAACAAGAAAGGATTAATATTGGCAAAGAAATATGATTAGACTATGCTAAGTGATCATAAGTAGGCACTTGTTTTCATGGTGAATCGTTTAGGTACTTGCCTACTTGAAAGCTTGTCGCTGACCTACCTTCTATTTATCAAGCTAGAATTTCCCTGTGAAACACATACCATTAATCGTGCATGGTTATGAAATACCTATTTCATGAAAATAATCTAACCTTTGTTATCATAACAGCAACAAGCTTTCAAGTAGACAAGTACCTAAACGATTCACCACGAAAACAAGTGCCTACTTATGAGCACTTCATCATCAGCCCACACTAGTCCACTGCTGGACATAGGCCTCTCCAATTGCACGCCACTCTGCACGATCCACGGCTACTCTCATCCAGCTCCTGCCAGCAACCTTGCGAAGATCGTCACTCCATCTAGTCAGAGGGCGTCCCACACTACGCTTGCCGGCACGCGGTCTCCACTCAAGAACTCGTTTACCCCAGCGGTTATCGGTTCTGCGACAAATATGGCCGGCCCACTGCCACTTCAGCTTGCTTATTCGATGGGCTATGTCGATGACTTTAGTTTTCTGTCGGATTACCTCATTTCGGATCCGATCCCTCAGAGAAACTCCGAGCATAGCCCTTTCCATAGCTCGCTGAGCGACTTTAAATCTGTGGACCAGCCCTATCGTGAGTGTCCACGTTTCGGCTCCGTATGTCATGACGGGTAGGACGCACTGATTGAAAACTTTCGTCTTAAGACTTTGTGGAATGGGCGACGTAAATACTCGACGTAATTTCCCATATGCTGCCCAGCCTAGCTGTATTCTTCTACTGGCCTCTCTCTCGAAGTTGTTTCTGCCCAACTGCAAAATTTGCCCGAGGTAGACATATTCCTTAACAACCTCGAGATCACTGCCTTGCACTGAAATGGGTTCCGGAATGATGTGGTCGTTGAACATAACCTTGGTTTTGTCCAGGTTCATCCGCAGACCGATGCGTTGAGAAGAATCAGCAAGGCATTTCAGCATGGATTGTAGATCCTGCAACGTTTCGGCCACGATGACGATGTCGTCCGCAAATCGCAAGTGTGAGATGTATTCACCGTTGATGTTAATGCCTTTTCCTTTCCAGTCCAGCATTTTAAACACATCCTCCAAGGCATTTGTGAACAATTTGGGGGATATAACATCCCCTTGTCTCACACCTCGATGTAAGGGGATATGTTTAGTCCGCTGGTTCTGTACTTGGACGGCCATTGTGGCTGCATTGTAGAGACACCTCAACACTTGGATATATCGCCAGTCGACTTGGCATCGCTGCAGGGATTCTAGAACAGCCCAGGTCTCGACAGAGTCAAACGCCTTCTCATAGTCCACAAATGCTAAGCACAGGGGTCGATTGTACTCTTCGGACTTCTGTATAATCTGCCGCATTGTGAAGATGTGGTCTATGGTGCCGTATCCTCCTCGAAACCCGGCCTGCTCTGGTGGTTGAAATTCGTCGAGTCTTCGCGCAAGGCGGTTTGTGATGACTCTAGAAAACAGCTTGTAGACGTGGCTTAGGAGCGAAATGGGTCGGTAGTTCTTCAATAGGGTCTTGTCTCCTTTTTTGAAGAACAACACGACAATACTCCTACTCCACGCCTCCGGAGTTCTCCCATCAAAGAGAACAGTGTTAAAGATGTGTTGGAGTTCCTTCAACACAGGTTTACCGCCTGCTTTCAGGAGCTCAGATGTAACACCGTCCTCACCAGGGGCTTTTCCGTTTTTGAGCTGTTTAAGAGCCATCTCAATTTCGCCTAGGCTGACTTCTGGCAAGTCTTCGGTAAAGTGGCGGGTCAATATGGCTCTGGAATCCTCATTTTCGGGATCAGGTTGAGATGCATGCTTATGAGCACTTAGCATAGTCTAATCATATTTCTTTGCCAATATTAATCCTTTCTTGTTTAACAATGGTTAGTACATGAAAGCTTGTAACGTAAAAAATATTTTTATTTAATTTTATATGGATTGTAATTCACCTGTTAATAATTTTATGAATAACCATGTTACGAGTAATCCGTTTTATGCAAGCACTATTCCATATATGTTTTTTGTAATCTGTCCAATTTCTAGTAAACAAATTCAAAGTTCAAGATACCGCACCTGTCTTACCCCGTGGGTATTCTAAATATGTGCAAAAATGTGGCCTCAGACGTACATATCACGTGTGCCGCATAAATCTCTTGTACGTGGACGCTCAGATGTGCGCCGTTTGATATTTTGAATTTCAATTGCACCGATTGAAAGACTTTGAATCAGAACTCTCAGTGTCTTTCAATCGGTGCAATTGAAATTTTGATCGATGTGGGCAAGTTTGCTTAGTTTATCTTTTTTCATAAAGCAGTACTGTTGTAAAACTTTTTAAGAAAAAAAATTTACTACATTGTACATAACATGTCAAAATGGGACGTGTAAAAGAGCTTAATTTAAGCCTATTTACAGAAATAAACTGGTGAATATGGTTTTATTTAGTTAATTAATTATTTAAATGTTACGCCTTAAAAAAAGTAATATATTTAAACCAAAAAAAACATGAAGTTTATGAAAGGTCGTGAAACATTGAGCCATGATTTTGTAGTCATGTAACGTCACAAGACAAGTGTTTTAGTCAAATTTGGTACCAACGAGGATAACAGTTTACTTATTAATAAAAGCCTAACCCTTAAATAAATTGATGTATGCTACTAAATAAAAACAAATTACTTAACTCCTAAAAATTTTTGAGTGTAAACACCAGTTTGGCATGCTTCCATTAGCGATGTTACTGAAGTTTTCCTAATTTATGGTACGCGTTTGTAATAATTTGGTACACATAGCGTGTTTGGTTTGAGAACGAGTATGCATGTTGTCATTCAATATACAGGATGGTATATTTATCTCATAAGTAAGTGTGGTGGTATTAAATCAAATGCTTTTTAAATATGAAATGAAAATTTAAAGTCTCACCAGTGTCTTCGTTCATTTTGCATGTAAATGTATAACAAATATACAGGGTGTAAAAAAAGGCTTAACGAAGCCTTACACCACGAATTCTATACATAAAACCAAGTAGAATGCAAAAAAAATAATTGCTGGGAAATGACTTTAATTTTTGGGTATCAAAAAACATAACTTATTTCTAACCCGCAATGTATAGCACGCACGCCACAGACTATGCCTGTGTGTGTAAGCGGTTGGCGGGCGAGCGGGTGGCGCGAGAGCACTGCGCACGATTCATTGCCGGCTGTGCCTTTTAAAGGCCTTTTATAAAAGAAGGACTGAAAATTTTTATCATGTTTCTTTGTTACAAAGTTTAGTATTATCAAACAGAAGTCAATTATGTAAAAATCTTTGAATTTTTTTTTTAACTTTGACTGTCAATAACTCTGTAACCCGTCATTTCCCAGGTATAGTGTAAAAGAAAAAAATGATTGTAATAATACGTAGAATATTTGGTATTCGGCTTGGTTAAGCCTTTTTTTACACCCGATATAGACCGGGGTTTTTATCCCTACCAAAGAAATCCTCAATCGCATCACAGAAATGTAATAGGCTAAGTAATACTGTTTTTTTTATTTATTTATAGATTTTACATGTTATTAGATAGTTGGCTTAAATTTGCTTATTTAATCATAAATAGGATCTTTTTTGAAACCACTTCTTTTTTCATAAATGTAAAATTTCATAAAAGACGGCAGAAAACAGCTCTCATGAACTTTCAGCCCAGGGAAACGAGATCCAATGAAAATTATATTGTTAAGCGGTCTCTAATATTGTATTATGTCCGCTTGACGTTTGACGTTTCACGCCCGTACCACATCTCCGCTGCGAAACAACGCATCGCATGCATAAAAGCGGAACCGCAATGATTTCGCCATGTCCTGTCAGCAAGTATGAGAAGCAGAACAATAGCGAAATTGCCTGTTCTTGCGCATTGATTTGACTATAATGCTGTCTCTTTCCCCTCGCGGTTTCGCCGATCTGCTCCGACACCTGACACATTTCCGCCATTTTGTTGCGGCACCGCATAGTTGCCGCATGTGTTTGTCAATGTTGACAATTTTAAGAAGCGAAATTGCGTTTGTATTTACAATGAAACTTCAAATTCGCTGAAAAATTGATCCAAGAGGTCAGAAATAGACCTATTCTGTACTTGCTTAGTCATCCAGACTATAATGACGACTTTTCACTCCGATTGTCTGAACTAAACTGACTGACTTGCATTACGTTCCGCGCCGCGGAACGCTTGTCACTCTACACTAGATCGCAGCGGAATGCATCCAGCGGTTTCGCTACTCGTGTTTCGCAGCGTAGGTGTGCTACGGGCGTCAACCCATTAAGAGACAGACCGCTTCGAGTTGCGAAAACTCAAAAGTGAAATCCCGAACTCAGTAGGCGGTCACACAGGCTAGGCGGTTTGAGGGCATAATGTCAACTTATGCAGATAGTCAGCGTTATCATCATGTAAGCCTATTGCAGTCCACTGCTGGACGTAAGCCTCCCCCAAAGAGCAGGATCTCTCGCTTTTTTCATCCAGATACTGCCAGCTATCTTCCTAAGGTCATCGGTCCATCGAGCCGAGGGGCTTCCTACACTATGCTTGCCAAGGCGTAGTCTCCACTCGAGAATCCGTTTTCACCGGCTTTCATCGGATCGGCGTCAGATATGACCAGCCCACTGCCACTTAAGCTTGCTTCATTATTGGTCTTCTGCCTAATGACCTTGTTTCGGATTTTATACCTTTAAAAAATTCCAAGCATTGACCTTTTTAGAGCTCGCTGGTGATGTAAAGTCGGTGGGCCAGCTTTACTGTCATGTTCCGTAAGTAACTTTAATACTATTAGTATTTCAAAACGAAATAATATGCACATTAGTGTGTTGTTTATCGATAACTGCTTTAAGGGGCTGCAGTCTCTGCTAAGTGTATAAGTAAACTCAGTGTGTTATCGATGGAATTTTAAAGCCCAATGAGTTAGTTCATTAGCAAATATGACATTTCATAAAATATCTTCTGGAGCAGGTCACGTTTAAATTGCAGTAGCCATAACTTAAGTTACGAGAAACGAGTTATTAAATCAAAGGTTTTGTTATACCGTAATAAACAATTGAAAAACCACTTTGTTACGGAAACCTCTTTTTCGTCTCTCACTTACCGTTTTTTTTAAACGCACTGTAAAAGAAGATGTAATCTGTATAATCTGTATATAACCTTGAAAAAAAACTTTTCCTTTCCGAGAAAATATTTTATTATAACCATAACCTTACTCAAGCTTTGAGAAAACTTACAGCAATGTCATGAGACGAAATAATTGTAATTTAATAAATTTCGAATAATTTCAGAAATACATAACTGATTATTTAGCTTTAAGAAAATGATCAAGTAATGTTATCACAAAGAATTAAGTTATACTTAAATACTTATACCTAAATAAAGGTTTGACTGAAGACATAGGTATTATCCTTTAATAATAAAGCTAAAGTCTCTTTAATTGTAAATTGAAGCGGTGGCAAACTAGTGATACATTATTTATGTAATTAACTATTGTAAGGATTTAAGTACGAGTAACAATAGATAGATGTTATATTTGGTTAATTAATTAGTTACTTTCCGGCACTAATATAATAAGTTAGTTGAAAATTCCAAAGTAACTCATTACTTATGCAAAATTAACTATTCTAATCCCCCTAAATCTTAATTAATTTTGATAAACGACCGAAAATATGTCTCAAAAAGTTGTTAAGTAATTTGTCAAAGTTATATTAATTAAAACTAGAGCTTACCTATAAATCTACTGGCGCTTTTAGCCATAGTTTCAGTAATTTGGCAGCAGAAGGAGATCGAGATGAAACTAAAAAAGAATCCCTGGCAAGTTTTCCTGATCATCGCTCCCGTACTACGCAACTTGCATAATAGTTGGGGAGGTACCACTAAACTGCACTTTCACATCGTTGGAAGCGAATATGTCGCGAACTCGGAATTGTGTCGATTACGGACCTAAAGGTCGAGAGCTCTCAGCTACCGAGGACAGACTGAAAGCGCGCCCTGCGCCCGACTACAGCCCACCTCTGCGCAGAAACCGTACCCCATATTATTCCAAAAGTTTTCATTTGTTTTTAAACACGCGCCTCAAAAGCCGCTGAATTATTAAACATTTTTAGAATGACAAAGTTAATATTTGATACAGACCCCGCAATTTTATTGTCATAGTTTTATGGCCACGTGAAACGGCTTTGGCAAGGCTTGCCAGGAAATGTGTAATCGGAACAGATGCCGGAGTGTTACGAGATAATTAAAAACAGTTATGGCGGTGAAGTTGAGTGAACTTGGAAATAATTTATATGGTGTCTCTATACCAGATGCTATTCTAAACGCTCAAATAGAAAAGTTTTATGTGCGCTATATCGTTTCTACTGTTTGTGAATGACACAATTTAGAATAAGGAGCTTTTGTGTTTTTCTTTAACATTTGGTTTATTACTGTTTAATGCAGAATGTAGAACCCATGGTTGTTGTACGTCAGACTTACACTTAAAAACTGCTTGCTCTATTTTCGCACACGCATTTTGACAAATATTTATGAAAAAACAAATTCATGTAGGAGTTGCCAGACCCAGAACTAAATAATTATTATTGTATATGCAAATTGACTAATAACCAATAATTTTTTGACTTCTTAAAACGGTAAGTGAGAAACTAAAAGTGTTATCATCTAAGACCAGGTTATATCTGAAAAGAACTGATCGTACAATTTAAAACTATTATTATTTATACAAAAAGAATAACATTAAGGAGCCAGTACAGAACAAAATCCGTGCCGTGTGGTGCCAGCACGTTAAAAGAATTGCACCACCACTTCTCTTCCTCTGGGTGTTGTAAGAGCCGATCGCCATAAGAAGACGGGCAGCAGCGTCTCCTCTCTACCATTGGCCAAACTGCGATCGCCAAGCGTCGCGATTATGGCAAAATCCTTCTTTTGGAGAGGCCTGTGTTCAGCAGTGGACTGATATAGGCTGGTAATGATGATGATGACATAATAAAATCAGCAAACCGCATTAAATCAAATCTTTGAGAAATTATTTTATTTTGTTAGGTTTTAAGAGTTGTAAGATTTGTTTAATAACTTGTATTGATTTCAGCTGGCAATGTCAGGCCAGATTTTCACGGGAAAGAGCTATCGAAATATATTCCCAGTGATGCGGTTGCAATGCGCCAAACATGATCTATCAATCCTACTTTGCAGTGTTAACAGGTACATAAATCATTTGCAGTTTTACTGTTCTCAGAGAAAATGGGCTTTGTTTTATCGAAAGTATGAAACATACAAACAAAGAATTTCAATATTTATCTATAACACAACAAAATGTACCATATAATTTTGTTATAGTTTGTTAGAGTATGGTAGATTTACATAAGTACCATATAAATATAGTTATAAAAAAGTTAGTTTTTAAATACACATTTAAAACTAAATGTATATAAAAAGGATTGGGTTACAAATTGGTTATACATTTACTTGTTTATTTGATCATGTGTAAAACATGTTTTTGCTTAAATGGTTGACAGTTCTTTTTTCCAAATAAATAAAAAATAAAAACATGTAGATAGTCCACCAAATTCGTTTTACATGCTGTGCTACGCAACACGTTAAACTCAAATTCTTTAGTAAATTAGCAAGGTTGTAGTTGCGATATTTATAAAAGGCATTTGACCCAGATTATGACAAGGAGCTTGTTGACTTCACTAATTGCTACATCAGTCTAATAAAGTCAGCGAGATTTACTAGAAGCTGAGGACTTTAGCCAGAGAATAACAATATACTGTTTAACTGTGCTATGATTGGAGTTCTCATAATTATGAAGTCTGTAATTCTGTATAGCATAAGATATTTTGTAATATTTGGGTGTTGCCATTATCAAGTTCCTAAATAGTAATATATAAATTAATTTTAAAAATTGAATTGTGGCTTCGCCAAAGCCATAGTGAATAGAATTTATAATATTAAAGTAGGGATTTCCGATTTATGGACTTCTTACGTCTCGCGCCCCTGTTTTACTACTGTATAGGTCATAATACTGTGGTATAGTAGGTATATGGATTAAGTAGTACCTATTCGAAACCCGAGATTTCAGGATTATAGCATAAATACGCCGTATTGATTGTTGATCTATCTATAACTCTTTATGATTACGAGGTATTGTCAATATTGTTTAGGTGACATCAATTATTTATCTCCTCTAAATCGTGACCTGAATCCTTTGTTTGTTTCCGATAAGTGATTAAATCAAAATTGGTAGGATCGAATCAAATAGATAAGGTAAACAGACCCGAGAATATCCTGAAGCATGGCTGCCTTCAAACGCGGTAATATCACGGGTATTGTCACGTCCGTATAATTTTATCTACTTAGATACAAATTTGTAGTGTAGCTAATGTATTATCAAAACCTATTTGTTTTGAATTTTTATTTTAGCAATTTTCTTTAAGTGTATATTTGTGTTGTACATTTGGGTTATCCACCACACACACTCCTCATATACCTACGTCAAATATGGATTTTTTTTCGTTTATTTCATTAAAAGTCAGTTTTTGTGGATGTGAACAAACTATTTTCAATTCAAGGATCCGCTTGCGCAGTAAAAGTGTTACAGTGCGTGGAAGGCAAGGTTAAGTGGTAGGTACATAACGGTGTAGGTATTCTGAAGTATAAGCTATTTCAGGTATGAATAGGATGTTATATTCCCAGTGATGAGAAATGGGTACAAAAGAACTCAAATCATTCACTTAAACGATGTTGATTTCTCGAATTACAAAACAAATAGTTATAAAACTTTCTTAGATATATTTTAGGGTACATTGCAAAGTAGTATTTTAAAGTTGATAACTACAGAGTCATCAACTTTAAAAACAGGACGTCAGGTTATTGTAAATTTTGAAAGTTAATTTTTGATCAGCTACGCTTGACGCTGACTGTACTTTGTAAGGTACTTAGTATATTTGTTTTAAACCCGTCTGCAACGTGCGTGACCTATTTGTCTCAAGGGGGTTGTGATAGAATGATATTTGACAAAGTAGGCATAGTAAACCCGATCAATGGTTCTAGCTGATGAGTTTACCCGTTGTTTCTGTGATTTCAATTATTTAACCCGTTCGTAACGCGACCTAGATGCAGCGGGTGGCTCTATTGACTCTAGTTATTGTGTACACCGGAATCTGCGATGGCAGAAGCGATTGGCATTGTAGACAAAGCTACGTTGGTACGTATCTGTACAGGTTAACAAGTCGATATACTATGTATTTTTCTTGGGTGAATAGATTCTGTTAGAAGCTTATATTGTTTAATAAATATTAATAATAATGTTCTGACTTCAATCTGTGCGGTAAATCGATAAATGCTCGCCCCGGGGAGTATTTAGTTACGGCTATTATTTTTACCCGACACCGTATGAAGGACACTTACTACGGATGACTTTAAGAAACTGATAACTGAAAAAAGCACAGCACACATAATCGCATTAAATAATGTAAAAGCATTTTATTCCCAGTTTGTATAATATTGAAGTGCAGCACAGTTTTCAGCTAAAATGAAGCTAGAACTTAAATTAAATTGTTTCTAAATAATAATTTTATACATAATTATCAATAAGGCCAAACAAAAGCATTAAGGTATATTTTGTAATCCTGAGTGTTTCGAATATAATGAATATTGTTGTTTAGGTAAATGTTTATTTGCTTTGTTTTCCGAAATGAATATGTACCTACGTAATTTTTTCGACTGCAAGCCTTTTACCTACACCTAGAAATTTTAGTGGTTGCTTACCCGTGGCAGAACGATTTGCCTTTAGTAGTACTATCGACCCATGTGTGTTATTTTTGTGTTTGAATTAAAATATTTTTCTGCTCAACTAATTAAAAAATAATCATCAACTCGAAATCGTGAGAAACGATAGTTTTTTTTTACTGGATGTGACGTATTTGGGTACTGCTTGACGCATAAAATAAATGTTTTAAGTAAAAGAAGCTCCCGCACAAAGTAATACAGCATAAACTCAGCGCACATCGCACACTCATCGCACGCTCAACGTACAGGCGATTTGAATTAAAGAAAAAAAAACTTCATTTATCTATTGTACTACTAAGATAGAATCATTTTACTGCGGGAAAACAACCACTAAAAATTCTCGGTGTATAGTTATTGCACAAAATTACATTACATTATAAATGCAAAACTACGATTACCTCTGTACAATACAGTATTATCTAAAAATAAATAACAGTTTTTCGTTTGTATTAAAAATTGACAGCTTGTAAAATTAAACATGAGCTTGTCTGTTTGATTGACAGTCAAAATAATAAGTCAGAGACGTTAAAAGGTTTTCTGTAGTCACTTAGAGGCTGCAGGTATTTATATTGGCGTTTTAGGTACCTACATTCATTTATGATTGCAATTGTTATTGCTAATCTGTTTAGTCATTTCTAACCACGATGAACAAGTTAAGTGAGATTTGCGATTCCAAATTAAATAAAATTGAAAATAGCAGTATTGAATCCAATGAAAAATTTACAAAGTACATCGGAACAAATCGAAACTATAAACATAAGGTTAATTGGTATTTCGCTATTCCCGTTGCGATCTTATATGCCACTGCTTTCTGGGGATTCTTGGAGATTTTAAAAGGAAGAGTAAAAATTGCAACAATCTTGTGGAGTAAGTACCTGTGTTAGCTTAATTAAAATTTATAGTGCCTCAGTTGGCTATTACTTATATAATTTTTTATTGTGTCTCGTCCTGATGGGCTGCAGGGTTAACGCCGTGAGGTAGGTTCTACCTAACATCATTATTTTGTGACAGTGCATTCAAATGATGAAAGGCAATCTCTAGCAGATTCCTACTATACGTATTTTTGATACGGTGAGTCAGAATTTGACAAATTGACTTTATGGATGTCATTTCACACAAAAACAATCTAATGATTTATCTGAGCCTACCTACGATCGATTGATATCGATCAAATCCTATATCGATCCTTTCGATATACGCTTTTTCAACTAAGAGAGACATTTGTGGTCGAATTATTTTAAGTTATTTAATCCTCAACAACTTTGAGTCATATTTTGCTTAAAGTAATCTCTAAGATGACATTAGAACTGTAAGTTAGCTTTAAATCTATATGTAAGTTATTTACATATATATTTTATTATTTTTATTATTTCAGTGTTGCTGATTGCTCAGCTTTCTACTATCGGAGTTTCTGTCGGCGCTCATAGATATTACAGTCATAAATCATTCAAAGCTACACCACTTCTTGAAGTTATACTAATCATCTTGTTTAGCACCGCTGGATCGGTAAATATAGTGGACTTATTACTTTATAAAGCCCAAAATATCTAACTTTTGGGCAACTATCACCTTAAAAATTCATGACTGTATTTATACAGACAGAGACTAATGTGTTGAGATAAAGTAAAAACCAACAGCAATATGTTTTAGTAATATTTGATAGATGAAAATTACCGAATTTTTTCGCTGGTTCTTCTCGACTATGCGCTACAAATAGTCGCGGAAAAAAAGCAAAAGTGCATAATTTGCAGTTGAAATATTGCAGTTTCTATCGATCGTTTTATCCATTTTTGAAACCGTTTCAGCGTTACTACAAAAAAATGGACTAGAGTTTAACACTTGTCTAAAGATTAGCCATCCAATTTGAAGTGTTGTTAGTATAATATGTCTCGAATGTCTGATGTGTCAACATTTCAAATTGGTTGACTAACTTTAGACAAGTATTTAAAACCCTAGTCAATCTTTTTTGTAGTAAGGCCATTTGTGTTTCCAGTTACGTCTGGTCACTTGGGTCAGATTTCATAGGCTTCATCATCGGTACTCTGATACCGATGCAGACCCTCACAACGCCAAGCGAGGCTTATTTTTCTGCTACTTGGGGTGGATCATCACTAAAAATAATAACTACGTTCGAGAGCTCGCAGAAAAAATCGACATGAGCGATTTAATGACGAATAAGATTGTAATGTTCCAAGAAAGGTACGAGTAATTACTTTAGTCATAAGTAATTGGGTTAAGTAAATTTAAAACAGTTGCCATGTTTAAGGTGGCGAATGTGTTTGTCAATAATATCAAAACAACCTTTACTACGAAGGCAACATCAAAGACACAAAAAAAATATTATGCTCCATACATTATCACCGAGATAGAGCGCGTTACTTTGTATGGAGATGGAGAAACAAACGAAAATGTTCTTTCTATTGATGAACACATTTTTTTCCATGAATTTGGCAACTGTTTTATATGTTACCGATCCAATCAATAAAGTAGTTGTAGATTGCCTGAGCGGGAACCTAAGCGTTTTCTTTAGAAACTTATTCAGGGTGCTTAGGGAAACATACCAAAAATTCCGACATCTAGGGGGTGAACCAGAGGGATGGGGTGATGATGGTCTCATTTAACTGTTTTCACCAACAATTAAAAAATGGTGCGTTGTAGCGAATAATGTTTTGAGATGAAATGAAAGCTTATACAATTTTCTATACAATCTGTTTTCGAACTACACGCCTCATCACCAGCCTATATCAGTCCACTGCTGGACACAGGCCTCTCTAAAGGGAGGATTTTGCCATAATCGCCACGCTTGGCAGGCGGGTTGTCGATCGCAGTTTGGCCAATGGTGGAGAGGAGACGCTGCTGCCCGTCTTCTTGTGGCGGTTCTCCTGTAGTCGCCTCTTACGACACCCATAGGAAGAGAAGGGGTGGTGCTATTCTTTAAACGTGCCGGCACCACACGATACCTACACGCCTTAGAAAAGTTAAATTTTCTACCCAATGTCTCTAAAACACACCACGGGCGCTTTGAATCGGTTGACCCTGGTGTAATCAATATTCGATCCCTATTTTAATAATTATATTTCAAACATAAGTCTAAATAATAATTTTAGTGATTTGTACTTTTAAAACGAAGGACTTTCCTTACACAACTTTTACACCCTATCGGGGGTGAATTTATTTAAAATGCTTAGATACGTATTGATTCATTTCTATACGTCAGCCTAAATACAAAATTTGAACTCCTAACTCCAAACTGACGGGCTTTCGTACAAACTTTCACCCCCTAATTTACCCCCTCATGGGTAGAATTTCCAAAAATCCTTCCTTAATGGATGCAAAATTTAATGTTTCTAGGTTTAGCGGTCTAGGCTGTGCGTTGAAAGACCAACAATCAGTTTATAATTTTATATAATAGAAGATTTCTACATTTCTGGAGCGCGTAATTCAAAAATGGTTGGAAATATGGAAAAAGTGTATGGAACAAAAGTTATAGAACGTTTTATAAGCTTTAATTTTATCTCAGAATATTTTACGCTACAACGCACCATTTTTGAGATGTTTGTGAAAAACCTTAAATTAAGACCTTTGTCTCCCTCCGGCTCTCCTCCTAGTCATCAGGATTTTTAGTATGTTTTCTCCCTAAGCACCCTTAATAAGTTTCTGAAAAAATCGCTTAGGTTTTCACTCACGCACTCCAATACCCTCCTTTAAGTCATTTCTTTATTGAACTATAAAAGAGTTTTGGGTTAAATTATTTTGGTTGTTTATAGCTTAGCTTGTAAAGTGATGACATATTTCGATAATCTTGTTTTTTTTTCTTTTCAGATATTTCTACCTTATGCACTTGTTGTTTAGTTTTTTTATACCTATTTTCGTCCCGGTGTACTTTTTCAACGAAAGCTGGTTGCAATCTTATTTCGTAGCATATGCTTTTCGCTATGCGTTCCAGCTGAATTACACTTTTGCAATTGTTGTTTTAGGACACGGATTCGGCACAAGGCCTTACGATAAGTGAGTTTTTGATAGAAAAGTTTTTATTATCAACTTGCTCTTTTTTTCAACTGCCTTCGTTTTAGAACCAGTATACGTTTACGATCTAGACGTCGTAATAATTAATTTAGGACTACTTTTGTCTTTATTTAAATAGTTTAACCTACAAAACGATTGTGATAAAAATAGCTACGAGATTGAAAGGAAAGTAATTGCCTCTTGACAAAAGCAGCACTGACAAAGTTCCGGCATATAAAACTGTGTTTAATAATGTAAATTTTAATTAAATAATACCCTTTTTTCAGAAATATTCAACCGACAGATTCGTGGTTTTTGTCAATTCTATATTTGGGGGACGGCAGTCATAATTTTCACCATGTTTTTCCCTGGGATTATAAAAATGCAGAAGGACGAAATTTGATGTCATTGATAATTTGGTTTTGTGCTAAACTTGGACTGGCTTATGACTTAAAAGTAGTTTCAGATGAAATGGTAAGAACAATCCTCGTAGTTGTTCTTAGATTAGACTGATCTAGCTAAGAAGCTTATTATTCAAGACTCAAGTTCACTAATTTATTTTATATTTTTTTAGACAATGAACAGAATCACAAGAACTGGGGATGGAACACACCATATTCTTGGAACCGATGAGGGCAAGTCTACTGTCACGGCTATAGGTCCACTGCATCCGTTGAACCCTACTTATAGATCTATCAGGGACCCTGATGTTGTTACCCGAATTGTTGGTCCGAAGAGCATGTTTACCTCTGATCTAGAAGAAAATGAAGACTAAAATGAAAGTAAAAAAGTTGCTACTTTAGTTCATTACAGTACACAGGCCACACCTCAATTTTAAGGAGGTGTCGGTCATACTTTAATTCGCGGGCCTATTGTGGATTGGTAAAATATTGCAAACCCTGTAAATCTTGTAAGGTAGACTTGCGCACCACCGGAATGGTTTAGTACGAGATTAAAACATATTTCTGTCTCTGTTATTGTCATACAAACTGACAGCTATAGAATGATGTTTAATACCATGTTAGTGGATAGTTCGGGATTAAATTCGCTAATTCTGACAGCGCGAGTGAGTTAGTCCCAATTTCGCGCTTTGTTTTAGGATCAGTAATAATGGTGTGAACACACCGAGCCTGATTTAAAAGTCTAGCAGTCATGTGACGACACCATTATATGCGTGCCTGTTTTGATCATTACGGCGACGCACCTGTGCGAAACAATTTTCTTTACTCGAAGGTGCCATTTAACGCTTTTGATCCAATCTGCAATATGTCCCGAATCTTTCAATTCACAATTTGTTTATTCTCTTCAATTAAATGATTCACATTAAACACACGTTTTCTTTCGTTAGCTGTAGTCAAAAGATGGCTACTATTACTATTATCTTCACCCCTTAAAGTTTGCCAGCCGTGCTTATATTCGTTTTATTAGCAGTGACCGATTTGTCCGGTTTTAGATGACATTTGAAATGTAAAAATATATATCGCGGGAAATTTTTTGCGGAGGAAATTCAACAAGAATCTTTATTTTTGTCGTAAAAATGTGGAGTGAGATTTGCATAAAATCTAAAATTGTATAATCTAGTAAGTGATAAGCGTAGCCAAGTTCGAAAAACGACTTGTTATAAAATAAGTACTTTAATAATATTTCATGATTACACATTGAATGGAGTTTGAAATTAAATCAAGCTAGTAGGTAAAGGTATACATAATGTTAAAATACATTACGATGGAAACACGCTTTATTCAGTAATCTACACCAAAGTATAGTAAAGTATGTATAAGAATAAAACCGCTTATTTTAATATTATTTTAGGATCGACATTTGTAAAACAAATGCAGACAGGATATCGTAACATTTACAGTTCAATAAAATATAGCTAATTACACTCAAAATAAAAAAAAACATACCTTTCAAACGCAGCAAAACAGATTTGATTAAGTAATTTGTCACATATTTTTATAAAATGATTTTGGTATGAACTACGTAAGTTCGGATCTCGCAGTAATAATTACTTAATCAACTAATATGTATAACTATTAACAAGAAACGCGGAAGACTACGTAGGGTCAGCACGGCCATCTATTATGCAGCTGTGACATCTCGTGTCTGCAAAAATTAAATACCACCCATCGATTTGCTTATTAAATTTACTTACTTATAAATTATTTTTTACTTATTGACCGTAAATATAATAAAAACTTTAAAAAAACCGCCTAAAAACTGAAAAGCAAAAAATAATAAACTTTTTTCATTTAACCCTAATAACTAAGTTCCTTAACTAATGTAAGTATACCCAATCAGTTCTTTTTGGAGTCGGTGCGAATGAACACATTTTAACTCTCAATAGCTGGCACCGATTCTAAAAAGAGCTGAGTAGGAATACGGAACTTAATTATTAAGGTTAAATGAAAAAAATAATATTATTTTTTGCTTTTCAGTTTGTTGGCGCTTTAATTTTTTTGTTAAAAAGTTTTAATTATATTTACGGTCAATAAGTAAAAAATCATTTATAAGTAAGTAAATTTAATAAGCAAATCGATAGGTGATATTTATTTTTTGGAGACACGTGATGTCACCACATCTGCATAATAGATGGCCGTGCTGACCTTACGTAGTCTTCCGCGTTTCTTGTTAATAGTTATACATATTAGTTGATTACGTAATTATTACTGCGAGATCCTTCATTTACTTCTCACTACGATGAATAAATTTTGTGAAATTGGCAATTCTAAATTAAATAGGTACCAGTAGTGCTGACTCTACCAATCTGGTTGTAAAGTACATCGGAACAAATCTCAACTACAGACCAAAAATTATTTGGTATCTTGTGATCTATTTTGTGATATTGCAAGTGTTTGCTTCTTGGGGTCTCTTAATTATTTTGAAAGAAAAAGTGAATCATGCAACAATATTAATAAGTAAGTATTTGTTTTACTTTATTTCTGTAAATCATTTTTTTACGATTCTATTTCAATACGATTTCGATCTACAAAAGTGCTTCCAAATTACACGGAAGTCAAGCAAATAACACGGACACTGTTTTTCATGCTGAGAAAATTTATTTACGTGTTTTTTATTTAAAATAGTTTAACCTATAAATAAGCCAGGGTTGTGTCATAATGTTGTTATCATATCCTTAACAACTTTACATAGTCAGGTCATAAGTTCTGTCACACAAAAACTTTTAAATTTAGAATGCTGGCCACATAAAAGTTTATTGAATTCGAATTTCGAATTTTTCATGAAAATAAAAATGTGTACTTTTTAGAATTTTCCTCATTTTTAAATATGGAGTGGACACTTAAAGAACACCGTGTCGCGGTTATGGCGTTGCATCGTTGCGGTTACGCGCCAATTCAGATTTTCGACTTACTAAATATTTTAATATAACCAAAAGATTCGTTTATCGTACCATAAAACGATACAATGAAGACTCTAGTGTAGATGACAGGTCAAGAATTGGTCGCCCTCGCTCTGTTAGGACTCCAGCAGTGATAAAAGCTGTGAAGGCGCGTATTCAAAGAAATCCCATACGTAAGCAGAAACTGTTGGCCCTTCAGATGGGGTTAAGCAGGACCACGGTGAAAAGGTTGTTAAATGAAGACTTAGGGCTTAGGGCATATCGAAGAAAAACAGGACATCGTTTGGACGCTCGTTTAATGGACCTGAGACTGAAGAGATGCCGCACTTTGTTGAAGCGGTACGCGGGAAAAAAGCATCGGGAAATTCTTTTGTCGGATGAAAAAATTTTCACCGTAGAAGAGAGCTACAACAAAAAAAAAATAGGTGTACGCACACAGCAGTAAAGAAGCGAGCAACCGTATTCCGCGTGTCCAACGAGGTCATTTTCAATCCTCGCTCATGGTTTGGTTGGGAGTCTCTTATTGCGGCTTAACTGAGGTATATTTTTGTGAGAAAGGCGTAAAAGCGAATGCAGTTGTGTATCAAAATACAGTCCTCAAGAACCTTGTGGAACCTGTTTCTCATACCATGTTTAATAACAGGCACTGGGTATTCCAACAAGAATCTGCGCCAGCTCAGAGAGCGAAAAGCACACAAGACTGGCTGGCGGCGCGTGAAATCGACTTCATCCGGCACGAAGACTGGCCCTCCTCCAGTCCAGATTTGAGTCCGTTAGATTACAAGATATGGCAACACTTGGAGGAAAAGGCCTGCTCAAAGCCTCATCCTGATTTGGAGTCACTCAAGGCATCCTTGATTAAGGCAGCGGCCGATATTGACATGGACCTCGTTCGTTGCGATAGACGACTGGCCGCGCAGATTGAAGGCCTGTATTCATAATCGCGGGGGTCATTTTGAATAAACTTTATTACCATATGAATCTATGTTTTATTAAGTTCATTTTGCTATATAAATGGTTACATAAATAATAAACATGTCTAAATTATTTCATATTACACATGTGACAGAACTTATGACCTGACTAGGTATATTGTCATTATGTACACATAAAAGTAAGTTAGAAAATATATATTTTATTGGTACTTTGACGTGTTTTTTTAAATCATTTCAGCGTTGCTGACTGCTCAACTCTCTTTTATCTGAGTTTCTATCGGCGCTAACAGATGTTTCAGTCATAAATCTTTTAAAGCTAAACCAATTCTTGAAGCTATACTCATCGCCTTGTGTAACATCACTAGATCGGAATTGTAGCAGTTTTTACCCGACTGCCAAACGAGGGTTATGTTTTTCGAGCGTATGTATATTATGTATATATGTCTATTTATTTGGCACACCCTACAGCCTCAACCGCTTAACGGATTTTGATATATCGATAGATTCGTCTCAATTGTGGGAGTTACAAGGGGTATGTTATTTTCCGAAATTGAAGTGGGAACAGAACTTACGCGGGAAAAACGGATCTGCAATACTGATAAACCGATTTTGAACTTTCTTATATTAACTAAGGGTCACATATTTTCAGTGCTAATAGTATTCTATACTTTATTTCGCAAAATTCCTACGGGAACAGGCAAAAAAATACACTGAAAAAACAGGAAGGAAAAACCGTTTAATGGATTTCAACATTATGATATGCCATCAGATTCGTCTCAGTTGTGGGAATGACATAGGCTATGTTATTAGGTATCTACCCGGAATTCCCATTGGTACAGGAGTTAAACGGGAACAACCGATTTCAGCTACTTACTCGAGTTAAAAACTTTTCTTTTTCAATGAAAAGTTACAAATAAGTCTTTATAGTTAATTGATTACTAGGAGTAGAACACTACAGACTAAAAAGTCGAAAATAAAATAAATTTATCAAAAATCAAAAAACCCGACTGCGTAACAAGTGAACTTAAAATATGAAAACATGATTTAAAGAATCAATTTGCAGTCGGAGGCATCAAATCCATCAACAGCATAATGATGATTGACTTGGTAGGCACTGCGTTTGCAATTAAGTAATTTAAGACCGTGTAGAAAAAGTCGAATCAAGTAACTTGGGTTTGATGCCTCAGACTGCAAATTGATTCTTTAAATCTTGTTTTCATCTTTTAAGTTTACTTTTTACGCAATCGGGTTTTTTGATTTTTTATTAATTTATTTTATTTTTGCCTTTTTATTAATACTACTTAGCCATAAATCTCTAACTTAATCGCAAGATTCGCAAGTATCCTTACATTACACACTGCCGCTAATACAACCTAGTCCTCCTTAACCATGAAGTTGTAAATAAATTAATTTTGTTGAATAATTTCACTTATTATTGACTAGCTGTAGTAGCTGTGCCCGCAACTTCGCTTGCGTGGACTACAGGATAAGTGCCATATCAAGCAACGCTGTGGACTGCGTGAATAGTCCAATCAATAAATAAAAGTAGTTGTAGAGTGCGTGAGCGAGAACCTAAGCAATAAGAAAACAATATTATTCTGTATCTCATTCCGTCAGTACTCACTGTCATTGAAATTCGTGAAAATGTATTGAATTTTATTCTGCAGTTATGCCTTTAAATAAATAAATATAAAAAAAATAACATGGTAATAGTTTCCTATTTTTGGTTTTTATATGCATGCAGTAAATGTCATCTGTTTTGTAGGTGTCGCCAAATACCTTAGTATTTTCTATTCTCGGCAAGGTCGTTCAGGCATAAAGTGGTCGTGTTTGGTCGAAGGTTCGAATTTATTGCACATAATGCTAGCTATGTCTGTAAAAATAAAATATGTACTACCTACCTCTTTAAAAATTCTTCTTATTTTATTTATTTATGCTCTATTGAACAAATAAAAAAGAAGTACAAATGGCCAACGAGATCAGTGTCGGATCTTCTCAAATTCTTTGTATATGTTGTCGTTTTTGTTTTCTTTATCTTTAAAGTAACAAAAGCTAAAATCAACGTTTCCTTGTCGGAATCCATTCTAAAACTGATTGACAAAAACGCGGATGGTACGCTGCGAGCTCACCGTGAACTGCCGCCAAGCGCAGTGGGAACTCTCGCTTTGAACTCGCTCTCGAATCGCTAGTGAATTTATACATACCCTTTTGTGGATGCTTAGCGTTATTCCACATAGTTTTCTGTTTCAGTGATCGGAAAATGTGCCGATGCTGATGCCGATTATGTGCTGTGTGGAGACGGCCGTAAAGAATACACTTTCCACCGCCAATAGGAGGCGTGTCGTAAGAGGCGACTAAATCCTGTAGCACGAGACGGAGAGCAGCGTCTGCGTGCGAAATAATATAAAAAATTGCGCTCGCCAACCCGCCTGCCAAGCGTGGCGATTATGGCAACAACCCCCCGATGACAGAAGTCACTGGGGGAGGCCTATGTTCAGCAGTGGACGTCCTGTGGCTGATATAATGATGATGATGATGATGATCGGGAAAATGCATCTACTTAAGTGCGTTACCAATGACCTTCGCTAACTCGATCTATAGATAACACCAGTATGTATAGTCACTTCTCCCTGCGTTTATCCTACACGCACTGCCCTTAGCCTTTGAAATTTTCACGCAAGGCTGACTGAGTAGACGTTTGAATGACTACCCTACACTATGGCGTATGCGTGGCAAAATAAAGTTTTAGGCTGTGTCCCCATTACGCAAACAGTTAGCGGCTGTTTGAGTTTGCTCCTTAGAGCCTATAAATAAAGTGTCCATACACCGTGTAATCTAAGCAGTTTTCGGCGAGCCGACTTATTCAGTGAGCTGCTGATTTGTAGCGCGTAGTCGGTGGCGCAGTTTGCTCACCACAAGAAAAGGTAAACAAGCTAGTTACGAAATACAGGAATTCGTCTTGAGCCCAATGTAAAGAGCTGTGGTTATACTAGTACGGTTCGCAGATAGATACATACTCTTTGTTGCACACTAAACAAAAAGGTTAGGGTACAGAAAGATGTACTATTTTGCGGCCTTATCGTATATATCGTTTTATATATGTATAAACCAACAAAAATATATCGGATCAAAACCATTGACCTATGTTAAATGAATCGTCAAAACGAAAATTTTGGCTACTTTAGTTGGTTTACGTTATAAAACAACCTAAACAGACAAACACACGCACGCACGCACGCACACACACACACACACAAACAGGATCACACCCTAAACGCGTATACCTTTTAGTTGTGGGGGAAAAAGGTCAACCAAGTCCTTATTTGTAAGTTTAAAGTAATTAATAGGTTTTAGAATTCCAGTATAAAAACTCTACTTGACCGCAAGCTACAAGTTACAAAGTGCACTCCAACCAAAACTACGGTTCACTAAAATTGTGGGTATCGCGGGAATGCAATTCTGTTGCATTTCATATTCATAGAAAGTGTCAATTTAACTTAGGCAAAATAGACGGCGAAGAGTAACGAGTATGCCACCGTTTCTATTTTCATTTGTGATTTTATTACTCTAACAATTTAATTTTTTGTAGGTATGTAAGTAGGTGCTCAATATAAAAATCATTGCCGTATTTTAATACTCCAAAAATTGCCTTGTTGTCGAGTTGTGTTAATTAAAACATAGAATAGTCAAAATAAAAAACAAAACTACCAATTTTGCTAGTACTCTATCTGGTAATAAGTTCACCGGGTCATGTAGCTAGTTTAATGGCGAATTCTGTTGTACTATACGAATCTCACTAATAATCACTCGGAATTTTCATTCATTGGCCAATTGGGTCTAGGTATATTTATGATTTTTTAGATGAAAAAAAAAGCAAGAGCTGGATTTGTCCCAGAAGTAGTGCGGTGTTTATTTCTCAGCGCTGAAGGTCTACTAAGAAAATGTTTTGTTCGTTCGGACGTATTAACCTATCAAATTATAATAACCATTCACTTGTTTAAAACCTTTGATAATTTATGAACAATTGAAAACGGTCGTGTTTTTTACGCGGCTAGTTTGAGTTGGTCATATTTTGTCAATGGATTAATACAAGCATTAATACAAGTGAACGCGGTAATTTGTTAGGTTTAACGTCCAAACGAACGATAAATTTTCGTAGTAGGCCTCCTGGTTTCGATTCTTCAGGTTAATTAAGAAAGCAAACTTTACTAAATCTGCTCGGGTCTGGTTGTGCTGGTAGACGCGACTGGCAAAAATCATTATATTATCTTAAATAAATTAGTATCTGGTAAGTGGTAATGAAAAATAAGTAAATTTTACCTTCTTTAAAAATTCCAAAAAACCACGACACAAAGACCATAAAAAGTGTTGTTATTTTAAAATGAAGAAAACTATTATCAGTTTCATTTTGTGACGCCATAGTTATTCGGTTGCAGCGCACAATGGTTCTTTTAGAAAAATTAAAACAAAATCATCTTTAACCTTAAAAAAGTGATACAATAAAACTCGAACAAAGCTACTCGAATTGTAATACCCAAGCGATCGAGATCCGAGACTTGTATGAAAAATGTTCCGAAACGAGTGTCCCTGTAAAATATTCAAAAGTCAGTGTTTTGCTAGAACACCTAGGTCTACAAATCCTTGGCCCGTATTTTCTACTCGTGTGAAAATAACGGCGTGCACAGACTAGGGTTGGCACTTTTTACTGGTTAGTAAACTGTGAAACAGACTGACCTACATTTGTATGCGTTTTTTCTTTCAACTGTACACCTGTTTCATTGCTCAACGTTGAGAGAAAACATCGTGAAGGATACTGAACATTTAAAGGTGCCATGGTTAAAAAAGGTTTTGTTTCTCTGTACAGACTTATATGGCAGTCGCTCCAAAGGACAATGACCAAGTAACTATGGGCGTTAATATTGCTATAAAATCTGTTGTGTAAATAGACTTACAGGATCCGTATCTGAAAGATCATGGTCAGGTATGTACCCTCACGAGATAAAGCGATAAGACAAAGCCATCGAAGGTAAATTCGGCTGTTTAAAAATCTGCTGTACTTTTGCTTCGTTCTAGATGGTCTGAATCTAAATTCTTATGATGTTACTACTAGTATAAAGGATTACATCTATATAAACAGATAATATAATGTACAATTCTTCAGTGTATCCGGTAGACGCTCATTTACCTATGTTTAACTAGCTAAAAGAAGTATGGACAAAATTAGGTGAGTATGAAAATTACGTAAAGTAGATACTTCTGTAGCGGTAACTATAAACATGTTATGTAGCTTCTTATTAGAGCACATGTGCAATTTAATGTACCTACTTTAATGTAAGTTGGTGGGAATTAACTGGTCTTAACGACTTTCCGCGGAACGTTAGAGAAACCCCCGACTTGTCGGTTGCAATGTTGCATCACCTGTTTGGTTAGGGTTATCAGAGATATGGAATAATTTCAGTTACTTTTACCAGAGTCGAGCACACTGTTCGCGTCAATGAAGAAACCGGACATTTCTATATTGTCTTGGGTGATTTCTATAGCACAATCTTTGGTTTCTTACCTTGCTATCAGAGCAATATATCTGATGCTGTTCATTTTCATTTTATTATATTTGCATCCAGAAGTTTTCCGCAACCATTTCTAATTTGTCAGTCTACGCGCTTTGCACTTTGTGCGTCCGATATTTTTTTTACTTTCTAGACCTGTTTTGTATTTAGTATTAGTTCTGTATAAAGTTTATTGTTAACAAAATACTGTTAACAGGGTGCAGGTAACCCTAGCCGGTCCGCACCGCAACGCATCGTCCGGCGCAGGTCGTTTGATCATTTATTTAGCGGAGCGCCGGTTGTTTTATTCGCCGTCACTCGCCCGGGATGCATTTAACAGCGTCACTGCAACTTGCAAAGGGGGAAATTGCTTTATTTATTAACTAAGTAACGTTTTTCTTGCATTTCGTGACAATTCTGTCTTGGTGGTGATAGCGAGTATGGATTGCAAAATATTGTTGGTGTTAGGGTTAAAAAGACACTTTTTGTTGTGGTTTAATGAAACTAGCTTATCGAGATATAAAGAATAATACTTGTCGCTCCTATGTTAGATTTAACCCGTAGCAGAGAAAAACTTCTATTTTAGATGTGTTTTCTGCCTTAACATAGCTAAATGCCTCAACAAATCGTAGGACCCTGTCCTCTAAATCATAATAAAATAGGCTATCTGTCATTCTTTTAAAAGTTAATAAAGACGGAACTAAGTTTTAATCAATGTTTCAGGCTAAATTTACTCTAAGTATTTTCTGTATTTGATAAGATAAGCCTTGCATTGCATCTAGCAACAATTTGGTTTCACCAGAGCCCAATGTCGTTTTTACAAAGATTTGCCTTAACTCATTACTTAAACCTACGACATCTTAATTCATAGGACACACATTACTGATTTCGTTTTCTGGTATTCCTATCTAATAATATACGGAATCCGTAGGTCGTTACCTCAGTGCACTGTGCAACAGATAGGTTACTAAACTCGTCATTGTAAAGCGAAGCTATTTCAGCTTGTTGCATGTTAATCTACCGGCTGAATTAATTAAAGACCCGAGCCGTGTGTTCGAGGGTTCGATGATAGTGTAAGATGCAAATGCTTCCGTTTATTTTGTTGTTAGTCCACGAACTGAAGGTATCTGATAATTAGCAAATCAGTTTCATATACATTTATTATGTGGCATATTGCCGAAGACAAAAGTATTTATATAGTTTTAAGAGTTTTTAATTTATAGAGCTTTTAAGAAAACTAGCTTTCATTCCTGCTTTTGGGTTACATTTTCGATTAAGTCATAGTAGGCTCCTTTAACAAGAAATTGTGTTATTTTCTATTCCTATCTTTAGTAAGCAGTTTAGGCTATGTGTTCTTAGACAAAAAAATGTTAGTTAGTGCACATTTAACTTGTACGAACTAAATAATATCGGTCTGAGCTCGTCAACCTAGAACAAAATTTGAACTTCAAACTCTGTTTTGAAATTTTAGTTCGAAATGGGTCTAGGTCATTTAATTCTTTTTGTTATGTAGGTTGACATGCTAAACAATCAAGCTAGCAAGTTAAATATTTTGATTTTATTTCTTATCAAATAAACTCTGCTAAAGGTACATTTCCAATGTATTATAAATACCGACAAATGCCAATGCCTATCAAAATCGATTTCCTATGAATCAAAGTTTATTACTAGTGGCTTCGTATCAAGGGAATAAGCTAGTCTCTTTTCATACAGGGTGGAACTATTCCTATACAAATACTAATTTCTCTTGGATTCCCTGAAGGAGTTTCTCGTTATACCTACTAAGAATTGCGATCATTTTGTGAAATGAAATACACACAATAATACAGCAAATTTTATTGGAGTTTTATCATGTGGTGTTAAAGGTATTTTTTTTTTTAAATTGTGAATGTTAGATTTTGTCAATCTGTAACATACAGAACATTCTGTAATCCAGTAGTGTGAAATGATTTTTTTAAACATGTACTTGCTTAAGTAAATCAATGGAATAAAAAAGTAGAATGAACTATGAATGAATTTTTATAAATGAATGAATTGAGGATTTTACCCTGGCCTCCCAAATACCACCAAAGTGTGGAGCATAAACAGGAAAGAAGCGAAATGTAAAATGTCTTTTACTGATCTACTAGATGCGAATCTATATCGGTAGCTTATGGTGTTTTCGATTTTTCATTTAATTGAAATACTACAACTAATAAGAACTATTTTCATAAGTACGTAATATAAAAATATTATTACTTCAAGAAAAAGAATATCACAAAAAGAAAACTAGCGCTAACAGGATAAGAAAGTTGCGATCCTGTAATATCCTGCAAGTAGGTACTTGTTTTGTAGTGCCGACCTAGTTAAAACTTATAAAGTACTTAGCAAAGTTTTAAGTAAGAAGGTGTGAAGTTACGACAAAAGATAACAGGCTTCGAACGGGTAAAATACCTACAAATTATTAAAGGGTCAAATGCTAACAAATACTGAATATAAATGTGTTTCAATAAGATGCTAGACTAAAGCTATTATCGTTATTATTTATTTACGTAACGTACTTCTAGTATTATTCATCCAAAACAAACGACAATAAAATAAAAAATAATGCTCTGACTTCGATGCAGGCAAGAGTCACGATTTATTATTCTCTGTGTCAATTTTAAAACATCCTCCAACTGGAGTAATAAAAATACTTATGCATAAAATAAAGAGAGGTCGTTTGTAGTGGAGCCCGAATTATTTATTTTCGCTTCAAATAAATAATCTGCGAGAGTCTCGACCGTTTTTCTTATCTTTTTATTAGAGGTGCTTCGTATTCCCCGTTTTATCGAATCTTTCTTGGATTTTCTTTGCGAACCTAATAGGGGTCAGTCGACTTTATTTCATGATTATAAAACGAAAAGCGAAATTGTTAATGGAAAGGATTTAGTTTCAATACCTTTAGCCAAATTGAATTTCTTGTTAAAACTTAATTAATCAAGCTACTTATCGGTCGTATAAGTTGACAGGGCCTGTAAAATAAGGATACATGAAAGAATCCTTTATGAAGAATATTATTTCTTGTTTTGTATATTTATTTCATATTTTAATATTTTGTGGCAGTTACGAGTAAATCAAAGATTGAATGAATGAATTTGAGATTTATCCAAACTCAATTAATATTAATTATAATGAATAATTTTATTTATTTATTTTTGTTAAGTCAGTCTAGTCTAACATCGTTTCAATACTTATAATGGCATTGATAAATCAGTAATGTCAGGCAGACAAACAGCAGACGGTTCAACGGACTCTTCGCTCCGGGATCGGAAATTCCGGGATCAAATATAAGTTTAGTTTGCCCGGAAATGGCGTAAGTATAATAATTAGAGAATTCCTGAACCTGTTCCTGGAGCCTTACTAGGAATTAAACTTATTAAAGCTCATTGTTTTTTATTATGAAAAACTACTAAACTAAAAACAACTGTCAGGTTGCATTTTAATAGTCATATTAAACAATTGTTTAATATTCAAGATAGCTTAGATTTTTTTATATCCTGGTATTTTTTAAATTTGCATCTTCATCGTTCAATCTCCTCCTCAGGAGTACTTTAAGTCTAGTTTTATAAAAAAATAACTTCTATGAAACAATTTTTAGTCTAAGCTGTCAAAATTTTCGTGTAACCAAGAAATCCTCGAAATTATAATTCTAGATTGAAAAATAAGGCGCCTTCAGACATTAAGGAATATTGATATAAAATTCTAAATATTAACACAACCTTAGAGGTCGTCCATTAATCACGTGAGGCTCGGAAGGCGTTTGAAAAAAAATCATGAAATAACACTAGGGGGGTGGAGGGGTTGTAGTGACAGCTCACGTGTATTTATTTTTTCTTTGAACGCGCGATTTTTAAATTTAAAGCGGTGCGTGACCTTGACTCGCCGTTGCTTGTATGTACCAAAATAATACACGTGATTTTGGTTATGTGGGGGGACGGGTAGTCTAAAACCTCACCACGTATCTTGCAGCATTTATTGTTACTGCTAAGATTGACAGTAATTATTAAATTATTTATTAGGTATACCGTTTAAATCGTACCTTGACCGTAAATTTTGATTATATTTTGAATTTCATAACACAGGCGACACGAAATGAAAGTTTCACATCATTTAACAAATGATATCATTTTTTTTTATTAGCATAATTCAGTAGATATTTCAGTAACTATACATAACGTCAGTATAACCACATAGTTAATATTATACTTCGTTAAATAACTTTGAAGGCAAACTCTTTTCGAATGATCGTATGTGTAGAATCATTTCTACATGGTGTACAAAAGAATAGGACACTCCTTAAAACCACGCGATCAGCTGGTGATATACAACAAATTTTTCCTATGGGAGCAACATCGAAATTGTGATTTTATTTTCAGATGCTCCATACATTATCATCGAGGTAAGCGAGTGAGTTTGTATGGAGAAGCTAAAAAAAATCTCGATTTCGATGTTGCTCCCATAGAAAAAGTTGCTGTATGACCAGCTGATGAGGTGGTTTGAAGGAGAGTCCTATTCTCTTGTACGCCCTGTATATTTAGTGGTTTGATACGGTGAAGAAGATTAATAAATGTCGTCGAAGCTTCAACGTACTAGAAATAACGCATTTTTTAATGATTTAAGTCTTGATCTTGCTAGATTCAAGAATGCATACATAATAGAAAATGTGTTGTTTGAGGTTCAGCGGTAGCGATGGGCGGGGCACATAGCACGCAGAACTGACGGCCGATGGGGCAGAAGGGTTCTGGAATGGAGGCCACGTACCGGAAAGCGCAGCGTAGGACGCCCACCCACAAGGTGGGCAGACGACCTGGTAAAGGTTGCAGGACGACGCTGGATGCAGGCCGCTTCCAATCGGCCGATCTGGAAGTCACTGGGAGAGGCCTATGTTCAGCAGTGGACGTCCTGTGGCTGATGATGATGATGATGATGATGACGGTAGTGATGATGTTAAAAAAACTAACCATCGTTTTAGTCCATTCCCTTTTTTCACATAAGTAATTTTATTTTTATTTAAAATCTATATTAGTGCCAGAAAATACGTAAGTCAGTATTTCTGATGTAGAATATACATGCTAAATTTATTTAGTATCTACCTAACTTGTAAAAAAATCCAAAAATCCATTAATAATTTCGACGCTGTGAAATATCAAAAACATTTAACTCGGTGTTATCGTTATCTACAAAATATTAAAGATTGTATTATATTTTACTTACTTGTGGCGCTGACTTCAGGCCCAAGGGACTCGAAGGCTTTTCCGAAGCTCAGTTTCAGCAAGCGATCTGAATCTGTAACAAAGTAATAATAACACCATCTGTTCTGCTTCATTCAATGCAAATTGTATTATCAACGAATGTTGAAGCCAGTTTCTAAAACGAAATGTAGATGGCGCTAGCACAAGTTGCTATTTTAGCGCCATCAAGGTAGCGGACTTTGCTTCTACTGTAATTCATATGTATTTCAATAGATGGCGTTAATAGACATTTTTCTAGTTATTATTTTTTATCATGTTTTTCGTTACTGAAACAACATCTTACTTATTGCTGAAAATAATTAAAAAGTTATTAATTAATAAAAATATACCGGTTAAGCAATGATTGCTTTTATTTACTTAATGGAAAAGTTTTAGGAAGTATTCAAATACATTTTACGAAAAGCAATAAAGCTGGGCCGTATTAAGTAAGTGACATTGTGGAAACAAGATAGGCATCTAGTGCCATACAAAATAAGCGCCAGCCTAACATCTGGAAGGCGGCCAACGTTTCTATTCATACCTTGTTGGCTGCGAGGCAAATTTAACTGGATCGCATTTATTACCCAGCGTCCGTAAAGTACTCGGAAAAATTTATTTGGGGAAAAATTATAATTCTTGGTGGCGACAGGCTTCGAGTACCTACCTACCGTGGATGGCAGACAAGCATTGATGCTTTGTCTGCCTATAAAATTGCACAAACATACATTTTAAGTAATAATAATGATTTTAATTCCTACAACATGTAACTCCAAATACGGAAACGTCTTAGGAACTGATTCTGATTCAAATACAACAACTGTCTACAAAAGAACCACGATCCAAAATCGGACGATGTCCTATATTGACGTCTTCATTATAATTGGTGTGGAGAATAATTTTATTTCGATTTTGATCCGTATATAAAATTGTTCCATTTGGAGCAGCTTAATAATCCCATAAGAGGTTGTGCATATTTGTAGTTAAGTAGGTTGTATCAGAACAAACCTGCAGCCGTTGAGTCAGGAGGTGGCTGGAAGTGGAATGTAGCTGCGAAGCCCTGTCCAGCTGTCGCAGAGTTGGCAGTGAACTGTAGCAGCAGAGCTGGACCAGTTGAAAGGACTTCGTACCCTGAAATAGAGCCAAAATGTTATGCCCTCTCCAAGAATAGATAAGACAAAAGCATAGTTATGGGTCATGCAATAAACATATATGACTATGACTATAGTCTAGAGCAGGATTCATAGGCGAGTCTCTCGCCTATGAATCCTGCTCTAGACTACAAAGCCACGTAGTTGCGGGTTCAAATCCCGCAAGGGTCAAATGTTTCTGTGATGAGCACGATCATTTGTATGTCCCTAAGTCCTCATCATCATCTCAGCATTTCACAGGCCACTGGTGGACGTAAACCTCTCCCAAAGAGCGCCAAGAACACGATCTCCGGCTTCCATCCTCCATCACCATCATCAGCCACTGCCAGCCATCTTCCTAAGGTCGTTGGTCCATCGAGCTGGGGAGCGCCGACACTACGTTTGCCAAGTTGCGGGCACTGCAAGTCAAAAATATGAGCGAATTCTCGCATCAGTAACACTTTTTCTGTTCGCGTCATCGAATTACCTACGTTTGTCCTTCCGTCCTTCGTCGATAAATGTATCAAAAAAGTGCATAGTCTTTTTTTTGTATCGAAGGCAAAAAAATTTTTTTGTTCCAATACTCTACCAAAGGACTGCGTTTGGAGAGTTGCGAAATATGGTCAATATAGTCAAAGGATGTGATATTTTAAGGTTTTTCATTTGTCTGCAGCGACCAGAGCCAACTCCATCGCAAACATTTTGAACAATAATACGTAAGGAGTAAAGAAACAAAACATTTTTTACTAACTATGAATGAATACGTTTTAGAACAACGATGTTACTGATGTAACTGCGTGAAAGTGCACCGATCTGTGCAATAACTATATAAAACAATAAACATTGACCAAAACCGAAAAAAATATTTCTGCCACATTGTGCAAACATTTTTTTTATGATCAAGCTTCTATTATGTCAATAGTACTTGCGTGCTGGGTATTTCAAACATATCTGCAATGGTTGCTATGAATGAAAGTATTACTTATACAGGGTTATTTTTGGACACCCCGCCATATTTTTTCACGTCATCCTGAGGAAGCAGCACATCCAATTTATGCAATAAAAACATTTGTTTTTATAACATTTTATTTCTATTTTTCTAAACAGTAGGTACGTTCTGTGGCGAGTACCTATGTTACGTGTCGCGCGTATAAAGTATCAAGCGCTAGGGTGATCAAATGCGCCTAGGAATTTTGTTATATAAAAGCAAAAAAAAAAAAAACACTAAATATTTTTTATTACTTCCCTTAAATTAATTTAATTTTGGCGGGGGTCCAAAAGTAACCCTATAATAGATTAGGATAGTAAAGAAATTTCATGACCCGGACCGTAACCATTTTTTTATTTAAAAAAATAATAAATTAATTTGTTTTATAACCATCCATTCCTCTTCAACTAGCGCGGGACGTAGTAAGAGAAGGCTAGTTGGACAGGTGTGGGTTATTTCTTAGTTTAGAATTATTATTTAAAAAAAATACGATAGATAATATACCTAATTAGAAAATCAATATTATCATGATCTATTTAAGTAATACTTTCATCCCTAGCATCCGCGGCAGAGTATAGCTACCCACATATTAATAAATACTTTAAAACAAAAAATTAAACCGCCGAAAAACTGAAAAGCAAGAAATAATATACTTTTTTTCATTTAACCTTAATAACTAAGTTCCTTAACTAATGTAAGTATACCTAATCAGCTCTTTTTGGAATCGATGCAAGCCATTGTGAGTTAAATAAAATGAAAGAAAGAAAGAAGAAAGAAAGAAAAAACGTTTATTTAGTACCTTACAAAATACAAAAATAAAAACACATTAACCTTACAACTAGACAAAAAAATAAAAAATTAAACAATTAAGGTAGGTACTAAAACGGTCTCCGCTCAGTATGTAAATGTGTTCATTCGCACCGACTGTGGATATTCATAAACATTGTAATACCTATGGGTTTTTTCATTTCGTTCCGAAACCCTAAAAATGCAATAGAATATAAGGTTTCGTGTTCGAGCGGATTTCCTTGTTCGGTACATCCTCATTCTGAATTTCGCCTATCAAAGAAACCTCCTGCTAAAATACGAAACATGAGGTGCTTGGTTTCATGTATACGGTATATGTATTTTGTGTTCTCAGAATTTTGGAACTGAATAAAACGGTTTCAGGAATGTCGTGTTAAATGATTTTCGTTTAATTACTTTTAAAAGATTTTCTTTTGTTTTTATTCAAATAAATGAATGATATAAATTTAGGTTTAGGTCACACAATTGGGATTAACAATGTACGGATAAGTTCTGCATTAGTTCTTAATAAGTTATATTTTACTTATCTGAAGGATAAAAACGATTTTTACGATAAACACGATTTTTGACACGATTTTCAAGTACTTTTATCCTCTGCATAATTTTATCTTTACATAACTTTATCCGTACATTGTGAAACAGGCCCTTAGTGATGTAAATATTTCTAACTGACGATCCATTAAATAAGCAGCCATTTCTAACTTCAGTTTTACTAGTTTTTTAAAAAAAACAAAAATTTCTTCATTAGCGGACTGGTTGTGCTATAAGATGCTCGAGGTCAAACTCATTGTCTATTATCTTATATCAAAAGAATGCTAATGGTTTACTTCGAAACCATAATTATAGTAGTCTGGCGTTTATTTATTTAACTATCTTTAGTTTTAACTAATTCCAATATTTGCTTTTAAGTATTCCATTATGTTATCACTATTAACAGCCTACGCCAGTCTATTGGTGGCCTTTTCAAATTTAAATCGTGTTGATTAATATTTTCCTGGTAATGGCGTAGATAGCGAGAAATAATTGTCCATCATTTAAGCTAATTGTTTTACGTTTAGACGTGGTTTAGACCACATAATTAATGTATTTAACTCAAATTTAACACTACTTGTGAAAATCGCTTCATAATAATATCATTGTATTGTCAGATTCACTTGCAACTAACTTAATATATAATGTAACTTTTATTGCCCAAAAAAAAGTTCAAATAGTATTATAGTAGTGTTCAACCAATTTTATTAATATTGTAACAAATACAAGATTATTTTATTATGAATTTCTTAAATGAGTGTTTCAACTTCTAAGGATATGAAATCATCATCATCATTTCAGCCACAGGACGTTTACTGCAGAACATAGAGGCCTTTCCCAGTGACTTCAGGATCGGCCAGTCGGAAGCGCAACAACCTGCAATGCTGTCTGTCCACCTTGTGGGTCGACGTTTCCACTGCCTTTGCCGGTACGTGGCCTCCATTCCAGAACCTTTCTGCCCCATCGGCCGTCAGTTCTACGTGCTATGTGCTCCGCCCACTGCCATTTCAGCTTGCTAATCCGTCGGGCTATGCCAGCGACTTTTGTTCGTTTACGGATCTTCTCATTTCTGATTTGATCTCGCAAAGAAACACCGAGCATAGCCCTTTCCACAGCGCGCTGTGCAAATTTGAGCTTCCTTATAAGGCCCATAGTAAGAGGCCACGTTTCTGTTACGTATGTCATAACTGGTAACACGCACTGGCTGTAGTGTTTCGTCTGTAGGCACTGAGCATTCGACATTACCTTTGTTTTTTCTATGTTTATCTGAAGCCCTACCTGTTTGGAAGGAATATGAAATGTTACATGCAAAAGATGATTCTGAATGTAAGCTTTCTGAGATATGAAAGTTCTGCATTTTAATGACTATAGCTATAAAATTTATGCCTAAAGATGATTATGGCTTACAAGATTATGGCTTTTGAGCGTTTGATAAATGAATGAATGCTAAATGATTTTTTGGGAAATGAAGTTGATGCCATCCGCTTCTGCTGATATACATAATTAATAAGTATTAGGTATGGTAATTTTTAATGTGATAATATTATAATTAGTTTATATCAGCGGATGGCATCAACTTCATTTCGCAGAAAATCATTTGGCAATCACTCATTTATCAGACGTTTAAAACTCATAACCTCGTAAGCTAGGATCATCTTTAGGCATACATTTAATATCCATAATAATGAAAAAGCAGAACCATCATAACGCAGAAAGTTCACAGTCAGATTCGTCTTTCGGCATACATTTCATATCTATAGTCACTAAAAGGCAGGACTATTATAGCTCAGAAAGTTTACATTCAAAATCATCTTTTGGCATACATTTCATATGCTTAGTAATTAAAAAAATAATTTAGGTTTTTTTTTAAATCCCTCCGGGATACACCCAAGCAATGCTGTCTAAGAAATACTAGTATTAACCATGCATGGCAATGCAAACATGCAGCATTCAGGCAAGCATGCACCATGCAAGCAAGCATGCAGCATGTAAGCAAGAATGCAGCATGCAAGCAAGCATTCAGCATGGAAGCAATCATGCGTGCAGCATACAACAGCTTTAATGCAGCATGCATGCAAGCATGCAGCATGCATGATTTCTGTCACGGTTCCGGCGCTGCGGGACTCCGGCGGTCCCGCTCTCACCACCGCAGCCTGTTCCTCAGCTCGCGGGCCGCCTCGCCCCTCCGCGCCTACGCGGTTTTGAATTACACTCTAAGGGTCGCGCAAACAAGGCTGCGTGGAGTCGGTTTTGCACTGATTCGTTTCTGTCATATCAATTAAAGGTTATAAAATAAGTTTAATAAAAAACTAAAAACCGTCTTCAAAATGAGACTAAAAAGCGAAAAATAATATTGACTAAGACATACCCAATCAGTTCTTTTTGAAGTCAGTGCCAGCCATCGAGAGTTAAAATGTGTTTATTCGCACCGACTCCAAAAAGAATTGATTAGGTATGTTTTAGTCAATATTATTTTTTGCGTTTTAGTTTCATTTTGAAGTCGGTATTTAGTTTTTTATTAAACTTATTTTATTTCACAATTTTAAGTGTTTAGTCCTCTATTTTTCCCCTCCTAACTCCGCCAAAAGTTACAGCAAAGTGACCAAGACAAATGTTGGTCTTCTGTGGACCACCGGGTGGGTGGAATAATAAAAATAGGGTGCTATTAATGATCAATTTTTCGACGAAATTTATTTTAAGTCCCAGACGCCTTTAAAATAAGCTTCAGTTTTCACCTTCTAACTCCGCCAAAAATGACTTTACAGCAAAGTAACCTTAACTAATGTTGGTCCTTTAAGGACCCTTCCTTCATCCAATGCAATGGTATGATAAAAATGAGGTGTTATATAGGGTAAATTTTTCGACGAAAATTTGTAAGTCTTAAACTCCTCCAACCAGAACGGCGGCTATTTTGATGTCGTAACCATAGGATAAGGTCTTGCGTTAAATACCAAGTCAATTTAAGAAAGGAACTTTTAAATTTATTTTCGTTACTGGGTGGGCGTACCCGCCTCCAGTAAATAAAAATTGGCGGTCTGGTACCTCATAAGCTCCACGTCTGCTCAACACACTGCGAAATACGTTCTGTCGAAAAATTGCATTATTATCTTCTAACTCTTATCCGTTAAAGAGTTCTTTGGCTTCCATCATCAGGTCAGTGACATGACATGCTGATTACCGGACCCAAAAATCAGCACTGAGTCAGAAAATATATGCAAAACATTATGGGTGCCTATAAAAATTGAGGGTTGCCCTCGATTTGCCAGAGAACCCATCATCAGAATCTGACTTGGTGTAAATGGAACCACCTCGGAAGTATACCCTTTCAAACTAAAAAATACATTTTGAAATCGGTCCATAATTGACGGCGTTATCGCGTAACAAACATACAAAAAAAAACAACTTTCAGTCGAATTGAGAACCTCCTCCTTTTTTGAAGTCGGTTAAAAATACGATTTATAAAAATAGCAATATGCCTAATAAAATTATTCTAAATAAAATTTTGCTATCTTCATAGTCTATGCCTAGTAAAATTGTGCCAAATAGGTTATCATAGCAATAAAATTTCGGAGCAACAAGATTCTGCCAGATAGAGGCCCGTATTGGTTATGACATTAAAAATTCTGCGATACAAGATAGTCCCTTTTGATATCTCACTTATAGTGGTATGTAGGTGGTAAACAAAAATAATAAAGACCCTTCCATCCATATACTACCAAACCAACTAATCGATTTAGTAAAATGTCCAACATTACTTTCTAATGTGGTCAAGAACGCGAAATGTACATTAATTTGCTGTTTTAAAACTTCTGAATAGACAGTAACTGAGACTACCACAAACATATTTACAATAACTTTGTTTATTGATTGATTATATTATGTTACGATTATGCCTTCCAATTTATTTGTTAGTAATCGTACTGGAATATTTTATAGTGACCTTTGAAATGCAGTTAGTTAGATTATAGGCAACCTAATCTTGGAACTGTTAGTTTATCAGAGTGTAGGTATTAAATTTTATTGCATATGTTGTTATGTATGTTATGTATCATAAGCAATGATTATTATTTAACTCATGTAACTATGTCTATGATACTGTGGTAACAGTATGAGGAGCCACACCTTTAGTAACAACGTTATCTACATCAGAAGTCTGACAAAGAAGCTGGCGCTTACAGTCAAAACGTCATGAATTTCATTTCAACATTCAGAACTAAATTTTGTTTTTCTGGTGCCTTCAAATTATGCCGTAATAAAGACAACATAAATAAATTATTATCATTTAGACGTAGGTATGCTGATTTTACTGCATTTGACTGCCTATCTTGCGACCATTACCAATATATTCTACGAAACGCTCGTATCTGCCTACTCAGTTGCCTACAGCGCCAAAATTAATCAAATAGACATGAATTTATTTTGACAGCAGCCAGTCCAGGTTATTACGAGTCAGTGAACAGCGCTAAATAAAATGGACGCGTTCACGCGTGTGGGATACAAATACCTTAGTACCTACCTATTCAGTTACTTAAAACTATGAACATGTGGTACATTATTATAAACGGAGTGTAATACATTAAGCTACATACATGGCTGATAAAAATATGTTGTATTTCCAAACAATAGCGTACACCAAAGCATGAATACTTAAGACCTGAAAATTAGGTATTGGAAGTGAAGCTAGCAATCACGGTTTGCCGCAACTGAAGCGGGGTATGCGTAGGGTTGTCAATGTATAGAAAATAAATAACATTTTCTATGTGTGAAAATCACTGGGGGAGGCCTATGTTCAGCAGTGGACGTCCTGTGGCTGAAATGATGACGATGATGATGATGAAGTGTGAACCACCATTATCAGAAAATCAGGTCAGGTAACATCAGAAAATGTTTGTTTCATAACGTGTATTATAAAAATTTAATGAACGATTATACCTCGTAATTATTAAATCCACTCCAATCACAAATTGTGTTGTGGATCATCATTCATGAATCAAACTCTTACCAACATCACCTGATTCACTGCAGAATATACTAAATGTGTTTTCAGAAGTATTGTCCAAATAAATCAGTAGACGATTTCTGCGATAGTTTTGCAGATTCAAATGCAAATGCTTTTTAAATAAAGGTCTTGATATGTCCTTGCAGTAGAATGCAAGTTTTTTTTTTTAACAAATACCAAAGTTTTTCAACCCTAACATCAAGTCAAAGCTACTTTGACGTGGCATTATTCATTCAAAAAGGGTAGCCGTGGACGGAGGAGGAAGGTGACGGAGGCGCTGTCGATACGAATAGAATTCGCTTCGACGCGATCAGTTCGTTTGTGAAGATTCCTTCCTTTTAGAGATCGGCTCGAAAAGTTCTATCTTGGTATATATGAAAGTAGGTAGAGAAAGATAAAATACATGCGTATTAAACTGCGGTTTCGTTAACTTTAGAACTGAGCCCAAGAAAATCATCCAACAGGAAAACGTATACTCGACACTCTAAAGGGAATCAGAATTTATAGGATACTTTTCGTTGACATAAAACTTTGAGATTTGGCAAGTAATACCGTCTTATACTACAAGTATAGGGAAAAATCTAAAACTATATACATTTGTAATTAAATCAATCAAAAAAAATATGTACCCGAAAATTTATATGGTACCCTCGGTGGCGAGTCCGACTCTGATTGCGGACTGCGGATTGATTATCATTTTTGCATTGAAATGATTCAACACTATCTAGTCGCGTGTATTTTTTTAAACCGACACGTTCCCATTGCATTGATACGATTAGCATTGATTGATCACGGGTATTATTTTTAGAAGAGCCGATACTGACCATTTGTCACCCGGGCACATCGATTAGAATGTTTCGGTTTATCCGATTGCGGCAACAAGCCTTTTGTAATTGGTTTCAAAATTCGGTTTAGAAATAAGCGATATCATATAGGCATGGAATCTAAATTGAATGTCAAATGAATTTCGGTCCATCCATTATTTACAAAAGACATGTACTTAAAGAGATATGCTGTAGGTAGATAAGAAATTTTGATTTTAATTCCTTTGTTGTGCTAGTGTAGAACGAAATTCGTAACAATTTATGCAACGAAAGAGATGTACAAAACTCCATTCCCACTTCCCTCTGTTGTGAAGGCATAGCTACGACGTAAGGCTACGCCTTGGCATGGTTTTATACGTTTCTTTTATGCATTAATTTATTTCGAATTTCGTTCTACACTAACACATTAAAGGAATCATTAAAAACTTCTTACCTACAGAAATATCTTAGGCGGGTCTAATTCTTGTTATTTGTTGAACACTTGCATGCGCGAGGACGCAGCAGTGCGGTATACTTTTGTAATTTAGCAGTAATCGATGTCCAGTTTTGATACTATCAAAAATGGTATTCTCGTAAACATTTATTATGAGTTAAAATTGACAAAAAGATCGTACTCATTACGATGTGTAAATGTGACAAAAGTTATGATAATCATTATATTACTGCATATTTAAGTTTTCATTTTTTGTTCAGTAGAATATCGTTGTAATGCTACTGACCAAATCGAAGCTGGATTAGAACTATTTAAATTACGGGCATCGGGATTTTGTGAATACATAGCAGAGGTCCCATACGTTCCTTATCTTTTAATATGTTGTGTGTGATGTTGATAAATAACTTACCTGTAAGTTCATTGCACAGCATGGCTATGGCTGGCGAGGATGTGTCTCTCCCATCAAACACCTTGATAATGTCAGCGCGCCGGAGACAACTGAAATCAAACGATAAAAAAACATTAATTATAAAATTAATCTTATTGCAAGGCACATCAACATGACTAGGTAGTCATTCACCCAAATTTATCCGGGTGAGTTATTATGGTTTGTGTAAAAACTTAATTTGTAATTCGATTTTGATCCTATCGTAATAAAAATAGTTGCTGTAGATTCACACAACTAAAGAATACCACAATGTTAGTTCTGTACTTTTGATTCCGGAATCAGTGACATTCTATTCTACTTAAAACAAGCGAAGAGTATTGAACCAACCAAAACGTATTCTCTCAACAGTGTAACCCATGTTAAGCTAACAATGATACAAACTCAACAAACTCGGTAGCCGCAATGTTCCTTGTTTAATACAGGGTTACATGAGAATTCGGTTCGGTTCTACTATGTCGACGATTCTAAACGGATTACACAGCGCTCCACTATATGGATGCCTTAGTTTAGCTTGTCTAGCTGATATTCTGAGTGCTTTGCTTTACATTTAGCTTGGTAAACTCATAATTGATTTTAAAAGCTTGATGATGCGTGTGAAAAATGATTAAAATTCGATGAATAAAAGTCTGCCTTTTTGCATTAAAATAAATGATTTGCGAAATTAAAACTTCCGAGGACATCTATTATATTCAAAACATTACCGTCCTTTATGACACTAATTTATGTTTATACATTACTACTAACTAGTACTAACAAACTTATTTTGCTAGTTGTGTGTTGTACATTATAATAATGAAACTTACACGGGTCCGTATAAGCATTTCTTTGTTGCATTGATTACTTTATAACTTTAACATCCAAAAATAGTAAAAAAAACCGGCCAAGTGCGAGTGGGACTCGCGCACGAAGGGTTCCGTACCATTATCTATGAGAACGGCAAAAAAACACGTTTGTTGTATGGGAGCCCCCTTAAATATTTATTGTATTCTGTTTTTTAGTATTTGTTGTTATAGCGGCAAAAGAAATACATCATCTGTGAAAATTTCAACTCTCTAACTATCACGGTTCATGAGATACAGCCTGGTGACAGGCGGACAGACGGACAGACGGACAGACGAACAGACGGACAGACGGACAGACGGACAGACGGACAGACGGACAGACGGACAGACGGACAGACGGACAGACGGACAGACGGATAGCGGAGCCTTAGTAATAGGGTCCCGTTTTACCCTTTGGATACGGAACCCTAAAAACAATGTAGTCATACTATAGCGTTTCACATAGTTTAAATCTCGCTCGCACATTAAAGTATGTCGCGTCGAATTACAAAATGTTTAAAACTGTCAGTCGGGGATCGGCTATGAAAATGTTGCCTTTAATCAAAATTAAACGATGCGAGTAAAACTCCCGATGAAATGTAAATTCTATTCTGGAGCGGAGCATTCATGCATTAACTAGTAATTAACCCAGAAATATGGTTAGTAAACTCCGCGGTATAGCGAATTTCTAAAGTCAGGATTAGGTATGACTAACTGCTTTTTGATGGTTTTTTTTGTCTCATCAAAGCGGGGAAAAACAAAAACTTAACTTCCTCATTTATAAGTAAACATTCTTCTAGTGTGTGACTGTTTTACTTAAAAATAGTCCTCATTATAAAACACGTTTTACTTTTCTGAACTGTCCTGCGGGTTAACCATGAACTCTTAAAACAATCTCAAATCTGTCAAATCTGTCAATTTTGTATGTCATTACGTACGAAATTTGACAGATTTGACAGGATTGACAGATTTAAGATTGTTTTAAGAGTTCTAGGTTAACACCCTGTCCTGCTCGACCGCAGTGAGCGTGTGATATAGTCATGATATAGTCGACTGCTAATAATACGTTTGGTGTGAAAACAGCCTTATTATTGAAGATAAATAACACTTAAAAAAAAATCATCGACCTCAGGTCCTTGCATGGAATTGCTAAAAACAAAAATTTACAATGTTTAAGAATTTCTGATCTTAACCAATAGTCAAATATTTGTAAAAATATTTCTATAGAGTGTTGACTGTAGTAAACTACTCAGCTATACATATAGCTACAACATTGATCAGAATACGCTGGCTTTGACAGCGAGAAAAAACACTTGAGGAATTTCATCTTGTCACGTGACGTCCTCGGTAGCTTAGTTGGTAAAGCACTCGCCCGGCTTGCGATGGGACGTGGGTTCGAGTCCCACCTGAGGTCGATGATTTTTTTCAAGTGTTATTTATCTTTAATTAAACCTTGCATGGAATTGCTAAAAACAAAAATTTACAAAGCCTTATTATTCCCATTTCACTAGTTAATAATCGTCAACCGCTTATTAATAAAAAATTGTAAAACGGACAAACCGTAAAAGTTCCAACGAAAATGTAAATTCTATCCTAAAGCGGTTCATTCATGCATTATCCGTTAATTAAGCTGGCAGATATAGTTTATGGTTCGACTCATTAAGGGGAACACTACTGCCCATTATGTTCGTAATTTAATTACGCTAACTGGGTGGTATTAGCCACTGAGGAATGTTATTTTAGGCAGATTTAGGTGATTACTCGTTGACAGCGTGTGCAAATTAGCTCAAAGATAACGGGTAGCATCATCATTTTCTCATCATCATCATTATAACGACGACTTCTGTAGCCGAGAGGTAGCACGCCTTACTTGCGCCATATCTGAGGTCTCAGGTTCGATTCCCGGTCGGGTCAGTGTGGAAAAGGAATTTTTCTAAATTGGGTCGGGTCTGGGAGTTATGGTGCCGTCGTTTGTTTCTTATTTCTATAACACAAGTGCTTATGCTACTTACAAAGAGCAAACAAACTACTAAACTAGAGGTAGGTTGATATGTATAATGTAGTGTATTTAGTATCAGCATTGCACCTGAGCGAAGCCGGGGCGGGTCGCTCGTATAATGATAAAATAAAATAAATTCAATTAAATAAGCCCGAAATAAGTTATTTTACACATGTTTCTTTACTATATTCTCGGAAAAAAGATAACAATTAAAAATGGACCCGCGACACATGTGTGCGCGAACTGAGCGAAAGGAGGTTAGGTGCAGCGCAGTTGACAGACTATCTGTGACGCACTTTAGTCTGTTCACACGTTTAGTCTGTGGAAATAGAACCTTTGTAATTATATGCATTAACGCACACGACGCGCAAAAAGTCCGGCGCACAAAAAATCCGTGGTATTCGGGCAGACCGCGCCGCGCCGCGCCGCGCAGCTCCGAACAAAAAGTGAGCGATGACAATTTAACGTTTGCTTCAACGCGCGCTAACGCAGACGGCGCACACTTTAGTCTGCAATCTACGTCTCTACAGTTCTGCCGAAAGAATGATCGAAGATGTGCGTCGAGTACGTTGAGTCTGTGAAAAATCCGCGACCGACTTTTTGCGCGCCTTGCCGACTTTTTGTGTGATCGAATCTGCGGCGCACAAAAAGTGTGCCGTCTGCGCTGCACCTTAAATCGAAGTTTGTCCAAAATACCATCTGGCGTTTTCAATTAAAAATAAACTAACAGATAGATGAGTGATATTTAAAATTTAGGTATTCTATTATGTTGGGTAGTAGATTTCCGGTTTTTATTACTATTTAACCAAGATTTAAGATGTGTTAGTTTGTTTGATTTCCCTTCAAGTAATTTTCCACAACTTCGTCGTTTACAATTTATGAAGATTGTAGGCAACTAGTGTATTATTTCGAGCAATATTATTTCAGCGCTGTTAAAACTGCATGGAATTATTCGTTCCGTCTAATAATGGCGTGATTTACGGCCGCTATTACCTGAGCGGGAAATTATGTGTTAAAATTGCACATTGGACACAGTTGCAATGTTTATTTTTATTCGTATAGGTATAAGAAGGTTTACGGTTTTGGTCAATTTGCAATATTTCACTAAGAATTTTACATTTTGATAATACATTTCACTTCTAGTTTCTTTTCAAGTCACAAGCATAAATTATTATAGGATTTTATAATATACTTTAAACCTTATTTTAAAACTGTAGGTATATATTTTATTGTTTGTGACTGAACGCTCTGGTTTCATTTTGGTTCATCACACCGTAAATCAAATGTGTGATAATTTGATCTAGCAAATCAGCCAATCATAATGGTCATTTTTTCTTAAAACTAACCAAAAACCTATAAAGATCTATAGTCTTAAAAATACATGGTAAATCTCACAACATTGTACGTAGGTGCAAAACTAACATTATATTATTTTGGCAAATAATCATTGAAAATTAAGATTGATTGATGATAAGTTAACCTACACAAAAAGGTTGTGCAGCTCAGCAAACAAACTATACAATTACTTTAAACTGTAAACTATTTAATCTAAAACTAAATAGCTGGTATTCTGAACTGCCAATTTTCGCATAAAACCAAACCCCTTAGGTCACTTCATAAACTCATCCATACAAGACCATAACAATGTAGTAGCTATTGAAGCGATTTTACGGCGCATTTTATGGTAACGTCCGCAGAAGCGCTTGTCGAATAATATTCAATATTTCAGATCAAGGATTCTATTACGACATGCAGGTATAACGATTTTATTGCCTCGTCCGTCGTCGGATATTGGCGGTGATTTTATGAGATTCCTTTAATGGGTTCGTCTCAAGAGTAAGCAAATACGCAGCCCGACCTATTTTCTGCGAGGCTCGAAGTGGAAAATCATCGAATGTGGATTTTCAGCAATTAATTTATACAAACTCAAGATAATAAGTATGTTTCAATATTTCACGGAAAACATACTTGTTATTTAAATTAAAGATCTAACGTAATGATTAATCGTGATTTGGTTGGTTTTCATTTCATAAAAGTGTATTAAAGAGACATTATTCGCGATAAAGAACCCTAATGCCGGCACTAAAATCTCGACGAGAAACGAGTTCACAGCTATTACGACACTAATGCCAAATCATATAAGTAATGTCAGGTGGTTTTCTAGAAACCAATTTCTTATGGGACCATTCTTAATCAGGGCCAATATTTTATCAAAGCTAAATAAAAATTATAACAGAATGAAAATAACTTACCTAATGTCACCTTTCTGTAGGGAGACTTCTTCGAAAACCACCTTTACACGTTCTTTTGGTCTGAAACATAGTTTTAAATACGTTATTTTAAAAAAAACCTTACTGCTTTCGGTAACTAAATATCATTTTACAACCTTAAATTAAGGACCTGGTTAATTCTTTTTCAAGATTGATATATCTAAATAGCTCTCGGTTTATTAGTTTTCCTTCAAGTGGCTTTGTTTTTTTATATTAAGAACAAATATTTTAAAATTGTAAATTTAGAAGCATTTTTTTCGATGCCAACTTTGGCTACGTTGAAAAAGTTCTTCGTCCTGTTAATTTAATTCTCTTGCTTAACCTGTTACCTTGTATAATTGTTTTCATTGTCATCACAATTTCGTTAATCAGTTTTTTAAGTAAGGCACATAAAATTCTAAACAGAGGCTTATCGGGTTTTAATCTCGCCTCTTTCACCGACAATCTTTCATTTGCTATAGCCAGATACTCTGTTGCTATTCCCACTCCAGTTGAGCTGGATATGGTGAGCTATGGATGGATAGTGTACGCTTGTTCCACGGTCAGTAGAAGTACTTTTGATGACAATCAATTTGGTTTATCAGTCTTTTCATGCCTTTTGCATTAGTTTCAATGTATGCTTCAACGTGTGCAAGTGTGTGTATCAACGTTCGAGCCATCCCCCAATACGCGCACATTAAAACCAATGGGAAAAGCACTGCAAAAGGCATGAAATTTAAAAAGTTTGGATACGCTACCCGTCTTAGGCTTGTCCCCTACACTTATAATGGTAGTCCTTACCTGGCGTGGAAGTGGTAAGAGCACCGAATGTTGTTGGGGTATATGGACGGGTACCGCGGGCTGTAGAGCCGGCCGTGCGTCGGCCGACTGCCGGACCGGCTGAACTGGTAGTCGCATTCCGTTCCTGGGACGCGGACGCCGTCCGTTTCAAACAAGCCTGTTGACAAAAAAGTAGACTTCAGGGCCATAACCATGAACTCTTAAAACCATAGATATAGAATGTCGTAGCGAATCCTAAGTCTATGCTTAAAACAATCTCAAAGTTGTCAAATCTGTCAATTTTGGTACGTCATTTTATACAAAATTTGACAGAAATGATAATGTTTGACAGATTTGAGATTGTTTTAAGACTTCGTGGTTACCGCCCAGCACTTGGGCCTGGTCCAGATGGGAGCGAAATTGTTTCAAAACCTTACGCGTGAATTCATACGCGCGTTGACGACATACTAAGCGCAAATGCACGATGTAATTAAAAAAAAACATTTTAGGTATTTTTAGAGCAACTTTTTTCATGGGGACAACATCAAAGTCGTAAAAAAAGAGAATTTGAAGTTGGTCCCATAGAAAAAGTTAAAGATTTTACGTTATTTTAATTACTCTTATGCATATTATCATACCTAAGCATCGCGCGAGCTTACTTTCGAGACGCATGTAAGTCGAATTCACCTTCAAGACAAGACTTTTCAGGCTGCTCATTTTAAAACATTTCTTTTATAAGACATTTACTAGATAAGTTTTTTTCTGAAGTATACAAAATGTTCCCAAATGCATCATCATCATTTATCTGCGGTATTTGGTAAAATTGCGCAAAGATAATTCTTATCAGCGGCAAAGATGGACTGCGTCGATTGCTATGGCACAACTCTAGGTGAAGTCGTGGGAGATAATAATCATAATCTTGGCTGTTGTTAATTATTCAATTTTAATTTGAAGCCGTTTGCGATGATTAAGGTCATATTTAAAACAGCACCCCAGTTCATCCCTTCATTTGGGTCAGGAGAATCTTTATTCATTTCGTTGTAGCATTTTACCGCGCAGACATAAAGGCTCCTTTAGTATTATTAAATTATGGCCATTCAGTTGTTTCCAGGTTAATTGCTGAATGCCAGAGGTGTACTCTTAAGTCGAAATGAGAACTCAACGAAATTCGGGCAAGGTCGGGAATTTTAAACGTAATTTATGTTCTGTATCTGAATGTATTCGTCTGCAGCTTTTATAAATTACGTATAACAAATGGTCAGTCATATTTTAGGTTATGTTAATGCTCATGAAACCAAACAACTTTGCCAAAGAAAAATATTTTGTCATTTCCATAATACGATTTTTTTTGGCAGACTTATTCCTTTACATAGGCAAAATCGTACCCTGAAAAATGCCTAAACTTATATCTTACACTTTACATGTATCACTAGCGGACAGCCGGCGAGTTTGTTCTACCATATTATTGTTTTTTTTTCATCCTACCTCTCAAAACCAACTGCAATTAGCGTGTGTTGCCTGTCATAGAGTACTTAGGTATGTACGGTAACTGTTTTATATTTACCAGGTATAAAACGGAATTGTTAGTACGAAAACCCGCATAAATAATACGACCTGGTGATCAAAGCTTTATCAACGTCTTGAGCAAGACTGAGGCCTAGTGTTGTGGTACCGTCGTAATTTTGATTTTAACACAAGTGATTTAGCTATACTTACTTTAGGATAAGAGCAATGTATGGGTCCAATTTTAATTTAAGTGTATAAATCCCGCTTGACGGGATAACGTATTTCCCTATACACCAAGGATGAATTACCACTATTCATCACGGAGGAATCGTTACAAGATCTAATAAAACGTGTTACGTGCTCTAAGTGCTTTCACACGATGTTATAATCCATGCATTCATAATTAATTAATCGAAGGTAATTATCACGTCTTGTGTTCATGTAAATTAGCTCTCCGTCTATCGCTTACAATATACACTAGTACAGAAGGTTCCTAGTTATCACTATACATTTTTTAGCTTTTAGAAGTTCCATTCTGGATGGACTGGGCTTCAGCTATAGAACAGCACAGAAAGCGACTCTGAGCTGTTTGATCCAGTGGCTTCCCGCAACCACTCCGTGAATTGGTCGTCAATAATATAATACTCATCATCATCATCATTTTTATGTCAGTACTATTGCATTCTATTGGTGGACGTAAGCCTTCCCCAAATAGCGCGAAAGAGCACGATCTCCCGCTCTTTTCATCGAGCCACTGCCAGCCATCTTCCCAAGGTCCAACGACCTTAGGAATCATACCCGATAATACTGATTTATTCAGCTTACAGGGCTTTTTTAAAAACATTAATGCTAATTCTAGTGCTTAAATAAAATTACTTTTTCGATGAGATCAACTTATGCCTCACATTCTGGCACCAGTTCAGTCAATGTTGCGTTACGTAGTCTTTGTCTTAATACACGCCGTAGGCTTTCTGGTCCATAACATTTTGTGATTTGACGTTTACACTCCACGATTAATAGGTTGAATCCATTACTGAAGTAACAGTGAGCTATTAAATCGAAAATAAACCTTTTACGGTTCGCGAAGGAAATAAAAAGTGGATTAACCTCATTTTAATGACGTGGCATAAAAGTAAAATTGGGTTTAAAGCTTCTAAAAAGTCAATAATGATGATTGTTGAATGTGAAAAATAAAAGTTATTATTCTTGTCTGCTTCTGCTTAGTTATAAAAAAGTAAAAGACTTTGTATTTTTATAACTAAGCAGATTTTATTTTATCTTAGTCAGTGCATAACTTATTTTTATTAGATACACGTTAGAATTAGGCACATGAAATGCCGTTGTTAAAGATTGTGGTAAGGTCCAATAAAACAAAAACAAAATAAAAGAATAAATAACAAATTCAGGAATACAAACGAATAACACACATATCACACATTGTATAAGTTAAGCTCGAAGATTTACCATTCGATTGACTTTCGCTCATCTCAATAATCCCATTTGTAGTCCGCCTTGGCTTGGTGGAAAAAATATTCACCTCGATTCTTGCCGTGAAATGTCCAATATGCCGTGTCAGGACGTCTACTACGAAAAACGATATACGATGTTTCGGACGAAACGAAACACGAACGATACGCAAACGATAAGCCTACTACGAAACACTATCGGATTTTAATGCTTCGATCGGATCCATAGACACATTTCGGAATGACTTCGTGAAACGAATGACTAAGTTGCTATTTACCGAACTTATAGAAAAAAAACCGGAAATCATTTAAAAAAAAGCAACAATAAACGTGCTTTTTTATTTTACTGCTTAAAACGATCAATACATCAAATTTTTAAGATTCTATGATATTTATTGTGATTATTTAATGTTAAAATAAAACAAATGTCTTCGTCAAACAATGAACGTCGTCGCCGATATCGGATCCGAAACGTTTCATAGTAAGCAACCCGCAAAACGATTATCGTATTGACGGATTTCGTTTTTCGTAGTAGACGTCCAGGATTAGCCGTGTGACGTGTCACATAGTACATGCGGTCACACCCACGCTGATATTAAAGGGCATAATATACTGAAGTAGCTAGACAGGTTAGGTCTTAACTTAAAGCTCTAAGGACTAGAATAGAGTAAACCGTATAAGTACATCCTATTTCTAGTTCTGAACTTGACAAACTTATCTTTAGGAAACAGTGACTGAGGTGCGATATGTATGGAAGAAAAGTAGAGGGTATATAAATACATCTAAAATTGCTCACTGTAATTAGTAGAGGGCGGATTTGAAGTAGCGATCTCAATATTAATATGGATATGAATTATTAATATGGAAATGTTTGTTGCAAAAATAACATTCATTTAATATAATTATTTAGCTAAGATTGCGGTGTGCAGTGTAATAATAATAGACCGTAAGACCTTATATAAACAACATGACTTGTATTTAACAAATTGCACTAGTCATATCCATATAAATATTGAGATCGCTACTTCAAATCCGCTCTCTTTAGGCTTACTATTCAGACTGTCTATAAATTTTTAAATCAGACAAAATTAGGTATATGATGATCAACGTATATTACGTTAATTACGTCACATTTTTTTGTATGTCATACTGTTGTGGTCATTATAATAATGTTATTATGTGGTTTAAGTTTATCTTTCAATGTTTAGTAAAATATAAAAAAAACTCACGACTTTAGGCCTCAATAATGCATAAACATGATCCTATTCGTAGAATTGACATACAAACTAGTGACCTCTGGCGAGCTTGTTTGTAACAAGTTGGCTCCCTGCAGACGCGAACGGAGTACCGACAGAAGAACAACAATAGTACAATTTTAAAACTGATCGGATCTTTGTTCCCTTAGGAGTAGTTGATCGAGCACGATGGATGGGGCTGGGAGTACACGCCACATACGTATTAAAGTTTTCTTAAAGATGTACTGCAGAAGTAAAATGTTGGTTACCATTTTCAGCTTATGGATTGTAAAACAGAATATTCTCACTTAGTCCTTTATCAATGAAACTGAAATTTACAGCAATTTGGCACACAGACATAAAATAATTTCCTTTCTGTAAGATTTTATTTGATCCTACAATAATTTTAACTGTTTGGTTTGTTTTGCAAATGTATTTTGTAAAAGGTGATGAATGTTTTATAAAGGACACTCTAAAGTATTAACATTAAAAACAAAAAAAAGACAAAATTCTTGTTAAGGTCACACACTAGGTACCTATCAATTTTGAATTTAAATGGTTGTATGATTTCTCTTGGGACCTAATTAACCTATCAAGTGACAATTTCATTTAGTAGAAGGCCCTAATTCTTAATACTACAAGTGTATTTTCACGTCAAGCCCTCTAAAGAATAAAATAAGTTTAGTAAAAAACTAAAAACCGACTTCAAAATGAAACTAAAAAGCGAAAAATAATATTGATTAAAACATACCTAATCAGTTCTTTTTGGAAAATTGAGGGTTGAACTCGATTTCCCAGGGATCCCATCATCAGAATCTGACTTGGTGTAAATGGGACCACCTCGGGAGTATACCCTTTCAAACTTAAAATTTGAGATCGGTCCATAATTGACGGCGTCATCGCGTAACAAACATACAAAAAAAAAACAACATTCAGTCGAATTGAGAACTTCCTCCTTCTTTTGAAGTCGGTTAAAAACAAGACAAGCTTGATGTACCTATAATTTTATAGCTCACAGTTCACATTTCATCAAAAAGGTTTGAATTTATGTTTAAACCTTTTTTTTTTTCAGAGAAAAATGCTATTGTCGTGGGGACAAGAGCAGGTTATGTGGGAATCCTTAACGAGTGCCACTCGTTATGGATTCCTTGCACTTGTCACCACTTGCAAAGTATACCTCTAAAATCTCCATCAGGTTTTTTCCGGGTTCCATCAGCCTTGAAGGATTGCTGTTTTTATGTACATCGACAAGCAGTGGTGTCTCATCACCACCATCATCATTAAAATTTCAGGCTTCAGCCATGTGCCGCCCGCTACTCAAAATAGGCCCCCCATATCCCCTAACTTCCAGAATGGCTGATTGGAAGCGGCCTGCATCCAGCGCCTTCCTGCAACCTTTAACTGGTCGTCTGTCCAACTTGTGTTTAAATCTGACAAATGTCAGTAATCCTTTTAGTTTGAAAAAAATCCAAAGAAAAATATAGGTATCCCAACTTTTTTGTCAGTACTGAAATTTAATTAAACAATTTCCGTGTTTCATTGAACTGGAAAAAATTGATTTGGACATTTTATAGCTTTGCCAATACGAAATCTATTTTATACGTGACTGTACAAAAATACAACTCGTTAAACAAATATTGATTGTATAGTATAGTAGGAAAAAGGCGTTTATTGACATCTTTCTCGTCATGCCCTAACACCTGCTCGTGAAAAGAGGGCCCACAGACAATGCCATTCGAGTGGCGATTTACCTTGTATTTTTCATCGATATAATATTAATAGAAGTAATGATAAAATCATGATTTCTGGGACAGTGTCTTTATAATAAATACTTAGAAACTTACTCAGAAAAAAAGTAGCACAAGTGGCAAACTTAATTCTAAAAGCGTTCTTTATTAGTTAATTAAGGGGCCAGACAGATATGGTAAAGGCAGCACAAATTAAAATTTGTAAAACAAAATAAATATTACAAAACTAAAGCTGACTGATCGCATACACATACTAGATACGTACGATACAAATTCTTCCTTAGGAATTGAACAGTTTTGATTTATGTTAACAGTTTTGATGAATACGAATAATTAATTATAGAGGTCCCAATGAAACAACTTACAATGAGGGAGACAGGAAGGAGTCTTGATAGTCCTTACGTAAGATCACAAAAATGTGCATAGTAAACATTATACTTTAGACGCGCGCTCTGATACATATTAGTAAACGTTTTCCATGGCTACGGACCCGAGCCGCCCGCATTCCACATTCCGGAAAAATCAAAAATTAAATAATAACACCAAAGTTGATTTAAAAAAAAATACAAATTATACCTACAAAACAAACGTTCCTAAAAATGTGTTCTTTGAAAATAAAAATGAAAACAATCCAAGCCTGTATTATTTTTTCCTTTAGATTCTTACGTTATAAATAGTGAACAGGGAGATTTCTATATAAGATGTCAAAAACTTGTAAAAATTGTGTTATTACGTAATAAACGAATGGCTCCTTAGGGTTCTCAAACTTATCTTCTCATTAAATTATAATTTCGAGTGCCACTGACAGCTACTTAGTCAAAATTAAATTATCTTCATTAGTGACTAACAGAGCTAGATAAAATAAGGCCTAAACTAGCTTATACCCGCGATTTCGTCTAACTTTAAAATAAAGAAAAAAGCAATTAATAATACTTAATAAATAGACGGAAACAACAACTGTACAAATCCCAAGTGTTAAGCTAGATCCATAAATAAATACCCATGTGCCCTTCAGCTAATTTAGTTCAGTCCTGTAACAATTAAAAGTTTCACAGATTTTCTAGTATTATGTTAGGCTCTTTGTCTGGTAGTCAGTCAGCCTCGGTGTTTTTAGGAAAATGAATGTATTACACTTTACGAAATTAAAAGTAAACCGATTCGTAACAGCTCCGAATTAACGCCTCATTCAGAGAAAACTTCTATTTTTATTTTGCTCGTAAAACTCTTTACGGCTAAAGGTGTTTGGCGCAAGCTATACGACTGTATAGGTACTAATAATAAATGTTCGAGTTTACTACAAATTTAACGTTTCAAATTGATGAGATACTTTCTAAGATGTTATTATAGATCCAGGTGAAATAGCACACAGAGTTATAAGATGAAATCTTAAGACGTTCTTATTTGAACAACATATTGACGGATTTGGCTCATATTTAGGGGAAAAACAACAAAACTTCTATATTTTTACATTGCCCATCCTTTAAAGATGTAATAAAATCAAGGTTGACGCAATGAAAAGATAGAGGCATTTAATTACATATTTTTTAAAATAGGGGGAGGCCGATATTCAGCAGTAGCAGTGGTATGATGGCTGAAATGATAATAATTAAAAAAACGCAATTTTTTCCTATGTACCTAGATTCATGTAATCTGGAAAGAAGGACTTAAATAATAAATAAATAAAATATGTTTTATTTCAGTAAATCTTAACAATCTAGTTGCCGGGGCTTCCCAGTAAGTAATTTGATGATACTTGTGTTGGGAAAGCCTCGCTCTTTCCATGTAATCAAAAACACTTCAAAAACACAGACAACAGCTCGTCAACCTACCACAAAACGTCAAATTTTCTTAATTGATAATGATCTCTATGTGTTAAACTCAAAGTCGAAAATCAGTTGGATGACCTTTAACTTTTTGGGTAGGTTGACCTGCCGTTGCCTGTACAAAGCGTTCAAAAGCGGTCGAGATGTGATGGAAGATTTGCCTCGCTCTGGTAGGCCATCAACGTCTGCTACTGAAGATAACATCGCAAAAGTAAAGGAAATAGTGACTGAAAATCCTCATGAAAGTTTGAGAGAGCTAGCCGTCAAACTTTCTGTGTCACACGAGTCGATTTTAAATAATCAATTGGGTATGAAACATGTTGCCGCTCGGCTAGTCCCAAAAGACCTAAATTTTCTCCAAAAACTCAATCGCAAAAGAGTCGCTGAGAACATGCTAGAACGAGTTAATTCCGGCCCAACATTCATGAAACGCATTGTTACTGGTGACGATGGATTACGTGGGTTTACGAGTTTGACATGCAAACTAGTCAAATAGCTTCGGAGTGGCGCCTTCCAACTGAACCGAAACCGAAGAAACCGCGCCAAACTCGATTAAAAGTCAAAGTCATGTTGACTGTTTTCTTTGACTGTCGCGGTGTTGTGCACTCAGAATTCTTGCCAGAAGGTCAAACGATAAATAAGAGTATTATTTAAGCGTTATGCGGCGTTTAAGAGAGCAAATTAGACGAAAAAGGCCAGATTTGTGGAATGAAAATTCTTGGATTTTGCACCACGATAATGCGCCTTCCATCCATTCCATCCATCTATCCATTCCATCCGCCACAAGGCCATCATTGTAAACGAATTTTTGACCAAAAACTCAACAAATACCATCGAGCAGCCACCTTATTCACCCGATATGGCTCCAGCCGACTTCTTTCTTTTTCCTAAGCTCAAATTACCACTTCGTGGCACCCGTTTTCATTCGGTAGAAGACATAAAGGAGAATTCGCGGCGAGAACTGAACTCGATTTCGGAAAAAGCGTTTAAAAAATGTTTTGATGATTGGATTATTCGTTGGCGTAAGTGTATCGCTCTGAAGAAGCATACTTTAAAGGTGATAAAATAAATTTGGATGAATAACTAACATTTTGTGTATTATTAATCTTTTCCCGGTACTTTCTTGACAGAGTAGTATCTTAATTACTACAATTTGTAAGGGGACATCCATAAATTTACGTCATACGAATTTCATGATATTTTGACCCTTCCACCCATTGTCACAGGTGGTCACATTTGTGAGACTCCCCCCTCCCTAGTGTGCGCCACATATTTTGCAATTTAACATCTAGAAATTGATATTTTTTCAATCTTGTGTTTTAAACTAGAAATATAAGATTTTGAAATGTGACGTCACAAAATTTAGGATCCCTCCCACCTCTTGTCACGTAAGGTCACACTTTGTCGACCCCCTTCTCCCCCATTAACGTTTTCGACGTGATTAATGGGTGGCCACTAATACGCGATTTCCTTTATGCGGTTTTTTTGTTTTGAGGCATATCGTTATACATTATACGTTTAAAAGTTTTTAATCATAAAGATAATAATTGTTATTGTACTTGATCAGCAGAACGATCCTTTATAAAACCTTCATGATGATTCATGGTTTTGGCCTGCGGTCGACTAGTATGTAACAGTGGTTATTGAATTTATTCAGTAATTAATATACCAAAGAATAAAATATATATTATAACATAGTAATAATACCCAAAGGCGCGTTTCCAGCAGTGTAGTGCGACGTAAAGACGACATATTTTTCTCAAAATTCTTCTTCTGCTAGCGAAGCTCTAGTGGATAACTGGCTTGACAACTGCGTGCCTGCTCTGAAGTAACAAAACGCAAACAATTCAGCGACAGTGCCATCTGAGCCCACCGCTTAAACCGCAAGAAACAAACTGCGAAGCAGTTAATTTTTCCGCTGCGGAGTACAATATCGATCAACAGCTAGACCAATTCGTGACTATCCGAAGGCAAGCGGTAATGAAAAGCAAACACACCTGTGTCTCGCAACCCAGTTTGCTGGATGCGCTCCAGAGCTCACCTCGGTATATAACCACAGTTTAAATAAATACAGTACGCTCGAAGTAGGAAATACTTAGATGAACAATTTACGCAAACAGACAGCGTAATCTAGATCTTCTTTTGTCTTTTACGTTAAACTGTGTATATTATGACATCAATGCACATGCTAAACCGGTGGATACAGCTTTAAATCCTATTGCAGACGAAATTCCTTGAATTCGTACCCAAAAGGAAGCTACTACTATAAGAAGGTACTTTCTTGACATAGTAGTATTTACAAGCGGTTCTTCTACACTTTTCTGTTCTGTGATAATATATAACCCGCAGACGGTTTTATAAAGCAATTTCGGATAATGCAATAGAGGAGATAGAGCCATAAAGTATCGCTATCTTGTTTAGGATAGCAAAAGCTAAAGCGTTCGCCTTAGATACCTTAATAACAAACTTTTCGCGTCCGTGTCTAGAAAGAATTTTCAAAATTGTTTAGTTACTTTGTCATTTTTAAAGTTTTCTACTTTGTATGTGCAATGCATCATTTTTATTACTCATAGTCCTGTACCACTTAATTTTTGTGCTAGCTATCATACCCCATTATGAATATTTTAGATGATTAACTTAATTACCCTTTTTTAACTGGTTGTCTTTAAAAGTCCATGGTTATTTACTGAATAAGTTTGCTCCATCATAGAAGTTACAATCAGACTCATTAAGGACAGAAAAACTAACAAGCAGTTATTTGTACCAATATTATTTTTAATACAATTTAAAACTATCAACAGCATTGACTTTATGAACCAAAATGCCAGGCACTACCTACAATAGCTATAAAGATAACTGCAACTTCTGTCCATAAACTTAAGAATACGAAAAGCTTGCAACAGTCTAAATGTTCTCTATTGTTGGGTATACGAAAATAGCACTTGTTTTATTCCGGTTTGACCTAAATGAGTTTGGCAGATGACCGAGTAAGCTACTAGCATAGTTTTGGGAAAAACTAGGTGCAACATAATACAGGCTGAATAAAAAGCGTGCGTAACTTCAGAAACACACAATCTAACTGATAGATAAAACTATTATTTAGTGAGCAACAGCCTGGGAACTAGACAGAACACGTATTTTTCAAGCATTTACGTACGGAATCGCAAGAATCGTATACAAATTTACGAATTTAATACAGAATTCGTCATGTATATGTCTTTATTTACACAAAACATAATGTAGAAATCATCATCATGATTTCAGCCATAGGACGTTGACTGATCAACGTAGGCCTTCCCCAGTGACTGTCAGATTGGCCGGTTGGAGGCGGCCAGCATCCAGTGACTTACTGCAACCTTTGCCAGGTCGTCTGTCCACCTTATGTTTACAGAAATTGAGGATCCTAATATACAAAATAACCCTCATTTGGCAATCGGGTAATAAGAATAGCATAAAAACATGCATTAGTTCTTTTGAGAGAAATGAGGTGCACATAGCAACGCTTATATCGAATAGGTTTCTCGAGTGGAAACACCTGCAAGTGACTTCAAGTTAATTAAAAGTATCGACTCGAGTATCATATCATACGAGCTTCAATGAATTGCTGAGATAGTTACAATTTTCTATGAGGGAGAAAATATATATTGTAGAGAAATTTTTAAACATTCTACATACATTTTACTTGTAGCTAACTGTGTAATCGTTTCGAAACTTTGTAAGTATACAAAGTCAATTCCGACCCAACATTCATGAAACGCATTGTTACTGATGACGAGACGCGGGTTTACGAGTTTGACATGCAAACTAGTCAACAAGCTTCGGAGTGGCGCCTTCCAACTGAACTGAAACCGAAGAAACCGCGCCAAACTCGATCGAAAGTCATGTTGACTGTTTTGTTTGACTGTCGCGGTGTTGTGCACTCAGAATTCTTGCCAGAAGGTCAAACGATAATAAAAAAAGAGTATTATTTAAGCGTTATGCGGCGTTTAAGAGAGCAAATTAGACGAAAAAGGTCAGATTTGTGGAATGAATATTCTTGGATTTTGCACCACGATAATGTGCCTTCCCACAAGGCCATCATTGTGAACGAATTTTTGACCAAAAACTCAACAAATACCACCGAGCAGCCACCTTATTCACCAGATATGGCTCCAGCCGACTTCTTTCTTTTTCTTAAACTCAAATTACCACTTCGTGGCACCCGGTTTCATTTCACGGTAGAAGACATAAGGGAGAATTCGCGGCGAGAACTGAACTCGATTCCGGAAAAAGCGTTTAAAAATGTTTTGATGATTGGATTATTCGTTGGCGTTAGTGTATCGCTTCTGAAGGAGCATACTTTGAAGGTGATAAAATAAATTTGGATGAATAACTAACATTTTGTGTATTATTAATTTTGTCCCGGTACTTTCATGACATAGTAGTATTTAGTCCAGATGGCAACGAAACAATTTGATACCATCAAGCTGATCTGATGATGCAACTAAGTGAAAGATAGTATAACTCTTCGTTGGCTACCAGTTAACTAAACCTTTAAGTTTCGGATCAGTTAATATATTTTGACGAATCTGAGCAATTCATATTTGTTTTACGCTATAGTCATATTAAGTTGTTATCTCTTTTCTGAGGCAAGTACAAAGTCAAAGAGTAAGTATTAAAAACATGACCAAAGTCACATACATCGAAGGAATCATTTAAGCAGAATGTGGTAGATCTCAAATTAAAGAAAGTAATAAGACAGACGTGGAAATTATCACTGCACAGACTAAGAAAGGAAGCAATCTTTTAGGCAAGCAAAGTTGTATATCAAAGCGCCACAGACAGATATCAGTATAACGATGTTAGAATCCTAAACGTTTATATTTGAACAACAAAAATTCTTCAGAGGCAGCGATAGAATACGTTCCGTACATTAAACCCTTTTAATATTTTAGCAAGGCCCCAGTGTTTTTATTTACTTAGGTGGCTCGTAAGCGTGTATCTTTTAGTTGCTGTCGGGCTACTTCAAACGAGGCCACAGTTCATTTTCATCATGATTTTACGGTGAGCATTAATTAGGTACTTATTTTCAAAACTGATTACGTTTTCGAAAAGCTCTTTAATGATTATGCCTTATACCTTATTTTATACCGTATCTTATAAAAGAAATGACAACACACTCTTTTAATGGCATTGGGAACCTAACAGTCTCCGGCTTATTCATAAAACTCGTTTTATCCTTGGAATAAGTTCATAACAAGGTTAATCTTTGGATTGTGCGATTTAAAATGTGTATAAGAGATGTCTCGATAGTACATAAATACTTTGGTTGGGTAATCTTTAGATAAGGTTTATATGCAGTCCATATTTTTATTTTTTATTTCATTTGATTATTTGGAACTAGTTCCAGTCAATCTGTATAGTATATTATAATATATGTATAGTTTGACGGAAGTTCCGACGTATTTTGATAAAAACGTTAACGTTTTTAGTAGTCATAAACATTTTTGATCCAAATAAGTCGGAACATCCGTCAAACTTGTGTTAAAAAATAAGAAATTATGCTTTCAAAAATATTTTTACTACCAAAATAAACATTTTGATTTTTTTTTTTCGGCCCAATAGTTCTCAAACGTCCTTCTCTACATGTGGATTTGCTATGGCGGGTCTTATTCCAGTCACCCTTTATAAGTTCTATTACTATAATTTACTTTTGATATTTATATTACTTTTATACCTAATAAAAAATAAACTGCGTTTAAAAAAACCGACTTCAAAAACAATTATTTTTATAATACTATTATATCCTCTTTGTTGGATAAGGAGTTCAAGGGCAATACAATAAACGAAAATAAAAAACGATAAGAGTGCTATTTCACAGAGTAGATAAGTTAATAATTTTGCTAAATGTAAATTGTAATTTTACCAATAATATAAATTCGAAAGTTTGTAAGTATGTGTGGATGTTTGTTACTCTTTCACGCTAAGAACACAAAAACTTCTCAACAGATTTGGATAAAATTTTGCACACATAAGAATATGATCTGGATTAATATATTTGATACTTTGTATCCCAGCTAAATGCTCCAGTGGGATAATAGTGAATAATCTAAAACGCCACGCGGGCGAAGTCGCAGGCAACAGTGATTTATATTTCGGTTCTTTTGTACTGATTAAGACTGAGTTGCACCACCTTAACTTTAACCATAACTTTATCTATAACCGGTGTTTCTGTATGGAGTTTGACAGACTTTTGACGTTTGTTAAGGTTAAAGTAAGATGGTGCAACCCAGCCTAAGTATGTAGTTGTAACGAACTTTTCTATGTTGTCTCGGGTCTGGATGTTGTACCTGTACTGTCCTTGTTTCTGATCTGATCCGAATCTGTAGCACAAGTGATTTGGCTACTTAGATCAGCGGGGTAACCATGAACTTTTAAAACAATCTCAAATCTGTCAATTTCGTACGTCATTACATACAAAATTTGACAAGATTTGACAGATTTGAGATTGTCTTAAGAATTCCTGGTTACCCCCAGAGCAATGTTTGTGATGTTGTCCAATTTTTTTTTTTAATTTGTGACAAAACACTATTTTGTAAGAATGACAAAGCAATGACTATCTATGTAATCACTTTAATACTAAAGTGATGTAATGTACCATGGGCCATATTATGGGCTCTTAAAACAATATTACTTTAACCATGTTTTGTTTTTTCTAAAACACACGCTGTTAAGACCTGTAGATTCGACGTGTCGGTAGTTATTTTATGTTAAATGATATTGACCAATATGTATAACTGTGCATTAGGTTCCTATTTCTTTTCATCAAATAAACAATGTTTTTTTTTTAATTGTAGACGATGAGGAATTATTAATAAACAGAAACTAATGATGAAATGCAGCTGTTTCTAGGTTAGGGCAATTCTTATCATATTGCTCTAGAATGCATTCTCAGCTTATCTCCCTCGTTTATCCAGCCACGTGTCCATCACGTTCTTTCAATAAATGACACTATTAGATAGCGTTGTTAATGATTCACTTTCAGTAAACACCTTATCGTCATGCTGTGCAGAGATTGTTTGTAGTCACAACAGATAGTTTAACACAGAAGGCTCACTTCTCATTCATCATTTATGCTGAGCGCTCGACGAGCCAGCACCCCCACACTAGCGTCTTTTGAGCGTCGACGTCGCGGCAGCATCCAATCAGTGTTAACGCAATGCTTGCGCAGCAGCATTTACTTAACGCTGATTGGACACTGCAACGACATCGACGCTCGAAAGACGCTAGTACGAAGGAGGCCTTCTTATAGTGTAGCTACGTTTGTCTCGCAGTACCTGTCAGCAATTGCCAGAGATGGGAGGAGGATATTTATTTATGGGAAAATATATTCGTATTTGAAATAAATAAAAATACCACATACATTGTAACCTAAGTTTTATTACTTAAACCCTAATCGCAAGTAAAAACAATTTTAGCGAATGTGTGTTTGGACAACAAATACATACCTAGTTCGTTTCAGAAAATTTCTTTTGTAAAATAGGCAATTTGAAAAGAGACAGAGTTCTTCCTCTTAGCACAAATTGTTATGCATAATACTTTCCTAAAGCATTGCTAAGTTAAAATAGCCTAATAACAAAAGTGATTGTAGTTGTGAAGCTGATCTGTACCTACGGTAAATCTTGCCATCCAAATTCTATCCACAACTCGTAGATAAAAACTAAAAACATTAACTATTGGAACAGCTTTGCTTTCAATTAGTTTGTAGCGAACCCATTGCATCGACTTCTATTGTGGTATGGTCATTATAAACTTAGATAACCGTTTAGAATTTATAACTTAGATACAACTAATGTTATGTACCTAATTGACCTAAGTGAGCAATCGCTCACGCTAGGCAGGGATGACGACCTATTTGATCGAAAAGTTATAATTACCACTTAGAATTATCGCGTTAAAATGTTTTTGTTTAGTTGAAGTTAGTGTGGTACCCTACTAATCCTGCAAATAAAGCCAATGGCTGTTCTAAGTTTATGGAAAAAGATTTTCGTCAAAACTTGAAGTGCAAAAACAACGATCTAGAAAGAAGGTAGATCTATTCCAGCATACATAAAAATCAACGATCATACCTTAAAGTTAACAATTTGCCGTTTTAACCTTTTTATACTAAAATATCACTAAACCACCATCATGTTGACTCAAATCACAGTCCATGATATATATCAGTACAGTCAAAAGCATTTTGAATTAGTATATTATTATTATCATCAAAATTAGAGACCTGTCCGTATTACGAGAATATGAAATTTTATCATGTGTTCAAATCTTTTCATGATAATTCTGGATCATAGAACAATCCGGTAGGTAACAAAAAAGTTTTTCAAACCTTTAAACCCATATTTAGATGACGAATTCTACGGAAACTCCTATCCAAATGATTGAGATGTCTGTTAAATTACCTTTTTTGTAACACACTACGCAAATGTTGTTTCAAATGTTTGTTATGTATCGGGCAACAATACTTTTCTCCAATATCGAACAGGATTACTTAGTATTCTCTGAGCATGTGCACTCGAACCGATATCAAAGATTTGGGGAATCCAACATACAACTTTCGTAATACCAAACGTGACGAATTGTTTTCCTGGTGAATTACACGCAACATCTGAGCAAAAATTAAATACTTTTTAAATGGTTTACGTGACAGAAATAGAAATTAACAAGATACAGTACAGCTTTGTCACATGAGTAAAGAAACGGAACAGAGACAAAGCTTCTAAAGAGCTAGCAAAATTTATACCTATTTTGGTAGGATTGGCACAATTGAATAAATTTAAATATAAATGTTCTTTTTTTTACATTTTTTATTAAAATAGGTTATTTTTTTTACAAATTACATACTCTAAATATTTTTTTTTATTACTTTTGGTTTTTAATAATTTGTTTTGTCTTTTAATCGAATGATAAATTCTAAATCTAATATAAAGTTTTTTCAAATAATCCAATGGGAAATAATCACATGGCATATGAAATGTACGTACAATCTTGCAAACGTGCTAATATGTCATTACCAATTCTAACAATTTGTACATGAAGATCAAAATATTCGCAAAATTTTTGCTCAAGCAATTCAACAAATGCAATAAAATTGTCTGGAGGTATTATCACAACCAGTACAATGTACAACCATATTCACAACACTTTTTAAATACTAAAACAAAAATATTACTACGTATTATGTGAGAAACTCGATAACAAAACAAAACACGCACGACATTCGAGCGTCGTGTCACGCCTGCAAGCCCTGAGATTGACCACTGGCTGATCTAGTTTGAAGCGGTTTCGGCTCATATGTGACAAGGGGCCAGTGGTCACGCACACACACGCGTTGCACTTGTAGTGATGTACCTATCACAGCGCATTTGTATGTAGCTTTGTCTCTGTTCCGTTTCTTTACTCATGTGGCTTTGTGGCTCATCTATTAATTGCGTTCTAAGCAATACGCGCGCTTTGTCCCTTATCTAGACTAGGTAAGTATGCTGCGGCAAATCAGATTTAAATATGGAGATCAACATTTTAATCGTTTTGTATCTACCAAACCTTCCAATGAGTTCGATTTTGTACTCTTCTTGAAGTTTGTCTGAAAGATAGCTCTTAGTGCCTTATATATGCCTTATATAAGTAAACAATTTTAAGTCGTGTTAGGTTAATCAGTCAGTTATTATTAATTATCTATGTATAACGCATTGTTAAAACAAGCGGTGTCTACTTGTCATCAAATTATGTATTTAATTCTTAGTTTTATGCAATTGTTCTTTAGATGTAAGTAATAGTACATAAATTGTCAGTAGACCTAATTAAATAAAATAAAATAAAAATATGTATAGCTTAAATTGTACATCTTTCTGTGAACATGGACTGTAACTTCTTTGTATGGTATGCAATAAGAAGAATCTATTTATCTTTCTTCATTAAAATGCTAAAGCGATTAGGTACATAAAATAGTTGAATGTTATTAATACTATATATATCTAATCGAGTTTGCAAGCAAAATTGTGGCCACTATTACGCTTTTACTTACTGTTGGCAGTAGGCTGACCTGATAAATAATGAATGAATGAATAATATTCAAAACAATAAACCCATTTACTTTGACATTTTTAAAAGATTCTAACACGTTCACAGATAACTCTTATCAAAATTAACAATGCAAACGTGACTTTTTCGTTTCAAGTTCAGTCATAGTTCTAGATTTTCCATATTTATATAAACAGGTGGATGTTAGTTAGTTTTTAGTATTTTTTTGTCGTTGTGTAAACATATCAAAATGTTTTTTAAATTAGTATTTGTTTTACTGGGTCTTTTATGTTTAGTAAGTAGAAATAGTTTGCTAATACTATAGTCATTACCGATTATTTGTAAGTCATAAACAGTATTTATATTGTGGTAAAAATTGGCAAACAATTTTTTAAATTATGTTTTCTTTTGTTGAGAATCAATAAAACAAAATTCTTACGATTTTGTTTCAAGGAAAATAAAAAAAAAATATTGGCAGTTTATACAATACAAAAATAATGCTCTAAGTTTTATTATTTATTTACATTATTTACTTACAGAGTGAATGCAAACCAATTGAAGATGTATCGTTAGAAGAGTATGATGACATGGAAGAATTTGGATCAATACTTCAGTTTTTTTATGAAATGGCAAGAAGTATCAAAAGTTTTGCGTTATATCCAGTTTACGAGTTATTCTCTATGTTTGAAAATGAAGATCCAAAAAATATAGCAAATCCGGACTTCTTTCCTTTTGAGGTAAGATTAACAAAACATCCATTAGCTTAAAAGCACAGCAAGATGTGAAATAAGGATGTGTCCTTATAAGCAAATGAAATATGAAATAAATCGTAAATTCGTGTCAAACCGAATTTCACCCAGTAGGCGACAGTTTTGTTTTAATAAGTTATGCCTCATTACTTTTCAGTTATTAATAATGTTTTATTAATTTTCGAGTAAAAAAATGCTGGGCTGACATGGGTTCGATTCCCACTTGAAACAGCAGAATTTTTTACATTTCTTTTTTTTAATTCTACGGCGAAAAATGTTGTTTTACATTAATGATGTAACTCCTGAGGTAATCGTTCAGAATAATGTACTAAGGTAGTCTGACGGCAACTGACTAATATATTTGAAATATGTATTTACTTTGAAAAACCACCTTTGAGGAGTTTGCAAAGTATTTACACGTGTATAATATGAGAACTATGTTAATAAAGAAGATTTACGTTATAAGCTTCTATTTATAACTTGAATCTCTAGTAATATTTACGAGTAACTTTAGAAATCGTAAAAAGTATCTAACAAAAGACACGGAACTAATATAAGATGTTAGTACACACTTCTACATATAACATTCAATTATTGAAGTCAAGAATAGTATAAGTACCAGTTTTAGATAAATTTCACAAATCTTTGTTTTTAGGGTTCCGTACCTCAAAGGGAAAAAACGGAACCCTTCTTCTTCTTTGCGTGTCGATTCTGGCTTTCATATATGTGAGGACCAAAACTCAGCCACCGATATAGCACTATCGGTGGCCTTGCAAAGATCTTCGCGTGTGCAGGAACCCTTATAAGATCACTTTGTTGTCCGTCCGTCCGTCCGTCTGTCTGTCAAGGTCCTTTATCTCAGAAACGCGTGGAGGTATCGAGTTGAAATTAAAATGGTATACTCTGGTTTACACAGTCTCTTGAAGATATGAAAAATTAAACTTATAAGTTTATGTTAATAAAAAGATACGGACGTTTTTGCCGCAAAAACGTATATTTGGACACACTCAAGGTAATCAAAATGTATAGGGTCTTTTCCGTTGACCAAAAACTAGGTATATAGTAATAGGCAAAAATCTGAGAACTATACATTTGTAATTATTAAATCATAAAAAACAGGGTATTTATGCAAGGACCTCTTTTTGATAATACTTTTTTAATAATATGTATTTAATATGTGTCTGTCTATAAATCTGTATGGAACCCTCGATGGGCGAGTCCAACTCGTACTTGTCCAGATTTTTTAAGGTTGAATGATTTTATTAACAAACGCTTTTATGTACTACTGTTTGTCATTCATATAAAATATTCGATTGAGCGCTGTTTCCCTTTGCTTAACTTGTAGGTCGTAAATATAATATAGAAAGATTTAACATCAGTTATGCAATTCGAGACGTCATGATTTAGTATTCTCACACAAACTTTAGAAGAATTCACGTTTCGGTAGTACTTATTTATTGTATATTTTTATACTTTACAGTTTGAAAGAGCAGAAGAAAGCAGGGAAGAACAACATGTCCTTAGTGAAGAAATGTATGACGACGACTTCGATTTAGAACTAGTGATGCCGATTTTGACTGCGAGTAGTGCGAATGAAGGGGAAAGATAAAAAACTGAGTTTTCTCTAATTAAGTAAATTAGATGATTTAATATGTACTGCAAAATATCATATTTCGTTTTGAATACGAGAAAGCCAGTCTGAAGAAGCCTTACCACAACAAAAGAAGAGAAACCTCATAAAATATCACTATCGATTTGGAAAAAATACTATTAGAATATGGTTAAGTAGAAAGTTATTTATTTGTTTTAAATTTAAAATCTGTATTTTGTCGGATTCTCTTAGGACGTGATTCTTTTATTACTTCTTATTGTTATTTCGGACCGACATATCTCAAATTCAGATTGGATTGGTAAAATAATAAATAATTATTAATAATTAAAAGTAATTGTAAATATTAACTGTAACTTCTTTGTTTGGTGTGCAATAAAGAGTATCTATCTATCTATCTATCTATCTATCTATCTGTTGGTTTTCGTAAGAGAAAACTAAAAAGCTTGTAATTGTCTTTAAAAATAATTATTGGTAGGTATAGGGATTTATATTTATAAATAAATTAAGGTTTATAAAATAACTTTGTATCAACATAATTATATTCGATAATTAATAATAGTTCCAAATGATTAAAAGTTGCTTAAATAATTATATATTTTAAGTATTCACTTAACTGAATTTTAGTTCAGTTTTAGTTTTACTAAATCCCTGATTGATTGAAACTTTATAATTAGTTGTTATTAATTAACATTAATTAACTAAACTACATTATTCAATAGATCCTGTTTATTAATATTACTTTACGTTCTGCAACAGGAAGAAACAATTAAAATATATCAATATCCTCTCTAAACATTAAAGGCAGGCATACCAACTAATAACTCTGTAATATAACACCAGATTAAACATGACTGTCTTATTCAGAGTGCATTTGCTAGTCCGGGACCAAGGTTAAACCACTGTACTAACGTACATAAAACAGAGGTTTGATCTTAGTCCCGTATTAGCAAATGCATCCTGAATAATACAGTAGGTTTATACGTACTATAGTAGGTACGATGAATATCGGAACAATGGTTGTAAGTGACAGCCTTGTCCCTTGATCACAGTCCACATTTAATGGCTTAATCATAACCAAATCTTAGGTGGCCCGGGGTAGTTATAATAGGTCCAATTTCCTTACTGTCGAATTTAATTTACAACTGTAGACCTGGGTTAGTGTGGACTTGAATAAACTACGTAATTTAGCTTGGTGAAGTTTGAATACTGATAATGTCATAATATAATATAATGTCATAATATAATCTATCTATCTATTCAGCCTATTGCAGTCCACAGCTGGACGTAAGCCTTCCAAAGAGCGCCAAAAAGCACGATCTCCCGCTTTTTTATCCACTAACTGCCAGCCATCTTCCTGGGAGGCGTCCTACACTACATTTGCCAAGGCGTGGTTTCCATTCGAGAACCCGTTTACTCCACCTTTCATCGCTTCTGCGACAGATGTGGCCAGCCCACTGTCACTTATGTCATAAAATGTACCTACCTAATTAGCAAACCAGTGTCGATACCATATACCAATTATCGAAGGGGAAACCTCAAAGATTGAAAAACCTTTTACATAGTTTGATATGTCAATTACCCATAGTGATATTTGAAACCAATAAATAACAATTTAAAAAAAATATAAGTTGGTTTAATCAGAGGTTTAAGTGTGATGAGCCCGAGCATATTTTGTACCTGAGTCATGGATGTTTTGAAAACGTATTTAAGTATACGTATATATGTTATCTAGTCGCCATAGTACCTACAAGCTTTACTCAGTTTCGGGCTAACTTATTGGTGGTAGAAAAAAAACACCTTGAATGCTGAGGGTTACCGGTGACTCACAAGTCACATAAACTAGATTTAACACCGAAGCGTAAAACGTAAAAGCGTTACAAAGCGTAAAAGAAACGATTCGGACCAAACTGTGGGCCCATACACTAAATTCGTTTGTGAGTTCCTTTATTTTTATTTCGTATACGTTTACGCAAAGTTATCGCACGATAACGTATTCAAAGTCCTAAATATAGCGCAGCGTAATGCACAAGTCCTCAGTACACAATAAAGTATGCTAAACAAACTCAAATGAACTTCGATCATAAACATCCGATTGTTATTAAGGAAGATTATACAAGAACACAGAAGTAGCGTCTGGTAGTTCTTGTGAAAATGATAATGAAGGCCATCCTAAATAAATATGCGCCAAACATCACATTTAATTAACATCCTTACTTCACACTTAAGGAATAAACATCCTAGTGCTATATGGCAAAAAATAAACAATATTTTTTTGCCATGGGCATCTTTTAACACACCTAAGCGATACAATTTAAAAAATTATCTTTTCCTAAATTGACCTGAATGAGATTGAACCCAAAATTTCTGTACTCAAGCCGAATCATAATGCCAATCAGGGCGTTATGTAAAAGTTGCTATGGTTATTTTATCCTCTGCTTACAAATTAAATGTGTTATCTACACTACACCCAGGTATATAGCATATATGTATACTATACTATACCATATACCTAATCTCTGATATACCTAGGTGAAGTGTAAGCGGTTTTGATAACATTTTAGTTTGTTTTCTGCGTTCAGCCCCCTAACCATGAACTCTTAAAACAATCTCAAAGTTGTCAAATCTGTCAATTTTGGTACGTCATTTCATACAAAATTTGACAGAAATGATAATGTTTGACAGATTTGTGATTGTTTAAACAGCTCATGGTTAGGGCCCTGGCCTTACAAATCTATGATAGGTTTTCTTACCCAACAGTAATTGAATTTGTTACCGTAATAAATACTGATAAGAATTACCTAAATTTGATGATAATTTTATGAATAAATTATCTATATTATTGCAAATCGCAATCCGCACCCGCTATTCTATGTCACCATGTGCTGGCTCACACCTTAACTGCGATACAGGTAAAAGCTAATAGGCAAATAACACACACGTCAAAGCCTACAAAAATAGCTGTTACCATTGGCAAAGTTGGCAGTTCTTTACATCTCGTCGTAATAACCAGTTACTCATCATCATGTTCAAAATAATTGTGATCTGTGCGATTTTTCTACTTGTTGACGTAAGTGTTATAAGAATATTTATTAAAATGATAGTTTTCTTAGAAATTGTTTTAAAATGATGTCGTTGATTGCTGAAGAAGAGCAAATTGATATAGTTATCATTTTATTTAACAGTTTTGGTTTATGTAACAGTAAAATACGAGTATAGTCAAAATCTTTACTTGCAGAATAAAATGTTAGGTAATACAGGTATAACAAAATAAAACAATACTAATTCTATAATAAATATTTATATTGCATTAGTATTATTTTTGGTTCGCGCTTTTATCTCAGAACTCCGGAGTTCCAGTTTTTTGATTACATGACGGGTATTATAACCAAGTGATGTTAATCATTTACCATTTTACTCTTCCAAAAATCGCCTTACGATATGGCACGTATTTATCACCGCCTTTGCATATTGTAGTAAGTGTTGGTTGGGAGGTCGAGAGTGTTTAAGCTAGTGCGAAGTTGATGTGGTATGACTCCGGTGTTAGAGAGTACCAACGGTATGATGACTACTTTAGTCTGTTTCTATATTCTCATTATTTCCTGTTTCAAATCTACATATTTAGTTAATTTTTCTGTAATAGTTTTTTGCACGTTATGAGTATTTGGTAGCGCGATGTCAATGATATATAAGTAACTTTATTGTTTTTGTCTTGTAAAATGATGTCCGGTTTATTAAAATGTATTGTTTTATCTGTTAAAACTGCTCGGTCGTAGTACATCTTATAATTGGTATTTTCCAACACCGGTTTAGGGTCATATTTGTAATACGGTCGTGGTTTTTCTGTCGATAGTTGATGTTTAAGAGCTAATTTCTGATGAATTATGTTGGCCACTTGATTGTGTCTGTAAGTGTAATCAGTTTGTGCGAGATTCATGCAAGCCCCTGTGATGTGCTGAATAGTTTTAGTATTATTATTATTAGCTGAACCTTCTAATAAATAGTAACTTATCTTATTATAAAAAAACGGAGAATAACTAGCAGTGATTTCTCACTGAATGGTTAAACTACGAATTCAATTATTTACTCTTATAGAAATGAATGAAAATAGTATAGGGGATTATTATATTATTATATTTGCCGAGGGTGATCCTTTTGCCGCAATCTGCAAGATATTGCGTATTGTATTGTAAGATATGAATTAGTTTAGGTCAAGATTTTAAGTAACTGCTACTTTGTATTTGCATACGGGCCTGAGTGACATAAATAGGAAGAAAATCAGTGAGCAGACTACTTCTAGTGTAGATGCTTTTAATAGAGTCCATTTAAATTCTTTGTTACTATATTTGTAAAGAAATAAAAGCGGTAGTCGCAAGTTGTATTTAAACGAACTACCTACGTTCGTACCTGCATTCTCTGGATATTTCAGTATCTTTAAAAGGATTTATACCATTAGTTCGGGTGAAGAAACCTGTAACATTCAGAAACAATGTATGTTTGGGATGATCTAATATGGTCTGATTCCTTTGTCTTAGGGTTACGAAGATTACTGAAGGCAATCGGTTTAAACGTAATTACTACACTTGCAGCAGCATTTCGGACCATGGTCAAGCGTACCCCGAATACGAACGAGAAAAAAAGACAAAAAGTTTTATCGATTTATTTGCAGGTCAATGCATCCAGTATCGCCAAGCGAGAAGTTCAGCCACCCCAGTCACAAATATTGGTAGACATGCAGAAGAACATAGATCAATTTCGAGTCTGCGTAGATCAGAGCCTAGCCAACGTGGTAGGGCAAGTCAATGAGAAGCAACTGCAACCTTTGTTCTCTGTCGTAGGGGACACGCTGAATAAGGTATCTAAAGCGGTAAGTGATGATTGGTACTAAGTACTGACACCCGATGAAGTTAAAGGATCCAATTTTAACTAAATGTCAAACGTGGAGGGGGCAGTATCAAGTTATATGGTAGGTGTTCAGATGATTGACTGTACAAATTAATTTTCGTGGTCAGTAAGTTTTGATGAGCCACTCTTAAGACATAAATTACCGTACCATTACATCCCGAAGTTTATGATATTAATTTAACCTTCATTCCTTTACTAGTTCCATATGAAAAAGGGTTTTTGGTAGAGGGACATTAAGTGACCCTAAAATGGTTATCTCCTACAATCGTTAAAGTTTACAAATAAAGCTAAAAAGCATAAGATCTGACCATTGAGTTGTTAACACACCCACAAAAATGTGAAATGTTATTGCAAATAAACATAAATATAACCAGGAACTGATACTCAACAACATGTATTATGAAAATTTTTGTTTTTAGCAATTCAATGCAAGGTTTAATTGAAGATAAATAACACTTGAAAAAAATCTGAAAGTCCCACCTGAGGTCGATGATTTATTTTTCAAGTGTTATTTATCTTCAATTAAACATGTATTATGGTTGGACCAGTATCACCAGCTAAATAAGTAACGTACCTAACTATATATTAATAATTGACGATCGCCTGGTGCAGTGGTTCGCGCTCCGGACTATAAAGCCTGGTGGTTGCGGGTTCGAGTCCTGCGAGGTGCAAATGTTTGTGTGATGAGCACGATCATTTGAACCTTAAACATGAATGCTTATAAACGTACCTATTTAAGTATGTTTATCCGTTACCTAGTTGCCATAGTACCAGCTATGCTTAGTTAGGGACTAGCTAATTGGTGTGATTGTGGTTTTTTTTTTAATGCCAATATATTTATTGTTTTACAGTTTGATGACTTGACTGCTACAACCAGACCTGCGCTACAAAATTAAACAAGAAATTAAGAAATAAAATACCTTGTATAATAACTTGTTTTGCTATTTGATAAAGTACCTATTAAAATCTGTTAAAAAAGAATATTACAATTTCTGTATCCGTCTGTCTTGAATTCTCTTAATTATTAAGTAAAAATAATAATTTTAAAGTAAATGTTTTTAATAACACCTTTATACTATTTACTCGTACTATTGTTTAAACACTTTTAGTCCATATTATGTAGTTCGGTTAATAAGGAAAACCTAAGAAAAATATGTCAGTCGAGTACCTAACAGTAGTTACTTATAACTCAAAAACGATAAGTCCTTTGGTAAAAAAATTGGTAGAAATTCAATTTTGATTTCTTGGAAAAGCGATACTGGTAAAAGAAAAGTTTGAAATTCGTCATATAGGTAATAGATAAACGGGTTATTTTGATCCTGCCTTCCACATCCTTCTTTCATGTTCCATATAGTATGGTGAGCCTATAAAATATGGTTAACCTACTAGCGCCCACATAAATAACACGAATATGATTTAGTGAAAGAGATTTACTTTTCAGTAGTTCAGTTATTTTTCAATCCTGCCTAACTACAATTATAGAAGTCCCACATATAGTGTTGACATTCATTTTCAGTTAATGTTTAAATCCTGTCTACCCGAACATAAGAACATATATTTTGACATTAGCCATGTCGCATCCAGCGGGGTAACCATGAACTCTTAAACAGACAGATGACAGATTTAAGATTGTTTTAAGAGTTCATGGTTACCCCCCTGCAGGTATAAGCTGCAGTAACGTGTTTGGCAATGTTGTACATCAACTAGCGACATTGTCGCTTATTGCCTTTTTATTTAACGACCCAGTCGGCGAAGTGAGCGTTGAATTGCCTCAAGGGTCTTGCTTAGGTTCGATTAGGTTTCGGATAGAAGTAAACTTTTCAAAATTGGCTCGAGTTTGCGAGCACTGCAAGATGAGCCAGGCATAAATTACTTTCTGGATAAACAGAAGGATGTCAACTCTTGCCTTTGAGACCTTGATAATTAATTCGTTATTAAAATATAAGTATAATAATACAAGGCCTTGTCATTTGGCAACTTGTGCTGTTATGCAACATTGCAAAACATGTTAAATGTTGTGTTGCGCTTGCATTGTTACTGGTATATGAAAATAGTTTAAAGTACCGTAGATTCAAACCATTAAGTCGTTAGTTAAACTGTCTTGTATGAGTGACACAGGAAGACAAGAATTAGGAGTAATGGCTCTACGCAGTACAACACTAATTAATGTTGATTGCAAACTCATTTGCTAATCAGCTTTCCGGGAACCCACGACCCGGAGACGATAAGCAAGACAGATGCATCTTGGTTTCATAAAAGTGACCCTAGGCTTGCAAAAGTCAGTCTAGATTTGTTGTTTGAGTTGCAAAGTCGTGTGAGTAAATTGCTAAACATGAACAAGCTTTTGATCGTCTTCTTGGCTGTGTGCCTGATCAACGTGAGTATTTTAAATGTTTATCATCTTTTTTGTAACTTTCTTTTAGAATATTAGCGATTTATGTAAAATAAATAAAAGTTGTAAATGGTGACGATTCACGATTACTAGCAATTCAAATATTGATAGTTTTATTATTTACTTTTGAATAAATGAAATCAGACTGATTTATTACATTTTCAAATAAATCGCTGTCAAGTAAAATATTTGCATGAAGTTACGATGGTTAAAACATAGTAGCAAAAAGAGAAGATAATTTTAATTCCTGATTTTCTTGTACCTCATGTTTTTTTAAACGGTACTAAAACCGAATCGGGGTCAATTTTAACCACTAAAGGTTGTCGTTAAATGTAACCGTATAGATCTGTATTTTGAAAAAAAGCCAACGTTGTCGTTGTTTTAAAAATCTAAACAAGGCAATGTTTTTAACGAAGTTTGTTATTTAATTTGGTCAAGTATTTCTGTTATGAACCTAATGACCATCACACAGACAATTGCCCCTATAAACTGTCTTGACAGTACTTTTATAACTGAGTCATGTAACATTATAATGTCCAACTCGTCTTTAGCTTTTTTTAATTTAAGATTAAGTTTTTCTATAAATAGCCTATTCAGTCTGTTCTGAAACCCAAAATGGTTGGAAGCAAATTCAAAAACACTAGATCATTATTAGACTAATACGTATACAATAATTTTTGTCATGATCCTAATCCTTATTAATTATTGGTTAAAGGTTCACGCATTCGTTAAACGTGATGCTCCAGCTGATAAGAATTATTTAGAAGATTTCCAAAAACAAGTTAAGCAATTTGCTGATGATGTCAACTCCAAATTCAAGGACGCGGTAGATCCTGATGCTATCAAGAAAAATTTCAACGAATTCGTTGATAATACAAAAAAACTGGTAACTACCCAATATACCCAGCTTTGTTTTAATATATCACTCACGGGGTGGACAGACAACCTGGCAAAGTTTGTAGGAAGCCGCTAGATGTTGGGTGCTTCCAGTCGGCCAATCTGGAAGTCATTGGGAGAGGGATATGTTGAGCAGTGTTTGTCCTATGGCTGATGATGATGATGATATCACATTTCAAATAATTAGTAGAGGAAATTTAAAACTATTTTAATGACGATGTTTTTTCTATATAACGATGATGTTATTTGGGCAACGTTGCAAAAGTTGTTTTTTTTCTATGCAAAGCTGCGGATAATTGGGCAAAGTTGCTAAATATGTTGAGTGTCTATCTGTAGCTATAAAATAATAAGGTGCTTGTAGCTGTAGTTCAGTGGGCGCAACGCTAGTAGTGATCACTAAAAGTTTTCGGTGAAAGTGGATGGGTGAACGTTACGAATATATTAGTGATATTTACTACAGCATCTCTGTGTTTTGGATAGCGTTGACGTTAAAAGGTAATCCCGCCTTTATCGCTTGATTTAAATAGTGAAGTCTAAAATCTTAGGTGCGGGCATGATTACATATAACACTTAGGTAAAACGTCACCGGACTTACAACACCCCTTCACTAATTTGCATGGGCCCCGAGTGGTGGAATATGGCACAAACCACCTCATAGTTGAACTACCATGTAGTGGGATGTATAAGAAGTAACAAATAATTTTACTTTACTTGATTTTAATGCATTTTTGTTTGTTTGCAGTTTGACAACGCGAAGAAAGAATAAGAATAATGAACTGAAAGACTGAAGTACGTTTGCTTTAATTCCGACATCAAGTTTACCGTTCTAATGGTTGGTAGTACAACTGTGCATCGGCATTGTAGAACAAACAAAATAATAAAATACCATATGGTATTTATATAGTTTAATAAATTGTTGAAGTTCATAACTATGAATTTTATTTAAATGCCATTTTCTCGTATGTTACATATTAATAACATTTAATTCATCCAGAAAAATACTAATGACAGTGTAATCGACATACCTTTTTAATTTCTTTTCTGTTGATTGAACATAACGTGATAAACTAATTCCCAATGTATTTTATAAATGACTTTACAAACAAAATTTTTAATGACTTGTATGTTATTAGTAAATTAATGTTTTCTAAGTAAGGTTTTGTAAAATAATGATTAATATGAAACAAATAAAATTCCAACCATACAAAATATTTACATTAGTACAGTACCCGGCATCGATGTTGAGCGCTGGGGCAAAGAGTAGGGATCGCTTTGCGGATCTTGCGAGACGATCATCGTATTAGAGACACGTATGCGCGAAGTTAACAACGAATCACTGTCTTTAATAATGGTCTTCTAAGCAACTTTAGCCCAGCGCTTAACTTGCGTGCAGTTAGTTGTATCATCTCTCCGCCTTGTCGGAGGGCGCTCTCCGCAGCGTTTGCTAAGTTGTGGTCTCCACTCAAGAACACGTTTACCCCAACAGTTAACAGTTCTACAGCGTGACTAGCCTACTGCCACGTTATTTTTTTATTATTGGAGCTCGATATAACTTTCAATTTGAAATGGTTATTTTAAACAATGGACTATTAAATATTTTTTTCTGTAAGAGGTTAATTTCGATTCTATTATTAATCGCTATTCGGGACCTACATGGGCCACGACCCAGACACGATAAGCAATACAAATACAATTAGACATGATAAAAGGGACTCCAGAATTGGTAAGTCAGTCTAAATTTTGTGTTTGAGCTGTGAAGTAGTGTGAAAGCTGATAAATAACCATGAATAAGCTACTAATCGTATTTTTGGCTGTGTGCCTTATCAGCGTGAGTACTTTTTTTTATATATTTTATAGTTTTTTCCTTTCGGAAACATCTTCTTGTGTTAACATCGGAAAATGGGACTACCTTTGACTCAGATTCGGTGCTTTGTGGGTGGGCGATGTAATGGTTACGGATGCAACTAACCTAGCTCCGGCCAGAAGCGTCGAAGTTTCCTGGGGTTTTCAGAGCCTTCACGGAGAGACCTTGGGTTGTCAAGGATTTCATCGCGGTGTGATGCTACCGCCTCGCATTCCAGGACTACGTGGGTGGTTGTTTCATCTGTAGTGAGACAAACCCTGCAGAGAGGGTTGCCTGTCTGTGTTCCCCATGGTGTAAAGGCGTGTGTTTAGGAGACAGTGACCAGAGACCGACCTTTTAGACCAAAGACATCTCTGCAGTGGACTATTTAAATACACCATTTTTGTTTGAATTTATGTATTATCTTTTGAATATGTTTGCACTTAATATTTATTTTTATAATTATTGGTTGTAGGTTCACGCGTACGTAAAACGCGATGCGCCGGCGCAGCAGACTGAGAAAAATTATTTAGAAGGAATCCAAAAGTCTTTGATGGAAACTGCCGAAGTTTTCAACTCCAAAATTCAGGAAGCCCTAAATCCTGAAAATGTCAAGAAAAATTTTAACGAACTTGTCGATAAAACAAATAAACTGGTAATATAAATATTTTTAAATATAATTCGTACTTATCAGATGGTTAAGAGCTAAGTTAGAGATAAACATTTTAATAAGACTTATTTTGTAGATCAGATAAACTGTATTCGCATAGTCTAAAAGTACATTATTACAATTGAAATAAATAAAAAAAGCTTTTTTAATATAAAAAGTCAGAAAATAGATCTTCTCGTGCCGAGGTCCAGGAGATTTCGTGACTTCACAATATTTTTCTATGAACTTATTTCATAACCATGAAATTCTTTGAACTTATCTAACGATATAATTAAAAACCAATAATGATAAAAACAATTCTAAATTGTGTTTTCTTATTTTTCTGTATTCTAATGCTGATGGTGTTTTATTTGCAGTTTGATACCCCGAAGAAAGAATAAGAAGAATTAAAAAAAAGACTGAAACTACGTTTACAATAATTCCTACATCAAGTCTACCAATACTTTTGTGCCTTAGAACCGTGGCTTTATACACAAAATTATTAAAATGGTGTTAATGTGAAAATTACAAAATATTTTATTTAATAACTGTTTCAATAAAAACTATTTTTTACAACATCATTATTTTACACGTACAAGGTGCATAGGTAACCTGGTGAATGGTTCCAGGAAGCCTGCATCCGGTGGCTTCCATCGGCCAGTCTGGAAGTCATTGGGGGAGAAATTATCGGAACGTCCTATCGCTGAAATGATGTGATGATGATTTAAAAAAAATCTCTTGTACGCTACAGTTTCATATATAAATAAAACGTTTCCTGACTGTTTGAGTTTTCACTTAAGATGCCATGATGAGTGTCACCGGTGTTCTCCAAAGAATTATATACCTATCTAAAGAGATAGCTAATCTATATAATCTCACAATTCTGGTCCCCTAGAGGAATTCTGGTTTAGGATTAAAATTTAGCGTCAAAAAATCTACAAAAAAATAATGTGTATCGTCCATATAATGGAAAAAAGAAAAATATATATACCTATACCAGTGACGTATATACACATATAATAATATGATGTGATACTTTTGATTGAATGAAAATCTTTAATGCAGCATAACAAATACAAATTGACTTGATAAAACTGACTCTAGCTTGGTCATGTCAGTCTAACTTTTGTTTCATAGGTGTAAACTTGTGGGTTTATAACCAACCATGAATAATCTGTTTATCGTATTGGCTGTAGGGTTTTTCAGCGTAAGTATTTTAAATAGTTAAAATATTATTGTATGGCTTTTGATTGATTTTAGGACAAACCACTTCTCGAATTTGTTTTTTGTTGATAATGTCCATAGGATTCATATTATAGAAGTGTGAGATGATTTCAATAGTTAAAATTCTTTAAAGAACATTTTAAAATGTTCACTGTAAATAAAGTGTATATAATCGCCTAGTTGATTTTAAGGAAGGATGCAGAATGCAGGGTGTTCTGTAAAACAACGTATAAGGTGAACGTTAACATAATTAAAATTGACGAAAATGTATATTATTCCATACTGACTAACATTTTAATTGATTATTTTTTTATGTCTATGTATTATATAAAATGACATCAACTTCTAACGTCAGGTAGGGTTTAGAAGTTTATATCCATGTGATAATCAGACCTTTCTAACAACAGTCCTCAACTTATTATGTTATAGACTAAATTAATGGCATATAATCTCGAAGATTTTATTAATTAATGTCCTGTATTAAGGTACAACACATAATTTATTTTGAAAGGAGAGTCACACAAACCAGCACACTCAGACTCGAACAAAATAAGAAAATATCGTTTTCTAAATTAACCCGAACTGCGAATCGAAGTGACCCTTTGCGTTCAAGGCTAATTTCTACGTTTCTACACCAATCGAATCGTCAATATACGGGTTGTCAATAATACAAGTTGACTTTTTTATCACCGTCCAAACCTTCTGTATAACTCTCGTGATAAAAAAGAATAACTCTTACAATTGGACCAACTCCCTAACTCAAAAATAGCGTTCAACTGTTCCATACATTTTGGTCGAATGAATATTGGTATTTTGTATGGAATAGCTGATTTATTTTGAGAGTTGCAGTTAGAGAGTTGGTTCAATTGTAAGAGTTGTTCGGTTGTATCACGGAAGTCTTCTCGGAAGGTTTGGATGGTGATAAAAAGTCAACCTGTATATACATATAATATATATTTGGTTGCTGAACCATTTTATTTTTTAATTAATGGTATCAGGTGCATGCTATCGAAAAACGCGATGCGCACGCACAGCCAGATCAAGATGGTTTATTGGGACTTTTCCATAATCAGCTCTCCCAACTCCATAATGGCATAAAGGAAGCCATAATACCTGAAACTGTTCAGACAAAATTCGACGAATTTATAATTCACTCAAAAATAATTGCGGATAAGGTAACGTAGCCTTTAACTAAATATTTATTAACATGGTAATTTACTGCAGACCTAGAATCCTTGTTTCCTCTTGATTTGGGACAGCAAACAATTACCTACATTCACAGTTTATGTAATTAACTATACTAAGGGTCTGTTTCACAATGCACGGATAAGTTCTGCATAAGTTCACTTATCTGAAGGATAAACACGATTTATGCGTTTCACGACCGTCAGATAGTGCTATATGACACATAAGTTCAAGCACTTTTATCCTGTACATATTTTTATCTTTTACATAACTTTATCCGTACATTGTGAAACAGGCCCTTAGTCATAAAACTCTATTTTGGGATACATAGAAGTGACGTCACTCCCGATACAAGAGCTTTGAGAATACCGTGGTCGTTTTATATAAAAAGTACATTTTATTTTTATCCTTATTTTAATTCTGGTATTTTTTTATTTTTTAGTTGAACCCCGTGAAGATCGATTAAGATAAACAAATTAATTCATAAGACTGAAATGCTTTTCTTTTCATACCAAATTAATAAAAAAACATTTGTAGCATTTGTGTGTATCGCATTGAAATATTATTTTAATAAATTGTAGACGTGTAACAATTTTGTTTTTATTTATACAAGCAGTGAGAAATTTTATGCCTGTAAATCAATTTATAGTCACTGAAATTGCTTGTACCCATGAAATTTGAATACACCCGTGTATTTAATATTAATAAAAAATAAATATTGGACACCATCACATACATTGCTCTGATCCTATGGTAATTAAGTAGCTAAAGCACTTGTATTAAAGAAATAAGAAACAACGACGGTACCACAACACCCAGTCTTTAGACAATATAGAAAAGTTTGTTTTCTACATTGACCCGACCGGGGATCCTTAACTTCAGAGATGGCGACAACATAATACTCCGGTGTGCTCGTCTCTCGGTTACGGAGGTATTTATAACATAACATACGAGTATAGCCCGATATAGTGTTGCCAAGTCCGTTTTCTTAAATATCGGTAAAAAGAGGGGAACGGGACGAATTATTAGGCAAAGTAAATAGAGACTAGCGAGAAGAAGTTCTCGTCCGCGTGTTTTTCTACTATATCTAATACTTCATTATAAGTTAGTTTTAAATGTGGAATTGCACTTCATCTGTAAAAAAATAAAAATAATAAAAAAAATATTTTACGCTGTCATGCCAAATCGACTTAACCAATTTTGGTGACATTTGGCACAGAAACCCTATGGAAGTGAATAGGCTAATCAATGTTCTATGAATCCATCCCAATTATGAAAATAAAAATTTGGAGTGATAAGCCGTAAGTATACCATTTATGAATAGAGCTGGGCACAGCTAGTACTTATGTGAACCAAAGAAATGGAATTAAAAAACTATCTGAAGAACTCGGGAGGATCGGCCCAGTAGCTTCTATGTAAGAGGCTTATGTCGCAGTGGACTGACAAGCAAATATTTTTATTTGCCATTTGACGTGGACAGATCATAACGATGATGATAGCAATGATCACAAGGGCTACTAGTAAATTTGTCCTCTTTAATGTTATACAAAAGGTATTATCTATCCTACAATGAAAACAAATGATAAGGTTTTTGCTAATAATTGTAAAAGGGTTTGTCAAATAGATAGCGCGGAACGTGGCGTGGCATTTTCTAAATAAATTTGCATAATGCGCTACTCCATGACACGATACACTTCCGTTGTTTGACAGAGGTTTAGGCAATATGGCCGCTTTTAAGCTTTTTAAACTTTTATACAAGCCTGACAAGCCAAATTTTAGGAAGTGGTTTAGAGTTAAGTCAGGAATGTAGAAAAAATATGAGAAAATACGTTGGATTGATGATTTACATACAAACAATGCATGGACATTTTATCTGTACCTATACTGAACTCGTTTCTGATTTAACAAAAAAGTATGTTCACTGAATTCTAGATACGATTTTGAATCACCACCCCCTTTAATTTGTCTTGCATTTTTGTACATGTTGTATTAAAAAAAAGCAATCTCTATAAAAATAGCAGGAATCACTTTATTTATGGGTCAGCTAAGTTCGTGGACTGTGACATATAACTTGGATCATATCTCGGAGTACGCAAACAGAGATACGAGAAGGGGTAAAGGTTATATTAACAATTATTATCTTGGCACGTGACCTTTTGATACTAGCGTAATAGCTCCGGGTATGTCGATGGAATATTACAGAAAGATCCAGTAGGCCCATTGTCCAACAGGCGTGCCAATCATACAACCGTTATCAACCCACCACAAAGCGTCAAACTTCGCAATTGATGTTGATTTCTATGAAATATAAGTTTAAAACCTTCAATTTAGTAAGTATTTTTTATAATTAGACAACACACAAAAATCAATTGTCATGGCCTTAGGCATTAGTACCATTCTTGTGTCACGAGTGTTTTTTTAATGGGATTTACCGAGGATGTCTCAAGTATTTTTTTCCTAAATGGACTGACAGAAAATTAAAGCCGGGGAAGGGGAATGGCGAATCACTCTAAAAGTCCTTGAAAATTTATTTATAGAACTGTACAAAATATGATGGTCTTCTTTTATATAATTTTCATCTACCTGTTATCATTGGGGTAAAAGTTTTACCAGTTTTTTTTACTTCTACCAAAAGTGATTATTATGCATTAATAAAATTAACAGGTTATTTATATTTTTTACTATTTAATTAAATTTAAAAAGAGTGAAATTTAAGAAACAACGTTCACACTTTAAAATAAGTCATGTTAAAATAAACAAACTTGAAGAGCCAAAGAAGACCTATAAAGTTTCGCCGAGTAAGTCGTCTCCTGCAATCCCGCTCGGAAATCACATTTGCGCCGGCACTCGTCTCGCGAGGAGTTCCGTGATCTGCTGTATGCAGAACAACTTCAGAAGCCATACTACTTACTGAGAAAGCATAACATAGGAAGGTGTAGTAGGTGCTGTCATGTGCTCGATGTTTAAATTTAACTTCCACTTGCAAAATGACTACTTTAATACAATTAGCGCAAAACAGATTTAAAACAGCATACTGACTTTGTCAGTAATTTGGCAGTGACTAAAACAGAATGATATTTTAAATATGTTTACTTGTGATTGAATTTAACAATTCATTGTACAGGTGAACCTTAATATCGAATTATTTATTATTTATTTATTTATTTGCGTAGGCCACTAGGCAATGTTTCACCTTGAACGTAAAGGGCAGATTCTGATTCCTGGCTTAGGTAAATTCAGAATAGGTTTATTGACCTAATTAGCTTGGGTTTGGTTGTGCATGAAACTAATAAGATCAATAAAGCCAATTTATTTCTGCAAATAAGCAGTATACTAAGCTCTTTTACACTATGGAACTTTCGTGCTTGATATGGTGTGAGTATACTCTTCTTAGCTTATATTGTGGTGCGGGGTACGATGCAATATTGGTACTAAATGTACCAATTTAATACACGAAAACCAACGTGTTGGCACTGCATTAACAACGTCTGGTGTAGTAATTCGCTTTCCGGACTACAAAGCCGCCGGTTGCGAGTTCGAATCCCGAAATGGGCAATTTTTTTTGTCCAATCTAGGTCATGGACTGTTATAAACGTATTTAAGTATGTTTACCCGTTATCTTGTCGCCTTAGTTTTAGCTAGTAATTAATGTGATTGTGGAAACATTTTTTTCTTCCTGTTAAATGTATGATTTTTTTATTTCCTCAAACCATGTTCATTGAAGGAAATGTGTTGCCAGTGTTGCCACTGGTGTCTGCGTATTGAATCTCCGTCTATGTTCGGCGACTGGCTGCGTTTAATTATGCAAGGCCAGGTGGTCGGTAAGCTCGTCCAGTGGGAACAAATTCTGTTGGACTGAGACTTGGATTTGGAATTTCACAGATTTACCCCTTTCTCTTGGTGATAAACTGTTTGTTATACATAACGTCGTGTTAGTGTGGTAGGTGTATGATTCTATAAAGCGGCAAAGGTAATGTGCTAAAATATGCATAATAATGCTATTATGGTGAAATCGGAAATTGATTAGTTCATTTCAAAATGTTCATTTCCATAACAAACTGGATTACTTACTTAGAACCCGATTAGTAGGTACTTAATAAAAGTAATTTTGATTTCATTTTTAAATTAAATTTGTGACTTCACCATAGTATTTCATTGGCATCATGGGGTCATAACATAATGTAATTTTATTTTAACAAAATATTTAATTTTAATTGAATGTCCAAATTGACAACCTAATTATTGCCGTACCGTAATGACTGTTTTTTTTTTTTAATTTGAGATGGGCTTACTCTTGACCCCAATCTTGCTCTAGAGCATAGATGGGATCTACGATGGAGCGAGCTTGCCCAGAAGATGCCTATTCACTCTGGACTTAAAGAGACTCAGGTTATATGCACTCGGAAATACAGACGCAGGCAGGGAATTCCAATCCTTAGCTGTGCGCATTATAAAAGATGATGAGAAGCGCTTAGTGCGGATTATGGGTACATCAACTAAGAACGGATGGTAGCCGGCCGTGCGTCTGGACTGTCTTCAATTTATTGAAATAAAGAAACAATCACAACCCTCCGTCATGAGGTACACGTGTTTTACTCCATAAAAATATAAATAGACGTGTCTCAAAAAACAAAGTTATTAAATAAAACGTTAGGTTGGAACAAAGTTATTCATATTCACGGGACACGTCACCAGTAAGCCACTACAGTCCGGCCTGATCCCCTGATCCAGTCCGCATCTGGAGTCGAGCGCTCGCAGACGGATTTTCGGAGATTTACACCACTCTGCCATTGCGGCACTTTGCTGTTACATTGTTTTCTATTTATATTAAAACTCTATGTCTGTTTTAGGAACTTCTAACTCCCTTTTATATGGTAAGGTTTTAGAAATAGGTATTGTCTTAGTACGAAAAAGAAAGGAAATAATAATATTAATAAATTTTGGACAACATCACATACATTGCTCTGATCCTAAGGTAAGTAGCTAAATAAGTTGTGTTATAGAAATCAGAAACAACGATACCACAACACCCAGACCAGGGCCCTAACCATGAACTGTTAAAACAATCACAAATCTGTCAAACATTATCATTTCTGTCAAATTATGTATGAAATGACGTACCAAAATTGACAGATTTGACAACTTTGAGATTGTTTTAAGAGTTCATGGTTATGGCCCTGAGACAACATAGAAAAGTTAGTTTTCTACAATTACCCGACCGGGGATCGAATCCGGAACCTAAGAGATGGCGGCGCCGTAGTCCGGCGTGCTCGCCTCTCGGCTACGTAGGTCGTCAAAGGCTTGATGGTTTCTATCAAGTGGCTCAACTTATAACAATGATACTTGATGCAGTTGACTAGCACTATATTTGCTTTACTATGCGCTTGTTTATATACAAGATACTAGAATAACATAATTTACATTATTTCAAAGAAATTTATTCTCAATAGCTTTTCAATCGGATTTTTTTTCTTCACAGCTTTCTCGCAGTCAATACTATCTTAATTCCTCTTAATAGTAACTGCGAGTATTCATTGTACATCTTTTTGAATCCAGCGTTTCCTAATTTAATGCGGCTATAGCTCACCCGAATAAGGCTCATACTTTTTAAATCTTCAAGGCGAGCTGAAAGGGAGAGCTTTCAATATGCATGTAGTCAGAGATAAGCCGGCTTGGTAAGGACTACTCGAGCCTATTTGAACAGATTTGTTGGCAGAAAATGTATAATACCAGGTTTTGTTTCCATTGTTGAATGGAATCACCTTGGTTCTGTAAAATTAACAGTCTCAATAGTTTAATGTAGAGATATTCTATAATACAGTGTGTTGTATAAAATAATAGTTCAAAGAAAATATAGATGTACGTGATGCGATGGATGTTTTACAACTTTCAATATGGCATCGAAACCGTAAACAATGCTACGTTAAAATGTAGCATTTAAAACATTTCAAAGTTGCTTCCATTAGAAAATTTGACTTATATATAAATGAACACTTATTAATACGTATGTATTTAATTATTTTTTGTACACCCTGACCATAATGTTTGCCTTGTTTGCTCTGTGGTTAGTATCCTTGACCAAGTCGTAACCAACGTGAGTTTTGTAAAAATATTATATTTTAAAGTAACGAATGATTTTAAAAGTTTTGAGCTATGTACCTACATCAATACATAAACTTAATTAATTGACCCCTCACCCCAGAAACGACGAGACATGTTAGAAATTTTATTATTGAGTTCTCATACGACCATAAATACCTACCAGTATCCAAAAAAAGCACTAAAATAATTATGCACTCAAATATGTACGATAGATTGTAAGTAGTAGTCACAACACAAGTGATGTGTCCTCCAGGATTTCGTCATCTCAGATCTATAGCCTTTTCGATCATTGTCACCGCGCGCGAAATCTTCGGACAGAGATATATCAGATGGACACAGGTGCCTAACTCCCATAATAGTGAGATGACTGACAGTATCGATAACGCGAAATTAGACATTTGGGCCATGTTCTATCGATTAACACATTGTGTGCTTTAGGGATGCACTGATAATGACATCTGAGTTTCAATTTTGATATTTTTTCGTGCTATGCTGAAGGTGAACTTCATTTTGTTAAAATACACCATAAGATACATTGCGGGATCCTATTCCGCAAAGGATTTGACCTTTGCGTGGTAAGTGTGGTAAGTACAAACATTTGTACTTGAGTTTTGGATGTTTATAAATGTATTTAAGTATGTATGTTCATCCCTTTTCCAGTCGTACAAGCTTTGCTGAGTTTGTGGTTAGATAATAGGGGTAATTGTTTAAAAAATCGTATTGTTTATTATTATTTAAAATAATCATACAGGTAAAAATGCAAAATTAAAGAAAGACGTTTAAATATGAAAAACCAATTTTTTTTGTCTAGACATTTTGATAATTAATAAATATATTTGCTCATATAAAATATATTCATTATCATTATCAGCCTTTGGAAGTCCACTGCTGGACATAGGATCTCCTAAAGAATCGCAAGCGGTTCTGGAGACCTACTACGAAAATATTTCGTTCGTTTATTCGGGCGTATTAACCTATCAACTTAAAATAACTATTCACTTATATGCAACCTTTGATAGCATGTAAACATTTGAAAATGGTCTTGTTTTTTACACGGATAATTTGAGTAGGTCTTTTTTTTTTTTTTTTTGAGATGGGCTTACTCTTGACCCCAATCTTGCTCTAGAGCATAGATGGGATCTACGATGGAGCGAGCTTGCCCAGAAGATGCCTATTCACTCTGGACTTAAAGAGAGTCAGGTTATATGCACTCATATTTTGTCAAAGGATTTATACGAATGAAAAGTTATTTTAATTTGAAGTTTAATAATGCGTCCGAACGAACGTTACATTTTCGTAGTAGACCTTCTTGGCCGTTTGCATGCAACGACTTCCCGCAACCTTCACTATGTCGTCAGTCCACCAAGCATGGGGATTTAGGCACAAAGGTCTATAGGCAAACACAATAAAAAAAAGCATCAAAGAATAATAATTAGCATCACGATATTTTTTCGTCCTTACAAAAATAAATCATATTTTCGATAAGGTCGCGTCCCTAAAACAAATATTTGTCTAACTTGACTCGAGGATTCACAAAGCACTATTCTATTGGATGGGATAACAAAGTGTAATTCTACTTTCTACTTTTTGGTTTGCTACAAGAAAAAGTATTTTTCGACGGGAAATTGAGCCTGCGTTCAGTGAAATATCGATAGCGGTATTCGTTGAATGTAAGAAATACATTTTTAGGCTTTTGGTGATGTGAATGTCAGGCGTCTAAATAAAAAAAATACTTTTATAAATGTCCTATCTTCGATCTTAAAGACTACAGTATGTCTGGCAACATCTGGCAACCGTTAATGTATCAGCGCCCAAAAAACACTACACAAACATTTACTTATCCCAGAAAAAAATGAACTCAGAAGTGTCACAAGAAAAATATTTTTGTTTAAAACACAAAAAAACTTTATAAAAGCCCAAAATCACCTATTCCCACAGAAATGTTCACGGTGCCCAGAACGCTGGCTGTAATACCTCGCTGAACGGCCGAGCTTATACGCTGGCCAAGGACCAAGGTATACCTACCAGCCTTAAGGTCATCAGAAACATAACCAACACGCTTTAACTTTCAAGATATGGGGTTTCTATTAGGTTTATTTGTCACATAATTGTTTATACAGCTTGACAAAATTCGGATGCCTGACCGGATTCGGATTGATGACCCAAGCCAAGGTTTTATAAATATTGTACATAGTAGTAGCGATGTTATGAATTCATCAAAGGTTTACGAGTAGACGATCTGATTGGATTGGAATACAAAAAGAAGTACCTGCACAAAAACAAGCAAATAAATCCAGTATGAAACATAAACGAAAGGAGATTACTGTGAATATCACAGAAATATAACATCAAATATTCGTGTAAGTAACCTTTGATTGGGACCAAACTTTTCTCATCACTACGGAATGACTGTCGACATTCATTATCGTATTGAGATTGCTCTATTTGTCTACATCCACGAGGAAATTGGAGGTGACTTAAATACAAACGAACGACATAGCAACTATCGCTGCGATGGTTGTTCTTATAAAATGTTTCGGACAAACAAAACATGGTCTACGTAATAACGATCATGAAAATCCTTAACGAGTTGTAGATTTAGCAGTAGTGCGCGTACCAAAATCTTACTTTTGTGTGTCAATAATTTATAAACGACCGTCTTGTGTAGTAGTTTGCATTTCAGACTTCAAAGCCAGACGTTTGCGGGTTCGAATCCCGCAAGAGGCAAACATTTCAGTGATGGGCATTTGTACCTTAGTCATGGGTGATGTGAATGTATATATATATTATCTAGTTGCCAATGTTTGCATGCCTAGTTCATGTTAATGTTTGTTTGTTTAGTTTGGGGCTAGATCAAATCAAATCAAATCATTTATTTATTCATAAACATGGGTTTTACAAGGTGTTGTATTGAAAATATTTTATATTTTATTGGAAGATAGTTGGAAGATTTTGTTATTCAAGTAGAAAATTGTCTTTGCTTGTGTCAGGTTCACCTATATACATAATATCGTTTTTTAAACTAGTGAAATAGGACAGTGTCACTGTATCTAGACCGCAAGCCCATCTCTGTGCCATTCCGATGCATTCCCGGAGTCGTGTGAAATTTTCATACAAATAGTTTTCAGCGATTGTTCGATTATCATATAGATAGATGGGCTCGCGGTAACCGCAGCGGGGCCGATGGACCGTTTACGATTTCTTGGATTCTATACATGGAAGGGCTTAGCTATGCCCGGTTTGATGTATTTGGATATCTAAAACAGTTTTGTAGGAGAATCTGATTTATTGGGTCACATATCAATATAAAACGCAATTTGCGAGGGTCAGAATTCGACCCAGGAGTAAGAAGGCTGGGTCGAAACTAACAATGTATCTACTCAATTTTGAGAAAAAAACACTGCTCTAATTCAGCTTTGTAAAACATTACGACTAAAAGAGATTCAAATTTTCATTTGTATTTCTTCATATAAAATTTTAGGATAGGACCAGTTTCTAGACATACCTACTGTACTTTTGATGATAAGTGTGTGTACTGGTATTTAGCGAACTGAGTGTGTACATATATTATTGGGGCTACTTTATCTTTTCCTAGTAAGTAAAAGTATGCCTATATAGGTACGTCCCACTGCAGGGCACCAGGCCTTACCTCAACTACGAGGTGGTTTGGGCCATACTCCACCACGCGGGCCTAGTGCGGATTAGTGGAGGGGTGTTGTAAGGCCAGTGACTAAACCTTACTGTCAGATGTGTAATCAAGCCGCCTAAAGGCCTTTGACTAGGCTTCACGACCAATATCAAGCGATATTAGCCGGGACCAACTTTAAACGTGCCTTCTTAAGCACAGAGATGCTCGTGATAAATGTCACTAAATGTGGTTGGAATCCCATCCATTCACAACAGCGGCGTTGGTTGCTTAACTTTAGTATTTGATAACAAGGCGCTGCCGCCACTGAGCTACGAGCACCTACTGTAATCTGTGTAATATGTTACATACGCTAAGAAACTGTAAACAAATTTTCTTATTAAGTATTCCTTTTAATTCACATTTAGATGTACAAACTTTAAATTCAGACTTGCAAATGCTCGTAAATAATTATCCAAACTGTAAATTTATTGACATTGAATCGCTTCACTATAGTTTTAAGAAACGACTGGACTTAATAGCATATAAAATAAATATTGAAACTGACTTTATTAAATATGAATGTGATTATTTACAAAATGTGCTACAATTAGATAAACCAATCGATAAAATTGTCAATTCTCAGTTTTTTCGTATTAAAAAATAACTGTACGCTTAAAGATGACTCAAAAATTAATTGTACTACAAAACCTATGTTTAACTTTACTGAAAATGATTTGACTATTCTCCATCAAAATATTGAAGGTCTCTGTAGCAAATTGGACATACTGGATATAACGCTACAAAATTTTCAAGACGCTGGCATGGAGCTTGATATAGTTTGCCTTAGTGAAATTTTCGTCAGGAGTGGATCGGAGGCAAACATACGTCTTAAAAACTATAGACTAGCAGCTTCTTATTGTAGGAATAAAAGCAGAGGTGGTACTTGTATTTTGGTCAAAAAAAGCTTAGATTTTAAAACATTACCATTTGTCACAGAATTAGCAACTCCATTTTACTTTGAGAGTTGCGGTATTGAAGTTTCAGGTCTTGGATTGATAGTGATAAATATTTATAGAATTCCAAAGCAAACTAAGTCTCATACTGGCGTCTTCTTACACAAATTAGAAAAATTAATGGGTTATCTTGCAGAGAAATTTAAACACAAGAAAATAGTAATATGTGGTGACTGGAATATTGACATCCTTAAGAAAGAACCAGCTCCAAATAGACTAGTGGGTATTTTAGACAATTATAAATTTGTACCTCATATTACCCAACCCACAAGACTTAACTCGTGCATAGATCAAATTGCCAGTAACGTAAAATCGGTAATACCAATAATTCATCGTCTTGGTCTATCTGACCATGAAACTGCTCAATCTTTAACTTTAAAAATTAAAAAGCCATCGGTTTGCTCTACATGGTACGAGTACAAACGTGATTATAGCGCAGATAATGTTAGGAAATTTCATGACTGCATTTCAGCACTCTCTTTCACAGAGGTGTTTTCTGCTACAAATTTGAATCAGGCGTTCGACAATTTCCATGACCTATTTTGCCTTTTCTACAATTTATGTTTCCCGATTATCAGGGTAAAAATAAATAATCGACCAATAAAAATTAAATGGCTAACAAAAGGCTTGAAGAAGTCGTGTAAAACTAAACGAGACTTATACCTTAAATACAATTTTAACAGAACAAATAAGCGTATAAATAAAATTAATTTTAAACGGTACAACAAAATATTAAAAAAATGCATACACGACTCCCAAAAATTAAATAGCAATAACTTTATAAAAAATTGTGAAAATAAATGTATAGCTACTTGGAAAGTGATCTCTTCTTCAATTTCAGACAAAACATTTAATAATGACATTTCTCAAATAAGATTTAGAGATAAAGTTTACTCGGAACCTCTTGATATATGTAATATTTTCAATAATTATTTCATTGACCTAACGACTACAAATTTTGAACCTAATAATAAGACATCATTACTTGACAATTCAAATGTACTTACGATATTCTTAAGACCAGTAAATGAAAGAGAAATATATAATATTATAATGACACTAAAAAATTGCAAATCGTGCGGCTACGATAACATATCGACTAAAAATTTAAAGAATGTTGCTGCCCACTTAAGTTACGTGCTAACTCACGTAATTAACCTCTCCTTTGTTGATGGTATTTTCCCAGAGAGGTTAAAATTATCGCTAGTCAAACCACTCTACAAAAAAGGAGACAAACTTGAGCCTAACAATTATAGGCCAATAACATTAGTCCCTGTTCTATCTAAAATCTTTGAAAAGGCGTATCTAAGCCGAGTAAATGATTTTTTGTCCAAATACCATATTTTGCACCCACAACAATATGGTTTTCGAAAAGGTAGCTCAACGACAATTGCGTGTTTCGACTTTTTGAAAATCGTTACTGACAGCTTGAATAAGAGTGTACCTCTTGTGTCCATATTTCTGGACATGAGTAAGGCTTTTGATTTTGTTAATCATTCTCAACTTTTAAACAAATTACATATTTATGGTATTAGGGGTAGGGCACTGGATTGGGTGGCGAGTTATTTAGAAAACAGACAGCAATACATAGAGATATCTAAAACTGTTAAAACACAAAATACTCTCGCGAAACACACCTTTCGGTCTGACCTTAAAACTAACAAAACAGGTGTTCCGCAGGGAAGTGTACTCGGTCCTCTTCTCTTTTTATTGTATATTAATGACCTACCAAAAGCCAGCAGGCATGAGTCCATTCTCTTTGCGGATGATACTACTTTAATAATCAAATGCGATGATCGGGAAAATTTTGAAAAAGAGGTAAATGATACTTTTAAAAATGTAATTAAATGGATGGAAAGTAATAACTTGAAAATAAATATTGATAAGTGTAAGCAAATTCAATTTCTATCTTATAATTCCCAACCTCTACCGCTTCAAATTAAATATGAAAATAACACAGTAGACTCAGTAAATGATCATAAATTCCTAGGCATCACTATTGACAAGCATCTAAATTGGAAAGGACATGTAGAGCAAGTGTGTAATAAGCTAAACCGATTTGTTTTTGCATTGCGAAAACTGAGACAAACAGTCTCTGTAGAGGCGGCTCTGACAGCTTATCACGGCTATGTTTCATCCGTTTTGAGTTATGGGTTGATATTATGGGGAAACTCAGTAAACGCTAATCAGGCTTTTAAAATCCAAAAAAAGTGTATAAGAGCCATCTGCAACGCGAAATTTGACGACAGCTGTAAACCATTGTTCAAAAAACTTGCGATTCTACCTCTGCCGTCGCTGTACATTAAGGAAGTCTGTTTGTTTGTATTCTCCAATCCAAAATTTTGGAAAACACGAGCTGAAATAAATAATAGGCAAACTAGACCTAGAATTATGAACAAACTATATCATCCTACTTGCCATAAACTTTTATATAAGATAAATGTTTATAATATGTGTATTGTGCTGTTCAATAATTTACCAGACGACTTCAGATTAATTCATGACATAAATACATTTAAAACAAAGCTGACAAAATGGTTATTACATCACAGCTTTTACACTGTTAAAGAATTTCTTGAATTTAAAGATAAAATAATAAATTAAATATGCATTAATATTAATTATTGTGATAGTATATTTGCACGCTAATATTAGGCTGAATGCACTGGACTCATTCTATCATTATCACCTGATGTATTTACTGTATTCTTGCAAATAAAACATTTGACTTTGACTTTGTAAATCGTAATAACTAATTGACTCAGGACTCTCTCAGTAATAACTAATTGACTACTGTAAATCGTAATAACTAATTGGAATGGGCACCCATCCATTCACAACAGCGGCGTTGGTTGCTTAACTTTAGTATTTGATAACAAGGCGCTGCCGCCACTGAGCTACGAGCACCTACTGTAAATCGTAATAACTAATTGACTCAGGAGCATGTAATAGCATTTCCTTATTGCTTACCATTGATACAAAATAAGAAACCATACCTAGTTGAGAAGTTCATTTCGCGTTCAAACATCAAATGATACAAAAACTAATAGCTACCTTTGATTTGCCTGAAATAAGGCAGACTCGTATATATGTGTACCTATCTCATGTTTTCAAAGGAGCAATCGCGTTTGATGTCAGTGAGCATTGAATTTTCCTTATTGATCTACTGTCGACTATTGAATTCCACGGTGACTTTAGTAATTCAAACCTCAATTAACGAACTAACATAAGCCTGCAAGAATCACGTTCATTAGTTTAACTAAAAGTGTGAAAAGGAACAATTTACTTTAATGCACATTAAATGTCAGAAAAAAAATCAATACGCTGTCGTGTCATTTTGCCTTTACGTCCACCAGCATTTAGGAATTAATATAATGTTGTGTCAAAACGTCGATATGCATGACTTTACTACTTTTATATTTTTCTCCTGGGAATGCCAAATGACATTTAATATGTACCTACACGTTTAATTTGTACAATACATTTGAGTAAACAATACTATTTTAGCTTTTAATTCACAATTACAATTTATTCTTACACGAGTACCTACTTATTACGTACTGGAACCTGAAACCCAGTACAATTAACAAACAAAGTTAACATGAAACTGCTCATGTTATTAAAACAGTTTAAACATTTTGAAATCGTCGCAACTTTAGACCAATGTAAAGAGGACATAATAAACTCGGCAAAACGCAAACGTACCTCTACATAAAATCTATGGAATGCTATATCTCTTTATTGGGTAATTATTTAGGGTAGAAATTCCTTGGTTTGTTTACCAAATTACTGACTATAACTATTAAAATGTTGGTTGTTTTAGGGTTCCGTACCCAAAGGGTAAAAGGGACCCTGTTACTAAGACTCCGCTGTTATCTGTCTATCTGTCTGTCTGTCCGTCTGTCACCAGGCTTTATCTCATGAACCGTGATAGTAACACAGTTGAAATTTTCACAGATGATGTATTTCTGTTGCCGCTATAATAACGAATACTAAAACTTGAATACAATAAATAAATATTTAAGGAGGCTGCCATACAACAAACGTGATTTTTTTGCTCGTTTTTACAGATAATGTTGCCATGAACCCTTTGTGCGCGAGTCCGACTCGCACTTGGCCGGTTTTTTTTAATTAAGTATTTAATTTTAAAGTAGATGTAGAACTTGTGGGCAGGCGATGGTATCTAAGGATCGAGTTTCGCGTCATATCCACACAAATCCTGTCCAAAATGGATACGTTATACAATAAACCTGTGGCAAATTCGACAAAAAAAAAAGATTTGCAAACATTAAATTAAGTGCTATTATTAAGCGTCTGAAAGGTCACTTTCCACAAGTTTCGAGGAGGCAATATTTACCTTTTCAATATAAATCTAGTGCTAAGTTAAAATTGGATAGATAAACAATATCTAAGTACAACGTTTCTAACTTAATAAAGCCATTGTTGATGCCAGCATATCTGTCGACTAAAGAGATAAACAACAACAGAACAATTTCCTTACATCAAACTTGCGAGTAATTTCCTTGTTATAGACACTAAAGAGCAAACTACATAATGTTTGGAATTTGAAAGCGAACCGCGTACTGGGATGAAGTCAACTCATTAACGGAACGAATTGAAAAGTTGGTGAACTCGAGCAAGAACCAACAAAAGTGCTGGGACTGAAGGACGGGGCGGTCTGGTACGCACAGGGAGCGGGATTTTTTTTACATGTCCTGCATTAAGATATGAACATGAAGGAAGATATTTTGTTTTTTTGTTTCCTCTACTATATTTTAAGATTGTCTGCCGCCATCTCTTCTCCATTCAATAAGAGAGTCTCAGACAAAAAATAAATATGTCAAACAAATGATGTCAACAATTGCATCTATGAGTGTTCTCGTAGAAAAATTTTAAAACACCACTATGGGTAATATTTAAGTAAAAATACTGGGCAAATGTACAATCACAAAGTAGTTACTTTAGTTTTAGCTCTGACACCCTTTTTTTACAATACAATGGCTACTTCTTACCAAATATTTTACCGGACTTAAGGTCAACACTGTATTATTAATTATTATTACTGTATAATTGGCTCGGGCGTGAGTGTGGAGACACCCTGCGCCTCTAGCATAAGCAACAAAACACGATACGATATGATATGATATAGCGATTTATCGCATATTTTTTGTCAAAATTTTATCGAAAAATCGATAAAAGTTCAAGGTGGCGACTATGTTACCATATTTTGAAAGTTGGGTGTCGATAAATCGCTTTATCGTATTATTACATATCGTGTTTCGTTGCTCATACTAGAGGGGCTGGTCAAATTAATTGTCAGGTACACCTCGACGTAAAAGTAAATTTCATGCTCCGGGACCAGGATAATTGGCCATAACACTACTTCTTCTCAGTCACAAGTATCCCATTTTGAACAAACCTTGGTATTTCATATTAAATTGTGATCTCGGTTTTGACAGACGAACACTAAAATGATCATTTAAAGTTCTTTTTTTTATGCTAACATAAAATTCCTAATGAAGCTCTCTGTGTTCCTCAAACCTTACTTACAAGTAACGTAAGTTGATTAAACTTACCTATCGGACCGGGGAGTATTTACCGTTAACAATATAATATAACACAGCGCGTGTTGTCAGAGGTAAACGAAGTCTTACAGCCGGTATATACCTCTTTGATAAGCGATTTGTATTATTTAATAAGGAATAGAGTAATTACGAAAGTCTCGAATATCAGTTTGCGTCGGTTAAGATTTGTGATATTATTAGATTTAGGGTATCAATAATTAATTATATTATCGGCTTGCTCCGGTTGTGTATAGAGGGTGTAATTGTTTCTAAAATACTACATCATGGTTAAGTATGTGTTGTTATAATTAAAATTGATCTTGAATTGACACATTAATAAGCGCATAGTAATATTCTAGGTATGGTTTGTTATGGAATAAACCACGGTTGTGGTTTAAATTATTAAGGCCTGTTCAAGTTGGCTTTCCTTTTCTTAATATAAAGTCTAATTAAAATCAACTAAAAACTCTGCTTAAAAACAATGCATTCTATAACCGAAACATTGTTCTAAATATCTAGCAAATTGAGACACAGCCAGTTTGTTAGAGGTTTAAAGAGACATAATTTTGTTTAAATCCAGATTTAAACTAAATCTTCATTGAAGTGAAGTGTTTAGGTCCGTAGGGCTCTTACAAACGAACAGACGGATCCGACAGACATAGTAACAGATCCTTACCAACAAGATATTAGACATATTAGGTATGTGGCATAGAAGAATCACATTAAATTGATTAGCTACCACGTCAATGCTTATGCAGTTGCATAAACTTACAAGTTTACACCACATACAGACGGACTGACGTAAAGACGGACCCGGCTATACAACCCTATAAAAGTGGGACCTAAAATCGAATAGACAGCGTAGTGTGGCAAAAAGCGCTCGTTTAGATTTAAGGTGAAAATCTACCGCGTCTGTTTTCGCACTAACTGCCTAAGCTTAGCAAGTTTATACCGCATTAACATGCATTCGACGCGTGCGTTGCATTATTCTACTAGAGTGAGTTAACTAAATGTAACATAGCTTTTAACAAGCATTTAGCAGTCAACTCATTTTTTAAAGTATTTAGACTAGTTTATGTAGTTTGTGGATTCTGTCTGACACTACTAATTACTGCAAGTACGTTTTGTTTTGAGGGGTCCGCACTTCAAAAGTTACACCCATTATTATAGTGTCACAGTTATCTGTCTGTTTTTCAAGATAATTTTGGACACGCGTGAAGTTATCAAGTTAAAATGAATACAATATACTCTTTACAATCTCTTACTGCGATGCAAAAAATCCAACTTCTATGTCAACACACGACGGACACGGGGCACGGACACTGGGCACCATACACCTGACCAGGGCAGAGCAATGTAATCGATGTTTTATCTTTTTGCGGTACGGAGCATTATACTACAAAATGGCTTTAATATGACACATGACTAAGTTACGAATTGCTTCCACAACTCAAGTTAATTTCATTCGAGAGCTCAGCAATACTTAATTAACTAATTAAACTGTTACAATTATTTAAATGCTCAGCTTAAGTAGTGTTGTGTATAAATGTCGCTTCACATTACCGCCCACTTAAATCCTCCAGGATTATCACGCTCAGATCTATCACAAGTGTCTCACTCGCTGTTGATCAAGTCTTTTATGAATAAGCCAGAATTTGCCAATGTACAATGTAGGTCTCAAGCTTTAAACGTTGAATTGACAAGATTTATTATTCATAACGTCCTTATTCTGCTCAGAGGAAATCTTAGTAAGAAGCCAGACAATGCTGGGATTTTTAGGGCTTTCGCCTTTTGTTTTTGCCAACCAATCGCTAAATAACGGGAAAATTTAAGCTATTTTTTCAATAGTGCGATTGGATGCATTGTTGCCGAATCCATTAGAGGTTTATACTTGATGTATAGTTTAGGTCAGAGGCAAATACAGTTTTGGGTTTATTTCCCATTTATTTAATACTAATCTCAATATTCTCTATATATTTCGAAGCAGCTTTGCCGAATATTCTGGCGCTAGAAAACAGGGTACCTACCATCGTGAGGAGTTATTTATAATGAATACTTAATTAACTAATTCCCCTTATAACAATGTTATGTAATATCATGAAAATATAATAAGTGTTTTAAAAAGTGACTGTTGATATCGGGGCTAGAAATTGCACTTTTGAATGGCAAGTAAACTGTTTGTGTTTTGTATATTTTTGTATGTTGAAAAGTAGCTTAAAACTTTTAAATTTGATTTTTACACTCAAATCTTGTAACATAAATTTCATCACCGTACCTATCCATTTGACAAAGCATAAAGCACCGTGTCACCTTCTAAAACGCTTGGCTACTGACATATCGTAAGTGAGTTCGTACGTACTCGTACGCACATAAACTCTACGTACCCAAATGAGCCATAATTATCCATAGAACAAGAAGTAATGGCTGCATTAACTAGCCATTACATTTAGTGCTTTAGTAGTAAAATAATTCACGCAATTATATTGTCTAGAATGGATGAGGCGTCAATTTAGCGATGATTGATGTGGAAATTTAATAGACGCTGACAAGTCTTCCGACTCCCATTGATCCAGCGATCGACCTTATTATTATGAACAGCTTGAGAAAATCTTTTTAAACTTTACCTTTTACAAATTTAGTGGATGCCTTCAAGTAGAATCTATTACCTACTAAGGCATTTCTATTGAAATTCGTTAGGTGTTTAAGTTGTCAAATGTAGTTGATTCACACTTTTATCTGCATCCACGGTTGTGGAACGGAATAAAAAAATATCAATAATCGATTGGCAAAATACCTATTAGGACAGTATCTCGTACTTCCCTGGGCGACTTCGTTACGATTGTTAAGTATTATGTACTTCTTTATTTCCAGGTCAAAAAAGAATATCATCATCATCATCAGCCCACACTAGTCCACTGCTGGACATAGGCCTCTCCAATTGCACGCCACTCTGCAGAGTGGCGTGCAAAAAAGAATATAGGCTCTTAAAAATAATTATAAAGTTTAAAAAACTATAACCCAACTACGTAAAAAAGTTTAAACACGTTGACCGCATTTTAATGATATATTTTGTCTTAAACAATATGATATATACATATTTGTAATGTGCTCACCAACACCTTTTTTGATACCAAACACGTGGTACCATTGTCTCAGTTTTAATTTTTTTCGAGGTTAAATTCCGTCTTATAAAAATTTTGATAAAATATATATAGCCTATGGCACCTGGAACATTCTTACAACTCTATTGACAACTCATTCATTAAAATCGGTTTAGTACTTTAGGCGCTACTGTGGTACATACAAACAAACAGACTGCCAAAACCCTTCCCTTACCCTTCCTTTTGGCTTTGCCGTAGTCGGGTACTTAGGAGACAATTAGTAAAATTACTTAGTCAAGGTTGCGAAAAGCAGCTTCATGCAAACGCCCAGAGCAAGAGAGCAGTGGACTTCACAAGGCTCAATGCTTAGGGCTTGAATATGTCTGTGTTTACATAGACGATTGTAGATAAGACATAAACCCATCGCTTTCGAATATAAGGGCTTAATTTTGCTTATTAATTAAATAATAAAAAAAGGGCGAGTCCTTAACTAAATTCGAAAGTTTTGAAATGTATAGTCTGTCTTTTTTCATTAATTACGCAAATAAAAAAACAATTGATACTTTCTAAAACATGGAATCGATGTGAACTACATGATAAAACGTTATTGAAATACAACATAACCCCACACAATACGAGTATGCTTTGTTGATATTTAAAGACACGAAAAACAGATTTTGTTTGCTGTTACAAAAACGAAAATAAAATGTTTCTCGTGTTTCACATTCTGCTAATTAAGCAACAGTTGAAAAAACTCCATGTTCACTAAATGGTTCCTGCACGGTAATTTTATTGTTTCCATTTCATTTTAAAACTGCGCAGAATAGTCACTACCTCAATTTGCAGAAACGAAACTCTTGTTGTTCTAAATTGTGGGAATACGTAACAATATCAGAAAATCCATAATAATGGTTATACAGGTTGTCCCAAAATTAGCACGTCACAGTGACACCAGAGATAGATAGGCCTAAGACGCATCGAACAAGCCTGTCCATATAACAACATGTCCATAGAAAAGTTGTATCAGTTTTGAGTATGGCCAATTTTACAATGTTTTTCAAAAATCACCCTTTTTTCATAAACTTTGTATCAGAATTTTTTAGAGAGCTTTTTATTTTACTTATTTTGTAAACCTACGCCTTTGGCAACAGTTGCTTTTGAAGAAACAATCATTATTTAGTCGGTAAATAGTGTGAAATAACGACAGTCGATAGTCAATCTCAATCTAATTTTTACCCAAAGAAAATGGCTTCAGCTTTGAATAGCAACAGTGAAAAAAAATTATATCAAACATAATGAACAAATAACATTAAAAACTTCCCTATGCTATGGCGATTCCAAAACGGTATAACACTTATATCGCAATAAAAAAAATCTAACAAATTTGAGTCATTTCTCATTAAAGTCGTCCCCAAGTCAAATTATTAATAGAACATACTAGGAAGTCCTGCAGTTCCCACGATCAAGTAGATATGAAATTATGTGAATTTTTATTTTAATTTACCTGGTATAGCAATTGGGAGGGGAAAGGATAATAAAACCGGCCAAGTACGAGTCGGACTCGCGTACGAAGGGTTCCGTACCTTTATCTGTAAAAACGGCAAAAAATCGCGTTTATTGTATCGCAGACATAGCCCGACGGATTAACAAGTTAATCTGGCAGTGAGCGGCGCACATAATACGAAGAACTGACGGCTGATGGGTCAGAAAGGTTCTGGAATGGAGGCCACGTACCAGCAAGTGCAGCGTGGGACGTCCCCCACAAGGCGGACATACGACCTGGAGGTTGCAACAAGCTGCTGGATACAGGCCGTCTATTTAAATATACACTACGACGCAGTTCACACCAATCTGCTCTGGCACTATTCAAATAATGTCTACATCCATAACAGGGACATTTTGGCGTGAGCAGCGTTTAAGGGTTAACTAAGTTTTTAGGGTTCCCAAACCCAAGGGGTAAAACATGACCCTATTTCTAAGGTTCCGCTGTCTGCCCATCTGTCACCAGGCTGTATCTCTTGAACCGTGATAGTTAGAAAGTTGAAATTTCCACAGATGATGTGTTTCGGTTGTTACTATAAGCACAATTACTAAAAACTAGAATATTTATATTGAATATTTAAGGTGGCTCCCATACAACAAACGCAATTTTTTTTTGCCGTTTTTACAGATAAAGGTACGGAACCCTTCGTATGTGAGTCCGACTCGCACTTGGCCGGTTTTATTATCCCTTTCCCTCCCAATTGCTTACCCAGGTAAAAAAAAATAAAATTTTTACATAATTTCATATCTATTTGATCGTCGGAACTGCAGGACTTCCTAGTATGTTCTATTAATAATTTGACTTGGGGACGACTTTGATGAGAAAAATTTGTTAGATTTTTTTTAAATTGGGAAATTAGTGTTATGCCATTTTGGAATCGCCATAGCATAGAGAAGTTTTTAATGGTATTTGTTCATTATGTTTGATATATTTTTTTCACGGTTGCTACTCTAAGCTGAAGCCCTTTTCTTTGGGTAAAAATTAGATTGAGATTGACTTTCGATTCTCGTTATTTCACACTATTTACCGACTAGATAATGTTTGTATTTTCAAAAGCAACTATTGCCAAAGGCGTGAATTTACAAAAAAAGTCAAATAAAGAGCTCTCTAAAAAATTCTGATACAAAGTTTATGAAAAAAGGGTGATTTTTAAAAAACATTGTAAAATTGGCCATACTCAAAACTGATACAACTTTTCTATAGACATGTTGTTATATGGACAGGCTTGTTCGATGCGTCTTAGGCCTATCTATCTCTGGTGTCACTGTGACGTGCTAATTTTGGGACAACCTGTATAACCATTATTATGGATTTTCTGATATTGTTACGTATTCCCACAATTTAGAACAACAAGAGTTTCGTTTCTGCAAATTGAGGTAGTGACTATTCTGCGCAGTTTTAAAATGAAATGGAAACAATAAAATTACCGTGCAGGAACCATTTAGTGAACATGGAGTTTTTTCAACTGTTGCTTAATTAGCAGAATGTGAAACACGAGAAACATTTTATTTTCGTTTTTGTAACAGCAAACAAAATCTGTTTTTCGTGTAAAATTGGTCATACTTAAAACTGATAAAACTTTTTCAAGGACATGTTAGGCTTGTTCGATGCGTCTGAGGCCCATCTATGTCCGGTGTCACTGTGACGGGCTTATTTTGGGACACCCTGTATATACAGTTAACTAATTTGCAATGAACAATTAAAGGTTTGTTTAAATAATACTTATGTTATTTTATAATAGGTACTATTACAGGATTCATTATGATGGTTTCAGTATAGTAGGAAGTGTTCGGGTGTTCCCAATTTTTGTAACGCCTTTTATATGACACTATTACAAACTCGGATTTTGGCGTATTGATCATTTGGCGTGTTGGTAATTTCACGTATTGGTCATTTGGCGTGTCGGTCATTTGACGTATTGGTCATTCCACGTGTTGGTCATTTGGTGTGTTGGTCATTTCGTGATTACATGGTCAGTTTTTTGTACACTTTTCAATAAAGTAAAAAATAATAAAAGATAAACCAGGACACAGAAAAATAAAAGAGAAACATTGATGGACTATATTGATTTCAGATGCAAGAAAGCTGATTGTCACTTCAGAGGCCGTGAACTACCGGGGCGAACGGCAGCGAACGGCAGCGAATAGCTGCGAATGGTTGCGACGACAACGCGCGTAAATGTAATCCCCGTTTCATCCGCTTATGTGCGATTGGACAAAGGACTGGGGCCAAGCTTGTGTCAGCACGTGAAATATTGCTCAGGAACGGACTTAGAGCCTAGTGGGGATGGAATATTAATTCCATTTTTTCTTTAAGTTGCTGAGTCAACATTATAGCTATTACCTTATTTAAGTAATATTGTTTATTCTATAACAGCATACAGTATGTTATCAAAACGTGAAGGCTATCGTCAGACTACTTTGCTGGGTAGCAAATTAATAAATATATTTTTTTGTACTATGTCTGTTTAGTTCTTAAATGCTAATTCTATAATCTTGAACTTAAAAATTCCTTTTGTGTCCCCTACACCTGCAGGATGATCTAAACAGTTTTGTTTGACTTTAGTAACGCCATTGACATATACAACAGATAAAGATTCTGTAGTCTTAATAAAAACCATAGTTCAAAGAGATTGTGAATCCAACGGGCCACGTGACTAACCCATCGTCACATTAACTAGGTGCTAATTATAAATTACTAAAATAAGCCTACACGCAACTGTTACCTGAGTTCGTGAGTCCACGCTAGCATATTATAACTGTTTTGTTATTTCTAGTGACTCTGATATGTCCCGTTTAGGCCTCAGTTAATCCCTAAATCCAGCCCTGACCCAGTAACTAACAAAGCGAATCTCTGTCAAGTTTTAGAGCCGGTTTATTAGAGCATAGAGCGAGGGGAGTTCGACATCCAGTTACTGCGAACATTGATATTTGACAAATACGCAACCGTTGGATGAGTTTTCGTATTGTCAGCGAATTCGGACGTTTAATGCGTGATTTATTGTTAGGCTAGTTGAATTGTGGACCACTATCGGTTTTATTGTTGGCAGGCACCTATCATTGAATAATTGTTTGCCTGATATTTGAATTAATCGTAGACTTGAACAGGTTTTTACTTGATATATTTTTCCGCAACATCGCAGAGTATAACAGTTTTACTGAAAAAACACTTCCTTATACTAAAATATTGATAATTTATTGTAACTGTTTCGGAAGTGAGCCTTCTGTAGTTTATTTTATTCTGTGGTATAAGCCATAGTTTTACCCGGCTAAGTGCCATGTTCATTGCTTATTACAGTTGCCAAACTAATTTCTATATTAAAATGTAATCTTTTGCTAAACAAAGCGAATAAGATAGCTTTTACAGACGTGTTTATGTGCGTTTACAACAAAACAGGTATACTGATTATATTTACCTATATTTGGCCACCATTGCATGTTTACGTGAAAATTTGAGGGTATTTCACTGCAATGGTAGATTAAATCTAATCCATTTTGCACTTCAGCGTAGCCTTTATAATTTATAGCCACATTTCCTAGAAATTTTGGGGTTGAGTTGGTGTTTAGGCGTAGTACTATGACCATTTACGTCGTTGATCCATAATTATAGTACTCATAGATTTCTATCGATTTGAAGCCATGAATATTTAAAATTTAAATTATAGACCGTGTTTGATGACGATAATAGATAGGCAGGTATATTTAAAAAGTCATATTGTATGTTATTTGCCCTAATTGATTTATTTATTGCTGCTTTACAAATTTTAAAATTGAAATTTTAAGATTTTGCACAGAAACTTTGTATTAAAGACAAAGCGAAACATCCCATTATAAATATACATTTTTTTCTTAAACTAAAATATACTGTGTCATATTTAAATAATCTTTGTAAAAACAGACCGACATTATAATAACTAAAGTACTTACGTCTATCGATGAAACTGTAAGTCCCCACGAAGCCAGTCGCGTTGTTCTGCTTGGGCCCCGTGTGGAACTCCAAGACGAGGGCGGGCCCCGGAGAGTACAGGGCCGGCGGGGCGTCGGCGCGTCCCCCGCAAAGCTCGCGAGCCCACGCCGACCGCTCGCTGACGGATCCGGGGGGGCCCGGGCCTTGGACCTCCCAATACACCTTGAGATAGTCACCTCGGACGCAGCTGTAACAATTAAAAAAAGGAGTTAACATTGGCTGCCGAGAAGTGTGCAGTAAGGTTGCAATAAATTATCTATTAAGTCTCGTTTTGCTGGACTGAGTACATGTTTTTTTTTTGGGTAGAAGCAGTCTTTGAATTGTATTAATACTCGTCAAAATCCCTACAATATCCCATTCAAACTGGCTATAGCTTTTATATTTCAAATTAGTGTTGCCGCTCGATTTAGCAAAAAAATATCGGTATATTTTCAAATTATATGAGCCCTTAAAGTTAGCCCTTATACTTAGACAGTGGACGGTAGTTATCGGTCTTAAATTTTATAGGTAGCCATATGTTATTAATATAAATTAAAATAATTTTCATCTAGACAGTCAAAAGGCTCTCAAATAAAAGTTATGATGACCTAAGTGTTTGAAATCCTAGCTAAACAAACTACAGACTGATAAATAATAATATTGCAAAGTTTGTTGACTTAAACCTTCACCTTACTTCAAAATAGAGACCAAATTCTAGACTAAATTAAGAATCGATCTCGTTATTGAATTTGAGGGCTCAACACACAATTACCAAGGATTCCCGCAGCTTTTAAAAGGACTATTTTTAAAATGAACAGGCATTAATGTCACTATTGGATAGTTTATTGAAAATCACTGAGACAGGACTTAGTGTCTCCATTTTGTGAAATAACGACACTATGATATCACAGTCTTTGATATTTTCAAAATTGATAAGAGAATCATGTTTAAACAGTTTTAAAAGAGCGTAGAGATAATTAATTAAATCAAGTCCTTTAATTATAATTTATTCAGATAAATTCAGATAATAATTTGAGTATTATGCAAAAATTGCAGAGATATTTACAATCTTTTGTTTGTTAAATAGCAAAATATAATTTTCGTAACTAAATTAATCAATGTCAAACACAAAAACGTGTATCTTAATTAACGTTGAATATTTTAACTTTTACAAAGCCAACAGAGACGAACAACCTTTCTGAAAAGTCTGTTGAAAATAAATTGACCTATCAATCCATAATTCATATGAATGCTGAATACAAAATGTGCAAAATGTTTTTGCATGCGGCTAAATTATCGATAGTTAAATCAGTATTTCAAGTCTGAAAAAAGGCGATTTTTGACTTGACGAGCTTCAAGTAAACCAATTCTGCAGTGTATAACTACGCTTGGTTTAGTTTAGTTTTAAATATTTTTCTAAAAGCATAATAAAAAATGTAGGTATGTCATTATTTCATTGCATTTGTGTGGGGAAGCAGTAGCAGCATTCTGAAAGCAATATCAGATAAATATGACTGCCCAATCCAATCGTTTCTTATCAAATTCGTAATTGGTGCGATTAATATAATAAATAATATAATTTAAAAAATCCAATAGCTACTTATATAGTTTTTAAGTGTGTATCTGTACACAAACACAATAATTTGGATCATTGTAATCTGTATAATAATTTGTATTTTTTGCAACTTTGGGTTCTGTGGCCTATTTGTTTTTCTATTTCTTTGGTTAAATTCAAACTTCTTAAGGTTCAAATTTACTTCTATTACCATAATAAGACCCTTGGCCTCTTGGGATCTTGACCGTAACACTTACTTCATAATAACGAGCCTAATAAGTGAGTATAGAGATTAACTTTATCGATCAGACAAACCAATAAATCAATACCGCAACTCTATGAACAACCGCAAACGAAATTCGGTAAGTGATAGAGGTTGTAGTGGTCATTAGCCGAACTACCCGGGTAGTGTCAGAAACACCCGCATCTCAGGATTGATGGCGGCTTATATGAGAATGTTCTGTCTGTGATTGTCTCGCGAAACGATAAGGAAGAAATAAAGGCGGAACTTAGTTTATGAGATCTTTACGCCTTTATTCTGCACCTTTTGGTTTTGAGTCTTACCCGCACATTATAGCAATCCCACTCATATAGAATCCAAATTGTCTTTTTTATTAAATCTCGCAGCAAATTTTGATAATATAGTTTAGAAGGATTCGTATCTCTTTTAGTTTAAGCAAACCAAATACAATACGATTAGGCCTCGGGTAATCTTAGTACAATTGAATGACATAACTGATGAAGAAGATATTCAATTAAGTCAGGCAGAGTTTGTTTGTGAAATCAACCGAATTATTGTGCAAAGTCAAACGAGATATAAGATTACAAGTAGATATTGTTCATTTATATTACTACACTAGCTGTGCCCGCAACTTCGTTTGCGTGGACTACAGTATGTTTGCTATGATGGAACAAAAAACGTTCAATTAAAGAACAATATACCTACGTAAAGTAATATTACAGCAGTTGCTCGCGGCTTCGCCCGCGCTACTCTAGATTTCAAAATAAGCCAATGAATCGCAAAGAATACTTTTTATTTCATTGTTTAATCTCATCATCATCATCTCATCTCAGCCTTTTGTAGTCCACTGCAGGACTTACGCCTTCCTTAGCTTTTTTATCCATCATCAATTTTGAAAAATCCTTCCTTGGTAGTGGATGCCAATGTCATAAGAAGAATACGTGTGTGAAATTTCAAGTTTCTAGCCTTAAGAATTTGGCCTGTGCGTTTATTTAAATCTTTCATCCCCTATTTTACCCTTTAGGTTTGAATTTTAAAAAAACGCTGAAATATATTATAACCATCATTTTTGCTGTACTCAATTCATACGAAATTTAATGTAAATATTTCCAAAGAATAAAAATTGCGAAAGTAGTTCCAAAGAATAGCAATCTTGCTAGTGAAGTAGTGTCATAAGCATTCATGTCGAAGCTATTATGTTGCCGAGGACTCATAGCTATATAATAAAAAAGTTTCATCAAAATCCGTCCAGTAGTTTTTGCGTGAAAGGCGAACAACAGAGAGACAGACAGACAAACATTTCAGAAACCATATTTTTGGCTTCTGTTGGTCATATGAAGACACCTGGTAGTATTTTTTTTTATTATCTTCAATGTACAGAATTTACGCTCCCTACAGTTTTATTAGATGTATAGATAAACTAAATGCTATCATACATAGACTACATACATAGGTATGATAATATTTAAATATATGACGAAGGGTTCCGTACCATTATCTAAAAAAAATCTGCAAATAATTCATGTTTGTTGTATAGGAGCCCCTTTTAATATTTATTGTACTCTGTTTTTTAGTATTTTTTGTTATAGCGGCAACAGAAATACATCATCCGTGAAAATTTCAACTCTCTGAATATCACGGTTCATGAGATACAGCCTGGTGACAGACAGACGGATAGCGGAGCCTTAGTATTAGAAACCCTAAAAAAGGCAATACAATAAACATTTAAAGGGGCTCCCATACAACACATGTGATTTTTTGCTACGGAACCCTGCGTTCGCGAGTCCGACTCGCACTTGAACGGTTTCATGGTATCCAAATATATCAGTACAGATAATTATGAAGTTTAGTAAAGTTTCAATAAATGCTACTGAGTAGAGAAAGAATAAATGGATATAGATAGTAAGAGAAGTTCGACGTGACTCTTAAAATAAGCACAACTTTTTTATTTATGAACCGATTCACATGAAACCAACCCTAAATGTTAAGTGAATCTCAACACAATATATTGGTAAAAACCCCATCTTAATCGGATAAGCCGTTTCTGATATTAGCGTGTACAAACTAACAGGCAAAAGGACAAAATTTTTAAAAATGGTTGTAATATGTTCAGTTATTCATTTTAAGTCACCCTGGTTGGTTTTTTTCTTTAAATCTTTCATGTACAGAATTTTTAGTCTCAACGATTTTAGTATATGTATAGATGAGCTAAACATATGAGTTCTTTTCATGAGACTGTGATTCACAAATCGGTTTAAGTATTTTTGCTTAGAAATACGCTGGGTTTTACCTAAAAACATAAACCGATCTAAATGTTGACATCGGCAATTAGCAACTACAATTTCACATTTAATATTTAACATTTCCTATTACGAGCGTTCTGCTAAAAAAATAAGAATGTATTAATTTGTTTTTTAGCTCTACAAGTGTGTACAAAAGTGTTAGCATCATCAATATACGGATTATAATTATTTTTCAAAAAATTGCAAATCTCATAGACAGAATAAACTAACCTACTTATAAAAAAAAAAATTGGTTTAACCAAAATAATCCCAAAATGAATCTTGTTTAACAAGATATTTAACTGCTTTGTAACTTTGGCTGTTGCCACTTTATTGTGTTTGCATTATCCATAGACTCTTAACAGAAACGCTTTGTTCGGGTAGTCTGTCACACGAAAATCGATTGAAAGGCCAAAAATAAAGAGACAACAGTTTTCCCAGCCTCTTCAGTTTACCTACAATCTTATCGGCGATCGCAATGCCGGTGACAGGCCATTTTTTAAGAGCACCCCTACCTAACTCAATCGGACAGAAATGACAAGTTTCTTTCCCTCAAAGTGAGAATTTTGTCTCTTCGTTGTAGCAAACAAAATGATTTATTGAGAAACTTCCCGAATTAATGATTGAGTTTTTTGACGTTTATGTTTAATGCACCAGGAAAAGTTCCACAATTGAGTGCTATTAAATTATGGTGTCGATGTTATTTGTTTTGGAAAGCTATACGCAGACGTTTAGTCAACGTTTAACAAACTCCTTGATATTTATTTATTGGGTCAGTAAATCGATCATAATAATATCCTGTTAATGAACATGATATTGTACAAGAAAAAGAAAAGGGTCAGTCAAGCAATTATTGCTATTAATAATTTTGATTATAACGACTTATGGGTGTGTGGGTGTGGTATTTATACATATAAATAAACTAGTTATTAAAGACAAATTCGTAAAACATCTTGTTAAAAATTAAAAAAAAAGATACGTTCTTATTTTCGTCTGTTTGATATAACTATTTAACCCTCCTTCAGGAACATGTTTAGGCGGACTATTTTTTTTACAAATACATAGTGTTTTTTTTTGAAGATTGAAACAGTCGTACCTAGGCGATAAACTATCAAGCTTTTGACGCAATGTGATCTGCCGATAACTGCGTTTCACGTCAGTAGTAATGAAACCTCTGTTCGACCAGGGCACAACTAGTTCGGAAGCCAGATTTGCAATTCGCAGCGCGTCGTGTGGCGGCAAATAGTCGCCGCTTGTAAACGGCTCAACATGTTGTTCATTGGAATTTGTGTTTGCAATTGACACATGGATCGTCAGAAAGATAAAAAAAAACTTGCAACCACAAATACAAATCATCATTATCATCATCATCATATCAGCCTGTTGCAGTCTACTGCTGGACATAGGCCTCCCCCAAGGAGCGCCACAGCGCATGATCTCCCGCCCTTTGCATCCAGTCGCTGCCAGCTGCCTTCTTCAGGTCATCGGTCAATCTAGCCGGGGGGCGTCCTACACTACGTTTGCCTAAGCGTGGTCTCCATTCGAGAACCTTCCTGCTCCACCTCTCGTCGGTTCTGCGACAGACTCGGCCAGCCCACTGCCACTTCAGCTTGCTACATTTTTGGACAATATTAGTCACCTTAGTCTTATGTCGTATGACCTCGTTCCGGATCTTATCCCTTAATGAGATCCCCAACATAGACCTTTCCTTATCCAGCCAATAAATGACTTTGGAACTGAAAGATGAGCTCCAAAAAACGTTCTTTGCAAAATGAATGCGCAAATAGCGCTTTATGCTAGGAGTAGCAACCGTACGCCTAATACTGAAATATGTCATCACTAAACCTGTCAAACGTCTTTACAGACGTCCATCTACCAAATTGCACCTCCGATAACGTGATCTAGTCATCACCACTACAACTACTTTGTCCATGTTACGCTTGACCTTAATCCTACTGAGGCAAGACAAGTCTCGACTTAAGAAAGACAAGTCTGGGGTCTGGGGTCTGGACTCAATTATAGTAATACTATTAACTTGATAGGTACTAAACTTGAAACGATGGACATCAGATTCGACAGATCAGACATTAAAAAGATGCGGACTTTATCATACCTAGGCCGCGGTTTGTCAGTTGTCTTGGGTGATAGTAGGTAGTGTTTTTAAGATAAAATTATTATTACAATGTTATTATGACACTTTGTAATAAAAAAAAACTCTCTATAATCAATTAAGTATATTTGATATCTGTCGAATGCTGCACCCTAGAAACGTCATCAAGTACATTTCGAGTAGTAATGAATCCGCCACAACTAGTTTGGAGGCGTAATTTGGAATTCGCAGTGCATCGCGGCAAATAGTCACAATTCGTAAACGACTAGCCAACATGTTGACCAGTTTGAATTTGTATCCAGCAGAGCTAATGACGCGTGTGTATACTGACATTAAAAATAGGAGATCGTATTTTGTTTGATCCTTTGATTAAGAAAAAGTTCATCTGATAAGGTTAACAAATTTATTTTATTTGAATTCAATTGCACACTCCACTAAGTATCAGCTTTTAGTCAAAGCGTGGAGTGGGCCAGTTACAGTATTTAAAAAAACGATTACTTATATAAGATTACTTATATATAAAATACTATAGTTAAGTATATAGTAAGGCCCTGAATTGGACCGAGAAGTATAAATATGGGTTTTATAATTACATAAGAAAAAATAATTGCTAAAAAAGAAATAATAAAGTGCTTTGTACTACTATATTGTACACATAGCACAGTATGTCCTTAAATAGTGAGCAACTTAAACACAATTGTTGTGACATTGTTGCTTGAAGCCGGTTTACAATGTTGCTCCGATTTACATGTTTCATCTTCTACCTGATCTTATCTATGATTAAACTTGAGAAAACCCTTGTCTGTGTAATGTATTTTAACTTCCTAAATGATTTTAAAATACCTTAAGATGAATATCAATAAACGAACTACAGTGTAACAAATTCGTGTTTATTAATTTTATAAATAAATTTATTCATTGGGCATTTTGTTGTATTACCAATCCATATACAGGGTGTACGAGAGAATAGGACACTCCTTAAAACCACGTGATTAGCTGGTCATATACAACAACTTTTTTATGGGAGCAACATCGAAATCAAGAAATTTTTTTCAGTTTCTCCATACAAACCTACTCGCATACCTAGATGATAATGTATGGAGCTTCTAAAAATAAAATCACGATTTCCATGTTGCTCCCATAGGAAAAGCTGTTGTATATGATCAGCTGATCACGTGGTTTTAAGGAGTGTCCCATTCTTTTGTACACCCCGTATATAAAGGTAATATGTTTATATATATATTTTTGGTTGAATGTCAATTAATTTTATTTTGGTAATTCCTAATCATTCAATCATTTCATTTTGGTAATTAATAACTATTATCAATTTAATGCGTGGGTTTATTATGGTTTGTATATTTATCACTTTAATTATAACAGGAGTTTTGATACCTTGACGATTCACACAACCTAGGTCGTTAAAATGTTTTCTGTTAAAACAAATTTAAATTTTTATCACGATGAAATAAAAATATAGTCCGTTGATTATCTTATCAGCGTTTGAGGCCCGCCAGATTCTAAAATGATCATTTACCCTTTCTTTGTTATTTTTTTTTCAATATTTTAAGTCTCTTAGTTTGAGCCTATCAATTGAACTTGATATTTCAAAGCTACCAATGAACAAGTTCGTGCGTGACTTGAAATACTCAATAGACTAATTTAGCAATGTACGAAAGTGCTTAGTGTTTTTGTTTTTGATGTTAGTCAAAAGCCTTTCTTTAAAGAAAACCCTGGCTAAGACAAGACCCTTGCAAAACCATGTCTTACATAAGCATGGATCAGACTTCGATCGGTAGTTAGCTGTTGAATATTAATAAGGGATCTAGTGGAACACCGCAGACAAAAAGTAGTTTAGTGCATGCAACGTGTTTTTAGACTACAACAACAAGCAAGTAAAATTTAACTTAATTTAACTTAATCAATACGAAATTTCGATGTTACAAATAAAAAAACGTTAAAAATATGTATTAGTTTAATTCGGTTAACTTTACACAACACGACATGATAAAATTAATGTTTGTTAAACTTAGAGTTAACTGAAAATTCCAAAATACTTATACCTACTGCCGTTCATATTCAATGATATACCTAATCGTAAGCATTTTTGCTAATTTGTCAACAGTATTTATATTGACGACCTCCGTAGCCGAGAGGCAAGCACGCCGGACTTTAAATGGCGCCGCCATCTCTGAGGTTCCGGGTTCGATCCCCGGTCGGGTCAATGTAGAAAACGAACTTTTCTATATTGGCTCGGTTCTGGGTGTTGTGGTACCGTCGTTGTTTCTGATTTCTATAACACAAGTGCTTTAGCTACTTACCTTAGGATCAGGCAATGCATGTGATGTTGTCCAATATTTATTTATTTATATTACTGTATCTAATTACCTAATAATTATAATATCAACAGATATTTTTTTACAAAAAAAGCAGGTTTAAATAGGAAATATCTTGTGTAAATAATTTTAGAAAAAAAAAGACAATTGTAATTAGGATTATACGATTTAACCTATTTTCAAAATCTATAGCTCCAAAGTAATTAATCGAAACAATAACGGTTTTACTTATAAAAATCGACTAATCAACAGCTTAGTTAGTGCTTAAATATTTTTCACTCATAATCGCTATTTAGGCGTTTGTTTGTTAATTAACTGATATTCAATACAATTTTTATTTCACTCTGCCAACACCGGACTCTAGTCATTATAAAAGACCCAAAATACTGTCATTGAAGCAAAAATTCATAAAAATAATGTTCAAAGCATATACTTAGGATTCGCTACGCTCTTAAAGACTGACAAAGCGTGGAAAAGAGACATCATATCCTTGCGGGCACCCTACAAGATAGAAAAAGACAGATGTCAATGTACCTATGTGACACAAAAAATATATTTAACTGACTATAAATGATTTCAATTTCAAACGTCAAAATTAATTTTATTAAAATATACAAAATTACTAACGGAAAACTTATTTAAATATTTCTGTAGACATAGGGTGCTGTTCAATTATAAATTGTGATGTGACAAGAACATATAACCCAAATAAATACACATTTCACAGGTAAATACATTTTTTGATGAAATTATTTTGAAACAAATTTGTGTCTAATTCGTAATTATAATCGACAAAGAACTTGGATTTTACAGAAGAATATGAACTTTGTTTGGTGTGTGTTTGTGTATCTCGTAGTTAAAGACATAATTACAATAAATATTAGGTAAAATAGTAAATTGTATGTCTACACTAGGGATTGAACTAGCGGTGACGTCATAAGTATCGATAAAATATCGACAGCCATTTGTGGGTATAGAAGATTAGTAGCAATTACTAAAAAAATATTAATCATGTTTGTTTACAAAAAAATACACTCCAATACTGTTTTTTTGTGATTACATTATGAGATTTTAGTTTTATTTTTGGGCATCTAAAATATAACTTGTTTATAAACGACTTAAAGAATTCTGTATAGTTTAGTCAAATATTTAGTATAATATAAAATATTTTTTTAAGAATACCATATTAACCTTGCAGGGCGTCACTTGTACTGTCTATATACTTTGTAACACCATACCTAACTTGTGACTGGCAATAAATGAATCTGAATCTGAACCTGAAATTCGCGAAAAGTGGATAAGAGTTATAAACAGACCAGATTGGACTCCGTGGAAACAGTCAACAGTTTGCAGTAAACATTTTGAGGACAGATGTTTCGTTAAAATAAATTTTCGACGTATATTATTATTATTATTTTCGAGTTAGGAATGAAACACAGGTGTCAGTTAAATAAAATAAAAGCATTTCAAGAATTGTGACATCAAGTATGTTTTAATTTATTTAGAGGATATTAAATAATTTTGACATCATATGATGGTAATAAAATAAGAAACAAAATTAAAAAAAACAGTAACAATATTTTCTCGTCAAAAACAAAATGAATAAAGATATATTTAAAAAAATATTACAAATAAACAAAAACAAAATTAATCAATTAATCAGAATACCTACTTAAAAAAAAACATACTTTATGTCACGATTATTGAAGTGCATTTATTTCATTCGATTGACACCTGTGTTTGATGCCCAACTCTATGAACACAGAACCACCTACTGTAAGTAGTATAATATTAACTCTGTGATTATAAGGAATATGTTGAAATGAAATTATGATATGAAATTGTTTTAAATAGGTTACATATTTAATATTTGAGCAGACAACCTGGTAAAGGTTGCAGGACGACGCTGGATGCAGGTTGCTTCCAACCGGCCGATCTGGGAGTCACTGGGGGAGGCCTATGTTCAGCAGTGGACGTCCTGTGGCTGAAATGATGGTGATGATATATTTAAAACGACTGTTTTCTTATTTTCCATTACATAAACGTGTTCACAATATTTAATTACTCATTTTTCGATTTAATGCGAGTAAACTTGTTTTTCAGATTTCTCAGTTTCCAGACTGTGAAGTTTGCATAACAAAAATATGACCTTTTTTCGACCATATCTTAACTTTACACATACAAGCCCAGAAAGCCCCGTATCCTTTCCGTGATACTGATTTTCACCTCTTTTTTGTTTAAAGATTAAGTTTAACTTTAGGTGCTTCAAGGTCCGCGGCGATTGTGACTTGTGCCAAATCAATTTGATGCCGGTTGCAATTTATCGATAAAAAATTTGTGGCTTGAACAACACTACTACACACACACATACGTGTCACATTTTTTGTATCATTTGCAATGAGCCTTTGTCAATCTTGTACATTCTATATCTATGGTTCAAAGCAATGTCACTTGTCAATCAATCTTGAGACCAACTGAGCAATACTTGTATTTTTCCACGAACGGAAAAGTCATGGTACAGAACCATACAGCCATCTATAAGAAACACTTTATGCCAATTACTGTATGCGGGACCCCCAAGATGACAGCTAGCTAGAGAGAAAACAGCTGTTGCTGCGACGCCATTTTGGTAATTAAGACTTTAAACAAGGGTACGACGCTGTTTAACTTGACAGTGTTAAGGTGTCAAGTTGACACCTAGTTACGAACTCACTAAGACGTTGTTTAACTTTAATTACCGTTTATAAGGAAACATATATTTTAATAAGCTGCTTAGCAGTGTCTTAAATTTGATCAACGTTTATAAGTAAGACCGTAGATGTTCAAAATACGAAATTCGTCTTCTAATTACTATCCTATTATATTAATACGCTTTAGAACATTTTGTCAACTAATCATTAAAAAAAGAAGAGTTCTTATTCACTGACTGACTCATCTGTGCCCGGCGAATCATATAATGTAGGCAAGTAATATCCAGAAGTGTCAGTTTTCTGACAATCCCACAGAATAGGGAAGACTATCAATTTATAATTCGGAGCGGTGCGAATTTGGTTGTTACTTAGTAAAAAAATACAAAGCAACTACCTAAAATCGGAGTTCCAAGCCGTTGTCTCCTACAAATATAGAGTAACCGAAGGGCTAGAACACACAAACAACCTGTCTATTGGCGGACGCCCAACGGTATCGCGTTTGCAGGAGACGATAGTTTGCACTTGATGCATATTAATGTTTTGTCGCAGTCCGGTCCATACCAATGTTCGTATAGTAGCAATGACCGATTGAATGCGTTATACATAGCGATTGTGGGCGAAATTACACGGAATACAAATGGACAGTTTAGTTGATAAAGCAAATTGTGAAAATTCTAGTTACATAGACCAAGCTACGGCGATAAGGGTACATTATAATACAATAAGACAAGATAATAAATAACATACCATCATGCATGTTTTGGCATGCAATGAAGTCACACGGTCTTTCAGATTATATCCAGCCAAGACAAAGTCACATGCGAATAAAACTGTACCTACTAAGTTTATTTTGCTATATTGAGCACAGTCTAAACTTATTAACAACTAATCATGCGGTCTATCATCATCAGTAAGATGGAACTAATGAAGAGATACGTCTTAAAATCTATAAAAAGTTATATGTATAGTTTTTACGTCATTGAATGTAATTATAACTATTTTTTTAAATTATTCAAGTTAAATTCAATACTATGCAAGCTGTGTTAGACCAAACTGACTAGTAACCTTTAAAAATGTTATATTTACGCGTTGATCAACCCAAAAAACTAAATAGAATAAAAATGATTCCTCCAAAAAATTTAAGATGCTATCCAGCCCAACCTTATTGATCTTTCGAATTGGTGATTTTATTTGTAAAAAGGTTTTTGACTGAATAGATATTATTATGCTTATTAAGTTCCATTCCATTGAAAAACGTATATTAGCACAAGTTAATATGAATTGCCGCGTAACACTCACGCTATTAACGTTGTACATACCAAGCTATGTACGGACAATAGCTCGTCGACCTACCATAAAGTGTCAAATTTTCTCATTTGTAAATGATCTCTATATGTGAGGCTTAAAGTTGAAAATCTATTGGAGAATCTTTGACTTTTTGGGTAGGTTGACGTGCTGTTCACTGTACATTAAACTGAGACCTAAGCAAGCCGACACACCGCAAGTTAAAAACTTTCAGTATCCAAAGATACCTACTGGAGAGTGGCGACGAACGACGCTTTTGGGAAATCTGTCTGGATTTTACCGTTGGTTAGTGACCGTTTATGTATTATTCGTTGGAGCCTTAAAAGATATCTTACTATAACTACAAACTTAGAGTTAGATACTTGATACATTATTAAGGAATATCTTTTTAAAGCCACGCTACAGGTGCAACGTATCTCCATCGCTAACAAAGTATCACTTTCTTATAAGTAAAGACTAAAATGTCTTTCTACGTATTAACTTTTATCTGCTAGAAATTGTACATAGTTGATTATCTTCCTGAAATCAATACCATGTCAATAGTGTGTTAACTTTATGGTCACTAGAACATTTGATCACTTTGAATGATCGGACTGAGAAGCTTGGATGATCTGACCTAAAGATATAAATAAAATATTGACCAATACTTAAAATAACATCCATAGATTATCATCGTCACTAACAAACTTTGGAAGTTTACTAGGTCGTTAAACCACCTCGTCTGCTGCAATATATATAACATGGAGTATAAAAATAATTTATCTTATCCGCTTTCTGGAAAATTCGGACGTAATTTGACATTGTATCAGAATTGAATATCATGGTTAAAGCTTTTGTCAAATAAAAAGCAATAGGTTAGTACTGGTAGTACAACAAAAGGCAAACGTATTACTATAACCATCGTTTTCTACTTTTCCATTCAATCGACATTAGCGGATATAACATCAAATCAGGCTATATGGAATCCTTGAGATGCCGTAATAACCCCTATAATGCCGTCCCAAATAATTGGGAGGAGAGCTAGCCAGAATGATAATGAAGACTTTAATAAAGGGCGTATTCCCCGTTTTTAGGGATAGGAAAGATTTTGCGATTTCCATTTGGGATTCAGGAAATTGCCAAAGCTAATGCGATGATTTTAAAAATAAATAGCATTATGGTAGCGAGGAACGGCTGTCCATCCATCTTGCTTAGAAGCTTACACGTAGAAGCTGTTCGGTTTTTGTGTAAAGATTAAAAAGGTTTCCAAGCAAGTAATAGGTTGGAAAAGTAGTGGGAACCACATCATATTAGGTTAAATACATAAGTATAATCGTCATCGTCATTGTTTTAGCTATTTTGATATCACTGTTCACGTTGTAAGCCTCTTTCTTAAAGCGTCAAGTGCTAATACGCGTATTACTAACTACTTATTAAATCATCGATGTTGCTCGTCTGTGTATGGTGAGAGGTACCCCTGGCAAAAAACATATCTGGTACCTTCCTTATTTTCTAACTGGAGACTATGACAATTATCATTACTATAAAAAAGTTTATTTCAACAATAATCCATTTATTTATTGAAGTCCAAACAAAGCTACTGTTGACTTTGTGTTGCTTTAAAATTATGTTTTAAAACAGCAAACAATAATTTCAAATATCGCGTGGTTCGGATAAAATCAGAAGAATTTGATTGATCTGTAATCGGGATCAATCCCAGAGGATAAGTTTCATCAATCACAGTCCATCTATCTCTGGACGTGACATGTCTCGACATGACATTTGGTTTTTACTCCGATTTCCAATATGTGGATGAAGTAGGCATAAAGTGTGTTTCAACAACTGTGGCCAACAAAGTGCTTTTATTACATTTCAGACAAAGTTCTGGGGCTAACAATGATTTCAACTTGCTTTGTTTTTTCTGTATACCTAGTTTGATGTAAAAATATCACATCTTTGATACTGTTATTGAAATTACGTATAGCTGCGGCGTAAAAAATCAACTGTTAACTTTGAAGTTTCATTCGAGTATTAAAATGGCGCGTTATTTGATGATTTCATGCAGGAAACTCTATTTTGAGATTTACTTACTTTAATAAATCTAATTTAGATTAAAGCCGAAAAATAAGTTATTTATCTGTCTTTTGTCTTAAGATTTAAAAATAATCAAATTCAAGAAAAAAAACTATCTGTAAGTAATGTGCTAGAGGCAACCACTCAACACAAAGCTGCCTCTGGATAAGCGGCTTTAGAATAATTTGTTTTTTATTTTGCGATATTTAGTCGTACTTAGTACGTACTTACAATCAGTAGGTTATGTAGTAAAGAAAAAAATATATAACACTACTGTACAAATGAAACATAAAGGTAAGATTCTGCAAAGAAGTGCACACCTCCATTAATAATGGAATGATATGTTAGCAAATTGCTTTCCTGGAATGCTTTACCCTCAACATTGTGAATCTGAACATTATATAACATATTATAATTAATTGCTGCATGAGTTGGATGCCCTCATTAATACCAGCAGCTGCGTCTCTCGACCTATCTCAATCTGAAAATCATAGTTTGCGTGTTATCCGCATGTTTCTCAAAATAGATTAAACTATCTTGCATCTTTCACGTTCTGTTACACACCAGTGTTATTAATTCAAATATATACAGGGTTACATTGCAATGTAGTGCCAATTTTTCAGGGACCACTCTGAATCAGTAACTAAATCGATCTACGTATAAAAACAAAGTCATTTTTTTACATTTTTAATGATTACTATCCGCTTTTAAAACATGGTGCGCGTGGATAATCTTGTCTCATTTATAAAAAATACACAAGCACTATCTCTGTACAACCTAGAACTGCAAAGTTCAATGCAATAATAGTCTCTAAGACTATTTTCCCATTTAGGGATCCGTTTGCTAAATATTAAACTTTAAAGTGCAAATTTTTGTTCGAGTTGGGCATCCAAAGTCCCTTTCTCTCCAAAAACTTAAATATTGGTTTAAACAATCTGGAAAAATTCATGACAATCTGGCAGTGCCCCCGCCAAGTCGAACAAAAAGGTGGCGGCCGTACCATCCTTTTCTCGAAACATATCAGTCGACACCCTATAACATCGTTATGGATGAAACTAGAAGCCTGAAATTTTAGGAACCAAGCGGGCATTGCGCATTGTGTAGACACTTAATATTTCTATGGTAGACACGGTAAATTTCAAATTTTATTCAATATGAACTATTAGTTTAAGAAATATAAGTTTCTGAATGTTTTACTCCTTACTGGCCAGTAAGGAGTAAAGTTTAGTATATAAATCAAGGAAAAAGAAATTAAATGGCACACTAATAAATTATGTACTTAATACATTTTATTACTTTAGTTAATTTTGTCCATCTGCTATAAATATCGTAGAAAAAATTCTTTTAATACATTTTAAGTTAGTCCGCCGCTTCGCAAGAGTTCACATTCAAATACAATAGATGATAAAATGCAGGAAGGAAGCAAGCAATAAATTCTATTATAAATAAAGTCAAAATACCGTACCCGATTTGGTTTACGCAAATAAATCGTATACGATTCGTTTTGTTTATGTAAGTGGATCACGTGACTGCGTTCTGAAAACGTGATTAGATTTGTAATTTTTAATTACTTGTTCTGTTCATTTATAACATTTTTATTATCGATAAGTTATACTTTGCAAAAACAGACTAAAAGGATGGCATCATTTTCCTGAACATCCAAGTAGTTTAATGGCGCGTTATAATTATTTCTTAGATACAACCATGCGCGTTATTTTGCTCATTCATTTTGTTCTTGTTTTTAAATTAAATGCAAACGCCCGTTTCATATTTAACTAAAATATGACGAGATGCCCTTTTTTAAGTACCTACCTTACTTCTGTTAGGAGTCATCTCTCGTGCATTATTATTTGTTACAAATCTATACCTATACGTGTACTTTTATGTATGTGTGCGTGTGTATTCATTATTTTTACAAATCCATGAATAAATCAATCATTTAATAAAAATATGCCTTCAATAGAACAAAATGGAGTTGGCTATTTAACCAGGCATCGAAAAGGGCGGTTAATTTGATGTAGCCGCAATCTGAAGGAGGCCGATTCCCGAGATAAATTTGCTGTTGGGCTCATACAAAATGCAAAGACAACCAGCGATGGGGAAAATAAGAAACACGGAATGGGTTTATCGCTTAGATTAAGCAGTCGGTTACCCGCTGAGTTGCTGTGACTGGAGGGTTTAGCGTTTGAGTTTGTTGACACTTATGTTCGGGTAAACAAATTCAGCAAATCGTTTCAGTTCCTATTGCACTAGTGCAGTATCATCCAGTCGTTTAAAGCTATATATATGTCCTCATATCAAACTTTTATTAAATAATTTCAACTTAAAATGATTACGAAATAGTGTTCCTCCTTTTCTAACTTATCAAGTTGTTTATACCCGTCCCTTTTCTATTCCCTTTGAAATTGTCGCTCTATTTGCTCACACAGATACAAAATTTACGATTACCACTAGTAATAGCGAGTGGTAAATCAAGAGCTAGTTCCGCTCTGGGCTTTCCCATAGCATAAATAGAATGGTCTCTATGGCATGATAATGGTTTACGTTGTATTTCTTGTAGGGCAGAAGTCCTGTTAACAGTTATTTTAGTTGCTCGTGTTTTGTACTAACTTTCTTTGTCGTAAATGTATGTATGTAATGTACTGGCTTTTCTTTCTTGGCTAAAGCCTGGGTATGTGAATATTAATGTGGGCTTGTGACACCCATAATGAGGATAGTCGATTGACAGGAAAATACGAGTCGCATTCAGTTTGCTCGTGGATATTTCGGAAATGAAACTGTGTATCGGCTACAAGATGGCGTCAGTTAATTAAATACTACTGTATCTTTAGCCGAACTGAATTTGTGGCTACGTGAAAGTTTTAAATCGAAAAGCAGTTTTGCGACAGTCGTGATAAGTTTTTGTGGACTTAAATTATGTTCTTGGGCCCTTATGTATTTAAAACGTTACTTTAAAGCGTATTAGTATTAAAGTCTCATATCATCATTTATTTGCATAGGCCAAATGGCAACTTAAATTATAAATTTTCACTTTAGTCTGAACTTTCAATAGATAAACTGCTATTACAGTCTTCTTCTTCTTCTTCTCGAGTCAATGGCAATTAAATTCTCTGCGCCCAAAAAGTGGCAACATTAATGGCCTTCTGGTTGGCGTTGTAAAGGTCCTCTTGCGTGCAGGTGGCAGGAGAGGCTATTACAGTGTCACTTCAATTTACAATGGAAGTGTACAGCCTTTATTGTCACAAGTACAAGAATGTTCATATCAAGCTCTGCGTACTACTTTAATGTAAACACATTTAAAAATTGCAATATCAAAGCGCATTCGTCATATACAAACTTAATATTACGAATGCCCGTATTGCGACGTATCAACGGCTAGAGCTCGATGGCGTCTCGCTGAATAATTTCGTTACGTCTGTTTGTTTGGTGTAGTAGGTATGGGAAGGCGATAGTTAACATTAAATCAGTCCACTGTTTGATCAACATCGCATAGTTGCGGCTCCGCATATTAATGGCCTGCCGCGTACATAGGGCTTAGGTGCCACAAATACCTGAGTGTGCCATGGTAAATACTAAATTTGGGTAGTAATGGTCGAAACACCAACCAGTTGTACATACAAATCAAACCAGAGACAACGGTTAATTCAAAATAATTCAATTCAATATATTGAAGCCCTGGAAGCTGAAATAGCTTAATTTAATTCGTTATTTGGAAACACTGAAATCAAATATTGCTTAGTTGTGAACTTGTAAGCCGCTTTATTTAGAGCTTAATACAATACCTGACAAGCGGTAGTAAACATTGTGTTGAATTTGGGTGTGATGGTTGAATAGATCGTTTTGGATGCTGATAACGTAGCTGAAATAGCGAGTGCCTTGAAATAGAAGCGTCACTATGGTCATTTGGGAAACTGTTCAACATATTTTATAGCAGGTTTCAGGGATCAGAATGATTTTTTTTAAATACTAAAATGGTTGCAATGTGACGTAAATTAAACTACGTTTTACTACTACTAGTATGACGATCTTACAAATTTATCGGGTGCACCTACTTACACATATCTTTTTATAAGTTTAGCAACATCAATGTACAATTTATATTTTTGTTTTTTAGCAATTACCATGCTGGGTTTATTTTTGATTTTTAATACTTAAAAAAAAATATAGAGTCGTGGGTTCAGATCCCACTTGAGGCGGACGATTTTTTTAAAGTTTTAAATTTCATCAATGATGTACATGTCTGAAATTACTATTTTAACATGAATTAGTTATGAATAAAATGTGTAAACTAGAGATGTCGTCAATGTACATTCGAAACAAAAATAAATCTATATTGAAAATAAAAATAACTGTCATATTATTACCGATGGATTAGCAAGCTTAAGTGGCAGCGGGCGGGGCACATAGCAAGTAGAACTGACGGCCGATGGGGCAGAACGCCGGAACGCTTAGAAATACATTTAACCCCATTAATATTAGTTAGGCAGGCCTGCTACTCAACACTTACATATTACCTCTTCAGAACATCTATCATTAGGAACTGCTTAGACTTGAGAATCTATGTGACAAATGTCCCACCAATAACATTTTAGGTTCCCTAGAGAAAATTGACAAATATGAATATCCACGAAAATGAGTAAGAACCTTTCGGCCCCATCAGGACAGAAGAGTTCTGGAATGGAGGCCATGTACCGGCAAGCGCAGCGTGGAACATCCACCCACAAGGTGGACAGACGACCTGGTAAAGGTTGCCGGAAGCCGCTGGATGCAGGCCGCTTCTGAAAGGCCAATTTGGAAGACAGGGGAGGCCTATGTTCAGCAGTGGACATCCTGTGGCTGAAAAGTTGATGATGATAAATATTTTATTTCATACCTAATCTTAAAACATCGTAAGTTAAACCAATCTTTTTTAACATTGCTTTTTAGAAAAGGGGCAAATTAAAATACTTAATCGAAAATAACTGACAAACGCCGACGGCATTATTTTGTTTATTTCTCGCCCGTTTGTCTTTTCCGTCTTTTCCTTCGGATATAGTAAAAGTTTGTTTTATATACAAAGTTATTGTATTTGTGGTCGATATCGATATGGAGGGAGCACCACCAAGATTTTGCTGATCGCTTGAACTTTTCACTTTATCCCCAAGAGGGTTTTCTTTACTTCTAACATTATTTTTGCAAACATATTGAATCTACATACTAAATGAGTGAACTCAACGTCATTCTTGTGGAATGTGTATGCAGAAAAAAGATGATGTTGAGTTGGTTAAGTTTTGTGCGCTAAACGCTTTTCGTGTTTCTAAAATGTAGCTAAGTATACTATTGGTGGTGTAAATATACTGTTGGTGTACCTACCTTTTATTTAAAAATAAAATAAACTTACCCCCTCCTTAGTCAATAGGTTGCCTAGGAGGTACAAAGATACGTTATAATATTGTTATATTTGAAGTACATAAAAGGTTTTTTGTCTTGGCTCATCTCGAGGCCTTCTAAAGGCAAGATGGATGTGACAGGATGTACTTCACGATAATGATAACGGAATTCCTTCATTAACGCAAAGAAGGAATCTTGGCTGCGGACCGCACCGCCTTTATACAGAGACTCCAACTTAAATCGCTTAGAATATACGTAAAGTTTTATTGTCGTTCCGCATAACAAAGGATTTTCCCACACATTCATCTCAACTTTTTTGAACGCTTGAGATTTTTTAATTTCAGTGAAGGCAGAAAAAATATAACAAAAATTCCTGGACCGTTTTCTTTCATCTATAGGGATTTCAATGTTATTTCTCATTTAATGATTTTTATTTTTGAAACAACAAGGTCCTTAATTTAGTTACGGTAATTAAATACAAAAATACAACACAAATAGGTGTTTGCTTATTATTTATTTGACAGTGTTTAAGGTAAAATATTTGTATCGAATATTTGGCTGCTATTTAGTATGAAAATTAAATTATTTATTTATTTTCATGCAAGTGTAGGTCTTAACATGTCAACAGACATTTTCATTTTGCTCTTTGAGAGTAAATTGACTTGTCACTGCCATAGTAACCGTAAAAATGGCGGAATAATGAAAGATCTTTCACGAACCCTTATTATGAAACACAATTTTTTGCCTGAAAAAATTGTTTTAATTTATAATAAAAGAAAGTATAGACTGAAAATGAAACAGCGTGTTAACATGTGAAATGGATGGAATGAAACTGCACTTGAGTTTCTCGATGTGGACTTCATGCAATCAGTGAGTTGATTCCATACTTTCGAAGTAAGATATTAAGTTTTCATACTTGCCGCATGGAATCAATTCAGAATTGGCAAACTGAAGTTGAACCTAACTTCGATAGAACTCGGTTTATGTGCAAAACTATTAATCTTAACTGCATAAAGCACGGACGAAACGTTAAGTCCCGGATCCATAACTAAATTGAGACTAAAGTTGCTGATATTAAGTTGGAAAAGTTCCTCTCCAATATATATTTGTTACAATATATCCCGATGCTAGAAATGTTTTGTTATTGGTTCTACAATTTTTGTAATGAATTACAGTTGTGGTGCAATAAGATTTGTATTGCAGCCTAGATTTATCGACTGTTATTGCTTTAACAGCCAACAAGTAAATAAAATAATGCAAGCATTCTTAAAAACGACAGAACATTTATATTGTCTATAGAATATTGCTCCTAAAGTTCTTTTTCTGTTTTCTTTGATATTTTTAAACAACCATTTGTTTGATTTTTGTTCAAATATTTCGTATTCTTTTGGCACCTCTTATTATATTAGGAAAAAAAAGGGTTTGAAAGAGTTTGGAAAAAATACTAATATCTAATATTGAATGCTCTTCTTTTAAACGTTTTTTTTTTGCCATCTCGTGTATTTGCCGGTTTTTGTTCCTTGTTAATTTAAACTTTCTATAAAATTAATACTATTTAGTAAGCATCATTAATAGTATCTGAATACTAGTATGTAATAGTAAAACATAGACTAGATGAAGTTAGCTAAAGACTGCGAGTCATTGAAGAAGATGGATGAGGCTTTACCTAAATAGAGGCCATATTTCACTAGAATAAGACTAACAGTATTACCAAAAACAACTGAATGTTGTTTTTAGTAATTTTTAAGGTACTACTTACAAACAACATATTATGAAATGTAAAACTAAATTTAAAGTACGGAATGTTTATTAATATTATAATAATAGTTGAACAAAGCGATATCAAGAACACCGGTGATTCCATAATTCTGTACGGAAATAAAGTGAAATACCCTAGAAAAGTATCGGAAGCCTTAGATCGTCCGGAAATCGAAAAATAATTTCTGTTTACTCTCGCGAAATCCTTTTAAGTCTAATAGAACGGCTGAGTTTCAGCTTATCCTTTGTTACTGGCGTGGCTTTAGTTTGATTTAGTGGCTTGTCACAATTTTTTCCGTCTTCTTTAAATCTTTGAGAATGGAGTTTGTTACTTACTTTCCTGAGATTAAGTTCTCCTTGGCATATTATTAAGTAAATAGTAGTTGCTTATTTAGAACGTAATTAATTTTACTATGCATCTTCAAATCAAAGTTCAGTCAAGTTTTAATGAATACTCATTGGGAAATCGTTAACACTGTTAAAGAGAGCCCTCTCAAATTTATACATATCGTTCAGTTGCTACCAAAAGGTTAAATAAACTATTTTTAGGTCCGTAAATGTAACAAAATAAGGGAAACTTTTTTATTAACATAGTAAATCTTACTAGTTTTTGTGGAATCTTGAATCATTCCGCGGGCATAAACTTGTAAGAAATACTTTAAAAAAATGGGTCAATTTCATCTATGTGAATGAAATAATTTGGTTCATTTAATAAATTTATTCAGACACAAAGCAAAGTTTGTACTAATTGTGTTTCCGACTATTATTTATTTCTTATTAAATTATTCCCTTCGTTTCCTCAAAGCCTTTATCACTGTTATTTTACCCAAGTGAATTTTATAATTAGTTTTTGCTTCGAAATAGGTCTAACCCACGCAATGTCTTAGTAAACCGGTGTTGTGATGATTAATCAGAAAATATTCCGCACCTGATTTTCATGTCTAATTCTTGGGTTGAAAGGGTCCTACAAATTACTTTTTCATCAGATACAAAAGATCCATTATCCACTCAAATTAGTTCCTCGAGGAAATCATTAATATTAATCAGTTTGAAAGGTACGCTGTGGTACCTATAGGTGAATTTAAAATCAACAGGAGACCCATTGCATTAGCACACGGCAGTGCTTGGGGCAAGTTCTTAGTAGCTTAGGTTCAATAATTTGTTTTCTTTCTAGAAAGTGTAGGTGTTTAGTGTGTTAACATTTCACTTAAACTGATAAATCCAATAAGTAGGTATACAATTAGGCACAGAGCTTGTTAAGGAAGTACAAAAGCAGTATACAATAACAATTACAAAAAATAAAAAAAAACATGGTGTATTATTTACTTTCTTACGCAGTGTCTTAAACCAATATTATTGGTAACATCACGTTCATAAATCAGCTGGACAGTAAGGATTTAGTTACTTATTTTTAGTTTCAATATAATTTCTTCCGTCAAAATATCCCTTATCGTTTGCGGGAAGCTGAGATCTCTAAATGAACCGTGGTACATTCATAACGTCCAAATGGCCGGACTTAAATCACACGCAAAGAATTCGTTTGAGATAAATCTTTGCTCGCTTGCGCTGGTATTTATAGTTGTGCTAATTTTATAGTCTCATATGTTATTAGATTAAATCTAGGTAATTTACACTTTCATATTTAATGATTAATATGATAAATAATTTTAGTTCATGGCGAAGACATAGCAAAAATCGGGTCACGAACCGAAAATATTTGCAAAAAGTATGATTAACCACTACGTTTTAATTGACATACTACTATTATTGATAAGGTAAGTTTTATAATAATAACACAAGGTATTGTTCCAAATTACTTTTAAATTTTTTTGGGAGAATCCTACCTTCAAGTTTAATTAACCTGTATTGAGAGTATATCATTCTTTACTAGTACATTTATACGTATTGAGCTATAGTCTGTAATAACTTGGTTTAACCAATACCGACGAATAGACGACTGTCTGGTGTAGTGGTTCACGTTCCGGACTATGGTGCCTGGCGCTTGTGGGTTCAAATCCCACGAGGGGCAAATGTTAGCTTGATGAGCACGAGCATTTCCACCTATGTCATGGATGTTAATAAACGTATTTAAGTATGTTTATCCATTATTTAGTTGCCGTAGCACAAGCTTTGCTTAGTTTGGGGCTAGATAATTGGTGTGATTGGTTTGGGCCATACTCCACCACGCGGGCCCGGTGCGGATTGGTGGAGGGGTGTTGTAAGGCCAGTGACTAAACCTTACTGTCAGATGTTATCAAGCCGCCTTAAGGCCTCTGACCAGGCTTCACGACCAATATCAAGCGATATTGGCCGGGACCAACTTTTAACGTGCCTTCCGAAGCACGGAGATGCTCGTGATAAAATGTCACTAAATATGGTCGGAATGGTCACCCATCCACTCACGACCGCGGCGTTGGTTGCTTAACTTTAGTAATTGATACCAAAGCGCTGCCGCCACTGAGCTACGAGCACCTTGTAACGAGCAACAGGATTGCTGTGGTTCACTATTATACTCGATGACTTTTTTTACTGTCAGGAAATAAACGTGTGAAATAGGTCAATGATATAGGCGATGATAACAGGATAATTTTAATAAAAAGCTTAATTTTTAATTTTATTTTTATCAACTATTTATCCTCATAACCATCTAATTCTAAGTTAATTTTGACTAACAGAACATTAAAAAAAATATATTGGTAAAATAATAATAAAAATATCAAACCGACCAAAACTCAAACGCATATTCGCTGATGTATTCTATGTTAATGCATTTTTTTGGACATTCCAAAATTTATAAAATCAGTTGTATTTTATAAACACACTCACATAATATCACATAGTTTGAGGTAAAGAATACACAGTTATTTTTTCCTGACGGTAAAAAAAGGCATCCAGTATAAACGAATATTTTAGAATTTCAATTATCTATTAGATAGAGCCTCCACAATATACGAACCTGTTAACGTCATAAAGCCCGTATAATATTCATACGAAGCATAAAGTCTATCCAGACGACAAAGACCATCTAGCTGCTATATTCAAATTCAAACTGTGCCGGTGGGAGCTAGGTAATAACTAGATCTAGGTAATAACTGGATGCTGAAATTCAACACTAAAGCGGTCATACGTCATTTGACGTCGCTATCACGGTTCCGCAACGTACCTGCGGAATTCTAGGAACTTGGTACAGTCGCCATCACACTAAATGCACACTTTTGATCCTATGACAATAACTGAACTTTGGAATAAGATGACTTTGATGGTGATATGACTTTCGTACTTGAGTGCCCAGCGAGGTTCCTATGGCAATTTGGCCATTCTAAGGAAGCCCTATTTATACCTATAGTTTCTTCTAGCGACTACATCTGCGTGTAATGCATAATTATTCAAATAGGAACACAAAAAATAGATAAAAATCCTTTGTTGATTTTAAGTTAATAACATAATAATAAAATAATAAAAAACAAATATTAGTAAAATTATACTTCGGCTTCAACTCTACCAATCAATTTGGATTTTCCGATTGGTGTAGGTGGTGGGTGGATAAACATTGAGGTGCATGGGTATCGGGTTCCTTTTCCGGTCGGGTCAATATAAACACGGGATTTTGCTTCCGGCAAAAAATATCGTTGTTTTGTACCTCAATTAAAGAAATTGATAACTTTTAACTTTGATCGCATATGTTTTGAGAGCTGCAGTCCCACATAGCCCGCGGTCAGTATGAATAAAAGCAATTTCCAGACGTAAAAAAATGGATGCTATATTTGTACGAAACGAACAAAATTGACTTTTTGTGTTGAAATATCGGCTACTGTGATACAAAACTTATTCGCATTGAGGGTAAAATGTATGTACGCTTTATAAAACCGAACAACATATTACTGAATCAACAAAGACGAACCAAGTTTAAAATTATCTTCTCTTCTAAAATTATCATCACCAGCCGATGTGTAGTCCCGAAGCGGTAGTAGGGCCAAGTTATATTTTGGAACGTCTATGTAATACGTGCCCGGAAGAGGGCCTGTATACCATTATAGAATTTGAAAAAAAAAAGAATTTATTATTATTATATTATTTCGATAATTTTGTCGTTGTAACTCCAAATAAGCGTATAATAAAATCTGGTCAATTAGGGTCTGTTTCCAACAAGTTCTTACTAGCGGTAGAGTTATGACGACTATCCTAGCAAGCAAGCTCAAAAAACAATATACTGTCTTTCTAATAACTGATACATCTACAAATTAACTTGGCGAACGCTTTCTTCTATCTAATAAAACTACACTACTACTACTTTTACAAAACTAAAGTACACTAACCATTTTGTTTTTGAGCAGTATAACTTCAACCTTTAGTTTTTTCCACTAGAATTAGTCACTGCTTGCGTACTGTTTAGCGTTCACAGTAAGGCCTTAGATTGAGTCATAATGCGACATGTCACTTGCAATACGACAAATACTAATTATACAATCAACAGTCTAATTATGATGATGTGACGCGCGTTCCCAGGAGTTTGCGGAACTCCGAATATTCATTCCAAAGCGAATTAGTAAGATAATGGCCATATATTATATTAAGAAACAACCTTTGTAATTAAACATCTAAATTAATTAGCACTCTGCAAAATTACTAATACAGTGCAAAAATAAGAGCTTTATAACAGAATTACTTCAACCTTGTTTATATTTTTTTTTGTTTAGTGTCACGTAAAAATAAACCAACGCTGCTCGCGTACGAAATAGTAAACAGCAATTTAAAACTCAATGAAACGGGAATTAACACGATCATAATTTAGGTACAAAATGTTACCTCTTTTGCCTGACGTTTTGAAAAGCTAAATTATGATCGCGTTAATTCCCGTTTCATTGAGTTTTAAATTATGCAACGGGAAAGTTTAAAAGTAAGTAAACAGCAATTTTTAGCGTTTATAGTAGCGCTCTAGACCTAACCCAGAAATCACCTTTCCCGTCCCAGGCAGCATCGAATCACGCGAATTCCCTGCATTCTCGATCCGAGTTGTAAATCTATCGAGCGCACGGCTCGAGGATGTAGGCGCTATCCATTTGGTCGTACTCCAAGAGCATTCGTCAAATTACTGCCAGCACTATCGTCCTGCCGATTTGAATCGGAACTTTCGAAGTGTCTTCACTTCGTGTGAATTGCAATCGTTATTCTCAAGTAGTTGCTGAAATGATAGAAAATTTTGGAACTTGGCGCAAGTCTGACATCTAAAATGACGATAATCTGTCTTGAGACACGGGTAAGTAGTGGGTAATAATATAATACTAATTTTAAATAGTTGAAAACAGAGTAAAAATAATAATATTATTAGCTTATTTATAGGGTGCCGTTGCCTATTTTGCTATCTTCTCGTCACCAAAATGTAGACCCTGAAGGGGTGTTAGGGAAAAGCTATTATAATTTGGGACGTCGTGGATACGTGCCCGGAAGAGGGCCTTTATAAGTACTGTGTAAATAATTGTTAACATTTTTCCTACGATTACAAACTTAATTAAATAAAACGAGAGCATCCCTTGGTTTAAAAGTCCGACTTGCAAATCGATAGGTTATTTTTTATATTTTTATATGCTGACCGATTTTCTGCCAATTTAAAATTGAAAATATTTACTTTCATTTAATTTCTTTATTTTAGTTTTGTTACAACGTCCACCCTGACACTTAAGTAAAAGGTACTTTTGACCAGAAAGAGCTTACAAAAAATATTGTTATCTTTAATAAAAACCGGAGGAAACTCACTTTTATTGTACCCAAGAATTTTTAATAACTCGTTTTTATACAGCAAAATTACTTTTGAATTCTTTTAAATTATTAATAAAACCGAATATAAAGTTTATAAGTATTTTCATAAAAAGAAATTAGTCCTTACCACCTTATTAAAAAAGCATCCTCTGTCAAATTAAAAAAACAAGTTAAATGCCGTACCAAAATGGATAATGCCTACAATTCTGTTGTGTCAGTCCTGAAACATAACTTCCTGTTCTGCTTTTAGGAGACTAATGTAGAAAAAACATTAGCCTTCTTTATTTTAGCAACAGTTACAGAGATTAAAGTGCAAAACGTTTAACTAGGTATAGCCTCCAATAATTTTAGATAAGGTGGATAGACGACCTGGTTAAGGTTGCAGGAAGTTGCTGAATGCATGCCAATTCCGTCAACCAATCTGGAAGTCATTGGGTCATTGGATTATATTCAGCAGTGGACGTACTACGGCTGAAATGATGGTGATAATAATAATATTTGGTTTGTGAGTTTTCTATTATTTTATAACCCAGATCAGTTATTAGTTTTTAAGAATGGCAGTTAATCAAATTGGTACTCAACTAGGTTGAAAAAGTGTTCCGTTTTCATAATCCGTTATTCTGCTCTTTGATGGCTTTATAATATACTTTTGTTCTTTTACACAAAAGATTTTCGCTTCAACTTTGGAAATAAGGCTTATTTGCTTATGTTATAGTTTTATTGGACCTTTGTTCTAAGAGCCAAAGTTTTACTATGTATGTTTGGTTCTACCATAACTTTACCATTTCTTAATAATAATTTAAAATACTCTTAACAGAACAAGGCAGTATAATACTACAAAATTCCTAGACTAGCTCATGTTTGCATTGAATATTAAATTAATGTTAGTTTTTCTGTGTTTTTTTTTATTTAAGGACACCAACAGCATAACATATCTACAAAACGTTTGACAAAGACAAGTTAATTACCATTACAAGTATGTTTGCTTAAATTTGCAAATAATTAATTTTGTCAACCAGACCAGACAGATTACGCTGTGGTGTAGACTTGTTAAGACCAAAAATATTTGGGCTTACAAATTAGTAATTAAATCAGAAGTGTGAACCCTGACGGCTTATCAAACCCCACCTGTATTACCATTTCCAGTAAGAAAAATCTGAAACTCGGATGGATGCATTGACAACCTTGGCTGGTTGACCACCACAGTACACAACTTAGAGACGACATTTTTGTAACTTGTTTAAATATTTTTTTTGGTCAGGTATGCCGCCGAGATGAGGTGGCTATTGAACGACAAGATCGCCTATGAGGTGGACTGACCAGATAAAGCGACAGTAAATAGCTCGACATCACTACATGAATAAACGAGGAAGGCAGCCATCAGAGAGGAATGGCGGCGTGTCGTGAAGCTTGCCACCAATACCTGAAGTGATGACCACGACCACTCTGTCAAGAGTGATACCGATAAAGAAGAAGAATAAATTACGCACCCAAGGTCGACCCTGTTAACATGATCAACATTAGTAATTTAATGTCAATTTAGTGGTGCCTTGACTACGTGCGGACTATGTTTCCTAAAAGTAAAGAACATTTCCATTATAACCTCTCACTAAAGAAAGCACCTATATGTATGTGAACAATAAAAGTTCAGCCTGTAAAAATGTATAGATCGTTTCGTGGCTTTGTGTAGGAGTTGACACTATATGATTCACGACTTTATGGTCAAAGTACTTATGCTATAAAAAGAATGTCAGCAAATAATGGTTCTTTACCACATAGATACCTAAATTGTCTCGTGCAGGGCATGGCCTACTTTCTATTTAGAACCTTAGGATAAGAAGAAAATTTTATAATTTTTTTTGGCAATCATTATTTTCCTTTATGTAATACAGCCACTGGCAGGAATGCGGGAATACCAGCTCGCGTCAATGGGCGAAGCTAAGGAATGCACAGTCCAGTGCAACGCTTGCAAATGCTTCGGATTTTTATTCTCTTGCTTGGAAAATTCACGTAACGATTGCGCAAGATAAAAGTGCAATTGTTTCTTGTATTGTGGGTACATCTTTATAGTAGAAATTAAGTAAGTAATGCGTGTAACGTTAGTAAGTAAGTGTATGTTAGTACTTACTTAAATGATATTTAGTATAGAGAGTCTATGTTTTTGCTTGATATCAGTGTTTTTTTTTAATAGTATTTGATGTATAACTTAATGCTTATTGATTACCCTTTATTTAAAATCAGCATAGATGATCTAAGGTTCTAGATAATATTTTATTAAGAGTAGGAATTGATTTGTATATTTAAAAAGATTCAATTATGTCACTGCAAACACCCGTGTCTAAAGAAATCTAAAGAAATAAAAGTTTCTGTTTAAACACATTCCATTAAACAAAACTAATAAGACAATAATAAATTACCTTACCCTGATAATGGAACAGACGATTTGTATGCAATCTACCTAAGTAAAGATGTTATATTCAATTTCATAGGGTCGAATAAATTTACTCAAATCGAATATTTCATGGAACTGTCAAGGCACCGCAAAACGCACCCCTATAAATTGAAGGAAATATGAGAAAACCCTACAATAAAGTTCCATATTACGGATGGATATTATGGCCTATTGAAATCAATGAGATCTTTATTGAAAGTTCACTAAATTGAGGGCCCTTTTTTAGAGATTCACTAGCCGATCGTGGCCTAGATATGGTTTATGGACGATGATGTTGAATACTTTTGTCCTTTGCTTCACTATCTATTTCGTAAATAATCACAAAGGCACTTCGGAGTTTCAAAATATGGTTGAAAGTCTTTATTAATTCACTTACGTCGTTGATAGAAACAAAAAATAATTTTAAATACGCAACCGGACTGGGTTGGTTAAAAAAATATTTATCATAATATTGAATAGGTTCTCTTGAAATAAATGATTAATGTCGATATTTATACCAGCCAAGGTAAACATACATTCGAGAAACAAACGTAATAAGGAAAAATAAATCACACGTGAGACTAGAAAACTAATATTTCTCATAGATTTTACGCGGTACAGGAATGTTAGTAGATTTTCTTAACATACCGAAAAATATTACGGTATGGAAGACTCGGGGGCGGGCCAGCGATAAATACGAAATTCGGAAAATCGGGTTGGATTAATTTTCTGATGTGAATTTGCTATGGGTATAGCACAAAGTTATTTGCGGCTTACCTTCGCTGATAAAAATAAATTTGTTGGTTTACACATGAGGGGTTTATTCTTTGGTATAAATATACTATATTTTAGTGAACGGTAAAGTGTACTTTTAAAGGTGCACGCTTAAAGTTGAAAAGAAACTCGAACTAAGAGAAAATTTTAATACTTTAAATACTTTTATAAAAGTTTATAAGAAATGTAAACTGATTTAGACATGTTTTAAATTTTAACAGTACTTTTATCTCTATTATTACTTTCAAGGTCAATTAAGCTACAATATTTTGAAATCATTAGATAAATGCTTTTTCAGTTTAATTGCATGTAAATGAACAAATTAAAGCAGCACAAGAAACGGTCAACCGAAATAAGTTAGGTATTGTAATCATGGTCTTGCAATGGTTTTCCTTGAGCGTTGGTAGCTATAAGGTTTGAGTTCTATTATTAAAGGCATGATTGATCGAGACAAATGTTTTTTTTTCCAAATGGACTTATAACTGGGTGTTTTGCATAATGCCTTGACGTAAAACGTTTTCTTTAAGCACAGCATAGGTGTAACGACTATTGCATAGGTGTGTTCTTTCATATATAGATTAATCTTTATTGCACACCAAACAAAGAAGTTACTGTTGAATTTACAGATTAGGCAATCTTATGGCTGAAAGTATCGCTCATACATCTTATTCCTAGTGTATTACCCGTCTTATGTCGGAGTCTGCTTTCTTGCTATTTCTCGTGCACTTTGTTTTATCCCGGGCAATGAAAACACTAAAACATCCTCTCAAAGGCTGTCCTCACTCACCTTTTACACACTTTCGTCATTTCAGCCACGTCCACTGCTGAGCACAGGCCTTCCCCAGGTACAGTCAGCCAGTTTACTGTCGCCAATTTTAATAGACTTGACGGAAAATGCAGTTTTTTCGCAATCTCATTTTAGTTACCGCAGTGATAATCAAACAGTCCTATCAATCATGAAATAAAGCCCATCTGCACAATACAATTGTAAATTTTGAGCGGCAGTGAGCAAACGCAAAACAGAACTGCAAAGCATTGCCAATACATCCGGCAGTTTGTTGCGGCCAAACGATTTAATGAAAACCCGACGGATACATTCGATTTGAATTTGATAAATCTTTGTTCTGTTCCGATATATTTATTTCCAAATTCAGTTAGTTCTACACTTTGAAACCTATTTATTTCGTGTTTTAGGTAAAGCATGATGTATGACCAGTTTTTGGACTAGCAGTTCTAGCAGGCTGTGTATTTTAAACACGCTTACAATACCTTTTGCAGAATAAATGGTATTGAAATAGTTTAGAGCTTACAATAACGCTTTACAGCAAACACTAAAATTACCTATTAAATACCTTTTTCCTTGTTAAAGAACCTTAAACACACACCCTTCTGACATCTAACCCAGTATAGTTTTACTAGTTCAGCTAGGTGCATAATAAATCAGGTAGGAAGAAGTTATTGGCCTGCCGTGTCGGTGAATTGTGTTCCGAGTTAGGCGCGTTATTGTATTATTAATTTTGCCCTACTGTTGAAATGCTATGACAAATATAAAAGGCTATGGAGGTGTTACCGAAAAAATGTACTTTAAATCAGTGGGACAAATCTATAAACTGTTTTCAATTTGTGTTTCAATATTTATGTTTCAATTTAATCCAAAACGTTGTAATCTTTCAAACTCAAACCACTCACATGTGGCCGCATAACAATGATTTTTAATTATTTCGTTTCTGTAGCGGTTTAAGAATTTATAATAATAAGTCAGCAAATCTCTTTATAAATCAATACACTAAGCTGTTTTCTCTTAACAGGAACTACACGTACTTTAGCACCATTATTAGCTTTTGCTAAAGTAAAGTGCTAAGGTACGTGTAGTTCCTGAAAAAAAGACGTAAAAACGTCATTCTACGTATTCTATAAAAAAAACGGACCAAGGAAACTTCTAGACTGTGTGCGAAACACAACAACGTTTACTTGTCAGCAACAATAAAAACTTTCACCGAAATTAAGGCGGTTGCAGCATTTATTTCTTCTGTCTTATGCGAGTTCCTGAAGTGACTGTATTGTTAAAGTTGGCACGCGCTGAGTTGTTGTAGTAGAACTACAACTCAGACTAGAAAAGTAACAAGAAAGTTTAAAGCTTTAAGCTTAGGTAAAAGCTACACACCAAGTTTGTGTAACAGACATACTTTACAGAAGGTGACAACAATTTTTATGTTATAAAAAAATAATAAAAAAATAAACCACAAAATAAATTATTGACTATATCTCGTGTATCCAGCATTCGTTAAAGTACTGAATTCCTAAAAAATAAGTCAAATTAAAGTAAAAAGCAACCAATACAATAACAAATCGTTTTGAATAGCTTAGAAGTTACCTCATATTGTAGTAGTAGAATATCTATTACTGGAATATCGTGTGACAAATATCGTAAAATCCAAACTCTCAAACCGCAAGCTCACTAACTACGAGAACTATTCGAATTTCCAGTCTGCAGGCGTTTCAAGATAATCGCTGCCATGCGCAAACTCTCTCCTATAGTTTATTAATGGGGTCTAATGTAACATTAATCGAATGCATCTGAATGGCAAATGGAATCATTTGCGCTTGTGGGTTCGGGCGTCTTGGCTTTAACGTCTAGTATTGATTTAGGGATATCAGTTTAAGCAAAAGACACATGATTTCGTAATTTTCACAAAATAACCTGCCTTCAGTAAAGTAAGCTCACATTATAGGACCCCAGTAATTATAAAGTGGTTTGGGTCATATTTCACCAAGTCAGCGTCAGATTGGTGGAGGAGTGTTGTAAAGCAAGCAACTGAAACTTACTGTCAGATGTAATCAAACTGCCCTTAAGCCTTTGATTATGCTTTATTCAGGGCTATGTCCATTATGTAACTTAAAATCGCATTTTGTATTTGCTTTGTGAGAAAATGAACATTAATATTGTTATGTTATGTCATATTCCATCTCATACTAAAATCGGTTTCCTAATTGCTGGAGCACCAACAAATTTATGATTTTAGAGCAAGGTATGTATAAAGCAAATTAAATACAATAGGTACACAAGACTTGCGTTACAAAAGCCTTTTATAGTCAAACATTATATTAATTGGATGCAAGCTCATGGCACGTGTAATCTCACTCATGCATATTTCAGAGACACGAAGGGAGCGTTTGGTCAGCTCGGAATCAAGAGTAATGGCGGACGAGATTGAGTTATAAATGACTACTGTTAAGAAGCTGTATCACCTGGTGAATTAGGAAAATAGATAAACTATAGCGGATAGCAATGTTTGCTATTTAAAAACTAATAAGCAAGCAAAAAGGTAGAGTGGCGCAAGACCAAAATAAAGTATTTGGGGCGAGAACGATTTTTTGAACCCAGAGTGAAGTGAAGGATTCTAGATTAGAATCCTAAATGTAGCGAGGAATTCAAAGTAGTACTTACTTTTAATTCCTCGCTACTCGTACTCGAAGTTAAATAATTTTGGTACCATGTGGCACACTTAGCTTTTCATCCCCCTGTATAAAAAAAATAAATAAGAGATGCTTTTAAATGCTTTTTTATTTTCTGGCCAGGACTTTATCGAAGCAAATTACGTTCAAACTTTTTAATTAAATAGTGTTCCAAATTCAAGAGTTATTTCGTCACGTTAATTTTGCGCGCACTTATCAAGTAACAAAGGGTCTCTTTTCGAATAGATAGGATAAAAAGTAGTTTGGATAATATTGTTTTGTGCTAATTCAAGTCTTACCACTTAAGGCAACGCTGTTAACGTGATCAAAATGAATATCATTGACAGGAATGGTGGTAGGTTAGAGATCTTGGCTCACATCCGTGAGTTGGCATTACAGCACGTTCCACTAGAGTTTTCTGAATCATTTTGTTCAGAATAATACCACTTGCTTGGCAGTTATGGGAAAACATCACCAAGAAATCTGCATGTTCTGATAACACTAGAAATGTAGAATTTCCGCATTTAAAAACAGCGCTTAGTGACTTATCTAAAATTTTCAACAAATATTTTGTGGTGTAATTTTAACAAAGCGTGAAAATATTTATAATATTTGAGGATAATTATGATTTTCATGATATAGGTACAAAAACTTTCCATAAGGCAAAATATAACTATCAGAATTGCAAATGGTTCGTGTAGCAAAGTCCTATTTCCTAATTTGTAAAAAAAAAACATTCAGCCCTCTTACTTTTTGAAATCGGTTGAAATATTTCTCTATTTTGTCAACAATATTAACAGGCAATTTTTTGTGTTTGGACACCTGATTAAAAATTCTCAAGGTTCTACTACTACTCTTAAAGATTTTAAGTGAGCACTTGTTCCCACTTAGTCAATTCAAAATGGTCGTCAAACCTCTGATAAAACAGGATAAAGGAGCAAAATAAATTATAAACCAAAAAGGTTCACTTGGCTTGTTATTAGTCCTACTAATTTAACTTATTTGTCATGAAAATGTTGTCGACCCTTTTCATGATTTTGTAACTACGAGTTTATACGCCAATTTAAATTTTACGTGGATCCTTTTGATGTGAATACCTGTTTAACCGTGTCAAGTAAGATTAGCCAAAGAAAGTGGAATTTGAGCGGATGATTGGAAATTAATTGAAATTAAGGAGGTTTTCACTAAAAGAAAGACTATAAAAATATTATGACTTCCAATATAATGAAAAAACAAAGGAAAAACATAACATGGGATTTCTACTTATTCTAGAACATTCTTTATTTTCCACAATTTTCAGATATTTTCTTTTTGTTATTAATGAGTATTGAAGTATTGAAAATGTAACGACTTAAAATTTTCTTAGCGCCAATGTTACAACGGTTCGTTGTAACATAACCCTAACATATAAAGTTGGCATTATCGTTATTAAAACGCTATCATCTGTCTTCTATGAGAGTAAGAAAGAATGACACTAAACAAAAGAAAGCCGACATAAAAGATCATTCCGCTCATGATATTCAAATAACGCCTTGGCCATTGAGGCGCCATTATGAACAAATAAAAAATAAAACTGTCAGAGAGATTGATTGCAAACCCGTTCGAATAAAAATGCGAAGCGTTTGGCCCCAGAATAACAACATTCAGTTTATGTAAATCACAGTGCCAGTGACTGCTAATATCCGGCATATAAATAATGTTCCGGTCGGTTATATAAATTGCTAGTTTCTTAATAGCTCGGTTGAAAATCTAGCTGGGGCTTGGGTTTTATGGATCTACGATCTTCCACATCCATTGTTAACTGACCGTTACCCTGATTTAGTGTTGCTCTGGTTAAATGCAAACCTTAATGTCCAATATTTTTTTGGAAGGTGAATGAAACCTAATGAGGGAATATTTTTGGAAACAATCATTTAGTTGCTGTATTTGACGATCCAATTGAAGGATCTTGGTTCCATTCCAGGTTCAAATATTTTTATTTTATTTTTATATAATTTTCTATAAAAATAAAGTTATTTATTTATTTAATTATTTGTGTGGTGGAGTAAGGACGGGCCAAAATATGACCCTATTCTTAAATATGGCTGTTACGCATTGTATTGATTTAATCAAGGAGTACTAATTAATTTCGCTCAAAATTACGATGGGCAATGAACCATCACAACGCTGAATATCGTACTTCGATACTTTATCCCTACAATTAAAGCCTTCAGTAATCTTAAAGCGTATTTCACAACAAATGTAGGAACTAAACGTTCGCCGTTATCATTATACCCTTACAATCGTAAAATAAAGGATGAAACATTTTTAAAGATGGTCTAACGAAGCGTGATTAACATTTGCGATGGAATAATGGTATAATTGCCACTGGAAGAAAAAGGGGTCACAGAAAAACGGAACGCTAATTGAATGAAAGAAAGAATCCGTTCAATGAATAGAAACTTTTTCATTTACTCGTTGCATCTGTTTACGTAAATGTAACTTTCTACTTCTATTTAGTTTTAGTTTTGCATCGAAACTTTGTTATTAGTTACGTTATTTTTAAGACAATATGAATTTTTTTAAATTTACATTTTAATTAATTTTAAACAGAAAAAGGAACCGATATTATTTGTTTCACCACCACCACCACCAGCCTATATCAGTCCACTGCTGGACACAGGCCTCTCCAAAAGGAGGATTTTGCCATAATCGCCACGCTTGGCAGGCGGGTTGGCGATCGCAGTTTGGCCAATGGTGGAGAGGAGACGCTGCTGCCCGTCTTCTTGTGGCGGTTCTCCTGTTATTATTTGTTTACTGATGATATATTTTTTTAGTAACGATGGTTTAGTAGCAATTGCCTCCATAAAGTAACTCGCTCAAACAAACTTCGTTAATCTGTGATCATGATTGAGATGATTTAGTCAGTCCGTCATTTTTTGTACAAATTTAACAAACCATTTTTTTTCAACATCATCGATTTCCTCAAAATAGCCAAGTAGGTATTTTGTTTATCTTTTATGAAATCGGCCAAATGCTTGTCGGGCCACGCACAATATGGAGTACTAAATAGTTTGTGAAAGTATAAAAAATTTAAAAACTACCTAAATTCAGAAATAACATTTTTTACTGTGTGAAGGAAGCCAGGGCGTGTTGCTAGTTATAAATATAATGGATATCACAGAAACCCCAATATGTAATAGGCACGTATTCGCCACATAGCGATGTGTGATAAAACTGATGAATTCAATCATTAGACGAGTAGTTCCGACGTGACGGGCATACCTCTGACTAGTATGACCAGAAGTTACGGAAAAAAAAACCTTTAATAATCATTTACGAATTATACCAATCAAGAATATTGTGAATAAAACAAATAAATGTACTAACTACAATTTTCTCGTGCTCATAACAGAAACATTTGCTTCTTGTAGGATTCTAATCCATATACTGTACTCATGTATTTTAGAGAAATAAAATACGGGATAGTATACAATTATTATCCGCAATAGGCAAACCTATTGATACTGGTGGATAAAAGCAGCCAAGAGTACCAAGATAATTTTAGGTTAATGTAATTCTTAATAGTTTTACGCAATGGTATATCCCAGGCGTTACGTACCGCGTTGTATTGCCGTACCGTATACTTTTGTTTAGGTACTTAGTTGTTTTTTTATTTATTTTTGTTACAATAGTTATATTCTTTGAATCTTACATCCCGTAGTTTGTCGTAAGTCGTACCGTATAAGTAAGTTTTTTTTTCATTTCCGTTAAATCCCATAGTTTGATTTTTAAAGTCTACTAAATAGATAATGCTGATCTGGACACCCTACTCTCGACCCTTCGACCCTTTAGCCTTCACCTCCCTATCAATTAACGTTAAGGGAGTATCTATTACAATGCGTTACACGTACATTTTGTTACAACTAACATAATTATTATAGGTAGTGCAATAGTGCATGGATAAATTTAGACCTACTGCAATATTGTCATAAAATGAAATATTTTTTGACAAGAAACTGCAAAGGAGCTAACTAAAATTCGCTAAGTAAAATACTCGAATAAAATTCCAAAGAAATAAACAAGTGTACGTCAGAAAATAAATACACTAAATTATCATCTTAAAGCAAGGGATTAGCTTTCGTGTCTTATATGGTGTTATGTCCCATCCCCAGAGGAGTCTCCTAAAGCAAGATGGCCAATTTAGTTTAAAAAAAAGGTTTTTTATTTGACCTGATCCTGGAATGATCCTGGATTTTCAATAGGTAGCATAGCTAATTTATAGTAATCTATAAAAAAACGTATTTTTGTGTTACTGATAACAGTAAAAAGAAAAAAACTTTTGTCATTTGGTTTGTTTCACTGAACTATTATTCCAAAATTGGAGTTAGTAAAAGCAAGCAATAAACTTGACGGCAACATGATTTAAAACTATAAATACTTACAACATGTTCATGCTCAGCCAGTAAAAAACCCATGCATCCATTATGGTGCCATTTTTTCCATCGCTCATTGCTACGCCACTCCCACATTGTGTCAAGTTTTTGCTGCTATATTGCTGTAAGGATTGTGTAAGCTGACCCACAATTCCCTAGATGCAATTAACTTTTTACACATACTTTTTCCGTTGGGACCGCGTGCATGTAAACGCTAGCCTGACCCGAAAACTTTTTGACCAAATGTCACCAAACATTGACAAAAAGTATTTACATTTACATGACGGTCCTTTGGGAAGTCACAGGTAAACATAGCCCTATATATTTGCTGTCATACTTTTCCTAAAACTACCGACAAGTTTTGAAAGGGAATCATTCAGCTATATGGCGAGTCTCTTGAGTTTTGACAACGTGTCATTTTTGATTTCTCGTAACTCACAACATTTTTAGTGGTTTAGAGTCAGACGCACACGTGCAATTTTAATCGATAAAATTATAATTCATCCCTTTTCATCGATATTTTCGATCGAATTTATCGATAAAATTTACGGTAACCTCACAAGGCAAACAAACGTCACGCACGGTTCTGTGTTTGTGCACTATGGTTGATAACGTTAGGTACAACTTTTGTAACATATAACTTTTTTGCTGTTGCAAAGATTCCAAAGCTTTATTTCATTATGTTTTGATTCGAAATTTGTTAAGCGACCGCTCAGGGATTTTAAATGACTTTTTGTGATTTTAATCTATATTATAATATGATTTTGATTATTTCAATACAGAAGATTGATTTGTCCATAGACTTTAAAATTCGCTAACCATTGAGCAGTCTTTTAACAGATGTCAATTTCAATCCATTGGATACTGTTTTAAGATCTCAAGATTAAGCTAGATCCCTTTCAAGTCAGGGTGTTTTTTTAAATAATTGTATATTATTTACTCCTATTTAGATAAGTTGACTACCACAGCCAAATAATTATTCTAACTAAATTCTCTTTAATTTTGGCAACCACAATTATTTAACTATTCAGTAACTCAAATAGTTCATCATATTTACAATGCATTCGATCAAATGTAGAAATAGACACCAAAAGCTCTCGTACAAAATTTGAAACCACATTCATCCTCTGAACCTGAGCTTGCGATTGCCACAGGCGGACAAATTTTTTTGCTCAATTTTTATCTGGTTTAATAGCTAAATTATGTACTTTTAAACTGATTCAGTCAGGTCATGTGTCTCCCGAAGGCATTAGTCACTCCGCTGCTTCGTTCGCGAAATTTTTAACAAGGCCATAAATCTCTGGCCCGCATCTGTTAACACGGGACTGTAATGAGATAGGTGTGATGTAACGTGCACTTGACAATTTGTCGCTTTGACAAATTAAAGGTCTAGTAGGGTGAGCTGCGAAAGGAAACCCTTCACTGCCATAAGTATTTAAACAAAATAAAATTTGTAGGTACCTAATTACTAGACATTCGTAAAGAACAAAATGTAAAATTTAATTTAATTTTTTGTTAAAACAAAAAAGCAATACAGTAGGTAGAATCGCGGACTTAAGAACAGACGAAGATGTTTATTTTCTCTTTCTAACTGATATCCAAAGGCCTGATTTAATCGATTGAATTATTTATTGAGTTTCACAATATACATAATTTCATAGCTATAGGCGTATAACTTGCTAATATTTTTCTAAGGATATTCTAAAGTTTGACTCTACTAAGCGTCACTTTGGGCCGTTGGTCTTTAGCCTTAACCCTAAGGCTAAACTAATGTCAAGTTGAGACACAGAATATATAAGAGGTAAGATATTATACATTGCGCGCTCGAAGAACGCACATATAGACTCAACACTCTAGCGTTCCAGGGGGGTAACCATCTCAAATATGTCCATTTCGTACGTCATTACGTACGAAATTTGACAGATTTGACAGATTTAAGATTGTTTTAAGAGTTCATGGCTATCCCGCAGGGTTGTCCGAGATTTTGTTGACCGTTGACCTTTATATTAACATTAACTTTTAAAATAAATAAATAACTATTATTTTTCTGTGTAGTTGAGGTGAGGCCTCAGCCGCGGCGGGCCCTGCTTGGTAACTGGTAAGTCATAGACTCACTTTATCACAAAAAAGAAAATACTTTATACCAAGTTGCTGCCTTAACCATAAAAATACAGCAAAAGCAAATGAATTAGGTACTTAAAATAAATAAGATGAAAATCCAATCTCGTTTTAACACATCGGCGCGTAATCAATTCAGTGACGTGTAAAATACATATTTATAAAATCAGCATAAAAATGGTCGTAAAAATCATACGGTTGCATGATGTTGAATGAGTAGAGTGGAAATAGACATTAACACAGTAGGCTCACTTGTAATTATTTGTCGATTACAATAACGCATACTCTCTATTTTTTCCCTCCTAACTTCGCCAAAAAATACTTTACAGCAAAGTAACCTTAACTAATATTGGTCCTCTATGGACCCCCCATTCAATGGTATGATAAAAATAAGGTGTTATATAGGGTCAATTTTTCGACGAAAATTTTTAAGTCTTAAGAAAAGGGTTTACCTACACTCCAACCAGAACGGCGGCTATTTTGGTGTCGAAACCATAGGATAAGGTCTTGCGTTAAATAACAAGTCAAATTAAGAAAGGAACTTTCAATTTTTTTTCCGTTACTGGGTGTGCGGGTACGCCCCTAGTAAATAAAAATTGGCGGTCTGGTACCTCATAAGCTCCACGTCTGCTCAACACACTGCGAAATACGTTCTGTAGACAAATTGCAGTATTATCTTCTAACTCTTATCCGTTAAGGAGTTCCGTGGCTTCCATCATCAGGTCAGCATCATGACATGATAATTTCCAGACCCAAAAATCAGCATCGAGTCAGAAAATATATGCAAAACATTATGGGTGCCTATAAAAATTGAGGGTTGCCCTCGATTTTCCAGGGATCCCATCATCAGAATTTGACTTGGTGGAAATGGGACCACCTCGGGATTATACCCTTTCAAACTAAAAAATAAATTTTGAATTCGGTCCATAATTGTCGGCGTTATCGCGTAACAAACATACAAAAAAAAAACAACAACATTCAGACGAATTGAGAACCTCCTCCTTTTTTTTGAAGTCGGTTAAAAAAAGAAAAAAGGTGCGCAGATTTGAAAATATGAGGGTACGAAGTCGCGCGCGGGCAACAGCTAGTAATAAATAAAAACATCTATGAGTCACGCTGTCAACAGCACTTAAAATTCCAATACCTACTTGGCGTGTTTAGATTAAAGTTATCTCCGTAATGTCAAAGATGTAGTTTGCAAATTTGATTCAATAGGCTGTCTTAAACCGTGTAAACTGACAGCATACTTAAATGCACAGTCTTAAGTCTTAAAGATTTTTTATACAATTTAATCACATTTCAAGATGACTTTTCTAAACAACAGTTAAGTATTAAACTTAATTAGAGTATTCGAAATTAAATATGCCTAGCTCGCACAGTAAAAATCACCTTACTGATCACCGAAAGTTCTTTTGCCGAAAGCCATTTGTCCACCGCTATATCGATTTTGCCAATCCATTTTATCGATTGGTTATTTTTACCGATGGGTCATTTCACCAAAAAGCCACATAAATTACCGATAGTACATTTCTTCGGAAGCCATATTATCGAAAGGGAAATAAAATAATCTCAATTAAAAAAATTTGTTGATATAATTCTATATGCGAATACCTGTTAATGGTTACGTTTATATGATAACTCTGTACTCATAGCTTATATCAATGCTGTTGGTGTTTCGAATAAAATAAAATAAAAACAAATAAATAATTAAACCACAAATTGGCGAAGTGACGTAACATTACTTTTTCGGGCCCTTTTTTAAATATTTTGTTGATTATGGAAACTCGGCGTTAGTGGAAAAGTATACCTTCTGTATCCAACTATATTACGGTAGAATTATGTGTTAAAATGAGTAACGTATCGCGACGGTGTCGCCCCCTGAGGCTCGTAAACACTGAAGGTAAAAATGAAACCAGTTTTCACTTGGAGCTTCTATACTCCACCTCGAATTGCTGAGAGCACTTTTAATAAAGCGTAGAGTAAACATGTTTGCCGTAAACATGACATAGTCCATTACATAAGTCCTAAAGTTTATTAACACTAGCAATAATTTTGTAAATAAAATAAAATATATTTTAATTAACAATCCTTTCTAAGTTTAGGCCAAGACAATGCAAATCTTTGTTTGAAAACTTTTACGTTAGTATCGGTATATTGGTAATTATAGGCTAGTAAAAAAGCACATATAAATAAATAATATATATTATATGATATAAATAGGCGCGAGAAAACAAACCAGTCGACGTGGTCTAGAACTAGAAGTTAAAAAAATACTAGTAGGTACAATAAATTCAGGTATGCATCCATGTCAGTTTACAAATAAATGTTTAATTAAATTTAACTTGTTTTCAAGTTTTACAGTTCAAGATTATTGTTAAACGAGACCGATACATCACAAGCCGTAATACATCAACTTTTACCATTTTATATAGTTAGGAACGTATTTACTAAATTACGCAAAAAACTAAAAATAAACGAAGTATAATAGTTAAATCAGGCAATAAAACTTGCGACATTAAACTGCGTTTAAAAACTGTGGGCCATTGAATAGTATCCAGGCTGTGAAAAGAAGTCGCAAAATTTTAAAGGAATATTAAGCAAATATTGAGTATAATAACTTGAAAAATATTTCAAAAACCTTTAGATGTAAATAAAAAAAATATATAACATCATCAGAATTAGATTGACAGAAATAATAAGTATACACTGGCAACTATCTGTAAAATTGTGTATAAGTTTTTGTCCGCAATAGGTTTGTTTCAAAATCATATACTTAAAACTTTGAATGAAATGCGGTTTTAACCCTCTTTAAAAATCTATTTAAGATTATCTTTTTAACAGACACGATATTTTGCAAGAATTTACTATTTCTTCTGTGTTTCTTGCAGGTAGTGTCTTCTATACCTTGTACAAAGTATTTTAAATTTACGCACGACTGATTCTAGTACTGGTATATGTTTACGTAAATCAGAAAGCGTTTTATTTCGCTGCACTCCCCAGAGCTTTTAGAATCCCATCTAGCCTGAAATCTTTAAATGACCTCTGCAAAGCGAACCTTTGGACTTCGTGATTTTAATCGGCATTAAAGAGCGGTTTGGGAATTCTATGATTTAAAAGCTTTAGCACTCAAAGAAATTAAACCTAAATACAGTAAAGGCACGGTTAGATAGGTTAAATACTAAATATCAAACAACGGTTATTATGAGACAGCATACTTGCTATGGTCTCAAAGGAAATTCCTCTTACAGAAACATCTTCATAGCCTAGCTAGATGCTAACCAAAACATGAGACATGTTAATGGCTACGTTTATATGATAACTCTGTACTCATAGATTATATCAATGCTGTTGGTGTTCCGAATAAAATAAAATAAATAAATAATTAAACCAAAATTTGGCGTAGTGACCTTGCATAGACAAATACAATAGCTTCTTTGGTGCTAAGAGTTTCTTTGGTGTTTTTATGTGACGCGATGACGGTCGATTGTAGTCTTAACTTGTAAAATTGATAAACTAGGGCACTTAAATGTACTTTGTAAACTTTAGGTACGAACAAAATGAGGTCTTACAAAAAAAAAATAACATAAGTTGTCAAACGCAATCTGAAATATTTAGTAAAAATCATTCTGCAATTTTCCATTTATAAAGGGATGTGTAATTAAAATATCGCTTTTCAATTTAGAGTGATGTATTTTTTTTTTATATATAAAACTGCATTTTTTAACTATTTTAATCGTTTTAATCATCTCATGTTACATTTCAGCATCCTGACATTGATAGAAATCAAGTAAAATAACAGTAACGTACGAACAAGGAGACTGGACCAAAAAATGGACTTACTTTTTTGCCATTTGAAAAAAACCGGCCAAGTACGAGTCGGACTCGCGCACGAAGGGTTCCGTAACATTATCTATAAAAATGGCAAAAAAACACGTTTGTTGTATGGGAGACCCCTTAAATATTTGTTTAATTATATTTTTTTGTATTTATTCTTATAGTGGCAATAAAAATACACCATCAGTGAAAATTTCAACTGTCTCTATCACGGTTCATAGATACAGCCTGGTGACAGACGGACAGACAGACAGGCAGACAGACAGCGAAGCCTTAGTAATAGTGTCCCGTTTTACCCTTTAGGTGCGGAACCCCTAAAAAGATACAAAATACAATAGGATGTTTTAATCAGACTTCTTTGTTTTTAAAAACCCAACTTTTATTACAACCTTTTAGGTAGCAATAACGAGTTATGACCATACAAAACAAGTTCCCTCATCAAGGACTGAACTTTGCGCGTTACGACAATTTATTGTTGTTGACTTCCCCACCGGCTAAAAGCCTTATTGTTGACATATGGAGGGAGATATAGTAGGCTTACTTCGCATTAGCCGCGCAGAATGGAAATAAATCGGCGACTACTGATTGCAGTAAGTACAAAATCTAAATTCAAAAATTCATACCAGGGTCCTAGCGCGAAAGTGTATCGTTCGGTCGGTCGTATTAACCGATCAAATTAAAACATCCATTCCCCGTATCAATTTAAGGATTGACAATTTATGAACAATTGAAAACAGATGGGTTTTTCGACACGGTTAGATTGAGTTGGTCATATTTTTTCCAGGGATTGACACATGAGACTGGCCATTTTAATTTGTTAGGTTTATACGACCCAACGAAAGATACACTTTCGCGCTAGGCCCCCTGGTCCATAAGGCATGAGTCACGTGAATTCTTTATTCTAATATATGGAACTTAGCTTTTTAACTAAGGCGCTTAACTGTTCCAAACTAATGCATAGTTGCAAATTTTTGTTTGTTTACCCCTTTTGAAGTGTAAACTTAGAGCGAGTTCTTGGAGCCCATGGGCGGAACAAGCCACTGCACGTCTATTTTAGTTACATATATTGTTTTCTATTGAATAGTCGATGTGTAATTTAATAGTAAGTTAAGTAATTGCCAATCCAGAAACCGATTCAAAGCAGTGGCGGGCATTGTTTTATTTCAAGGTAGACACTACTACATACTTACTAATGTGTTTTATTGATGAAAATCGGTTTTCATCAATTACGTATATTTGTAAGTACCTACTTCCTACCTCATTCTAATTATCAGGTAGGCACTGTCAAATTGCCTATACGCACCGCACGCCCCTGAGCACAAGAATCTTACATATCTAATCCACGTGAGCAGTTTGTCTGTAAGTCAGTGAGCCTACTGGATCCAATAATATGTCATTGTGCTGTGGGCACACTCCAAATAATATTACGTACGGCTTGTATTTTTGTACCTCTTTCTTTTCATTTTGTTAATAACTATTGTTTTGGGTTTTATTGCTGGCTTAGCAAAGTTAGGTATAATATAAAAAAAATATCTAAAGTAAAAATGGAATATAGATGGAAAAAGAAGCAACACATTAAACACGTTTTTAAAAATACAATTTGTTATAAACAGCTTTTAAACAATTGAGTAATAATACTATATTTTTTATAGGTACACCTCAAACAAATGAACAAACAAGAAAGTACCACCAGTATTAAAATAAGTTTGAACTAGTTTTTATTATTATAAGAAACCAAAAGAGTATGCAACATTGTTTTTCTTATAATATTAAAAAGTTTTACTTCAATAAACGGTGAAAACAGTCAATTCTGCACTACTAACACACTATGACTTTATCATTCTACTCAAGTTTTTTTTTTTTGGTTTGCCACGTTTCCTAATGCTCATCACAAACTATCATTGAGATACATTAGCGTCGCAATAAATGCATATTTCTTTGTATTTATAGCGATATAGACGACATTTCCATTCCAAAGTAGGTACGTTGCATAAATAGGAACAACCAGGAACGTCCCATATAACCTATATTTAAGTGTGCGACAATGCTACAAAAGAGAACTAACCGAAAACGGTCGTAATATGTTATCGTTATGAAACCGGTATGCGGGAGATATTTTTATCTCTGTCATTAGCCCTGATTAATGACGCTGTATGAGCGAGATCACAATATAAATGGTGAACCATTGTTATGGTTTGGCGATATCTAGGAAGTTATAGCCATTGGGGTTAAGATGCAGTTACAATACCAACAATTACAGATAAATAAATAATTAAATAGATTTTAGTGTTTGTACCTAAGTGGGATTGAATTGATTCAACAAATTAAATGTGTGATTGTGGAATTTTGTCGCTTGGGATAAAATGTGTTAATTTATTACGTTCAGGAATAAGATGTCACAGCTTAAATAAAAAGCTTCGACGAAACAAGCCATAATTGGTAAAATTTAGCAGAGCTGAAAGAACTATCCCAAAACTTTTCATCACGAACTAAAGCAAGAATCGCTGGGATAGTGGACTCTCATAAAGTTTAGGTTCAGAAAGAAAGCAAAGCTAAATAAAGGCTAGTACATACTCGATACTAGTTACAGCAATTTTCAAATAAAAATCGCTTCGTTTTCAGATGAATACGAGATTTAGTAAAAATAGTTGCACTACGACAAACAGCTTTTTCTTCTTCTCAGCTTTTCTTTTTGTATATTTGTGCTGAATCATGTAATAAGGGTTTTAAAAATGTATTTCATGTACACAATGTAATTTGACTTTTGTTTTTGACTGCAAGCGCACACGCGAAAAAATGTCACGTTCTGCGTGCGAGCGAGAGCGCGGAACAAGCGATAGAGAGGCACGATCGGCCTTAGCGTTCGGCTTGTGACGAATCTATCTCTCTTCCCCTCCATCGGCCGATGCGTCCAAGTAGCATCAATTTTTCTTATGACGTTATCACGTAAAATTAAAGTCCGTAAACCGACTTTACGTCTGTAAACCTGTTTTATGTATGAAAATATAAAAAAATGTATTGAAATTTTAAAATAGAGACGTTTATTGTTGAGTATTAATCGGCTAGATGGTCATCTAGTCTAATAGTTTTCTACTGACGCTGCCAGTTTTTGCGGGGTTCAAATTAAACAAGCGCCAATTTCGTGTGGTAAGCTCGAGCTGTACAGAGTAATTAATGTGTATTTAATGTGTATAAGTTTGTTTATCGTTATTAATTTAGTGACGGTAGTTCAAGTTTCACTGTGTTTGGGATCAGCTGATGAATGGTGTAGTTTTTGGGTGAAACTGTCTCTGATTTTATTTGTATGACTTGGTTTTTTTTTAAACTTGGAAAGCCCGAACCACTGATATAAGGTTAAGTGGAGATCTCTGGAAAAGCTTTTGCCCAGCAGTGTGAAAGAAACGGCTTATAAACGTACTAGTTTTTTTTTCAAAAATATTGTAACTGAATGACATTGTGTGTAATACGCCTAAGAGCCACGGAGTAAAGAAAAATAGCGCCCTGTTGGATCGCCTAGTATCCATTTTACTGCTGGACTATGGAGAGCGGGACTTTATATTTTAGTTACGACAATTATTTTTCCTGAAATATGAGCTTGCAAAATGGAGGTTTAAATTATTACAAGATAGAAAGGCGTGTTGTGTTACAAATTACAAAGGATTTAGTGTTTTTGGATCTATACATGATTATCACGAATCATAATCTTCACTTAGAGTAAACATGATAAATTAATAAATATAAACATCACATAAAATGCTCTGATCCTATGGTAAGTAGCTAAAGCACTTGTGTTATAGAAATCAGAAACAACGACGGTACCATAACACCCAACACACACCCGAGACAACATAGAAATGCTCGTTTTCTTCATTGACCCGACCCGGGATCGAAACCGGAACCTCAGAGATGGCGGCGCCATATAGTCCGGCGTGCTCGCCTCTCGGCTACGGAGGTCGTCGTAAATATTTAATATAAATAACAATATAAAAATTGGAAATCATTACATCATATTGCTCTGATCCTGAGGCAAGTATAGCTACTTACCTTAATAATAATAATAATCATCGCTGTTTTTCATTATTCATACGAAAAACAACGACAGGACCACAATACCTCGTCATTATATAAAAATCCTTTTCTAAATTTACCAGTCGTCGTAGTCACGTAAACGTTAAGTGTATCATTTATGTTTACCGGGTAGAAGAGTTTAGTAACTGATAAAGAAAGTAAAGTACGTCTACTATACGATAGGTATGAAATGGACAAGGCACTGTCCTGTCCAGGATAGTGGGAGGGGAAGCTGTATGGCAAGTATCATTACCTAAGTATACATATTATTTCTAAAAATTCTGTTTATCAACCACGGCTTAAAATGTATTTTTAATTTAATTGTGGTTAAAGCTCTCTATTAAATTAAGGACCGGGAGTGCAAAAGTGGAAGAGCGGAGATTAAATTCCCGATTAGGGATTACTATGGAAGCGCAGGGTAGAAACTGCACTCTAGGGACAGATTGAGTTACCTCCAAGCCTTTGTTTTGTTTAGGGTTAAGAAAGAAAGTCAGTTACAAATTTTTACTATATTTCGGATATATCTTTAATTAGTAACCGCTTCATCATCATCATCATCATTTCAGCCACAGCCACGTCCACTGCTGAACAAAGGCCTTCCCCAGTGACTTCCAGATTGACCGGTTGAAATAAAAAGAAGTAACCGGTTAGTAAAACGAATGGGATTTCCTGTGGTTTGTTATAAGGTATTTATTTAAAGAATTGTCTTTAAAGCTACCTTGCGCAGTGCCGCAGGTGGATAATGTAAAAAAATACGATAAGGCCACCAATGTATGGCCGTTTCTTTAGGTAGTCATGCTTTTAGCTGTTCATACCGTCAAACGCTGAGTACCATTGATCTGGTCTGCCTTCATCATATCGTGGCCAAGGAATACTGTGCCGCATCATGAAATACGACCATTTTATGAAATGAGTGGCCATACAATGAGGTGTTCAATTTTAAGATCGGGCCATGTCATATATGTCATTCTTGTATTATACAAATTTTAATGTGCAGCGGCAGGTCTTGCTTGAATACCTATTTATCTTGTGCGATAAGTTTATTACTACTATTAAGAAACAGATGAAAATAATTTATTTGCTTAAAATTTTATTTACCTAGTATGTGTTAGGGAAATAAAAATAAAATAAAAAGCATTCGACCGTTATTTCGCCTTTAGTACTCGATCTCGGTCTTTTTCGAAATACCTAGCTTTCGGAATATCGAATAATTTCCAGCAACATACAACATACTAAGCTCTTGTAGCCCAGGGTGGTTATATCGTTCGTTCAAATATCTCCCCTATTACAAACGAGTAAGGGTCACTAAAATGGAAAATGTTAAAGCTCATAGAAGTGTAGCGATATTTATAGGGGACGCCGTGAGAGCACGGGCGGTAAATGCATTGATATATCTTTGGAACTGCACCCGAAAGGCTAAGAGAAAATAGTGTACTTAGTCAATGTTTTTTTATAAAATGCATCTTTTTTAGCATATTTAACCAATAAATACCCAAGTGAGTTACGGAGAAACTACTTTAACATCACAACTCTCTTAACTTCTAGAAGATTTGGTGAATAACTAGGACGAGTAAATGTCCACGTACAAAGCTGTCATACGAGTAATAGCTAACGTTTAAAAGTTAACAGGTGCTGAAATTATTTTATTAACGTATACATCTTTTAGATGAAATTTCTATCTCGACTTATAATTGTTCATTAGGTTTAAAAAATATATTAGCAAACTATTAAGTCTTTCAAGATTTATTTGTCATTTTATGAAAATATACAGGGTGTAACAAAAAGGCGAAATAAAAATTTTAACAAAAATTTATCGGTGACAACCTTAAATATCAGCTGTTAGGTGTAAACAAACTCATAAATCGAGATTAAGTAGGAAAGCGATGTGAAACATTCATAAAATGTGCAGTGCAAGTGCAATCCTCTCAATGAATGAATTTATTTTCTTAGTATAGGAAAAAATGTTGTTTATTTTTAACTAAAACTTTTACTACTTAATGTTCACATTACATACATACATACCCTTAAATATTATTTCGCCTTTTTGTTACAACCTGTATAAAAAGTTTGAACTCGATCTTGTCACAAGCTGCCATTGCGTTACCAAAAATTTAGCTCGACCAACATTAATCATCCAACACTTCGAACAACTTATTCTTTCAACGAAAATTTTCCATCAAAGTTGCAATTTTTCACATCATGAATTAATTTATTCAGAACATGATTTATTGAGGGTAAGGTACCTACTTGAAACTAAAGATAGGATTTTATCGTTGAACTTCTGAAGACACATAATAGAATTTGTAGACGATGTATGATTCTCGGTTAAGTAAGCAATCTTACCACCTGCGGAGCCGTCGAACGTGACAGTAATGCTGGCCCACCGACTTCACGTCACTCAGCTAGCTTTGGAAAGGTCACTGCTTGGGATCTCGTTAAGAGTAATACATACCTTGGAAAAAAAAATACAAGAAAAAAATTGTTATTTTCCGATGTAATTTTCTATGAAAGTTGACATGCTAATAGCTTCGAAAAAATATATGTTGTTTACGTATCTTTCACAAAGAGGAATTAGAAGTTTCGTAATATAATAACAATTAGTAACTTAGAAAAAAAAATAAACACTATAGACTAATTTTTAAGGATTTTTAGCTCTTATCTCAGAAATTATGTGAGTATAACCTTCAATTTTTTTTACTAAAATAGGTATTTGTGATTTGAATAGTTATTAGTAATATCAAATGTTTTAGGATACAAATACATTATATACGATTTTTTAACTCTATATCCAGTGATTACGCTAGATTGTTTAGTCTGCACCGCTGGCTGGTGCAGACTAAAAAAATAATCTAGCATACGTAATCCCCTTAAGTCAAAGTCAAAGTCAAAATCCGGAACGAGGTTATCCGTCGAAAGACTAAATTAATGATTATAATCCAAGAAATGTAGCAAGCTAAAGTGGCAGTTGGCTGGCCACATCTGTTGTAGAACCAATGAAATGTGTTGTACTTTATTTCAAGTGGAGCCACGCCTCAGGAAACGTAGTATAGGACGCCCCCCAGGTCTAAGGCTAGGAGTGGCTGGATGAAAAAAGCGAAAGATCATGCCCTTTGGCGCTTTTTATGATAGGATTACGTCCAGCAGTGGACTGAAATAAGCTGACATGATGAAGCATCTTATAGATCAGGCTAAATTCTCGCAGATGCGCGGGACGCTTTCCACTGCACTTCTGGGTAACGAAACAAAGACAAAACTCCTCCTGACCTTTTCACTTCATGGTAAACACAGACAAAGGCGAAGCGGTCAGACTATGTATGATTATGTAGCACGTGCGATGCGCAGTTCACAAGAAGTGCGCGAACAGTTCGCATTATTACGGAAGCTCGCTAAGTTTTTACGCACCTAAATACAGAAATAAGAAAGTTTAATTTACGCACCTATAGGTACAGAAATAAGAAAGTTTAAATGTATTTTTCATTATATCAAATTTAATTTCTATAACTATGTGGATGATACGACATATCTCTTCTTTTTTTACCAAAAAATTTTATTAAAATTACATTTGTATTAAGGTTTTCGCTTAATACAAATGTAATTTTAATTTTATTTGATTTTAGGATCTAGAGTTGTCGGGGCGTAATATTCTATACGGTGCGGATAGTCCAAAGCAAATAGAAATGAAAATGTAAATCATATTTCTGCCTATGAATAGGAAGTACTTAATGACGCATCTCCTCTGACGTTTCCAAAAACCATTTGCATAATTGTAACAGCGTAATCCTTCTTCGTCAATACAGATAAATCTCGATATTACATGCCGCGGAATAAGTCTGGTTTCATAAGGACGGAATGTTTGTCTTTTCCAAGTAGCGATGTCGATGTCTAATATAAATTTCTTACCGTACGCTGCGGCACGTTCCGTTATTTGACTCAGGGTTATTGGATACGGCCAACCTCTGAATAGCAGACTTCAGACGTAATGAATACTTGATTAATTATTATACCTAAACAGGAACGTCGGGAGCAGGAGGCTAAACGTCGGCACAATAGTAGCGAATACCACGATGAAATGTAAATCGAGTTGGAACCCTTTTGTTAACGATAATGAGCAGGGAAACGGTTCCGTCCCGAAACGGAATATCCGAACACCAGTTTGGAAGGACCTTCCGCGCCCCGATGGCGTTTAAGAAATCAGGATGGTTAGAAGGCATCCAGTAGAGATGTCGCGGGTCTAGTTTAATTTGGCTAGTTAACAACGATAGTGCTGTAGGCACAACGGAAGGCCACAGCGGTTGTTACTTGTACCATTACGCCAAATAACATGGCGACAATGTTCAAATATAAGTAGTTTCGATGAAACGAATATTGGAACTACCTAAATGTTCACGGCGTCGTTCTCATTTCTGCGGTTAGTTTGCGGAAAATATAGAAAGGAGACATCGTTAATTTGTATAAAACCTCTTTTGCTAAAACGCTTTTAAACGTACAAAATTCAACTGTTTCCATTTTTAAATAATATAACTTATTATAGAGATATTCTTATTATAATAGTAGGTAGGTAGTCTTATTATAATAGAAAAAAAAAACTCGGTAAAACTTTTAAAATAAGTGTTTTATTTATTATCCTAAGGTAAGTAACTAAAGCACTTGTGTTATAGAAATCAGAAACAACGACGGCACCACAACATCCAACAAAGTTCGTTTTCTACATTAACCCGACCGGGGATCGAACCCGCAACCGAAATAGCTTGAAGTTCAAACTATTTCGACGACTTCCGTAGCCGAGAGGCGAGCACGCCTCTACAACAAGTAGCTAAAGCACTTGTGTTATAGAAATCAGATACAACGACGGTACCACAACACCGAGACCCGAGACAATATAGAAAAGTTCGTTTTCCACACTGACCCGACCGGGGATCGAACCCGGAACCTCAGAGATGGCGGCGTCATATACAGTCCGGCGTGCTCGCCTCTCGGCTACGGAGGTCGTCATTGATTCTAAACGCCGTCCGCTTACAAGGCAACTTCCTTAGACCGGGCGAAGCGATGACTAATGAGAAACCTTTTTATTTAAGCGATTTTTTTTTTCTGAGTGCGAATTCCATCAGTCTTAAGACTAAAACTTTCTTCTGAAAAAATATCTTAGAGATACTGTCTACCTTTTGCTTTAGATTTTTGAAAAAAGGGAAACAACATGTGTATTTGTATCTTATTGGCTTTACTAAGATTACAATGTTTGAACTGTGACAAGAATTCGTTTGACCTCCTGGTCTAATCTCTTCTTTTCAAGGAACGGAGAATTTGCTGTGCTTTTGTAGAGACGTTGAATATTTAATGTAAAATTCTGCGTTCGATAGTCCGATGTATAAAGCCATTGTCAATTATGCTGAGAGCTCAAAAGATTTTGTTTGTGCAGCAACACTTGCAATATCAGAATAACATGAAGGTATATTTACTTTTATATGACTTCAAAGCCTTACTATGTTGTCATTGAATATGTTTTGTAGAGGTTGCAATATCAGAATAACGTGTTAAAGTTTACTTTGCCATCTAAACTAACCACCTAACCTAACTATCCTAAAGATTCCAGAATAATTCACGTTTAGGACAAGGATTAAAAATTTCAATTTTCATTCTTTCATAGAGCTTTGACGTGTTCCTTAGAGTGATTAATTTAACGAGCGATTTTCATAGGACCTCAGCCAGTCGATTCTCTAAAAAAAACGCGATCAGTTCGGCATAACTTCACTAATCAACGATTAAGAATGTGTAAACCAACTACGTACCATAGAGTCTATGTTTGTTTGTACTACTAAGGTAATACGCGCTGTCACTTTAACCACAAATTACGTATAGCGCCGGCTTTAACACTGAAGTCACTCACCGACAATACTAATTTGAACCCACTTCTTAGCGAAATAGAGGATATGTATTTAGAGAGAGTTTAGTTGCGTTTTTTAGAGAATCGACCCCCAGTAACCTCACAAACGGCCAGACTATGACTTTCCATTTTGTGTTACCTGAATGTACAGTGTACATGTTACCTCACGATATTTTTCTCTCACTACCGAGCAAGTGATATATTTCTTCCAATGATTCCTTAAAATGCATAGTAGGTACGCGTTGAAATTTTAACTCTTAACAGAAGTGATTTAAATCTCCAATCACTAACTCATGAACGCTGAAAATAATTATTATTGTCATTCTATAACTTGCCAAATGATCAAGCAAATGAGTAACCGGTGTCGCTTTATCAATCTAAACATGTAAACATTTTGACTCTTCCTTACATTTTAGAGCTGAGGAGATACACGATTTGCGAAATGTACGCATATTAGTGAAACGACATAATAATTCTGTATAATCACCCAATTAGTGTTACTAACTTCAGCTATTTGCGTCATAGACGTCAAAATGAGGAACTTCTAGTAAGATGAATATAGTCTCATATTCATCAGCTTTGCTATTATGAGATTAGAGCTTAAATCTAAGTTTAATTTAATAAACTTAGGACTGAGTCATAATAATGATATAATTGACTACAAGTGCTAGTTTAAATTTACCTTCAAATAAGTCCTTAAATTTGTTTTGGATCTCATAATATCTTGAAATGGCTTAAAAAATCCACGAAAAGGAGGTTTGAATCGTAAATTCTTTTTATTGCCTCAATTCACGACTAATTATTATTAAAGTTAAAGATCGCATATAATGAATTTTGACTGAAATTTTCACCTGAAGATACCATATTGGGATAGCATATTTTTAATGTGCATGTTAACTTTCAAAGAACAGAATTAAAAAATACATAAATTTTTAAATATATTAATCATAACAGACTATCAAAATTTATCGATGGAAACTTTTATGAGTATTAAGAGTTGATTTTCACTTAATTCTCGATAGGAAGACAATAAAAGTGAGTAATAAAATTATTACCTAATTACGTTGTTTGCTTTCCAAGCACCGTTCACCTGAAGACCGTAAATTCTTCAGCCACGACTGCACTAGCTAGTAAATTTAGCCGACGTTGCGTCGGTTCATTACGGGTTAATTTATTGAAACGCGCAAAATCTAATTTCACTTAGCACTTTGGAATTACTGCGGTTTAAGACGAGGTTTATTTGAGATTGCAGTGTGCTTGTTTGTGAAGATTAAACTTGCAAACTTAATTAGGTTCTTTTATTTTATTTTAGACTTTTACGTTTTCGTAGATAGTTATAGTCAATTCATGACTAATACAGAGATTAGTTAATCTCACTTATCTGTATGGATGTATAAAAAGAAGACCGTTTATTTTGTGAGCACCAATTTATACTTGTTTCTGAGACATCCGAATCAAAATCAACACAAATGACATTCATTTCAAGCAAAGCAATGCAAAGTTTATTCCAATTTCATTTCAGATATTTGCAATTACATTTTAAACAACGAGGCCTTCAAAGTTCCAAATGGCACAAAATGGTATTTCTGAATCAGAAACAACAATCCGATATACCATTAAGCTCAAAGCACATAATTTCAGGCAAACAGACGGAGCCCAAATACTGCCCTTTCACTTGCAGGCAAGTGGAAATATGTAAACGAGGCACAAACAATTCATTGACCTGGAAATCTTAGAACAGTTTCTGGCCACAGATTAATTAGTCTACGCAAACATCCCAACTAATCTCGAAATCTGTGTGCACCCGAGCGAAATAAATAATTATCTCAGTAAATGCAACATAATTTCATACGCAAACATATTTAAAATGTCGTATATTAAACGCGGGTAAGGCTCAGTCGTGGGAAAACAGGCATATGTGAGAGAGCTGTTAGAAGTATCTGAGAAATAGGATAGTTTCCAAAACATGGAAGATCAAAATAATAATGGCGAGAAACAGAAGGCGAGTGTCGGTATCTTGTTACGATACATCTTTGAGTGTTTTGTGATGTTTACCGTGTTTTATGTTAAGGAATATTCGTTCAAAAGGGATCTTGAAAGGAAAGTAACACTTTACTACCCCTTTAAGATGCCTTTAATAAAATTTGTCGACAATTAAACTCTAAGGGCTCATTCCTGGAGTGAACCTATTAAAATATTTAATACTTGTTTGCTTTCGTTTACCCTTGCACAGTTATTATAAAACGGCAACATTTTCTTAGCAGATTATTAAATGTGACTTTTTTACAGAACAAAACGAAAGGGGAGAGGCGTCGAAGCAAACCTGAGGTGGATTCCGCAAAAGATGAAATAAAGAAATTCAAAGAAAATCTTTTGCAGTCTGTTAGTGCTGGAGAGTAAGTGAAAAAATCGTTTAGCGCAAATATGATTCAATCCCCATTATTCAAAACAAGAACAGCTATTTTTAAACATGAGGCTCTTTACCTGACCAGAAACTAAAACTGAACGTTAGAAGTGGTACATGGTTATGACATATTCAATATATTGTGAAAATAATGTTGAAATTTCTAATTAGTTGGCTTTTCTTTAGTAATAGTTACAACGTCTCCTTTTTAAATTATTAGTTCTTTAGTCATGGCTTTAACAAAGTTTTTTTTTATTAAGTATAAGAATCCCTGAACCTATAAAAGAAACACAAAAGCTGAAAAATATAACGCAAAATAAGGCTTGTATCTTTTAAATAGTGCACTGCAGCGGATTCTGCAGATAATTTTATAAAGCAAGCCTGGGGAGTGTTCCACCCAGCCCGCTCATCCTACACATTACAGGGCAATTCAGCTAACTGGCATAAAAAACCAAGTGCTTTTTGCGTTTGCAAAATTACGCAAGTTCTCGGTTGAACACTTGAGCTGTTTTTAATTAAGTTCAGTAGATTTAGGGAACTTGCTTTAATTGACTTTCACCTAGAGAATTACAGGATTGTTAAACGATGTAAATTTTTAAAAGGGTGAGCTCTTTGGTTTTAACTTTCTATTGAAATGGTTTAAATATTTGAGTTTTAAAAAGAACAAACAAATTCTAATTGGCACGTAGTTTAATTTCAAAATATAATTTAATACATGGTACGACTTTTCAACAAAGTATACTCGATTGGCGTAATAGGGGGTGATTTATCTTGAACACAAAAGGGTTTGATTCCCGGTTTCGGTCAATCCCCAAACAGTCTGATATGAGAGTGCTTAGAGGCGACTCTAGCTTAACTATCCGAATAAAAATGCGTAAGATTATTATTATAATTTGTATTAAGAGTTAGGGCTATTTTAAGGCATCTCACCTCACAACGAAAAAGGAACCTAATAGGGTCACTTTGATTTCCAATGATTAGTTAAGACCCTTGTTATCATAGAACGGAAAATAAATTTCAAATGCTTACTCACGTCTTTGCGGTGTCCTAGAGGTCAACACATTATAATAAGGCAACGCAATTAAAAAGATACGATTTTTAAGTCACATGATGTCACAGATGTCAGTCACATAATATTGATAATTGCCGCACGCAAAGACGTCTATTAATTTGTGTTGATAAATAATTGTCTTTATTCATATAGTCATTGGTATAAGGGGTATTTAAGTAACCATTAAAGTTAAGTAACGTCTCAAAGTGCGGCAGTAACTCACCTATCAAAATCTGTAAAGTATTTCCCATTGAACTAGAGTCCAAAAATTGCCAATTGCGCAAGTGAAAGCAAAATGTATTTTAATTTCTGTGTAATAAATAACTCACTCTTTTGCAATTTAAAAGTTAAAAATCTACTCGCACTTTACCTGTTTTTAGGGTTCCGTAGTCCTGACAAGGAACCCTTATCTGCTATATACCCATCATGTGGGGTTGCTAAGACTATTATTTGATTCAGGGATCCGTTTGCGAAATATTAACCGTAAATTTTTGACGACCTCCATAGCCGTGAGGCGAGCACGTCGGACTTTAAGTGGTGTCACCATCTCTGAGGTTCCGGGTTCGATCCCCGGTCGGGTCAATGTATAAAATAAACTTTTCTATGTTGGCTCGGGTCTGGGTGTTGTGGTTCCGCCGTTGTTTCTGATTTCTATAACACACGTGCTTTCGCTACTTACCTTAGCCTATCAAGCTTCAATTACCCACCGGTGGCAGCGTAACAATATTTTTTTTATTGTGTCTCATTGCCGTGGCCTGACGGGTAAGATCAGGCAATGTATGTGAAGTTGTGTATTGAAATTTAAAGTGCGTAGATGGCGACACCTTTTTCGATAAAATTGTAGAAAAAAATATGTTTTTGAGGGTTCCGTACACAAAGGGTAAATCCGGACCGTTTTATTGATAATGGCACGCCCTTCGTGCGCGAGTCCGACTCGCACTTGGCCGTTTTATAAGGTACTCACAATAACGTCATTATTTGACACTTTTATCCTAAGTAAGACATTATTATGTACATTTTAAATTTAGAAGAAAGATTTATTTCGAAACCTGTCCTTATTTCTTAAGAAAGTGACATTCATAATCTTAACACCCGGAATAAGAATAAACTTGCCGTTCTCAATTTCAGACTGCATAAAGTGGGTAATTCGTTTATGGGAAAATGTATTCGCTTTTGAGATTGATTAAAAACGTGTCGAAGCAAATATATACGTAAAAAGTTTTTCTTGTCGAGTCTTGTAATACAATTTCTTTAAGTATATTTAGAAGGAATTTAAGGAAAAGTGTTGTTGCTACGCACATATTTTTAGTCTGTTAGCTGTAAATACCTGTTTTGAATAATAATCGTCTGTAGTAGGTAATGGTATTACCGAGTATATTTTTCTGTTCAAGTTTCTTTACTGAATTGAATTTGCAAACGAAGTTGCGGGCAATTGCTAATAGTGAATTACATAATTCATAACAGGGTTAACTGGTTTAGGGCGTTAGATAGTATTTAAAATAGAACGATTTATCTTTGTATGAACTTGTTTTTCTAAAAGTTACGTTTTTTTTTATTTTGTTTTCGTTTCTGTGCAAAAATTTGTACTAGGTATATAAGCACTAGACAAAGTCTCGCTAGGTTATGCATATGTTAAGTTCGTTTCAGCCACAGGACGTCCACTGCTGAACATAGGCCTCCCCCAGTGACTTCTGTCATCGGGGGGTTTTTGCCATACTCGCCACGCTTGGCATTTGTTAAGTACTGAAATATAATTGTAGATCTAAGTTAAAAGCATTCACGTACCATTCACAAAAAAGTTTGAGCACATCTCATCAGGCATCTGAATTTGAATTAAAAATCACCGCATAGGGTCACTTACCCTAAATGCACAAGGTGGCAATAAAAATTTATAACAGATTTTATGTTTTTCAGTTCAATAATGTCAGAGAGACGTGGATCTGAAATAGCGGTTCCACAGCCAGCACGGTCGCGATCTGCGTCAAGGGCTAGAGAAGCACTTTCCATACCTGCGAATGTGTTAGCCGAACTGGACGAGACGAAGCTATTTGAACTGAAGGAAGTAAGTATCATTCAAGACAAACCCCCTATTTTAAGTTACATAACAGTCAAATAGGCTATGGATAGAAATAAGACAATCATTTTGCATCTTATGCCAAGAAATGAAAAAAAAAAATAAGCACGCTGCACCACTTTTCCCTTTCTTTATAGTTGTACTTTGCCTGAAGTTGTCAGGAAGAGATCGCTCTGGGCGGTAAGATCACCTAAATTGTACATCTTTCTGTGAATATCAGCTGTAACTTCTTTGTTTGGTTTAGAGAGTATCTATCTATCTATAATCTTTCGTCTCTGACCTCTAGACATGTATAAAAAGTAGAAATAAAAATATTGAAAAAAAGAAATTGGAAAATTGCCTACGAGCATTACAGCCCTACATTATTTATTTAAATACAATTAGACAAAATATGAAGTCCGTTATCTATTCAATATAAATGCACAAAAAGGATTTTTTGATCAGTTGTAATTTTTCATGGCGTAACTTACCAATAAAAATATTTGGTCGTTAGTGAATAACTCTGTTAGGTTTTTGCTCGTTTCCACTTTTTTCTTATCAGATTTGTCTGTAAAAAATATACAAATTGCGAGTAGGTCAATATTTTTGTTTTCTCTACAGCTAAAGTAAATTCCTATGAAACTTTTACTAGACAAAAATTTTGTTTATTATTTTAGGTAATCCTGTTTTCATATCACAAAAATGTGGTTTCTCCGCATTTTCCTACAAGAAAATAGAAAGTCAGAAAATTATTACGTAAAATAATAATAAGACAGGAACACTCCCTTGTAGAAACACTATAGATGACCTTGTATTTATGATAATAAGAAACATTGACGGACCACAAACACTCAGATCTTGGGTTTGTTTTGTTAGGAAATTAGATTACGTGCCTACCAAGTGTAGGTACTTGCAGACATCTCCTTATCATAAAATATAGATTTATAATTTAGTTAACAATTCTCATTAAACGTGGCAAAGTGAAATACATTTTTCACAGAATTGACAAGCTAAAGTCTTCATTTTGTTCATGTTCCAGTTTAATTAAATCTGATTGAACTATCTTCAATTAAAATTTACCCCTAACCCTGGATTATACAATCATTGGCTTTCTGTCGACTTCAAAGAAAGGAAACTATTTTATTAATTAACTTTCTTCTTGGGGCTGATTCTACTACTAGAATTCAACAACTTTTTCATGGAATAAATATTGGAATTACAAAAAAAGAAAAACTTCTCCATAATAAACCGTAGACCAGCTAAAATTTGATTGTATTTTTTTTTTTAGATTCCGTATATATTTTTTTTAGATATTGATTTCATAGAAAAAATATTTTGCACAAGTGACCAACAGGAAGTAAGGAAACGTAATAATTGTTTTGATATTAAATAATGAGTCATAATTTATAGGCATTTCTACTATTCGACCTGGATGGAGACGGTTGCATTGACCATAATGATCTACGTGGGACCCTAGTGAGCTTGGGAGAGAAGGTGGATGAGCACGCCGTCAGGAATATGCTGTCGGAGGTATTCACATAAATATGACATTAATTATGTAATTAATAAAAGCATAAGCTATTCCGAAAATTCAAATAATAAAATCTCGTATCATAAAGCCTAGCTTACACGATGGTAGTAACGTAGTAGCAGTTACCCAAGTCAGCGTCCACTTCCTACTAGGTTCGTGTGGTTATTGACATCAGTTGTCAAACTTTTAGGGAAGGTTACCCATGTTTATCGACAAGCTTTACTACAGGCCCAATCCGCTATACGTAATTTGTGCCAATACTGACATCAAGCAAAACCGCCGAGCTGTTCCAAACCAAGCTGCCATTATTCAACCAACAATTTTATTACGCTTTTGCTGCTGGTCTCAAAATGAAAAAAAATATTGTCATGAATAGGGACTCTCACTGAAAAATCCTCTAAGATGTTTTAACCCAGTCCTGTGCTAATTTTGTCAGCCAACCCCATTCCATTTTTGGTTATTGTCGAGACGAAATAGAGGAGTCGCTACCAGTTTGTTGCTGAGCTAAAGTACTTTGCGTACTGTGGTAAGAGACCCTGACAAAATTCAGTAAATTATATGCTTAAAAAAAAAAACGATTGAATAACAATGGCCCCGTCACACATGTGCGCGCGAGCTGAGCGAGAGGATTAAGTGGTATGGTTACACAAGGATGTCCAATATCGAACTTGGTCACCATGACAACGAATAAGTGACCAGGGCCCTAACCATGAACTGTTAAAACAATCTCAAAGTTGTCAAATCTGTCAACTTTGGTACGTCATTTCATACAAAATTTGACAGAAATGATAATGTTTGACAGATTTGAGATTGTTTTAAGAGTTCGTGGTTACCGCCCTGATAACATGCACATTTTTATGTTTCCTTCACAAACAACTAAAGCCACAAGCATGTGGGAGAAAAGGACACTATACGAGTTGTAACTATGATAGTTACCACACTCGAACGTAACGTTCCGACGATCTGTGCACGTAATGACGAATACCAATTATAAAAGCATAGGAAATGAATCATGTAGGTACAACGTTTATAAATTTTGACTAGGCTTCACGACAAGTATCAAGCGAATCAAGCGATAGCCGATTCTAATATTCAAAGTAAAATAAAATAATGATAACCAAGTATCCCAATATTGAGTACAAACCACAACCGACATATATCCAGCTGAATTTCAAATTATACAAATACGTAAAGTGTTTAATAATTCAGATATTTCCCTTTCTGATGTTTTCGAATACGGTTCCCTTTGTTAAGGCAAATATTTATCAGCATTCTATCAAATTTTTGCCGGCCTTTCCTATAACATTATGTCACATTGGGAAATAAACTTACTTTGGACGAAGGTTCAATTGTCGTTGTTGAATATATGGCTTGTTAACTCGACCCGAGTAGTCTACAGATCTGACCAAATTCAGGACTCAATATTTGTAAAGTATAGAAAAGTATGAGAACCAGTTCTGCTTCTTCAAGTAGGTAAATTAAGAATGTAGGAAGTATTGTAGATATTAACTGATTAGAAATAAAAGTAAAATCTTCTTTATTTTATAATCATTTAGAGAATTATTTTCATATTCGATTGAACAACCATTTTTCATAATAAAAAGGTAAAAATAAATAAAGAGATAATCACAAACAAAAGTTATTTTACACTCAATTCTCGTTGTAAACACAATTCTTTAAGGAATCCCCCTTTTTATGTTATTTTAATTTCCTTTATCTAATACGGTTTGCGAGTTTCATAAACAGTTTTTGTTTCTTTCTTTTTCGGCTTGCCCCTTAAACTCAATTTATGTAATCGCAAGAGGTTTTACTTAGCTGAAAATTGTATTCAAACAAACAATATTTTATTATCCTTCGAAAACTTCCAGAAATATTTTACATTTTATCTAAAGAACAAGACAGCGACAAGCGTAGCTTAAAATAAATATACTTTAATAGATTCTTAAATGGTATATAAGTTATTTTTAAAATAATAATTTACTAATTTCAAAATATTGACGTAAATATTCTGTCTGCGAAATATTATTTCAACCCGAAAGTTGTTAGAGCGAAAATAATTTCTTACTTTCGTAAACGGTGCGTAAAATAAATGGATATTTTTTCCAGGCCCCTAATCCGTTGGATTTCGACGCGTTTGTCAATCTACTCGGCTACAAGACTCTTGAACTTGACTCAGAGGACACGCTAGTGGCAGCACTGTCGCGGTGGGATAAGGACAACTCTGGACTTATTTCTGAGGAAAGGTATGTCGCTAGTATTTCATACGAAGGCGCGTACAAGGTATGTTGTCATTTTTGCATATAATCCCGTTAGAGACTTTTAAACAAATAAACATTTATAAAATAAAAAATAAAAAAGTTGTCTGAATACAACTACATTGTTTTAGTTTTATTAGTATTGTTAACACTTGCTACTTACCTAATTTTATTTAAATATCAATGTTGATTGGCTATTTCTGCGTGATTTTGGGACTACGGCTTAGATTACCTGAGGATAATGGTGTTGATTTTACCAAAAAAAAATCATTTTGTAAACTGCTTACAAAATGAATGAATGAATGAATAACCCTAAAATAATATCTTGGTAGTTATATATTTTTCACGCAATTGCCAATCTTTTGTTCTCCTCCTTGAAAATGCTGGTGGCAGTATATCGTGGTAGAATAAGGTTAGGAAAGGAACTCCTTGACTACCGCACAATAATTCGTTACACTAAAGTTTGATCGCAATCGGATTCATTGATTAAGGCATATGATTGAACAAACAAATATTTAGCTATTCATTTCTATAATTTAAGAAGTTGCTAAAGGTAAGAATCAAGTAAGAAGAAAGAAAAGTGATGATCCGACCGAATGAGTAATAGTGTCTGGAAGGTATACTAAGCATACTAACTTACATGAGATACGATGTAGAACATGTGCTTAATAATTTGAAGGGAAACTTTCTAGGCGCACCCAATACCGCAGAGATTAGATAAGTTGGCCTATTCCCGCAGTTTGTGGTGGTTATTACTCGGTGATTACGTAAATTAATTACATTGGGCCCTAAGTGCGCCCCTGTAAGCGAGCATCGTTGAATAATTAATCTGACATCCACTTAGTCTACAAATAATATGTACAAGTCAAAGGTTATTCATTGATTGATGATACTTATTAGTACTATAGGTACAGTCTGGTAAACACTAAAATTGGTATCTATCTATTTAGCCTGAACATTTACTAAATAATTTCTAGCTTCAATCGCTTAGGCTAATCCAATACATATAATAATATAAACCTTATCAGAAGAATTGAAGACGGTTTAACCCTTAGTTAGAGCATCTATTAACCTTAACGTTATTCTCATAGAGGCTTTTAACAAAAAAGAGTACCCAACTCTAAAAATGCTAACCGTAAAATTACAAATGTGTCAAGAGCGGAGCTCGCTTACAGAATGTTAATGCCATCCAGAGATTTTTTTTTAAAGATTGCGAATATGACAGATCGCTAATGTTAGAAGTAAGTTAAAAAGCTGTAACCGAAATGCCACAGGGGGCCATAAACAGCCGGATCACGATCAAATTACGTTTTCTGCTACTCGGATGATATATTCGCCGGTTAGCCTGAGACGCATGATTTAGACCGGTCTTGTACGTTTGAGAATTTGTGGTGTCAGGGTTATGAAGAAAATGACGCTTTAATGTTTTACTGGGGTTAACCAATTTTACAAAAAAGGCTATGTTTGTTAATAAAAACTTTTTCAGATTGTTGTTTAAAAACTGATTTTCCTTAGTGACATTCAATGTATGAAATAGCTGATTTTTGCAAAAATATTGTATAGTTGTTAACAATGTAAAATAGGCCCTAAATGACACTTCTACCTGTCCCAATTATTTTTAAGACAGTTTTTATATATTTGTTTATTTTTATTATACGCATTTGAAGTTGAAGCTGATCCTTACATTCTTTTTATAAGTAAACAAATAAATTGATATAACTAAAAATAGAGGACCTAAAAAGTCTCAAGTCGCATTAACCTCAAAATACATGAAACGGCAGAACGGATTACTCAGTTGCGTACAACCAAATCGGGGCAGGTTTATTAAAATTCCCAATGTAATCTGTACTTTAGGCCGGCGACGGGAAGATTCCCTTATAATCCCCGGAAAAAGGCATAGACAAGAATAAGAGACACTGGTCGAAATAGGTCGAATAAAATTCTGGATTTCGTCTCCGTTGGCTTGAACTGTAGCTGAAGCGTATTATTCTTTGGAGAAAGAATAGGAGGTACAATGTTTTATTTACACCACCACATTTCATCTTTTTTTAATTTGTCATACACTTTTTCTTTTTGTTTTTTAAAAAAAAATACGTAAGCCTTAACTTCCTTCTATAAAACCATTACTATTGAACTTTCACAGAACATTTTAATTTTGTATGCGAAGCCATAATCCATGGGCAGCTTATAATTGTGGAAAAAAATGAATACGAGTAGGTTGTAGAAACGAAAACCAAATTGCCAGAATGTAAACGTTTTACTTACAAAACCATAACTTAGGTCGAACTTATGGCAAAAGTTAAATTTTATTACGGGACTTTATTATTCAAAATGGTCTCAGTAGAAACTTTAATGAGTTGGTCAAAATATAATATTGTAGTTATAAATGATATATGGTTTCTTAGAACTAGATAGAACTCCATCGTAGATCCCATCTATGCTCTAGAGCAAGATTGGGGTCAAGAGCAAGCCCATCTCAACAAAAAAAAAACTATTTAACAAATATTATTATTTTGATAGATACGCGATGATTTAGAAAATTGTTATCAATATTTGTATTGTAATACCCAATCAAACTTTCAACTCTGACTAACTTTGCTATGCCTCATCGTAAAATTATTGTTATCAAAGTATATTGTAATGTATGAAATATCATTCAATTGTAAGGGAAACTGCACACTGGAGAGAAAAAATAAATTACTAACTTTCAGTCGATTGATAATTTGGCGAACCTTTACAAGGGCAAGGCTTTTGAATTCGAACCGATAAACTCTTCTCAATAGTAAAAGTGATTTTGGCTTTTATATTTCATTTATTCTGACGTGCGTGAATCAGAACCCTTCGATAGCCAATCGACAACCGGTAAATGACATTTCACTAAGGGTAAATGATGCAGTTTCCCGTTCGACGATTCGTTACCGAATTTTTTTCTGAATCGGGGGCCAGGCTGAACGAGCTAATTCTGGAACCAGTCGAAGATCAACCGAATTTACTATTCATCTTTGTGCTATGCCACAAGTTGAACACGATGCTCACCATTGAGTAAACCATTGAGCACTATTCAAACTTTTTTGTGTATTAAATTTCACTGAAGCCTGCAGGCCCAGCTATTTTTGAAACACTTAAAACACTATCGCTGTCGAAAAAAACCATAAAAGCTACAAACGCGCAGTGGTTATTGCCTCAGCCATCCGTTATTTTGCACATCCAAATAGGTACAGTCGAATGTAATAAGAGATTCCATTATTTTTGGAGTAGGGGCGAATAAATATTTTTAAAGAAGAGTCTATAGGATTGTTTTAAACTTTCATGGTCACTAACATTAGAATAGTTTGTTACGGGATTGCTACCATGTACCTTATTTTTGAGTTCCCGATATTTCGGCACTGTTGCAAGCGCCATCAAAAATAAGGTACATGGTAGCAATCCCGTAACAAACTATTCTAAAGTCTATAGGATGTTTAATTGTTTAAGTTTTAGGAAGTCGATGTTATTTTTTTTAAATAATATATTTATTTATTTGGCTATTTGAATAGTAATGCCTTCAATAAGACAAATCATTTCAGAGGAAAATATATATCCTACATTGATTTCAGACCTTTTTTGCACTAGGTAATAAAAAATATAATAAGACCAACATTAAAGTAAACTGCATTACTCTAAAAAAAAATATATTAGTAATACCATATCACATATCAACCTTTTGGTCACGTGATATCCCACATTTACTATTGGTAATATTTTCTAAAAGATATTTATGAGTTATTCGTTAAATATTAATATTTAAAACTTAAAACACTTAAAGTACCTTTAATTAGACTAACTTAAGTGTAACGACCGTTATATAATTTAAAATTCAGTGTTTTATCCATTGGTATTATGACATTGTGGTTCAACTTTTCGGGTTTTCATGCTTATCGTTTTTTCTCGTTGATTGTACGTTAAGGGGTGAACAGTCCGTTTATTGCGACGACACTTTTGGGCGATGCAATAACTCTTTTGTGGAATACCAAACAAATTTCGAGAACTAGTTCCACTCTAAGTAGAACTCGTGTTGGAAAATGTTGATGAGAAATTCTCCACCTATTTCAATATGTATAGTAAAAAGGTATTTTTGTAACTCTTTAAATACCTACATTATCATCAAAACAACTTTTAAAAGTACTAAATTGTACATAACTATAACTATATCATGTATACAACGTATCCATATAAGTTATACTTAAATACATTTTTCAAATCCATGAGGGGCGGTGATCATTTCCACATTTGCACCATAACTTTTTGACAAATAAAATTCTCGACGAAAAATCCACGACAGGCTATTTTAATTGTAGTAGTTACCCTCATGCCACCACATCATCATCAACGCCATCATCATAGATATTAAATCAAATGTTCAATTGTATCCTTACTTCAGGTAGGTACACCCTGTAGTTTAAGTATGCTGCGGACTCTCAAACAAGCTTCCGCAACCATGTCTTTGTTGCTTATCCTTAGATTATGGAAAACCAGTAAATAGTTTTATTAGTTTATATAAACGACCACTTCCATCCACCATCAAAGCACTTGAGTTATTGATAATGGTTTCACGATTATTGATGGTTGGTTGTTTGGTCGCTTCAACTCATCATGCATGCTCAACCCTCACACAGTCCTAACACATTCACACAGTGCCTAGAAATATATTTGAACCGTCAAAAATGAATCCGACAGAGATAGGTTCGATTTGAAGCTAACATGCTGCAGTGTCTCCAACGAGCTCCCATAACCATGACTTTGTTGCTAATCCTAAGGTTATGGAGGAACCCGGCCAAAGCACTTGAATTACTGATAATGGTTCCGTGCATAACATTGTGGACTCCCGTTGGATTAACATTATTGAAGGGGAAGAATATTACTACATAATGACTGTCATAGGAACTAAGCCATGATAATTTTGTACATATTTCCACAAAGCTGCAACGGTTGTACAGATGCCTTGTGAATGAAATGCCAGTAACTTTCATATAAAAATTAAACTTTTTTTTATAAAATTAGACATTGCACCGTGCATTGTCATAATCATTTACTCAGTAGTAGAATAGTAGTTTTTATTTAAATACATGCAACTTTAAAAACTATTTAATGATAACATAATAATTGCAACTTTTATATGATTCAAATTGCATTATTTTTTTTTATTGTCAACCGACCTATAAAATAATTCCTACATTATCCGTTTAATATTAAAACATTGTACATATTGCACTTATTAATAACTAAACCAATAAAAATATGTAAAAGTATATATAAAAGTAAAATGTTACCCGAATTGCTGTCCATGATCGTTACATGGTGCCCAGAAATTAATTATAATTTTATTTTGGGTTTAATGTACTGTTACTTTAATTAATTATTGCCAGTTGGACGATAGAATAAATTAATTTAGAATCATTATTAATTTAATTAAGCAATCAATACGAATAATTTTATTATTATAAAACTACATATTTAGCTGGTTACAATGCTGCTAAGATCTCCTTAATCACAAGAAAAGCAAACATGAGGAGGTACTTACATGCCGTTTCTCATGTCCTGGATATAATCGTTGTCTAAATTATACTTTTTTCATTTCAGAATTCGGCATGACTTGATGACGTTCGGAGACCGTTTTACCGAGAAAGAAGCCGACTACGCTCTAGACGAAGCACCAATCATCCAAAAGAATGGCAACACAATGATAGACTACATGCGCTTCTGCAGCCAACTCGCTGGACTCAGAAAACCAAACAAAAAACCCCAGCAGTAAAAGTTGCACTCGTTTAACTGATTCATTTAAGTAAAATTAACAATAAAAGGCAATTAAATGCAATAATATTGTTTCAGTAACCACATTCAATAAACAGGATTTTATAAAGCCCCGCAAATTTGTGTTGAGCCTTCAATTAAAAACTCGTTTCAAAAGGTAATACAGTGATTACTGTCATAATACCAAATTTATATTCAGTTATTTAATGAAATAATACTCGGAGTTAGCAATTTTCTAAAAGCAAAGTTGAGATGCTCAGAAATGGAGCGTTTTCAAATGGGCTTTGCGAAATACATAGAGAAGTTTCAACAAGTAATAACGGACTGCCGCGAATTCAACTTTGTCGGCTTTCAACCAACCTACAATTTCTAAACTTTAAAAATGTGCTAACTCTATTATTCACAGCATCGTTGTTGCCTTATCAAATATTTATAAACAGCAAAAATTGTTGAAGTTAGTTCTATTTGTCTACTAAGTTAAGTGGTCGTGATAATCCTTAAGCTTGGTCACTCAACCTATCTACGCCCTTACAGATCTAACGAATGTGCCACTCATTTAGTGCAACACATGCAGGAATCGCATAAGTCACACGCATGCATTTCACTTTACTTCTTGAAATAATTAAACAAAAACGATGCGGAGAATATACCATAGCTCAATATTTTATGGTAGGTACTAGATATAAGTCATTGAATGGCGTTGCACTTTAACATTAGCCTGACTTTTCCTATTCGAACGCTCGTCATCATAGCTGGGTATGTGTTATATATCTTATGATGAATATGCTTCATGCGTTTTGCACTCACTCGAGATGTTCCTTATAGATGTCGAAGTCAGTGAAGACGAGCTCGACGATCTCGTGCGGCGCGGCAAGGAACGTGTAGAGCAGGCAGTCGACGCGCGGCGGGTACGGGCGCGGGTAGTCGGGGCTGCTGAATGTGCCGCGCTCCTTGCCGTATGTCGACGTGAAGCGGATGCACGAACAACCTATAACAAAGGAAAAAAAATAGTGTCGGAAATGGTCAACCAATGTCAATCACGATAATTGTTATAGGATGATTGGTAACTGAAATATTCCTCATAGAAGATGATTGAAGGCTAGAAATGCGAATACAGAGTGTTTCAATATGGATAAGGTCTGAATTGAACTTCAGGTTACATCTTATCTTGTATACTTAGTTGGATACGTTTAAATGGCTTTTATTTTATGTAGTTGGTTGCTTCGCCATCAAAATTGTCTGAAAACCCTTAAAGCAGATTTCATAGACATATGCCACCATAAACCTGTCTGGCCCCACGATCTGATACCTTTGTACCCCACAAATAGTTCCACACAGAATGTGCTAGTAATTCTCAGAACTGCGTAGTAAATTATTCTCCTACCACGGCACGATAAATGTAATTACACCGAAGCGTAAATATCTTCCAACTCCAAAGAGGTCTGAAAACTTGGAATCAGCAAATCAAAACACATGTCCAGGAACCGTTTTGTCGATTAACACGATTGAACTTTATCTCGTTGGCCGTTTCTGCTCAATCAAATCAACAAATGCATCTTCTATTGACAGGGAGTTTCTCGTTTTATCTTTAAAGCAGATCTCCAGTACCTCAAAACATCTCTCACATTTATTCTCCGGTGATTGCTTCAGACAGTAAATTACTGAAGAGCTACAAAGTTTTAGATAACGATTTTAATTTAGCGTTTTCAGAAACAGAAACACTCAAGTGTTTCTGTTTCTGAAAACGAAACTGAGCTGATGAATTATTGTTCTCTAATCAAAATACTAATGGATATTTCATATACTTACAATTATTTATTGCAATGGATGGTTAATAAAAATAACTACGATCTAAGCATAAAGGCCCTACAGTAATAATAAAAGATTTAGTAGACTATATTTATATTAGATTTCGCAATCGAAAAAAGAGAATTTTAAGTAAATATGTACTTAATCAGCAATAAAAATTAACATTAGAAGCTAGTTCGATCTGTTAGTGTTGTCCATAATCACCGGGCCGGACGGGTGTTGGTGTACGGAAATTGGAACGTTTCCACCCCGGATAGTCAGACGAACTACGGCGGGTACAGATAACTTGGCAGGTTAAGGGAAGTAGAACCAATAATCGCGCCTATGTCGACAGGGGATAAACTATTCCAAAGTAGATGATATACGTTGATGATGTATTCATGTGCAGTGTAAAGTCACTGTTAGTAACAAAGATATAGAAGCAAATTGACCTTGACTTGCGGAATAAGAAAAAAAAGATAAGGATTTGCAACTCTTGTTGTTCAGTACCTATATTGATAAGGAACTAGCTTTTCTAATCTACATTGCCTATTTTTTGTTCATTTTATATTTGTCTAAGTTTAGCTGAATTCCGAAAAATTATTCTAATTATTGTAGTCTGGTTAAGAAATCTTGTTTGTAAAGTCAGGTCATAATTAGAACAATTAGGTTACTTTTCCAGCGACAGGGATTACAACAATTTGTCGTTCACCGCTTGTTTTATTCCCGAGACGTAAGACTTTTTTACAACGTAATCATAGCAATAAAATAATGAATGATTTTTTATTAAACCTGTTATAAATTTTGCAGGATTTTGATAGCTTCGTGCTATATTGATGTTTACCTATTTTAAGTCGTGAGTAACAAATAATAAAATAATCCTAATTTTAGTCCATGGTAAACGTTGGCATACGTTGGTCCGAACTCAGACTCTTATATTAAAACTGATTATTAAATTATTGTTGAACGGACATGAAAAGGTTTCAGACACTTGTTATTACTTACTTGTTTGTTCAATCTAAAATTCAAAACAAAAATACATTATAACCAAACCTAATTTGTAACCTTTCAACTTTGCACGCTTAGCAAAAGCACAATAAACTATTGTTAACTTTCATCCCAAACAAATTGACTCAATACCTCGTCAATTAACACAAAATATTAACGGCCCGCAAACAAATGCCTAATCAAATAAACTTAAGTGCTAAGTCACGATCGATTAGCTAAAGCAATTAGATATCGAGGGCGAGTGGAAACAAACAGAGTTGGGGGTCAGCCAGGCAGACAGTTCGGTAAGTTTTCTGATAAATTAGTGACGCATACCTAAGGGCTAGCCTCCACTTGGTTAACATTTTTAGGATCACGTTCCCTAAGGGTGCCAACGGGACCATAGTAATTATGCTATATGTTCGTCTGTCATACCTAAAGGATTTTCGAACCGTGATAGGAAGCTGAAGAATTGGAAGATTCACAAAAGTTGTCTTGTTATCTTTTTTATTTAATAAACATATTAAAATAATGATTGGTCGAATAGACATTGTTGTTTAATGTAACTACATATTTACATCTTAACATTGGGTCAGATCAATTTAGATGCACAGCATTATTTTCATCCAGTTAGAGTTTGGATTGAGATATTTTTTTCGGGATCTCAACGTTGATATCATAGTTAATCTTTAAAATGTAATTTCAAACAATTAATTATGTTGTCTATTGCTTGATGAAATGTCACGGCTTCGACTAAGTTAGGGTGCATCAAAAATATACCTGCTTTTATACAAACAGTACTATAACGTTCTGTAACGTACTGTAACCGGCCAACGGCCGAAGCTGGGATTGACTATTGGGAATTGATCGAGAACAAATTATTTCACTTAATAAATTATATTATTTAAAAGGTTCTTTACATGAGGAATGCAGCAAATACTTAACTTTTGAATCGTTTTTCTCAATTGCCAATATCTAGTTTTACATTTGGTCTAGATTTTTATTATTTTTCATCGACTTCAGACTTTCTAATGACTCCCGAAAACAAAAGTTCTTTCTACGTCAAAGAAAAATATTCAAAAGCAAGTTTCATATTTCGAACATACCTTGGTAGACGTAGAGGTTTTATTCGCTCGGCTATAAACCTCTACATCCCCCCCGGTAAGAAAAAAATTTCACAGTTCATCTGAGAAATTTTCCTAACTCTCTCTTAAAACAGCCTACCTATGAGCGAAATCAAATTAATACATTCAATGATGCCAATAAAGACTGAATGTAACAGTAAGCTGGAATGATTTTAATCACATCGCAACAACAACAACAACAACACATTAACATAAAAAACATTAAAATTATACTACAACAAACTGACAATCGTTCCAACTTTGGATAAAAAAAACGCTCAATAAAAATCTATCCACAGAATCAACACCATTGTTCACTGCAAAATTAGTCCAGGAAAACAATTTTTATCAATTTAGAAAAGTAACTATGTTTCCTATCCTAATGGAAATAAATAAACAACTGACCGTCTTGACTATTAACAACATAAACAAGTAATGCCATCAAAGACCTTACTATGACGCTCATTTGTGAATCTGGTTTCCATATCTAATTTTGCTTAACTATGCACTTCCCCCTTCGCGAGACACAACCTGAAATTACAATACACCCTTGCATTCTGTCCTAACCAAACTCCCATATCTGTAATTCCTTATCATGTATGATGTCCAACTCAAGACATCCCCCAAACGCTATGCGCTTGATGAGGCACACGATAACCAATTAACAGCTACCTAATCATCTTACTATAAATCCTAAACCCCTTAATGAATATAAAATTACCCCAAAACAGATCACTTTCATTTTAACATTTCGCATGGGTGTATTTTCAAAAGAAGTGGTTGTGCTTGATCACAGTGCTCGATACTCAGCTTTCATTGTTATATCATGAGGAAACCAGATCCATTGAATTTCCCTAGAAAGAAAAACGTATTAGTCAACAATCCAAAACAAATTACAGTCACATCCTATCTTATTTCATAAAACTATAACCTACTTTTTTTCTATACCTAACCAGCAAAATACTATTATTAAAATTAAAATAAATTTGTTAAGTTTCTTTCATTCTTTATCAACTTGAGAGCATTCAACCAACAGGAGACGCCATTGACAGGCATTCCCCTCTGCCACAAGTCTATGACCGTCGGTCACAGAGGTTATATAAAACTATTTGCAGCGCGTTCCGCCATCATTGTCAAATCACGATGAGCGTAGAAGGACCGCAACTAAAAATGCCAAATTACGCCGTGTGCTCGTTTTAAAAAAGATCAGAAACATCTTATGTGCTAAAGGACAGCGTAAATTTTCATCTATAAGTATTATTGAGTCTCAATATTAGCAAATAATGCCTTAAAATTGCAAAAACCTCATAAAATTTGTCAATCAAAAAGTGATACCAGTAAAAGGTAAAAAATCCTATTTCGCGTAATTTTTTATACTTAAGTACCCAACTTTAAAATCACACTGGTATTTCACGTTTGATATTGTTAATAATATTAATTACAATAGATGATTATCGAATTAATGATATTCAGAGTTAACAAATTATGATTATTGTTTAAGTTTTGCGCAATTTTTTTGGACTTTATACTTACTTTTAAAGTATCAATAGTCAATTAGAATAGTTTGTTACGGGATTGCTACCATGTACCTTATTTTTGAGTTCCCGATATTTCGGCACTGTTGCAAGCGCCATGATCACGGAGTAACTGAAGATCTTGCGGGTAAGTTGTTAAGGGCAAACATATCGGTCTACCCTCTTTCGCTGTCTTTTATTGCACGCGTCGGTACCATTGTCTACAAACGTACTATTTTCTCGCACCTGTTCTCGACACACAACACTAACAGTATCTGACCGCAAAACAGCAGTTTGTTGTTTTTTCCGGTTTTTGCACATACGAATCACTGGATTCCAGACACTTGACAATTTAAACCCATCCTCGCGATTGAAATTTTTGTACTTTGTAATTTCAATTGCTTCCCTGACCATTCTTGGTATGTAGTGGCGTTCTGTCGAAATGATCTGAGGGTTGTGAAACTCAATCCAGTGATTTAGACCTGATTCCAACAAATGTTCCGCGATTGCCGATTTCTGTTTGTCGTTGTTTTTGACCGCTTTTATGTGTTCCTTCACTCGGCACGCTATGGTACATTTTGTTTGGCCGATATATTAACTGCCACAGCTGCAGTCAATCTTATAGACACCCGGTTTCTCCATAGGGAAACTATCTTTTGGAGATCTTTTGGAGCGATTGAAATTACAAAGTACAAAAATTTCAATCGCGAGGATGGGTTTAAGTTTTAAGTATAAAATGGGTACCGACGCGTGCAATAAAAGACAGCGAAAGAGGGTAGACCGATATGTTTGCCCTTAACAACTTACCCGCAAGATCTTCAGTTACTCCGTGATCATGGCGCTTGCAACAGTGCCGAAATATCGGGAACTCAAAAATAAGGTACATGGTAGCAATCCCGTAATAAACTATTCTAATGTTAGTGACCATGAAAGTTTAAAACAATATATCAATAGTCAATACTATAAATATTTGCATTTAATCGGTCTACTTCAATAATGTAATATAATTGCGAACTTCACCTTATTCTGAAAATTTAAGATTTTTATTGATATACGCTGGCCACCCTGCAGCAAAATTGGTGATGGGATAGCACAAAAACAAAATATCGATATCGATTTAACCACTTGACCTTTAGGTCACCAAGAGTTGGCATTCCACCCGAATGTATTTCGAAAATGGGAATATATTCGGAATATTCCCGATAAACCCACCCGTTAGGAAAATAAACGGGTGGATAAGGTTTTATTGTTTATATGAATTTATTTAACCCAAAAATGATGTTAAGGCTCAGGTTACAAGCATTTTTGTTGTTATTTATTTACACATACAATAAAAACTGTATGGTGTTATAAATTTTGTTTAGTTTGGTTGCTTTACTGTAAGATCCGTGTTATTTATATAACAATAGGCATTATTATAATGTGTCCATATTAAGATGCCACTAAATATTAATTTTCATTATTTTTGCGAAAATATAACATTACAAAAGATTACGACAAAATCTTTGAGGCACCTCTAACTTTACCTTCAATCATATTTACGATTTTTGCGGGTTATAGCCCAGTATTTTTTTTATTATAATTATGACAATACACCTGAAAACCAAATTTTGCAGGTATTTCTTGTAGTTTTAGGCTTGGACTTTAACCAGCCGGAATCTGTTAGAATCAGCTAGAATTCGTTCACGACGACCTTATTGCTTGCGATGGATTGAAACCGTACTTACCCGGACTGGTTTTCCGGCTGGGTATAGTCCAATCCTTAAACTCTACCATACTGACGTATATTAATAAATAACCCTGTAGATCTTAATGACAGCCAAAAGGAAAGTTTCTATCATCACCATTACCAGCCTATATCAGTCCACTGCTGGACACAGGCCTCACCAAAAGGAGGATTTTGCCATAATCGCCACGCTTGGCAGGCGGGTTGGCGATCGCAGTTTGGACAATGGTGGAGAGGAGACGCTGCTGCCCGTCTTCTTATGGCGGTTCTCCTGTAGTCGCCTCTACATAAAGTTTCTATCTTACACATAATAGAGAGTCTGAATTGAATAAAACCTTATCATAATACTGGCAGAACTCATCGATAAAATTTATCGATAGTGTTAAGCACTATCTTCGTTTATTTAAAACTGACGTCACACTCGTGCATGGATAAGTTGCCCTTGTGTGTGAATATATTTGTGTGCGTCTAGTTTAAGCTAGTGTTAGACAATTTTTGTTGTGTGCGAGCGTAGCAACGTCATTGAAAATGCGTTAGTGTTAATTCCCTATGTGTGCGTTATTCCCTTCCCCCCGCAAGAAATGACAGACTTTTTCTCATAGAAATTAGCGAGCTTGTCGTCTCCTGTTGGTTGAATGCTCTAAGTTTATCAACAAATATTTACATTTCACAATTAAATAATTGATACATAAACGTCAACCATCGGATCTGTCATTCAAGGATCATATAAGACGTCAAACATCGGATCTGTCATTCAAGGATTATATAATACGTCAAGTATTGGATCTGTCACTCAAGGACTATATAGTATACTTTAAAAAGTAAAAGTTTAAAGAAAGTTAAACTATGACAAAGACTTTTTACACAATACTTTTTCTTTCATACTATTTAACCGACTTCAAAAAAAGAGGAAATAATTATAATACTAAATTCGACTAAATGTTGTTACTTTCTTTTAGATAAATAACTTAACCAAGATATTAGAATTAACTATTATTGTGATACTCTTAAAAAAAACGGTTTTAACTTATTATGATGAACAATGTGTTTTCTCCCACCTGTTTCTGAAATTTTCTTTAATAAATAATTATTATTCGGAAGACATCTTAAAATCCTATAAGGGCCTCTATATGGGCGATACAACTTCCTAGCAATTCCTGTGATCCTTTTGGGTGTGTAAACCAAAACTAACTGGTTCTCTTGGAATTGTCTGAACTTTACTTTTTTATCAAAATTAATTTTTTGCCTTATTTGGGCTTTACGAATATTTCTCAACGCCCTTGCAATAGACACAATATTGATATTCCTACGTCTCTGTACATCTGAATCATCACATTGCTCGTTTAGATTAAGCTCTCTATCTGAACGTAATATGGGTTCTTTAGCATACATAATTGTGTAGGGAGTTTCATCAGTTGAAGTTTGCTTGGAAACGTTATATGAAAACGTTACCATCGGGATGAAATAACACCAGTCTCTCTGATCATCTCTTACATACATTGATAACCCTTGTAATAAGGTTCGATTAAATCTCTCAACCAGACCCAAACTTTGGGGATGACCTGTAGTGGCAATCCGAACAGAACTCTCAAAATAATCCACTGTTTGTCGTACTATACTCGAGGTGAATATCGAACCTCGGTCTGTCAAAATCTGCCCTACCGATCCATACCTACAGAATACGTCCTGAACAAGAAAATCTGCAATTTCCTCTGCCGTGGCTCGCGGTATCGCTTTGCAAATAGCGTACTTCGACAAATATTCAATACAGACAATAATATATCTATTACCTTTTAGCGACTGTTTAAACGGTCCGATGACATCTATCCCAACTTTGTCAAACATTCTATTTACCTGGATCGGTTGTAAAGGGGCCAACAGATTAACTTTTTTTCTTTCCATACATAATTTACAACTTCCTATATATTTTTCGATGACTTTAGTCGCATTCTCATAATAATACCTCTCTCTAAACTTGTTTAAAGTTTTGGAAATGCCTAGGTGTCCTCCTACCCATTTATCATCATGTACCTCTTGCAACACCACTTTCAAAAGGCTCTTCGGTACTACGACACGATTCATCATCCGATCCCCAATCTTATACTTTTGATACAATATGTTATTCCCGATGAAAAATCCTTTGTAAAGTCGACGCTGACTGGATTCGACTCTACTTATTATTTGTCTACAGAAATCATCACTCCGTTGTTCACGCTCAACTCTAACAGCTTCAATTCTAAATAGTTCCATTCCGTCCTCAATTACCTCATCTTTCGTACTATCATTCACACCTTCGTTTACTACCAATGGATTTCTACTGAGAAAATCTGCTATCACGTTGGATTTTCCTGAACAGTGTACAATATTAAAATCGTACTGCTGTATTGCTAGAGCCCAACGAGCTAGTCTGCCATTCATATCTTTCCTATTTCTCAACCACACAAGAGATTTATGATCTGTCACTACATCAAACTTCATACCCCATAGTAAATGTTTAAAATAGTTTAACGCCCACACTACTGCCAGACACTCTTTTTCCGTAATCGAATACCTCTTTTCACAATCCGATAACTTTCTCGACGCAAATGCCACTGGCAACAAACAATCTTTGCCTTGCATTAGACATGCACCGACTGCAACCTCACTTGCATCTACAAATAATCTGGTTACTTCCTCACTATTCGAAAAATGTTTTAATAAAGGTGGATTTCGTACTAAAGATAAAATATGATCAAACGCATCCTGTTGAGACGTACCCGAAACAAATTTAGTCCCTTTTTTTAATAACTTTGTTAACGGCATCGCCAGATTCGCAAAATTGTCAATAAACTTTCTATAATATGAGAAGAGACCCAACACCGACTTCACCTCTTTGGTGTTTCTCGGTGGCACGACTGATCTAATTTTATCTAGTTTGTTCTTGTCAGGTTGAATACCTACAGCAGAGATTTCATATCCTAACACTGATACTTGCTGAAAACCAAATTTACATTTAGACGGCTTTAGAGTCAAATTTGCTTGCTTTATCCTACTTAACACTAACTCCAGCGCTGAGCAAAACTCTTCGAAAGTAGAACCATAGACAAGAATATTATCTATGTACACTATGGCATTTTTGTATTTAATCCCTGCTAACACTTTATCCATGGTTCTTTGGAAAATCGCACCACTCGTCTTTAAACCAAAGGGTAATACGTTAAATTCGTATAATCCTGACGGAGTTATGAAAGCAGTTTTGTGTTTATCAGATTCCCTAATACTCAGCTGCCAATAACCTGAATTCAAATCGAGATCAGCAAAATACTGGGCCTGTGATAGATAAAGAATGATATCCTCGATGATTGGTAATTGATAACTATCACAAATTACCTTTTTATTAAGCGCCCTATAATCAACGCAAAATCTCCATGAATCGTCAGGTTTCTTCACCAACACTACAGGAGAAGCAAACGCGCTGTTCGATTCACGAATAATATTATTTTTTAACATGTCTTCTACTTGTTCTCTAATAATCCTATGCTGTTCGTGTGAAACTCTATACGGAGCCTTGTGTACAAGCGTTTCGTCTATCGTTTCAATCGTGACGTTAGTTACATTACAACAGCCTAACTGATCAGGGGAGAACGCAAACTGTTCTTTATATTTAGTCAGTAAATTATTAATTTGTTCTCTGCTCTTTAAAGGGAGATTGTCATTTATATTAAATTCAGTTGAGTTATTTATTTCATTGCCCTTTAGTCCAACAACCTCTGGTGCATTCTCACAAAAATAAATATAATCTTGCCTTGAAAGTTTGACAGAACCGATTTGTTGAAGACCATCAACTAATTGTAACGAATTTTGCTCTGTTTCAGAACCTCTTACACAAAATGGGGCTCTACACCTACCTAGATCTACATACCTATCTCTAAAATTCACAATGGCTAAATTATTTTTCAGAAAATCCTGACCTAAAATAATATCGGTAGCTAGTTTATCTACAACAAAAAATTCAACTTTAAACCATTTTGAGTTTATTTTACAATCAATATATACATTTCCAGAAATGTTCAACATATTTCCATCAACCCCCCTGAGTAAAACATTATTCCCATTTGGAATGACGTCAATATTGTTATTTTTACAAAATCTATGTGATAACACTGATACCGAAGCTCCTGTGTCAATTAATGCTGTTAGACTCGTCCCGTTGATGGTGATCCATAACGCCGGATCCACGTTATCTTCGTATTTCGGGCTTCTATCTGGAGTCTTCGTCAATGTCGCCCCATTCATTGACGACGGTTGGCGTTTGGGTGACCCTCAGATTCAGTATTACTTCTTAAGTTGTAGCGTGGACGACCATTGTTCCCGCTGAATGGTGACCTATACGATGGGCCTTGTCTCTGTATTCTCGGATCTTGCAAAACTGGTGTTCTTCGTGGTGTATCCATCGCAGCACTATGAGATGGGGGTAACGCACGAGGAGTATGATAAGCTTCCTGTGGCGCGTAATAATCGCCAGCAGATTGCACGAAGTTGTTTAACGGACCCGTCATTTTTATTTGTAAATTTACTGTATCTTCATTTTTTTTAAATATTTCGTCACTTTGTTTAAGCGCTGTTTTTAATTCCTTAATTGTATTAAATACGTGGAATCTTAGTCGGTTTTTGTAAAAATAATTGATATTTGATAAGAATTGATTTATAATTGTTGCTTCGTCGGCGATTTTAGCTTTGGCCGCAAGATTTTCTAGCCTATATAAGAATTCAATGATTCCTTCATTTGGTAACTGTCTTGCAGTATAGAATGCGGCGGCGTTGTTCTCGACTGCCGAGAATTCGACCATAAACGCCTCTTGAAGAGACTGAAACGTTGTTTGGTCGCTACTAATTGTCCTATAAAAGGAAAGTGCCGCCCCCGTTAAATATGCCGGCAGCACCGCCACTTTAGCAGCATCACCCCAACCATTGAGGGCAGCTATGCATGAAAACTGTCTAAAAAATTCGGCACAACTGCCGGGGTGGCCATTGTATTTTTCTGCCATTATAATAAATAATTCCTACGTCACTTATCTTAATAAATACAGCTGTAGTCTTCTTCCGTTGTATGTATATTATATCCTCCCTTTTATGCTTGCATTCAATGGTTCACTTCCATATGGCTCCGTCTCTGCGTGTCATCTAATGTTTGATTCTTCGTCTCTGAAAACTCGGTGAAATAATGTTAATTACGGAGCATTTACGGGATACGGGCGGCGCCTCCACTATAACGTTCTGTAACGTACTGTAACCGGCCAACGGCCGAAGCTGGGATTGACTATTGGGAATTGATCGAGAACAAATTATTTCACTTAATAAATTATATTATTTAAAAGGTTCTTTACATGAGGAATGCAGCAAATACTTAACTTTTGAATCGTTTTTCTCAATTGCCAATATCTAGTTTTACATTTGGTCTAGATTTTTATTATTTTTCATCGACTTCAGACTTTCTAATGACTCCCGAAAACAAAAGTTCTTTCTACGTCAAAGAAAAATATTCAAAAGCAAGTTTCATATTTCGAACATACCTTGGTAGACGTAGAGGTTTTATTCGCTCGGCTATAAACCTCTACAGTACCTAATAGTCTGTTATTATAAAATTAATATTAAATTAGTCAGCAACCGTTTAAATAATTACTATCCATTTATGATAATGACTTTACTGTCTTCATTATCTAACGACACTTGGCATTATGACCTCACGTAGCGATGTTTACAATTTCAACTAAAACAACACAGCGCATTCAGTTCTAGGTACAGTGGCAATTACGTGGTCGCACTGTGGCAAAATGAAAGTACTCATTTTAATTTTTGTTCTGTTTGCATCAACACTTTGTGAATGCAGAGTTGCAACAAGTGAAGCTGACGTGGAAAGTGGACATACCAATGTTGGGGACAAAAGACCGAGAATTACGTGTACTTTTAGGACATTGAACGTGGAGGAACCGTACCCTTCAGTGATTATCAAGTGGCGTAGCCAAGTCACAGCCATAACATGGAATGGAGACAAGAAAGAAGTACTACATGAAAATTACAAGCTACCAACTGCAACATATTCGTATCCATCTTCTGGTGGTCTCTCAGGAGGTGCATCATCAGCTCCTACGGATCCCTTTAACGATGCCACTGTCATACCAGACAGTTATACACCCGAAGATATTTTAGCGTTCTTCCGCGAAGATTGTAAAAGACCGTATTAAATGGAAGTGAACTCCTAGCACTGTGAATTTTATTTATTTTTAATAACCTAACTTAAGTTTATGATAGAGCCGTTTTGTCTGGGGGTATTACATTAAGACTGTTTCGAAACCAATACTTAAGTAATAAGGTAATTATTTTGCCATTACTTAATAAACTTTCATTTCTTTCTAAATGAATTTATCATCACCAAGAATGGAATACATAATGTATTTTTTTATATTTATTTAAGTTGTTCATTGTTAGTCTTTATTCAATTTAATCTTTATAACAAATGCATTACTTGCGAACTTTAAGCAAAAAATACTTGAAAAAATATATGAGACGGTGGTTGACCCTTATCTGCCATCAATATGCCGCATTTAGAAGTAAGGTTCTCTCGAGTTATGAAATCTAATTAGAAAACGCAGCATTGGTAAGTAAGGTTGTGAAAAGCTGCTAAATTTTTATGCAGTACTAAAGTTCTTATCTTTGATGATGTTGAAACAGATTCAAAGTACCAGAAATAAATGAATAAACAAAAAGGCTATAGAAAATAATGTTTTCCTCTTCTTATTACCCCCTTCATAAAAAGTTCATAGTAGGGACTAGTAGGAAATTATGGACTATCGTTCTGAGTTCGTACCTTGGCCTAAGAGTTGAGGCTATTTCACCACCTCGCCATTACTGGGATGTTTGTTTTCTTTATCTTTGTACACATGTACAGGCTTGTAGAAATGGTCAGGCTGCATCACTTCTAGAACTGACCGAATGGAAGACGCCGTGTGGGCAAGCTCACCATGCCACCTAACCACCTGACGAGTGACTAGATAGTCAAACTTGCAGGGAGCCGCTGGTTGCAAACGGCACACGGCCGTTCGCTGTAGCATTCTATGAGGAAGGCTTATGACATCAGAGGACTTCCAATGGGTGCTTTTGGTGATTATGATGACAAGCTAGGTTACATTAAATAGGTGGTTAGAAAATTAATATCACCTTCAATTATGGCTCCCATCACCGACTTAATTTAAAAATGGTTAAATAGTGTGTGTGAATAGGCATCTTCTGGGCAAGCTCGCTCCATCGTAGATCCCATCTATGCTCTAGAGTAAGATTGGGGTCAAGAGTAAGCCCATCTCAAGTAAAAAAAAAAAAAAAAAACATTGCTTTTTGCTTTCTTTATAGTTGTCCTCTGCCTGAAGGTTACCTGGAAGAAATCGCTCTTAACTTCTGTAAATATTGACTGTAAATTATTTTCTATTGTGTGCATTGAAGAGTATCTATCTATATAACAAGGTTATCAAATCTGAGAATCTAGTCTGTCGTATTTAGAATATACTACAATAAGAGCGAGGAGCTCGACGCTAAGCGCGATGACCTCAAAGCACGACCACCAGCTGCTGTTACATATAATTATAGCGCTGGTGTCCTGACCTGCCAAAGTGCGATCGCACATTTCTCGCCAAGATCGGCTACATCAGCCACTGGCGTGCACACGAGAGGGCGGAATAGCAGGGCGCTTGAGTCAGTTGTCCACGAAGCGGTCGCTGTAGCCGAAATCAGCTAGGACCAGTATTATTATACTACAATAAGTCCGAACTGCCGTCATATGATTCTGCCCTTATACGAATGATGAAGCTAAGAGAATTAATTATAGATGGAGGAATATTACGGAAACTAATGGGGTCGCACAATTAAGAAGCAATCTTCCGATTTCTCCATTGTTTGAACGGCATATTGCCTCGGCCATTAGCTATAATGAGATCTCGAAACGTGTATGTGAGCTTTTTATTAGTGTTTATGAAGATAAAATTACTTGTAGCTGATTGGCGGCCGCGATTTGGTAATAATTGCCAAAGTTAAGCAACTCGAGATGAGTTGCTTAACTTTTATTGATTTGAGTGAATGACCATCCTAACCAAAGAATTATTTATCCCAAACATGCTTCGAAATGTAAGATAAAAGCTGATCCTAGTATTTTGTATGATCTTCTATAGTCTACTGTAAGTTTCTGAGTCCAAAACAGATGTCTTGAGTCGGCTTCGTGACCTACTGATAATAAGGTTGCCTAACAGTACTCTAAAAATTATACTTAACTAAGAAAGTACCTTATTTACATATTTAAAATCAATTTGGTCAATTCTTTTTGATGGCTTTAAACTTTACTTCCATTATTTTGACGATAACATTAGTAAACAATGATCTGATTATAGCATCATTAGTTCGGACTTATTCGACTATGAATAAATTGGTTCTGTGTTCTACAACTAAGTTAGAACCTTATTACCTATGCGCTGTATTATACTAGTACAGGCTGACAATAGGGACCGAGTTTCTTGCGCTACTTCTTCTCGGCGCTAGCCCAAAATTGTCCCGAAGTAGTGATAGGGAAAAAATATTGGGACGTGTAAAAGCGCTTAGTCTAAGCCTATTTACAGAAATAAATTGGTTTTATTGGTTTTTTATTGGTTTAGTATGAAACCGTACCTTCTAGTACTTGTAGGAAAATCGCGTTTGATCGCGTACCTAAATATGCATGCAAATATATACATCTATCTTGATTATATATTTATTTACCGTTGAATCTACCGTGATGGAATTATGATATTGATACAATTTCAGTTGTATTAACTAACTCACGAAATAGTAATTAGATCTATTTGTAAAGTATCCTAGTAAACTTTTAGAAAGTAATTTTTAATAATGTAATAGTTTATCGTAAAGTTTTAATTAAAGTGATCCGAATTTTATTAAGACCAGTCTACAATTCATAAGAAACGCTGACCATTTTGTTAATATTATGTTATTTTTAATCTCTATGTGTGACATCTAAAATTCTTGCAAAGCAAAAAGTTACTAAAGTGTAGATGCATCTTTATAGACGGAGTAGCAGAAATTTATAGCGTGACTAATTGCGATCGCTTTTGCATAAATCTCCTCGAGAAACTTATCTAAACATCAGTTAGTATGAGTGAGCTCGCGAAACTTACACTTATGCGGACTATCAAAACGATTTACCATTCACACTTAAGTTAGATACCTATTATAATCACGTGAGATAATATAATACCTGAACCGACCGCCTTAGGTTAGACCCGAACCCACGACCATCCCATACCATGCGAGTGCTTTGCCAACTAATCTACCGAGGCCGTTAGCTGACCTGACGAAATTTTTCAAGTGGTTCTCATTGTCGTTGCCAGCGTAGTAAGTGTTAGAGCTGAATTTTAACCAGTTAATTATTTATTTAATACTGGATGTAATGGTCCAAAATGGATTGGTTTTCCCATTTAAGAGTCACGGAGCTCTGATGACGATCACGCGAATTTTATTTAAAAATGCCGCATTAGGTTCATAGCCAAGCGTACCCCAACTAGGTATGGAAGAAAACTGTAGAAGATAATAGAAACAAGTATGGGAATTTAAAAAAATATTTGTAACTATAAATAAAATAAATTCTTTCTTAGTCCAGTGTACTCTCATACTACTCGTGTACTAATGCTTGCTTCAAAATTTATTTTAGGTTATTTTGAACTTCTACGAGTACTATGATGTAATATAATCAAATTAGTTGACTTTATCGCTATAAAACTATTGAGTAATACCGTTCAAATAACTAAACAAGGAACAAGTGCATTAAAGGAACCCTTTAATGCACTTTAATGCACCCTTAAAGTTGACGACACGTTGATGGGAAAATTCCTAGGTGGTAGAATGTCGAAGAGAATGGAAACTTTGATTGGTGGTGGCACAATTATTATCATGGAAATTATCTTGAAATAATCAATTTGACATTTAAATATTTTCATAATAATTAGTACGAAAATACGAAAAAGACAACATACTTCAACAAAAAAGTAGTAAGTAAATAAATGAATATTGGACAAGATCGCATACATTGCTCCTATTCTCAGGTAGCTAAAGCACTTGTGTTATAGAAATTAGAAACAAGAACGGTACCTACCACAACGCTGAGATCCGAGAAAATATAGAAAAGCTTGTTTTCTACATTGACCCGTACGGGAATTGAACCTGGAACCTCAGGCGACGCCAAATCCGGCGTTTCGTTAGCTTTTCGATTACGTAGGGTCTTCGAACAATAATTATGAATCCGAGTTGGAACAAAGTAAGTATAGTGACGAATTGACCATGGATTGGATTTTTAATTTTCACATAATATGTAGTTTTATTTGGCTTTGGATTGATAATCATTATTACCTCATTTATTTAGTTTTTTTGCCAACTGCCAATAAAACAAAATTTCAACATAAGCTTAACAAAAAAAATTGGACGTCCGTTCCGTACGTTCGTAAGTATAACATTTCGACAGACAAACAGGAACGTTTACTTTCAATGATATGAAGTACGGAATCCTAAGAAATGGTTGAATAATTCGTATCTGACAATGACTTGGCCCAATTATTATCTGTAGATAACCTTGGGACCTCACTATCTTACTGTAAAACTAAATAAAACCTCTGACTCGAAAACATCGTATTCATAATTTGACGACGCAGTGATTTTTTGAAGTGTCAACATGAAGGTACCAGTACTAATTGTCGCTCTGTTCCTATTCACGATCTGTGAATGTCGAAACGTGAAGAGAGATGTGGACAGACCAAAGATAGAATGTAACTTCTTGGATGGTGTTGGAGCGCATCCTTTCCTCTTCGTAAAATGGGGTGGTGTTCCTTATGTTCTTACCTGGAATGAAGACAGCGTGGCCGTTTTGAAAAAGCTGCCACAGCCGTGTCCTTACGCTCCCAAACACGGCGCTGGAAAACATCCTTTGAAAAACGCTCCTGACTTTGCATCAACTTACTCGTCTGAAGACATTTTAAACTTCTTTGCCGAAGATTGCGTCAGACCTTTTTGAGTGAAGGTGGGACCTGAATTCGTTTATTTTTAACTTATTTTTTATGTAAATAAATGATGGTAGTAAATTATTATATGTTTTATTTAATAATTGTTATTGATATTTTCGTTTGGTTAATATTCGTCTACGCAGTTTATGAAAAAATGTCAATGATATTCTAAATGTGCAGTCAAAGTAAGTAGTTTATTTATTACTTTGAATATATTTTCGTTCCTTTTGAAGTTGCACCATTTATTTGTTATTATTATTATTTATTTATTTGTTACGATTCGTTTTTTTTTTACATAGTAACAAATTGTTTTGTTTATTGTTACTACCAAAAATAAGTAACACAAATTAATCTGATATGTGTCCCAAACTTCAGTGGTAGGTATTTAATTGAGCACTTCTCTAAGGGTGCTTAAAACTAAGTTATAACACTAATCTTCGGCGGCAGCCGTTTCAAGGGTAGGATTATGGTAGGCTAAATCTCCACATTTTAGTTAGTTTGCGAACACAAATTCGGTTTACATGAAGTTTAGTAATGGTACAATAGGAATAGACAGAGCAAGCTTAATAAGGGTTCCTCTATGAAGTCGATCCTTAAGAGACTTAAAGGTTATTCTGATTGACCAAGTAGTGTATTGATACAAGACAAGTCCCACGTATAGTGATAAAAGAGAGCCCATTTTTTGAAAATTATGGTTTTTAAAAAGTTTTTCGCTATGCGTTACATAATATTTTATATTTACCAAAACATTATGGACATAGTTACAAGATTTAATATGGGTAAAGTCTAATGTATTTAGCTCGGTTGGGATAATAATGTTTTTAAAAGTCACTAGTACAATTTCGCTTATTTTTAGTACCTATAGTAGTTAATATTACAAACTTTAAATGAATTACCAACTTAGGATGTTTTCCTTTTCTTGTGTTCTCTGCAACGGTCTAAAAATATAAATTTCTTTACAATGTGTAAGTAGTAAAAACGATTGACAGAAGGTTTTTTTTTTAGTTATTTAAGCAGAGATATCATTTAGTTTTAGTAGTTATTTACACATTTTTTATTTTAATTTAAGTTAAACATCAAATACATTTGAATTTAACTTTGCAAACTCTATCTAATTTCGATGTAAACTTCAATCAATTACAGCTTATTAGGTAAAAGAAAGTGTAAATTTTCTGTAAACACGATGGCAAAACCAAATAGGTTTAATTTTAAGTTCCAAGATCAGTTGCTTAAAGTTGTTGTTATCTGTTTTACTGTTGTTATTCCGAAGCTACACTGTAAACCATTAGTGGCATTAATTGTGTTTCTATCTCCAAGTACCAAAGACTGTAAATAATTAGCGTAACTTTTAGTCCATCAGAACAAAAAACAATATTGTTATGCGGTCTCATGCAACCGCTCGTCATTCAATAAGTTAAGCCGTCGGCAGTAGCGTAGATTTGGTACGATGTAATCGTTTTTTATAAGTTCTAATGAATACCCCATAGTTGCAAAACATAACATAGTTACAACAATAAAGTATGACACTACAATTATTGTCATGGCTTTTCTTACTAGTTAAGATACAGTGAAGTTATGTTTATTGTACTGTAAAAATATCTTCTTACTATAACTCCCAATCAAACTTATTTAATAAAACAAGACTGTAAAATTAATAAAATAATTTTCATATCGGTTGCAAAATTGGGGCACGTAAACAATTAACAATATGAACGTTACATTGTTTTAACGGCGTCTAGGGCTCTGTTATTGTTAAACCCTTGAGAGGGTATATCTCTGGTTAACATAGAAGTTTGGCCGTGAACAGCCTTCGTGGCTAACGCTAGAGTTAAGGGGAGGTATAAGAGAATTTGAATTAGCAAGCAATTTTGCAGTTCAAACCGTTTAAACATTACAATCCCTGGCATGGATCTTGAGCCCCTACTAGCTAGCTAGGCTAGGCAACGAGTTGGATTCCCATTTGCCTAGACTAGGCATCCGCTTTACTCATCTTGTGAGACGACCGTTGTATCAGAGACGCGTGAGTGCGGAGTAATTTACCAATCACGACCGGCAATGAAGACGCTTCGCAGGACTTGCCATCACGTAATCGTATCGTTTCATTCTAATGAAATTTCAGTTGTAATGGTAATGCAAACCATGGACATCTGCGGCACGTTCAGCCATTCAGAGACTGCTGCGTCTACATCCAGAACTAATACTGTCACTAATATTTAAGTCTGGAACAATTTATTTTAACCTAAGTTATGGAGAGAAAAAGCTTAACTTATAGGCTCCGAAGTGGATATAAGTATTGTTCATGTGACCTCACAATATTTCTATTAGTCATGAATCAGTGCCTTATTCAATAGATTTTGCTGAGAGCGTACACGTAAATTATTAGTATAGAATTTCGGGGTACCTTGTGTTACTACATTGAACCATTATTTTCTCATGCGTTTAAAGATTGAAGAAGTCTGTCGTAAGAAATATAATCGCATTCAAGAGTCTATTAAGGTAATTTCAAATCTTGAACTTGTTCTTTCTGTAAGTACTCAAAATGACTTAGCCTTAACTGGCTGAATTCATATTGGAGAATTTTAGCAAAGTCAGAGCAATTCTCACGTTCAACGTAATTTTACTAATCTTCTGTAATTTATGATACCGATAATAAGTTTGGGCTATTTTATTTTAAGAACTTGCGACTTTGGGTTTAGTAAAATTAATTATGAACAGCTTGGACTATTTTCAAGTAATAAATGCAATATAAGTAGTATAAAAGTGACAGTGGTGATAATAATGAATGATATAATTTTACGAAGGAAAAATCATTGAACATAAACGGCGTAATGAATTTTACATTATTTCGACGACCTTCTGGTTGTAGTGTTTCACGCTCCGGACTGCAAAGCCTGGCGGTGTGGGTTCGAATTTTACAAGGGGCAAATGTGTGTGTTCAAAATATGATGAAAACAGATCTCACAAATGAGCTGCGGAGCAAATTTTGCTGTGGAGTGATTTTTTTCCAGCCCTCTGTACCTGGGAGCCTAGCCTCTGTACCCCTATACCTACACAAAGGAGACTCACGAACAATGCCATAAATAACGAACGAAGTCCGTTTTATAACACACTATTGGAATAAAAAAATGAGACATGCGTCAGAAAACTTGTCATGATCTCAACGCAGAATAACATTTATGTGTTACTAGGTACAGACACTGAATTTTCCAGGGACGCATCCCACCACACAAACTAATTTCTGATAAATCGTTTTTAGGGTTCCGTACCCAAAGGCTAAAACGGGACCCTATCGGTCTGTCTGTCTGTCCGTCTGTCACCAGGCTGTATCTCATGAACCGTGATAGTTAGAGAGTTGAAATTTTCACAGATGATGTATTTCTGTTGCCGCTATAACAAAAAGTACTAAAAACAGAATACAATTACTATTTAAGGGGGCTCCCATACAACATACGTGTTTTTTTGCCGTTTTTATAGATAATGGTACGGAATCCTTCGAGCGCGAGTCCGACTCGCACTTAGCCGGTTTTTTTTATTACACCGAACCGGAATTTGAACCCTTTGCGCTTGAAGCCAATAATATTCTCAAAAAAATAAATTAATAAATTATTAATTTTAACAATCACCAATTAAAAACCCAAACTAAACTAAACTTGTACTATAACTAGATAACGAATAAACATACATGGTCGTGCTCATCACACAAACAATAAACAATGTCCCTTGCGAGATTCGAACCCGCAACGGCCAGGGTTTGTAGTCCAGAGGGCAGACCACTACTTTAGGCTTTATTTTTAAACAATAGGCGTTTATATACCCCCATTTTCTTAGATTCCTGTCTTCATAACAAAGCGTAATACAAATGGTTGAGCTGAAAATTGAAGAATAGGATTATATTTTTAATCAAGTCGAGAGTCTGTCTGATCAGACGAAAATGTCAGGGTTATAATTAAATTACTTAGTTCTTAACTTTAGTTGTTAGAAGGATTTATTTAACTCCATTCTGATCAGATTTCACATTTTGATTTAAATTACTACTAAGCTAACTTTATAAGATTACTGCCAAACGTTGGAGATATATTTTTGGTATAGTAAATGTACTATAGTCAATGTAGTAAATGGAAAACCTAAACTTACTTTTAGCTGATAAGTTTTTTTTTCTTTAACATTTTCATATTGTTTTTAGATAGGGCCAAAAAAAACATTTGATTTCAATTAAAAGTATTTAAAATAAAACCCATTGCAAGTTATTCAAAAACGATAATTAGCAATATTGATGATATTGTATGACGGTATAAATAGCAGTAAGTAAATTATGAAATAAGTAATCTTTTTAAAAACTATAGAGCATAAGTACTTAAATATGAATCACAAGCATATTATTTCGGTCTTTACTTTTACGACAGCTCGCTATTAGTAATTCTACTGGCAAAATACTGTTCTAAACCTAATATCATTAAAGCAAGCTAAAATTACTTAGCAACACGAATACCACCTGCAGTTTCATAAGCAATCTTAATAAGAGCGGGGGTCGGTTATACCGTATAATCCCTGCTTGGTCCATTATACCGCTTCATGGGCATTTTAGGGTCCAACCCGTGTCATGCCGTCTGGTCGCTGTAGACAGCCGCATTTAATATTCAATTAGGAACCATTCGGCCATTCATCAGTCTGGGTGGTTGCTAGATGAGACATTTTAAGTGTGGAACAAGGGGTAAGGGACCACCGTTCATTTGTTTATAACTCGAAGATTAAAGCAAAAAGTACACAGTGTTTAATTTAAAAAAAATACACAAAAAATAAGTCGTCAGTCAAATGTATGTCGTATAGTCTGCACGCAACTGCCCGAGGTCTAAATATGATCTCTTAGCAGTAATACTATAACCTTGTTCTGGTTTAGGTATTGTAGAAAATGTTACGTAAAACAATACACCCTACGAATTTTTAGCGTTTAAAAAAATTCGTTTCAAAAACTTAAATCCAAAAAATATATACTCAACTGAAAAAATAATTAATATCTTCATCCTTGGGGACCTTGGGTGCCTTCCTTGTTAATTTTCTGTATTCAAATTAAAAAATAAAGTTGTTTTCTTAAAATTTTGTTTGAGGTGGCTTACGATCCAAGTTAATGAGTATAAAACTCGGAAACTGCTGATTTTTGCGTAAGGAGCTTATAAGTAAGCACTTTCGTAATTTTAGTACCTACGTACTGCGTTTGAAGAATAACGAATATTCAAGAAAATTAACATTCAAAGCGACGACTAGAAAGCGAGAATTAAACTTGTGTGTAAGTTAAGAACACCAAAACCTGAGAGTGTTCCGTGCTATACAATGTACAACAATAGAAGTTTTACAATTATATCCTTTATTATGATAGCAATTAGAAAAAACACCTTTCGCTATAAACTGTAAACCATTATTAACATACGGCTTACAAGGGTTTGTTAATTATGGTGTTGAAAATTCGCATTATCATGCAGCAATTTATAATAAACGCGTATAAATAATCTCTCTTTATAATGTATTTCACATTTTGTACCGCATTAATTAGGATATTTATAGCGTAGTGATGTTAAATTCGTAATAAAATTGTCTGTTAAATGTATTTCTAGTAAATTTATTTCCACGTAGCTGTTACCAGCATCTCAAAGATAAAGCGTGAAATGGACACGAGCTGCATAATTTATTTTGTTTTTAAGAGGGCAAACGAAATTTTGCATTCATTTGCGTGTGTTTCTGGCGGTAAGTACAGTGTACAACACTCTTTATTTGTTATTTTAATTTTAACAGTTTATTACTTAACTGCCAAGATCTATGGTTTTAATGGGGACATTTTTTGTTTTAAAGTGAATAACAAAAATCAGGCACATTAGCATTCAGAAGGACAAAGTGACTGTCCTTTGGCTGATTATTATTTTAGTTTTGCTAATTTCATAGGGAAAGTGCAAGATTGTCGTAATTAATAGGTTAAAACTACTTTTATATTGAACATAAATATATCTATATGCCTATTCAGGAACATATTATAAATGCGATGAATTGCAAAATCAATGCATAGCTCGTTTGATTTTGATTAATATTAAGCGTGTAGGCCTAACCTAACCATTTTGTCTTAACCCAATAAACTGATTGAAATAAAATTCAGTAACTGAATTCACAGTCCCTTTAATATTCTGACAACAACATGTAACAAATATCCAATTATTTATTTATACTATTCATTACAAGATGTTTTATTGAAAACTTTACAGATATCTACAAAGTAATATTTAATTTAGACGCTTATATAGCTGAGTGGTTTATTTACCAGTTTTCACACGTACGCGCACGTGTGTCTCCCCGCCTTACCCCACACAAGGTGTTATCATACATAATTTGTTGGGCAAGTCGTTATACATACAGCGCAAATTGATCAGCAAACCTTGCTCGACTTGCAAAACATTTTTTTTTTAAATAAGAGTTTTTTTTTCAATTAACATGCAGAACAGCTGAATGAATATGCCGCTTACTAATTTCAAGTAAATTGTGCGTCATATTTTAATTGAAATAAGTACGACGATGGACATTAAAATGTCCTAAGAAAAATCACCTCTATGTAAATACTACCAGCGAAAAGTCAATAATTTTTTTTTTTTTTTTAATAAGATTCGATGCTTGGTGCTAAAAAAACAAGTTCCTTATAACATTCGAGCACCATCTTGGATTTTTTTTTATTTAAACAAATATAACGTAAAGTCAAACGTAACTTAAAATTTTCTGTGGGTAGGACTCAAACTGACGTGATACTGATTGTTAAATATAACTGATATGTCATATTGGAACCTAACGTAAAACTCATTCGCTATTGCTTATTAAATTTTGAAATGATCAATGTTTTTAATAAATGTTACATTATTTTAATTGATGTGAGATAGGTTTTCTTCTTTGGCTATGTAATATAGGGGGACATGATGAATTATTTTCGGCACTTCCGGGTTCCAGTTTTACGATAAAAGCTATTTTTTCTTGTTTAAGGCTTTGCAACTTCTGAGGTCGTATTGATTTGTTATTATTATGATACAGCATGATTGATTTCCTAAAGAATTTTGGAACTTTTCGTTTATTCTTTAGCGCCATTTGGTTGTCAGTAAAGATCTTGGTTACAGGGGCAACCCATTACTTAGTGCCATTAGCTCTTGACTCATTATTACTTTAACCGTGTTTGTTTATCTTTTGAAAAGTTTAATGTAAAACAACACTGCTTGCTTAGGTACTGTTTAGAGTTCGCAGTAATACCCCTGGGCGTTATTATCATGAGACTAAAAGATCAGCAAAGATCAGCATGTCCTCTTCATATGATTCCAAACCTGAAAGATGATTATTGGGACTTTTTAAGCGTAGAATGATTGTCTGTTCTGATTGCTAAGTGCTCTATTATTTGAGTTAGTAGGTATCCGGATGAATACGACTGCAATGAATCAGCAAGGAGTTTCAAAAAATTTCGGTATTATAAGAAACAAAATAAAAATTTGAATGGAAACAACAGTATATTTTTTTGTTTCGTTTTAACGTATCGTTAGTATAACAGTAATACATTACAGGCGTTATACCGGACGTGATGAAAATGCTGACTTAAAAGTAAAATCTGACAAGTATATCTAAGTACATAAAAGTTTCTACACTCGCGCTACGGAATAATTTTATTATGAACTTGGTCATATCCGCCCACTCGGATTATACCGATGTTCCTTCTTTACCAGCACTAGAGTTATTTTTACTATCTATATACAGGCTTAAGTAAAGTAAAGTAAAGTAAAGTATGCCTATATACGTCCCACTGCAGGGCTATATACAGGGTGCTGATTTCAATCCTCGCCATATTTAATGAGGTAACCTATTATGACTTATATAAACGAATTATCCACCAAAAAAAAAATACAAAAATAAATGAAATTTATAACGAATATTTTCCGTATGACATCAACTGTACTGTGGCTCGCAATACTGCAATAAGTTTACACTGCGGCACCCATCAAGCTACGCGGATCGCTCGCTTATCACGTCGGATAGCAGCCGTTTGTGTTGGGGGACTATTCTGAATCTAAAGTGGTCGATAATGAAAATCGTAGATATTTAAAAACTTATGAATTTTTTTTTCAAAGTCATTTTTTTTACTTATTCGTGATCAGAAAAAGATACTTAATCAACTCCCTAAATATGGCGAGGATTGACATTAGCACCCTGTATAGTGGAACAAACGAACTCATGCGGCATGAATTGAGATTTGTCACAGAAGAGGAAGTCGCTTATGAGTACATAGGAGCTGTTATTTCAAAAAAATAAATTTAGCCTTACACTAATTGATGCCCATTAAAACTCGTTAAACATTGTTACGTGATTGAGTAAACAAATACACTAAACTTTTACAACTACAACAAAAGTAGGATATTTTCTAGAAAGAAAACAACAGTTACCCACAAACTCTTTATCTTCAGCTATAAACAGAAGGATTTTCCGATACAACCTTGACACAACGCGAAACGGCCACCTAATAGCGAGACAGAAGTTTGGTGTCGCAATGATCGTCGTCGTTGTAATAAAACCCCCTATAAAGATGGTATAAAATGGCAACAACGGGAAGATTAAATATAAAGTTAGGTTCTTGTTTCTAAAAATCTTAAAAATTTTATGAAGTTTTATGTTATCATAATGACTTTATGTTCCACTATGATAGGATGCGTCATTGAGTATACCAATCGAAATATACAAATATATTACTATTTAGTATGTTTTTTTTTTAAATGATTTGTATGAATATTCGGTATTTCACTACTTATTTAGTTAACATTGTTTTTATTTATGACATTTTTATTTTTAATCAAAATTTTGTAAGCCTGTATAGCAAATGTGTTTCTGGTCATACTGCATGTTTGCCACTTTATCGTTAGCCCGTAACAAATTATATGTATTATTCTTGAAGAAAGAAGATTGGGCGAAACGGTATAGGGCATAGGGAGCGGCCACTTCGAAATCGTTTTTTAACAGTTAGGCAAAATTCTTAACTCTCGACAAAAAGCGACTGTAAAAATCATTGAAATGAACAATTTGCAGTAAAAGAAACAGAAACGTAAAGTCATGAAGAAAGCTTGGTAATATAGTGAAAAGGGTATGATTACTGTGATATTCATATTTAATTTAGTCGACTCAGAACACTTTAGCTTATTACTTGTAGGGTGAAACCAGCCAGCCAGTACGTAAGTAATTTTTGTGGTTTGCCTCAGGTGTTCTGAGAGAAATTAAACCAATTTCACTTTACTCTTGCTTGTTTTTTTTCATTATTTAGGGTTCGGTATAAATTCCTAACAAAATATAGTAACATCGTAACGCTATACTCCAACGATGTAGTTATTGTTGTAACTTAAAACTCAATTGAAATACGGAATATATGAGTAGATATCGCATAAAGTAATATTCTGAAGAAAAGTGCCAGAAGCGTCATTAAAGTTTAGTGCAAACAGGCATAAATCATACACCGCCCCTTAAACATAAAACCAAATACTACCATGCTATAAAACAAACAAGATAATTAACGATAAAATTAATAAATGATTTAATTGACTTTATAGTAAATCATTTATTCCACTTCCTTTTTTTTAAATATTAATAATAAATTATTTGTTACAGGATAATTATATTTATCGCAAAAAAAGAATTGAAGTCTTCCTAGAACACGTTGGCGTATATTTCCTTCTTTTGTAACATTAGAAGAGCTGTATTTCGTTATTTCGATATCTGCAAATTATTTTTCGTCACCTAATCTCCAGTTTAATACAATATCAAGTTCTTTGTTGTGTTTTTGCGATCCGAGTCCCCTTTTCTGTACTTACACTCGAATTCCGTCCTTTGTATGTAGGAGATGTGATGGTTACGAACCAGCCATTTGTGTCTTTTGCAATAGGTATATTGCAAATCAATTGACATTTGGAAATTTTACTGTTATTGTCTAGTCACACACCAGACTTTGATAATATACACTCAGGCCAGGTATTATCCAAGAACGCCTAAAATGAGACAGCAAAATCAAACCAAATTCCTAACCGGTCGGAGTTAGGTCTCTTTTAGTTGTTATTTACCACCACCGAAGTTTTAGCTGTTGTTTACCGATAACTTAGTTTTTATAAAGCCTTAATTTAATAACTTTCTTAACTCGCTGGAAATTGCTGTGTTGATCCCACTCAGTTGTTTGTTCGAAGTTGACTTCTGTTTATCAACAGATTATACGCAGAGTTACGCAAGAACTGAGAGCAAACATAACGAAATTTAAATGTAATGCATTAAAGAATAGCATGTTTTGTAATGAGTACAATGTTTTGGTTGTTTGTAGTGGTAGAGCAGAAAATGCTGAAACGAAGTCATAAGCAATGTTTTCTAAATATAAAAACAAAATGTAGCTAGTAATGTAACTAGTCGGAGTCAGGATCTGATTTAAACGGTGACATAGTGTTTCATTAAATGCATATGAGATCAATGAGTTTTTTGTTGTTGTGAAGATTTAAAAAAAAAAGTTTTGGAAGTTGGTACTGTAACATAAACATAAAAAGTAGGACAATCTGTCAGTGGGTCAGCGTGGGCATACATGTTCTTTTTAGGTTTCCATAGTAAAAAAAGAATATTATTTAACAAGTCCGTCAGCGGTCAAACAGAGAGACCCTCGGATTCTTGGGGATTAAAAGCTCAGGTCAGCAAGGTTATATTATCTCTGTCTTGTTTGGTTACACCATATTAATGACGCCTATTTTTTATAAATAATAATACTGAAAATAAAAGATTCTTTAGGTAAATATGAAGTTGAGATTTGTTCATATCATCCCCGTTCATTACGTCGGGAAACACTGAACTTACTTATTATGCACATAGTATCAAAAGTCCCTTTTAAGTACATATGACAGGCAACTACGGAACAACTTAGCGGGTTTTTAAAATTTTGGTTGATTTGAACCGCTCAGAGTGTAATTTCACGGGGAAGCTAAAACGTCCATTTGTAAAAAGGGGCAAAGTAATGGGTTAAATTATTTAACACACCTACACGTTTCCACGCTGACGCTCGCCCGGTACATTATCTTGTCCCAAAGGCACAATACTTCGCGGGACGATGGATATTCATTTGTTTTATCCGACAAACGACACGAGGTGGCCGCGTGATATTTTGTGTTTATTGCGTTCGTAAATAGACTTGCAGTGACATTGTTGTGTTAATTGTTATTGAAACTTTTCTTCAGCTTAAATCTGTTTTATGATAAGCTCCAAAATACAAAGGTGCAAACTTAGAGCATTCAACCAACAGGAGACGACAAGCTCGCTAATTTCTATGCGAAAAAGTCTGTCATTTCTTGCGGGGGGCAGGGAGTCACGCACACATAGTAAATTAACACTAACGCATTTTGAATGTCATTGCTACGCTCGCACACAACAAAAAATATCTAACACTAGCTTAAACTAGACGCACACAAATATATTCACACACAAGTACAACTTATCCATGCACGAGTGTGACGTCAGTTTTAAATAAACGAAGATAGTGCTTAACACTATCGATAAATTTTATCGATGAGTTCTGCCAGTATTATGATAAGGTTTTATTTAATTCAGACTCTTTATTATGTGTAAGATAGAAACATGACTTTTGGCTTTCATTAACATCTACAGGGTTATTTATTAATATACGTCAGTATGGTTGAGTCTAAGGCCCGAACTATACCCAGCCGGAAATCCGGGTAAGTACGGTTTCAATCCATCGCTTAAGCAATAAGGTCGTTTTTGAACGAATTCTAGCCGATTCTAACAGATTCCGGCTGGTTAAAGTCCAAGCCTAAAACTGCAAGAAATACCTGTATAATTTGGTTTTCAGGTGAATTGTCTTAAATTATGATAAAAAATACTGGGCTATAACCCGCAAAAATCGTAAATATAATTGAGGGAAAGTTAGAAGGTTGAATTTTGTAAAGGACAAAGGTGTTAACTATTTTAGCTATATTCTCAATCATTTTTTTGCATAAGAAAAAGTTAACAAATATTAGTGCTATCACGAAATAAGAAAAACATAATACCTATTTTTTTGCTTGCTAAGACATAAAGTTGTAAATGAATTCAAATAGGTATTATTGGTCTGGGTCTGTCTGTGGTGGTGACTGGAGATGGTTGGCTCGGATACTTTATAATATAAAGTTATGTTTCTTTGGAATGGATTGATTTTTATGACTTAATTAGTAATTGAGAAGGTGGTAAATAATAATGATTAAAAATCATTATCCGAAACATTATCAAATCCGCGAGAATCCGTTCAAAACACGACCCTATTGTTTAAGCGATGGATTCAAACCGTACTTACCCGGACCGGTTTCCGAATGGTTATAGTCCGAGCCATAAAATACGCTTAAATAATAAATAATCTGTTACAAAACACACGTTTCTCTAGAGTTTAAGGCTCGGTCTATACGCTGCCGGAATCCGTTAGCATCCGCAAGAATCCGTTCAAAAAACGACCTTATTGCTTAAGCGATGGATTGAATCCGCGTTAACCCGGTCCGGTTTCTGACTGAATAGACCGAGCCTAAGATTAATGATGAGATATTTAAGGTGCCTCTAAGATTTTGTCGTCACCCTTTGTAATGTTATATTTTCGCAAAAATAATGAAAATTAATATTTACTGACATCTTAATATGGACACATTACAATAATGCCTATTGTAATATAAATAAGATCCGTAATCTTACAGTAAAGCAACCAAATTAAACAAAATTTATAACAGCATACTGTTTTTTTATTGTATGTGTAAATATATAATAACAAAAACGCTTGTAACCTAAGTCTTAATATTATTTTTGTGTTATAGTATAAATTCATATAAACAATAAAATTGAATCCACCCGTTTATTTTCCCAACGGGTCGGTTCATTGTGAATGTTACCGAATATATTCCCATTTTGGAAATACGTCCAGGTGGAATCCCAAATCTAGGTGACCTAAAGGTCAAGTGGTTAAATCGATATCGATATTTTGTTTTTGTGCTATCCCATCACCAACTTTGCTGCAGGGTGGCCAGCGTAGGTATCAGTAAAAATCTCAAATTTTCACAATAAAGTGAAGTTCGCAAATATATTATATTATTGAACTAGACCGATTATATGCAAATATTTATAGTATTGATACTTTTAAAACTAGGTAATTATTAAGTCAAATAAAATGCGCAAAACTTAAACAAGAATCATAATTTGTTAACTGTGATATATAATATTAATTCAATAAGAATCTATTGTAATTAATATTATTAAAAATATTAAACGTGAAATACCAGTGTGATTTCAATTTTGGGTACTTCAGTATAAAATATTACGCTTAATAGGATTTTTTTCCTTTTACTGGTATCACTTTTTGATTGACGAATTTTATAAGGTTTTTGCAATTTTAAGGCATTATTTGCTAATATTGAGACTCAATAATACTTATAGATGAAAATTTACGTTGTCCCTTAGCACATAAAGTGTTTCCGATCTTTTTTAACACGAGCACACGGCGTTATTTGGCATTTTTAGCTGCTGTCCTTCCACGCTCACTGTGATTTGCCAATGATGGCGGAACGCGCTGCAAATAGTTTTATATAACCTCTGTGATCGACGGTCATAGACTTGTGGCAGAGGGGAATGCCTGTCAATGGCGTCTCCTGTTGGTTGAATGCTCTAAGGGTGCAAAGGACTTATGTGCATAATATGATCTTAAATAAGTAACACATACATTTAAAACGGAAATAAAAATGTTTTTATAATAACAATAAATTTCGAGCGGGAAATCGCTAGGAGGATGCAGCTTGGCTGGGCAGCATTTGGGAAGCTACGTCATATCTTCTCGTCGCCACTGCCACAATGCCTGAAGAGCAAGGTATTCGATCGGTGCATCCTACCGGTGATGACCTACGAAGCCGAATCGTGGAATATGACAGTAAAGCTGGCCCACCGACTACGTGTCACTCAGCGAGCTATGGAAAGGTCGATGCTTGGGATTTCGTTAAAGGATAAAATCCGAAATGAGATCATCAGGCAGAGGACTAAAGTAACGGACATAGTCCAAAAATGTAGCAAGCTTAAGTAGCAGTGGGCTGGCCACATCTGTCGCAGAACCAATGAAAGGTGGAGTAAACGGGTTCTCGAGTGGAGACCACGCCTAGGCTAACGTAGTGTAGGACGCCCCCAGCTCGATGGACCGACGACCTTAGGAAGATGGCTGGCAGTGGATGGATGTAAAAAGCGGGAGATCGTGCTCTTTGGCGCTCTTTGGGGGAGGCCTACGTCCAGCAGTGGACTGCAATAGGCTGAGACGAACAATAAATTAAAAATATGCCCTTCGTTCAAGCTACAACTCAAGTTTAACTTAGTATTGACTTTTTTTCAAACTTTATAGATTGACTATATTTGTAAAAGTATTACAAACATTAAATGTATTAATAGGCACCGAAAAAGAATATTTACACAATAACATAAACAAATATTTACTTTATCTTAATTGCACTAAAAATATTAAAGTTACACAAAGACACAGTTATTTAAAATAATATTACGCCAAAAAGAAACAATTCTAGCTAGACAACCATTGGGCAAAGGAAATCATTATTACTTAATTAGTTTTTCAGTTACTTTATTAATGTATTTCTTTATAAAAACAATCAACTTATTTTTACTCCATTTGAATGCTACCAGCTGGCCAACAGCTCGACCATGACGAAGGCTCAATCCAACTAAAACCTGTCGAGAACATGACTCGGCGTGTCCGATCCATCCATCATGTCTACACTCCGCTTTATAGTGTCCGATTGGAAAATGAAAAAGTGTTGGATTTGCCAAGTCAATTCACCTGTGAGTGGCAAGGTCAGTGAATGTGTCAGCTTCAACGAGTGAGTGATATAAATTGAACGTCGGGAAAGTTTGAAACAAGCTTTTAGGCACGTTAAGATGCGTCTATAACTCTAATGTTGAAAAGTCTAAGCAGACGTGATTAATTCGTATTTTTATTATTATAAGAGCTTTGCTTTTGTCGGTGGAATCTTCTCTGAATTTTGCATGTCTCTTCACATTTTGATACGACTCAACGTTCAGTTTCGAGTCTTCTGCAATTAACTTACTTTCCCTGGCTTTCAATTATTATTAATATATATTACGTTGGAATTATTTTTATGAAATCATTGAGCTAAGAACGATCCTGTTTGCGTAATGGATCAATTCAGACAACGAACTTTTCAAATTGACTCAGGTCTGGTTTTGCTGGGAGACGCCCATATAAAAATTTACTGTCGGGTACCTTTTGTACAAGGATATCTATAACCGACTTGTGGTCAATAACAATTGCTGTGTTGTCTGACGTTATTCATTAAGCACGCTTTACGACCTATAATATTAATTTCAAGGTTTTTTGTCTTCAATCTGTCTCCTGCTGATTTTATACTCGTAGTAGGTATCCTCCATTCCATAGAACGCCATTTTAACGGTCTTGAGCTTTTTGTACCCATCTTCTCGCCGCCACAATCACCGCAACTGTAACGACTACTTGCTTCTTCAACTTGTCTCTATCAAATGCTGAGTTCCGGGATCAAATGGAGGGATCTATAGCACGCCATTTTAGGCGGTATTGAGCTTTCTGTATTCATCTGCCCCAAGCCACCATTTATTTATTTATTTTATTTTTTATTTTATTACTACAACAAAATCCACAGCTCTAAAAAATTCAGTTTTACATGTTTCTTAAATACTTATCACACTGCCAACATTGGATTTACATTTTATAAAACAAAAACATATAAGTGTGAGTGTGACTGATGTCGTGTGTATCGCGTGTTCCTCTTAGATGATCCAATAACCTTTTAATTGTAACTACGATATTTACAAACTATGTATTTACTTAATTACTTTTAAACTTTCGCGTTGCATAATTTAAAACTCAATGAAACGGGAATTAACGCGATCATAATTTAGGTAAAAAATGTTACCTCTTTTGCAGTGTTAGTGTTAGTAGTGTAGTAGTGCGGTTAGTGTGCAGAATAGGGACACAGTGAGTGTAGTGTGTGACGGTACTTGGCGTGAAAATAATATTATGAGGGTAGATGAAAAATCTGCCTCTCATACAGAGTGAAGACATCGCTTTTCCAGTCAGCCTGTGACCACGGTCGTTGTAACCCGATCGAAACGTCAGGCAAAAGAGGTAACATTTTGTACCTAAATTATGATCGCGTTAATTCCCGTTTCATTGAGCTTTATTTATTTACCTGTATACCACTCAAATACATTTCACATTGAATTCCAATTCCATAGCCGAAATCTATCTCCATTGAACGTAACTGCAACATCTGGCTTACATCATAATAGTGCGCTCATCTCCGAGGTCAGTTCTGGCTAATTACGTTGGCTGGCGGCCCAATAACACCTACAGACTGTTCTAGATCCGTGTACAATTGAGTGGGTTAATATTGTTCTGTTAAGGGCATTTTGGCTATTAAGGAATTCATTTGTGTAACCTTAATAATCTAGAGACAACCCCACTTTTAGGCAGTCATTTTAGGTAGGTCTGTACTTGCTCTTGGAAGTAAATATAAAAACGTTAAACAAAATGTATACGTCAACCTAATACGTATAAGGCGATTTCCTCAAAGTTGGTAATATAAATTTCAGATGTAGTATGTTAAAAATCATCCTTAATATCCTAGTAAAATGCTTTTCTTTCTATTAGTTTAGTTTAGATAAAACGTCATCAGGGTTTTACTCTGACATAATGGTTTCAGCATGTCTTCAAACCAAGAGTTTAAGGTACCTTTTCTTTCAAATCCAAATACCTACACATATTTGAAATAAATTACACCAGCCGGCATACTTTCCTTCTACACCTAACTTGAGATACTGTTTCACGCATCACCGACTACGCAAGCCGTAATAAGGCCCTCAAGTTCCTAATTGGAACATTGGCTGGGCCTGCGGGTTTTTTAAGTTCTAAGGACCGGCGGTACTGATGTTTTTAGTTGAAAAATATAAACGGTTTTTCTCTGCTCTTAAGTACTATGTCTATAAATACAAGTATATTTTTTTATTTTTTTACAGGAACGGCACCCAGCCGCTTACTCATGGTAACCGTTGTTCGTTCGTGTTTTGTTTTAAGATGTTCTGACCTCCTTTTTAACAGGAAAGCATTCAGAACCATATGGAAAAACAGTTCCTATAACGTAAATAAAAACTGTTTGCTGTGTCGAATAAAGTTTCTTCATAGTCATGCGACGCTCGATGCTTGATCCTAGACACGGAAAAGTCATTTATATTTCGGGTGACTGTCATCAAATCTTCGTAATCTAACTCGGCAACCAGACCGTTTATCCATCTATCCAGTGTTATCCAAATAATCAGGTTTCTCATACACCTGAACAAATGGTATAAATCTGGGTACGGATTAGCATAGTTACAAAAATGCTACACTGTATCTGACTTTCTCAATGATTTTAACATTATTTAATGTAATAATGAATGGCAATTTCCTAAATAATTGTGTTTTTCATTGACCATAGATTCCGAAAAATCCGAAATACGTGCTGGGATGCAAACTTACGACACACAGATGTGAGACGAAACTCCTACAAACTATTAAGCCTATAATTAAAATTTCCGTTTAAGCGACAGAGTGAAATTTTGTGGTCTCGAGTCATGTATGGACTATGGACTGCATTATTGAGCCACGTGGCACATGTCCATACATTATTCAGAAGCACATCGTTCGCTCATTTCCGAGGTGGACTTTACCTATACCTACAACCAATAAGTACAGTCTATGTAGAACTAGTGTTGCCCAATGCAATACCGAGACGAGACTTAGCTAAATCTCGTCTTAAGTCTTGCGACAACACACCTGGTCTTGGCCTTGGTATTGCACAATTTGCACACTCAGTCTTGGTCTCTCGTCGTCTCGTCTCTCAATAATATTAATAGGCCTTTCGAGTGCCAGTACTAACTCCTATGTAAAATCACTGTTTTTGACGATTTTGAAACCAAATACAAAACGCAATACGCCTAAGTCTTAGTTTCACTTAATTGCAAGACGCAAGAGTCTTGCAGGCATAGTCTTGTTCTTGCTCAAGTCTTGCAGGGTTAGTCTTGGTCTTGGCCTTGCAAAACAAGGCGGTCTTGGTCTTGCAATTTTGCAAGACTTTTGCAAGACCAAGACTTTTTAGGGCAAAACTATGTAGAACCCTATTAGAGTATAAATGTCATTTATTTTGTTGATGTTGTACAATATTTATATTTATTTATTTATTTATGTTTTTGATTGAAGAGTCAAAGGCACATTAATATTCTTAATATATTATGATTTAGGGAATGGTAATGGCTGTTGTATAAATAAAGAGAAAAATGAATTAAAAGTCACAGAGCACGATATCAGTCTAAGTTAATCGTCATCAAGACAGAATGCAGCCAAATGCGTCAAAACAAGACATAAAAAGCAACTCACACGTACACACATCACAGTGTGTATTGACTACGAGGTCATTTAGCCGACGCGTGGTATACTTCCATCCATTATTCAGCGGTGAGCATCATACGTTCATATCGAGGTGAACTGAGGATTGTATGGGTCACGTATACAGTCACGTGCAACAACCTTTAAAAGTGTTTTCATTTGTTGAATCAATGCTTACACATAGAGCGCTAATATGTTGTAGGAACTTTCGCTTTACATTTAAAATTAAGAAATATAGGTGTGTCTGTTAGAAATATCTTCGGTTGCGTTAACAGGACTATTTTTTATATTTTACGATGCTTCAGCGTGTGTGATCGTGTAAATCATAAACGAATATTGCATCGCAATTATAATTATCGACTGCAAGTTTGTTAAATAAAGATGGGCAGTAAGTATCACTCATATATCTTAACTGTAATGTAGTTCATACATATACAATATGTGATTCGTTGTAAGGTTATCCGTAGGGTAAAATTGGTTTAAAAAATGCTCAATTCTAAAATCGCACTATTATTGAACCCGCGATAGGCTTTCACCACTCTATTCAACGAGATTGTCACCCCACTCAAAACTACAGCCGAAAACAGTAACAACAGCTGTATAAAGCTTTCCGCTGTATTTACAAAGAGCACTTTGCTTTTTTCCTTTTTTTCCCGTTCCCTTGTTTCCTGTGATGAACATTAACCTGTTCAAAAGCTGAAACGGTTCCCCCGCTGAACCACTCGAATAAAAGTTTTGTTTTTTCACCACTGAAAAATGCATCCGACCCGTTCCGACGATTCTGACAACGAGCCTGCTTTTTGGAAGTTTGGGAATGTGCGTGTTGCGGAATGTTTAAGGTTAAGTATGGTAACGAGTTTTTTTAAAAGGCTTTAGTGGCATTTTACGGTTAAAACGGTAAAAGTTGGTTATCTGTTTTTGAAAAAAAAAATGAATGTTTATTATTCATGCATATAAGTTTATGGTTATTTTATTTAAAAAAGTGAGATTCAAAAATGATCATCATGTACGGAGATTTATGAAAGGGTCAGGTGTCAAACCGAAAAAAAATTAAAAGAATAACAAAATAAATATTTAAATGTTGCAATTAAAGCAGTCTTATCGCTAAAAGCGCATTTTCAACATGTTATGTTACCTAACGTTTATCATGTACATCATAGTTTTATATCTCGTAAATCACAATTGCCTACTACACTTTAATTTATACCGTAATTAACAAATGTTACCTAAACAATTCCGCGTATAAAATGTATGCGTCAAATAAATCGCCGGCTGTGGCAAGCACGGAATGCCGTGGCGGTCACCCATGAGCGTTTGTAACCTAATTTGGGACCGCAACAATATATCTACGGGTAAACCCCAACACAACTAAACCGTTAAAGGTGTTTGACACACAATTTCGGTAAGTATTATCTGCATCGGTTACCCTAAGGCCTAGTTGTCATTGCCGTTTTCGGTGTAAACGGGCCGCGGGGAAAAGACTGTTGCTTTTAGTTTTATTGACGGCGTTTAGTTGAGTCATATCCGAAAATAGTGACGACGTCGCATGTTCGACATATTGTTGTTAGAATTAAAAACGTGAAATTGTAACGTAGGTTCATTTTTACACAGCGATTCTGATTTGCCACCGTCTGCTTTGTTTTAGATGACATCAAGTTATATACTAGAATTATGTCCGTTAATGTGTTTAAGTTTTCTTGTTTCTTTCTATGTTATGGTTCTATGAAATCTAAAGGGTTAGCTGCAATTCGAATACGGTATGGACAAACTACTGAGCTACCGCTCATATATTTCAAGATGTATTTTGTCTAGTATAGATTTTTAAATTAATTGTTAGCCATTAATATCAAGTAGAAATTAATTTAGTTCCAGTTATTCTAGTTGCGTTAAACACGAACAAAATGGCACCTCATTTGAACCTGGAGTGAACACAATAAATAATACTGTGTGTGTATACCAAGCCTTACTGGAACAAATGCGACGTTGCAAGGGTTCTTTACTCAAAATGGGGCCTCGTTATCACCGTCGCCATATCCTGCCTAAATAAACTGTACTCTAAGATTATTTCAACAAGGAACAATATCATTTGACAACAAACTAGTGTCAAGGGCCAGAAGCTTATATTTCCGGTAACTACTAAGACTGTACAAGTAAGTAAACATGCACTCGGTGCTGTAGTCTTAGGCGATAATGTTTGGATCTTAAGGATTACTTATATTGTTTGTAGTACAAGCCACTACGTGGTTAGTAAGAAAGGTCTTCCGACAATGCACAGTGTACTATAATTTTGGGTATTTGGATATTGCCCGTGCTTAAATTTATCTATGACGGATTGTCACCGCAACATGAAAAATGTTGTATTTTAAATTATGTTAGTTAAAACCAAAAAAGTCTACAATTTTAAGGGACTATTCCACTTTGTCATCGTACTTACGGATTGAGTAAGTTTATTTTTTGACGTACATCAACAATAACAGAAGACTCTTAATGTATTTGCGAGTATATATTATGCAAATTTATGAAGAAAAAAAACTGTTAATTTGTACAAGAGGTATTGATTGATTGGCATATTAAGATTTAGTTAGATTTTTAAGCTAAAGTGGGTAAGAAATTTTGAAAAAAAAATCTTACATATCTTGAACCATTGTTGAACTTTCATACAAATCAGTTTAATTTAGACATTGATAGACAGTAATTTATGCGAAAAGTGTTCAATCGCCTACTTAATACAATGTGTGTTGTATTGTCATTGTATTTCACCTGAAAAAGGTAACAGAGTTTTTAGCGTTGCTTTTTTTTATCACCAGTCAATCTGTACTTACTGAAGAGGTGATAGGTAGGACAAAACTTTATAGAAAGGCCAATGTACTTTAGGTTTGAGCTCGATGAGTTCGACATTAAGTAAGCAAATAAACGCACAATAATTTAAACCTTCTGTTTCATTGGACAGCTTTATACCGCGAGTGGTTTCGACAGATTGATTATTCACAACCATTCTCTCGAAAAAAGATCGCCTAGAGCTTAGTTCACCTTTGTCAGAACAAATAAAGTCGCAGATTAGTATCGACGTTTATGTCAGACATGGGTCACACGAGAGTATTATTATAGAGTAGAAAGTTGTTTAAGAAACAAGATAGAAAATGACCTACGAGTTATGTTGCTATCTGAATAACAATGAAAGATTTTTGAATGTAAAGTTCACCAGCCCTAGGATATGATAGTTAAAAAGTAATTTTTGATTATAACCATTTACACCTTTTTAGGGGTCCAAACTAAAATTGGAACCTTTATTCATTTACCCTACTTGTTCAGGTTTTTATAGTAAGTCTTCGATATTTCGGCTCTATTGCAAGCACTTTGATCACGATTCAGTACTCTTTATTAGTACTTTACAAATTAAGAATCGTATAGCGGGCAACGAAACCAGTGTTTGAGGATTAAAATCCCACAAGGACCAAATTGTGTGATGTGTGCCTATGATATGAGATACACATCACACAATTTAGCCGTTATTTAGCGTAACTCGCCTCTCTATCTATTCAGCCTATTGCGGTATTTTTCGGTATACCGAGTGAATAGTAAGTAAATAAGACTCTTCAGTGTTGCCCTGTAGTAAATGATTTGCACAAATTTTGATGAAATAGACGATTGTATATGCTTTATACCTGTAAAATTTTACAAAGAATAAAAAAAATATTTAAGCAACGTAGTTAGCCAATGATGAAACACCTTAAACTCTGAGAGAAAACAAACGCATAAATTATAATGTGGGAATATTTTACTTTTACACGACGTAGCGGATGCTACGACTTCCCGACGATTTTTGTTGCAGTTTGTTGGCATTATCATTGTACGGTCAATGTGTGTGAGTTGATTAAAAACATCCCGGATATAACGTTTATACTCGGAGTATGTACTATACGTTTTAAGTAATTAGTTTGTATACCAAATAAACTAAAATAAATTTACAACAGCAATGCGATGTAGAGGCAAATAAAAAATATTCGTACTTATATGAAATTATGAAATAAAAATTATATTTAAAATACTTACTAGGATTTACAGCATGTCCCTCGTCCACGACGTTCATTGAGAGGTGAAGGAGCACCAGCAGGGTTGCTGATAACTGAAACAAAAGAAAACAAATCGTTAATACAAAAATAAAATAAAAGAACATTGGATAATATTATTCTTTATGCTAACGCATCGCTAAATAATTATTAATTGTTTTATTCGTTTCAATTAAAAATAAGTATTAATTTCCAAAATTCCAGCTTTAGCATCTACTAAAATTTTAGAGGCATGAAAGGGATAGATATAGAGATTGAATGTAAGAGAGTTAAAAGATTACTAAACATAAATATTTTAAGGTTTTGTAACATTACAGACATCATAACCCTGAGTAATAGGCCCAAATAACTTGAACCCGGAATATACAGGAACCTTTAAACGTACGGCTCATTTTAGGCTGGCTTCTTCACTTTATCTTAAAAGCTTAAAGTGAATGATATTCTTACAATTAAGGTCAGACCACTCAAAAAGAGTCAGATATTGCCAAAGGATATTTTTCAACAATAAGCAGGATTAATTGAAAAAAGTTGTTCGCACTTATTAGAAAATCTATTTCCCTCTATTCTAAACTTACTGGCCAGCCCTTCTAGCAAGAGCAACAAAACACGATATGATACTTTATGATATATTAGCGATTTATCGCCTCTTTACTTTTAAAAGATGATAACATAGCCGTTATCTTGATCTTTTACTGAAACAGTAAGCATGCCCATGCCGGCGACGTCACGGTTATGGTCGCTTTTTCGATAAAAGTTCATATTTTGACAAAAAATATGCGATAAATCGCTATATCATATCGTGTTATGTTGCTCATGCTAGAGGGGCAGAGGGCCTGGAGTGAAGACGGCAGGTAGGTAGGTGCGAGATGTTAAGACGCTGACATACGTATAGGAGAGGAACCCGCGTAGTCGTGCGGTCTCACCTGACACACCATCTTTACTCCTGTCGCAACCTGACACGCAGTAAGGACTATGATTCAACATTGTGCGAACCGCAAAGTAGAAGGGGTAGAGAGTTATTTGCCTGATGAACTTCTTGTTCTTAATTGTGTTCTTATTAATACAACCTAAGAGTTTTCAAATCCAATGTAAGTAGCTCCTTTCTTAATAAGAGTGAACCACCAAACATCCTGTCGTTTTTGTTTAATAAATTGAAATTCAATTTAAAGTAAGAGCTCTATTTTACACAATGATAGTCTGAGATTTAACTAGTTTCTTCTACCTTCTATAAAATTTACAATTTAACCATATTTTTTTTCGTATGTTACCTGCCTTATATTAAGAACGCATTACAAAAATACGAAATACGCCACAAGCAACACAGAAATAAAAACTATTTTTATAACATTTCGCTCTTTTAGCCAAAAATGTCAGTGTTGCTAAGCAAAAGCCTATTTTGTCCTAGTCCACAATCCTGTTTCGCCATTCACTCCTACGTGACACCTTCCATATTTTAAGCCGTGTACTAAAAACTCGAGCACTCCCAGGTACAATGCATCTCCTAAATTGCATTAAAATTCCTCTTTGTGCTCAGCACTAGAGCACAATGAAAAATTAAATTTATTTTCGCGAAATCCCGACTTAAGCATAGTTTTTTCAATGAATAATCTGGGTGGTTTACGTAGCGCTCCATTTTATGGGTCGAGGAATAGTAAATTCATTCCTGGTTGTAAATACTTAATGGTAATCTATGGGTGCGGCCGTTGTTAAGGGATTGTTACTTGTTTACTTATTCATGTTTGGCAGATAACATCTTATCTTGAACTAGATTGTCTTAAAAAAGGTTTTTAGACTGACATTTAAAATGAAAATCTTATCTTATTATAATTAAATAAACTTGGCATCTTTAGAAGGTATTTAAGCAGATATATCTGATATATATATTTTCAAGTATTAAAAATCTCAGATATATCCGCTGTGCCAACTCAGAACTAACATTTTTGACTGCTTAATCTTGTTTTTAATTTAAACTAGTACTTTTATCATTTCTAATCATTTCTTTTCTTAAAACTTAACTATAATCGTTATTATAACTGAATACGTAAATTATACTTATATGCCTTTTTCGCACGAACTCAATTTGCACATTTTTTCCCATTACTCAACGCTTTTATTAGTTTTCTTTGTTTCAACAAACAATCCATGACACAATTTCATGTTATAACGGCAGTTAAGACTTTTCATTAGTTGAAAATAGAAATAAAAGGAGTGACAAGTAAATACCTAAGTATTTCGAGAGTATTAATATCACCTTTTTAAATATTAAAAAGGGTATTTAAAAGGGTGTTACGGTATAATTACAAAAGTTACTTTTTATATACAATTTTTCATATTTATTTTTGTTAAAGCAATAATAAATAATAATAATAAATTGTTTCCACAATCACCAATTATCTAGCCTCAAACTAAGCAAAACTTGTGCTATGACGACTAGATAACGGATAAACATACTTAAATACGTTTTTAGACATCCATGACTTAGGTTCAAATGCTCGTGCTCATCACACTAACATTTGCTCTCGAACTCGCAACCGCTAGGCATCGTAGTCCGGAGCGCGAACCACTACACCAGACGGTCGTCTTATATGGAATTAATTATCGAATATTATCGAACTAAACTAGAAAAGGACTGTGTCATAATTTTCCACCATTGTCATATCAGTGGCAGTTATTCATAAAGTACTCATACTAGTATTAATCGTACCTGTGACGTAATTTTTTTGGTAAATAGTATCATTTTTTTTGTCACCAAGGCAAAAACTAATTTGAATTACTTCTGATCAGCATCAGAATCTACAATAAGAGAAACATGGTACTCAATGTTTCACTGCCCATTTTCTGAATAGACTGATACCTAAGTATTAACTCTGGAATAAAATGAACTCTACTACCTCCTACAACAAATGAATGTAAATGAACTTGTGTTTTGGGCTAAACTTTAATCCGTACCCACCTATTTGCCACCACAGCTATTAACGCTTAAACTTTTGCGTTGGGCGCAAGCAATATAAAATATGCCCAGATAACCGCATATAAACCTTTCGAAAACCAGAAATATTTTATCTTAGCCATTTTTACTACGAGTTAGTTCTAAACAAACTTGCTGGATGCGGCAAAAGTGTTCCGAGTCCAACACAGCTGGGAGTTCAAATTTTAGTTTTATTCTAGACTAAATGCGGCGAAGTTTATGCTCTCTGTACGTTTGACAGGTAACATGGTTAAAACAAATGCACTAAACGTACCTCTGCACGGATTCTGTCCATTTTATTCGTAAAAAATTTAAATGTGCTTTTTGGCGCAATTCTGTATTCTAACACATCACATATTATATATCTATAATGTATTGTGGTTCTAATGCACAATCCAAAGTGAACATTTATTGAAAAAATAACTGCTAAATGAAGAATCAAATACTTTTTTTGTTTAAGTGAGTACCACCAGTCTGGTAACATTAGATTAGTCTATCATATGAAGCTATGTACGAGAAGTAAAATGTTAAATCAAATAATACTCCCAATGCTGCAATACTCCGTTATGTCTCCACGTGTCCCGAGCTGCTCTAAAGTCATAAGCGAATTTGTGCAAGTTAGCCGCAGGGATCCATTGTGCCGTAAATCAAACTGTCGTTCCGTTGACACACCTACGGTGCATCGGGTTCCGGCCATATGTCACCAAATATGTGTCGTCCTATATACTAGGTGTGTATGCTAGTTGAAGTTTAGGAGGTAGCTGTAGAAGGAAGTGTGATAACAAATAACTCATGCTACTTTTGAATAGCATCGAAAAAGTTATGTGACTTTAAAACATTCTGTGTTTAGCTTTAACTAAGTAAATTCTTGGAATTGTCTTATTTCTAATTATTGTCCTTTGGATTAAAGTTAATTATTAGAAGGACTGATGAACCAGTAAGAGAGAGGGCGTCCACTGCTGATTATATAGGCCCCAATATCTTCCTAAATAGGTCGGTTGAAGCCACGCTTATCGTGTGGCTTCATGTTACCTTTAAAACCTATCTAAAGAACATCATTATAATAACCTTTTGATTGAGTAACCCAGTGTAGACACACCTCATTTATGTGGTTTGATGCGGGCCTAGTTCGGTACAATAGAGGGGTACCGTAAGTTAGTCTTCTATATAGGAAATAATTATACTATGTGCCTTACTGTCTGACGTAATTCAGCCGCCCTAAATCCTCTAACTAGTCTAATCAAGCAGATTACTCGCGGTCAACTTTTAACGTATCTTCCGAAGCACGAAGATGCTTGTGATACTCGTCTTAATGAGATCGCAATCAAATGGACACCCATTCATAACCGAGGCATGAATAGCTAAATATGTTTTTATTTTCTTTACAATGAAATGAAGATAATTATTTACTTACTTTATCTAAGTACTACTTACCTCTGAAAATGCTTAAGCTAAATATTTAAGGGGAATGTTCCAAGGTTTTCCAAGATATTCGAACGGAAGAGATAGCCGTAAATCAAACTGTCATTTACTTGACACATACACGTCGCCAGTTGCGGTGCATTGGGCTTTCCACACATATGCCACCAAAATATTTGGAAAATTATTATGCTCATATACAAATATGTACCATTATACGAACAATTAAGCTCGATATATAAGGTCCGATTTTATTAGTGTTCATCCTGTTAACCTGTGCCTATATAGGTGAAAAGCAATCGTAAAAACCAATTTTCAAATGTGTACCATAAAAACTAAAAAAGTTAAAAATCAACAACATTGACTTCATATTGCATAAACTCGTCCTATCTTTGCTACGTTTAACCATCTGATTATCCGTCTTATTCCTTCCCCTTGTACAGAGCGAGAAAGAGTTGAAGATAGGACGAGTTTATGCATTATGAAGTCGATGTTGTAATTTTGTAATTTATTTTTAACTTTTTTAGTTTTTATGATAGACATTTGAAAGTTGGTTTTTACGATTACTTTTCACCTATATAGTCACAGGTTAACAGGATGAACACTTATAAAATCAGACCTTATATTTTTGCAAATTAAATTTAGGGTACGCGATTGATTTTTAATTTTAAAGGTTGTACAATAAGTTATGATTTGACTAAATTAAACTTTAAGTGTGGCAAAATTTCCACGGAATGAGTAAATGAACATGAATGAAACTGCACAAGCTTTGTCCTTAAAAGGATAACCAGAACCAAAACGGACACTAGATGAAAAGTAGGGAAGAGGCCTACATAAGATTGGATCACCAAAGAGCCACTATAATGATGACTTTAGACATATTAAGCCGTCTCGAGAGGCAGGCTCACCACCCGATGGACAGACAATCTAGTCAAGTTTGCGAGAAGCTGCTATATGTAAACAGCACAGGAGTTGTGGCGTTCTATTGGGGGATGCATAAGTTTCCAATGACTGATGATGATGGTGCTGATGATAACTTCGTAGTACGACCATGCAACTAAATTTTCAATCAACAATAAACTAATTACTTAATCGTTTTAATTAAAACCCAGTTCAACTAATCCTGATTAAAAAGGGCACGGTATCAAGACTACTCCAGTGTCTTCCCATTAATCCCGGACTTATGCCGGGACAAAGTTAAATGGAGGATTTAAATGCGGACGAAAGGTTTATTAAACTTTGTGAACGGAACCCGCTAATATCCTTTCACGACAAGGATTTTTCTTCTCTTAATTCTGTTATTTAGGCCAACTTGCACTATTTTCTAAAATGGAGATTATTCTTAGCCCGGTTTTAAATGTTTGTTTGTATCTTTCAGTTTAAGAAGTATAAATTAATGAAGTATCATAATCCGATTTCATTACTGTTTCAACATAAACTCTAATAAAAAAAACTGGTTGTTAATTACCTTATGCCACGATATTGCTCGAATGCCGCAATTTGTATTATCCTAATAAGAATTCCCAGGATCCCGTGAACAAAAGAAGCCAATCAAAGCCGCCGCTAATTAAGGTATATCATATCAAAATTCTCTAAGGGCGTCTTAATGATAAAGGTAGTCGTTGTGCTGTTTCTAAAATAGATTGATATTTTAAAAAGAATTAAATCATGTAACAAGTAATAAGACTAATTTAGATTAAGCTTAAGGATGCTTAGGCTTAATCTGGGAAACAGTTCTCGAGTGATATCTTTAAGCACCCTTACCAGTCAGGTTGAGTTTTTTTTAAATTCTGCGATAGTGATTTTTAGAGTTCCGATTTATTGAGCAATTGGTAGTAATATTTGAACACCGCCGCTCTATAGCTCAGTTGAAGTGGGCGCAATATCCTGTTAACGCGTAGAAGTATTTTCAAGGGGGTCTCCCTTGAAAATCTCCCATTAAAGTAACATTTCTGTTGTTCAGACATTAAAAGCTGATTCAAATAGTAATCGATTCAAGCTATGTACTTCAGGGGCCATACGTCAATCTCCCTCTAATTGAGATGAAACGTTCCATCTCCGCAACTATAATCGATTATCCGATACAAGATCGGTATTATGGTTTAATTAATTTGAATTAGTTTGGTATACTTGTGGGAAGACATAGATACATACACTTGGACGTTATTTTAATGAATTACTGATAATGAACAAGATGATATCGATCGTAACTTAATTGAATGTACATAAAGCAAATATAGGTGAGCTCTATTAAATATAACAATCCTACGCCTCTCACCACGATCCCACGAGACTCGTCTTCATTTCTCCAATCGTTAATTCTCAATAGGTATCATTAAAATCATCTTCCTAACTATTTTACTTACTAGTTTTCGGTTATTTGTAACGCTTTTATCTGATTGAAGCTTCATTTATCATTTACCCACATAATGGTCTCACAGATCAGCCTCGAATATACAGGTTCAAATGTGCCTGTGATGTCTTCAGACCCGAATAACTTGCTTGAAAAGGCCACGGTAGAAAGGCTAATGGCTCATAATAGCTCATCAATAGTGTAGTTCTTAAAAGGGCGACAATAACATCAAATTGTGTATTAATGTTGTCTAGGTTGGCTACATCACGACATGTAAGAAATCTATAAAATGGGTTATAAAGCTAAAATTGCATCAACAGCTTATACGGACCCTGCGCAACAACTTCGCGGAAGTTTTTAACACGATTTGCCTCGAAATATTCCCAGGATCCTCTAAAAGAATAAAATTGTCTTAGCGGAACGCGCCAAGTTGTTTAAAACTTATCTCAAGTGTAACATGATACAAATAATTCAGTAACTTTGAATTTAACCTTTCTTCAGTATTAGAGGATGTTAATAGATGGTTACCACAAACACACTTTAATCCTAAAAGAGCAGCAAAATTTCCTTATAAAGTAACGTATAGGTTATAGGTTAATCAGACAAGACAGGCTGAAAGCTGTATCACACGAAGTCTTCTCACACTCTTGTCCCCGTAAAACACCTAGTAAGAATTTAGCAAGATAATTGATTCAACCTAGAAATGGTATGCAGTAGAAAATGAAGATGAGTAACATTCATACATACATTTGAAAATTTCCTACATTTTAGTTAGGTTATATTGTACCTTAGGCATTAGCTTAATAAGCCTAACTAACAAGTTAGGTTTAGTACAAAGTTGTTGTATATAGCTTCTGTTAGAATGTTTCTAAAAGCTATTTCTGGAGCTAGGTCAAACCGATAGATTTGATATAAGTTCACTAGATTTTGAAGGAGACTGTAAAATTAGATGTTTTCGAAATGGAATCCTGCGACGTCGAACTGCCATCATTTGAATAACAATATTCTTTCACTGGCAATTTTATGTTAAACGAGTTCCACATGTAAAGTTACTCTAGGAAATTGAATTTTATTTAAAATTATTAGTATAATTTTGCCATCCTATATTTTAGGAGTGGCCCTTTGCTCCATCTTTGACATTTCGTAAAATCGTATCTACCTAAAATGATTGCTAGAAATTATTTTATGAATAAACAAAGTCAATAACTTTTGAATAAATACTTAATAAGATGCTACGGTCGTGGTCACCAGGGGAAAGTCCCCTCGTGACCACGACCGTAGCATCACGGTCAAAACGTCGAGGAATGTAAGTAGTATCAATACTACTACATACTATAGTACGTCGCGTTTAGACCCGTGATTATAAGTTTTAGTTATAATGCAACGCTAAGGTTTTAAAGATTATCTTACTTAATAAGAATATTTTAAACAGCTTAATAATTATTCATGACAGATTCTCAAATCATTTTTCAGACTGTCAGTGAGGATGCGGGTTTGTAAAAACGGTGATGACCTATTTTCACGCATACCTACTCTGCTTGGGTTATTTATGTATGAAAATTTAGCTCCTCTTCTCTCATCTCAATGTTCAATGGAATATTACGTATAGTGGATCTAAAAGTCTTAATCGTATTCAAATCTGTGAAGCTATCTGGAGTTCGTTTCTAAAAGACAATAAACAAACTAAACGAGTAGGTAGTAGTAGATGTTCTAAGATATAAGCCACTAAGATTAGTAAGTCCAAAGAGAACTTTTCAAGAACCAAAGAAAGGGCTAAGCGGCCGATGGGCCCCGCCGAATGGCACACTTCAGTCAGTAGAGAGTTGTTTATCTAAACAGTTCTTGTGAATTAGCGGACTAGAAATATAGTGGCTATTTGTTAAATTCTACCAGGCAAGTTAAGGTACGTTCACACTAGTATTAAGATAGTTCCAACTTTTTAGGAAGTTCAAACGTCAGTTAACAAGCAGCAGTAAGTAGTAAATGCAGTCAACCGAAACGACTAGCTTATTGCTTGTCAGTTAAGGCCTATTAACAGTAAAATTTCCGTTGTGACTCGTTTTGCTGGACTGGTGGGTTTAAGTAACGATGATTAAATTAATGATTTGATAACGCCTAAAGTTACTTAAATTTTTAATTAAGATTAAAGGAGAATTACTAATAATCCTTATCCTTACTTACTTACAAATATTATAAGCGCGAAAGTTTGTATGTTTGTTTCACTTTCACGCAAAAACTACTGATCGAGTTCGAATGCAACTTTGCACACATTTAGAATATAATCTGGATTAACATAAAGTGTATTATTTATTCCGGCTAAATGTTCCTGTGGGATATTTATCTATATATTGTTCTTTATTTGAACGTTTTTTGTTACATATCATACCGAACATCATGAAGTCCACGCAAACAAAGTCGCGGGCACAGCTAGTTACGCCTAGCCTGACGGGTGTGCACCTTAAAAATGTTACCACATTTTATGTTTTTAATGGACGACCGATGTAGTTTAAACTCAATCCTTAACCATCTATACATGTTATGGCTACAGGCGCATCGTGTCGACATGAAGCATTGGAAATTAGGTCAGTGAGTACATAGTTATATCCGATGATTAAAAAAGATACAAGACTTGTTGACAAGTACTGTCAAATCTTTATTTGCTCCTATTAGCAGAGTTGTATGTAATATGTCCCTTTTGCACCAATTGTAATGTAAAAATTTCCATGAGATTGTTTGTGGAATATTGAGTCTCAGCTTGATACTCAATAAAACACAATATGATATGATAGTACAAGACAAAAATAAAAAACAGTATTTTTTTTTATTTAAAAAAAACAAAAATATATACTTAGGTAAGAACGTATATCATGGAAGAGAGCTAGGAAGCTTTTTCATCATCTTTATCACATTAAGGTTAAATGAAAAAAAACTATTTTTGGGATGATTAGCACCGCAGAGTAACTGTCAGGACACAAAATGAAAAATAAACGTTTAGAACTAAACAAGCTGCTGTGGTATAAGCAAATTTCTATCGTAACATCTCACAAATCATCTCGGCAGGAGGCAAACTTTGCCAATAAAAGGCGAGCAGTATGGCGCTGAGTAAATGGCCAAATGATGGGAATATGAACAATCTAGCGTTTATAAATAACAAATAAAAATATTTCGCAAACAAAACACATTGTACTGCCACTGTCCCGTATTTTGATTTTTTTTTTATGAAACATTTATCGTAGACAATACATTATGTTGACAATTAAGGATCCACAAAATGATTCATCAGCTATTACTAGTTTTTTTTTAGATTTCCTTATTAGACCAAAACAACAAATAGGGTAACTATTTTACCTACAAAATATGTTTTTTTCGGCTCTAAAACCAACAAAAAATTCACCGTGTATATTAAGCCTATGTTTCTGTGGCAAACGTATTTGGTTTTATGAGATAAGGATGGACATGATCTTATATCTTGAAATATGGTTGAAACTTTATTTTAATATATTAATTATTTTTAAAGTAAAAATGAAGTAAATAACAGGCAACATAATATTTGAGCTTTTGCTTTGCAACACAAATCCATTTCTCAATATCGTTCAATCCAAAGCTAAGAAAGCCTTAGTCGGCGGTAAAATGTGCTTCCCATACTGTGGACTAAACAAATAAAGTCCTACGACAACTCAATAAATGTGTGCTCCAAGTAAGTGCCTTGGAAGAGACAGTCTTAAGTGACATTCTTATCTCCGATTGTTTTCAGTTAGAGAAAACCTATTGAACTAGGGAATTTGTTCTGATTTATTGCTACGTGAATAAAAATTCTGAGCTGGAACATGATTTTTGTTGTTCGTTTGGAAAAAAGCCTTACTTTGAATGCACAGTACGTTCATTCAAAATGTTTACATTACACTTGAGTCGTCTATTAACATCTATTAATGACGTTAATCATTATAGGATTCCATACCGATAGGGTTAATCGGAAACCCTTTACTGTCACTCGGCTGTCTGTCTGTTTATTCGTCCGTGTGTCAAGGGTTTCTAGTTTTTAACGCAAAATATACGATGTGATGTTTTTTAATGATGTTATGTAGATATTTGGGTAATTTAAGTTTTACCCAATACCGATTATTATATACTTTCATCGTGGGTGTTTTGGGAAAAGTAGGTAAGCTGTAAATGCTGTAATTGCAACACTCAGGAAACTTAACTTTTCAATTAATTTATAGCACCTTACTGTGCGTGTTACGTTACGCACTTGGTTGACTTTTTTTATTTTAATAATCATTCCACAAGGTCTCCAGAAATAGTCTTTAATAAGCCTAGCAACGCCCGTGAGTTCTCTTGGAAGACTCCTAAAATTAATTCTGCTTTACTTTTTCGGGACAAACAGAACGTCAATACAATTTTCAGTAGAAATCGTTGGGCCAGGTAACAGCCGATTTAGTGACCTAAATCAGGGCTGGCGAATAGTTGGCACGTGCTGTAAATCAAGCACTACATTCGGTGCTATAAAGTTTCTAATTAATTGAATGTTAATCAATATTACTCGTTGTTAGCAGACAAAGAACATGAAAGAAAATGCGGGGGCATACTGCTTAGAACGTACAAATGTAGTCGTCTACTCTCTCAGCCATGCGTGGACATATTTTGTTGAATTTTATGAAAATAAACTGTGTCGTTCTTTTTCAAGTTATCTCTAAACTCTTGTAAAGACATAGCTGTTTTTCTAGATAGATGCCCAAAATAGAGACATTAAAAAGCTGCACGTCATGAGGAAAACCAAAAATAAGGGTTATGATTATGTAAAATTAGCTCATTTCATTTGAGTTTTGTTAAAATTTAACTAAGAAACTAAAGGTAAATTTTCTCAGATCACCTTTTGTGACAAAAATTGCAAGAACAATCTATGGAATTCAGTGCAGTGTTATTGTTTTTCATAAATATCTCAATATATAAACAAAAACAATATTAGATTTTTAAGTATTTGGTATAAGACCATACAACAGAAAAAAAACAGTACCTACATTCAAACAAACAAACAGTACAAAAAGGTTCCCAACTCCTAACCTAAATTATTAACTAGAATAGAAGTTAAACGACAGCCGGTCGGCGAATATAAATCTTCGTTAGGTCTACCTCCAGTGAAGGAGGACACTCCAGTAATACCTGTCACTTGAAAATTTGCTGTGATTAAGAATGAGGATTCCGCTTGTCGATACGGGATCTTTAATTTTTGGTTACCTATTTCCCATTGCCTGTTCATTAGATTATTCTGTCTATATAGGAGTTACATTCTCAAATTTCATTTTTATTTTTGAACTGGCTGTTGCCTGAGAATTTTACACGTGGTCTTAAATTCGACCTTCTTGATTGATTGGATTAATTTATTTTTAAAAACAGTTTGTGGCGCTTAACAAGGTAATTTATTATTCTCCATCATATGACGCTTCAGTCAAGAGTTGATAAAAAAGATAACATAACAAATAAGTACATACACGTACACGAGTTAGAAATATTAAAAAATTAACTTCCAAAACCTTTAGTATTCTGATGAATTCATAATGAGTATTATATGCATTCTTGATTCTCACAAACATGAACAAAGTGGTCAGATAAAACGCCATGGCCTGCATTTCGCAGATTAACGTCTTACGAATATACTCTAATACTGGGGCTTCACTTGCGTGACGCCTAACGTTCAAATAAAGGCATGATTAGCGTTAACTAAATTAAAGCATTAAGCTACGCGCTAAGTGCGTGGCCACACTTATTTGACGTTTGATTCTAGCGTCTAGCGACTTAGTTAGCGTGTGCTCTGTGAGTGTGTCTTTAAAATAAAATAAAACGCTTCCAAGAACTCAATACTTTTCTTATTTTGTCTACTCCATCCTAACTTAATAACTATGCACTTTAACATTTATTTCACAAAGAGTTTTTAAATGTGACCGTGTTTTAACATGTTTAGTGTAGTAGGTGTAGCCACAACAACGCACTAAACGCCCGCTTAATCCCTTTGATGTGTCAAAAGTTACCGCCGTCCGAGCTATCGCCTAACGTCTAATGTTATTGAAGCAAATTAGCGCACAAAGACCGGCCACACCTGCGTATTACGTCAAATAGAGCACTAATTAACGACATTAGACGCAGGTGAAGCCCCAGCATTACTCTAAAAGTATGTTCGTAGACTTACTTACGTTTTTACATAAAATTTAAAACAACCATTTTGCACAATCGAAATTTTAGCTTCAAAGAAGTAACATATTTTTAACCTGAAATACATAATATATTTCTTGTCTGCACGACACACGTATCGATGTCGAGAACCACTATCGATAAATTAACTATTTACTCCACAAAAGAAGTAGTTGATGTAAATCTTCATTAAGTCAGCTTTCTGCGCCCAGGTTAATGGCCACTGAAGCTAATACCTGTCACCGGTGAGTATTTGGTTCAATAAAAGTAAGTATTTCATTAAACACAAATGAAAGAACTGCGCGGTAGGGCATAATCGTGGTATAAATTATTACAGTTGACGAAAACTGGTAACACTTTCAAAGTGCGTCACATTCATCTATTCTCCGTCATTATTTGTATCGTATATTATCATTTTATCATTATTTAGCGCCTACTAGTAAATGGGGCTTCCCATTGCTCTTCGACTAGTAGTGTAGGTAGACTTCATCTAAAATTAAATAGGACAATACGATCGTTAATCATGTCAATTTTTTTATATGGCTATTTATAGTTTATTATTAATGAATAAATCTAGCTTATTTCAAAAATAAAAACTATCACAGTATTTAAATTAAGGCCGTTCTGAGGACTTATTCAAGCACTATTTGGTAACCAATCTCTCTTAACTTAAACACTCGATTGGGAAATTTTGGGATGTTTATTTGACTTAGGTAGGAACCTAGAGTATTAAACAAACTTTAAGCACTAATTTTATTTGTAGTAGGTAATACTTATTTAACTTTGAAATAGCACGAATTGTAAAATCTATCTTTTTCTGAATTCTTTACCTTTAAAATCTTATGCTTTTTATTCCTAGACATATTATTACCTACACTTGGTATACCTACACCGATATATCGTATTTACCGATTATAAAACAAAAATTATAACGGGGACCAGATTTTATCCGTTTGCGAAAGTTACTAATTGTGTAAATTTTCATTGAAATTGTAATCAAACCACCAAACCGGTTTTTTGGTGCCATTAACATAAAAGTCAAAAGTGTTCTGTGGCAAGTGTGACACACATTCCCAATTTGCTTTGAATTATAAAGTGCTTTAATATATTTAATAACATGAATTACTGATAAATTTAACACGCCTAATATTTCAGAGTTCTTTACTAACTTTAAAACTATGTGGAAGTAATCATAGTACCTAGCAAGCAATTTTACCTCAGCGTAACATACTTTATTAATAGTTTCAAAGTTATACTTGCAGAAAATATGCTAGAAATTTAAATATGTTAGGGCGCGTGGTGAAAATATTAAAAAAAATATCATTGCGGGAAAAATAAAGAAGACCAAATATATATTTTTACCAAAGAGAGAAAATAAGTACAGTGGTATAATAAATAAATATTGGACAACATCACAATATCGTTACGGCGATATCCAGAACTGAAACAAATTGAAAATTCTTGGTCGAGTCAGTCATAATGTACTCTATATGATATGATACATTAGTAGGCATGGAACGTTATATTATCGGACCATGAGGCGGTCTGCATTTGACACGCTTTATGAATGTTAACAAAAATGGGTCAAAAAGATGCTTAGACTAAGGAAACTCAGACGAAAATTACCATAATATTCTTAGAAAGTTTCCGGACATAAACAAGATTTATATAATTTTCGTAAACTTCGCAAGATTATAGAAGAGCATTGGTGTCAGAGACTGACTTGGAATGTTAAAGCTAACAAGTGTTGACTTAGTGATGTTAATACGATACCTATCTTATAACATCGATACAATTATCTTAATATTGTCGATCAAAGTAAGCCACTGTAGTAAGTCACTGTCCCTAGAGTTGAATTACTTCTATTTGTTTTTCTTCAAATAAAACATTTGCTTTTTACGTCCAAAAAACCCTTTATTTTAAGTTAAGCAGAGCTATGCTATAACGCTGGACGCAAGCCGCTTCCAACCGGCCGATCTGGAAGTCACTGGGGGAGGCCTATGTTTAGCAGTGGACGTCCTGTGACTGAAATGATGATGATGATGAAGCTTAATCCTTGATACAGCATGTTGTTTTTCTTATTGATTTACACCGAACACGGAACTAGCTCACCTCTACTTTCCTGTAAAACTATTTTTCCATAGTATAATAATTTACTCCATACCTGAGGAAGATACATTAAATGAACAAATTCATTTTTATTGTAAATCTGTATTTGTTCCCACCATCCATAGATAACATTAGCGGCCCAACACTAATGTAAGTGTATGAGCAAGTTTGCTCCGAAGCCTGTTTATCACGGTTCTGGGGGCCTGTGACCAAACAACCTTTTATAGCCTGGGAAGTGGGAGTAATAGCTTTTGCACAGAATTTATAGGCCTCGTGGAAAGTTTCAGCTCTGAGTTTTTTACCTGGCTGCTCTTGTTAGTGTGCAGGTCATCTTTATTTGACTCAGTAGAATAACATTAAACTGATTATAAATGTATACATATACATGATGAGAAGACATTAATTTCATGAATATAAATGCCACTTCACCACACGATCTACCAAAGTGCAGAAAGTCGCTGGATGCAGGCCACTTCCCACCGGCCGACCTGGAAGGCATTGGGGGAGGCCTATGTTCGGAAGTGGATGCACCTAATACGCCACTACTTGGCGGTTAAAGATAACATCTGAACGAAACAGGCATAGGCACATTCAAAGATCGCTGGGTTTTTCAATAAAGCATATTGTAAGGTAAATATTCTATGCAACGCTTATACCTACACCATATTTCATTAGCCTCGTTCTTTTGTTAGTCCAACTACAATATATAAGCTAGAAACTAGCATCATATCCTTCATTTTCATTATAACGGACGCGTCCGCAAGAGTACCTACATATTATACACGTTGCCACACAGGGGGCGCCATATGTCGCTCCCAGCTTAACGAAGATTTAGTAACCTAACACCGCGTTTATCTACTATCTACAGCTCAGGCTAAGAGCTAGTTTTAATCTGAATCTATGGGTGCCGAAATTGAGGCTTATGTCATAAGGTTTAATGGCATCATGATCGGCAGATCGAACCTAAAAAAGTTTTTTCATTTTTCAAAGAAAATGATAAAATTACTCAGTGCTAGACATAATAATCACCAGAATATATCAGTCCACTGCTGGACACAGGCCTCTCCAAAAGGAGGAGTTAGAAATAATATACTATATAAAAGCTCTTTTCTCAAGTATCAGTTTTATGAGTTTTAAAATTAATGTTTTAAGGTGTGAAGAATTTTCAAAATTTAAGGTGTAAAATGGAAATAATGGGAATGTTTTAGATTACTTCTTGATATTTATACAACACAGTAGTCCACTGTCTTTCTAGTAGTATCCCAGTAGACTTATCTTTTTGGAGCAGTAACTATATTTAAAAATAATGTGTGAACATTCGGTCATTATTATTTAAACAATCAAATGAAACAAGTCAAACTAGGACTATTAACAAGGCGATGGGACATCGCTCAAACCCGAGCCAATTGAGGAAAAGTAACTTTTTCAAATTGACCTGATTGAAATCGGATACAGGGTGGAAATGAAACGGAACTTTCCACCTCCGCGTTTGTGCCAGTAAGGATATCGTAACACTAAAAGATTTTTTTAATGATCTCGTTTGAAAAAGATGGCTTTTGTCTTTTAAACTGATTCTAAAGTATCGATTTACAAATCAAATACAATGACTTAATATCTATAAGCCTAAACTATTTATATTTATTCTGATAGATATTGTAAATGATTATAATCTGTGTTTTATTTTATTTCAGCTTTTTTATAGCTATTTACCATCAACAGAAAAAGTTAACGACGGTAGTTTGTGGCAAAAGGTAGGACCAAAAACTTTACCTCCTCGTTTATCGCATTGTAATTTATGCGAACAACAGATTTACTCACAGCCACTTTTTATTTTGGCAAAGAAAGAGCTGGGAGTTAATGAAATCGTGATTACAAAATGGAGGTGCTTGCATGATATCCGCACTGGAATCTACTTTTCGAGTCAAGGAAGGAAAATGAGGATAGAAAGCGGAACTAGCTCATTTGGAACCTGGCTACGGGTTTGCAAGCGAAATGTTGAGCACTTTACAGTGCTACAAACTTATCTATACCTAAAACAGGGCTACGAATATGCCATGTAGCCAAAAATACAACTACCTAAATACTTTAATCTATCAAGATGAATAAAACGAAAACTATGATATGAATAAACAGTACCTCCCCGCGGTAAAATAATTACTAGCAGGTGGTAATTTAAAAAAGTACTTACTTACTATTAATTAGTTATAAAAAACGACTTACTTGATTAAACTACGTCTATGAATTTATAGTATATAATTGTAACAAAAAGAAAAAAAAAAAATTCATCTTATCAATATCTCAAACTTCATTCATGTTAAAAAAAAATTGAACCAATTTTTTCACTGACCCCATAATAGAAGATAATAATTGTGTTATACTGTCGCCGACTTCTTTAAGATTAATCGCTGTATTTTATTACGGACACAGTTTCGTCCTGGTGGCTGCTGTTTATATTTTATCTCATAACAAATAAAATTGTCTCTGTTAATGTTAAAGACACCAGGTTATAAACGATGGAACAGCTTTTGCCATCACTGGGTTTTTATTAGTAGCTACAGCCTTACTTAACTCATCATCGTCCCGGGATTATAGATTTCCTTGGATAAAGAATTATTATTGAAACAATGATGTATCTAGAGATATCTAAGGAGGTAGGGTGATGCACTAGAGATAGTCGTACACCCTAAAAATAGCCGTTGGTAACATTTTTTAGACTTTGCTAGCAAGTTGGTCGCCAAATTTCTATTACGGTTTATTTTTAGATGCATCTCCAAGGCCAAAACCTTAAGGACAAAAATAATTATTTATTTACTAAAAGATTGACTACGCGTACATACGTTTATGCAAAGAAAGTAAAAATGGCGCTGTCTTAACCGCATTGTATGGGTTCACCTGGATGATTGGAACCGCCCCGCGAATCTCAAATACAACTAGCGGCACGGAAGTTGAGCTCTGGGTGAAAGTTGCGCAGAAGACCATTACGATTACGAGATTGGCTAGTCACGTGCCACGCCTGCACCGCCGGCCGTGATTGGCTGTTAGCTCCGCGCAAATGCGTCTCTGATACGATGATAGTCTCATAAGATGCGCAAAGCGGTCCCCACTCGTTGCCCTAGCGCTTAACATCGATGCCGCGTACATTATTCCTATACTTCCTCTGTGGCGTGAGAGTAGTAGTAATAAATGCAGACGAGGCCGCTCAGATACCAAAGACAGAAATGACACGCTATGTTCTAGTTTGTTAGAGACAAACTAGAATCTTCCAAAAAAGTTAGTGTCACCATGGTTTTTAAAACTTGATTCAAACACAAAAGATTCGGGATTCTCAACAGCCAAAAATAAATATTAGCAACTTTCTTCCACTTATCGAAGCCGAAACGAAGGTCAAAAAAGTACCGTACGAAATTCAACCTCGAATTTAATTATAACAGAACTTCAGTCCAAAAGTTCGCATAGACTCAATAGCACTTACGTAAAATTGTATACTTCAGTCCTGGTGGATGATCCTCTTGAAAGCACTTAGATATGTCATTTGGATTTCAGATGTACCGAAGCCACGAGCATCCTGTTTAATTTTGTTCGTATTTTCAAAGAAATTTAGAATGATAATATGAGTTTTATGCCCCACCACCACTTGGGCAAAAGCTTGAACTACTTAGATCTATCGGTGGGAAAGTGAATCATGCTCAAACTATATATTGCGTTACGACACTAGCGCCTATTCCTATTAAAAGTTAATTACCAGTGTTTGTCTCGGACAATATATTTTAGAGTCAGCGAAAGTTGGTGTTTCACTTTTGAAAGTTATCCGTGTCTCAGGGGTTTAACGAGCGAACTTGCGGAATAACTCGCCGGTAACACTTCGCTAGGAATAGTGGGATTCGGAATAATTCGGATGGCTATTTATTTACGCTAAAATATCACACTAGTGTAATTCTAAATTGTTAATTTGCATTAATTGTGAGTTCTTGTACAATTCTTGCAATTTTCAATCAAGTGTAACGTTGGTTGGACGTAAGTATATTGTCGAAGTGTGCATTAGGTTGGGCACTAGTATAGTAAACACATAAACGTAACGGGCATGTAAATGGATAGAATGATATAGGTAATTCTTCTTTCTTTGGCCAATTCTGTGCTTTTGGACCACTCTGTCAATTAAAGAGATCTATGGATCTACACTTGCTATCCGTCGTAGCGTCGTCGAGGGGACCGATCAGCGTCGTGATAAGTTCTTGGCTGTCACGACCTATGCTAAGCAGAAACCTTTTTGACGCAATTCATAATTTTTTTTATCATTAATATGTTTTAGAACATATATTTTACTATCGTGATCACATTGTCCTGAAAGTATCAAGATAGCAGAATTCACAATAAGCTTAGGTGGACTTCCGCATCATAGGATTAGTTTAGTACGAGATTAAGACATCTTTTTGTCTCTCTCATTTTCATACAAACTGACAGCTATAGAATGATTTTTAATATCGTATTATTGGATAGTTCGGGATTAAATACGCTAATCCTGACATGCTGAAGTTGGCCTTCTAATAATAATAATAATCATCATCATCATATCAGTCACAGGACGTCCACTGCTGAACACAGGCCCTCCATTGACTTCTGTCATCGGGGGTTGTTGCCATACTCGCCACGCTTGGCAGGCCGGTTGGTGAGCGGCGAGCGCAGTTTTTTATATTGTTGGCCACCGCCAACTGGATGCGTGGCGTAAGAGGCGACAGTATCTGTAGCACGAGACGGGGAGAGCGTCTGCGTGCGGAATAATATAAAAAACTTCTAATATTTAAAGTTTAAATTTGTTATTATACTAAGCGAACTCATGACATATAATAACGGCAGAGTTAATATGTAGTACCGTAGAACAGTTAAAACACGCTACGCGAGTGGTACATAATATTTATAGTAGGAATATTTTAAAAATTCCAGAGTTCGTAATGTTATACTCGTATGAGATTGAGCCTGTACTCCGTTATCAAGTGCGCTATTTAAAATATTTATTTTCATAGTACTAGCGGAATAAAGACTTATTATACCCGTATTTGCGGAGAGCGCACACATTTTTCCGTTACTTGATAAAAGATACGTGAGGAACAAGAGAAAGCGTGAAAAAGGCTATGGTCATAAACATTACGCTACAAGAAAAAGAGCGCAGACACGTGCAAACACCTCCCCTAAGGCTTTGGAGGTGGAACAAATTTCTTCCTTTCTAGAAGTAACGAGGCGATGCATTAAGTCGTTAACTGGCGGAAAGCTCTGGAGATGAGCAATTTATCGTGTCAAGTGATATGAAGTTTTTTTTTTTTAATATTTGAGCGTCAGATGTTTTTTTGTTTTATTAGACAATTTAGTTGATATTATTAACTTATCTTCCTTAGATTTGTTGCATATAATCTAAATGACAATTTTTATTCAAAAATATTATCAAGGTAAATGGGGTGATTTATTGTAGGTAGCTAATAAAACTACCTACCTTTTCAAATATAAGTGTTCGTTATCTAAGAAGGCGTGAATAATAGTAGCGTTTGCTTACTTTTATGTCTATACACAAATTTTAATTGAAAAAAACATTACCGATTGCACTGTTATTTGAAGACATGTTATGTAGTACTGTGTAGTGTGTAATACTTCTCGATTTAGTCACTTCTTAGGTTAGGTTTCAAGAGTTAAGAACCAACTTATTAAAAGAACTATTTCTATAGTTGAGGATCTTACAGTCTTACTTGTGACCTTATACTCGCGTACTAAGAACAACAAGCGACAGTCCATTGTGCCCCGCCCCGGAGGAAGGCACTTTGTCACACCACCCTTTGTTGCTGTACTAATGCTTCTTAATGCGGTCGCTGTACCTTAGAGCTCGGAAATGGAGGGGCTCGTTTATGATTTCTTTTACCCATTTAAAAAGGAGTTCAGGTGGAAAATGTTTGGAACTTGATACTGAAAAGAAAACGACTTTTTTAGGGTTCCGTAGTCCTGACAATGAACCCTCATAGTTTCGTCATGTCCCTCTGTTTGTCTGTCTGTCCGTCCGAGGTTTTTCTTGGAGACTTTTGACCCTAGAGAGTTGTAATTTGGTAAAGATATTATATCAATCACGCCGACAAAACGGTAGAATAAAATCTTGAATTTTTTTTTTCGGGTAGCTCCCATACACTGGTGGGTGCCTGATGACCTGTAACACAGGTATTTACTTACCTAGCTCAGGCATCAGTCTCACACATAAGTTGTAGTGCTCTTTACCTCTGACATGTCTGTACAATTTCAATTTGTGTGAGGAAATAAAGAAATATTAGTATTATTATAATATTTTTATTAATTTATAGGCCGAAAACCTCTCGCCTCTTGAGCGGTAATGACCGGCAAATGCACATTTGGCCGGGTTCAGGGCAACAGAGAGAGAAATCGGCGGACGATGCGTGCGGTATCAAGCACCACCGCTTTCTGCATCTTTGCTGGAAGCGAGCCGCCGATGAATCCCAGCCTTTTCAGGTGTGAACCTAATGTGGCTGGGATTAACCCGTTTGTCGATATAACAATTGGTATGATTTCAGCGGACGCCACTTCCCACATTTAGGTAACCTCGTGTACTAGGTCCAAGTACTTGCGTTGTTTTTCGGTCTCGGCCTTCACAAGGTTCTCGTCATGAGGGATAGTGACGTCCACTAAAAACACCTTCGATTGCGCCCGGTCCATCAGCAATATATCAGGCTTATTAGCAAGAATAGTCCTGTCAGTGATGATGGGCCGGTCCCAGTAGAGTCGGATACTGTCACTTTCGAGTACTGGCTCCGGCGAGTACTTATAATAGGGTAGTCTCTGGCTCACGTGACCGTACTTGAGGGCGAGCTCTTGGTGGAGAATTTTGGCTGCTTGATTATGCCTGTGGAGATACTCAGTGTAAGCAAGAGCCGAACAACCCGAAACCACATGGCGGAGTGATTCTCCAGGATGGCGACAGGCCCGACAAATGTCCACTGTGCCATCCTTTATGATGTACTTTCGGTAATTGTTCGTCCTGATAACCTGGTCTTGTATTGCACAAGCAAACCCCTCGGTTCCCCAAAGAGGTCTCCAAAGCGCAGGAAATGCACGGAAGCTTTTCGGTCCACGTGGGGCTCGTGTAAAGCCTTGAAAAACCATCCGTGCAGCTCTTTCCCTTTCCATACGGTCTCGTGATCAGAGACACTTTGTATCGCCGGCGACTGCCATGACTCGTTCGCCAGATCAAGAGGGGTAAGTCCTTTATCACATCATTCTATGACATTACAATGCATCGTTGTGTCGGTCTTTCCGGGAAATACGCTCTCAGGCTAGATACCTCGCGGTCGTGCATGGTTTTAGCACTTAACAGTCCTCGACCACCACATTTCCTCGGGATATACAGCCTCATGACCGACGACCTGGGGTGATGCATTCTATGTAGTGTCATAGTTGTGCGGACCTTCTGATCCAGAGCGTTTAGTTCGGTCTGAGTTCATCTGAGAATGCCAAAGGTGTATAAAATAATAGGCATAACCCATCCGTTATAGGCTTTGACCTTGTTATTACTATTATTCCATAGGCCGACTACCTCTTGCCTCTTGGGCGGTAATGACCGGCAGATGCACATTTGGCCGGGTTCAGAGCAAAAGAGAGAGAAATCGGCGGACGATGCGTGCGGTATCAAGCACCACCGCTTTCTGCATCTTTGCTGGAAGCGAGCCGCGATTATTATTATAATGATATAATACATGTAACGTGGGGATGATTTTAGTTTCGTGGTGGTAGTGTGGGGTATCGTTGAATAGGTCCTTTAAAATGACTTAGGGGTTGCTAAGACAATTTTTCGACTTAGGGATCCGTTTGCGATATATTAAACTTTAAAGTGCCAATTTTTGCTTGATTAAGGCGTTAAAAGCTTAACTATTCAAAAAATAGCTTGAAAAATCTGGAAAAATTCATGTTGCTGAAAAAAATTCTTAGATGAAAACATTAAAAGCAACTTAAATGAAGTAATTGCTGAAATACTTATATTGTGGTAACGACGAAACCCTATACTGCGCGTGGCACGACACGCACTTGGCCGGTTTTTTTTCTTTAGTTGAGTAGTAAGCAATAAGCGAATAGAAGTCACGTAAGCTTTTTTCAAATCCATAAAGTTACTAGTTCGGCATTTTTTTTAAAACAGGACTTTTTGTAGCCTAAAAATAGTTACCTACCGTAATTTATCCGTTGGGAGCTAGTATTGTTTTGTTGAAAAAAACGCGTTAGATTCAAAGGCAATCCGTGACGGCTATGAAAAAACTATTAGAGAGCGCCAACAACCCGCGTTATTGGGAAAAAGGAGAAAACGCGAAAATAAAAGGCCAGGGAATCGTTTTATTTATTTCACTCTTCGCAAATAACACATCAAATATCGAACGCATTAAAGGTAAGTGTTTACTGGGATACATGTAAGACCAGTTAAAAAGTTTTGAATTAAAAAACAGAAAAAAAAGTGTTAGGTAAGTAGGTACACTGTAAATAAACCATAATATGGAAGATGTTGTCCATTTTAACCCTTGTGCAGAATGTTGGTTGTCGCTGCACAAATATTTATTTTGTAGATCGCTGGTTTCTATTATTAAAACGGAGCACACATTTATTCCTTAGACATTTTATAGCGAGAGAAATGACATAGACAAAGTTGCCAAGTGCAAAAATATTAATTTTGTTGTTGCCAACAAACCTCAATTAAAACTTATAATAACGGGTCTAAACGCGACGTACTATAGTATGTAGTAGTATTGATACTACTTACATTCCTCGAAATTTCGACCGTGATGCTACGGTCGTGGTGACGATACGTCATGGATACTGTGAGTGTTGTGTGTCGCACTGAACCTACTGACTCTAGTTCAAGTGCACAACAAATATCGGAGAGTTCGAGGGTAGCAGAAGAACCGGCTGCCCGATGCAGACGAAGTCGCCGCGCACCAGTCCCCTCGTGACCACGACCGTAGCATCACGGTCGAAATGTCGAGGAATGTAAGTAGTATCAATACTACTACATACTATAGTACGTCACGTTTAGACCAGTTATTATAAGTTTTAGTTATAATGCAACGCGAAAGTTTGAAAGATTAACCCTCAATTATTTGAAACCGAAACCAAAAACTTGACAGATATACGCTAAATTTACTAACGACGAATTAAACGTGCCAGAAATATCATGGTCTAACTTTTCGTCCTAAGTTCTTTACCTCGAATAACACAAAATAGGATGTATGAATCGGCATTGAGCGTACATACGCTCAATGCCGATTATCACAAACAAGGTTGTCATATCGATACCTAATGTGAAAACAATTATCGCCATGCCGCTGTCTGTGACTCTTATAAAAGATGTAACAATAACCCTGTTTATTTCAAAAGCCGGTGATATCCTTAAATACAACAACTATTAGGTACTACGGGACATCTAAATCGCATAAAAAATCATTGGTGGTCCCTTACAAAAAGTTTTATTTGAGTAATAGAATTACCCCCTTTTGGATCGAACACGATTTTCTTTTACACCTTGTATACCTAAGTTAATTTTTGTTTTTAGCAATTCCATGCAAGGTTTAATTGAAAATAAATAACACTTGAAAAAAATCATTGACCTCAGGTGGGACTCGAACTCACGTCCCATCGCATGCCGGGCGAGTGCTTTACCAACTAAGCTACCGAGGACGTCACGTGTCAAGATGAAATTCCTCAGGTGTTTTTTCTCGCTGTCAAAGCCAGCGTATCTCTGATCAATGTTGTAGCTATATGTATAGGTGAGTAATATACTACCGTCAACACCCTATAGAAATATTTTTACAAATATTTAACTATTGGTTAAGATCAGAAATTTACCTTGTATAAGTACCTAATTAAATTTAAAAATTCAAATAAAAAGACAAAATGTTGATAGATCGTAATTTTTATAACGAAGTGCGTGTCTGGTCGGGTCATGCGTTATTTCCTGCCTATTTTACTTATTTAACAATTTCATCGAATTATTTTTTACTCGGTAATTTTAACTTTAAACTTTACAAGTTGCTGTCATAGTTTTCTTTAAACTTTCTCGTCTACTACTCTCGTATTTCTTGAACATTTCTTTGTCTTTATTTCACTGATAGGAAAAAAAATCTTCATGTGATAAACATAAACATTGCGATCTTTTGACAGGTAGATATGATATGATAGATATTAAGTGGCGCGGAAATTCGTTTTAACTTATAGTATCCCGGGTTCGATTCCCAATTCGGGTCAGTCTTTTTTAAATTGGCTCGAGTCTGGGCGTGCTTGAAGCCCTGGAAACGAACTGGACAGTCGACCTGGTAAAGGTTGTAGAAAGCTGCTGATGTAGGCCGCTTTCAACCGCCCTATCTGGAAGTCCTTGAAGGAGGCTCACGTTCAGCAGTGTACGTCTTATGGCTGTAATGGTGATGATGAAGATCCTTTGTGAGTTAGCATTAACTTATATTACGCATAACTTATAGTATGACGTCAACATAATCAGTATTTTCCTAGAAAGCCGTAGTCCATAAAAGTAATTTCTTTAAGACTACGTCATGACTTTTAAGTAAAAAACGTATAAAGATCTTAATAATGTGCAGTAGTTTGCATACTAAATGCCGCTCTAAAAATTGACCATAACTCGAACATAACACTCAATAAAGTGTTACTCTCAACGTAAAAGCCGACATCCCGGTTTTATTGGTTAATTCCAGTTTCAGTGGCAATTTTTACTGCAAAGTTGTAAAACATTCAACAATGGAGCGAACGGTATTGTGAACAAGGAGCGAAGCATCCTTATTTACTTTGTGTGCGAACAAAGACCGGCGTATAATGGTTTAAGTAATATTATCATCTGGTTAAACAAAGAGACGTAATGAAGTTGCAGTAGCAAGCTCTGATGCAGCCGATTCTCTTTTGTTTATCTGAGACGAGTTACAATAGGTGTGAGAGTGCATATTGTCACAGCTAGCCTCGTATTTACAGACAAGCCATGAAAGCACGCCCGATATGATACATAGTTCTGCTATAGGTTAGTTATGCACCCTATTATATGAGTAACTTACTCGTATATAGTTAATTGTGTGTTGGTGTTCATCTATTATTGCGTATTGAACAGACTGATTGACTTCACTGTAATCTCGATACTGATACACTATTAATCATAGGTATCTCTTAAAGGGCTCACTGAGTTTCATACTGGTATTTTCGAATATTATGGATATTAATTAGCAGGTTTCTTCTCTTTCTACACTTTTAACTACTCTCTGTTCTTGGTTTTTTTTTGACCCGTTATTAGTCGAAGTATGCTGTGATCGTGACCCTAAATACGGCATGCCTGGTTGAATGTAATACCATTTGGAATGATTGTCATCATTCGTACCCTTAGACAAGGAAACCAAACATATTTTTTTTACCATGTTAACATATTCAGCGATATCAAAATGTGCATGTTACGTGCTGTGGGATACGAACTAACGACTCCCGAATGTGAGGCGGGATTCCGATTCTTAAGTCATTGAGCTACAGTACCCGGCATCAATGTTGAGCGCTGGGGCAAAGATTGCGCATCTGACGAGATGATCATCACGTGTGCGCAGAGCTAACATCCAATCACGGCCGGTGGTGCAAGCGCGTCGCACTATTCCAATACGTAATCGTAATGGTCTTCTTTCGCCCAGCGCTCAAATATTTTTATTTCTGTCCAGGTTCCTATCATATGTCTACGATTTTATTGCCCCTTTTAAGGACGTTCTACTGCAGTTGCAAAACTCTGATCACGATTCCAGACGTCGTAAGTTAAAAAAAACACATGTGTTAAAACTTTTCGCAATTTTTAAAGAACTCGCTACTTACAAGCTCGGAAACATTTGCAAATGTGCATGTAGCAATTTGTACCGGAGTTTAGAAAAACTTTCTTTCTACTTGGAACTACTACTTTCCGATGCTGGCAACTTTGCCTTTGATATAATTTTGCTTGGACAACTAGACAGTTTGTACACTCACTTAGGTATAAGCATTAGCTTTTGAACACTTATAGAAATAAAAAAAAATGTTGTGAACAACTTATAACAATGTTATAGTTTGTATGTTTGTTATTTAACCACACGTTTGTATGCCTAAAGGAGTGAGCAATTTTTTTAACATTTAGTTAATCATCTAGAAGACCACATAAAATATTTATCCTATGTTCATGTTCACCAGGGATAAGTAGGCATAAAGGTAAATACTCTATATTTCACACAATCAATACAAAGTCAACAATACTTGATTATTACAGATAAATTTAGAATGTATACTAATTTCTCTTTGGCTTAATACTAAAGTCCAAGCAAACGAAGTCGCGGACAGAAGCCAGTAAGTTAATAAAAATAAAGTATCCCAGCAATTTTAATACAAATACGTAAGCAGTTCAGCTGAGGAGAATGTTTAAAATCACGCAATAATGGAGGAGAAACGTTAACTTCGTCCCTTTTTTATAAACCTCGGCGAACCTCCCAATGGGGCGTCTATAATAACTCCCGCAAGATCTCTTCTTGTGATTTAATAGAGTTCTAAGGGGCTAAGACAGCGGCACATCATTAGGCATGAGTTAATGAGTCGCACCCACAGCCACAGGGCGCGTGAAAGGCGCCCTTCTGAATGCGTTACTCTCGCATAATGCTGTTCACTTAAAGCTGATGCGAGATACTCAAGGTGCCGCGGTTACAGTATGAATAAGGTTTTAACGCCAGTTACATTTTATACGTTTATTCTTCAAAATATTTAAGTATTCATTTCAATATGTTTGCGTTTTCTTTTTAACATTTGCCTGTCTATTTAATATTGAAAGACAGAATACCTTTGACACAAGATTCTTAAAATTATGTAGAACTATTATAATAAAAAAATGTGAAATTTATCTCCTTTCAATATTAATTACTACGAGTACTACTTTAAAATAAACAATAATTGCTGAAAAAGTAGTACAACTTAAATGACTTATATAGAACTGCCAAGATAATACGTTATACAATAATATGCTTCATCAAAGATGTCGCACAGAATGCCAACTGAAAATCACTCGACAATGCAACATTGGCTTGTTGTTCACTCAACCCAAAGTAGAGACCCGAAGCTAAAACTTTCTATCTGAACACGGTCAAAAGAAGCTATAAAGGCAGACTCACACGAATTCAAAATCAGCAGTAATCCTCTGGAAGGTGTTTTTCAAAGGCTGGTTCATAAATCAGGGCGGGCCGTCATAATACCGGATTTAGGGGATCCGTCCCATGGGCGCTCAAACTTTTATGGGTTCACTGGGCGCCCTAAGACCCTGGACTTAATCCGGACCCGTATCAAATTAACCGTTCTGTTCAATCGTACTTGTTTTTTATATAATAATGATGTGGATTATGGCGTTGGATACAGAAGTTAATTAAATTTAGGTGGTAGATGGTAGGATTTAGTCGCTCATCGTTCGGGTCAGTGCCCCAGCTCATGACAAATAGATTTTCTTAGAATTTTTTGTTTTTTGTACACTACGAAATGTGAAATTTACTAAACCGATTTTCAACATTATGTTTAAACGGCCCAATTAGTGCAAAAGAGTATTTTTGTATTTTTACTAATTATAGTCTCTAAAGAGTTTTCAATATTAAAACCTATTTGTAACCCTGATACCTAAAAAGATATAGAAGACCCTAATACCTATATGTATTTAGGAAACACAGCCTCTTACGTCATTTCTAAAAATGTTTTGCATTTTTCTATCTTTTTAAGATCGAGAGCTCGTCTGAATTGTCTGCTCCACGAATGGGGTTGCGAATGAAGTAATTGTAAACAATTTTGTTTTATCTCTCCTCTGATTTGTAAGGAAAGTTAGAAAGCTTGCCAAAATTAAAAGATGCTGTACACTTTAACCCACAAGTGGACGTCTTAAATTTTAATGGGTTTTTAATTGAAACAATATTTTAGAATAACCTTTGCAACGCGTCTAAAATAAAAAAGTTAGACAACGGACAAATATTTATTTAAATATTATTGATACGAATAAGTTTTATGTAAGTAGGCTCTCCTCACCTATATTAATCCGAGTTCAGCATAATGACCTAAGCTAAGTAGCTCCAGTTTGTATAGGAAAGCGTATTTTAGGTGGAAGTCAAACATTGCTCTTATTAACCTCAGTTTACATAAAACTTATTCGTATCAATAATATTTAAATAAATTTTTGTCCGTGAAAAAAGTAATATACTCTTTAATTCTTTAGGTATCAAGCTAGTGCTGGCATTATATTTGAATATAACTAAGTGGTTAGTATTAAAAGTGAATATTTTTGGACCCATAAAAACGGCAGCTGCTTCCAAGGTTTACAAGGACACAAGCAGTGTGCGCGGTTTTTTGCTCTAAGCAACGGATGACCTAAATTCTGTATACCGCAAACATAGTTTGACCACAATATACTTATTATGTAACCAGTCTATTGACGTTTGTGCGGTAAAAGTGTTGCTTTTAAATGATTGGCACCATTTATTTGATTAACTTCTTTGCACCCTACTTCCAGAGGATTGTGGCTGCTGAAAGTATTTTTACGAATAGCACTTTTGGGTCACTGCCGAGGCGCTAAGGAAAAGTTGGAGAGTTGGGCGCCGAGCTGCTTAAAATATCTACGTTCGTAATATTCAGAATGAGATTGTTAAGAATACGGTATTTTTGGTAATTCACCTACAATATTTTTAAAAACTAAGTATTTGTATTAATTTACTATACCATTCACTATCATTCATCACCGCAAAAGAAATTACCTAAACTCAAATGTTAAAAATGTTGTTATACTAACCTTCTCTTATTATAGTTTAGTAATGCCCGCGACTTAGTTCGCGTGGTTTACAGATTAATGACAGATCAATACTTAAGACATTACTACAAAACCAATCAACCAATTTGAAATGTTGACACATCAGACATTCGAGACATATTATTAAGAAACATTTCAAATTGGTTGATTAATCTTTAGACAAGTGTTCAACACTAGTCTATCTTTTCGAGTAAATTGAAGTCTATTCGATGTTGTACGACATAATGTGAAAGACTAAAAATAACTTTTAGGTTGTACCTAGAAAAATGCTTAAAATGTCTGCTTGGCAAAGGTCTGCACCAAAACTCATCAACATTTCGTTTGACCCGTCGACTGATTGGTTCGCCTTTGACCCCGTCTAACATCGAATGTCAATTTGGTCACTGCTTACAAGACGAAAATATTAGGTTTTTTTAAATGCAGGATTTTAAAACCATTTGCTGTCGTAGAATTGCCTTTATTATTGAACAAGACATGAATATTTATTTTAAACTTAACTGTAATTTTAATCGGTCAGAATGAGATCATTTATTTAGTTCTCAACCACTGGTTTTCTACGGATGCTGCTTAACAGACAAGTGTATTTGACATACACGCAGTTGAAATCAAATACAATACAAGTATAAAATGTATAATCATAATATTTGGATTATACTATCCTCTGTACTCCTGAAACTAAGATGACAAGAGTATTTTAGAGCGGGCAAGCTACAGCGCGTCCTATAGATATAACAGCCGAAGTACAGTACAATGTAAATAAGTAAAGTAAGCATATTTCGTTTATACATCCTTGCATATACTGTTGTCTTTTATTTACGCGAACACGATACATTTAAATGAAACTACTTTTACGGATCCTTGCATATATCAAATTACGTGGTGCGTATGAATTTATTAATGTCATTGTACTCGTCGGTAATAATATATCGTGTATTAAATCAAGCCATCGCTGTCTTGATACTGACTTCGTGTGATTCGGATTTTGGAAACGCTAGTTCAGAAAAATATACACCTGTTTGGGCAGTCGCCTCCCGTTTGTTTTTTAGTGTTCCACTATGACATCATACCAGGATAAATCAGTTTGCTGTCATATATACCTAGTTCACATAAAATATGGTTAAGAGTTTGGGCTGTAACACTTTCCATCGTCCCCCAAATACTTAAAGAAAATGATTCTACCGTGTAACTCCATTATTATGACTCAGCTGTACCTGCGAGGCGTCGTTAAATCTCCGCTTTACAACGCGATAATGTTGCCTTGCGGTTAGGGTTCCCACTACCATTTGCATAGAATACCCAATTTTACTAACGACGATGTTGCAGAAACGTAAGAAAGTGACACTCGAAGGAAATTTTCTTAGCTACTTTAAGGCATTTACTGCTAAGAAAGCTTGCTATGATATAATGCATATTCATAAATAAAATAATATAAATTTAATTTCATCAAGTCTTTCCAAGAGAAGGTCAGAGAAAACCTTGTGGGAGTTTGAAGGCTTAATAGGTCGATTCTAGTAATATAACTATTATTACATAAGAAAAACACAACAAACAGTTGTTACGTAAGAAATGAAAAAAGACAAAAAATAAGGAAAGCCCTTTTAAATCACTGCATTTAATAGCATGAGGCAACCCTAAGGTCGTGTAATCCTACGTCTTATATAGCGACAAGCTCTAAGTTTACACTGACGCATTAGAGACAATTCCTGTCTAATTTGTACGTCTTCACGTGACACTATTAAGGGTTTATTTTATTTATACGCTATCTAACCTATTTCATAAAATACAGTAAACAATTGTAAATTTTTGTTTGTAGCAATTCCATGCAAGGTTTTATTTAAGATAAATAACACTTTAAAAAAACATCGACCTCAGGTGGGACTCGAACCCACGTCCCATCGCATGCCGGGCGAGTGCTTTACCAACTAAGCTACCGAGGACGTCACGTGACACGATGAAATTTCTCAAGTGTTTCTTCTCGCTGTTGAAGCCAGCGTATCTCTGATCAATGTTGTAGCTATATTTATAGCTGAGTAGTATACTACCCGTCAACACCCGATAGAAATATTTTTACAAATATTTGACTATTGGTTAAGATCAGAAATGCTTAAACATTGTAAATTTTTGTTTTTAGCAATTCCATGCAAGGTTTTATTAAAGATAAATAACACTTGAAAAAAAATCATCGACCTCAGGTGGGACTCGAACCCACGTCCCATCGCATGCCGGGCGAGTGCTTTACCAACTAAGCTACCGAGGACGTCACGTGACACGATGAAATTTCTCAAGTGTTTCTTCTCGCTGTTGAAGCCAGCGTATCTCTGATCAATGTTGTAGCTATATATATAGCTGAGTAGTATACTACCCGTCAACACCCGATAGAAATATTTTTACAAATATTTGACTATTGGTTAAGATCAGAAATGCTTAAACATTGTAAATTTTTGTTTTTACCTGAGGTCGATGATTTTTTTCAAGTGTTATTTATCTCTAATACAGTAAACAAAGTCAAAGTCAAAGTCAAAGTCATTTATTTTTGCAAATTGGCCATCAATGGCACTTTTACATGTCCCAAATTTTTTTTTTCCTACCACCGCTTCGGGACTACATATCGGCTGGTGATGAGAAGAAGCGGCGCAACAAACTCAGTCACCTTTGTCAGCCTGATTTTATAACAGGAAATACAATTACAAGATAGTGTAAGTGCGAGCTAGGCAGGTTATTAAGTCCATGCACTCTTGTCGTTCAAGTAATGTTCAACTTTGTAATATCCTTTTTCCATAAGGATTTTCTTAATGTGGTTTTTGAACTTATAAACAGGCAAGTCAACAAGAGTTTGTGGTACTTTATTAAATATTTTTATACATTTCCCCAAAAATGAATTACCTACTTTCTTTAATCTGAAGCTCGGAACGGCAAGTTTATTTTTATTTCTAGTATTATAATGATGTGAATCACATTTAAGGCTAAACGAACTAATGTTTTTTCTAACATACATAATATTATCAAAAATGTATTGTGACGCTACTGTTAATATTTTAATATCTTTAAAGACCTCCCTCAGAGAGTCGCGAGGCCCAAGACAATATATTGCACGTACAGCTCTTTTCTGCAACACGAAGATTGTTTCGATGTCAGCAGCTGAGCCCCATAGCAATAGACCATACGACAATAAACTATGAAAATAACTAAAATATACTAGTCTTGCCGTTTCGACATCAGTTAAAAGCCTTATTTTCCTCACAGCATAAGCCGCTGAACTGAGCCTTCCTGACAAGGCAATTATATGGGGACCCCATTGCAGTCGGGAGTCTATAGTAATTCCCAAAAAGGTTGTTGAATCGACTGCGTCTATGTGATCGTCTGACATATTAATATGCGTACTGACCTGCCTCACATTGGGCATAGTGAATTTGATGAGCTTGGTTTTTTTTGCATTAAGTAAAAGATTGTTAGCAGTAAACCATCGTAGTACTTGAGAGAGAGCATTATTTACATCGTCAAAGGTTGCTTTACCTCTGTCAGTTTTAAAAATCAATGACGTATCATCTGCAAACAATACTATCTCACACAGATCTTTAGTAAAGTAAGGAAGGTCATTTATATATATCAGGAATAATAAAGGTCCCAATATAGAGCCCTGGGGCACACCCATGCGTAATGGAGCCCCGGATGAGTCAGTTCCATTGACATTAACTGTTTGCGTTCTATCTGTGAGGTATGACTCTAACAATTTTCCTGACTCATTTGAGACACCATAATGCCGTAATTTCATTAATAACGTTTTGTGATCTACACAATCGAAAGCCTTAGACAAATCGCAAAAAACCCCTAAAGCATCCTGCTTACTTTCAAATGCATCAAAGATATGCTTAATGAGTGCAACTCCCGCATCAGTTGTGTTTCTCCCCTTTGTGAAACCAAACTGATTCTCATGCAATAGTTTGTTTATTCTGAAGTGTGATAAGAGTTGATTGAAGATTAATTTTTCAAATATTTTACTAAGAGCTGGTAAAATTGATATCGGTCTATAGTTAGAGGGATCACTTTTATCTCCGGATTTAAATAAGGGTATGATTTTGCTGTACTTCATCAAATTAGGAAACGAACCTTCATCAATACACTGATTAAATATACAAGCAAGATGCGTTGCTATACTATCAATTATATGGTTGATTATATTAACTGAAATGCCCCATAAATCTTCTGTTTTTTTCATATTTAACTCTTTAAAAGTTTTTACAATAACTTCGGGATTTATATGTCTAAAATTTAGAATAGAAGTACATTTTTCGACATTTGATTTTAAAAAAGTTTCCGCAAGACCTTGTGAAGAGTTTAAATTACTAGTTGTAGCAATAGGTATATTAGAAAAAAAATCCTTAAACGCGTTTGCTACCTCATTGTCGGATTGAATAATTTTATTATCAACGTTAAGGCTAATTGTGCGATCTAATTGTTTATTTTTGCATGTTTCTCTATTAATAATGCTCCAAGTGGCTTTTATTTTATTCTTGGAGCTAGCAATAATATCACGAATATAATTTGATTTGGCTACTGAACATACCTTTTTAAAGATTTTAGAGAATTTTTTCACATGCTCAATAATTTTAGGGTCTTGAGTTTGAGCTTTAAGTTCATATAATTCATATAATTTTCTCCTACTTTTATGAATACCGGTTGTGGCCCAGTCGCTGAATTTACATTTATTTGTATTTATTCTAAGGTGTTTTTGCTTAAATATATTGTTAAACTCATCTTTAACAAATCCAAACAAATTTTCATATGACACATCCGTATTAGCGCTGTTGAATGGCAATATATTTATTCCATAATCAATATTTTTCTTAAATCTATCTAATTTATTGGTAGTGACTGGCCTACAAACAATATCCACTATTGGTGAAACATGATGGTGCTCAAATGTGGCTATTTGTCCACTATGATCTGATCTTAGACAGTTTATAATAGATTTTTGCATAACTTTACAATTACAGAAAATATTATCTAAGCAAGTAGCTGTTGTAGGAGTAATTCGTGTAGGTTCATTAAAAAGATTAATTAAATTAAAGGATTTAAAAAGATTTAGGAACCTTATAGAGTTTTGAGTTACCTCTAATAAATCAATGTTAAAGTCTCCACATACAACTATCTTCTTATTCGTTTTTGATAATTTTTTTAATACCTGTTCCATAGTGGACTCAAAAAGAAGGTAATCGGCAGATGGGGGTTTATATACACTAACAATAATATACCGCTCCAGCTCAGCACACGCTAGTTCAATAGTTTGCTCTATAGAAAGTGCCACGATGTCTTTGCGATCTTTTGACTTAATATTATTTTTAATAAGAATTAGTGATCCCCCTCGTTGAGCTGACTCTCTACTGAACAAACTAATGACTTCCCAATTTTCAATCCCTATGAGCACTTCACATTTCTTAAGCCAGTGCTCAGTAAGACAAAGGACATGTATATTCATTTCCTGTAAATAAAGAGTTATTTCCAGGTCTTTGCCGGAAAAGCCTTGTATATTTTGATGTACAATATTAAGACTGTTAGACTTTTCCTTTGTGGATATAGGTGGAGTGCAAGAGATTTCCTCTATTGTCTTATTAATTAATTTAAATTATTATTATTTATTGGAACTGATTCCAACGTATGAAATAATATGTCATTTTTCTGCTCAACAAAAGCAGCTTTTTTAGCCAAGTTCTTGGCTGTACATTCAATAAAAAATGATAGCGACATAGCTACCTGTCTTTTAATTTTTCCACTGAGATTATATTTATCTCTGGTCAAATAAATTGATTTATTTTTCAAATAATAATTGATGTCAATAACATGCATTTTTTCTGAATTATAAGTCAAGGTATTTAATAATAAATTCATTTTATATCGTATGTCATTTTCCTCCTGTGGCAAGCTGTTACTATAAGGGAATGTAAACATTACAATTTTGTTTAAGTTCAACAAATGTAATGTGTCTAAATATTTTGCTAATTCATTTTTGCTCACATTGCCCCTATTACCAATAAAAATTAATAAAGTGGTATTTTTATTAAATTTATAATTAATAATTCTGTTCATAATTTCAAAGCATGAGGAACCTGGCATGCAGTGGTTAACAACTCCTTGTCCCAAATGTGTATTTAGTAATAGGCCCATGTTTTTACCTATTTCATCGCTGAACATAACTATATTAGATTTAACAGGACTACTTATATGATTTTGGGTTGATTGGGAACCAACGGAGACATTCATTGGGTTTATGTTTTTTTTGTTTTTTAACTGAGTAACTGGTGACTCACATACTAACTGAGAGCCAAGTGAGCAACTGTCATTAATTGTCACATTATTGCAGGTACATGAGGACATAAGGCTCGTCAAAGCTAGAATGTGTTCACCACACTCTTTTTTAGTACTAGTGTATCGCTGAGTCATAACATCTAATGAGTGCTTAAGTTTACTTATATCTAATTCTAAATTTTTAACATTTTTCTCATAATCAGAGATATTTTTATCTAATAATAATGAATACATATCTAACTTATCACCTAATCTCCTTCGTTCATTTATTTGTTTACTATAAGACTGCACACATTTTTGTTTTTTTATTAATTTATTAGTTTTCTTAATGAACCTATTAATTTTTACATATTTCTTAATTTTTTTATTACTACTTAATTTAAAAATGCCAATTGAATTAGGGGATTTTAAAGTTTCATCACTAGTTAGATCAATTGTGACAGTTGGTTCATTGTTTGAAGTTTGAGGAAGGCTGGGCGCACTGCCAACTAATTTATGAAATAAACTATCAGTCTGGTAGTCAATATGCTGTTGCTTTTCTGTCTCCAGGTGTAGGATGTGGTCCTGGGCATCATTGAGGTCTTGATGAAGCATAGATATACGTTTTACATTAAGCTCAATTTCATCGCTGCACTGATCAAACCTATCTATCACGGATTGAAGGGTAAGCAAAAAAAACAAAACAAGGGTAAGCAAAAAAAGTTCAAGTCAGACTCGCGCACGAAGGGTTCCGTACCATTATCTATAAAAAACACGTTTGTTGTATGGGAGCCCCCTTAAATATTTATTGTGTTCTGTTATAGAGTCCCATTTTACCCTTTGGGTACGAACCCTAAAAAACAAACAAAAAATGAATTCGAAAATAATTGACAACACTCACATTAACTCGTATAATGTTTACATTTCATTGCCTCAGAATATTAGGTACGTCATTTCTCTCCCAACACATTCTAGCCAACACAAGAAAACTACGAGACCAACGAGACGATGCAAAACTAAATTGCATTACCGGTAGGTTTCGCAAAATGGAAACTTAAATAATTTCACGAGCATGCAGAAAAGACTCGACAACTCTCGGCGATAGTGTAAACGGAATTCCCAGCCTCGCATTCTCGGATTTTCAATAAATTAATTGCCTCGCCATTCGTATCGGCTCGCTAGTGTTGCACTAGTGCCAAGTATCGCATTTAAAGATATTTCACATCGATAAGGCAAAATGGGCTCCACCTAACTAATTTGAAATCGACGAACTCAAGTGAAAGTAGAACACGAATTAGCAGAATATTTGGAAATCGAATCAATTCAACGTTCTTGTGACATAACCTAAAGCTACAATACGAGTTAGTTTAATCCTTTATTACCTGTTTAATATTTATGCCGTAGAAGGGAAGCTCGTCATCTTATGAGTAACTTTATTCTTTTATGTGCTCGGAGGAGGGCCTATATACCGAATATACAAGTCACGGGAAACAAAAGGGGAAGAAATTATGCACTTCAAATGTAGAATTTTAAAATATGCTACTCATTATTAACTTTACATTTTGTACACTCTCATTTTGTGCGAATAACATTATACTGCACAATTTACCATGACGCATGTAAAGTTTAATGCTTTAGTGACTATAAGTTTATGGCGTCGCTATCTCTGAGGTTCCGGGTTCGATCCCCGGTTGGGTCAATGTGGAAAACGAACTTTTCATATTTTCTCAGGTCTGGGTGTTTTGTTACCGTCATTGTTTCTGATTTCTAGAACACAAGTGCTTTAGTTACTTACCTTAGGATCAGAGCAATGTAAGTGATGATGTCCAATATTTATAAAAGTAATCAAAAACTCCTTTCTAATCGAATCAAAGCCCAACTCGGGTGACACTCGGCACATCGCTAGTCCAATCTGCGGACCAATCTTAATCCGGGTCGGTTAAACTTGTCAGGATTAAGTAGTTTCTGAATTAGCGCCAGGCCGGAATCAACTAAACAACCCATAGATTTTCTTCCTCATTTAACTTTGGCCCGTCTCCGAGATGTTGGATAAGTGAGGCTCCGGTTGGATGCGAGTTTGGGAACCGTTCACTAACGACTTTTCTTACGAACTATCATGAACCGGCTCTAAACTCGACTCTGATTTATTCGTCTTCTAGATTTAGATCCAAAAATGTTTATTTACTTCTGTCAGAATAATTGTTTCATCGTCATCATAATCCCACGTCAATCCTCTAGTAGAAGGCCTCTTCCAATGCACGCCACTGATCCTCGAATTTTCTTTCATACTAACGCTATACACATTACGGGTATAAATGCAGCGCATACCTCTTTTTATTATTAATAATTTTCTCGATATTTTGGCCTGATTGCATGGGCCGTGGTCGCAGAAAGACTGGCGATGTTCGGCGCGTCTGTCTAAGCGCGATGAGGAATATTCACCCACCCGCATTTTTTGATTATTTGTGGCAGCGGTAACTACAGTCAGTCCGACAAACTATGCTCACAGTATCCAGGTTTGTTTGGGGCGTAAAACGCGATTTACACTTTGGAATCACCATGTTCCATGCTGATGACAACTTAAATCAGTCAGGAAAATAATTAAAAAAAGAGGTATGTGTTGCATTTACACCCGTGATGTTTAGTGTTAGTTTAAGAAATTCAACAACAAAAGTTTAAAATATAATATTGTTTTATATCCACAAACGGCAACCCTGCTGCTTATAATATTAACGCTCCGGCTTGTCGGAGGGCGCCCTACGCGGCGTTTCGCGGTCGCGGTCTCCACCAATGAACATGTAGGTATAGGCTAGAATGCCAACATCGTATAAAGCAATGAAAATGTATATATGCATATACATGTTCTTTGGTCCACTTAAGAATACGTCTACCACATCTGTTATCGGTCCTACGGCAAGTGTGACCAGCCACTGCCAATTCAGTTTGCTTATCTTTGACCTATTTCGATTAGTTTAGTTTGCTGTCAGAACAACTTTATTCTGATACTATCCTTCAGAGGAATCCCAAGCATATAAAAATTGTTTCCCTGCACATATATCAAAATGATTAACGAAGACATAATACATTTATGAATAGGAATACCTATTCTAATGTTATATTACAATATTCACCAAGTTTATCTACAGTATAATACGTAGATATTAAAAGCATTACACAAATTTCCCTAGACGATCACAGAGAAACCGTTATATTTACTATTTGAAACAAAATACGTTGAAGACAACTTTAAAGTTTTGTTACAAAATGTATAAGATAGTTTGCATTTTGTCCGACACGGGCTCAGCAAGAATTTTCAGTTAAATACCGTGAAACTTACAAAAGAACGTCATTAATTTTAAATACGAAACAAAAGTAGGTATCTCGGATATTGTTTTCATTAAATTCCATATTTCATATGTCTTCTTGTCTCCGGCGTTCATATCTCACGTTTAAAATTGCGCCACAACGAAAATATCGTGCAACTAGGAAGCCGGAATAACTTAAGCTTGTATTGTTTGTTTTATTCGGACAGCTTTGTCGATGATTTGCGATAGTTTCTTTTTCCGTCTTTTTCTATGTAATGACATTGCGAAACATGCTTTTAGCATTACCTTATTTATCAAAAGGGACTAAAGGCACATGCTGGCAATACAAATTATTTTAATGTTAAAAATACATTATAGGCATACCGAAATGTTTAATTTCAGTTTTGTTAACACAATTTTACACAAAATCCTAAAGTTGCAGTGTTGTTTTTGGTCAAAACCTTAATTTAGACAAGAGACAATTTTAAAATAACTTAAATAATTACTACAATACTTAAGGGCATACTCAGGGGCCAATAGTCGTTTCTTTCAACCTAGTTTACTTTTCTGGAGAGTTTAACATTAAATATAGTATACTCTGCTTATGTTTAGCGTCACGGTAAGGATTCATCCTTACCGTGACGCTAAACATAAGCTCTGATGCTAACATAAGTTCTGAAGAACAAACATTTTAGCACAAAGAAGTAGTATATTTTGGCTTCCTTACTTATTAGTCTCAGAGGCGTGATCTCTGCTCGCGATACGACCTTGAGGTTACGTTTTTTAGGAGCGGGTGGTAGGGACCACACTTTCGTTTATTTCATTTCATTGTTATGTAGCTCACAAATACGAAGTGATTACGCTGTGATCTGTGTGTTTTTGCTTCGAATTTTGCCAAGATCGTTTTCATATTAGAAATATTCACATGACTGCGGGTCAAGACATCACGAACGAATAAATATTCTGATTCTTGGTCTGCTAACCTTTTTGGCTTCTTTACTATTTCCATTCATTTTATCAATGCGGTGAAAATACTTTCAAAAGTATAAAAAAATAGTAGCCACATCCAGTCAAATTTATTAACATTTATTTATCTGCGTTTAAAAATTTAATCAAAGAACAAACAACAAACAAACAACATGAACAACGTGTAACATAAAGGTTTAGCCATTTTTAGAAAATGGTTGTTTTCATAAAGCTGAGCAACGAATAATTTGGGCCAAAATATGTCAATCTTCTTCAGTCTGGCTTCCATGCTAAACCATTAATTGACAGTTTGAATGGAAGAGTAGAAATTATTTTTCATATATCGGCCCATGTTGTTTTAGCAAATTGGTTTCATTTTGGGGTCACGATTTTTTCCTAAAATATAGACGAACGGTGTTGATAGAGTACAATGGGAACGACGACTAATACCGCAAATACGGTTGTTCGACAGAATAGAGATATTTCCTTTCTCGGGACTTCGAAATAGTTAGGAATTTGATACACTTGGTTTTCATACAGTTTGAAGGAGTTCTGTTATCTACTTCAATTACTCAAATTGGGCCCAGATGGTAGAAGTTGTTACACAAAAACTCTGTTGATAAACTTTAAATTTTCAGTAAAGAGATTTTGAATAAGTAAATGGTTGGAAATTGGAAATTGTGGTGACAAAGTAAATGATATTTTTTAATTAATTCATGTTTCAGTAATATCACAAATTGTCACTAGGCTGGTCGTGTTTGGCTTAGATTGAGCGCAATCGATTCATAAATGCTGCAATGCCGGCAAATGTAGGGGGCTCCTTAGCTGGGAACACCGAAATGCTATTTGCATTAGTATCTAGAACAGATTTAGTCGGGTGGGACTGTAGTTTGAATAGATCAGACTCCTCACTAAAGAAATGACATTAAAACTGTAAAAGTAAGTATATCTAGAACCTATTACAAATAGCAGCAGATTAGGTTAAAAAGGATGTTGAAGTTACGTGAAATGCACATAATTTTCGTAGCTACTATTTTTTGTGGTAATCTTTTTAAATATGATTCTCAATGGTTTTGTGATTTATTAACCGATTTCAAAAAGTGGAGGACACAGAACTCCTTAGCGGTTAGGAGTCAAAAAATAATACTGCAATTTGTCGACAGCACGTATTTTGTATTGTATTGGGCAGACGTAGCGCTTTCGAGGTACCAAACATTAATTTTATTTACTGGGGGCATAAACCAGTACACACAAAAACGAGAAAAAAATTCGGTTGTTTTTTAAATTGACTAAGGCATTTAACGGTTATCCCATGGTTTCGACACTTCTGTTGATAACGATCATTTTAAACGACTTCTATAATAATAGATCCTGAATTGGACGATAAAGTATTGCTAAAGTCCTAACACTTACCCTTTTTGGTCTTAAGACTTTGAACTAAACATACCTAATTAGTTATTTTTGGGTTCGGTGCGGTGAACCCATTTTAACTCTCCTGGAGCAATAGTTTAGAAAATATTATTTTTCGCCTTTTAGTTCATTTTTAAAGTCGGCTCATAGTGTTTTTAAATAAACTTTTTTTTAAAATTATAAACTGTCTGACTTTCGACTCGACCTATAGATAGGTATACGCAGCGAAAGTTGGCATCATATTTATTCGGATTTTATTGTTTAGGGCTTTTATTGACTGGTTTTTCATTTTATTGTTATTCAATAACTTCAGCCCTTAAAAGTAGGTCGAAAAGTCCATCGCGGACAGAGGTGTTGAAACTATTGGGTTTACTACGGAACGCTCAATATTTTTTGTAACTATTAATGCTAACCTTGATTACTCGCTAGGACGAATTTGAACTATTACATTAATAGTTTTTAATTTTACATAGATCAGCTGGGCACTGACAGAAGATTGTTTTGCCGACGTAGTAATCCATCTGTTTTAGGCTGTGTCGTGGTCGTACTCGAATAATGCAACACGAAGTTCCGACCTCGTAGTTAGCTGGGAATTTGCTCACTGGTTCTGTTAATTTCTATATGAAAGTGAACTGTACCGTTGCGATGTTAAACGCTCAAAATAAATAAGCATTCCTCGCTTTAACATCGTACAAATAAAACGGGAATTTTCAACACAATGTTAACAAATTCCAAAAAGTTGGTATTCACTTTATTCATTTGTATCCAGTTAAATAATAAATGATATACACTTTAATTAGTAAATGAATTCGGTCAATTTAACTAACGAATTTATTATTATAATTAAACACACAAGAATTGTCAGATCATTGGTCGGAATGAAATCAAATAGACAGAGAATTGCAGTTTTTCATAGGCTAATCTATGTAGTGGTGTAATTATGTACCTTATTTACCTGCCTACGCAACGGTGACCTAGCACTTAATTACTATTTTTTATTGTTTAAGTAATAATGACCATTTTACTGTATATTTATTTTTGTTGATTATGTTTGACATAATTAAAAAATATATTCATTTCAAATAAACCGCATATTTTACTAACTAAATATTTCCTATAAAAAAACGACTTATAGAATATATTTTAGGTTTCATCGAAATTCAATCGTGTTTACAAGTCCTGCCAACAGGGCGTCACAGTATACTTTTGTAAACTAATAAATTTGCCTGCGATACTAGCACTAATGCCTATTCCAGAGGTTGCTGTTATTTGCTGTAATTTTAAATTACTTTAACGACCAAGTTATTAGGTAGATATTATAAAATAATCACAATTGTATTTTTGCATAATAAGCGTAGTTTACTTGCAACACTAACTGGAGCGTTTGCGGAGCCAGTTGTAATGTGCACAGAAATACTCAAATTGCATTAGCATATGCTGATGGCGGCAATATTACCTGCAAGCGATCGCGCCAACCTGGAATACATTATTTAGATAACTATGTTAACTAGTTTTATAAGCATTGTATGTTGAAACGTAGTCTTAATAGTAAATCGCTGTAGCTTTAATAGCAGTAGGTATTAGGCCTGATTATATCTACATCACGACAATACATGTACCATGTGCTTACTTTACAGTCACATCATACTAACTTTTAACATATATTTTTATGTGTAGTTAAGTAGAAAACAGTACTAATTTCTAAGATCTTACACTTACAAAAAGTTTAATGCCTTAAGTAGGAATCGAAACATTAGGGACGTTCATTGGGTTAACTTGTGTCCATAATAAATTGAATGTAAGTTTGACATCTTTTAGCTAAACCAGTCGATTTTTTATGGTATGATTTGGCCTTATTTCTGACTAAAACTTGGATTGATTTGCACCCTTGTCATAATTAACCCCTTGATAATTTTAAAAAAATAATGTAAAACTTAATAAAAGTTCTGTAAATCATCTGTCTGTCTATTAAAGTTGTGAAGATTCCAGATGGTTTGAGCATAATTTCAATAATTATAATTACCTGCCTCAAGTAACGTTTATGCAAATTCAATATTTCATTTAACCTTCCTAGTAAATTATGCTTTAATATGTATTACTTTGACTGAAAATATGCAGTGTTCGTCGCCAAATACACTCTGCTGCTCGTGGACTGTACTCGTATTCACGTCATATACTTGTGACGAGTTAAATTGTATTCTCTATTCGTTTTAAAAGTATAATAATGTGTAACAAAGTAATCTCCCGCAAAACGAATGCGACAAAACATCGCATACGTGATCCCCACTCCGTAAGCTTAAACCGAACATTCCGCTCTGTGTAATAAAAACTAAAGCGTATACAAAGGATGCTTTAATGTGCTTAGCATATGTCGGCTACGGCGGAGTTGGCGGCGGACTTAAATAAAATAACATGGAGAGGAATTTTACATATCGCCTTTGAATAATGGATGGAGGATAGGAACGTTTCAATAGAAAAAGTTTCAAGAATCGAAGCATTATTTCCTGATCAAATATTCTTTGACGTCATGAGTGAACAATTGAATATTGATTTAGTCTAAATTACTTGCGGCTTTGCAGGTGAGGATTTAGATTTTCCGCATAAATACATTGGTGGCAATTTAAATAATGGAACTCTGGCCCGAGTGTAGTATTCTTCAGCGTATCTTGGCCACATCATCAGACATGACAAATATCACCTTTTAATTCAAGGCAAAGACTTTCTCAAATGCCCAACCTGTAAACATATATATGATTTACAATGTACCAACATCACTTCCCAGCGGTTCAAGGCTATGTCGCAGGACGCTAAGCGCGGTTGGAAATGCCCTGAATGTGTGAGCAGACTGCCGAAGTCGGGCAACACAAACACTCCGCTGCGTGCAGAGCAACCCCAACTAGCACCGTCTGCCAGCTGCAGCGGCGAGGGGGTTTCGGACGACCAAACCAACAACGTTACCCTACGTAATAAGCCCAAAGAATCAGCAAACCACGCAAATTTTCAGGTTGAACAGGGGCATAACGACGACGAAGAGGCAACTCTGAGGGCCGTGATAAGGCAAGAATTCTTGAACACAATCAAATCTTCTATTAAAGAGTTATTGTCTGAGGAAATTACCGGCTTTAAACTACAACTTGTCGAATTCCAAAACTCTTTATCGTTTTTCAACAAAACTTTTGAGGATATAAGAAAGGAAAATAGTGATTTGAAAAAAACCCAGACTACTCTCTCTGCTGAGCTGAAGAGCATAAAAAATGATAACATCAATCTCAAACAGGACTTGTTATCCTGTGCATCCCGTATTAAACATCTGGAGGAAGAATATGCCCGGCAGCAGCAATGGACGCGGCTGCAAAACATAGAACTAGTTGGTATTCCTGACAATGGGCAGGAAAATACTTCTGACGTAGCAAGAAAATTGTTCGAACATATAGGTGTCCATGTGTTGCCTGAAGACATAGAGTTTGCTCATCGTGTTCAACCGAGGCGTCCTGTCAGTGCTAAACGAGGGCGAGCCATCATTGTCAGACTTAAGCAGCGTGCGACTAAGGATCAGATTGTGGCTGCTGCTCGCAAGCGACGGACTACTAGCAAGGACATTGGACTTGGGGAAGATACTGACATGATCTACGTCAACGAGCACCTCACAAGAGAAAAGAAACGTCTTCTTACTGCGTGCAAGCTTAAGGCCAAGGAATCATGCTATAAATATATATGGACAAAAAACTGCAGAATATTTGTTCGAAAGAACGATACAAGTCCGCCGATATTAATATCTTCTATTGCAGACATAGAAAAAATAGCGTAACTGATCCTTTAACTATTTTAATTTTATTTTTAATTTTAATGTTTAACGCCAACATTTATCGTACCTCATTGAAACTTGCATGCAACACAATCACACACACTTCACTCATTTCATCACACCATCAACTCAACTTTTTCACAAGTTGTCCTAACCACTATATTGTGTCTTTCTACTGCACTTTGTTAACTCTGCAATTTTCTAGTTTGTTATTGTGGATGGATTTAATAGTGTGGTTAATTAATTTTACAGTAACTTTTTTCATTTGTAAGCGATGTTACCCCTATCTTAATCCAAATGGCTATCTCACGTAATAAACTTCAGCTGTTTTACCAAAATGTAAGGGGCTTACGTACTAAAACAAACACTTTTTATAACAATATGTTGCTTTCCGATTGTGACATAGGACTTGTTACAGAGTCATGGTTATGTGAGGGCATACTAGATGGTGAAATTTGTAGCAATAAATACGACGTTTTTCGTTGTGACCGCAGAGGTGGCGTAATGATACTATGTTCACGGAAATTGGAGGCTCGTGGTCGAGCAGAGTGGCATAGACCCGGTCTTGAGTGCATCTGGTTAACAATCTCAGCACAATCACTCGGTTGCGACAAAAACTTGCACTTAGCTGTTGTTTACCTTCCCCCGAATCGAGACATCCCCTCACGTCTGCAACAGTTCTCCGAGATAGTTGAACATGTTTCATCTACTAATCCTGATGATTATTTAATTTTAGCAGGTGATTTTAATTTACCCTGTATTGATTGGAACACAGGTGATCCTATAATACAAAAGAAAGGATCCACTGAAATTCAAAATGCAGCATCTAATTTTATTGAAGTAACTTCGTACATTGGTCTAACTCAATATAATTTTATAAAAAACCACCAAAACTGTACTTTAGACCTTGTTTTTTCTAATTTTGCTCTCGAAACTGCTAGATCAGACTCTCCTGTAGTAGCTGAAGATAAATATCATCCTTCTTTAAAAATAACTGCCTCTGACCTTTTAATTCCACCAATAAAACCTCAATTAAGACTTATACATCAGTATAAGCGAGCTGATTTTTCAAAAATTGACAGAAGTCTCATTAATGAAGATTGGTCTTTTATATCAAAGATGACTAATTTGGAAGACATAGTCGAAAATTTTTATTGTATATTATATAATGTGATTGACATGCATGTTCCAAAAGCCCGGGTGTCTGGCTCTCGAACTTACCCAGTTTGGTATAATAAAGCTCTAATAAACGTAATAAAAGAAAAATCCAGACATCATCGCAATTGGAAACTTCATAGTAACCCATTAGATTATCACCTGTTCTCTGCCCTAAGAGCCAAATTAAAAGTTTTGCAGAGGAATTGTTATGATTCATACATAAAACAATCACAAGAAAATATTAAAACAAACCCTAAATTATTCTGGTCCTATGTAAAATCTCGCCGAAATGGTCAATCAAATTACCCTAGTATAATGCATTATGATGACAGAACTTTAAACAATCAATCAGATATCTGTAACGCATTTAATGACTTTTTCCGTAAAAACTTTGAGAGGCCAGCAGCTAACTATCCTAACATGTATTCAGGGAGTCTGTCTCAAGACGTCATACATTCTATTAAAATTACTGCATCGTATACCCTAGATCTTTTAAAGAAGTTGGACGAAAAGAAAGGCGCTGGTAGTGACAACATACCACCTATCTTTTTCTCACGTTGTTCTATATCTTTGGCTGAACCTATATCATTAATTTTTAACAAGTGTCTTAGTCAGGGCTATCTTGCTTGCATCTGGAAAACTGCTCATGTAGTTCCTGTACACAAGAAAGGTACCAAATCATCTGTTTTGAACTACCGTCCTATTTCTCTTCTTAATGTTCTGAGTACTTACTTGAAAGAGTTGTACACGATCATATTTATCCCGTAGTCTCACCTCTAATTCCATTGCAACAGCATGGTTTTATGAAGAACCGTTCAACCACTACTAACCTTGCGGTCTTTACTGAGGACGTGCTCAATGGCATGGACGGAGGTCATCAGATTGACGTGATCTACACGGACTTTGAAAAAGCCTTCGACCGTGTTGATCACGTCATACTTATAAGAAAGCTTGTTGAACTGGGTATAAGGGGAAACTTGTTGAGGTGGATTGAATCATACTTGCATAACAGGAGTCAAGCTGTGGTGTTAGGAGGTTATCGTTCGGATTATACAGACGTCTTATCAGGCGTACCCCAGGGCTCGATATTGGGACCCTTGTTATATGCATGCTATTTGTACGACGTTACTAAATGTTTTAAATGTTCAAAATTTCTAATGTACGCAGATGACACAAAAATTTATATGAAGGTCAAAGGTCTCCAGGATTGTACCTACCTACAAGATGATCTTGATAGATTAAGTGTATACTACATGGAAAATAGGATCAATATCAATGTTAGTAAATGCTCCCACTTATCGTTTACTCGTAAAAGAAACCCTATTAAGTACGGCTACAGCATCAATTGTGTTAGCATCCAGCAGTTATCAACAGTAAAAGATTTAGGTATAATTCTTGATTCGAAATTAACTTTTGTTGAGCACATTGACGCCGTAGTATCTAAAGCCTTCCGGAACCTAGGTTTCATTTTGAGAGTAAGCCGTCCATTGTCTAAAAATCCTTTACTACACGTATGTTAGAAGTATTTTGGAATATTGTAGCTGCATTTGGAATCCCCAATATGTCACCCACAAACATAAAATTGAAAAAATCCAGCATAAATTCATAAAGCACCTAAGCTTCCGCGACCACCGTAGGTGTATTGATTACGAACACTCATGTCAATCCTTTGATCTCATGACACTTGAGAACCGGCGTTGTTTATTAGACATGACTTTTCTTTACAATATTTGCAACAGTGTCATTGATAGTCCCGACCTCGCTACTAAGACGCTTACCTTCGGAGCGCCTCGCACCCGAACCAGACACACTAAGCTTTTTAGTAGTTCATTAACTCAAACTAACTATGCCCAAAATTCAGTAGTAAGTAGAATGCACCGCACTTATAACAGAAGAGTTGCTTTAGTTGACTTATTTAGCACCTCCAAACGATCCTTTAGAAAAGAGGTTCGCAATTTGTTAGCTCGGTAGGACAACCCGACCACCCACACAAACACACACACATTTCATTTACACTCATTAACACTCGTACACACTCGTACTCATTACACCATTCATTCAGAGCCAGACATTCACCTACATGCAAGTATTCTCTCTGATTTTATTTTTCTTCTTATATAGGTAATATTTGTCTTAATAATTATCCCTTTGACTGTGTTGTTTTTTAAAGATGTTTATTAATAAATATAGAATCCATTATTGGCTGTAGGTTAGGTATATATGTGAATTGTAACTTTTTTAAGAGCTGTGGATTTTGAATAAAGAAAAAAAAAAAAAAAAAAAAAACACCTGCCACACGTCATAATACTGGGAAAGGTCAGGATATCAAGAGAATTAGTAGGAAGAGGATGGCAAGGATGGATAACATCAAGGCATTCCTTGATGCTTTGATGTTATCAATGGACAGGAGTTGTAAATACGGGTAGACTTCTGCACTTAGCAAGGGACAGTCAACGCTTTGCTGAACTAGTAGCTGACCTTCACTAATTGGAGAGGCACTCTGAGTAGAAGTAGAAGAAGTAGTATTTTTTGACTGTGAGACCAAAACATTCACGAGACGATAACGGCCGAAGAGTAAGAACAATCAAGAGTAGGTAAAGTACCTCCTCTATTTCTACGTATCTCTGTCGTCCCTTTATGGGGCCAAAGTGCGACAACATAGATACAAGTACCTACACTTACCAAAAGCACAGCGAAAAACTAACTTAATAAAATTGACATCATAGTTTAAAACACCGTTTAAATGTATTGAATTCATAAATGTAATAAAAACTAGTAATCGTTAAATAGTTTTACTACCTACCACATGGCACTATCATGAGATCAGCGTGTTGAAAAAATCATACTGTGATCCAAAAATCAAACAAATTCTTTTTTTATTAAGAAGCTATTAAAAGTTTCTTTTAAAAAATGACAGTTAATCCATAACTTATTTACATTAAATGTGATTCTCAATAATACTTAACTTACGAGTGCAAGAGCGGATAACGTAGTGAAATGGTCAGATTTCGTAATGCCATTTAAAAACAGAAATGAGTTAATTGTAATTCAGAGCGAAAACCAGATCGATAAACTGTTTATTTGTGCAGTCAGTTTCGTTAATCAAGAATCATTTTACTGTAATAACGTTAATTTATGCACTGATAAATAAAATATGGACAAATTTTACGTGTCATTGCGATGGATATTTATAAATTAACTTTTGCACAGGGATTTGACGACCTCCGTAGCCGAGAGGCAATCACGATTCACGTCGCGGGTTCGATTCCCGGTCAAGTCAATGTAGAAATATCTCAGATCTGAGTGTTGTGGTACCGTCGTTGTTTCTAATTTCTATAACACAAGTGCTTTAGCTACTTTAAGATCAGAGCAATTTATAAGATGTTGTCTTATTATTATCTGTATTTATTACTATTTATTCTTTTTAATAAGCAGTAATTCTCAAATGTCTCATGGCAATCATTTTAAATAAACTAAATTTGCTGCATCTGGATCCATGGTAAAGCGTACCCCGACTACAAACGAGACAAAAGGCTAGGAAAAGGAATATTAGGTAAGATTTCGTTTTAGACAGGGCTAACCATAAAAAATGGCATCTTTACTCACCACTTTTCAACTTTGGGTCCAACGCAAACTTATTACAAACGATTGACAAACATAAAAAGCTAGGCTTAAACACGGACTAAAAATAGCCAAACAATTTAAAATGTTGACACATTGCATGTGCATGATACATTGCATATCTCGATAATATTGACATACATTATAAATTGGTTTACTAATCTTTAGTCATGATTCATACACATAATTAATGTATTATTCTATTATTAGGGAGGAGAGAGTTTAATATCAATCAATCAAGATAACTAATCATGTTTTGTTGTGGATTATTGATTTGCTGAATGTAAAGTACCTACATGAGAGACTTCTGGGTGTATCAATTTTATTTTTATTTTATTATAATTTATATCCAGTACTCACGTAGATAGAACTAACGTCCGATGGGGCAGAAATGTTCTGGAATGGAGGCCACGTACGTAAGCGCAGCGTGGGACGTCCCACAAAGTGGACAAACGACCTGGCAAAGGTTGTAGGAAGCCGCTGGATGCTGGCCACTTCCAACCGGCCAATTTAAAAGTCAGTGGCGGAGGCCTATATTCAGCAGTGACTGTGGACGTCCTGTAGCTGAAATGATGATGATAATGACTCATGTAGGTACTATTATGCAATAGCTTTTATATCGTCGGTCTATCGGTCTGATCTTCCAATTATTGCGCATAGGAATTGGAACGTAAACCCAAGGCAGAAAAAGTTTAAAGATTTAATATCATACTTTCAAAAATGTCTGATAGGTTATGTGTTGTGCATGAAACCATTATAGTTCTGGCTGAAGCCCCAAAAACTAAACTAAAAATAAACGCTATGATTGGAACCGTATGATCATTTTGCCCATAATAAGCCGGCAGAATAACAACCCTGGAAGATAGCCAGTTACGAATAACTAGTTTAATATACTTTATATGCAGCCATGATGAGATTCTGACTGAGCTCAAACTTCCGCAACTGAGTGTTTTATAACATTTTCTGGTGATAACTTTACAATTCCTTTTTGGATTGCTAGAAACTTTATATTAGCATAGTTCCAGAGTTTAAGAGTCTTGTTAAATTAATTTGGGCGAACAAGGAGTGGCCGCGGCGAGATAAATGATGTGATTGTTCAATTTAAGTCAGAGAAAACAATTAATGTTCAATCTTCAGAGGTTTAATCGTTTGGCAGAAAATGCAAAGAAGTTTTCTTTGCAATATGTTGCAGAGTTTCATGTACGGAATGTACAAAAGAAGAAGATATTAATAACCACGTAATCACTTGCAGATATATACAATTTTACAATAGAAGGAATATTGAAATCTTGGGTAAAGTATTTGATACTTCAATTATTAACAACGATTTTGCGCGTTAGTTTGTAAGTTAGTTTTTCGATTCCACTTCATAACAAAAGTTGTTGTACCTATCCTATCTGCATTTGATCATGTGACGATTTCCCTATTCTTATCAACAACTTTATACTAAACAGGGCAACTGCCAGTAATTATCAAGCACTCAAATGATTGCGGTGGTACCAACCAATTTTGAACTAGTGTCAGAGATGTTTCAATGGCGAATCTGAGATTAATCGCTTGAGTGGACCGTTCAATTCGCCGGATACAAAATGGGGGTTTCTAACTTTGACAGCTCTGCAATGTATCATAATACTATTAGATGGTTGTGAGGAACTGGAGTTTCAAATAAGCTAATGTGCAGCTCTGTATGTTCCTGTATTTTATTTTATAAAAAAGTAAATTTATAGGAAATATTATTCTTTTCAAATAAGTCAACTTTTGAGAAGAGTTTCAGAGTTAGTTACGTAAGCTGGATCCTGAAATCTAATTTTATTGACAAAATGGGCTTGAACAGCAAATACAAATAAATTAAAAAGAAGAAAATAAGACCCTTGTAAATGTGATGTGTGGTATAATTATGTTACATAAAAAACTACGCCAAAGATGGCCCGATTTTTGAAGAGGTGAATTTAATATACATATTTTGTTTCAACCATGAATATTTAACGAAAGTACTAAAGGTCAAGTCTGTAATATCCCTAAGATAAAAGATAATAATAATAAAAAAGTCCACCCTTTCGTACAGACATCAACATTTCATTACTTTTATCAACAGGCCCATCGCTTGCTATCAACTTCAGCCATCCACTTAACAAGACTGGCCGCAAAAACAAACGCGAAAAACAAAGGACAGATAATAAATATAATAAGCACTGCACTCGAGCATTCCAAAGTTTTGAAAAAAGAACGAGATAAACCGCCGAGAGCGGCCGTCAGCACAATATTCGCGGGTCTAGTTTTACAAAAGTGCGCGACAGAACACAGAAGCGCCACAACTCCGTAAGCAAATAGGAGATAGTGCTGACTATGGTTACGGAAGAATAAGGAAACTAATTTTGCATGTCGGGAAAAAATATTGTTTGACCTTGAGAAAAGGGGTAAAATAATAGTAGCCAACGTTGTTTGAATGATAAGCCATTACTATTCGACATCGGCATGATATTAACATTTGGAAGTTAACAAATTAACTTGATAAGTAATTAATTGGCGTAAAAACAGGTCAAGCTAAATTTCATGTAAGTTAAACATAAATAAAAGAGTTTAAAAAAAGCTTTAAAAAAATTTAAAGAAAGCTTTGTCGATCCTCTATTTATAGTCTCTATGTAATTTATATTCGTCAAAGTTTGTCGTCAAAAAGCAAAATCGACCTTTTTAACGACCTGATAAAGTTTTTACTCTTAGTGCTGGTAGCCTGTGATAAATGAGAAGCCGAGTTCAGAATTGACGGTAGATTGAAACTCCAAGTTCCACAAACTATGAAGAGTACGATGAAAATGCGAAATAAATGGTCTATTTTGTCTAAGAGGAAGTCGATTTATAGTTTCAGGCAGTCACTAAAAACAAATTTCTCCAAACTCCAATGTTTATTCAGTTACATATTATTATAACGAAACGAATGTTTTTTTTTATAATTAAATCGTTTTGTAATATTAAGTATACATGCAAGACAACTTTCTAATATTAGAAGTAGAATCACTACCTATAAGGAAGTACTTAGTTAACTTGTAAAAAATCATTTAATAACTAAACCAAGCAATATTGCCATTTTCAAATTTTTTAACTGCACATAAACGAACGTGGCGCAGACTACCTCTACATAAGTTTGCTTTTTTGGTTTGTGTGTAATATGAATTTTGCATACCTTCATGGCACTACTTCGACGTCCCATGGCGGCCCAACATCACCTCAACCAGATCGGTGTACCTGAAACGAAAATTAATTGTTCACTTAAACTTTACCGTACTACAAAGTGTTGATTTATTAGTTAACTATAGTCTATGAGTTGATTCCATACCAAATTATGTCACCTGGTCTGCGGTTTAGTAAGGAAAAAAGGTTTTTTTTTGCAATTTGGAAATTATTCCTATAGAAAAACCCCTATCCTTAACCCCTCCCCTTTTTTACCCAAAAAATGACACTAGAAATAATTTAACTCCTAAGCGGTAACTGGTTACCGCACGTCCATTTTTATTTGTTATTTAATTTACACCCGGTCGAGTGGTACAATAACATAAGGATTGAAGATACATTAAATGTATCTTCAAAATGTACCTATTCATGTTTAAGCTCGTGACAACTGTTGTGACGAGCTTAAACATGAATAGGTACATATTCATTAGACTTTAAACATTTATACAACGAAATAAGTTCAGAAGTGTCTAATGTCATTGCTGTATAACACATAAGTTTTAAGACTTTAAAATTATCACGTCACTCTCATAAGTACAAAACTTACTGAATTCTTACACGTAGTGTGTAGGTGTATTCGAACTTCACCGAAGAGACTTAAGAAACAGGCTTTAGCTTTCGCCACAAGTTTCGAAGATCGATATTTACATAGAATGCAAAGCCTTTCACTAAAATAGTCCAAAAAATTAAAACTCTTACTGAACTCTCATACTATACGGCAGTAAAAATATTTTACAAACTAACACTTCATATTAAAAACGAAAGTGACATTAACTTCTTCAAGTAACTTTCAGTAACTTTTTACAAAATCTCTTAGATCTTACCTCATATCAAAATGCTTTTATTCAGTAAATGAATACATAACGAACAAGTAATTAAATTATACCCGCTAAACTTAATAGTTATAGTATATTGAGTATTTTTTAGCTCAGAAAGTTTAAGCAACCACACATAATTGTCAAATGTTTTAAAGACTATTTGCTAAAGCTCATTCTTACTTATTTTATATATATTATATAAGCTGCTCTCCACATTTGCTGTACCTTTTAGGTTACTAAGCTTTTTATATTAAATTTTTGTTTTTAGCAATTACCATGCTAGGTTTATCTAAGATTTTTAATCCTTAAAAAAAATAGCCTCAGGTGGGATCCTAACCCACGTCCATCGCATACCGGGCGAGTGCTTTGACCACTAAGCTACCGAGACGTATTTTTTTCAAGTATTAAAAATCTAAGTTTTTTAAGTCCTGTTGCTTAAGTACCTACCAGTTGCCACCAATGTTCTAAGCACTTAGTACGGGTTTTCAGGTTTCAGTTCTCAATAATAATTTGCCTACCAAATGTATTTATTAAAAATGTATTTCAGATTCAAAATGTATTTATTAAAGTTACACCTCCGATATTGGGTCGCAGAAATTCAAAATGGGTACCAAAATGACAACTAAATTTATCATGATCCCGTAGATTGAAAGCAAATTGACAGACAGACAGACACAGGAGTGATGTAAAACATCTTATTAACATAAGACTTGAAAAATTTAAAATTGTAAACAAAGATTTTTTACAATTTTAAATTTTTCAAGTCTTTCAAGTCAAGAGAGCGTTTGGATACCACTTGCCTGCCAATTTACATTTTGTCTCAAAGGCAATCATTCTGGTTTCTGGTCCTTTGTTCTGAATATAACTTCTTCATGTCTTACATGTTATTCGAGTTCGCAAGCTACAAAACAACTTACTACCTATTCAGTATTCTAGCAGCTACATTTGTTACCCTGAAATATATTCTAAAATCAAAGGAAAAGATTTGCACGTACTTTTGTTGGCTGTCACTGTCACTCATGATGGCAATTTTTCAGAATTCACCCCACTTGAAGAACAAATAAAATTTATCTTCGCTGAATACACGTATTGACAGACGGACTTAAATCTGGTTGAGGGTAAAGTTAATTCGTATTGGCAAGGAGGTTCTAGTATACATACCTACTTACGAGTATAATAAAGTTTTTTTTCTATCGCTGTAGTTAAAGGCATTATATTACCGTCCGGGTTACCCATCTGAAAACACGTCTTTGTGTTAATAGTACTTTGCTAATTTTCAGGTCAATCAAATTAAACAATCCATGAATCTTGTCATCTGGAAAAGCAGAAAAAAACAAGGCCCGGTTGCCGTGGTGTAAGTAGGTAGGTACCTACTAGGTATTTACTTATTACATACTAATAAGTTTGTACAGAACCGTCTTTGTGCGAGCTCGACTCACATCAAGCATCAGACAGCAATTTCATTTAATGTATTTATTGGCGCTAAGGTTATATAATATCATTCAGGACGTTAGTTTAACGGCGCCGTTTAGTAAAGAAGCTAGGCTGTTTATTAAACAGCTTATGAACCTAAGTAAGCGGAATGAGCAGAAAAAATAAAGGTTTGCAATTTACAAGCCCAGGTATAGTAAATTTGCTTTAAGTATCGTATTTTTGGCAGTAAAAAATATAACCTTGCAGAACTATCTTAGCAATTAAATATCAGTTAGCTTCATAAGCTAATTATAGACGGATACAAGCCCTAAATATCACATCTAAAATTTATTTGCGCCACCACCTACTACATGTAATTCCAGTGTATCCAATTTCCTTGATCGCCAACAGCTGTCCATTTCGTGTTCCGTTCCGAGCTCATATCACGCGATACATCACGTTTAATTACGTTTATGAGTGGCGCTTAGTGACATTGACATTTTATTACATTAATAACCTTTTCTAAATGAAACAAGAGAGAAATCCAAAGTCATTTCATGGCAAGTCGAACTAACGCACAAAGGGTTCTGTACCATTATCTATAAAAACGACAAAAAAATCACGTTTGTTTTATGGGAGCCCCCTTTAATATATTTTTTTTTAGTATTTGTTGTTAAGTCTTTGTTGTTTTAACGGCAACGGAAATACATAATCTGAAAATGTCAACTGTCTACCTATCACGGTTCCTGAGATACCTACATCCTGGTTCTAGACGGAGAGACAGACAGACAGGCAGACAGACAGACAGACAGACGGACAGCGGAACCTCAGTAATAGCACAAAATAGAAAACGCCACGCCGCTATACGTAATTTGTGGTAATAGAGTCTTGTTTTACCCTTTGGGTACGGAACCCTAAAAAAAAACAAAGCCCAAGCCCGGATCGGGTTACTCGACGCATCCTTGGCTATCGGTATTATTTGTTGCTTTATTTTATAGAGTTTGTGCAATCATACAAATATACAAATATTGATGCGTATACGTAAAAAACGTTATGATATGATCATCAAACAAAAACAAAAAAAAACTCACAACAAAAAGTGATTTTAGTATTGCCATACTCAGTATCCTAATCATTTTGTTAATTAGAATTTCAATGTAACAAAATCTGTATTTATGCTAATGGCAAATGTATCCATAATTTTGTCGATTGTCTCCAAATTGATTTACGTTTGAAAATGATCATTCATTAAAATAATTCGTGATTGTTTCTATTAGCGTTTCCAGGATTTGTTTTTCCGCAATCAAGTTACAAATTAATTAAAAAATAAAGAGAATGTATTTCTTGTGTAACTTAAAATTTTGCTAAGTTTATTAATATTTGGAAAGAAACATTTTTAAATGATTTCCAAAAAATAGGACCCTCTTTAAAACCACATAACTAGCCGATGAAACTAAAATTTTTACCTACTATAGTTACCACTATATTAAAGTTGAAATTGACAGCATAAAAATAGATATAAAAAATGAAATTTAAAAAAAAACACGATGTTCTACACATTATAATCAAGACTACCTACTTCATTTAGAGTAGGTAGTTATTGTGGGTGCCAGCCATAGAGAGTTAGAATGTGTTAATTCGCACCGACTCAAAAAATAACTAATGATTAGGCATGTTTTAATATTATTTTTATCTTTTTAGTTTACTTTTAAAGTCGGAGAATGTATTAGTATTTAAATCATTTAAAAAGTTTCATTATCAACAAAGTTCTGGTCAAATTAAAAGTAAGCCTAATTTATTATGGTATCGTAACCATGTCATAAGGTCTTGCGTTCAATACCAAGCCAGTTTGAAAAACGAACTTTTGTATTTTTTTTCGTTTCTCTCGTAAGCGCAACTTCTTCCAATAACAAAATACGTTCTTTCGACAAACAGTATTATATTCTAATTCCTAACCGTTAAGCCCAGCGACTTATGATGCCGATAACGAGACACAAATATCTACATTGCGTTAGAAAATAAATTAAAAACATTATGCATGCTTAGAATATTTGAGGATTCCTCAATTTCCGAAGGATAGCATCATCAGATTCTGGCTTAGTGATTATTAATGGGACTAATTTGGAAGTATACACTATCGAATAAAAAAGAATTCTAAAATTCGGTCTACAATTTTATTATCTCCATCAATATGTTATCTCCGCCATAAACATAGAATCTCCTCCTTTTTGAAGTCGGTTAAGAAACACGTCCTTGCGCATTACCTAATATTTACGAATATAACTGTATGCAAATATAAATAAAAATGTATTATTTGTGAATATAATAAATAATATTTTTACGTTTCATTACTGTAAGTGCTTCCGCCTCATCGAACTCGCGTCGACTATTGATAGTCTAGGAGACTATTTACATGAAATCACCATGATTACGAACCTTATATTCTTATCTAAGAACTGTTACAGATAGATTCATAGATATACATTCTGTCAAAAAAGTTTCGGAAAATGATGATTTGTTTATGTTTCCAAATTCAAAATTATATTTTTTTGTTGTTGTTAGATTGGCACAACTGTTTTTCATTTTGGCGCTGAGTTTGAGTTACATCTGATAATTAGATTAAATACAGTATTGTTTTTAGTTATACCATATCTAGTGTGTATTGCGAAATTCATAATGGACAAAAACATCGAACTTGTCCGTTCGATTTCGTGTTCGGAGTCTCTGAAAATGTTACTGAAGGCTTACGGTGAATCGACTTTATCAAAAACACGTGTTTATGAGTGGTTCAAAGCGTTCAAAAGCGGTCGAGATGTGATGGAAGATTTGCCTCGCTCGAGCGATGGCCTACCAAGGCCATCAACGTCTGCTACTGAAGATAACATCGCAAAAGTGAAGGAAATAGTGACTGAAAATCCTCATTCAAGTTTGAGAGAGCTATCCGTCTGACTTTCTGTCTGTCTGTATAGGCTGAAATGATGATGATGATGATGACTTTGTTTGGTGTGCAATAAAGTATTGTATAGATATGAAGTCAATGAGAGTATACTACTCTGTCAAGAATAATAATACACATAATGTTAGTTATTCATCCAAATTTATTTTATCACCTTCAAAGTAAATGCTCCTTCAGAAGCCATACACTTACGCCAACGAATAATCAAATCATCAAAACATTTTTAAACGCTTTTTCCAGAATCGAGCTCAGTTCTCGCCGCGAATTCTCCTTTATGTCTTTCCCGAATAAACCACAAAGTGGTAATTTGAGTTTAGGAAAAAGAAAGAAGTCGGCTGGAGCCATATCTGGTGAATAAGGTGGCTGCTCGATGGTATGTGTTGAGTTTTTGGTCAAAAATTCGTTCACAATGATGGCCTTGTGGGAAGGCGCATTATCGTAGTGCAAAATCCAAGAATTTTCATTCCACAAATCTGGCCTTTTTCGTCTGATTTGCTCCCTTAAACGCCGCATAACGCTCAAATAATACTCTTTTTTTACAAGCTTTTATTTAGTTTCACCTGTCCCGTTGTCTGTAATCAAATCTTGCAAGTTTAATTTTATCCACTTCCCGGTTACCAATTGAGCTGAAATTTTGCATACATGTGTAAACCGCGTGACAATGCAATATTATGATGAAATGGTTCTGATCTGATGATGGAGCTGGAAGGTGGCCATAGGAACTTCACAATAAAACAAAACAACCTCATCGAGTTTGGGCTCGTTTGAATCGTCTTCACGAGTAGTTTGTGTTTCAATGGTAAGCAGGGTCTGATGATGGAGCTGGAAGGTGGTCATAGGAACTCTGTACTAAAACGATGAAACTCTATCGAGTTTCGGCTCGTTTGATTCATCTTGACGAGTACTTTGTTTTAAGATGGTTACCAGGGTCTGATCTGATGAGGGAGCTGGAAGGTGGCCAAAGGAACATTGTAATAAAACGACGAAACTCCATCGAGTTTCGGCTCGTTTGATTTGTCTAAACGAGTACTTTGTTTTAAGATGGTTACAAGGGTCTGATCTGATGATGGAGCTGGAAGGTGGCCATAGGAACTTCACAATGAAACGAAGCAACCTCAACGAGTTTGGGCACGTTTAAATCGTCTTAATGAGTAGTTTGTCTTTCAATGGTAACCAGGGTCTGATGATGGAGCTGGAAGGTGGTCATAGGAACTCTATAATGCAACGACGAAACCCCATCGAGTTTCAGCTCGTTTGATTCGTCTTGACGAGTACTTTGTTTTAAGATGGTTACCAGGGTCTGATGTGATGATGGAGCTGGAAGGTGGTCATAGGAACTCAGTAATTAAATGAGATAACCCGGTCGAGTTTGGGATCGCTTGATTCGTCTTGACGAGTACTTTGGTGCAACATGGTAACCAGGGTCTGATGATGGAGCCGGAAGTTGGCCATACAAGCTTTTATTTTTTAGTTTTACCTGTGCCGTTGTCTGTAATCAAATCTTGCAAGTTAAATTTGATCCACTTCCCGGTTACCGACTAAGCCGAAATTTTGCATATAGTTATGTGTAAACCGCGTGAAAATGCAATATTATGATGTCATGGTGCTGATCTGATAATGGAGCTGGAACGTGGCCATAGAAACTCCGCAATTAAACGACACAACCTCATTGAGTTTGGGCTCGTTTGATTATTCTTGACATGTTCTTTGATACTATATGGTAACCAGGGTCTGATGATGGATCTGAAACGTGGTCATAGGAACTCCGCAATTAAACGACGCAACCCCATCGAGTTTTGCTCGTTTGATTAGTCTTGACATGTACTTTGATACTATATGGTAACCAGGGTCTGATGATGGAGCTGGAAGGTGGCTCTCTCCGTCATTAAAACTCCGTCCGTCATTAAACGACGCTACCCCATCAAGTTTGAGCTTGTTTAATTCGTCTTGACGAGTACTTTGATAATATATGATAAACAAGGTCTGATGACGGAGCTGAAATGTGGCCATAGGAGCTCCGTAATTAAACGACACAACCCCATTGAGTTTGGGCTCGTTTAATCTGTCTTGACATGTACTTTGATACTATATGATAACCAGGGTCTGATGATAGAGCTAGAAGGTGGCCATAATAACTCCGTAATTAAACGACGCAACCCTATCGAGTTTGGGCTCATTTGATTCGTCTTGACGAGTATCTTGGTTTGCGTGAATATGCATCTCCAACAAAGTTTAACTGGCATTTTGTTCGGACCAGTGACCCACCAGCGACCACTAACGAAACTAGTTGGAGTATGTTAAAGACCATGAATACTACCCAATGAGATAAGTCGCATTCCTCAAAAGCATGGGAAAGTTTTTTTTTAGCAAAACAAGAATCAATATATAAAAAAACTAATTTTCGTATCCAAATATGCTTTTGAATGTATAAAATGCTTACAAAAATGTACAATATCTTCCTAAAAGGTTACACGAATGCTTAAGAGCTTTTCTATCTTGTTACAAAGCCTGGCGATCGCGGGTTTGAGTCCCGCAAGGACAAATGTTAGTGTGATGAGCACGAGCGTTTGTACCTAAGTAAGGATGTTTAAAAACCTATTTAAGTATATTAATCTGTTATCTAGTCGACATAGCACAAGCATTGCTTAGTTTTCATCTAGCTAATCGGTGCGATTATGGAAACAATTTATAAATTTATTTCATTATTATTGGTATACCGTGGTAAAATAGGGGCCTCTTAACTCCTTATTGTAATGTAGATTGCGCCACGTATCACAGTAAGTTATAATTATTGAAATCAAAAATTAGGCAAAATATACGTTTTGCGTTGAAGCACATAACTTTTTTCTCCTATGCATTAGGACCAAAATAAAAACATTCCGCGAAATGTTAAGCCTAAACCTTCAAGAAAACCCCTACTACCCTACCCCTACCCTTTCAATACTGGTCGTGAACTTTGAGGTACCGGGTCAAAAATGCCCAATATAACCTTTGGGTAAAAAGTTCGTTCCGTTTGTTATGAATGTGAATTATGTCTGATTGATTAGATGGATGACCCATTGCCAAGGTGAGCACGTGCCAAGGGCTAAATGTATGTATACTAAAAAGTGACAAATAAAATTAAAGAAAAAAAAACTTTTTTAAAAACAAGCTTTTATTATTTGTTACTGAAATGAACTAAAAAGTTATAAATAAATTTATCTGATGAGAAAAATACCATTATATAGGTGGCATTTTTTTATTAATAAAAGCGTGTTACATTTTGATTGCAGAAGAAAAATAAGTACCTAATAAACTAAATGTTCTTTAATGTTTCTACAAAATGTAACACGTTTTTAATAGAAAAAAATGCCACCTATATAATGGTATTTTTCTCATCAGATAAATTTATTTATAACTTTTTAGTTCATTTCAGTAACAAATAATAAAAGCTTGTTTTTAAAAAAGTTTTTTTTTCTTTAATTTTATTATCGTTTGACCTTCTGGCAAGAATTCTGAGTGCACGGCACCGCGATAGTCAAAGAAAACAGTCAACATGACTTTGACTTTCGATCGAGTTCGGCACGGTTTCTTCGGTTTCGGTTCAGTTGGAAGGCGCCACTTCGAAGCTTGTTGACTAGTTTGCATGTCAAACTCGTAAACCCACGTCTCGTCACCAGTAACAATGCGTTTCATGAATGTTGGGTCGGAATTGACTCGTTCTTTCATGTCTTCAGCGACTCTTTTGCGATTGAGTTATTGGAGAAAATTTAGGTCTTTTGGGACTAGCCAAGCAGCAACATGTTTCATACCCAATTGATTATTTAAAATGGTACGAATTGACTCGTGTGACACAGAAAGTTCGTCGGCTAGCTCTCTTAAACTTGAATGAGGATTTTCAGTCACTATTCCCTTCACCTTTGCGATGTTATCTTCAGTAGCAGTCGTTGATGGCCTACCAGAGCGAGGCAAATCTTCCATCACATTTCGACCGCTTTTGAATGCTTTGTACCACTCATAAACACGTGTTTTTGGTAATGTCGATTCGCCGTAAGCCTTCTGTAACATTTTCAGAGACTCCGAACACGAAATCCCATTGGCGATGCAAAATTTAAGACAATCTCTTTGTTCGATGTTTTTTTCCATTATGAAATTCGCTCTACTCTAGATATGGTATAACTATAAACAATACTGTATTTAATCTAATTATCAGATGTAACTCAAACTCCGGGCCAAAATGGAAAACAGTTGTGCCAATCTAACAACAACAAAAAATATACAATATATTGGAACCATAAACAAATCATCAATTCCCGAAACTTTTTAACAGAATGTATATACAATACATGTACAATAAATACATGTCAATTTTGTATTCATACAGTTAACATACTTCAATCTAAATATTTTGCTCAGTAATTGATATGTGCGAGGAAATGTCCAAAAAAGTTTCAGGCAAGTTTAAGGAGGTTGATGTCTAGAATACAGTAAAAATGTATATTCAAAACCGTTCAAAACTCTTGAATTTCCATTTTGCTCCAGAAAGTATTTAAGGCACAAGTGTTTAAAAAGGCTGTTTTATTTGTATTGGACAGTTAAAGGATCGAGGATACAGAAAAAAATTCTTTCGAAACATTCGCACTTTTTGTAAGAACAATAAAAACACATTCAATGTTTGCTGGAGGATAAACTTTTTACAAAGAAAAATATAAGGTTTGTATTTTCATCTACCGCTTTTTTGGTAAATCGTAGCTAAAACACAAGAGCAACGTAATCACTATATTAATTCTTGAACCTTTTTATTATAAATGTGAAAGTTTCGATACCATATACTTGTTACTCAATTACGCCAGAATGTACCGATCCAGGCTGAACCGATCTGGATGAAATTTGGTACAAAGATAGATTATAATTATTCTGGAATAATCTATTTTTTTGCCAAATTAACGCGGGTCCGTGCCAAATTACGTTGACGAGAATCTTTTAAGGTTCCCGTTATATAGTTTTTTTTTTTTTGCAGAGACCAACGGATTGTGAATTTTTTAGGCTACTTTTAATCCCGGAAAATGCATAATTTCCTATGGGACAATAGGTTATTATTGTATCAAAGGGCATACATAGGCTACATATGCCACTATTTTAAGTTTACCTTCTACGGGGGTAAAATTATAGCTGACGAGCGTGTTTCACGCGGCCGAAGCTGCGGGCACAGCAAGTAATATCTACAGAGTAAACTATCATAATTTTGCAATTCATTTTACTAAATACTCAATCACCCTGCTTAACAAATATGGAAAAAAGCCGCAGACACACATAGATAGATCTAGTCAACTACAATTACTAGTGACACGGATAAAGGTGCACAGAAGACCATTACGATTACGTGATTGGCTAGGCGTTCTACGCGTCTGCACCGCCGTACCGCCCGGGATTGGCGCACACACCTTTCTGATACGATTATCGTCTCATAAGTTGCACAAAGCGACCCCAACTCTTTGCGCTAGCGCTCAACATCAGTGCTGGAGGTGGAGATTGTATTACTGCAATTTTAAAATTCTTTCATTCATAAGGGATATGATATCTGCTGTTCAAATACAACAACGTTCTTGATGAAAACAATGGCCATAAAAAAATTATACTAAAATATGCACTTTTTGTATCGATAATGTTCTCTGAATAAGCGTAACCCCGTGCAGACGCTAGTTTACAACTAAAGAAAACAATAAAAGAATGATTTGCAACAAATCATTTGTTTGCACGCAAGTCACAAAACAAATAACCCTCATAACAGAATACAGCGAAATAATCCGAAAGTGATCTTTTCACGGCTCATTTGAAAAGTAATAAACGCTCGAACGAAGTAATCGCGGTAAAACGTTTTGTATGTAAATATAAATCAATTCGGCACTACGAAAACACAAAGCAACAAAGAGTTTTAGCGCATTTTTGTATGGTGACAAAGGATTAGTCGATACAATGAAAAAAGTCTTTGTGACGTCAACTAAAGTCAATCCATTATGTATGCAAATGGAAAATATTTCTTGGTAAGGGATTTATTACTTAAAAGCAGATTCAAAATGGACTCACATTATTTTGAGGATGTGTCGTTTCGTGAATTCGTGATGTATCGGAGACCTTTATTTTGTACACGCGTTACACACGGTTTTTCCAGCGTGGTATACTATAATAAATATGAAATAAAGACTAAATTGAAGAATATAATTTTATAGAGCATTAATTATTCTTTAATGTAGTCTTTATTTCATAAAGCTAGGTCAGGTAATTTCGAAGATATTAAAGATTTTCTAACCAACCCTTTTCTTTTGCGGTCCAGTGCAGTATGAATATAGCATTCTTATCTTATAGACGCAGTGAATACTTAGATCCTGGCTTGGGAGACTATCCCCTAAGCTATATTTCATAGCGCGCGATCCTCAGCTTTCTGCATTTATTGTCTACCTCAAGTCTCAACTTAAAGATCGTCGCATTAAAGTGACTGGTTAGTCTAGGGAGACGCTTTAACAGTTTTTCATACCCATTAAAATGAACGACTGCCATAATAGCACAAGTCGGAATGAAATAAAAACCGGCCAAGTGCGAGTCTGACTCGCGCACGATCGAAAAAGATCAGAGTAATGTATGTGATATTGTCCTTTAATTATATACATATATTTTTGAAACTAATGGATGATACCGTTGGTAAAAGCGGTTTACTTTAATGGGGAAAGGATGTTAAAGTGATTTCGTTCAACCTGGATATCATTGGAAGCCATTTATAGCTTGTACCGGAATTATATTTACTTTTACCTTACGCACCTTAGCTCCTTATCTTTTTTCAAGAGCACAAATAGTATTTGGACACGGCGCAGAATTGAGTCAGATAAAAAAGAAATTGGAATCCTAAAAAGGCCTTAATTCTAAACGGGTATCTTTGTCATTTTACTTAATTAGGTATATGAATTTTGTAATTATTAAGTTATTGCATGTAAAAACGCGCTTCAACAAAACAAATTTAGTAATAACAAAACTTTTTTTATCGTCGCGACATAAAAAGAATCGCACACTCAATTACGTCGTTAGTTACCCTAAAAGTATAAAAGTAATATTAAAAGGCAGTTATATTCCTAATAATTCAGTTCACAGCTGCGCCCGACACTCATAATTGACGTAATTGAAAAGTTAAAACCTCACGTTTCTCGCCCACCTTTTTAAATATTTACTTCAGCACCCAATTAGTTGCTGCTAGAATTTGCTTTTCGCTTCTTAGGGTGGCGCACACTGGTGGACTGCGGACCTAACTTTCTGTAATCGCTTTTGGAAACTTATTACGGACATAATTGTTACAAATGATACTAAATTTATTCGTGTAAAACTGGAAGACCGACGAGTGTCTTCACTGTAATACTATTTATTTACACGCACCTACTGCAGTGGTAGTATTTTACAATTGGCTTGGCATTTGTTATGTTATGTAGATATATCTGATTTGATAATTTTCATAAGTACAAATTCAAATTTCAAGACAAATTTTAAAACTACCGGTTTTATTTTAAATAAAAACTCCCTATACTCCTAATAAAAAATCCCTTCAACCTACCACAAAACATTAAATTTTTACAATAGCGGGGTAACCATGAACTCTTAAAACAATCTCAAATATGTCAAATCTGTCAATTTCGAACGTCATTACGTAAGAAATTTCACAAATTTGACAAGATTGAACTTTTAGCCGCGCACTTTGACTTGTTTGTAGCTGGCAATTTTACCAAAATAATTTAAAAACGTTTATGAACTACTTACTTGTATTTTATATTCTCTTTTGTTCAGTAGGTGTAGTCAAGTAGGAAGAGCCCGTTCACCTTTTAGGTTTTATTAAGATTTTTCTATTTTAGATTGAACTACAAAATAATTGAGCCCAGTGTACACGATCCTTATGAGATTACACAGTGTGTTTCTGGCTCACGCTTGCTGACTCTGCACCGTATTAGCGGAAAGCTTATTTAATTTGTTCTTTTGCCTCCTCGCAAAATTATTTTAAAATTAAAATAAATACAATTAAAAAATGCAACTTGCACACTTTTCGCGATTATAAAAGTTAAGTTTTAGTTAGCCTTTTCAGTTTAGATTATTTTAAAAATGGTCAAACATTACACGGAAGCTTTTTTTTAATATCATTATAAATATCTCGTTCCCTACTATGAACATTCAATGAAGCTTAAGCAGTTTCACTTCAATGTAGAGAAAAAATAATTAATTTTATTTTACCCTTCACAAACAAAGTCGCATAAAAACTTACTAGTTCAATCAATAAGTAGTTATAGAGTGCGTGAGCGGGAACCTAAGCGATTTCTTCAGAAAGTGTTCAGGGTGTTCAAAAATGGTTGGCAGTATGGAAAAAGTGCATAGAATAAAAGTTATTGATCATTTTTATCATTTCATCTCGGAGCATTTTTGAGATGTTGGTGTAATACTTCAAATTGAGAATCCCGCCCCCCCTCCCCTTAATCCGTATGTTTTCTCCCTAAGCACTCTGAATAAGTTTCTGAAGAAATCACTTACGTTCCCGTTTACGCACTATACAACCTCCTTTGAGTCATTCCGTAACTGAGCTATACATGGTTCAGGAGATTCCTTTTTTTCTGTCATGATTATTAATTGTAAACCAGAAAGATTCCCTCGACAATTTTCGTATTTTTTTTTGTTTTGCAAAGGCTGTTCTTAAATTAGTTACTCCACCTAAATATTTGATTAATTTGTAGGCAGAAACCCTAGCCAGGTCTATTTAGTTGTTAGCTCCAATCAAGACCCAGACAATGGCGGACAAAGAATTACCTCAAAGACTAGGCGGCAATGGAACTGAATAGTTGCGTGTTCGATATCATTACGGTGGGCATGTGAAAACTACCTCACTCTAACCACAGTTCAAAAGAAGTAGCCAGTAAATTCGTTTTTTTTTTTCAATAACCTTTTTAATCCTACTCCAAGGTCAGCATAGGGTTTCCACCCACAAGATAGACAGATGACCTGGTTAAGGTTGCAGAAAGCCACTGGATACAGACTGCTTCCAACCGGCCAACCTGGAAGTCATTGGCCTATGTTTAGTATTATTGGAGTTCTTATGTCTGAAATAATGATGTTGATTTCTTTCTTTTGACGCATCGTGCAACTCTTTATGAAATTGAGCAAAACTTGGCACCTTCTACGGCATTGAGCGTATGTGGATGCGGATGATCAGATGACCCGCTTAATAACAGCCCTTTGGCTTTGACCATGCTACTGAGTCCATACGAAAAAAAATAGTCCAATACAATACAATAATGACAGCAGTTCTTCCAATTCTTCCAGAATGATTTGACGGAGCCGAAGAGACCCCAATCAAGTTATGGATCCTACCAGTATACAATAACTTCAATTACCATAGCATGTAAACTATGGCATTTTGACAAGGATTTTTAGACGCCCGTTCGCTTAATATCTTTACATCTATGGACATGAGTTGGCCTACCACTAATGAGCTAGCCTGTGTTATAATTCTTACTCACGCACTTTATTCTGAGTGTTCCATGCTCGCGTGCGCCACCCAAATGAAACTGTGCTATTACACCGCGATAATATCATCGACGGAGAGGCAATTAAAATATCTTCACATGAACATGGAACAGCTGAGGGCTTCATTACTTTTTATTTTCTTTCACTACAAGTAACACCCTCGGGCTCATTTTGCAGATTTTGTGTACTTTCATCAGACTGATGGTTCTATTCTATGTATTCCCAGGTAATAAAAATAAAAATCCCTTATAGAACACAGGGAATATGTCTAATGAATCTTGTTTTATTAAACTACCCACGATTTTATGTAAAGTACAAAAGTCCAAATAACAAGTAGGTAAGACTCGCTACGCTTCGCTACGCGCAAATTCAGTCAAATGCTAAGCCTCTTTCATTTTTTATGTCTGCCAAAAAATATTGCATTGGATAGAGAACAAATGACACCCCCCTTTTACGATTTCAAATCTTTGTAATGAACTGCGAAGTTTTACAGCCGATTTTATAGGCGCCGGGAAAACCTTAAAGTGATTTCAATTAGCATATAAAGCGTTCAGCCGTGTTTCCCGTTATTTATAGCCGTTCAGCCATAACCGGGGTTGTTAAAGGGAAGGAATCGGAGCAAACAGCTTCTGCAGAGGTGACTTAGTTTTTGTAGGGTTAAATCGATTTATGTAATCTCCAAAAATGTATCAGATATTGAGCACCCTAGGCCTACCCGAATAACCACCACAAGTGTAACTCGTCTGTTAAGTTTTGAATATTTTTGGTAAACCTTGACTTGAAATAATTTTAATTATATTAATGAACTTGTTTACACGCTTACAATTTGTTCTAAGAAGGTGTACTCACCTTCTTCGTTACTTCAGGCTTACTAGTTTTTCAGTCACAAAATTAAGTATAAATGGATCTGGTACCAATACGCCATAGAAACAATTTGAATAACAAAGTATGGAATAAGATTTTTTTAGTTCAACCGGTGTGTTGCAGGTACGTCGAGTTTCTCGTTGTGCAAAATATGTATGTTTTTCGAACTTTTTGGCTATAAATGTAGGTTTTATTTTTGACGAATATAAGTTTAAAAAAATAATTTTCAATTTTGGTACACATGTTTGGTAGTCGATCAAATTAACCTTCTAAGAAATGCCAAACAGTCCTACAACATCTAAACAAAAAATGAAACACTTTTCTTTGTTAGTTTGTTTATTTAAGTTCTATGCGATGTTACGACAAAATGAAAAATCTATCACAACTTTTTTCCTGTCGAGAATGGATCATTTATAGAGGAAAAAGCTCGAGAATCACGCCCGCTATGCGCCTGTTCGATTTGATCTATACTTCCAGGGACACCTTTGTCACCATTTTACATTTGTACAATAATACTCGTATTATTCTTTTCAGGTTTACTCATTTACATTTTAAATTTAGTACAAGATAGCATGCCGCTGATTCATAAATTAGTGATAATATAAAAATATGTTTGTGGTTGTATTATTTTCTGGCTATTTTTTTACCAAGAGTGGACACTTTTTACCACGACACAACTTGCAATAGTAATATATTCAATATTAATACCGATGTATAACGTATAATGTATACGTTACTCTTTGTTTACACAATACTTCAAAGAGTCTGATTCTGGTGCACCAACCAACTTTACTATAGAGATAACATACAGATCTTTAAAAATGTTAGCTTTTAGGATTGGATTAGGAAAGTATGTGTTTTAATTTAAATTTAGATGTTCCTCAGATAGTTAAAGAATTTAGTATTTATACACTAGAATCGGGCCCTGATGGGCTATGCGTTTACAAAATTACGTTTAACAATACTGCCATTTTCAGCAGGGTTTCATGCTCCTACTTAACTATTTATGCTTAATGTAAATTGTCAATACGGACCAGAGTGAATATCCTCTAAGGAAGAGCCTTCTTCTACTCGTACAATGCAGCAGGAACAAAATATCTGCGTAATTAATAACAATGATAGTCAATAATAATAAAAAATCATATTTAAATTCACTTTAATCTACACACAAATAACAATCTAGTTATATATTGGCCTTGGTATAAATATGACAATTTGGTGCACGCACTAGCGGCAAACCGCTGCCACTCGTAAACAAGCGATGTGCTCGTGGCGGCGCTATTTATTGACCAATATTTCGGCACATCGCTGCGAATTGCTGTACTTGATTAGATGTCGCCCTGGTCGCAACTTGATGTATGTATTGTATATCGAAAATATCAGCGACGATTGGTGTTAGACGAACAGGGTTTCATGTGTTTGCTTCATCATCATCACCGACCTTTAGAAGGCTTCTGCTGGACAAAAAAATGCCACAGCAAGAAGTGTGATGAGCACGAGCTTATGTCCTACCAAAGTCATGGACGTTCATAAACGTATTTAAGTATGTTTATTCATAATCTGTCACATTACAAGCTTAGCTATGTTTGGGACTAGATAATTTGTAGGAAATAAAAGTTAATGTACATTTATTTCTGCTTTAGCCAAAGGCTAACTATATATTTTTGTGTAACTCATAAAAAATACGCATTTGCGTGAGCAGATGTGCGGACACAAGGGACACGACAGGAGATGGGTCATGGTTTTGGGAGCAGCACCGCAAATGCACTGTACATTATTTATTAGGGGTAACGAGTTATACTGGTTTTACTGGGAAATCACTTTTTAAAACATATAACTTATTCTGATGTTACGGACATTGAGGTCAGTAGAAAATTATTTAACTTTCTATACCAAGTTGTAATTTATACTTTATGATTATGTCTTCAGAAAATTTTATTTTGATTTCAACGTTGACCCCATACTTAAAGTAGTTCATACGTCCTTTTTAATTAATTTCATTAGTAATTCAATCACCTAAGCTACTACTACCTAGGTATTTTAACCACAAAAGAGTTTTCTAATTCTATTTGAAGATTTAAGTCTATTCCCTTTATTTGTTATAAAACATGTTACACAAAAACTCGTTATTATTTTTTGGCTTTTTGCTCATCCATTTTACAAATTCAAGAAAGGAAAGAAAGAGGCCTAGCTATTTCCCATACAACTTAGGTACCATTTCACGCCTAAATAACCATGAACATATATTAGTGTGACAATGCACGAAGGTCAATTTAGCACACTTAGTGATGTAGCTGATGCTCGTTCGATTAGAATATCTAAGATTTGGACCACAAGGTTCAAAGTATTAAGTACCTATTACTGCAGCTATTTCAGTCTGAACTAGGGGTGCGAGAGTTCATTGAGGCGTAACAATGCCCCTACTACATGTTCTATTTAGTTTGCAGAGTAGAAGTTTCTCGTATCGCTAATAGAATCGTGGCGATCCGTACAAGAGAGTTGAAGATAAGTTTACCACACTTAAGTATGTTGCTCATTGAATCGGAGTATGCGCTTAAGGAAGCTGGAGCTATGAATGAGACTTGGTAACTATAACTTTAAACAATCGACTTTAGTGTGTTTTGTGAAAAACATTGATGTAATGTAAGGTCGTATGGGTGCATATAAGTATTCGGAAAATAATGTGTTTTTTATGTTTTCGCTAGTTTTGAACTTTTCGATTGTTGCGATAACAATTGATAAATTAGGACCATTTTGTATTGAATCTCAAGCGTCAACTAAGTATGATTTTAAACATAGTGTGATAATAAACAACTGTAAGAAAGCAATAATAAAGACCAAAGAAATAAAAAAGTAAGTCGATTTTGCGCTAAGAGCCCGAAATAAAGGAAAAAAAATTTCGCCAGACACCTATAAATTTGTTAAGGCCTCGAAGTAAAGAATATATCCTAGTGTTATTAAGAATACGATTTGAAATTAACGTTAGGGACTTTTTCAAGCACATCCAGACTCTTTAGATTTTTTTTTTTATTATTAAATCGCCACTTTCAATGTAAATTACCGCGTTATTACACTTGGATCGAAAAATAATAAGTGATAAGAACTGACATATATGAATGAGTAAAAAAATTAAACTCTACTGAAAAGTGCCAGTATTCTTTCAAGGAATTCCACCAACTATAGACAACATTTTTTTTAAATTGCCTACCTACCTAAATTCCAAAATCCCGCGACATTTTCTGTCGCAAGTGGTACCAGCGGGTGTTATAGGCAACGAGTGAATATAATTGCGACCTTCCGATTGCGGCCGCCCAGCCATTCCGCAGTTACGCCACAGAATGGACAGCCGACTGTTTCTAGCGGAGTTCAAAGCTAAAACTGCGGATGGAAAATGGAAATACGTGAAAGAATATTTGAGTGCATTATTAAAACTTGCTGAAATGTACTTGATATTCCTGTAGTGGCTATTTCTATAATAGTCACACATACATACACAAAATTAAAAAACCGGCCAAGTACGTGTCGTGCCACGCGCAGTATAGGGTTCCGTAGTTTCCCGTCGTTACTACAATATATTTCAGCAATTACTTCATTTAAGCCACTTTTAATGTTTTCCTCTTAGAAAATTTTGAACGAGTAAGTTTAACGACTATTATTCTTAAACTAACTGGTCTAGCTTAACGGCTATAATTTTCCTTTAATGATTTTTTTTAACTTGGTATTTGCTAGTTTTTAAAATAAAATATTTTTAAAATATTTGTCTCACGAATCAATAACTAAAACTACGAGTACAAAATCCTATTAAATATAAGTGCAGCGAAAATTGTGGACCCATTCTATAAATAAATACTACTTTCGATTGGGTTTTCCTGCAAACGCTAAAATAACTGGGAAAGTCATTTTATGAGGCATTTATTAAATACTAGTTAAAAGTATTACGTTGGTTGTCACTTCTAATAGAACAGCTTTTTTTATTATCTACATACGTTACGTATGTTAATTTCAAGTTAGGTAACTAGCTTAAACTCAACAGCCTTAATTCTTAAAAACTATAATTATGTTTTCCAAATAGAATTAGTTTACCTTCGTTATTTAAAATTAAACAGCGATTTGAAGTGCTAATGAAATTGAAAATTGAGACTGCAGAAAATAAGTGAAATTAAAGCCAGGCTTTACGAGTCTCCTTTGAGTGATAAATCCTCTGATTATTTCAAAGAAATTTAATATCAATTGTTAAAAGTGGTCACCACGAGTTACGAAGTCTGATGAAAATTAAAAAGTTTGATCGTAAATTATTGAACACTAACTTTTATTTTATAACAGGTAATCTTTGTTAAAGCTGTTATTACACATATCATTTATAAAGTTTTACCAATTTTTCATAGTATCTACTTAGCGTCCAAAACTAAAGATTTTTTTTTTAAATTAAAGACCATTTTGATTTAGAAAGTCGGCCGTAGATTCGAAATTCGTAATAGGCAAACATTCACTATTTAGGGCAAGACATTCCATAGTAGCAAAAATGCTGTAGAAAATAGGATGTTCAAGTTTTCCCGATTTTAAACATTTATGGCCTACAAAAAAGATAGACTAAACATTATTCAACCAATTGGAAATGTTTGTCAATAAATGTCTCGAATGTCCGATGTATCAACATTTCAAATTGGTTGGTATTCTTTAGACATGGTTAAAAACTAGTCTATCTTTTTTAATAAGACCATTAAGATTTTTCGTTTCATAAAATTAACGCACATTTTTAAAAAAAAACCTAGCCAAGCCAGTATCCTTCTAAAATGATGCGTTTACCCACAAAAGGCATTTATAATTACTAGAAAGGAGAATCCATATTTTCCACAAATAAAAATCGGCTTAAACCGCTTAAACTTGTTAGCGTTATGCATCCAAAGCGCAAAAACAAAAGCGAACTCACTAAAAGGTCTCTGTTCGCTAAAATGCCATTTCAATATTTCGCAGCCGAATTTTTACCGTCACGGATGCCTGTTACAGGCCGCGAGTTGCCAAACAAATAAACGAAAATAAGTCTGTAGTTGTTACTGTTTGAAAATAAAATCGTAATTGTATAATCGTACTTGTAACTTACGAGAGAGCTTTCACAATTTTATAAAGGTCATCTGCAATCTGATACTCATTGATGTTCTTCTATCAAGTGAATACATAGTTAAAAATAAGATCTGCTGTTTATTTTATTTATTCATACAATCTATGGTTATTTTTAAAAACCGGCCAAGTGCGAGTTAGCCTCCCGCACGAAGGGTTCCGTACCATTATCTATAAAAACGGCGAAAAAATCACGTTCTTTGTATGGGAGCCCCCTTGAATATTTATTTTTTGTTCTGTTTTTTAGAATTTGTTGTTATAGCGGCAACAGAAATACATCATCTGTGAAAATTTTAACTTTCGAACTGTCACGGTTCATGAGTTACAGCCTGGTGACAGACGGACAGACAGACAGACGGACAACGGAGCCTTAGTAATAGGGTCCCGTTTTACCCTTTAGGTACGGAACCTTAAAAAACAGCCAAGTGCGAGTCGGACTTGCGCACGAAGGGTTCGGTACAATTATCTATAAAAACGGCAAAAAAAATCACGGTCTTTTGTATGTGAGCAACCATAAATATTTATTTTATTCTGTTTATTAGTTTTTCTTGTTATAAGGGCAACAGAAATACATCATTTATGAAAATTTCTTCTCTCTAACTACCTATCACGGTTCATGAGATACAGCGTGGTGACAGACGGACAGGCAGACAGAAAGCCAGACGGACAAGCTCTCGTTTTACCCTTTGGGCACGGAACCTTAAAAACGGAAAAAAAACTTAAGGATAAATCTGGTGCTTAATAATAACTTTTAAAAACGTTCAAACTTCAATTCTAAAAAAACACTTCTCCATACTAATGCACCGATCTGTTGACATCAGATTGTATTGAGAATCGTTTTTTTTTTCATTACTAAAAAAAATTACCCCTTAAAGATCCACTGGACCTTTTTTTCCTGAATAAAAATCAATGCTTGTTCAGACAACGTCAGGTTAACCTACCCAAAAAGTTAAGGTTTATCCATCTGATTTTAAACTTTACGTTTGTCACTGAGAGATCAATATCAATTATAAAAATTTACGTTTAGTGGTAGGTTGGCAAGCGGTTTTCTGTTCGTTCGTCTTTTATGTTTTATTTTAGTCCTATAAATGCAATTGTAATAAAGCTGTGGTAAGTTGTGCGCCAGAAAAGATTTTTAAATTGAACTGAGAGGTATTGCAATACACCAGTGTTCATTAAAACAAGGCTACTAATAATATGATTAATTAAATTAAATCCGAATTCACTGCAATTAACGAATTATCATTAAACCGTCACTGATCCCAGTTTATAAAATGCTGACACAAATAAAACATACATTTACGATTCCATTATGATTAAACTTTCACGTCTCATTAATACTGGCAATATAATTATTACGGTTGATATAAAGCAACTGCATTGAGTCTGAAAATACCTGGTTTTATTATCTACTATCCAATTTACCAGTCGCTTCGAACTCAAAATCGTATTTTGTTTCATTTGGTTTAAAATATAAATCATGTTTATTATAACATATCTGGAAATTTTATGGTAAAAAATAACATTTTATACACGCATATTGAAAGCGATTAACTTATTGTATGCCGAGCTGATGCGTGAAACCGCGTAACAATTAAAAATATTATATATTTAAATATTATAATTATATCTCGTTTAGGTTAAAGTAAAATATATAAACCTAACTAAGCAAAACCGTGGAGTGCTTAGGGTACAATTTATTCAAAGAAGATTCGTATTTTAGTGAAGCACTTAAACTTAAACATTCATCTACGATGTAGTAAAACTTCAACGAAACGATTCAGCTACTGCTAAAAATATGTCTGAGAAGGAATATAACATTTATTAGTAATCATTTATATCGCAACTAAGCGTTCCTGAATGTTTAACATTTATAGGATAATAATAAAAAAAAGTGAGTTATTGTTCATACGTTTGTTTCTTAATTCCATTGAACACCACGTGAACAAAGCCATAGGCACCAGCTTGTATTATGAAACTTGAACATTCATCCTACGATGTGATAAAAAAACAATTAAGTAAGTAGTAGTCTTAGTAGTAAGTTATGTGAAATTTTGCAAAAATAGGTACTAATACAAAACTGTGCAAATTTCCTGTTCCAAACGTACTAAATATAAAAAGACTGCTAATGGCGATACTCTACCAAAGATATTTAGTAATAAAAAGTAGGTACGAATGTAAATCCATCTGTTTCCCGATAAGTAATGCAGCTTTTTCATTCAAAGAATGAGTTGTCGATTTTCCGTTCATAAATTCCACGAAATCCTTTATCCATTAAATGGCGTAGATTTTTTATTTCGAATTTAAACGCGAACCCATTATGCCTGGGGCCAATGGGGCAATATGATAAAATAAAAGCTTTAAATGTCTAGACATTATCTAAGTGGAGATGCAGCTGAAATTGATTAGGGGAAGTATTTTTATTTATACATTGCGAGCTGTTTAATTGTTGTGTGCAGTCTCACTTTTGTCACGGCATGAAACTTATTATGGTAAACATACATTATACAGTTAAAGTCGCATTCTATATACATTTTTACAATGGCTCGTCCTTGCTATAAATAAACGAAAAATTCAACTTCGTTTATGCAAATTCTTCGCAATTTCATTTCATTTGTATGACGTAAACAATTGTGTTGATTACTGGCAAGTAAAAAATGGCACAGAATAAACCAATTTAGGAGCGATTTACACGCAGCCGAAATTGTGAACAATGGCCAGAGGGTTCTGGGTAGTATTACCATGCGTCCCAATTTTCAGGGACTAGGAAGGAATAAACAAATTGTAAATCCCGCGCGAAACACTAATGAGTTTTGGTATGTAATATTGTTTCTTGCATAATTTTTGAGAGCGAAACCTTATCTGCGCCCACATTTTCATTGAGGTGTAAAGCTTTACGATTGAATGTTTTGATTGAATAATATTCATATTTCTTGAGATGTGCAGCAATTTTAAATGAAACATGCAGTTTTCGTTTTAAATTTTTTATTATCATCTCTTTTATGTTTTAGCGTGCCTGAACTTTCATTACTTGTAGCTAAAATAATGCAAAAAATATATAACTTTTGTAGAAATTTAAGGTTCAATAAACAGAACCTTTGTTTAAGCTGTAGTTTTTAGCCTCGCATTTAGTCATCTGTAGTGCTACAAATTTTCAGTCCTGAGTTTTAAATTGCTCAGTTGGTAATGCCATGTCCGAATGCCGATATATCATGCGCCTGACAACTCACTTAGTTAAAATTTTCATTAGTCGCTAGTCACAGAATACATTATTCGCTAGTTCCTATTGGTGAGTTTTAGGTGGACGTATCTTTTTATACGGTAAGAACTGTATCACATTTTAAAAACATACTGAATAAAATTAATAAATTTAAAAAAATCAAAAAACCCGACTGCGTAAAAAGTAAACTTAAAAGATGAAAACAAGATTAAAAGAATCAATTTTCAGTCTGAGGCATCAAATCTATGTTACTTGATTCGACTCTTTCTACACGGATTTAAATTACTTCATTAGGTACTAACGCAGTGCATACCAAGTCAATCATCATTATGCTGTTAATGGATTTGATGCCTCCGACTGCAAATTAATTCTATAAATCTTGTTTTCATCTTTTAAGTTCTCTTTTCACGCAGTCGGGTTTTTTGATTTTTTAAATTAATTAATTTTATTTTAGACTGTTTAGTTTGTAGTGTTCTAATACTACTTTTCAATGAACTATAAAGCCTTATTTGTAGCGCTTCATTGAACAAAAAAGGTTTTAACTCGAGTAATTAGTATCTGAAATCGGTTTTTCCCGTTTAATTCATGTACCAATAGGAATTCCGGGTTATAACATAGCCTATGTCACTCCCACAACTGAGACGAATCTAATGACATATCATATGTTGAAATCCATTAAACGGTTTTTTCTTCCTATTTTTTCAGTGAATTTTTTGCCTGTTTCCGTAGGAATTTTGAAAAATAAAGTTTTATATACTATTAGCACTGAAAATTTGTGACCCAAAGTTAATAAAAAAAAAATTCAAAATCGGTTTATCAGTATTGCAGATCCGTTTGTCCCGCGTAAGTTCTGTTCCCGCGGGAATTTCGAGAACGACAAACGAATCTATTGATATATTAAACTTTAATATCCGTTAATTAAACGGTTTAGGCTGTAGGGCGTGCCAAAGAAATGGACAATATAAATAACTATGGTAATAATAGGAGACGAGGGTGTTAATTTTCTTCAATATTCCTAAAATGATAATGTTACATGGTATTAGCTTGCTATTTTATAATTTACCCCCTTGCGGTCCCTATATTAAAAATAACATATTTACGTTACTCGTCCATGTTTGCATTGCGAAAAATCATACCTTTCAACTTAATCAGTCCAGCATTAGTAGGAGCAAATGAGTAAATTGGCTGTGACAACAAACAGACAGGCACACTAGTGATCCTATAAATTAAATTTCGTTTCTTTTTTGTTTTTACAAATCCTAATGATCGTATGAACCGATTCTTTTTCTTTACTTCGAGGACTTAATTTATACTTGATAAATGCATGGTGATTAAACGTAGCGAATTCTAAGTCTATGGTGACGAGCAATGTTATGAAAGCTTATTAGACATTATTACAGTTTATTCTTTTCATGTCTATGACATACTACTGTTTAATCTTAGCGATACTACTGTTCAAATTGAACAATGTTCTCTGTGGAACCGCCGACTGCATTAAAAACTGCACTTATTTTAGAAAATGCCGTTACATTTTAAATTCAGCAGTTAAATTGTTCCCGGAACAAAGCCGAATGGCCCAAAATAACGAGTGGAATTATACAGACAGATATTCATTCGGAACTCAAAGGCAGAGACACATTTAGTGCTTGCAGTTCCGCAAACAATGCGTTGGCAGATTTCAAAAAGATCAACTCTGAAACTGTAATAATTTCAAACAATTTCACGAGAAACAACGAACTTTTGAGTCTTCAAGCTTAACAAATTGTTATATTAGCAACAACATTGTTTTTGTGTAATTAGTTTCGTTTGTGTAGTAGCTTTCACACAAAACATTTAAAATTGGTATTTTGAATCATTACATTATTATTCTCAATATTTATTTTAACTCTTAAATTTATTTTTTTACAATATTTTATAAAGGAAAAAAAAATTGTAAAAAATCTAAATTTAGTGTGGCGCCAGCAGCCTGAGCAATGCTCAAAGCTACCGGCGGTTAGGGCTGCAGAGTGATTATTATTATTATTTATATTAAAGAAAAAATTCTCCACCGGGGTTACCGGTAGGTAATAACGCTTACTACGCGGGTCTTAACCAAGCGTAACAGCGTGAAGTGTTGAGATGTCAGAGGACAAAAATTTTCGTGTGGTCCGACAGGTATTCAGAATAACTGCTTTCTGGAGAAGGGGTATTATTTTGTCGGAAATGTCCAGGACTTCGAGGCTTTTCGTTAAACTTTTTGGTATAACTCCTGTTGAGGAAACCACTATTGGGACTATTTTAACTGTATGTGCGTGCCATTGGGTTTTTAGCTCTATAGCAAGGTCTTGGTACTTTGAAATTTTGTCTGAAATTGTAGTTTGCAGGTTATGTGTGTTAGGGATGGCAATGTCAATTAATTAAACTGTTTTATGAATTTTGTCATGTACTGTTACGTCGGGTCTGTTGAAGTGTATAGTTTTGTCAGTGATAATGGTGCGATCCCAGTATATTTTAATATTGCTGTTTTCAGATACGATTGCTGGTGAGTATTTATAATATGGGACCTTATGTGAGACAATTTTGTGTTTATGTGCGAGGTATTGGTGAATGATCGACGCAACCTGGTCATGTCGATGCTTATAGTCTGACTGGACTAACGCTTTGCATGCGCCAGTTATGTGCTGTATCGTTTCAGGTGCGCTGTTGCAGTGTCGACAGGGATCAGAGGTTAATTCTTTCGTTATATACTTACGGTAATTGCGAGTGGCGATCACCTGATCCTGTATTGCTAACATAAAAGCCTCGGTCTCCGGAAATAGCTCGCCACGCTTCAGCCATGCGTTTGACGCATTTTTGTCGACATGTGCCTGGCTAAGATCAGCTTTATGCCTTCCGTGCAAGGACTTCAAAGCCCATTGTTCAAGTTTTTGTGGATTTTCAGTGTATTTTTCATTAGGTTGTGTATTTTTGTCATTTAAATTCAATGGTGTCAATTTCTTATCAATTTGTGTCAATTTTTTATAGATTGGTAATTTTCTCATTTCAGAGATCTGTTTATTGTGCAGATTCTTTATATCTATAATGCCTCTGCCCCCCTCATTCCGCGGTAGTATAAGCCGTTGTACACATGTTTTGGGATGATGTTTTCGGTGTTTAGTTAGGGAAGTATTTATTATACGCTGTAAAGAGTCTAAGTCTGTCTGTGACCATGTGATGATTCCGAAGGAGTAGGTGAGTACAGGGATAACAAAGGTATTTATAGCTTTAACAAGATTTCTCGAATTTAGATGGGTGTTAAGAGTAAGTTTTAATCTGTGTTTAAATTTAGTTTTTAGTTGCAATTTAGTCTGTTTTTGATGAGTTTGTCTAGATTGATAAAAGCCTAAATATTTGTAGGATATTTCTTCATCCATTGGTGCAATATTTTCGCCTGTTTCAAGTGTGTATGTGTTAAGGTGTAACTTACCGCGTTCTATTGAATGTGTTTTACATTTGTCGATACCAAATTGCATGTTTATGTCGTTAGAAAACTCTTGCGTTATATCTGCCAGCCTAAATAGATCACTTTTACTGCTTCCATACAATTTGATATCGTCCATGTATAATTAATGATTAAACGAACTTACCAAGTGAAGTTCTATCATAATTATGCGAGGGCTTTGTCCGAAGAGATTAGAAATGATTACAATGTAGTATCACGCACGGTGATGCCAGTTTACGCACTGTTAGTTGAGTTTTTTTTTTTTTTTTTTTTTGTGGGTATTTTTACCTTACGCCCCGCTCGATATCGGTACTCGTCGTCAGTTAGTTTAGAGTTATACTTTTGTATTTCTTGCCATCTCACCATAATGGGGTTTTTGTGTTTTAGATATAAGAATTATACACGGGCGGGAGGGTTTCTAATCTCTTCGGACAAAGCCCTCGCATAATTATGATAGAACTTCACTTGGTAAGTTCGTTTAATCATTAATTATGCTCGTGCTTTGTCCTCGAGATTAGAAATGATTACAATGTAGATTTTGAGAGACTTCTGTGAGATATCAATAAATACAAAATTAATGTTAATATTTAGGAAATGAAACGTAATAATGTGACGTCCATGATTATATTTGATGTTAACACAATAATAATAGGTACTTATAGCCATAATTATTAAAGGTAAGTTATAATTAACTGTTACATTATTTATTAATAATGTACAAAATTAATCATCAATTATACTTCTAGCAAATAAGCGTTGATTATCATTATTATGAGACAAAATGATTCTATGATAGAATTTTCCAAAAGTATTTGAACTGCCGCTCCATCCAGCGGTCTTTCTGATTAAATCAAGATTGATCCCTAATTTACATGCTCTGGACGAGGCGGCGTGCCTCGTGCTGTGAGCTGTGAATGTCGAGGTATCAATACCACAAGTCTGCAATGTGGATTTGATCCATCTGCTAAGTGTTTGGGCAGTAACAGCTTTATGAGGTTTCTTTATACTAATGAACAGTGACGTGTGCTTATTTCTCAATTCACGAGTAACACTCAAAAAGGTACACAGTGCACTGACTGGACAAATCTGTGGTTTTTCTCTGAAAAACGGCAATACCAATATTGGTTGTACTGAACCTGGACGGGATGTTTTAATAAGATCGGGAATTTTAATGCAAATTTCATTCGTTTTCAACTCAATATTTTGAACATTTATTTTTGAAAAAGTTTGGACCCTATGTGCGGTCACTAATGCTAATAACGTTGCTAATTTTTTAGACAATTTTTCTAAAGACAATTCTTCATTTGGAAACCAGGTAGATAAATGTTCTAAAACCAGAGATGTGTCCCACGTGACGTTATATTTCGGTAGTGGAGGTCTTAGTCTAAAAAAACCTTTAAATAGACGTTTAATTCGATCATCATTCCCGATTTGTCGGCTTAATATAAGTGACAAGGCTGATCTACAGCTATTTAAAGTCCCATATTGGGACCCTAAATTATAATTTTCGGTTAGGAAATACATAACTTGTGGTATTGATGCCTCAAATAGATCAATTTTATTGTTATGGCAAAAACGATACCATTTTCTTAAACAGGTGTCGTACTGCTTAATACTATTATCAGACAGTGATGATAACATAATGTCCATGGATGATGGGGGGACGCGTCTCCTTAACAGCGACTCCCTGATAATATGCCTGCAACCAGGGTAATTTGGTGGTGCAGGGTTCGATTGCTGGAATGGGAAATAATCAATTGTTGAGATGGTTTCAATAAAATATATTTTGACACCAGTAGTCTTTTAAAAAGAGGAAACCAGGGTTGACTAGGCCATAAGGGTACAACAAGTATACCTGTAGCTTCGTCATATATGATTTTTCGCAATGTTTTGAGTATGATGGCAAAGGGTGGGAACCCGTAGAAATAAAAATTCGACCACGACAAGGTAAATGCGTTAATTGCGTATGCGTCTGGATCTCTGTTCCAGGAAATGAATTTAGGGCATTTTTTGTTAAAACTCGCGAAAATATCAATTTCAGGTTCACCGAAGTTCAACATAATCACGTGAAACGCTGAGTCTGATATTTCCCATTCAATATCGGGATGCACGCGCCGAGACTCGGCATCCGCGATACTATTATCTATGGACCTTATGTATGCTGCAAACACAATAATTTGTTTTGCTTCACACCATTGCCATAATTCTTTGGTTACTCGTGTTAGGTGAGGAAACTGTATACCACCCATGCGGTTAATATACGATATTGCCGTAGTATTGTCAATTCTAAGAAGAATTTGACAATTGTGAAGGTTTTTAGCGAATACTTTCAGACCAAAAAAGGCTGCAAGGATTTCTAAATAATTAATATGTCTGTCCTGTTCGACGTTGGACCATGGGCCACTGGCAGTTTCCCCATTACACGCCGCCCCCCACCCCGTAGTTGAGGCATCGGAGTAAATCTCAAGGCAGTAACTGTCATTTTTTATTTTATTAACAGAAGTTTTTATTGACTTTGACCACCAGTCAAGGTCAGATTGAAGGTCGTCCGGCAGAGACATAAACAAATCATAGTTTTCGTTATTTGCTTTTAAGTTTAAATATTTGATCCTCTCAAAATATTTGGTATAAAGCCACCCGTACTCTATTGCGGGACAGGCTGAAGTGAGTGACCCAACAAATTGAGCGAAATCTCTAATTTTGCATCTTTTTAATTTTTGAAATTTACAGATCATATTTTTTATTTTTTTTCCAATTTTTCAAGGGGCAGACTGACTTGAAAGTTCTCCGAATCGAGTATGAATCCCAAAAACTTGCACTTTGTCTTAGGCAAAAGGTCACTTTTTTCTGTATTTATTAGAAAACCTAGAGAGGTTAACAATTTTGAAGTATCTGATACATTTTTTAAACAAGAATGAAATGAGTCAGCGATCAAGATCATATCATCTAAATAAATAGTAGAGAGGTAACCCACAGAACGCAATAATTTTACAACTGGCTTCATAATTTTTGTAAATACGAATGGTGCCGTATTTAACCCAAATGGGAGCACGTTAAACTCGTACAAACCGTTAAAATAAAAGCGTAGGTACTTTTTAGAATTTTCGTGAATTTTAATAAGAAAATAGGCGTCCTTCAAATCGAGGGTGCTCATATAACAGTTTTCTGTTAGAAGTTTTACTGCTGTGCGGAGATCTTCTAATTTAAAATGGTCTGTGTCGATAAATTTGTTAAGATTTTTTAAGTTTAAAATGAATCTGAGCTTGCCATTGGTTTTTGGAATAACAAAAAATGAGGACAAAAACTGACCTTCACAAGGTTTACATTTTGAGATAGCACCTATTTTTAATAATTCATGAATAGCCTGTTCTAATTGTAACTTTTCAGTGTCAGAAAATATTCTTGCATTCTGTGGGTAATTTTGATAAACTGGGCGCGAGATAGGAATCTCATAACCTTTTATCCATCTTAATATGACAGGATCGCTTGTAATAAGTGACCATTGATTGTAAAAGTTAGAAAGCCTACCGGCATATTTTACCAGGTCTAACGGCGGTTGCGGTTCGGAGCTGGCTGCGGATGCGACGTTCTCGAGGATGGCGCGCGCTGACTCTTCTGAGAGGCAGGCTGCTGGGCCCTCAGTGTCCCCGGAGGCCTGCCCTTCGGGGGAGGTGCCTTCCAGTTTAAATTCGTGGAAGGAAAAGGCTTAGTCTTCTTGTCCGTTGGTTTTTTATTTGGATAGGATTTCAAATCCGCTCCGGATTTTGAAATTGCCTTGGCGGTTTTTATTGTTTCGGCAAAGTTTTTACCGAAGAGCATTGCGTCAATTTTTGTAGTTTGCAATTGCTCCTTCATGTCTTTCTTAAGTGTAGCAAGGATAAAGTTCCTTCTGGTGAGAGAATCTAAATATTGGCAATCACATAAGATGCGATTAGCATCCATTAGCAACTTCAATAGTGTAGGATTCTTTTCGTTTTGAGAAAGCAAATGTGTTGTGGCCTGTGCTATGCATGATATCGCATTTGCCACTTGTCTTTGCTTGATCTCTATTCCTTTATCCCTCTTTGCAACAGTTTCCGAAACAGCGGCCTTGATCTCAGGATTTAAGGCAGGAGCGTCGACAAGAGTAGAATTAGCAGGTGGTAAGTATTTACTTTGAAGCTCCTTACGTGTTTCTTTTGTCAGTCCTGTGGTGGCTGTATGTTCTAATCGGACAGCTAAGTCCTTATGGATGTCCTCGCCATATGATTTCTGGACCGATGGGTCATCGCCAAGAATCGCGAGAATTTCAGCATCGAGCGGCGAAACTATGTTATCAGAATCTAATTGATTTTCAGTTTCAGCGGCAGCGGAAGCAGCATGGACGGCGGCGAGCGCTGCAGCGTCTGCACCGTCGGCAGCGGCACTGGTCGAAGGTAAAGGTTCTAAGCACGGCGTCTCTTCGTCAGCTAGCGGTTCAATATTCATTTCACCGTCTGTAATTATGGAAATAAACCCATAAAGGACTGTGCCTTAGTAAGCAAAGTGTCGAATGAAAGTAAGTATTCGTAAGTATTATACTTGTTTTACAAGATTGTACCATAACAGTTACAGAACAGTCCTCTTGACCGCCTGGCAAACTGTATAACGGGTAGGTAACAACTCGATACGTTGTCCCGCATGCCCAGTACAAAAATGTTAGCGTCTATTTTTTTTTAAGGTAGGAATTACCGCTAAATTTGGTAAAACCGCAAACCTATAGACGAATTAAAGTAGACATAAAAACAGTAAAGTGACAACCCGGTGTGGTTGGCCGCATTACTATAAATATCTTAGATTTTATCTGCATAGTAAGTAATGTCTAGCTTTATAGGTAGGTGTTAACTCACAGTTATTAACACCGCAAACCTTTAGACATGAATAACACAACCATCATAACGTGACAACCCGGTATGGTTGCCCGCAGTATGATAGCATTCGTTAAGTTATTACAAAGGTAGATATATGTAGGTACCTTGTGAGATAAACAGCGGTTCGTTAACATCACTCCTAGCGGGCGAAGACGAATCACTTGAACGACGGCTTGCGCGCAGTATCTTCCGTTCCAATTTCTTCATTTTCTTCAATAAATGTTCGTAATCCTCACTAGATTTCTTCCGTTTAGGCATTTTGACGAAACAATTACACTACTTTTAACACTGGATACGTATTTTTAGTAGAAGTGCGAACTGGCAGAGCACTGAATCGTGACTGACGACGAGTACCGATATCGAGCGGGGCGTAAGGTAAAAATACCCACAAAAAAAAAAAAAAAAAAAAAACTCAACTAACAGTGCGTAAACTGGCATCACCGTGCGTGATACTACATTGTAATCATTTCTAATCTCGAGGACAAAGCACGAGCATAATAGGTGAGAAAGAGTGGCCTGTTCGTCGTTTTGATCTGTTATTTTGTATCCTACTTTAGAACTGTTTAGCAGAGTGGAAAGTGGATTTAATGCCAAGCAAAACCAAAGAGGGCTTAGGGCATCACCCTGAAATATTCCACGTTGTATATTTATCGGGTCAGAAGTTAGAGAAATTCCGTTTTGCTTAATTTTTAACACATTTTGCCACTTTTTCGTTGCTGATTCCAAAAATGCTATTAATGTTGGGTGTATTTTATAAATATTTAATACTTGTATGAGCCAGCTGTGTGGGACCGAGTCGAAGGCTTTTTGATAGTCAATATACATGGTGTAAATATTTTTCCGCTTTCTTAGTGCTTCTCTCATAATAACTGCGGCAATGGTCAGCTGTTCTTTACATCCTTTACTTAACTTCCTACAGCCTTTTTGTTCTTCTGCTAGTGTATTGTTTTCATTAAGGTGTTGGTAAATAGTCTCACTAATGCAGGCCGTTAGAACTTTGTAGATTGTTTGGAGACAGGTTATGGGTCGGTATTTAGCTGGGTCCCTACATTCTTTATCTTTAGGGATCATGTAAGTTACTCCCTGTGTTACAAAGCTCGGCATTGTGTCTGGTGTTTCAATGAATTTGTTTATATGATTGTGTATGTAAGGGTGTGTGCATGATAGTTTTTTATACCAGTAATTGTGTATATGATCGGTCCCAGGTGATTTCCAGTTATGTGTGCGATGGAGGATTTTAACCGTTGACGGCCGCAAACCTACTTCCGGCCCCGTCACGCTTAGCCGGTACCACTTGAAAAGGACCGCAGCCACTTGACACCGACCGTTAATTTATTGCGCTTATCGCTTTGTTATTGTTCGTGAGGCCAAATGTTTACACTTAGGACGGTTTGGGTTACATTTCTGAGAAGCTATTGAAACAAAGTAACTACTTACATGCTGAGCCGGTGTTTTATGATGTTTACATTATTTCTTATCGGCCAATAAAACTGCCATTGTTCGCTCGCGCGCCTACAAGTACTTCACTTCAATTCACATCAAGTTACACGCTCAAATTACAATGAAATACTATTGTTAACACTTATTATAACTTTAAAACTAACAACAATAGATATTATGGCAAAAAACTAACCTTTTTACACTAAAATACTTTTAAAATTCACTTTTTACCACACGTCATCACGTGTCACGTGACCGCTAAACACTAAGTCAAAAGTTCACCAATTTTTGTCTTTATTTTCTTCCGTGAACGTCTATTTGTTTTTGGTTTCAATGAACGGAGAATTTATCATTCATTCTACTAAAAAAGTTTCAGGCCAAACAGAGCTTTAATGCTTTAACAATCAGAGTTAATATCGACTGCCGATGGCATGGCATTCTGGAATGCCATCCGTCCACAACGGTGCTTTTGAAATGGCATTCTGGAATGCCATGCCGTCCACTAAAGGTAAATGTTTCGGCTGGTATGAACTCAAAGTCCATGTCTGTAGTGTTCACAGTACTGTTTATTTTGTCTAACCATTTGGCGTCATTGTTGTGTTGTATAGAGGTTTCCCATATGTTTGCCCAGAACTGTCTAAGCTCGTGTAGTGTTGGTGTGTCCCTACTATTGTCTTGATTATTTTCCTGATGATGACCTGATGCGAGATTTCTATAAAAATGCTTTTCGTTGTTTTTAAATTGAGTGTTCTGTGACTTACGTGCTGTGCATTTCAAATACCTACGGAGGCGACTAGCACTAGCATTTAACTTCTGTTTCAGCGTATCTAAAAAGTGTTCTAACTCTGAATTTGGGTCTTCATAAGTTGCATGTATTTTGTATTTAATTCTAATCTCTTCGACAGACCTTACTACTTTTGCGTTCCTATTTCCTCTTATATACTTTGTAAGACGTCCTATCTCTGACCCTAACCTGTTTATTTTATTCTGTAATCGCCTCTGCCAAAAGGGTAGTCGGTTTTGTTTTGTGTTTGTGTTATTTGTTTCACGAATTTTTGTATTATTGCAGATAGCGGCAGTGTAAGCCGCTGCATAGATGATTGCATGCAAAGTAATAAAATCCTGGTTTGCGTTTAAATATTTAGGTAAAATGTCTTTGTTTAGAATGTTAACTATGAAACTGAACTTTTTAGAGGGGAATTGCTTAGGTATGAAAGGTCTTGATATAGGGTCTATATCTTTAAATTTATTAAAAGCGCTTTCAAATGAACTTTCGATAAGACTTGGTTCTATATATCTGTGTAATAAATCGGTGTCTTGGTTTGTATTATCATTACTTTCACGTATGTCTGGTTCTAAATTTAAGTGTGCACCATGTGGGTTGTCACTGTTTAAAGTTGATTGTGTTTGGTTTTGTGTGTGATTTAACGAATGTTAGAGGTTTGTGTATTACCGAGTTGTAACTCGACTTCCTGTCTTATTTCTTGCATTCTTTGTTCTGATATAAATTTGTTCCTGATTATTACTCTTCTTTGATCAGAGATACGCTGTTCAGATATATGTGATAATTCTGGGAATTGTTGTATGAGTTTTTCTTTAAGTTTTTTCCTATATATTGTCATGTCTTTCTCTAAATCTGTTACTTCATAATAACATTTCATAATAGCTTCATTTATATGGTCTGTCCACCTCATTCTTTCTCCTCCTGTGTGTATAACTGTGTTGAGCTGTGTATTTGGTGTTTGTATGTCTGGTGTCTCTCCTATCCTTTGCAGTTGCGCTGCGACATCTGCTTTAATTTGGTTTAGTGTGGTGAGCGGTAGCAAATGATTATTTACTATGGCTCTCCTTTGGTCACCTACCTGTTGTTTTGATGCTTCCATTTGTGGAAATGCCTGAGTGAATTCCAGATGAAGAATGTCTAAGTATCCTCGTTTTACAGTCTCTAGTTTTGTTGTATAAAGATATGTGCGCCAAATGAATTTATTCATTTCATCACTCCACATTTTTCGCACACGGGTTATTTCAGCAGTGGGTGCAGAAGCGTGAGCGTTTGCTCTCTGCACAACAGCTGCTGGCATGGGGGAGACAGTAGATGAACGGGATATGGTTTGGTCCTCAAACGAATGAGAAGATGATCTTGTTGACTGGAATAAACTATGGGTTGACGATATTGGTGAAGACGGGTTTGAGTAGGTTTCGGCTTCGGCTGTAGTAACTTCGGGTACATGCCCAGCAAGGGCCCGCCTGCTCAGCTCCTCGCCACCGACGGTTCGCATGCTGTGACACCCAGCGTCGGCTCCAGGTGTGCCCCGGCGATCACCCCCGGGAAGCGGCATTATACGTATTTTCCTGCTTCGTAACTCCATATTGATGGGTATGCCATTGCCCTGTTAATGACCCGCATGGTAAGTTCATTGCGGGTGTCCGCCCCCCACGTGGCTTAGATGGTCAAGCACGGACGAAAGGTTGGACTTTGCGGGGGCTTATTATTATTCATATTATCATTATTATTGTTTGTGACAGTATAAATGTAATATCGCAAAAACTATAAAATACGCTATTATATGTATCATATTGGGCTCGTCACAAATACAAACAGAGCGTAATATTCTGGATTTTACTAGAGACCCTTAAATAATTACACTATCCACTTTTTGTTTCCGTTACCTCTAGCTTTGTTTATCGAAATGCGAACCACCCGACCAGAAGCAATATAAAATTAAGAAGAATTATGGTAACGAATATCAGTATAATCGGTCTCAATAATAACAAATATTCATTCAATAATGTACGGTGCTTAGAATTTGTGCATCATTAAAATTTCCTTTCATCTTTTACTTACGCAAAAAGAAAAGCCCACCAATCATTTCTTACACACCAGCCATCCACAATCAAGGATATTAATTTATAAGCTATGCCGCGATCAAACGAAATGTGCACGGACGTTTATTAAGGGCGGCTCATAATTCCGCCCCAATATAAGTCCGATACTTATATTTCTCCCGGAGCCCATTTGCGGCGGATTTCCTCGGCAAAGCGGGAATCGTTTATATCGTGCGGTACAAGTCACAAGTTCCCAGCGTGCGAACTTTTAACTGTTTTTGTTTTGTTAAATAATTTAAATGATAATTCCTAATACTTAATGTAATAAGTGGGCCTTATAATTTATTACTTTTATTTCTAATTTGTTGCATCGCCCACAAAATATGTTTGTATTGCCTAATAGTGTAAACCTTAACATGAATTGTCTACCGTACGATACATTAAATAAATGAATGAGAAATGTAATTTTATTTCTGTGTTAAAATGAATCCCAAGCAAAGCAATGAATTCGGTGTACATATTAGCCCTCTACCAGGCACGTCTCAAAATATAATGGCCTACCACCAACTCAGGGTCATTCATGTCTGCTGGTGATAAAAAGAAACGACGCAAGATACCCAACCTTTGACAGCCTTATTTTAGGGATCGTCCAGATCTGGCGAATGCGCCACGAATGTGCAGTGCGGCCTGTGAGCTACCTGGAATGTGAACTGGAACTGTATGTGAGCAGATCGCGCGCCGCACGCGCGTACTGTTCAATGTGCTGTGTATGCCCCTTGCATAAGTTGCGCTAAAGAGGCGCACCAAACCATTGCAGTAACGGAACGCGTGCTGAGCGCGTACAACTCGCGAGCGACTCGAAAGCTACACATTCACGGTGCATTCGCCAGATATGGACGTACCCTTAAGAACATAATTTATTGTTAGAAAAGCGTAGCGAATCCTAAGTCTATGGTAAAGCGCATACACTTTATGACGTTATGTTAAAACAAACGTCATGACTACGTTCGATCGATAATTGTATCAAAACAAAATTTGTAAGCTCTGTTTGAATGACGTTGACGTTGTTTGTTTAATACGCAAATCCCGAGAAGCGCAAATGGACTAAAGTGACATTTGGTTAATATGAATCGCCAAAATTAACATTATAGGTTCTACAAAAAAAATATGCCGGATTGCCAGGCTATTTCAAGGCAGTTTGGTATTCTCAAAAGAAAAGAAAGAAAATAAATTATTATGATATTTCGCTTCATGAATTTAATTTGACTTATACCACACCCTCACTCCAAGGGACGCCACCGAGTGCTAAGTTCGCGTGAGCTAAACTTTTACCGCGACTCCTTTTAACACTTCTGTACTATTTACATTTTATTGCTACCCACAGCCCTATGTATAGTCGAGCCACTTTATTTGTTTTGTTCGCGTTTATTTGTTTATCCCGTTGTATTCGAATTAGACAAGTTGGTTTACGAAAATATTGCGGTTTGATTGTTTGTTTCAATTAAATGTTTAAACAGAATCCAGACAGAGCTTTAGAAATCTGTTTGTTACAATCAAAGTTTCTATTCTTTAACTTAATTGTATAAAAACAATTATTTAGGTTAATTCTAGTAAAAATCACAACAATATAAACTAACCGCAAACAAACTACAGTTCCTACTTTGGAGACTAGATAATGGATGGACATATAAAATAGTCCATGACTTACTTACTTACTTAGAGACTTGTGCGGGATTTCGAACTCGCGACCGTTGGCTTTGTAGTTCCCAGGGCGAACCACTAAACCGGATGGTCGTCGAACAATGCAAGAAAACGATGGGGTTTAGTTATAGTTTTTCAGAATACTTAAAGATATAGTAAACAATGTAATTTAATTATCAATTTGAGATGAAAACATAGAGATAAAGAGGATTATTAAACAATTAACAAAAACTTAACAAAAATATAGTATTTAATTTTTAAAAAGCCATTTAGTATTGCGGACTATATAATCTTAATAATGTTTAAGTATAATAAGGATGTAACCAGTTATATTAATGGCCGTTAAAGAAGAATTCCATATAATATTAATGGTTTGTTTACATTATATGTCAACTAAAAAGGAACCTACTTTAGTAACAAAAAGGTAACAAGACTATTTCGCGTGATGCAGAACCGTAACCTCACGTTACACGAAGGAGAAAAACGTCGCCGTGTAATGATTTACGTTTCGACAAGATCTAATAAGTACCACGAGTGACAAGGGAGTTTTATACAAAGCACGTCGCCGAAGCGTGACGTTTAGGAAGTCAGAAGAATAGGTAAGTACAACACAACACAAAAAGTATCAGGAAGCCTATACGAAGACACGTCGAATTAAAAAAAATCGACTAAGTACCTTCTGGTTTTAGAGCGTCAACTGTCCTACATAAGTTCTTTGACCTCGCAACTCAAACGATAAGATCCATCGACAGCGTTAAAAATGCTTACTTATTATCATTTTGACACTTTGAAGTCAGAAAGTTTAAAGTAACATGCAACGTCGAGCGCAGTTACTGCTACAATGTAATTTTTCATTGGTTTTTTTTACGCTTTTTGTACGAGGAGAGCATGAAATGTTTATCGATTCAAAATGACTAAACTTTTCGGTGTCTGCTTTTTAAAGTAACAAGCCGTTGTTTAACACACAATAAGGCGTTTGGTCAGGCTCCTAGGCGGAGAGAAACAGTGGCACCCTTTGCAACTTTAGAAGCCCTAAAGACCCGAATACCCCTTTAAAGTACACTTAGACTGTAAAGTTAATGTTACTTGATATTACGAAGCAGTTCTACTGTAAAGATCTATCTGTATTGTCAAATACGCAATCATTGAGAATTTGAAGTTTTTGGTTTTAATAATTCCGCGTGTATGATCATAACTTAGTATAACTTAGCCCAGAAGAATAGTTTTTTATTACAACAAACAAGACGCACGACATGATTCTTTTAAGGAAAATTTTTATCTCGAGTTTAAACACAAATGAAACACAGCGCGCTAAATAGACACATTTCTTGCTTCCAATGCGGAACATAAAAACGCACAGCACTATGCAAGAAATAGGTAATACCCCAGAAACGGCTAGGTCGGAATGGTCGCGTTTCTAGTATACGGGCACTCGTTCGTAATCTGAGACTCGCATTGTTGACACGGTGCGCTTGTGACCCACAAACTCAGTGGTAATGTTGCGAGTTGCGCCTCCCGGCTGGTATTAAAATGCGCCACTCTGTATCCAGGAGCGACGTGCCATTTGATTAGATGTCTCAAACTTACAACATTTGATAAACAAACTATTCTGAGTATCGTGTAAATATTTGCTGGGCTGAAAAGAAAAATAACAGGCTTTAGAAGGATCGAATCGATACTATGTCAAATAAATTGGAAACGACTTCAAAGAACATGTTATATTTGTATTGATATTTAGTTTAGTCTTGGCTTTCTCTTATAATAATAAGATAGGCACGTTGTGAGTGACAGAAGAATTAAATAAGAATGCTCTTTGCAAAGAATAACAAATACCTACTTAGTAATAAATTGTCTGCCAACAAGCACACCAATTATCTAGCTCCAAACTAAGCATTGCTTTCACTGTAGTAGGTAATAAGATAACGCATATAGTACAATTATTCGAACTTTTATCACAAATATTTGCCCCTTGCGCTATCCGAACTGGCAATCGCTGATTTTAAGCCAGTGTTAAAAAAGTAATTCGAATCTTGTGGAAAAATTAAATATCTTTAGTGTTCCACACTTCAAAAGGAAAAAGGGATCATTCGCTGACCTGATCTATTAGACGAGATCCTTTTTATCAGGAACGCGAGTTGAAATTAATATCAAATATTCAGGTCTGCAATTCTTTGGAGCTGTGAATAAAACGCAATCAAAGGATACGTCCGGCTGTGGCGCATATTTCGACACCTGTAAGGCAATCAACACTACAATAACTTACCGTGGACCTAGAATCATAGGCAAAGTAATTCTTAGGCCCACTTGCACATGTCAGGATTAGCGCATTTAATCCAATCTCTATCTATCCAATAAGGAACTATCCAATGTCATAGTATTAAAAATCATTCTACAGCTGTCAGTTTCTATGAGAATGACAGAGACAGAAATATGTCCTAACCGCGTACTAAACTAATCCGGTGGTGCGCTAGTCGACCTTAGAGTACAAGTAAAGGAAAATGCTCGAAAAGCGTTAGTTTTTAGTTATGTAAATGTGTGTAACAACTATTTTTTTTAACAAACTCTGAATAATAGGTATATTGGCGAGACTCGATTTACGTTATGAACTATGTACCTACCTACATACCTACAAATTTGTACGAAACCCACATTGTGCGAGACCGACTCGCACTTAGCCGGTTTTTTAAGAGAACTTACCTTTAAAACCTTTGTGTTCACTTTACAGTTTATAGTGTTCATGTTAACCTATAAAAAAATACTAACACCAGTGTGTATTGATTTAATCCTGCCAATTTAGGTTATTTGTTAGAGGAATCCTTTTTCGTCCAGCCAATTTTGCCTCCGCTTCGATAAGAGAAAAATAGATATTTATAGGCTTTGAATAATTTACTAACTAAAGCTTAAGACAAAGACGTGGTACAAAGAATTAATAATGAACTCCTTACTAAAGCCGATTAGGATAGGCTTGTAAGTAGTGAGCACACGGTCGGATTACTGCCCACTGGAAACCTCTTACATATATTAGAGGGTCATTCAATATATAGGTTATCATAATATGTATACATGTATTTGTAGTCTCTTGAAGATATAATCTATTTAATAAATTGTTGTCACCTAAACTATTAATGAGAGATTTAAAAACAAGTTAGAAGAGAAAAGGACAAAACAGATATAGGTTTTTAATTTCGTGCCTTCTGTATGAAATTGGTACTAAAGTCTCAATGTGTGCTTCAGCGTAGTTATCGCGCTATCCCTCTACAGGCACACATTGAAATTAACGGCAAGAAATTTTTGACGTTTACCTGTTTTGAGCTTGTCGTGTACCAGTTAAAACCTAGTTTTTAGGGTTCCGTATCTTATAAAGTAGGAAGGAACCCTTATAGGATTACATCGTTGCCCATAATCTGTCTGTCTAACAATACCCTTTTTATCAAGAACCATGTTAACTATCGAACTCATTACCGCCATGTACATAGTAAGTCAGAAAACTTTCATCCCTACTCATTCAAACTTGACTTCAGGCGTTAATACTAGTAATTATAACAAATAACAAAGTTCGAGCCAACAAAATTAGTTATTCTCTTCATATAACAACTATTATTGTACAACGAAGATAAATAACAAGTTTTATGCTGTTATATTAGGTACTTGTGATTCTGAGATAAAGTTAGTAATTAAATAAACACCCTTGATTGGTCCATGTAAAAAAATGCATGAGTTCGCTGGATAATAATTAATGTAACTAGTTTTAAACCAACTTCAAAAAAAGGAGGAGGTTCTCAATTCGTCTGAATGTTGTATTTGTTTTGTATGTTTGTTACGCGATTACGCCGTAAATTATGAACCGATTTCAAAATTTATTTTTTAGTTTGAAAGGGTATACTTCCGAGGTAGTCTCATTTACACCCAGTCAGATTCTGACGATGGGATCCTTGGGAAATCGAGGGCAACCCTCAATTTTTATAGGCACCCATAATGTTTTGCATATATTTTCTGACTCAATGCTAATTTTTGGGTCTGGTAATCATCATGTCATGTTGCTGACCTGATGATGGAAGCCACAGAACTCCTTAACGGATAGGAGTAAAAAGATAATACTGCTCTTTGTCGACAGAACGTAAATACGAAATCGCAGTGTGTTGAGCTGACGTGGAACTTATGAGGTACTAGACCGCCAATTTTTATTTACTGGGGGCGTACCCGCACACCCAGTTACGAAAAAAAATTAAGTTTCTTTCTTAAATTGACTTGGTATTTAATGCAAGACCTTATCCTATGGTTACGAGTTACGACACCAAAATAGCCGCCGTTCTGGTTGGAGTGTAGGAAAACCCTTTCCTTAAGATTTACAAATTTTCGTCGAAATATTGACCCACTATAACACCTTATTTTTATCATACCATTCGATGGGAGGTCCATGGAGGACCAACATCAGCTAAGGTTACTTTGCTGTTAAGTCATTTTTGGCGGAGTTGGAAGGTGAAAACTGAAGCCTATTTTAAACGCGTCTGGGACTTGTACTAAATTTCGTCGAAAAATTGATCATTATTAGCACCCTATTTTTATTATACCATTGGGTGGGTGGTCCACAGTAGAACAACATTTGTCTAGGTCACTTTGCTGTAAAGTAATTTTTGGCGGAGTAAGGAGGGGAAAAATAGAGGACTTAACACTTAAAATTGTGAAATAAAATAAGTTTAATAAAAAACTAAAAACCGACTTCAAAATGAAACTAAAAAGCGAAAAATAATAATGACTAAAACATACCTAATCAGTTCTATTTGGAGTCGGTGCCAGCTTCGAAAGTTAAAATGTGTTCATTCGCACCGACTCCAAAAAGAACTGATTAGGTATGTTTTAGTCAATATTATTTTTTGCTTTTTAGTTTCATTTTTAAGTCGGTTTTTAGTTTTTTTATTAGTTAAAAGGTACCGTAGTTATAATATACCTAGAGTAAAAAACGACGGTTTGCATGCCGTAACACAAATTTAATAAATCAATATATTTTGTAAATATGAAAATATTTTTTAAAAATTTAATTTTTTGTTTAGTTAAGTTTTCCTAAATAGTCATTTAAATAAGTTAATCAAATAGTTCCTATTATTTGTAACATACGAAATGTTTTTGAAATACTAAGGTATGGAATGAATCAATTTAAACTATCATCTAGTACTGTCACACAAATTAGACTAAAAACAATTTAATTTAAGGTTATAAACAAATTTTCATTTCAAAATCAAAGTCATTTGTATTAAAGTCTGAACTTTACTTTTCGCTGACTGGAAATCTTTTCAAGCAAATTTAAAAAAAAATGCGTATTGTCTTTTACCAAGTAGGCAGAGAATGAAACAAGAAAACAGTCCGTTTGGCAGCGACTTAATACCCGGATCGTTAAAACAAAGGACTGCTAATGAGAAGGAACCACTCTGCTATAATAGTTGGACTGCGACTGTGAGCTGTTGCAGTAACTGGTAACTGTTATGCGATGTCGCGGACGGTGGAACTTGTGTTTAATTACTGCTAAACCATTAAACTGAGCTTACTTTCTTTTATGGGTATACTAAAAATACTGTCTGCAAAATCGGCTAATGAATTGGAGCTAGTTATTGTGTTTTAAATGTCGGGATTCATTCAACAAAATAGCTGATGCGCTTTTACTATTCAATCATAGTCGAGATATATGACACAACCAAGGTCGTCATTTGAACAGCTCCATCAAATTTTATAGTTTATCTCCTTTTTATTATAAACTTTAAAAACTTTTTACAGGCATACCTTACCTCATCATTGGAAGAACGTTATGAATTTTATACCTGCCTATTTTCATTACGATGCAATAACTTTCTGGCTGTCAAATTAATCGAGGTAATCGTAGTAAGTTTTATCGCAAAAAATATTAAACAGAATCTATAATGTCATTTGAAAATGTTTTAGTAAACCTATTTTCAAATTCAGATCTGTAGATCTCACGACACACACCATTGACATGGGGACTAGACCAGCGTTTCCCATTTGGTGGGTCGCGACCCCGTACTGGGCATCAAAAAAAAAATAATTACCGCTTTAAAATAACAAAAAAAGAAAAAAATAAGAAAGACTTGTAGTAGAACCAGACATCAGGACAAAACTTACATTATTCGGGAAGTTTGAATTCTTTGGTAAAAAATAAGCAGCTTCATACTTTGCAGTAAATAACCAATACCTACCGAAATAGAATTTGACAACTTATAAGTAAACAATTTTGAATCGTAATACGTGTGTCATAATATAATAATAACAATAAATGTGTATTATTTTTCTTTGTATAACCAGAGAGTTGGGACGGGTTAAACTATTAAGTAAGTCACGAAGGGGCTGTATAAAAATTACCGGGCCATGACAGAGAAATCTTTGGGAAACACTGGACTAGACAATTAAAATTTGCCAGGGGCGTCTCCTTACTCCTAGAACTCCGCAGCCCAGCCTCTTGCAAATTATAAAAGATCGTTGTTTAAATTTACCTGAACCGGTAATTAAACGACCCCTTTGCATTCAAGGCTATGTTTATTTTACAGTCTTGGAGAAAATTAGACCACTTAACAAATTACAAATTAATTACTTAACAAATCAAATTACTGCCAAGGAATTTATTTCCCTACCTGCTTCTGCTTCTGAAAAACCGAACACATTCTATGACAAAAAATTCATCATATGTTGGAACGTAAAAACACTCCATATCATCCCTTTTAAATTCATAAAAAAGAATGCATTTTAGAATTAGCGCCAGTCTGCCCACTAAAAGCTAAAACTGGAAATCGTTTGCCCAAGCGGTGCTCTGCAAATACCTAGATCGTTAAAACAGAGGATGCCGCTAATTGAGAAGAAGGCACTAACTAGGATCCGCTGAAATGGTAACTGCACTGATGTAGAACAACTTGCGTTTAATTGTTGGTGTTTCAAGTTTAGACGTATAAAATGGGACATATAGTTAGGGTCAAAGTTAAGTTAACTTTGCAACCGATGAGATTATTTGGTTAAGTAACATATTCGTTTACAGGAAATGAACGTTAAAGTGTTCAAGTTGGTGAAAAACAGGTTATCGATACTCAATTCATAATATAAAAATGCAATGATTAGAAAATAATAATAGAATCACACTTTTAAAGGCAACCGTTTAGCTGGCAGAGGCATTTGGTTATAACCAAAAAAATTGTACTTTTAATCCTTGACATTACGCAAATGGACCCTTAATCAAAACAAAAGTGTTAATGTACCCACAATTTTTTTTCTGCCACTTATTGGCGTGATTAATATGTACCTATATACCTATGCGAATATACTGCTTCCTAGTACTAAGAGTTTCTAAAACAAGGACGGGCAGACATGGCGAAACTATTCCGTGTCGACGATGGCTACGGAACTCTAGAATACTAAAAACAAACACTTTTCCATTCGTATTAATGGCTGATTAGTTACCCTGTACCTAGGGAAAAGCTCATTTTGTATTTTTTAATGTTGGTCCCATACATAAGCTTGAATTAGAATCAGCTCGGTAGGGTGTCTTTTTTTAAATCATGTAACCGATGTCCAAAACTTTGTCTAAAAATACCAAGGTGCTTAATGATGGGTACAGATTTACAGGCTAAAAGTAATGTAATTGAATTTCTATTAATACTACATTAGGTATCTCTTTTATTACAAAATTCCGTAAGCGAAAAAGTATAAATAGGTAAAAAAGCAATAAGGAGTTCTTTTTAACATAATATTCGTAGTCATCGTAAATATCTGACAGAAAACTAATAAAGTAAATTACATTTTATTCCTTGCCGTGGGAGGAATTTTTTGATTAATTCCTTGTCCAAAAATAGATGGTTGTCATGGATTCCACCCTTTTTGGGTTGATGAAACAAAAAAAGGATAAGAGAGATTCTAAGACAATTGTGTAATAGTACCTAACTTGGTGCTAGAACTTAGCATTTATTACTTTTTACACCTTAAAGCGTTAAATTAAACACAATATGCTGAGGTAGGAGTGCTGTAGACGTAGCAGGCCAAACAGCAGAGGAAAAAAAACACCTGTCACTAAAAAGTTGAAATTGAAGGAAGCATTTAACCAGATTGCATAAAGAGTTAAGATTCCGAGGCTAGATTAGATAGGATTAGAAGTAGAAATAAGCAAAAATCTCTCTTAACTTAAACTAACCTTTTTTAAATTAAATAAATGTAAAAGCAAATTAAAACAACTGAACAACTAATTTCATGTTAAGTTAAGAATCAAACCTTCAAATATAAATGGCTTTTACAATCATTGAAGTTGGTGTGAAACATCATTACGCAAATTAGCCAACCAAAATATAACATATTCAATTTGAAAAGCATCTTCATACCTTACATTAAAAACAATAACAGAGTCCTAGCAATATTCTTTCATGATGGGTCACCAAAAAATCTTAAAATCCTCTTACGGTAACAAAAACAATCAAGTCCCCACGTCCTGCGTGGAAATAGGAAAAACGACGAGACTTTTATACAAAGTCGCAAATTGTCTCTTCAGGTAGGTACATCGAGTCTGTTTTCTGTTAGCTGAAACGTGGACCTTTTAAGAATCTAAAGGACGGTGCTTATAAGGAGCATTCGTTTTGAGAGAAAAACAAAACCGGCCAAGTGCGTGTCGTGCCACACGCAGTGTAGGGTTTCGTAGTTGCCCGTCGTTTCCACAATATATTTCAGCAATTACTTCATTTAAGTCACTTTTAATGTTTTCCTCTAAGGAATTTTTCTAAAGGAAAAGGAGTTCAACGACTATTACTTTTAAACTAACTGATCTATATTTACTGTTATGATTGTCCTAATAAGTTCATAAAAAGTTCTTAAAAAGTTCAGACTATCGTCATTAATTTTTTCAAGCCAATAGTTAAGCTTTTAGAGGTGGACTAAAAATTTTCGTAGTGAACGCTTGTGACCCTTTTGCGCTCGTTTGCGGAAACTAATGCATCCTATAAAATAAGTCTGTTCAAACCAACAGTGCTTTAATAAACATATAAAAAAATACTAGGAAATCGGATTTGTATGATTTTTAAATAAACATCCTAATCCAAATTGATTATGTTGAATTTTCATCAAAAAATTGTAACGTAAAATTATTTTAGGGATTTCACTGGTATGAACGAATATCTCCCGGAAGTAAAATAATTCATTCTAACACTCGAAGGAAATAACTACTGTTCAAATATCAGACTGTCGTCGATTGAAATTAAAGTAAACACAATTTGCGTCGACAGTGTCATAGACTAAAAAAATAAGCAATATTTAAATAAAATAAACGGAGTATTAAGAAATAAGTTTAAAGGTCCGTTGACATTAGCTAAGCTCTACAGGATTTATTCTTAATTTAATTTGGTAAAAGTACCTTATTGTAAGACTAGTCAGCGCAAGTGTTAATATTTAGTCATTCTTAAGTCAACAACGATGTAATAATGGTTAGTATCAATGGACACCTAAACATAGTATTAACAAACAATTCTGTCATATTTGTATTTTTTATAAACAATTTGTCATCGAAAAGCATTATAAGTTTTTTAAAATCCCTTTATTCTAACACTTGATAAGTTTAAATATTTTTTTATAATCGGGATAACTTCAGGATTCTAACGATACCTCGTAAATTAAAATCTGTTGAAGCGATTAGTCTATGTTGGAATAAAGAAACTCACACACTTCCTACATACACAAAACACAAGCCATAAAGAGATAACACTATTTTTGGACAGTCGTGTAAAAAGTTTCGAATCGATTTGGCGGTTCTTTTTGACCTAAGCCACAACGTAGAAGCACTATGCAATCCTCATTTGCACACGCGAATGACGTCATTAAACCAGAGTTCGGCGTTGAAAATGGATTGATTTAAATTATTTTAAGTAGAGTATTGTTTAGGAAAAATAATTTGGTTTCGCATTTGATTCACTTTTGGATAATGGAAAATATAACAAGAAAATTATTAAAATTAAAGGGTTGGCATGTCGTAACTATAATATAGTTAATAGAACCAGCTTTTAAGGTTTAAAGAGTTAATTGTCAAGAAAATACAAGCCACTTACATGAGAGTAACATAACATAAAATAAAATAATCTTATTTCAAACGCCGAACTATATAACAAATAAAAAGGTACCTACATATAATTATAAAAGCTTTCTTAAATGAACAGTGTGCTATTTTCCACTATAAATTTGTACAATTTGGACTTAAAACTTTTAAAAGAACAAATATTTTTCAAACAAGATGGCAGTTTATTATGAAGTTTATTTTAGCTTACAAATAAACTCTAGATCAACTTTATTATCATCGTTCAAGTATTTTGTATCTTAATGTAATCTTATGTGTGCACGCATGTTACGCCAAGTTTTTTTTTTTTTTTTACTCACCTATACTATATTTATTATAATATAACGATGAGTATAATAAAAATAATGAATCCATTGGCGTAATGGCGCGATGGTTTACAATGGGTTCCGAGTTTGATTCCCGTTTCGGATCAATTAAGAAAACGTACGTTTTTTGTTGAATTTGCTCTTGTCTGGGTGAGTTGGGAGACACCTTTGGAAAAATTTACTGTCTAAAACCTCATAACAGATGGATGTTAATTCCTTTTATTAGAGATCATTACAAAAAAAATCCACGCTTTTTTTATAATTTAAATTTTTTTTATAATTTAATTACTGTCCCAGCACATCTAAGCGACGTAGTTCAAATCTGGAAACACCTCTTCATAATTTGCAAGCATAGCTTGTCTTTTTCGCACAAATATTGACTAAAGCTAGAGGGAAAGGGAGCGATTCTCTGTACAGTATGGAGTGACCCAAAACTGTAACGCTGGTTCAGACACGAAACGGCTTGAGTTACGACTGAGCTGGATTTGGGGACCAGGCTCGTTTGTCACAACTAACTTCACTGCTATCTCGTAGCAGCTATCTCTATCACCTACCTATGGCGATAAGAAATAATGTACACTACCTCTGTGTGGTATTAGGTATGCTATGGCATCAAAATTATGAAAATGATGTCACTTATTCTTGGAACTGAATAAGCTATGCCTGGTCAAACCAGTAACCAGTAATAATTTCTCTGGAGAACCCGCTAAATTTGCGAAAAGCAATTGTCTTTATGATAAGTTACGATACAAATTATGATATTATTTTATGATTATTATATTATTTAACTACAAGCCAATCTTATAAGATCTCAGCCAGTCAGTCAGTCAATATAAAAACTGTGGCAATAAATTCGGAATGTTTGACGTACAATGTGGAAAAGGGGAGCTAATAATACGATGCCACTACCTATTCCGTTGACTAATGAAGATTAAAATGTAATAAAATAAGTATGACAGTAATTTATAAACTAGGTAGGTAGTGCACGTAAAAAGAGCAAGACACGAATGCCCGAATAATATCAGTACCAACTTAAAATGTAAAAATCTACAAAATTTTCTTATAAAATAAAGCTACAGCTTAAATCTTTATCCGTTTCCTAGCCGTAAAATCCCAAATCCAGCAGTATCGATTCAATTGTAACGTCAAACAAAACACGTAAACATCGGGACAATTTCGTATTACGGCAAGGGAAATCCGAAATACTCTGAATAAAATTGCTCCTCAGTATAAAAGGCTCCGGTTTAGGATTTCTATGGGATATTTTCTAATCCGACGCTTCAGATTATTTGGGCAGACGCGTAGAAGGTTCGATTGCACTGTACCTTAACGCGTATTTTTTTCCTTAAATTGAACGCAAAATTAACATTGACGAAATTATTACTTTTAAACGTATCTAATATTTTAAATAATAATAATAATAATAATAAAATTTATTTATTTGTCTCAAAAAAAAAATACATAGAAATATTAACAAAACATGTATAAAAGTAATTAATGAGACAAATGGGTCTACGACTCAGCTAATAATGCTAGGAAAGAAAATCCTTGCATCGCTGGTATTCTGCCGTAGCCTTTTATAGCTATAATGAGTTCATAAAACTTACATAACAATACAGTTAAACATTAATTCATTTTTTAGAAAATGTGTGAAGCACCTAACACCCTAAACATTTATAAAAGTATAAAATAAGTATATTATATAAATTATTAATTTTAAAGACTAAAATCTGTTCCTATATTATTATTTTTTTTCCCGCTAGCACTATTTGGAAGACCTAAACTCTCTGCCTGTTTCGATAATAATACGTTTAAAAGTCGTTTTCTAAAGGTTGTGACTGAACAATACAGAGCATTTGAGACTGGAGGCGGCAGATCGTTCCATATCTTGGAAGCGGCATATTTAAAGCAACCCTTCGTGCTAGCAAGGGAAAATTTAGGAAGCTTAAAAGATACATTTCTTGGTCTCAAGCGTGACAGACTAGCTCTGGGCTTTAATTTTTCATAAAGGTATAGAGGACAGCGAGATTTGAACAATGACTGCACAAAACAGGCATATTTTAGTGCCCGAGTGTTTTGCATATTCAGCAATCTGTACCTGACCAGCACGGGAGAAATGTGGCTTCTCTTCGGTATGCTATAACAGAAGCGCATACATGCGTTCTGAACTCTCTGTACGCGAAGCGCAGTTTTTTGATACAAGCAAGGTCCATACACAATATCACAGTATTGAAGGTGCGATAGTATAAGGCAATTACACAGAGAAAGCCTAACCTCCTCCGACAAGAAGGGCCGGAGTTTGTATAGAGTTCTTAGAGAAGCAAAACACAGGCCAATTTTACTTAGAACGTGACGTTCAAACCTCAGATTTTCGTCCATCATCAAACCGAGATTTCGCACACAGTCCTCGCGGGGCACCAGGTCAACCCCCACTCCAACAACCGGAGTAAATTCTGCAATAGTACGTACTTGATGTGGGGTACCCAATATAATAAAGATACTTTTCTTTGGATTAAGCACAAGCGCGTGACTCCTTGACCAGTCCGTTATTGCCTCAAGGTCGGAATTTAGATTCTTTATGGCCGTAGCTACGCTGTCCTGCCTGGGCTTCATATGCACGTACAAATGTCATGGCCTCTTTGTCATCTCATTTCGGGCCATTAATACGGAATACTTTTTCTACTTATTTATAACCTCTATTTTCATAGGTATATGGTTTAAATATTTGGCCCAAAGAGAAGTAGCGACCAACAGAAATTCGAAAAGACAACAATCTAAAAAAAATCAGTATTGAAAACTACAACAACCCATCAAAACTTCACATGGCATATATATGTATAGGTTATGAGTAAATTAAGAGCGCTAAATTCGCTTTGGTTTATCCACTTTAAACATTTTCGACTGGAAAGTTTGTATGAAATAAGGGTATTTCATACAAACTTTCCAGTCGAAAATGTTCAAAATGGATAAACCAAAGCGAATGAACTTTATTTCCCACCACAGAAAATTGGTTAAAATCTTTTAGCAGGTAGCTCAAAAATGTTCGGAAAATAAGTAACAGCACAATGAAATCATGTTTAAGTTTGCTATAGAATAGCTGAGAATGACTTTTGGGATTTTTAAAACATTTCGAAACTATTTCCTGATCTTGAAGTAGACAGCAATGGGGGCTACCGTTTTTGTGCTCACCAGTTGGTGCCACTGACGAGTGAGGTCCTAAAAATACTGAATAATACTTATTTATTCAGGGCACTTACTAATACACGACCCAAAAATATAAATTCTGACAAGGCAATTATATATTTCACTGGTTGACTGGTAGAGAATACCTTAAGGCATTAAGTCCGCCAATTGTACATTTATTTCGTGCAATTAAGATTAAATAAATAAAATAAAAATATATTTAACCCCATTGCAGCCTGCAGGAGTCTTATGCAATTCCCAAAAATTCCCCCTCTTTTTCTTAGCTCCGATTTTCGAGACACTGACATTCATTGACCTGTAACTCATATTTTCCATACTAAATCTCAAGTGTCGCAAAATATTCACAATAATTCTAATAAACCCGCGTACGTAGCCACCTACATACTGACGTAAGTACCTATCATTTAAAGACCTCACGTGACACTAAGTCCTCAAGCGGCAAATTCACACGCGATAGCCCTCATTGAGGCAGCATTCATGAAAGCAATCAGTTTGTAATAAAGTAACAAAAAGAATGCGTCTGATTCGAATAAAATAATACCACAAACCATTTTGCGTAACAATGTTGTTACGCCAATTTTATAATCTCGCCTTAAAAAACGTTTCGACATTTCAATTGTGTTTTGTTGCGTTATTTATTCGAAAGTATTATTCTGCTAATCGCACACGCAAATTCGTGTCGCGGCCGACAGTAAAACTGATTGACTGACTGACTGAAACACGTTTTTATAAGTATTTTAAATTCGATAGTCTCAACATTTTATAGAAGAGAGTATTAACATAATTGAAGTACTTATAAACGTGTAAGTAATCACTACAAAGAAGATATAATCTTTTTTTAAAATTTCAAAGTTGACTTCATTTTGCATCTCTCTACTCTATGGTCGTTATTAGGATGTTCAAAATGTGAAAACTATAGAACGTTTGCGTATGCTATATCTAATTCAAGTATCCATAAATGGTGATGCAGAGGATGTTTGTTAAAATTCATTAGTGGGATTAACAAACAGCCTTACTGGTGAGGTGATTATCGCTTGCGCGCGACACCTATTACTGAATTAACACGGGATGTGCGTCGTTCCCGACACGGATAGAGGCCCGTGATGAGTGTAGATTGTGTAATGATAGTTAAAGTTATGCATAAGTAAGACACATCTAATTCAATTGTTTAATTTTGAGGTTAGTGGCATTTTTTATTTGGATTCTGAACGTTTTCTTATGACCTTTACTTTAATTTTGCTTTCAACATTGACCAGTCAGCTTAATAACAATAATTATGATACAATACCAAAATAGGTATAAGAATCTTCTTTTTATTTCTGTGGTCCCATATTTTTTTAAGAAAAACAATTCCACCTTTAGGGTTCTCAAAAGTAAACAAAAAAAATGTGTGCGTGTACTAGTGTACACACGTAAGAAGTGAAACAGTGATATAATTACTTACTTTTGTTAAAAATCCACTGGAATTAGAATTAAAATAAAACCTTTGATTTTGTTGATCACTTTAGTACTCTTCGTCTGAACCAACCGTGGTAGGGGCAAGAAAAAGATGGCGCGTAACGGAAAAATGTGACGCGTAACCGAAAAATGTGACGGTAAATTTTTTTCCAACGCCGATAAAGAAGTTTCACTTCAAAAATATTTTAGTTATAAAATTATTTCTTTCGGTATAAATAATATTTCATAAACTACGAAATACTTTACGAGATAAAGTGATGATGAAAAATTGTCTTCTTTACAATAAAAAAATCTAAAATAATATTTACTTACCGTTAAAAAAGCTAAATTTTGTGAACTGACCTCGTATTTTCACAGACACACTTTTGACGTAACAAAGATGTCTCTTATATTTCTAATATGCAAAACATTTTTACTGCACACATTTTTCGTTTTAAATATAAAATGTTGTAATAACATAACGCATAGCTCGAATATTTTCAATGCCGAAAGCTTTTAATTTAACGAGCGAACTTCGGTTACCGACGTATATCAAAGTACTAATTACATAAATATACAAACTAAAAGCCAACCCAAATCAAAATATATTCCAGTACAATATTTTTAAGTTTTTATTTTAACCTTGGCTTTTTATTAAGTACTCTTGTCGAATCTGTCATGGCAAAGCGGAATGTTTTACACCGCTGCTTACGAATCATAGTCGATTTCTAACGCGTTTTGAGTTTGTAATGGCAATACAACGATTGAGTGCTCCGCAGTCCAGCGCCTTTTCTGGATTCCGTAGTCCTGACAAGGAACCCATATAGTTTTGTCATGTCTGTCCACCTGTCTGTCTGTCTGTCCGAGGTTTTGCTTTAAAATAATTTAGGGGTTGCTCAGACTATTTTTCGATTTAGGGATCCGTTTGTGAAATATTAAACTTTGAAGTGCTAATTATTGTTCGAGTAGGGCGTCCCCATCCCCCCACCCTACACCCCCTTAAAGCTAAACCAAGGATCTGAAAAAAACATGATAATAGTGCTTTTTATGAACCTTTTTTTTTTAAATCATAACGGTTAAGACTTATCTGATAGTTTAAGAGTAATAGTCGTTCATCTTATGTATTAGAAAATTGTTTACTTACCTAATAAAAAATCCTTCGAGGAAAACATCAAGTGGTTTAAATGAAGTAATTACTGAAATATACTGTGATTATGGCGGTCAACTACGGAACCCTACACTGCGCGTGGCATGACCCGCACCTGGCCGGTTTTTTTAACTCTTGAACATGGATTTAATATAAATGCTCTCGAACGATTGTTCGCCGTTTACTTCTAAGTTAAGATAGGTTTCTATCGTAGAAGTAAATAGCAAACAATCACTCGAAAGTAAAAAATTATGAAGTATAAATATGAATTATGTACCTAACTAGCTAGTTATTATCTACGCATTTCGCTTTCCAAGATAATAACTATCGTTTCCTGGAAGCATTATTTTAACCAAAAGCCTTAGTTTAAAATAAGGATAGTAAAAAATAAAAATAAAAATAAAAAGTCTTTATTTCAGATAACTCACATCCATAGCGGTTAGTATCCATCAAGAAATAATTTAACTTAAAACAACTATGTTAGTAAATCAGGCAAACATAAGACAATAAAGATTTAAATTGTGCAGATCCGAACCATCAGGAGGGCGGATACGGCCCCGTGAGCAGCCTTTGCACTAAACACTTCCACATCGGTGACGTGAATCTGTCCGCTAGTGTCCTCAGAATACTACTGCGACTGTCCCGCACCCTGCCAATCATCGAAGCTGTGTTTTTGCGAATGATGGCGTTAAATCCATCAGCTTGGTACTCCGCAAACATACCCGATGCACTGCAGAAGCGAGGCAGTCCCAACAGCATCCTAAAGATATTATTATATTGAATGCGCAGGGTGTCCAGCGATTTTTTGGTGTGTTTGACCCACAGACTTCCCGTGTATATACTCTGGCAATATGCTTTAAAAAGCGTGATCTTTACTTGTTCTGTGCAACGAGAAAATCTGCGAGCCAACATATTACCTCTAACCGCCAGAGCCCTACGCTCCCTTTCTATATCAGAATCATCTTTGAGGTCGCAAGCAATAATATGCCCAAGATATTTAAATTTTGTGACGCGCTTAATGTTCATGCCGTTAAGGGTAATATTAAGTGTATCAGGGCATTTACCAGCGACCTCAAAGACCATGTACTCGCTTTTATTTACATTATATGTGAGCCCATGTTCTGCAGCATATGTTTCACAGACCTTCAGCAATTCTCTAAGACCTCCCACCGTTGGGCTGAGCAGCACCATATCGTCAGCGTAGCTGATAGTAAATGAAAGCACACATTACGTATAGCTTTGTGATGTAGGGCACCATAATAAACTTGTATGCCCGGTATTATTATAGTACATGCTTATACAGTACCTAAGTTTAATTTATTGCGTTATGCGAGTTATAAACAAAATCAAATTTTCAATATAACTGCCATGTGGCTTGTTTATAACGTGCCATAACCACAAAATATCATGTGATTCGTATGGCATCATATACGCAAATCTAACCACAAATTAACTAATATTGGTACAGCGAATCCAGACCGCAGCAAATTTTTATGTAAAGCAACGTTGCTAAATTTTAAATTTATGGTCATTGTCCAAAATGGTCTGGTTCTTCTATATAATCTGGTTATCCATAATTAATAAATCTCAGACGAAGGCACAGGAAAAAGCGCTATAAGGAAAATAAACTGAACTGAAGAACATTTCTTAGGATACTAACATACGAAAGATAGAAGAATAAATAATATTTTTTTACTTACATACAGCCAATATTTCTTTACTATTTATTAAAACAATTGCTCTAATAATATTTGTATGACGAGTCAGTGAGACTACTGCTTAATATATTTTGTAGTATTGTAGGTTCTTTTGGGCCGTTTATTAGATTTTTTAGTATTCGTATTGTGTGAAAGTCCTTAGCACACTCCAAACGTTCCGTCTTTACGAAAAGTTCCAAAGGTCCCTGAGAAGAAGTCGTGAGACTTAAACGCTCTTGTGAAGATGGAATGTTTTTGTTATCTCTTCACAACTTCTAAAGTTTCGCCTTTTTTGTTTGCAATTATAGATGCCGAGATAAGATTTATTCTTTATGGGCTGAATAACAATAACGCAGGTACTTAAAACCGCAATTTAAAAAATACCAAAGCCAATGGCTAAAATTCTAGGGGACGACACAAAATTACACAGATAAAACCTTTTTAGCAAAAAAATTAAACCGCCGAAAATTTAATAATAACCGACGGTTTTTTTTTTAAAAAAGCTTTTATTTAATGATTTTCTGTGGATATAAGATCAGCATTAAAATCTGAGAGTGAACAATAAATCTCCCCTATTTTCCCACCCTTAGGGTAAGATATATTATTTCGACAAATTTCGATATATACCCTATCTAATAAAAAAAGAATTATCCAAATCGGACTTCTCTGTAAAAAGTTATGCGTGAACAATGATCATACATAAAAAATAAATCGCGTCGAATTGATAACCTCCTCCGTTTTTTTTCGTCGGTATAAAGTATTTTATTGGAAAACAAACTTATCTGAAGTACTAGAAATAAAGAAAATAGTACTTCAATAAACCTTATTAGTTATTATTGGAGTCAAGAGTCAGCCATGAAAAAGTAACAAATTTTATTTAGCAAAGACTCAATAAAACAAATTTGTTTAACCCTTAACAACCCACAAGTGTCTCGCGGACACAATTTTGCGTTTATGTTTTCATAAAAACTAAAGTATTTATTTTTATAAATCGACCTTTTATCTAATTTATCGCCAATGTTTTACCAATCTAAATGTGCAATGAAAGCATTTGTAACATGAATAATTTATTATTTATTGTTAATAAACGTAAATAGTCCTTCATCAACCCACAAGTGTCCAACAGACAGAATGACATTTTCTTTGATTCGAGTGTGAAGACAGATTGTTTTTTTATTTACATTCACTTATAATATTACCAGTTCAGCCATATGCAAGACGTGGCAGGCTCAAATCAGGAAGCTACTCAATCATCTGAACCTCTGCGAAAAGGAAGAAGCGTTGTTATGTTTGCCCTTCGAAATGATCAAGGGCTTCTAAACAGTGTTGTGATAAATGCAATCGCAATGTCTGGTCTGCTCTGAACATTCTGAAAAATATATGCATCTATTTTTGTAATATCTGTAAGTAAATAAGTGTATGAAATACATTACTGAAATACATCATACTGTCTTTTTCATTCAAAATAACTTTATTTTCTTCATTATACCTAACATTTCTAAAATGAGTCTGTTGGACACTACCGGTCAGTTACGTTACAAAAGCATACTGGATAGTTAAGGGTTAAAAAAACTTTTGATTTTTGATTTGTAAAGTCTTCAATGTAGATCTGGCTAATAAAATACATATAAACCGTATCTTGAATTATTTTTTAGAATTTTGTTGACCTACACAGTTTTCTAAAGTTTACCGCTTATAACCGTTAAGTGCATGGAGTATAATTCTAAATCCTTCGAATCTCATCTCGGTATCAAAGGAGCCGAAAAGCTCGAAACTCTAACTTCCAAAGAGATAACAAGAAAACTGTTTCGTCTCCTCGCTCTCTTGCGTTTAAACCGCATGATTTAAGGTTCCTACTTATTAAAAATACAGCTAGATTAGCTAGCGTTTTGAAAATTTGTTTATGGTGTTTCAACATGCCTGGCAGTTTGAAGTCACTAGTAGCCTGTGACCCTAGGCCTTTCAATTAACCATGTACCAACCAGCTCAAATAATCAAATAAATGGTGTTTATATACGCGGTGAAGTTTCATTGGTTTTAAGTAATATCACACTCTTCTACGTACAACAATTTTACTATGAAACCAAAATATAATATAATTGAAAAAAAACTTTGTCTCCTTTCTTTTGATAATTATTTAGATGTTACTACTTTTGAAAAAGTTATCATATTTCAGCTTGAGAGTAAGATATTTGTGACTACAAAACAATCAACATGTAGACTTGATCTCGACATACCATTTCAAATTTAGCTGGTTGATATCCTGTTTAAAACGTACTATGTCTGCATATGGTCTTACTAACCTTACAACACCCCATATTAACGTGTAAGGTTTCTAATTGCCACGACTAAAGTACTTTAACTAATACGTAGTCTATTAATATGGTATATATTTGTGTTTGCGAAGCCTGAATGGAATCAAAGCTTAATTAAATGCGTGGAAATCACAATATTGATCAAGTTACTTGAGGCATTAATTTTCCATTACAAATCTATTTTCTCTTAATACTTGCTTGGAGTAAGTTCATTTAAGCTGAGAATCACTTGTCATTTGATTAAGTAATCTGATGCTCACTTTAAAATTGAACTAGATTAGATTTGTTATAAAAAAGCTTTAAAATATAAATCCACAATTGGCCGTTTGTCTTTAATTAAGTATTATTATAACTCTTTTATTAACGTAGTGTGGATTTTAAAGTAATGGTTAGTACTAAGGTTGGCCACACCTGTTTTTTTTTTGTCAAAGTTCAAACATTATCAATATTGATGAGAGTTAGACACAGTGGACAAACGAGAGAACTGAGATATGGAGCCCTATACTATTGTTGTCTTTTATTATGTCAATTCAAAACGTCAAGTTAAATAAAATGTTAATAAATCGCGAAATAATCCGTAAAAGTAGTTTCATTTAAAAGCCCTATACTACTTACTCAGTCCTCTTTAAACCTGTCTTGTAAAAAAAAAAAAATTAATTGTATGTTTCGAAAGCTAACCATGTTCGGGCATCATGAAAAGAGGTCAAGGATCATTACTCAATGACTAACTACAGTCAGAAGCTATTAAGGGATATGCAAGGCAAAAGATTGTGAGATGAACAAGTATTCGTAAGACTAGCAGAACTTTGCAGTAAAGTAAGTACCACATGCAGCATTTAAACCCACATAATCGCCATTTTTATTTAATCAATCATGTTCCGGACTATCAGTATCGATTAGTGTTGTGTATCTTTAGATGACTTTGCTAAAAGCGATAATTACCTTAAGTTTTCATACTTCATACTTATACCAATAAGTGAAATAATCATTTGCTTTTTAATACAAGTGGTTGCGTAAAACTAATGAATTTATGCCATGCATTTTTTTACCGTACGCATTTTGTTATGACATAGTCAGTAAAAAGTTCAAATAATTTGTACCTATAGGAAGTCATATGTGATGAGTTAGTACAATCGCGAATCAGATAGGCCAGTTAGCGAATCTAAGACACGAAAGTTTGCTTAGGACTGTTTGTCCTCAGTTTTGGGTTGTTGACCCAGCCTCAGCCTGTAAGTTCCCTCTTTGTCCGCAAGCAAGAATTGTGCGACTTAAAATAAATAATACAAGTTTAGATAAACAGCATAACGAATGTATTGTTAGTCTAGAGTACATAAAAAAGAACAAGACTTTTTACAGAAAGACAGGGACCAAATAGTAAAGGCATAAAAATTACTGTAACTACTAATGCATGCTGTAAATAATATTATGCTTCTGCAGACAACAAAATAGTTACTATGGATGGTCTCGAAATTAGATTAGAAAAATATACACAAATTATACTTTAACATTCGACACAGATTGAACTAAGCTTCTTTTTAACCGACGAAACAACGGAGGAGGTCCTCAAGTCGACGCATTTATATATTTTTTTATGTATGATCACGCATAACTTTTTACATAGTAGTCCGATTTTGATAATTCTTTTTTTATTAGAAAGGGTATACCTCGAAATTGGTTGCATATAAATTTTTAAAAAAATAACTTACCCTTGGTGATTGGATTGGAAAAAATAGGGGTGATTATTGTTCACTCTCAGATTTTAATGATAATCATATATCCACAGAAAATAATTAAATAAAAACTTTTAAACAAAAAAATTAAACCGCCAAAAAACTGAAAAGCAAAAAATAATAAACATTTTTTCATTTAACCTTAATAACTAAGTTCCTTAACTAATGTAAGTATACGTAATCAGTTCTTCTTGGAGTCGGTGCGAAAGAACACATTATAACTCACAATGGCTGGCACCGATTACCGATATATTTATCACCAGAGTCTCCGTTCGTCAGAAGTTAAGTTTAATCTTGGTCACAATTATTATCACTTTATATAAGGCACTAAGCCTAGTTAGTCAAATGTGACTTATGACTATAAGTATTCGATGACCCAAAATAGATTAGTGAAGAGCTATGTGCTATGAACTACATACTAATCTATTTTGGGTATGTGTGAAGCGTAGCTCAAACCTAATTACGGTTTCTAGGCAATGAGTTACCTTACCTACTATATTATCAGAACTTTACTGAGCCTGAAATTGACCAGTTAAGTACGTTAATTGCTTTGTGAATAAAAGCGGATTCATTCCACAAAGGAATTACCTATTAAGATGGCATTCCAAACAAACCCTTATAAATGATTACTTTTACCAATCTAAAACGTCCAAAGATTTCATAACAAAATACATTCCAAATTCGGTGTATCAGAATCGAGTTTGGTCATCTTTCCAAACAGACCAAATTACGGAATCGATCTTAAACGGCAAACGAACGCTTGTTAAAAGGAAGCGAACGTGTTCATTCGCATGCGATCATCGAACGGCGCGAACTCTCAATTAGATTTGTGCCGTCCGAGTCACGTGCCGGCTCTAATCCTGTTTGTGAGAACCTCCACAACAATATTACATATCCATTTCTAGGGATCGACACCGCGCGCGAGTTTGCGATTACCTTCAGAATATCAGTCGACCGTTTTATGGCAAGACTCGGGTAATGGAAGCCACGGTTGATAGACTTTTGGTAATACAATATAATGATTTTCTTTTCTAAGTTCAATCAAACCAATAGCGTAGAACATGATTATGCTTTTGTTTATAGTGCCTATTCCGTATAATGCCAAAAGTAATCAGATAAATCCTAAAGCCACTGAGCCAGGCAAGCGCACGGTGTGGCCGGTCCCGCATATTTTCATGTTTCTTTTCTTTTGGCGTCCAAAAGTGAGTATCCACAATATCAGACTCATTTTCTTCAACTCATTTAAGCCTCAGCCTAAACTGCACAGGCGATAGTTTTAAAACAGGGTTACAATGAAAAAATATTTTAAGCAATCTAATTCTTGGCTACAAAAAGCGTAGCCAAGAATATCATCTAGATCTATTAATTATACCTAATCTACTTGTCTAGCAATTAACTGCGATAGGTAGCTAAAATTTCAAAGAATAATAAAGTTCAACCAACCTTTTAAAATCTTTTTACTGGGCATTTATTCTTCTACAAAACCTATCTTTATACTCCAACTAGCAAGCAATAGTTTGCACATGGTGTGTAAAGCCAAACTTTTACCACACAGGGAATTCCAGATGACACCTCTACCTACTATCAATTTACAGAAATAAAACCAGTTGGTCACATCTGCCCTGTTTCGAATGATCTATGGGCCTTATTAAACGTAGAGTAGTTCTCTAAATCGGAGTTTTCAAAATGCGGCACAAAAATAGTGAGCTGCTGAGCGAGTTAAGCTAAAATGTTGTCAAGCTAAGAAATGTGCAGTTGGTGGTAAAATTTGGTTTCTATTGCACTATTTTGACAAATGATTGTACGATAATAATGATCCAAAAGGCTTCTTTTTGCATTGGAAAAGGGTTGTTTAGTGTAGTTAGTTCAAATAGGATGAGTGGAGAAAGGGTAAGGACTGCTGGAGTTATATTAACATAAGTTCTATTTAAAGCTATGTCACATACCTATTAATCTATTTAGAGAGTTTGATACAAAAATTAAAAATAACAATTACTCTTTCAAACTATACTAAAAAAGAACCACTCCCTAGCGATCTCTGGTTTATCCAACGAATTAAATATTTCTCTTTCATTACCGCAACACAAAATATCGTAAATAATTAATAAGCTATCAGTAAAACGACATTTAATTAGCGTGTATCAATTTTACAGGCAAATTAATTATGTGAAATTTAAATGGCAGGTATTTAATGCGTAAACCCATCCAGCGGTGCTACTTTGAAATTTTATTTGCTTGGAGTTGTTGGAACGTGGCATGCATAACGTCGCCAGGCGTCAAAGGGAACTGTTTCTTTGCCAAGCGCATACCGAGTGTTTTTTTTTCTTTAAATATAAAGTACGGTACTAACAATAACTTACGGAATTCTGTAATTACAAAAAAATCTGTGAAACTTTATTTTCTTTAAAATCGCCTTTTAATATATTTAACACAAATGGTATATTAAGACACTAGCTGTGCCCGCAACTTCGTTTGCGTGGACTACTGGATCATTGCCATTTCAAGCAACGCTGTGCACTGCGTGAAGCACTATTTATTAGGAAAGGGCTGAAAATTCTTGTCAGTACCTCGCAAGCGCCACGCCTGCCCAATACATTGCAAAATATTATCTGTCGACGTCTGTTAAGGATTTTTGTGACTTTCATCTTCAGCTCAGGGCCCTAACCATGAACTGTTAAAACAATCACAAATCTGTCAAACATTATCATTTCTGTCAAATTTTATATGAAATGACGTACCAAAATTGACAGATTTGACAACTTTGAGATTGTTTTTAGAGTTCATGGTTAGGGGGCAGCAGTATGATTATGATAACTGACAGACGCAAACATCTGAATAAATTATTTAAAGTTGACAAACACACTCTATGTGCCTACATTTTTTGAGAATTTTCTTTGATTTCTGTGTAATTCCTCCATCAGATCCTAACTTGGTGAAAATGGAACCACTTTGGGAGTATACTCTTTCAAAAAAAGGAATTTTGATATCTGTTCATAATTGACGGAGTAATCGCGTAACAAACATACAAAAAAATCATTCAGACGAATGGAGAACCTCCTCCTTTTTTGAAGTCGGTTAAAATATATTAAATAAACCTACTCGTAATACGGTTTAATAAAGTAATAGATTTTCGGTTCCTTTTTATTCTATATCGGAATCAATCCTTCCAGTGTCATTTTGCCATGAGTTTTTTAGCAGGCGCAGCGAATTAAACATGTTTCTTCTGAAATCTTGTTTTTACCGGCATCAGAATTTAATGAAACAAAGCCTTATATAAGCGCACGGGTGACCTTAATCTATTTGTAAAAACTGCAAAGAAATCCGTGCAGTATCTTCGGAGATTAGCGTATACATCGCGACAGACAGACAGACAGACAAGAATTAAAATAGTTGCATTTTTGGCTTCAGTATCGATTATAGAGTGCTCCCCAAAAACAATTTTTAAAATATCTTCAATGTACAGACCGACCCGTTAAAGATTTATTTTAGTATAGATAAAAATAATACATTTATTGATATCGATGACTCACATCATACAAACTTGTCCCTTCCGGAGTTCGAAACTTGGTTTGTAGTTCGAAGCCCGAGACACTAGACTACTAACCATGAAGAATAATGTTTTTTGAATGCCGTAAATTATAAAAATATGAAAAACCCATTAGATTTAGAGCCTCGATCACAAAAAATTCAATATAAAAATAAAAAATTGGCATGTGTTATCCAAAAGCCGCGTGGCTTCATTTATATTCGAGGGAGGAGCGCTGACGTGACCGTCTAAACTTCTAAACTTGCCTACATAAATCTATTTTTCGCAATAAAATCCACAGGTCAATCCTAAAAAGTTGTGATAAATGTAGCTGAACAAGTGTTAAGCAAGTTTTATAGTACCGATCTAGGGTTCCGTTGTTTAGTATCTAATTTTTACTCGCTTATATTTAACTTTACTTGTAACTAACTACGAATAGGTATCTAATCAAATCTTTGTCAGGAAGACGAATTTCGTGAACTTCCAATTAACGTATCGATTTAAAACCTTTTAATTATGTGAGATCCCATCGACAATGCAATATTCTTATACCATGAAGTCATGAGATGAAGTCGTCTGTCCGTCTGTCCGTCTGTCCGTCTGTCCGTCTGTCCGTCTGTCCGTCTGTCCGTCTGTCCGTCTGTCCGTCTGTCCGTCTGTCCGTCTGTCCGTCTGTCCGTCTGTCCGTCTGTCCGTCTGTCCGTCTGTCCGTCTGTCCGTCTGTCCGTCTGTCCGTCTGTCCGTCTGTCCGTCTGTCCGTCTGTCCGTCTGTCCGTCTGTCCGTCTGTCCGTCTGTCCGTCTGTCCGTCTGTCCGTCTGTCCGTCTGTCCGTCTGTCCGTCTGTCCGTCTGTCCGTCTGTCCGTCTGTCCGTCTGTCCGTCTGTCCGTCTGTCCGTCTGTCCGTCTGTCCGTCTGTCCGTCTGTCCGTCTGTCCGTCTGTCCGTCTGTCCGTCTGTCCGTCTGTCCGTCTGTCCGTCTGTCCGTCTGTCCGTCTGTCCGTCTGTCCGTCTGTCCGTCTGTCCGTCTGTCCGTCTGTCCGTCTGTCCGTCTGTCCGTCTGTCCGTCTGTCCGTCTGTCCGTCTGTCCGTCTGTCCGTCTGTCCGTCTGTCCGTCTGTCCGTCTGTCCGTCTGTCCGTCTGTCCGTCTGTCCGTCTGTCCGTCTGTCCGTCTGTCCGTCTGTCCGTCTGTCCGTCTGTCCGTCTGTCCGTCTGTCCGTCTGTCCGTCTGTCCGTCTGTCCGTCTGTCCGTCTGTCCGTCTGTCCGTCTGTCCGTCTGTCCGTCTGTCCGTCTGTCCGTCTGTCCGTCTGTCCGTCTGTCCGTCTGTCCGTCTGTCCGTCTGTCCGTCTGTCCGTCTGTCCGTCTGTCCGTCTGTCCGTCTGTCCGTCTGTCCGTCTGTCCGTCTGTCCGTCTGTCCGTCTGTCCGTCTGTCCGTCTGTCCGTCTGTCCGTCTGTCCGTCTGTCCGTCTGTCCGTCTGTCCGTCTGTCCGTCTGTCCGTCTGTCCGTCTGTCCGTCTGTCCGTCTGTCCGTCTGTCCGTCTGTCCGTCTGTCCGTCTGTCCGTCTGTCCGTCTGTCCGTCTGTCCGTCCGTCCGTCTATCACCAGGCTGTATCTCATGAGCCGTGATAGTTAGAGAGTTGAAATTTTCACAGATGATGTATTTCTGTTGCCGCTACAACGACAATTAAGTACTAAAAAACAGAATACAATAAATATTTATGGGAACTCCCATAAAACAAACGTATTTATTTTGCCGTTTTTAGGGTTCCGTACCCAAAGGGTAAACAAGGCTCCATTGTCCGTCTGTCTGTCCGTCCGTCTGTCTGTCCAGGCTGTATCTCATGAACCGTGATAGTTAGAGAGCTGAAATTTTCAAAATTGATGTATTTCTGTTGCCGCTATAACAACGAATACTAAAAAACAGAAAACAATATATATTTAAGGGGGCTCCCATACAAGGAACGTGTTTTTTTGCCGGTTTTATAGAAAATGGTACGGAACCCTTCGTGCGCAAGTCCAACTCGCACTTGGCCGGTTTTATTGATAATAGTACGGAACCCTTCATGCGCGAGTCATACTCGCACTTGGCCGGTTTTTTGTAAGTAGCTACAGCATTTTTATGACCATAGGCCACAACACCCAGACCCGAGACAACATAGATAAGTCGACCGGGAATTGAACCCGGGACCTCAGAGATGGCACCAAGCTCGGCGCGCTCCCTTCTCGGCTTATTTTGCAGGGGCTATATTATTTTGTACTTATTAGCATGTTATTAACAAAAACTTTTTTGTTACCATTATAATGTTTTAGAATAATGTCTTGCGATTAACGAGATTCCGGGTGTAAAACATTTTCTACTTGAGGCAACCTATCTGAATTTCTATGTTACAGACTTGTATTAAAAACCATGATTAAACTTCTATTTCAGATACGTTACTGAAATAAAGTGAGGAGACGAATAAGACGTAAATAAGAAGTATTAAATTCATGACGTCATTATAATGTTGTATTTCCGAAATAGCAATTCATTCGTAATTTTTCCTAGCATACTTTCCATCAGTCGAAAAACATGTAACAATCAATCTAAAGCGCTTCTGACACTGATCAAAACACGGTCACAAAATTAACAATACCTCAACAAAAAGGGAAAGCACTCGAGTGAAATATCCTCGCCTCTGACTTACTTCCACCACCTTCAGTGTAAAAGAAATACATGAACATTTTCCTCATTCGTATAATTACGCTGTAGAGCAATATCGGGAATTGGAACAGAATAAAGTAATAAGTATTTCAAATAAACTGGATCCGTCGAAGAATTTCTTTGATTAATGGGTGGGTGTTACTAAGCAAATGAAGGTTTGGGAGGTATGTTCCATTGAGCAAATAAAAGCAATTTACATGATAATGGAAACAAAGCAAAAGTGGATTCCGCTCGCAGTGACTTCGGTGATAATTTGGGACTCGGTATAATACGACGCGACAGTCACTGGTAAACTTGGTTATTATCATATTTCATTTATTGCTCTATTTGGGATATTCTCATTGTATTCAAACCTACATGTAAGTATTCACTCGGTAATTGGGAATCCCATTTAACCGGAGAGTTTATGCTTTATTATTTTAAACTGAAAGTGAATCGCCCTATTCGAAATCTATAATACATAGAACTTACAACAAAATTATAAATAGATAAATGGTACAGTTTTAAATTTATACTTTATTTTTGTTCCAAAAATTACATCATTTATTTAGCCTTAAACTCAGGTACAAAGTGTTCGGTCTTATCAGACAGACACTACACCCTTGCGGGACTAGAACCCGTGATCGCTGGCGTTCGGAGCACAAACCTTTAAAGTCTACAGATACAAGCATATTTTTAAATACCTTCAATTTTTTAAGTTTTTGAGACCCCAGTCTCATTACTACATAACTAGTTACATATTTTACCAAAAATTACAACTTGCCTTCCTTAGTATGTTGTTGTAATGCTCTGAAATGACCAATGTCAGAGGTCTATTGCTGCATTTATTTAATTGTCGCACTGGTGTATTTATTTAATTGTCGCTGAGATTATGGATATTTAGCAAAAATTTTGCACAATCCCACGATTTTATATTTATTTTTTACTTTTGATAAAACCACATAATCTACCCTTTGTTAAAAATTAATTCGTGCTGTGGGAAATGAAAAATATTTTATTTGCACACAATACAAAGAGAAGTTATTAATATAGATTAGGAAGCCTCTAAATTTACATAACCCAATTTGTATATTCAATAATCAGCGCTGACAAAGTTTGTTTATCCCAGTCTTTTGTTTCGTTGAATGAAAATTGATTTCTGAATTTATTCAATCAAATTGTACCGCCTGATTTTAATTGGTTATTCGAAAGTTTTGGACGCGTTATATACCACACTCCCAACACATTTGGAGTAGGTACTATGATCTCATTTTCCGCTGAACTATAGAATCAAACTCATTTAACCCCATACGACAAAAGGCGCTCCCAAAAATATGACAGATCTGAGCATATTCCGAAACAAATATATGTACTTATATCAATTATTTTTTATCGTTTGTACAAGCACAGATCACACAGACACGCCGAGGCCGCGTTATTTTAACGTTTAACTCTATAAGGGTGAAGCAACTCATATATCCATGACAAAAGAAATACATTAAATTCTGTACTACACGACTTGGGTCCCCTGTACTACTATTAAGTGATACAAAGCAGAATATATAATATTAGGATTGACATCATCACCTGATAACATCCGTCTTTGTACCACAACGCGGATGGCATACCTACCTTCGTTATGGCTCAGTGAACTAAGAACCTAACCAGTCTGGAGAATGAGGCTACTGTATATACCCCTCTTGCTTTAAGCTAAGAAAAAAATCAACGAGTTCAACCTATTTATGATACTCAACTTACCACGTCATAATTAAATAAACTCTTGATAAATTTCCAATCCCCTAGTACAATTTCAACGTGGAAGAGATTTCTATAGAATCGTAAACACAAAAACAATAATTAATCAAAACGGAATCTCTTATCCGCTTCAGCATTCCGAAAATCAATTACAAATTTGTTTTCTTTGTAAACAAATTGGCTAATGTAAATTTTCAATTTGCCAAAGTAAGTGACATACGCGGAAACAAGCTTTAAAGGCAATTTAGAAGCCATTAATAATATTCCCGTCAGGCGACCAGTGGGGTCGATACGACCTCAATTATGTTAAAATTCAACGCATTCTCAAGGTTACGCTAAAATATATTTAATTGCGAACACGTGGATATTATGTTTATTGAGTAATTGGTTCTAACAGATATTTGAAAGGCGTTCTCGAAAGTTATTTTGTTCGTTTAGATTGGAGATAGCGACGGTAGACTCACTTATCTTTTGACACTCGTCCTCACGCAAGAAAAACATTAGGCCGTCTCACGATTAAATTGTAATAATACAATATTTCTCGCGTATTTTTTTGTCGTAGAAAGATTATAATATGTACAGTATGTTGACTTTAAAGATAATTTAAAGAGTAGTTAATCAACTTTTTAAAAGTTGATCAACAACTCTTTAAATTTCAAAATAACCTAACTTCCCTAATTAGGTATTTAATAATAATAGTATATAATTAGCTTTTTCGTGGTGATATTATCAATTGCAGTACGGCTCGTATGGAAAAATCAGGTAAGTACTAAGCTACTTTAATGTTCACGGTAGCACACATGCATCTCAGAAACTATGTTCTAACAAAAGAAAAAAAACCGGACAAGTGCGAGTCGGACTCGCCCACAGAGAGTTCCTTAAGTAGATACATATTATTTACGCTAAATTAGAAGTTAGATTTTTTAACAGCTTCAAGATATACTGTAAATCGTTTTGATTTCAACTCGATACCTCCTAGCGTTCCCGAGATGAAGGGTTTTGACAAACAGACGGACGGACTGACAACAAAGTGATCCTATAAGAGTTTCGTTTTTTTTCCCTTTGAGGTAAGGAACCCTAAAAATTCCTATGTTTAAAACAACTTCAATATCTATCGTGACAAACATTATTTGTAAAGACAAGCTTGCAGAATACAGTTCTTTCATAAATGATGCTGATGATGCAAATTACCGCAATTCCTCGCAATATTTCAGAGTGTAAGTAAAATATTGCCATTATAATAATGCGCGCTTGTTAATAATTGCATGATTTTATACCAAAGTGACATAATTTTGGTGTGAAATCGCTCAATTCATCCGATCGACACAAACGCAATGAGGTTTCTGATGACACGTCGTTCAGATCGGCTGCCTGCCATCCGATCCAATAACGGATTTAATTGGATCGTTACACTTCTCAGTACAGTCACTCATCGTTTTTACTATAGTTACAGGGTGTCCCAGTAAGTATGTTTCAAATCGAACATGCGCATAGCGGGGTTATGGTAAGATTATGGGTTCCAGTTTCGACAGAAAAAAAGGTGTGATTGATTTTTCATTCTTTCGTTACATCGCTTATACAAACAAACTATCAAAGATAACTGTTTCTTGTTTAGAATGTTGTCGGTAGGAGGGTGCCATTCCTTAAGAAGTTAGTTTGGTAACCAACAAACATGCATTTTTTTTTTTTATTAACTTTTTATCCGTCATAAATAAAATATACATTCATGGAGCCACTTTCGTAATTCCATACTTCAGGTACACGCTGTGTATTTATTGGGTTAACTGTATGATTAAAACATTTTTTTGCTGTGCTGAGCATAATTAAGGTTGTTAAATAAATTCAACCAGCAGTTCGTCGCAAAACTTTATACGTGTGCGTATACATACTGCCTACATCTTCTTAATGGACTGTTGCTACAGATTATGGCACAGCTCTAAGAGATACAAATGCTTTTTGCATTCAGCGCCACTCGGAGTGATAAATGAATATCATTTCCTCGCGCATTCAGTTGTGAATATGATTCGTAACCTCCATAGTACGTACGCAAACACGTTCCGCGCCAAGTATCACGTGCTAATCAGTTCCTCTACTTAAAAGTTCAGTTGGGTCGGTTTAAGAGTCTCCCATACTGCATCCAAACAATATCCCATGCCATAACTCACAGGAATCACTCACAAGAACAGATCTATTCCAAATTGTTTTTGCATTTAGTGACTTATCACTTAAGTCTACAAATGAATATCATCTCGCGTATTTCAGGCTGAGAATACGCTTCAGACCGCATAGACGCGTTCCGCATCAAGTATCAAGTGCTAAACAATCGCGTGGATAAACCTCCGCTACGAAGTTGAAGTGTGATCAGTTCACACTTCGGAAGTTCGAGTATCATGTGAGCACTGATACGCGTCACAGCTCCGCGCTATTCCGAACAAACTTCCCCGTTTGCACTCAATACCACTATCGCCGATGAATGTTTTCTTTTCTTTACAGCAATTGTTTGGCGCACTATGAATACGGAATGGAAGTGGTATAATACTGTGGATTGGTTTCGCCTCTGTTTTTAAGAGCGTTTTAACAAAGTGCTTGGAATGTATAGGATATTTGTTTTCATACGTTTTGTAATAGGAAAAACTATTGTTTTAAAATAGACATTACATATTCAAGTATCTTCTATCTATGTTTTTATTGATCTAACTAATACGTATTATCGAGATCATTTCTTTTTAAGACATCATAAAAGCATCGAGTCATCTAGGCCGTTGTTTGTTATTTTTCATATTTGCTTGTTATTTTATGTGTAAAGTAACCAGACAAAATTGGTGCTTAAACAACTAGGAAAATAAAAGTTAATTTCATTACACCTCAGCTATAAAAAGTTTAGGAACATCTACCTTAGGGAAAAGCGAAAACACGCTAATAAAACAAAAGTCAGGCCGATCAACCAAGGCACACATTGCATGAAGCAAAGTTCCCGCCGAGTAATTGGCAGGTAGCCTGGCCACATACAAACTTGCAGACAAGTTGGTTACGAGCTGAATTTGTATAATAATATAGTAACTTTAGCTAAACGTACGTGTTGACAAAACCTGATCAGCCAATTGTTAGTTTCTAAAGCCTTAAAAATGTATGTTTCACGAAGGACATCTAGCTTAAATCTTTGATGTAAACATTTCAGGATAAACATATGTATATTCAGTAGAGGCTGGCTTTATAACAATCAGCAACCGTATTTTCACCGCTGGACATATTATTCTATTATTACTCATAACTAAACCCTATCCTAGGCTTTTTTTTCATTTGCTGCAGCAGCTTTGCGTATCTGTGTCATCACTCCTCTTTACCGCAGCGTAATTTGCCAGTTGCAAAGTCGCGGTCTCCATGCAAGAATACTTCTACCCCATCGCTTACTGAGTACTGACTTAGAAAAAGCGAATCATTTGAGAGAATTCGACGGGATAATTCATAATATCTTACGCTTTGTTACATTTCCATCTGCGAGGTAACCATGAACTTTCGACAGATTTGAGATTGTTTTAAGAGTTCATGGTTACCCCCTCTGGGCCCTAACCATGAACTGTTAAAACCATCACAAATTTGTCAAAAATTATCATTTCTGTCAAATTTTGTATGAAATGACGTACCAAAATTGACAGATTTGACAACTGAGATTGTTTTAAGAGTTCATGGTTATGGCCTTGATGTAGTGAACAAGTTTTAAAAGTTGAATATCAACATTTTTTATCTTATCCGATTTCAATATTGATGCCATATTAATTTAGTGAATAGAACATAGAGCCGATTATCTCATCTTGCCAATCAACCTGTAAAGTAATATTTATTTACCTCCGCATAGCATGACGCCAAGTTACGGACGAGTAATTGGCAGGTAGCAGCTCTCGGCGCAACTCCCGCCAACTTAATAACCCGGAGTTCAGGTTGCAAGAGAATTTAGAAATGCACCGCTTAATGGAGTTTTCTTTATGCTATAAAATAGTTTAAAGCAACTCTTTATGGACGTTTAGGTACAGTTTGTAATATACTGTAGTTGTATTTCATTTTGAGTTACAGTTTGTAATAATATCTAAGCAGTTGGTATGATGTTACCTGGGGGTTTCCTACTTGAAAGTGAATGCCCTTTGCTCGAATATTAAATACTCGAACACTTTTACTTGAAGAATTATAAAATTGACAAACCTTGAGCTCGAACGTTCGCTACATCGAAGCATCATTTATCGAAGGATCATAAGAACTAATTTACAAATAAAGTTAATATTATGAAAAATATTATTATACAAATCGGATTTTAAAAATTATATGTATAAATATTTGAAAATTTAAAATTAATTTTCTGACTTCACCATACTATTTATATGCACCCTATGCTAACATAGGCTACTTTGGGCTTGATATACCCTTACCAAACACTATGTATATTAAATTTTTAAAATGTTGAATTGCCGTTGAAAGATTTTAACACTTTTCTCATAATATTAACTTTAGTTGTAAATTAGTTATTATTTACTACTGACTAATTACTACTGATAATCTATCTGACTCATACTCATTTATTTATATTTAGTTAGTAATTTTAAATAAGTTTACTCTAACAACACGAAAAACTAAGATTTCTCGTCAAATGATGAAGCTGAAACATTATTACAGAAAAGAATATCTTGGAAAATAATATCAGTGACACAGTAATATAACGTGGTGTTGCTATTTTCTCTGATAAACATAAAATTTTCAAGGACGTATTCAGAAATCGAATCATGTTATCTAAAACACTAGCACGGAAGTACTGAAATCTGAACAACAGTGTTAATTACGAACCAATTGCTGTTGGTCAACTCATTGTCGACGTAAAACCGAAGCCAAACAAGATTGTTTAATCACAATCAACATTCCAATGAAGCTTCGCTTGAATGTAGCAGAAGTAAAATGCGGTAGCCCATGCTACCATACGATGAACGAGCAAGCAGTTCATGGCCACACGTCAAACACACATGAACACCGTATATGGCGTCGGTGAAGGTTTTTGTTTTATAAATACATTTATTTATGAGTCAGAATGGTTCTAGAATTAAAGCCATGCCAATTAAAGACGACACACCTGGACACCTGGTAAACGTTGCAGGAAGCCTTTGGATGCAGGCGCTTCTAACCGGCCAATCCTGATGTCATTGGGGTAGGCCTACGTTAAGCAGTGAATATCCTATAGCTGAAATAATGATGATGATGATTTATAAATTGTCAGTCCAAGTAAGGAATAAACTTATTATTCTAATGTTTTTTTCTCTAATACCATTTCTTTAATATATGAAAAATTTCTCAGGATTGACCTCATTTTCGTTTTCAAAACGTCCACTGTAGGGCCCCGTTCTTTCTGGCTCCATTTAATACCTACTACACAAATAGATATTAATAAACGCAACAACTCGGCTTTCTTTTATGTTCGTAATAATATTATTTATCCCGGTGCTGTGTTTACTACTTGACTAAAACATAAGCTCAATCAAGAATATGACTTAAAATAAATAAATAAAAAGTTGATACCAAGCCTACTTTATCTACGTCCATTGTGGCTGAATCTAAGGACCATCCCCGCTGTACACCGTTGTGTAATTTCGTTTATTTGTTTGCCAAATTAATGAAACCGGTTATGCTTGACAATAAAACGGACCGTTTATTTTAATGTTGCAATTCTAGGGAATGATCATACTATTCAAATGTTGTTTGCAGTAAACAATTTATGAAACACTTGCATGTGCATGCAGTTGGTAATATCCGTTTGGGATGGCAATAAAAAGTCCTACACTAGGTCAAAGTGAAAACTGACATGAATACCTCTGTATCAGGTGAAACAGATTAACTTGTATTAAATGCCATTACTGATGTACAAAATTTTTGTAATGGTTTAGCGGCCTTAATATATTGTTTAATGCATTTTATTATCAAAATGAATGATTTTGGTTGTATATTTTCATTTCATTTAAAAGAATAGAATCCACCAACTTGATTACATCCTTACACACACTACGGTAAAAATTGATCAAGAAAAACTCAAATTACTTATACCTACCCAGTCATGTCTTTGATGTCAGCGGCTTGGGCCGGTAATCTGCCAACTCGCTAAACGTCAACCCGCCGTAATTCAAAACGGCTGCTTTAAATATATTTTGTCTGTTACATAACAATATATTTACTATTCTTTTGTGTCGAGTCGTGTGGTGCGGGCACGTTAAAAGAATTGCACCACCCCTTCTCATCCTATGGGTTTCGTAAGAGGCGACTATAGGAGAACCGTTATAAGAAGACGGGCAGCAGCGTCTCCTCTCCACCATTGGCCAGACTGCGATCGCCAACCTGCCTGCCAAGCGTTGCGATTATGGCAAAATCCTCCGTTTGAAGAGGCCTGTGTCCAGCAGTGGACTGATATTGGCTGGTGATGTGATGTGATGTGACTATTCTTTTGGTTCCAAGATAAAGATTAGTCAATTGATACGTTGCTTAATGGTGTATTAGCTATTCGTAGCGTATCGTTCGAGTTCCGCGCTTACATTGTCGCGGTTGATTTGTGATAAAATCGTCGCGTGCACTTACAACGAATGAAAATGGAATAGGCGAGTGTTATGTTATGATACAGTTCAATTGTGAAACTTGTGACTGGCATAAATCAATTCTCATCTATTTTTTTATTTTTTTAATTTTTTAAATTAGTGTATAAATCTGATTCAAATTGTTGATTATTATGTGGTGCCTACTGCAAAAATAATTAAATGTAATTGACATTGGACTGTTTGTAATATTTTTAAGCAATAGCGTGTAAGAAAATCCTGTAGATATTCCTAAAATAAATAAATAAATAAATTTGACTTTTTTTTAGTCTGATCAGGGTATGTCGTAATCGAATTATTTCCTTCATCAGATAACACATTCCGACTTCTATTTATCTTTAAAATACAAAAAAGTAACAAAACAAGATAGACACAACATGTCACGTACAAGTTTAGCCATATTTTAGGATATGGATATACCACAAAGCCACACAACTTTTTAAAAGAAATATGGGCCGAAAAATTAACAATGTTTTGAACTTTTTAAACTACTTACTTGATTAAATCGATAATGTGTTTCTTTGTCAAACTTATCCGATTTTATGGCCACAATTCTATTCAGAAAAGCTGAATACGTTTTATATTATTATACTATTACACCCTTGGTCACACCTATATTAATCAAGAAGTTGTTACTTGCTGCTAAGCAACAATGTAGTAATGACATTTTTTCAGTAAATAACTCTTATTCCTATTTTGAAAATTATATTTAATGGTCAAGTTAAATTCGTCATGTACGTAAGAATGTCAAGTAAAAAATAATGCGTCTATAAAGTTAAAGACGCATTTTTTTTTTAATTATATGCTAAGTAGCTAAGAATTCTAACTTTTGTCAATTACTTTACTATAAAAAGAATATCATTGCTTAAGTAATTACTTGAATTAAAGTAATTTTTACTTTTACTTATCTATAAATACGGGTGTTTGCATGAAATAAACATTTTTTAAAGTCAGCAATATCCTAATTGACGCAACCCGGAAAATGAAAAAAGTATCACGGATAAACAGAGTATACGAATAAAGAGTAAACAAGCCGATTGGCATAGCAGGCAATTAATTAAAAAGAAACCCGCCTTAAAAGATCGAGGCATTGTTCGTGAAGATATTCGAAGAATCCCTCCATTCGAAACTTATTGCTTAATTGCTCATTTGATTATTTTGAATAAATACCATTTGCTATGAAATTCCCTAATTATAAAATCAATGATGCCCGTAATTGCGGAGTTTAAACTAGTTCCAGTAATAAATATTAGATCAGGCCTAGCCTTTATTGATCGCTTCCAGGTAATTTCAACTGAATACATTACAATGGCTACTGTTGATATATAATAGTCGGTTAGCTACATCAAAATCTAAATAATGAGTCAGTTTATTATTTTCCTACTGACAAAGTACACTAACTGATCATTCTGAACATTTTTTTTTATAACAGAGGAATGATTTATTAGAAAATAGTAGGTTCTAAAGTACATATATAAGGTTCGTATATAATATGATAAATTTAAAACTCATTTTACTGATGGAATCACTCCTTATCTTATTATTATAATAAGTAAAGTTTGACTCTACCGCTTCGCCGGTCGCTACCGCTCAACGCTCGCTTCGCTTGCTTTGCTTGCGCGAAGTTGTTTTTTCTAACATAACCGGCAACCAAGTACCAACCAAACATACTATGGTCTTATTGGATAGCCTTATTGACATAGGTCCGTCTAAATTTACTGGTTGGTGGACCTGTCATTCAACCAGAAGACTGATTTGTCTGTTGATTAATAAAATTAGGCCATTTTTATTTATTATGGTTTTTCTTTATTATTCAGCCTTCTTTTAAGGCATGCATCTACCTCTTTAACCCAACAAATGACACCAACATCTAAATCCTCAAAAATATGATGATTTTACCGTATTATACCCATAAATGCTGATCGGCTACTTGCATTTAGTGTTTTTATTCGCAAAAAAAGAAATTTAATCCACCGCCCCAAGCGGAAACCGGCTACCGCACGTCCATTGTTATTCAATTGTTATCTATTTTACACACAGTCAAGGGGTTAATCTGAGCAGTAGAACAATCGCTTTAGGTCAGATGGTTTAGCTCTTTAATTACATAATTTTTGACATGATAATATCTTATAAATCGATCGACGCCGGTTGCACGCACAAAAAAATTATACGTTCCACGTGCGAACAAGAGTGCGAAACAAGCAATAGAGACGCACGATCGGCCTAAGCGTTTGACTTGTGACGCATCTATCTCTCTTCCGCTCTATAGACCGATGCGTCAAAATAATAAAAACTATACCAAAAATATTAATAAAACAATCGAACAATGCTCTATTTAAGCAAACTAATATACAAATTATTTAGCATACAATCTAAAATTAAATAAGCAATACTGCTAAAAGTGGGGCGAGAGTTTCAAGCCAAGTCTTCAGCGATACACACACTCCTCGGATCTTGATTCAATCAGCCACTCCAGTTTCGAGTATTGCTAAGCCATCAATTTTATTCGTTCTGTATGTTCAATGTCTATTCGTGTATGTTTTCCTCGATACAAAATCAATGTATTTCTGTTTATAGACTCGTATAAGACACTTACACATGCCTGATATAACTCCTGTCACTGCTACGTTGTAATGTAAATAGTACTGAAAACAAAAATCCTAAGACCAGTAAACAAACTTAGCCACTATTACAATATACTGTACTGGTAGTAGCTTTATCATGCATGTTAAAGTTTATACACTTAAAACAACATTTTGAAATAAGTTTAGGTTAAGCTAGATCCGCTTTCATTAATTAACCATTATCATCCGGATAAGCTCGTCAGACTAAAAACAAACAACGAGCTTTTCACAAGCATCGAGACTGCGGTTGCGGTCAGAAAAACTGCAAGCACTAATGGTCAACATATTTTAAACTGACGACTGATAGTGTAGAGCAGTTATGTTTTTCGTTTTATAGAAAATACAAATGGGAAGCAAACGATTGCTGTTCTGTATATTCATTAATTTTTGGATTCATCATAAGCAATTAAGCATAGCACAAAAAATATTTATTTCTCTTTTACTTTCGTTTGCTTTCAAATCTTTTATTTTAGACGCACAATCCCAAATTCCAGCGCCGCAACAAAACGTAGTAACTAGTAGTGCCCTCTAAAAAAGTTAACACTTCACATTCTGTTTTAAACCTACAAAACGGGTGTGCGAGCACTTTTCTCAAAACAAGTTCGAAAAAATAAAATCTTAACATGAAACTAAAACGCGCAAAAGTTTAACCACGAATCGCTTTAAGTGACCAGAACCGGATGCCAGATTGGAGGTACCTAGAAAAACATCGCGAGGTATCAGGTGAGTGCCTCTGATCTCAATTAAAACTTAGAAATAGGTAATCATTCTCCCATACAATTGCCTATACAGAATCACATAACATTAGCTGCTTCCATATGTTTTAAATTTATTTTATTCTTAAATTTCAAGACACAAGGGATTAGATTTTTTAACGGATTAACTATGAGCTACAAGCCTTTAAGCACTTGGCTGCTATGATACTAGACGTAATAAAATTTTGGTGTTTTGGGGTCAACTGTAACCCTATGACACCCAATGTATACTTCAACCTTGTTTTGTTTTTTTCCGTATAGAGTTTGACGTAAGACCAAAATTACGTAAGTATTGTTCAATGTTCATGGCGAATAGGTATTATCTTTCTGCAAAAAAAATGGCAAATTATCTTATCAAGATAATTTGCCATTTTTTGCAGGCCTAGCCTAGTGCGGGGCATACGCTCTGGACAAGTTTACTACATCTACGCAAGAATAAAAGCACGACAATAAGTTATAAAGTAAATGCAAATAAATACACAGTTATCAAAATAAATAAAACACACACACACCATCATTTTCATTGTTCCCGATCAAATATCGTTGTAATTGAAGTTATTTACAGTATCGTTAAAAGGCGGTGCGGCAACGATCCATCGGCTCTCAGAAGCCAAGAGTTTAACTTTATTACCGCGACACACACCCACTTTGATCTCGATTAGATTCCCTGCGATGCGAGCTTCATAAGAAATCGTATTCCGTTATAAATTCTGTGTAATTCACTCTGTGCATGTTGTAATTAATTTATACGAGTTAACGACATGTAGCTTGCCATTTCGTGATGTCGCGGTGAAGTCGAGTGCTTCGGCTGAAATGGCGTAATATTGTTTTAACTTTGTAACGTTCGCGTTTTATGTGGAACGAGATTTTATTAGTAGGACAGAATATTATTAGTAATTAAACCATCTGACTAATTTCTACTTTTGTCCAAAGATAAGCGTATATATATAGTTGTAAAGACCTAGTTAAGTGTATTTAAGTATTATTACAAAGTCAAAGGTAGACCAAATATTTAAAGACAATGGGTCATTTGAATATAATGTTAATTTTTCACTTCTTCTAGTATTTTTTGAAAATGCTTTACTTGTGCAAAATTGCATTTAATATAATATTCGTAAAACTTTGTGTTTTAAAAATATGACACTATATACAACAAGCGTATAAATCAAGACATACCTCTATTTATCTTTTTTTTTAGACATTTCGGCCCAATTGCATAATTAATACAGAGAGGTAATGTGGTGCATTAATAACCGTGCTGTGTATAGTGTTAGTTAAAAAATGCAACAGAAAAGTTTAAAATGTTTTATTTCAAAAATATATTTTGTGGAAAAGCATAAAGTAGAAAAGCACTAAACATTTTCCGTATCAAAGAGATTCGTGGCGGCCGATATGCAGGAGACGTAAGACCTACTCCTTTTAAATGCATAATATCTTTTTCTTCGAAAGATATCCAGCCAGACAGCTCGCCTACGTACGAAGGTACGTCCTTCCACGAATGAGTTATGATGTTCACATATCATAAACAAAACGTAAAGGCGACGGAATTATTCATGTCTTCCTTGCCGTCTTAAATGAATGAAAAAGCAGGCAAAACCAGGCTTTCAAAATATTCATAGGCCAAAACATGGCGGTCTACTTTGAATAATGACTTATAAATATGTGTTTCATTTTTGATGTACCTATTAACATAAATAAGATTACAACAAGTCTAGACGTCTAACATTTTCTTCCGTTTTTTTTTGCCATTTAACTGATTAACTCCCATTAAAGTGGCACTTGCACTAATTAAAAGCGACTATAAAAATATTTCGAAATTTAAATAAACTCGTCGTATTTTTCAAAATACATAGAAGTCATTACTTACCTCCGTTCTATAACGATGCATTAAGTAGGTTACCGTGTGCACTATTCAGTCACTGCCCTCCCCTAATGTCACTGAACATTGTTTCATTAAAAATTCACCATCGAAATTCTTTACAGAGATTAGGACTATTAATTTATATTTACAATCGTTTATTTACAATTATTTAAGTTAAGTTTAGAGACGAACAAAGTTCGCGGACGCGAGTGGGCGCGTAGCGTCGTAGCGACTACGGCGTAGACGACCGGCCCCCGTAGCAACCGCGGCTGACTGAACGGTCGAGTCAACCGCTCTATTAGTAGGCTTTTTGAGCACTTAAGATTTTTCTTTGGGCAACGTAATGAAGGTTACACTAGTGGTAATTTAGAATACTATAATGATGGTTTAATTAGGTAGTAGATGTTCATTTATTCCGTGTAAGTATATTGAAAGTAGGTTAACCGCGATATATTGTAAAATATTCATCAGCTTTAGCTGCGATAATGATTGCACTCTTAATTATTAGGTATAGGATAAATTTATAAGTAACATTCTGGTGGATAAATTGCTTAGAGCATTTAACAATGAATGCTCTAAGATAAATTGGGGTGATGTAGTTAATTTTGTCATTAAAATTCGATTTAGTTTCATAATTTCCGCTACCATTTTCCTTGCTTTTCAATATTATGATAATTTTTGTGTCCAAAATGTATGTTCCCCTATAATAAAGGATACGGTGTACTTCAAATTTACATGAAATTGCCGACTTTAGACCATAATTTCAAGTCTGAGTACGGGATCTTTAATGTTTTCGTGCTTCGAAAATATCAAGAGGTAATTTTAAGTAATTTTGTAAAACGTTAGAATGTTTAATAACAATGTTAGGTATTCTAACGAGCCTTCAAGAGTTATAAAGTGAAAATAGATTTCTTTGTGCTTAGCATCGAATGTACGATGCAGAAGTTTCTATTTGTTCCTGTCAATAACATAATAACATCCTCTCAAGAGAGGAAATCGTAGACAAGGCAGAATGCAATCTAATGCTGTAACAGAAGTCGACTTCTACATTATTAAAAGATATTATCTTTTAAACTTTCGCGTTGCATTATAACTAAAACTAATAATCACGGGTCTAAACGCGACGTACTATAGTATGTAGTAGTATTGATACTACTTACATTCCTCGACGTTTCGACCGTGATGCTGTGCCGTGTGGTCACGAGTATCAATACTACTACATAATATAGTACGTCGCGTTTAGACCCGTGATAATAAGTTTTAGTTTAAAAGATATTGTTTTTTTCATTGATTCTGTTCGACATCGTAATATAATGGATGTTTCAGTAAACAGAACCGTCTTCTTCAGTATATTCTTAATCATAATTATTTATCTGTTTGCACACCATAATGTTACAAGAAATAGTAAGTTACACAAATAATGTTTACGCCAAATGGATATTGTCAGTATTTTCATGGTACAGAACGTCATGGTATCCAATACTGTTATATTTTTTCAATCGATTTTTAACTTAATTTTTAAGCAATAGAGTTTATTATTTATTGGGGAAATTTTACAGTTTTTGGTAGCTTGATGTGCCGTTGGCTGTACAATGAAGAGTATCTATGTTTCTACAACAAAGAGTATATATCCATGTATTTATTTATCGTTTATTATATATTTAATTGGTTAATGAATCGAATAGTGTTTAGCTAACCAAATGCAATTTTGAATAGTTTTTCTCTCAAATTTTCAATAATATCATAAACCTTCATTTTATAGTTCCTTACGTACGTTATTTTACGTTACGGTATTATATGTTATTTTTTTACGCATCCACCATTGCATAATTTATTATTAAAATAAATATTATTGTTCCCTGTTAAATTGTGTTTATTATTATTTTACTTTTGCACTTTATTTCTAACGTGTTATTGGTTTAGTGGCCGTAAAAGTTTTACTTTATTTTACAAAAATGATGAAAACGCCTATTCCATAAATTTAATTGTGATATTATCTGAAGAAAATATTTCGATATTGTTATCTTCCATTAAATTTTATGTAAGTAGAAAGTTTGCAGAATAACTTAAGCTTTGTAGGAAGACGTAACATCAACTTAACAAGAACATGACTGGATTTATTAATCCTTGGCACTGGATAGAGTGCAGTGACCTATAAATAAAACGTCCCATGAATATATCTCAATACACAAGGGAGTTACGTCTATATTCAAGATTTTCCTACCGCTGTAACAATGGCTTTATTTCGGCGGGTGCCTTTGTAGGATTTTAATGTGCTATTAATCATTTTTTCTCTAACAATAAGGGTTAATTTTCAATGTCCAAACGATTTGATATGTGCTATTCGCGTGACCAAAAACAACTCTGTAGCAGGTTAGTACTTTGACTATTTTCGTGTACGTTGGCACGCATTGTGTGGTTGACTAATTAATTTAATATTATTTGACATAACAATTCGACGCCGGTAGGTCGTGACCTATTGTTAGGTTGTTGTTGTTAGGCGTGATTACTTGATTAATGGCTTGCAAGTTGGCTGGTGGCAACATGCCCCGCCTTGATAGCCAAATGACAAGTCAGTCTAATAGTATACCAGAGAGCAAGCTAGGTACGTACACACCTTAGAAGTTTTGTCATAAAAAATAATCGAATCCTAAGCCTGACAAAGTCATGAGGTAGTTTTATCTATAACTTTCCAAAACTGTGTCAGTTAACTACTTTACTTTGTAATTTTTCAGCATATAAATATTACCAAATATATGGTGAAAAATCGGTCAATATAAATAATAAATAATGGCAACGATGTGTTATTAATTCTGATAAAAAATAATAGTTCTGCTGAAAACCACGATCGTGCCACATTAGGAGTTCCTATCTGTCCGTGGACTGTGTGAATTTTTTTTAATACAGGTTAATATATTCGTATTGATAATTTATTCGTTTTTTTTTATCAGCCGGTACAATACAAAGTTTAGTGTAAGCATAAAAAACTTTCAATACGTAACTAACTTAACTATTCAACCGAAAATATTATATCACATTCGATTTTTTGCCTTATTGTTATGTTGATAAAGCTGTTTTACATCACTACTTGATTAGGAACTATCGACGAAATGAACTTTATCATAATTTTGCAACACGTTTGCAAAACACGTGACTAATAAAATTAATAAAACATGAAATAAGCGTTATCCAAATCAATCTACGCAACTAATCTAAATGCAGAAACATTTCGTAACTAAACGTATTCAAACCAACAAAATATATTTGTTTAGACCCTATACTTATTAAATAATGGTGTGATCACAAAACGCTTTAATTAATAAACCTAGCGTCTTGATTTCAAGTCAGATTTTTATTCAAAAATCTTTCTATTTCTGACTTTGTAATTAAAATTTTTGAAGCAAAACACAAAAGAAATCTAAATTACAAGCATTCATTTGACGCATTAGGTAACTAGAACTTTCTGAAAATAAAATCCTACTTCGTGCGTCGACTTAAGGGAACAAATGGGAGTTATTAAATTAAAATCAGTTATTTCTCAAACATCGTTAGTATTGGAATAGTAAGAAGTAAGTTATGTGTAATGATGAGTATTTTTTTAAAGCAACAAAAGAAATAAGAATATGTAGTTAATTGTACAGAATTGCTTGTAAAACTGTATTTTATCGTGATTTATGACTAAATCAAAAATTTCATTCAGTTAGTTCTCAAACATCGTTAGTATTGGAATAGTAAGAAGTAAGTTATGTGTAATGAAGAGTATTTTTTTAAAGCAATAAAAGAAATAAGAATATTTAGTAATTGTACAGAATTGCTTGTAAAACTGTATTTTATCGTAATTTATGACTAAATCAAAAATTTCATTATTAGCCTATGTATTAGGATATGTTATTCGGTGACTAACTGTTAATAAGCCCCAACAAGTAGATATTATTTTTTCTACTCATTAAATGTTGTCAACGGCGGCGGGTTTACTTTAAATTATTTTATTGTACTACTTGCACAAGTTGAATTAGAGAAGCAAGTTGTTCATTTCACGTAGTGTGCACACATTCAAGAGCCGTTGCATTGTCAGTACGGTTTATTGTCACTGGCTCCTACCATATGTTCAAGATAATTCAGGTAAACCTTTAACATTTGTTACTTATTCGTTTACATGCTTCGGCTACCCAACTTTAACTAGGTCGTCTCGTCAGTCCACCGCATGGGGGCCTGCCTACGCTGCGTTTTCCAGTTCGTGGTCGCCACTTGAAACCTTTCTTTTCCAAGAGTTATCTGTCTCCTATTAGTATATAGTTAGAACTATTATCCTATTCGAAATCTTGTGCATTTAAAGATGCTAAAAACAACATTCTATAAGTTAGGTATAACAAACAAGTATTGCAACTGTCTCCTATTAGATACTGCGCTTTTGATTGTTACTTTTGATTGGAACTTTTGAAACTGTATGATTGATGACAATCACAATAGATATCATAGTAGCGGTAACATTCTATGAAGTAGCCACGCGCGGGTCCTCTGGGTGTGATCGGCCAGGTCGCCGACGGCTGCAGCATTGCAGTCTTGCATTAGAGAATGCGATTCCAAGCCATTAAGACTTAAGAAAACTATTACACAGAAAAACAAGTTTGGAACAGCTTCATTGATAGTAATCTTAGTAATTATCGTAGTAGCGGTAACGTTCTATGAAGTAGCACCTCGCGGGGCCTCTGGGAGTACTCGGCCAGTTTGCTGGCTGCAGACAAGCGTTGCGACTGCTTCGCATTAAACAATGCACTTTTGAGCCATTAGGACTTATGACAACAGCTATACCAAAAACCGTGAGGAACTGCTTGATTGATAGCAATCTTAGTAACGTAGTAGCGGCAACATTCTATGAAGTAGCCACTGGCGGGTCCTCTAGGTGTGCTCGCCCAGGCTGCAGACAAGCGCTGCAACCGTATTGTATTCGATAATGCGCTTTTGAGCCTTATTACTTAAGCCAACAGTTGCACAGAAACCAAGTGAGGAATCTTACAAGGAACTGATTTGTTTGCCAAAACACCGGCAAAGTGCAAGCCGGGCTCGAAATCCGAGGGTACTGTGTAAAATTTTGGAGTAACTGCACGATTTTCAGACATTTTACGTTACTTGTTTGGGAAACAAGACATAGCTTTATTAATTCCATGATTCTAGGTCAACGGGTAGGACCCTATATAAAGGTTTTGATTCCCTTGCGGGTGTCTAAATATGTGGCATAACCGATCGTATCTCTTAATTGCGACACAAACAAAGTGATAGATTTACGGACAACGAAGGGTTTCATAGAGTTGTTTTATTCCTTTTGAGGTACGAAACCCCTAAAAATAACAATGAATATCGTATCTACCTACTTGTGTATAATTCTTTAAAGTCTTTTCGTTGTTCTAAAAGGACTCCCAGTGAGGACAAGTCCCAGGAAACAGATTCTTCCCACACAATCTCATTACATACACAATGTTTTCAAAACACATTTCAAGATTATAAATATTCAGTTAACAGCTTTAAAAATAAAGAAAACAAACACAGTGAGTTGCCAGCCCTGTATAGCATCATAATATATAAGATTTACTTTATAAGTTTTATTTTAGCGTAACAGTCGTTTGGCAGCCGGCTAAATAGTATTACATTATGTCAAAAAAGTTTCGGGAATTGATGATTTGTTTATGGTTCCAAATCCAAAATTATATTATTTTTGTTGTTGTTAGATAGACCGAGCCCGCTGGGTTTTTAGGTTTCAAGAATACTAAAGTTTGTGATTTTTCGCATATAGTTTTCGGACCAGTTTCCAAACCTAACATGGTAATTTGTGTCATTTTTGGTGCTTACTTAGGAAAAAATTTAGGTATTTGCCTTTTCGGCTATTAACGGACGAAAAGAATATTATAGATCAAAATTTTACTTTCATGTTAATAATGAAGTAGTAACTGATGTACATAACCTTTTGTGTCACCTCTGTCCACAAAATTACTGTTATTTAACCAGTACCTAAAATGTCTCCAAAATAGCTCTAAAAGAAAATTGTAGTAGCCTAAATAAGTTTTAAGAGTTTTGGGTCATTGTTATCTGTTACTTGAAATGTTTTGTGTTAAATCCATCCATAATATTGGTTGTTTTTTTGTTTTTTCATATAAAAGCCTGTAAAAAGCCTTAAAAGAAAATGCAAGTTTCTAGAGTTTTAGGCATTATTGTTGTTATAGTATAATGATACTATTTTCAGAATTTGTGTCATTTTCATCAACAATATCTTATTATTTTTAAAAAAAGGTATGTTTACGCGCAAAGGTCACACGCGGAAGAGAGTTGCATGGACGCGGCGCCCCCCGCGCCCGCACACTTCTACCGACCGGTCTAGCGCGAACGCGGTATTGTCAGTATTATTATTTGTTTTCGGTGCGCGTTGCGTTGCAACATGTATTTTCTTAAAATTACAAAAGATGATGCATAGGAAATACTAAAATAGAGGTTGAAAACAATTAATGTGTTCAATATGATCATATATTGGACGTAAACCCTAAATACTATCGCAAAAACGGTTATTAATATATTTTTTTATGCGAAAGAAGACCTTATCATGCACAAATTTAAGAATAAAATCGCGTGATCGGAACTAAATAGTTCAAAACATAGAACAGTTTTGTGGATAAGATAATGGTAGCTGTAACAGATTTTTTATAAATAATTATATGACATCACCTATAAATTGCTCGGATTCTATGATAGGCCAATTAGGGAAGCACACTTAGGGCTTGCGATCCGGATATTCAAATTATTCGGATATCCGCCGAATATTTAAAATTCGGATATCTAGTAAGTCAATATTCTGATAATTCGGTTATATTTTTTTATTTGCATTTTGGCTTGACAGTAAGGGGCGTCCTACACTACATTGAACATACCTTATCAAAATTGAAATACATTGATTCTTTTTTTACGGGAGTGTAATAAATTATACAGCCATAATAATATCTAACCGTATACATAATAATATCTAACCGTTGACTCCACCTTGCCTTATTGTTGTTCTGCGGCAAATTTGGCTAGCCCACTGCCACTTGAGCTTGCTACATGTAGCGCAGTGTCCTGGTCTCAGTGGTGGGGGGTGACCTCTCTCTGCCGGCGATCGTCGCGAGGATGGCTTCAAGCGTGAAATCGTGGCAGGCAATGCTCACCATCTGCCAGGCAGTCATCTCGCAGAAGGAAGCGGCAGGAGGGAACGGGAGGCCTCAGTTTCCGCCCCAATGATCCACCTTAGGCGCGTTGGGTGTCGAATGAGGGCATACCTCCTCCACCTGCTCCTTCCAAATGGGTCCCGGGCTACAGACACGAGGGTGTCTCCGGGAGTCACAGCGGCGCAGCGTATGACCCCGCGTGCCGTTCGCAGTAGAGTGGAAGTGACAGCTCCCTCTCCAGCCCGCCATAAAGCGGGCCGCAGCCGAAGCCGAGGCAAGGACCATCCTGCGGCTGCGGCCAATGGCGAAACCCTTGGCTCCATATCACTTAAGGCACCGGTGAGCACCGTGAGGTTTTAGTGGGTAGGCAGGCTCCTTCTGAGCCCGGAGTCCCGCACACCCCTCCAGCCGTTCCTTCGCGGTTGGAGGACGGTGCGTTAATGTATTTCCTCACGTTAAAGAATGTTTAAAATTTGTCGAACCTCGATAAGCCTTCATTGCTTGACCTCCGCCGAAGAAGGGTTCCTTACCATGGTCTATAGGAAAAAGCAAAAAATCATGTTCGTGGTATCTGAGCCCGCATAAATATTTTTTAGTATTTGTTGTTGTAGCGGCAGCAGAAATACATCATCTGTGAAAATTTCAACTATCTTTCTATCACGGTTCATGAGACGCAGCCTGATGATAGACGGACAAACAGACAGACAGACAGACAGACAGCGGAGCCTTAGTAATAGGGTGCTGTTTTACCCTCTGGAAACTGAACCCCAAAAACGGTTTCCTGGCAAAAAAAAACATTTATTCGGAACACTTTAACAACAATGATAAAAGAAGTTTGCTTTCGTCTGATCAATAATGCGGTAACGTTTGTTCGAAGTATTATGTTTCCCAACATTTATTACACCGCTGTTTTATTTGCCAAAATTTTAATTCACCAAACTTTTAATAAACGTGTAATTTTTATTTGCCAGAAAGCAGGCATGTGTTAGAAATGTTTTGCTAGAAATCAAAAAACCAAGAAAATGTCATCAAGGGAAGCGTCATATATTTTTAATTTGAATTAATTTAGCTAACCCAAATTTGCAATCCGGATTTCATAAACGGGTTTCGTGACTAATCCGGATAAATCCGAATTTATTGAATTTTGTTGGAAAACTATGAAATGAAAAAAAAAACTGGCCAAGTGCGTGTCGTGCCATTTGCAGTAGAGGGATCCGTAGTTGCCCATTGTTACCACAATATATTTCCGCAATTACTTCATTTAAGTCAGTTTTAATGTTTTCCTCTAAGAAATTTTGGAACGACTAAGTTGAACGACTATTACTCTTAATTAATTCTATTCGAGGCGGTTAGTGTGCAGAATAGGGACACAGTAAGTGTAGTGTGTGACGGTACTTCGCGTGAAATTATTATTACAAGAGTAGATGAAGAATCTGCCTCTCATACGGAGTGAAGCATCGCTGTTCCAGTCAGCCTATGACCACGGTGACAAAACTTTTTTTGTTTGCTTATTACTATAGCCTGCGAGTGTTTCATAATGAAATAAACTTTATATTCCCTCATTCCAAAAATATAAGACTAGGTTTATACTTAGACTAAATATTACCCAAACAATTTGAAACATGATAAATAAGATATTACATTATGTCAATAGCAACCGAAAATCAAAAAAATCAAAATCATTTACATGTCCCAATTTTTTTTTCCTAACACTGCTTCGGGACTATTGTGGGCTAGTGCAGAGAAGAAGCAGACGACGTATATTATAAATTGGCCGCTGCGGCTAGTTGTAAAAATTGCAGCTGGCCGCGCTGCAGTCGGCGTGAGCGCACACACCAAGCAGGGCGGGAAGTGGGCGGAGCTCCCGGCCGCGGCCAGCCACGTTTGGCCGCGCGCAAGCCGCATAGATTTGAATAGTGCTAAGACTTTCATACTACACAACAGGCCGCGTCTGTCTGGGACAATCCGTCAATTGGATCGTCACTTTTTTGTTTGCGGAAGCATCTATAAATATTTAAAATAAAACGGTGTAATCCGGATATTTTGGATTATGGATAATCCGGACTGCAATCCCTAGCTTAAATCTACAAACTGTTCTATGTTTTAAACTAGTTAGGTCAGGACACGCGACTTCGTTCTTTAAATCTTGTATAGTAAGGTGTACTTTTGCATAAAATAAATATTTGCAAGTATTAAGAAACCTGGGGGTCGATTACCGTAATTCCCGTAATTGGTTACGAAGATTTTAATATGATGCGATTATGATGTTACTATAAAACTAAATTCTCGTCGCTATTAATACGTGCGCACGAAATATGATCATGATGAGCGGGATATGATTGTGTCAATCATGGACTTAGTAGTGAAACTGGATAGAGTACTTCTAAAATTTTGCAAGTAACTTACACTTTCGGCCTTAGCAGTAAACAAAATATTTATTTTCTGCAACCAAATTGAAATACTGGACGCCTAGCACGAAATTATAAATTTTTTCGGACGTATAAACGTAACAAATTATAATAACCAGTGTCATGTGGCAATCCTTTAATAAAATATGACTAACTCAATCTAGCCGTGTAAAAAACACGACCCTTTACAAATGTTCATAAATTGTCAAACCTTTGATACAAGTGAATATATATTTAATTTGATCGGATAATACGACCGAACGAACGATACGCTTTCGTATTAGGCCTCTTGTTTCTAGTGAGAGGCACAAACCAGAGAAATTTTTCTCTGTCTAACGAATGCTCTATCCAGTTTGACTATTAAATCTATGGTGACAATTTTCACAAATTAAGTCAACATTAAAATTAGTAGAAGTACCTACCATCTGGCCATTTTCTTGATTTGTCAATTTGACATTGTCATTTTAGTATAAAACAATACCGTATAAGAGGTTGATATTGGCAAGACAGGAATCCTAATACGAAAGCGCATCGTTCGGTCGGTCGTATTATGCAATCAGATTAAAACATCCATCATTCCCCGTATCAAAGGTTTGACAATTTATGAACAATCGAAAATGGTCGGGGCTTTTACTCGGCTAGATTGAGTTGGTTATATTTTATCAAAGGATTGACACATGCGACTCGCCATTTTAATTTGTTAGGTTTATACGACCGAACAAAAGATACACTTTCGTGCTAGGCCCCCTGGATATACACTGGATTATTATTACAAACTTTTAAATTACGGGAATTGGGCGTCTGATTTCTGATTTTTGACGCTGGTTTTAATAACGTAACCATCTAGGGAACCCTGTATTGGATTTTGCAAGCACGACTCACTCCTAATTTGACGTTCCTCAATAATTTAAGAGTGAAAGAGTGAGCTAAGCCATGATTATTCTTTATGTAACTAGCTGACCCGGATAACGTCGTACCGCCTAACAGTATTTCTTTACGTCAGATTTTTAGGGTTCCGTAGTCCTGACAAGGAACCCTTATAGTTTCGTCATGTCCGTCTGTCTGTCTGTCTGTTCGTCCGAGATTTCGCTTGGAGCCTATTGACCCTGGAGAGTTGTAATTTAGTGGGGATATGTTAAAAAAAAATTTTTCAGGGTAGCACCCATACGTTTAAAATGGGGATGATTATTTTTTTCAATGTCTACCCCATCATGTGGGATATCATCGAAAGGGGTAAGGTTAAAAACAAAAACAGCATAATGTGAAATAATTATCTTAATTCAGTAAGTAAGTAAGTATGGTACAGTTTTGCTGACCGTACACTACTTGAAGCTAAGTGCGGTAATTGTATGGCACATTGATAACTCCATAGGTAGACTAATCAAAAGATTAATCCACTCGATATAAATAAGTTTAGTTTTGTACGAAATGCATTGTCATTATTTTTTATCCATATTCTCGTTTGTTACTTAACACGAACGCTTTGTTATTTTAAGATTAACTCATATGCTCGGAAAAAAGATATCAATTGAATAACAATGTCCCCGTCACAACCTCTCCTGCCTGCGTCCGCTTCGAGCGCAGTTTCTTGTGTTTGATTAAATAGATTGTAGTCGAAAGTGACACAAATTAACATAATCGATTTTTGATGTATTTGTGATATGAAGTATGTTAACTGTAACAATTTATAATTTTATTTGAAGCGTGTGTAGCTTGGATTACCTAAATAATTAAAATTCTCATAAGTTTATCCCTTAATTTGGCACAAAATTATATAAAAAGCATATCTATATGAACTGAGATACATAAAGTAAACTTTTTAAATTAGATTTTTTTTTGGCAAAGTTATTTGGTACTTTTTCTATGTCAGTTTTTACTGGACGAAAGTGACACAAACTAGACTTGTATTATATGTATGCTATATTAGGAACATTACAATTATAATTTTAAACTTTTAATTAATTTTGGCAGTTTTAAATCGAATTTAATAAAACTGACAAAAAAAATTAATTTCAAAAAAAAGGATAGCAAGATCTAACACAAAACGCTAAATTAAGTTATTTAGGTATAAATGTATCTACAGAAAAAAAAATAGTAACTTTAGAATTCTTTTAGGCGAAGACACCAATATCGCTTATCGGTCTCGGACTAAGATTGGCACAACTGTTTTCCATTTTGGCGCGGAGTTTAAGTTACATCTGATAATCAGATTAAATACAGTATTGTTTTTAGTTATAACATATCTAGTGTGTATTGCGAATTTCATAATGGACAAAAATATCGAACAAAGAGGTTGTCTTAAATTTTGCATCGCCAATGGGATTTCGTGTTCGGAGTCTCTGAAAATGTTACAGAAATCGACTTTATCAAAAACATGCGTTTATGAGTGGTACAAAGCGATCAAAAGCGGTCGAGATGTAATGGAAGATTTGCCTCGCTTTGGTAGGCCATCAACGTCTGCTACTGAAGATAACATCGCAAAAGTGAAGGAAATAGTGACTAAAAATCCTCATTCAAGTTTGAGAGAGCTAGCCGTCGAACTTTCTGTGTCACACGAGTCGATTCGTACCATTTTTAATAATCAATTGGGTATGAAACATATTGCCGCTCGGCTAGTCCCAAAAGACCTGAATTTACTCCAAAAACTCAATCGCGAAAGAGTCGCTGAGGACATGCTAGAACGAGTCAATTCCGACCCAACATTCATGAAACGCATTGTTACTGATGACGAGACGTGGGTTTACGAGTTTGACATGCAAACTAGTCAACAAGCTTCGGAGCGGCGTCTTCCAACTTAACCGAAACCGAATAAACCGCGCCATAGTCGATCGAAAGTCAAAGTCATGTTGACTGTTTTCTTTGACTGTCGCGGTGTTGTGCACTCAGAATTCTTGCCAGAAGGTCAAACGATAAAAAAAGAGTATTATTTAAGCGTCATGCGGCGTTTAAGAGAGAAAATTAGACAAAAAAGGCCAGATTTGAGAAATGAAAATTCTTGGATTTTGCACCACAATAATTTTTTTCACCACCTCCCGGTTTCATTCGGTAGAAGACATAAAGGAGAATTTGCGGCGAGAACTGAACTCGATTCCGGAAAAAGCGTTTAAAAAATGTTTTGATGATTGGGTTATTCGTTGGAGTAAGTGTATCGCTTCTAAAGGAGCATACTTTGAAGGTAATAAAATAAATTTGGATGAATAACTAACTCCCATGTCGCACCCACTCCTCTTATGGTTGCAGGCTCTCCTCTGGAAGTCGTTGACCGCTATATTTACCTTGGACAAACAGTCCAGCTAGGTAAGTCCAACTTTTAGAAAGAGGTCGATCGTCGAATCCAGCTCGGATGGGCAGCGTTCGGGAAGCTACGTAATATCTTCTCCTCACAAACACTACCGCAATGCCTCAAGACCAAGGTATGGAATCAATGTGTGTTGCCAGTGATGACATACGGATCTGAGACGTGGCCGCTAACGATGGGCCTCATAAAAAAGCTCAAGGTCACTCAAAGGGCGATAGAGAGAGCAATGCTCCGAGTTTCCCTTCTCGATCGAATCAGAAATGAGACGATCCGAAGGCGAACCAAAGTCACCGACGTAGCTCTCAGAATCGCAAACCTTAAGTGGCAGTGGGCGGGGCACATTGCTCGCAGGACTGATGGCCGTTGGGGCAGGAAGGTCCTTGAATGGCGGCCGCGGGCCGGAAGGCGTAGTGTTGGTAGGCCCCCCACAAGGTGGACCGACGATCTGGTGAAGGTCGCGGGAAGCCGCTGGATGCGGGTGGCACAGGACCGATCTTCGTGGAAATCCTTGGGGGAGGCCTATGTCCAGCAGTGGACGTCTTTCGGCTGATGGATGGATGGATGGATGGACGAATAACTAACATTTTGTGTATTATTAATCTTTTCCCGGTACTTTCTTGACAGAGTAATATGTTGATACCTATCTTTTTAATACTATGTAAATAACTCTAAATGATAAAAGCTTTTGCCCTTAGATGTTACGTACTTAGGAATTCTAGAAACGTATTAACATCATAATGTTAGTTCCTCTCGATTGCTTCCAGCAGTCTGTATGACGTGCATTTGCGACACTGTCAGTAGCAGGTACATCTGTCTGTAGGTACTCCGTTCGCTCTACTCTCAAACAAGTCACATGGCGGCTCAAAGGCATCGTACAGCGAGAAAACGTTGTTGTTACCCGATGGAGGCGAAATGCTTTAGCAAATTCAAACGGTTCTGTACTGCAGTAATTCAACAAACAGTTCTAGATAATAGCTCCTGTCTGCGACTTTGCTAAAGACTTAAGAATTAAGTCCAAAAGTAATGAACAACCATCTCACGGGAACACAAAAACGAGATAAAATATATCCTATAAGTTTGTTAAGATAGATGAGATGAATAAAAAACATCCAAACTTAGTTTTATGAGTACTCCATAATTTTGAAATATGTTAGATCATTTACGGTACACACTTGTTTAATACGACTGATTATTTAATGTTTTTAGTAATATTGACTTTGAGATTGTTTTAAGAGTTCATGGTTATGGCCCTGATCGTATTGGTGACAAAAGTGACGAGCCGTTAGAGTCGTTCCTATAAAATTTGACGAAGCGTCATTTATAGGAACGCTTTTGAGTATGTCAAGTTGACAATTCCACCATCCATTAGCAAAACCAACCGTTTCTCGGATATAGGAACCGGGCTTAAGAAAATATATATTATGTCGGTACTTTATTCGTTAAATTCTACTTTACCCTTTGACAAGCTAAAATAGGTTTGAACGTACGCACCATAACGTACAAACTACAAAGACATCAACGCGTCTTGGATGTGTGTACCCACTTTCAAGCATCAGTATGATTTCCAATCACGTATTTGTTTGGTAATTTGGGCGTCAATAGGCCAAAATGAGCGGTCACATCAACCCTAAATAAAGCCTTAACCCTCACACGAGTCACGGTACCTTGTAAATCTCCGAATGGGCTCATTCAGACCCTCCTATGACGAGGCGTATTTCACGCTGATGAGAGTCCGAAGGCAGATCTGTTGCTATTTATAACGCAATCTTCATTGTACTCAGAAACATAGATGAGCTTCATAAATAAATGAAAACAAAATTATTACTTACACATTAATAGGAACATATTTTCCTGCGACTTTGTGAATGGTAGCAGGATTTCTTTATTTCGAAATGATAATATCACGCTACAACGAAAAACCTTGTAACACCGCACTTAAAACATACAAACTTTAATATTTTTTAAATTTGAAAGAACTAGACAGTAGAACGTATGGATTGTAATGGATTTAATAGGTTGGGGATAAAGTTTTTTTCGCATTTTTCAGAAAATTCAAAACATTTTTTAATATAGTTTATTTACATTTAACTAAAGTATGTAGGTACCATTTTGTTCGAAAACTTTTTGCCATCTTGTAGGTAGGGACATGATCCCATTGCTATAGAAATTTTGGGGCTTCTGATCAAAATACCGCGACAAGTGGTTTTGGCAGTCCTCCCGTGATGTTAACCTGACACTGCCTAGAGAATTCTGAAGAGAGCGAAACAGGTGGAAATCTGAAGTGCAAGGTCAGGATTATACGGCGAATGCATTAAAACCTCCCAGCCAAACTCTCTTAATTTTTGCTGAGTGACTAAAGATGTGTGAGGTCTAGCGTTATCATGATGAAAAACCACACCCCTTCTGTTGATTAATTCCAGCCGCTTTCTCTCAATTTCTTGCTTTAATCTCATCAGTTGTTAGCAGTTTTCATCACTAGCTTCTTCAAAAATGGTTCAGTTTCATTACGTCGTAATAAAGAATCACAAATGAGTACACGGTTCATTAGGTTTTTTTTTCAGTGAGCTCCAGCTACCAGAGCGACGTGCATCTTTGGCATCAAAATTTCCGGATTGAAAACGTTTAAACCAAATTTGTGCTACTCTCACAGACACTGCACTAGGTCCATAACCATCGCAAATTTTTTTCACGGCTTGCGTTGCATTTTTACCTTTTTTGGAGTAAAATTTTAAAATGTATCGATTTTCTTCATTAGATTCACTCATCTTGACAGTACGAAAAACAAATGAAAAACACATTTTCCTAATTTGAATTTGGAATTATCTTATTTAAAATTTAAACTTTTCATAATACAAAAACCAGCCAGATACAAATAGTACAGCTAAAGAGATTTTATTAAAAGTTCATACATACTATATTGTGAAAAGACTTTTTTCCCAACCTAATAAATATTCTATTACGATTAGTTATAAATATGGAGTGTCTTGTTGTTTTGTACACCCTGCATAAGGCTTATAAACAATTGATTTACCCAGCCTGCGTGTCTAGAACAATATTATGCCTTCATTGGCAAACATGCAAGTTCAAATATAAATTTTAAAAATTAAGCCTAATTTTGAATTAAATTAACACTCCAAACTTACCTACTTTTACTTATTTAATTAACTTTACAGTTTAATCAACGTGGTTCTGCTACATTTCATGTTCATAATTAATACGTTAAAAAGATCTAAGACCTAGCTGCAAAGTAAGCCAAGCCATAACTCGTTATCAAGTCAATCTAAGTTCATTTTTAATAACAGTCATAAAATCTACGTCAACTACTAAGAAGTTAGGTACACCAAATAAGTATAACTAGTAGGTACTTAAACTATCCTACAGAATTGGAATTAAAGGCTTGTAAGTAATATCGTCTTACTATTTATCCACAAATTGGTACATGCAGCGTTAGCAAGCATCCATTCTGGTGGTCTGACGACCTAGTCTAAGTTGCGGGAAGGATTTGCAAGTCAAATTATTAATAAAACATATTAAGAAGTCCTGCAGCTCCCACGATCAAGTAGATATGAAATTATGTGATTTTTTTTATTTATTTTACCTGGCTAAGCAATTGGGAGGGAAAGGGATAGTAAAACCGGTCAAGTGCGAGTCGGACTCGCGTACGAAGGGTTCCGTACCTTTATCTGTCAACCCGGCAAAAAATCGCGTTTGTTGTATGGGAGCCACCTTAAATATTCTAGTTTTTAGTAATTGTTCTTATAGTGACAACCGAAACACATCATCTGTGGAAATTTCAACTTTCTAACTATCACATTTCAAGAGATACAGCCTGGTGACAGATGGGCAGACAGCGGAACCTTAGTTATAGCCTAGGGTTCCGTTTTACCCCTTGGGTTGGGAAACCTAAAAACTTAGTTAACCCTTAAACGCTACTCATCAAAATCCAAAATGGCACCTGTTATGGATGAAGACATTATTTGAATAGTGCCAGAGCAGATTGGTGTGAACTGCGGCGTAGTGTATATTATATTTAAATAGACGGCCTGTATCCAGCAGCTTGTTGCAACCTCTAGGAGACGTATTTTTGAAGCATTCGAAATGAATCTTGAATTCGAACACGAATACGATTCGAGTGCGAATTCTATTTCTATCACTCCCAATTTTACGCATTTTTGAATCACTCGAATTCTGTGTTGCTATTATGGTAAAATTCTTTAACTATTTTCGTTTCACGCAGAAAATATTTAAAACCGGAATGCAAAAACTTATTGATTTTAAAAACCGGCAATGAATCGCATGGAACGGAATGAAAAAATGTTTTTAATTTGTGAACCATATGTTTACTTGTCAAAGTCATACTTCTAAACTTTCTACTAGTAGAATCGAAATACGAGTGGGTCGGACCACTCGTTGCAGAATTCACAGAATGAATTTTCAAAAATAGCGATTTTAGTCATTCGCATGCGAATCTTGCCATTTCGTATTCGAATTGAAATTCGCATGATTTAAAAATACGTCTCCATGAACTGTTCATGGTTCATGGTTTTGGCCCAGGGCCCTAACCATGAACTGTTAAAACAATCACAAAGTTGTCAAATCTGTCAATTTTGGTACGTCATTTCATACAAAATTTGACAGAAATGATAATGTTTGACAGATTTGTGATTGTTTTAACAGTTCACAGTTAGGGCCCAGGGCCATAACCATGAACTCTTAAAACAATCTCAAAGTTGTCAAATCTGTCAATTTTGGTACGTCATTTCATACAAATGGTTAGGGCCCAGGGCCCTAACCATGAGCTGTTAAAACAATCACAACTCTGTCAAACATTATCATTTCTGTCAAATTTTGTATGAAATGACGTACCAAAATTGACAGATTTGACAACTTTGAGATTGTTTTTAGAGTTCATGGTTAGGGGGCTGGTCGTATGTCCGCCTCGTCACGCTGCACTTGCTCACTGCCAGATTAACTTGTTAATCCATCGGGCTATGTCTGCGATATAATAAACGCGATTTTTTGCCGGGTTTACAGATAAAGGTGCGGAAACCTTCGTACGCGAGTCCGACTTACACTTGGCCGGTTTTATTATCCCTTTCCCCTACCAATTTCTTAGCCAGGTGAAATAAATAAATAAAATCACATAATTTCATATCTACTTGATCGTGGGAACTGCAGGATTCCCTAGTATGTTCTATTAATAATTTGACTTGGGGACGACTTTGATGAGAAATGGCTCAAATTTGTTAGATTTTTTTTATTGCGATATAAGTGTCATACCATTTTGGAATTGCCATAGCATAGAGAAGTTTTTAATGGTATTTGTTCATTATGTTTGATATAATATTTTTTCACGGTTGCTACTCATAGCTGAAGCCATTTTCTTTGGGTAAAAATTAGATTGAGATTGACTATCGATTGTCGTTATTTTCCACTATTTACTGTCTAGATAATGATTGTTCCTTCAAAAGCAACTGTTGCTAAAGGCGTAGGTAGGTAGATAGTTCTGTAAAATAATCTTATACAAAGTTTATGAAAAAATTGTGATTTTTATGAAACATTCTAAAATTGGCCATACTCAAAACTGATAAAACTTTTCTATGGACATGCTAGGCTTGTTCGATGCGTCTCAGGTCCATCTATCTCTGGTGTCACTGTGACGTGCTAATTTTGGGACAGCCTGTATAAATTTTTTATATATTTTGTTTACATTGTAATCTACTTGTATAAAAGCAATAATCCATTGCATCTGTAGTAGATATTTTTGAAACACATTATATATTATTAAAATAAAATTACATTTTGGTCTGAGAGCAAGCGACTAAATGGTGCTCAACAGTACAACTATGGTTCTACTGATGAAACTACAAATTTACGATTTTCGGAATTTTACCTTAACTTGTGTTAAAAGACATTGCTACTAGCCTTTCATTATTCGGGTTTATGCGACTATAAAAATATGTAAACATCAATATATGTCCATCAATGTCCATATTGGTTGCGTTGACAAAAAGCTTGAATTTTTTACACCTCCATGTGACCGAAGGTTTTGCTATTCGATATAAACTTTCGCTTGAAACCTGAACGCATTCCATGGGAAAAGGGGTAGTTAGGTATTGACAGATGGACAGACAGGCGGACCACAAAATGGTCCTAAAAGTTTCCTTGCGTTACACCACACGGAACTCTAAAAACAAAAGTAATTAATACTCCAGCCATAGGTTGACTTTGTACAGGACTAGGTAATGTCATGTCTTAAGTCAATGCAGAAAGCGCTATCTCAGTTCCCTTGAAAACTGCATAATATTTTCTTTGAATTCTAAGAGTAGTAGTTTAAATGAAACTACTTTTACGGATTATTTCGCGATTTATTAACATTTTATTTAACCTGACGTTTCGAACACTTTACAGCGTTCGTGGTCACAGGTAGATTAGATTTAAATGTATCGTGTTCGCGTAAATAAAAGACAACAGTAAGAGTAGTAGTTCTTAATATCCTTACCCTTATCTAACAACGCAATAATAATACCACCGAGAAAAGAAATACTATAATACCCAGGTAATTAAATAAAACTGCACCCGACAACTTACCCACTGTCAGAGTATCGAAGTACAGAATTAACATTTTTGTGATACACGGTACCAGACAACTTTTTATAACCGGGTGTGTGTTGCCAGCTCACCCAGACGCAAGACAGTGTACTAAACGTATCGTCTACTACTTACATGTTCTATGTGCAAGTGCATTAAAGTATTTTTATAATAATTTTCGAATGCACTAAACGCTATGTCTTGCACGCAATTTTAATCCACGACTTATGCAGTTAAGCACATAACCCAATACTCAAGTACTTTATTGGGATATCTAATTTTTTCACCTAACACAAAATGCGTATTTCGTTCATAGATAGTGAGAAACTCTTTAAAAAATACATTTTTGTTGCATTTAAAACAAAAATCCTATCTCAATTATTCCGTTACCACGGCTTGTGCAACTAATACAGTATATAATCTTTGATACGCATTATATATTATAAATTACACAAAACAAACAAAGTACAAGAAAAAAACACCACTAAAATAGCACCATTAAGGCGGCCTTTCATATTTTCCTTAAATCATTTTACCGTTTTTAATTGACTGAACTTTCACAAAGCGTAAGCCTAAGTTAAATGTATTACAAACACTGGTTTGGACAGAGTCTACCACACAATAGCGTGAGTGGGAATTAGCAAGAAATAATTACACTGTACGTAGTCATGAACCGAGTTTTAGATTATTTTGCAACGCTATTATGCTAGCAGCAAACGGTCATGCAGGGCACGGATAAAACAATGATCATAGATTAAGCGTACAGATCAGACAGAGAACACCTTTAATACCTAATGAAATATAGTAATTGATTAAAATGTGCCTAACAACACTCTGCCATGGACTTGAAATAAAGAATTAAGATACTTATGTTACAATATAGAAATTGATTCGTTACAAGTAGTTCTAGTCTGCCTATACGCCCAGACCCGATCGTTAAAAAAAAATCGTTACCTGAATTAACGCGTACAAATTAACTAAGTTAAGAGCATAGGCTATCTATACTTAGCCTATGGTTAAGAGTTAGTTTTGACAAATTTTCTGTGCATGTTTATCTAAATATTTTATTCTAGGACAAGTACTTATTCTGCTACACGTAAACATTGTGTTGTGTACCGTTTCCTTTGCTTGTTAACGATGAAGGACACTTTGAATGTGCCAATGTTTGATTTTACACCACAAAACATATCAAAACCAAAAACAACTGTCTTTATTTAGGTGTGATCGTGTTAGTGAGCCACTAGTCACTTCTGTGTTCATAATCTATGCCAGCTCTCTCTTTTTACTGTGGATCGGACACGCCCCAGGCTGTGGTTTATGTTCCCGACGCGAAAACTGAGAACGAAGATAATCTTTATACGAAGGTCCCGTATATTATTTAGTAGCATAATACGACCGGAAACGATTCCCAAGGCACAACTGAGTACTAAGGTTGCCAGGTAGACAACATTTTTAAATCGGCTTGAGTCTGGGTGTGCTGGCAGAAAAAAAAAGTCTGGTTCCCCGTAACACAACGATGTTTTTCTTAGTCAAAGATCATTACAATTGCCGTGTTGTCAAACAATATTATTTGAATGTCTTGAATAATTCATGATCTCTGTTGTTATAAATAGTTCAAATATAACCTTGTAGACTCTAGTAGAAAAATATCAAAATGATAACGTACGATTGTAGCTGTCGTAGCTCGTAGCAATAACAAGGCCGTAGCACACGTTCTTTGGCCGTAGCGTGTTCGTAGTCGTAGCATTAGGCTACGCCCACCCAAACCACACGCCGAGAAATCTTTTTTTTCCCTCTTTATCGGTAGAAGCTTCTAAAGTGCAGAAAGTAAATTTTGAATTCGCGCACGACAATAAATAATACGAGTTTTTCGAATATTAAAAATGTCAATAGGAGTTCATATACCACGTTAAAAATATTATGTCGGTTCCATAATATTTTCCCTAAAAAATAATTTTATATTTTTGGCAACCCTGTACATCGTAACGACGAAAGTGGGATCCTGTGTTGATACGTTACACTAGAGGATTAATTTTAAACTTTAATGTGGGTACGATGTTCTGACTTGCCGCTACGAATGGCTACGAATGCTCGAACGACACATTTATACTGGTCAAGGAAGCTATAAATTGTGATAATAACGTTTGTAGTAGAAGATAAATGTAAGCAATAAGAATTAAAATTACTTTGGTACTAAAAAAGTAACCTTTCTCTACACGTTACAAATAAACGCATGGTTGATAAGTCTATTTTTCACACTCAATCAAAACATTCATCTCTTCTGTTTTAATTTCACAACTTATGTAGGTACGCTCGTACATTATTAGACTTGATAATTATGGTCAATTAATCAGACTATAAAACCACAACTGAGTTTGTGCAGACACTACGTTACTTCACTAACCACTGCTCTGCCAACCACATAACGTTTGTACCATTGCTAATCGGGGTTCCTGCGTTTGATCAAGGTCTTACGTGCGGTGAGTTTAATTATTACATTAAGGGCCTGTTTCACAATCGCTAAGTTAGTCTCAATTAATTAAATCTGCCAAGTTATTAATACAAAATGTGTTCTTTATTCAAATTTATTTGTTGAGTAGTGCTTACTTTTCGATTAGAGCCATTGCTAACAGACCTTAGTAACACCTCAGAAAAATAATGCTTATTTCTACCAGACATTTATTCTGTTGCGTTTTGAAGTCACCGCATCGCTTTCTAGTTGGCTGCAGTTTCGTCTATAGTATTCTATGCCCTAAAGAGAGGGCTATCTGTATTGCCTATGTTTTAAAGGTGTTTGTTTAGGAAACAGTTACCAATCACGAGAGACACGTTTGTTAAAACCTTGCTAGGCTGATACGATGCTAATACGCTAGTTGTGTGTGTTGGTGGACTTTGGCGACCAACTGATGTGATCTATGTCAAGTGAATTGTTGCAATAAATTAGGTATATGTATACTATTCCAAGCACGTTATTTTAAGCATTAAATTATGCTATCTAACCACAAAACCGCTTAACTGGCTCGACTTAACTCAAATTGTAAAGTTTACTCGCGTGTTACACCCTACTTTTAGTTCAAACTATGTAAATCGTATACACAATTAAAACGTTGTTATGTTTTCTCAATTCTAGGCCTAGAAACTACATTTTAAAATCAAGACTGTTTATTATTGTTCTGTTTATACTACTTATACCTAATTAATGTTAGGGGTCAATCAAGAATATTTTAGCAAACAAGCAATTTATCTTGTAAGTACTTAATATCTTCATTTTAGTGGATGTCATGATCTAACACCATTAATTATAGCAGACTAAGTAGTGTTTGGTAAGTATCATTCCAGTAAATTCGGTGTTTATCTGTTAATTTTTAAATATTAGCAAGGCCTTGTTAACACTAATGTTATTTACTCATGCACTCACATCAAGCTGTACTTCTTAATTTTAAGCTGACCTTTCAATTTATCAGGCACTTTCGTTAGTAAGAGATCCGTTTGGAATGGAAACGTGTTTCACTTGTATCCTAATCTCAACATACTTACTTAACTGCCTAAATGCTCTGCAAAACGAGTTTGTTTTCGGTGCGAACTGCGAACTTGTTTCCGGGATGAATTTAAAAAAATGTTAATGAAATTTTTTGCGTAAGAGGTCTAACAAGCTGCATTGCCGCAGGTACACGAATGCCTTTTAAATTTTTGCACAGTTGCCGTTATTTTGGGAGAGCAGTCAACAGTGTGTTATTTTTTAACGCCTTTGCGACATAATTTCGACGTTTCACGTCGGAAAGTCGACATAGGTGACATATTTAGCTGCGAATATTTTGCATGGCGTCATTGTTTGCGTGACTGAGTTGTGCTGAGCGAAGTGTTTGTTATGTGGGTGTGCTTCTTGTACCTAAATTGTACCGCAACGATGATTTGACCAAACATTTTGAACCTACGATTGCAGAAATAAGCCCACTCGGTACTTTGATAACGTCAACACTGTGATACCATAGATAGATACTACTACTATAGATAGATACCTTTGGTTGATGGAGGCTGAGTTAAAGTATAGACAACATTTACAAATCTAGTGGACATTAATTAAATAATAAATGTAATAGACCGCAGCAGGTTGATAAAAGTTAAACCAGTATTTTCTTGGCAATGATATTTGAAACAATGAACACAAAAACTTTAAAAGTGTTTGCCAAAGTGTGAAATTAAAACTATTTTCATTTCATGTTTCGTTTGTGGGAGAGAAAAGAAATAGTGTTGCAAAGACGCATGCACAGACGTAATAAACAGTATGCAACGAAGTAAAAAGGTAATATAACCAACCAAACTTATATAATCAAAATATTTGAAAAATATGCACTACCAGGACAGAAAAAAAGCAACTGATAATTATTTTTGATAAATAACATTCATTTAAGTAAAGCATAAAATGCGTAGCAAATAAAATAATTATAACTACAAGATCTCGAATTAATACTCGTGACGAAATAAGGTAATCTTTCCTATAGCGTAGACCATAGTACGTATTAGAACCCAGCCGGTAGTAAGAGTAATTCAAGTTACATTAACCAGCGTTGTAATAATATAATAATCTAACGAAAACTGAATCTGCATACATTAGTGCGAACACAAAAAGTTGCCTGTTATCGATGTAAAATTGTGCGAGTGCACGCACCGCACATCCCTAGCACGACTTCCATTGGAACACGACGGCATGCCAGTATAAAACAGGGCAATATTTGCAGAACACGCTCATCATGTCGCACGTTACATATCGTAGTGTTGGAGTAGTGGACTGCATACGCGCTTTGCGATTTGCTGGCTGGGACGAAACATACGGGACTGTAACAACGCTTGTCCGACGCCACCAAGTGAGATGTAGTAGTCATCGAAGTAGTGACAATACCACAAATTACGTATAGCGGCGGCGCGCTACAATACACAACTAATATTTATGGCAGCGTGTCAACAGTTTTAAAGCGCGTAATGTATTACTAGTCATTCATGACGGCGCGCGGTAGACAGACAAAATAGTGTTATAATAATGTCGTCTACCGTCCTCATGACTAAAACCTAGAATTGCGATAAAATGTGAGGGTCACCAACTTATGAGAACTTTGTGTGGTGATGACATGAAAGTGCCGTGTGGAGACGGCCGTAAAGAATACACTTTCCCACCGCCATCAAGCAGCGTGTCGTAATAGGTGACTAAATCCTGTAGAACGAGACGGGGAACAGCGTCTGCGTGCGAAATAATAAAAAAACTGCGCTCGCCAACCCGCCTGCACAGGCGTGGCGAGTATGGCAACAAAACCCCCCAGATGATAGAAGTCACTGGGGGAAGCCTATGTTTAGCAGTGGACGTCCTGTGGCTGAAATGATGATGATGATGATGACATAAAAGATTTTTTTAGAATACCTACCCTAACAGAATGGTGCAGTGAAACTTTTAGGGATGACAACACCCATCATTCCATCAATACTTGGCCTGCGTGGCGGCGTATGGCCCATTTCGCCTCATATTGAAACGTATAAGGCATACTTTTTCCACAAATTAGTAACTCCCTGGCTAAAGGCCACGTGTGAGCGCGGTACGCGGCCCCGTGTGTGGCGAGTGTTGATAGTTGGACGCGGCTAACTGGCACAATATCCGGCCACGTGACGCGCCAGCTGCTCCGTCGATTACACTGGACCGTTGCCACCGAAGTAGCTAAGCGGTAGGGCTGCGGTATATGGAATGATTCTATTACTCAAGCTCACTTTTCCTATGGAACAATCAACGATCTAAACACACGACACAATAACTAAAAAATCAGTTCCCCATAATAATGTGACGATGTAAGCTGAGATTACTTTGAATAAGGTAGTTTTTTTTAGATTATGATATAGATATGATAGAAAACAATGCTGTTTAAAGAATACTGTTTTTAAGCAAAATAATCCTCCCTTAAGTTTTCACTCCACCTTTGATTACACTCTGTATATTTAAAGCTATCACAACATGCTATCTTAGACTTCTGATTGGCCCATAAGTTGACATGGCCCGTTATGATCACGTAAATTCCCATTTTAGTTTATTAAAACCCAATGACACCCCTCACGATGAGCGAGTATACTTACCAGTTATGTCCAGTTTCGTGTTTCTGAGACGTTCCGGGTTGATACCCGTTAAATGTCGGAGAAATATTGAATCTAACTTGGCTCCATAACTCATATCGTATTGAAGATAACTTTAAGGCGCTGAACTTGTCATGTAGAAACTTTTGTTGAAGCAAGTGTCAATATTTATAAGTACACTGTTTTTTATGAAAAGAAGTAGAGGTTGGTTTTAGAGACTTTATTTGTGCAATATACCTATTATTTGTGTAGTGTGTTAGAATCTCAAGAAGTACTTATCTACTTGTTTGTACTTATAAAAAGTTGCGAGTTTCAGTGTCGTAAACCAGTGATTTCAGACTATTTAAGTCGAAAGATACTAAACATTTTGTAGGTTTCTACGTAGTTATGTAATTAGAATTGTTAGACATCGAGTTCTACGATTAAAGACAGTTTTCAATGACTATGAAACTATTGTGGCTGTCAGCTCAGCTTATTTGAATTAAAAATCGTCAAATTATTAGTTGCGGATTGTCAATTTCCAAAACTCGAGAATAAGAACTGCTACCTCTCTTAAGCGAACAAATTCACCTCTATGTACCATTACATTTTCAGGAATACAACACGAACTGAGCGAAAGCAATTAAATTAAATTGCTATGATTTCGTGTAGCGAACTATGGACTCTTGTAAAGGCTAATAAGAACACTAAGGCAGGAAAATGCTCTTTCAGGACTGTTTTCGACCCAATTTTATGTTCGCAATCATATTTTTATGACTATTTGACATAACGCAAACGTAGATAAATGGTTGGAGGAAACACAGAGGGAGATTTGATGAAGACTTATCGTTACTGCACATATGAGATGTACAGAAAATGTGGATGTTGTCAATAATAAGTAAGCTGCGTTGTATTGAAGCTAATGTTACAGACACAAAATCTTGTAGCTACAAATCAGGTGCATTTTGCATTTATGCCCCTTTGAGGTGCTTTACAGACACAAATGAAATAAGACAAGGACAAACTACGAAAAAAGCATCAATTTTTGGCGTGGACAGCTAAATGGTTTTTCAAATATTCCAGTTCCTCTGATCTTGCACTTGTGTCGTAGAAATCAGAAATAACGACGGTACCACAAACAGACAATTTAGAAAAAAACGTTTTCTACATCAACCCGACTGAAAAATGAACATTAGAGATAGGTAGAGATGCCAAGTCGCCGGACTTGACCCTCGGCTCGTCAAAGTTTAATATTTTGAAAAATAAAGATTGGTAACCTAATTTTGTGACTGATTTTTGCGAGTTAGTATATTAAGCAACTTAAGCATGACTTACCTTATTCGCATTTGCAATGCCACAACTGAAATTGTCTTCTTGAAATTTGCTTTTAAATCGTTATCCTCTATTCGAGAATTGAATCCCAAATATCCTGGAGCAAGACAAAGAGCATGTAACGGTCATAGATCACCTCACACCTGTCGTGGGGAATCGTTTGTTCGTCGCTGTATGAATATAAACCGACTTTCCGTGCAAATTTCGACTCTATCGCATTTGCATAATACAGTGCTTTGCGGATATTACATCTGAAGAACGGTGAGTGTGCGTAACATAACAGCATCTTATCATTTCAATGTTTTCTCTTCATATTTTTAGTGGAAACCTAAGCTAGTGATCGGAAGTTCGGTTTTGTTGAGCAACGTATCTGTCTTTTGTATATATTATGTCTATCGCGATCTACTAAAGTATAGGAATTCGAGCTCTACATAATCGAAGTCAAACACGAAGAAAATTAAGTAACCACCCTCTGTCTCTGTATTTATTATTTTGTTTTGTTTATTTAGACAGACAAATGTGATAGCTATCTTTTCTTTGCTTGTAAATGCTTAAATAATCAAACTCTGTACGGAAAGAAAGTGAGCGTAACATGTTATTAAAATTTAAGTTTTGTCAGAGGTTAAGTGAAATTATAAAACTTCTTTTGAGACAATAAAGTCCGATCCTACCTAAAACAAACAAAAATATACGCTAAACAACTCAATAAATCAAGTTGTCTCGAAGTAAAGAGTTAACATCATTGTATTACGAGGTACTAGGCGATGAATTTTGCCTGTAGCGACTGCCATTACACCCATAGCCAGGCCACTTTAGAAAAGTTTGTTTTCTGAACTAACCCAAATCGGTAATCGAACGTGGCACCCCTTTGCATTCAAGACGATTCACCGCGCCATTGCGCCGCGACGTGTAATTTATCTATCCAATATTAAACACTAATAAGATTGCTTTAACCTACTTCATAAGTTAAAACACTATAAAATATATTTAAGAAAGCAATTTGCTAACCGAAAGAGCATTCAAAAAACAAATTCGATTTAAATTTACTCCTTCTGAGGAGTCGTAATTAAATGCATTATGCATCAAGCTGGAATTTTATGCAGTTTATTTAGAAAAATATGGAGAGGTTTTTATTGGTCGTAAACAGTGATCCTGAGTACTCAGCTCAACCCTGCAAAACGTAACTTTGAAGTTTCGGCCAAACCAACGCGTGCGCGATGGCGTGGGCACATGAGTAAAGAAACGGAACAGAGACAAAGCTACATACGAATGCGCTGTGATAGGTACATCACTACAAGTGCAACGCGTGTGTGTGCGTGACCACTGGCCGCTTGTCACGTATGAGCCGAAACCGCTTCAAACTAGATCAGCCAGTGGTCAATCTCAGGGCTTGCAGGCGTGACACGACGCTCGAATGTCGTGCGTGTTTTGTTTTGTTATCGAGTTTCTCAAATAATACGTAGTAATATTTTTGTTTTAGTATTTAAAAAGTGTTGTAAATATGGTTGTACATTGTACTGTGTGTGATAATACCTCCTGACAATTTTATTGCATTTGTTGAATTGCTTGAGCAAAAATTTTGCGAATATTTTGATCTTCATGTACAAATTGTTAATATTGGTAATGACATATTAGCACGTTTGCAAGATTGTACATTTCATATGCCATGTGATTATTTTCCATTGGATTATTTGAAAAAACTTTATATTAGATTTAGAATTTATCATTCGATTAAAAGACACAACAAATTATTAAAAACCAAAAGTAATAAAAAAAAATATTAAGAGTATCATCATCATCATCATCATCTCAGCCTATTGCAGTCCACTGCTGGACGTAGGCCTCCCCCAAAGAGCGCCAAAGAGCACGATCTCCCGCTTTTTTCATCCATCCACTGCCAGCCATCTTCCTAAGGTCATCGGTCCATCGAGCTGGGGGTCGTCCTACACTACGTTTGCCTAGGCGTGGTCTCCACTCGAGAACCCGTTTACTCCACCTTTCATCGGTTCTGCGACAGATGTGGCCAGCCCACTGCCACTTAAGCTTGCTACATTTTTGGACTATGTCCGTTACTTTAGTCCTCTGCCTGATGATCTCATTTCGGATTTTGTCCTTTAACGAAATCCCAAGCATCGACCTTTCCATAGCTCGCTGAGTGACATGTAGTCGGTGGGCCAGCTTTACTGTCATATTCCACGTTTCAGCTCCGTAGGTCATCACCGGTAGGACGCACTGATCGAATACCTTGCTCTTCAGGCATTGTGGCAGTGGCGACGAGAAGATATGACGCAGCTTCCCAAACGCTGCCCAGCCAAGCTGCATCCTCCTAGCGATTTCCCGCTCGAAGTTGTCTCTACCCAACTGCATCACTTGCCCGAGGTAGACATACTCATTGACAACTTCGAGCGCCACGCTTTCGACGGAGACCGGTCCGGGGATGGCATGATCGTTGAACATGACTTTAGTCTTGTCTAAGTTCATCCCCAGGCCCACGCGTCGCGAGGCAGCGTTGAGGCTTTGCAGCATTTTCTGCAAATCCTCCAGCGATTCCGCCATAATGACAATATCATCGGCAAAACGGAGGTGCGTGAGGTGTTCGCCGTTGACATTGATGCCCGCTCCTTTCCAATCCAGTGTCTTGAAGACGTCCTCCAGTGCGTTCGTGAACAACTTCGGAGATATGACATCTCCTTGTCTCACACCCCTGAGCAGCTGGATAGGTCTCGTCTTATGGTTTTGGACCTGAACAGTCATCGATGCCATTTTATACAGGCTCCTCAGCACCTCTACATACCGCCAATCGATTTGGCATCGCTGTAAGGATTCCAGAACAGCCCAGGTCTCGACGGAGTCGAAGGCTTTCTCGTAGTCCACAAAGGCTAGGCACAGAGGCTGATTATACTCTTCTGACTTCTGTATAATCTGCCTTACTGTGTGGATATGGTCTACGGTACTATAGCCTTTACGAAACCCAGCCTGCTCCGGCGGCTGAAAGGCGTCAAATCTTGTGGCTAGACGATTTGTAACGACTCTTGAAAACAGCTTATAGACGTGGCTCAAGAGCGTGATCGGTCTGTAGTTCTTCAGAAGAGTTTATTAAGAGTATGTAATTTGTAAAAAAAATAACCTATTTTAATAAAAAAATGAGAAAAAAAGAACATTTATATTTTAAATTTATTCAATTGTGCCAACCCTACCAAAATAGGTGGACAATTAGCCACAGCAAAACACAAAAAAAATATGCCGATACTAAATTAAACTATACCGATAAAATATACGGTTTATAAGTTATGATAAGAATGCGAACGAGTACCTACCGTTAGTTATGACGCTGGATGACAATAAAACAAAGTAACTATATCTAAACAAGCTTTACTCCAAAAAGTGTGTAAATGTACGTAATTAACAAAACAGGCGATAGGATGTGGAGACTTCAGGATTCCAATTGATGAGGGACAATCGGTTTTCTTATTACCTGTACATAGAAGATATCTAATTAGCTTTAATCTGTAACCAGTCGCCAACGACTTTGGTCTTAGTTAAGTGCCACAAATTACGTATAGCGGCGCGAAGTGCCAAGTAAGAATTGAATTAGAGTTGCCAGATGGAGTTATTGCAATTAAACATTGTTTTAACTAGCTGTGCCCGCGACTCCGTTCGCGTGGACTACAGGATCCTGTATGATACACACACATTAAGCAGTGCTGTGGACTATGGTTAAGGACTTTTATTAAGGAAAGTAGCTTTTTACTTTGGATTATAAATTCCCAGATTGTCTCAGAAAGCAGTTACTCAGGTAGAAAACTTAAAAAATTTTCTACATCGCGGTTCGCACAATAAATGTGTAATCAAAGAGTTATGTGTATTTCTTTGGAAAGTCCACTTTGTATTTTCGCTGAGGCTCTCCTCGTTTGATCCATTGCTCAGTCTCCGAAATAAATCAGATAAAAAACAGATTAAAACAGACTGGTTGCGACAGGAGTAGAAAAGGCGGGTTGGGCGCCCAACACGCGACTACGTCGTTGTTATAAAGGCGTCTTAACCTCTCGACTTCTTACCCGCCTTTTCTACACTTATCTCTTTTTAGTTCAGTGTTCAGTGGGACGTTGCAGAGTGCGGGCGTGCGTGCATACCTCTGCATACCTGCTGCTACCTCAACTCCCAGCGAAAGGGGTTTATCGATCGCTGGGCTAATATTAAATGACAAAATCAGCCGGCTAAACCCAAATAATGCTAATAAAGTAATATTTGTCCACAATAATTACTAACCCTAAACTAAGCAAAGCTTGTATTATGGTGCCTAGAATAGGTTCCTAAGTTATTTCTTTCTTTATACATAAGAAAAAATATTACAACAGTTCAATTTTTGTGTTACTACACAGTTAGCATCCAACATCTTTCATCTCTTTTACTCCAAGATTTTTTATAATTATTATTGTTATGCAATAGAAAGCATATAATATAGCATAGCGTAGCCGTTGCCGCAGCGCCTTTCTAACGTGCATCTTGGTGGACGGTTGGGCGGCAACTGAGCTAGCCGAGCGTGACGAAGGGTACCACTCGCCTAGGCATCAGTAGCCGAGTGCCTCGCCCGAGCGCCTCGTCCGAGTGTAAATTGCCAGCATGACAATAAGACAATTAATTTTAAGCCTATACGATAAAATACCTAATCCAGCCTAAGATGAACCGTACGATCAAATGTTTCTGAACAATGCGGGTTCAAAGGTATTTGAAAGTTTTACTCAGGGTTGTTATGCCTGTTATTTCCAAATTACAAAACCTATGATCTTGAAAAAATTATGAGACATTTGATTAAGTACTTACTTTCTAACAGAAAAAGATTAACGCAATCGGACTACAAGTTAATGATTTAAAACTATAGGAACATTTTGACTTTCATCCCCTCTCTCAAGCAAACCGTGCCTCAATTTCGGGATAGAAAGTATCCTACCCTACCTCGAAGTATGAACTCATAGCATGCCAAGTTTTATTTAAATCGGTCCAGTAGTTTCGGCGTGATTCGCGTCCAAGATACAGACAGACAGACAGGCAAAAATTAAAATAATTAGAGTTTTGACTGCAGTATCAATTATAGAGTGCCCCCAAAAATCAATCAAAATATCATCAATTTACTGAATTTACGACCCGTTACATTTTTAAGGTTCCGTACCCAAAGGGTAAAACGGTACCCTATTACAAAGGCTCCGCTGTCCGTCTGTCTTTCTGTCTGTCTGTCTGTCTGTCTGTCTGTCTGTCTGTCTGTCTGTCTGTCTGTCTGTCTGTCTGTCTGTCTGTCTGTCTGTCTGTCTGTCTGTCTGTCTGTCTGTCTGTCTGTATGTCTGTATGTCTGTCTGTCTGTCTGTCCATCTGTCCGTCTGTCCGTCTATCACCAGGCTGTATTTCATGAACCGTGATAGTTAGACAGTTGAAACACTGCTGACCTTCCGGGATGACCTGGGATGGTTGGAGTAAGGGGAAGGATGCAGCACGCACGATGGCCCAATCAAGAGGCTAAGTGCGGAAACCGCCCAGCTAAACTAAACTAGACAGTTGAAATTTTCACAGATGATGTATTTCTATTGCCGCTATAACAACAAATACTAAAATGCAGAATAAAATAAATATTTACGGGTGCTCCCATACAACAAACGTGGTTTTTTTGCCGTTTTTATCGATAATGGTACGGAACCCTTCATGCGCGAGTCCGACTCGCACTTGGCCGGTTTTTATTATTGCTTCTAATCTTGAAACTTGCTTATTAGCTCGTTTTTAGGGTTGCGTACCCAAAGGAAAAACGGTCCGTCTGTCCGTCTGTCACCAGGCTGTATCTCATGAACCGTGATAGAGAGTTGAAATTTTCACAGATGATGTATTTCTGTTGCCGCTATAACAACAAATACTTAAAGAACAGAATACATAAATATTTATGGGGCTCCTATACAACAAAAGTATTTTTTGTCGTTTTTATGGATAATGGTGCGGAGAACCCTTCGTGCGCGAGTCCGACTCGCACTTGGCTGGTTTTATATATACTATAAAGAAAAAAATACTTTTCCCCAAATGGTTTCTCGCGAAAAACCTCAAAGAATAAATATTTCTTGCTACAATCGCCCTGCGCTTTGTATGACACAACAAGTGGTGGTTGTGCGGTAATTATTACATTAAAAGGTGTCACATGTCATACATTACTCACCAATTGTTCGTATTATCAAAAAATCTACTTAGCTTCTTTCGCCTTCGATCTGTAATATAATTAACAAGTTAATTAACCATTGTCATCACTTTATTTTCTAGTAGGTATTGAGAAAAGGATTTATATCAATAGGGGGAAAAAAGCTCCTGAGTGGCCTCGAACTGGGAGAACTTAAGTGACCCCCACACTCGCGACTTTCGAGCGTCGACGTCGTGGCAGCATCTAATCAGTGTTGACGAAACGCTTGCATTTGCAGCGGCATTTACTTAACGCTGATTGGACATTGCCACGACATCGAGCTCGGCTTACTATGCTGTAAATTTACTTATAAACTCGAAACTTTGCTAAACTGGGCGTACTTACAAAAGAATAGGACACTCCTTGAAACCACGTGCATCAGCTGGTCATATTATAACAACTTTTTTATGGGAGCAACATAGAACTTGATAAATTTTTCCAGCTGCTCCATACAAACATACTTGATCGTATACCTCGATAATAATGTAAAACACGATTTCGATGTTGCTCCCATAGGAAAAGTTTTTGTATATCAGTGGTTTTAAGGAGTGTCCTATTCTTTGGTACAACTTGTATAAAGTTAATTGATCAGTCTTTTTTTACTTTTTGTTTGTTAGGAGTAGACATGGCAATGTTTAAGCTGATGTTGATGATAAAATTAATTAAAAGATAATGTAACGTTAAACAACAATCACGGTTTACGTTACTACGCCAGCTCTGTAGCGTTTACAAACATAAGCGTTTACAAAGCGTGAGTCCGACTCGCACTTGGCTGGTTTTGCTTCTGCCCGCGACCTTATCTGCGTAGACTTTAGATTTAACCCAAAGAGGAATTAATAATCTCACAAGTTTATTTCTATGTGAGCCAAATTTGAGCAAGAAAACAAACATACAAGCTTTCATATTTTTAAATAATAGTCAAATTCACCACCATACAAACTAGTATAAATACCAACTTAAGTTTTTGGTAAGCTTCATCTATGCTCTTGACCTTTGGTTCAGTTATATGTGGGTAGTCATAGAAGTCTGGTAGATATGAGGCGTAACGAGGATTGTAGACTGTGCTTTTTATAAAGGCGCCGAGGTCTTTTGGCATCGGGTAGAATGTGGCCACATCTGTTAATGAGAAATAGGCTTAAGTTAGTGTTTTAGACCTTTAATATAACAAGATTCTAATGAATGTATTTGTCATTTTCAATTGCTTCGAAGTCAATATAAAATAAAATATTTTTTTTAGATCACAAGCTTTCATGTACTTACACTTTCATGTAATAAAACAAAAAGGGATTAGTTTTAGACAGAGAAATATGATTAGACTAGACTAGGTGATCATAATGTTGTCGCTGTTAAGCTGGGCATTGACGGTCAGTTTTTCGCGTCAGTCTAGACGTAAAACTGTGATGTCACTCCAAATGGTTTTATGCCAACTAGATTTCCCCACTCACTGGCGTCACACCAGCTCTTCAGTTGTAGACCGGCCCTGCTGTATGGAGAACGTGTTTGCGTCGCGAAAAAAATGAATTCTGATTCCGAAGAAGAATAAATACTTCTTACTGCGGCTACTGTTTGTTGCCATATACTCACCAGAAATTCTTCTGAAGCTTTTTGTCGATGCTGTTTAGTTTTATAATTTTTGTCCGTTACCTTCCATAAACATTATGAATTTCTATATTTTTCAATAAATTCTGTCATTACGACACGTCCAGAGGACGCCGACGTCGCCATTGTAAAAACAAAAACCGTAAACACACGTTCAATAACCGCGGGCGCTGCGAGCGAACTGACGCGATTTTGGAATGACCATCACACATTCACACGCAGTTTGGCGCGACGTGCCGGGTTGGATTATGGTAGTCACGGAAAATTTCGTGGCACGTCGTCAGTTAAAACTCTGGAGTGATGATTCGACACTCACGATCAAATTTTGGATGGACGCCAGTTCAACTGACGCGAAACTGACCGTCAATGCCCAGCTTTATGATAGCAAAGGTTAGATTATTTTCATTAAAAAGGTAATTCATAACAATGCACGATTAATGGTTTATGTATGCCAGGGAGTGCTTGATAAATGGTAGGTAGGTCAGCGACAAGCTTTTAGTAGAGAAGTACCTAAACGATTCACCATGAAAACAAATGCCTACTTATCACCAAACCTAGTCTAATCATATTTCTTTGTCGTAAACCTAATTCCTTCTTGTTTTATACTACTCTATGAAAGTACCGGGAAAAGATTAATAATACACAAAATGTTTGTTATTCATCAAAATTTATTTTATCACCTTCAAAGTATGCTCCTTCAGAAGCGATACACTTACGCCAACGAATAATCCAATCATCAAAACAATTTTTAAACGCTTTTTCCGGAATCGAGTTCAGTTCTCGCCGCGAATTCTCCTTTATGTCTTCTACCGAATGAAACCGGGTGCCACGAAGTGGTAATTTGAGTTTAGGATAAAGAAAGAAGTCGGCTGGAGTCATATCTGGTGAATAAGGTGGCTGCTCGATGGTATTCGTTGAGTTTTTGGTCAAAAATTCGTTCACAATGATGGCCTTGTGGGAAGGCGCATTATCGTGGTGCAAAATCCAAGAATTTTCATTCCACGAATCTGGCCTTTTTCGTCCAATTTTCTCTCTTAAACGCCGCATGACGCTTAAATAATACTCTTTTTTTATCGTTTGACCTTCTGGCAAGAATTCTGAGTGCACAACACCGCGACAGTCAAAGAAAACAGTCAACATGATTTCGATCGAGTTTGGCGCGGTTTCTTCGGTTTCGGTTCAGTTGGAAGGCGCCACTCCGAAGCTTGCTGACTAGTTTGCATGTCAAACTCGTAAACCCACGTCTCGTCACCAGTAACAATGCGTTTTATAAATGTTGGGTTGGAATTGACTCGTTCTAGCATGTCCTCAGCGACTCTATTGCGATTGAGTTTTTGGAGAAAATTCAGGTCTTTTGGGACTAGCCGAGCGGCAACATGTTTCATTTTTTATTTACCCAATTGATTATTTAAAATGGTACGAATCAACTCGTGTGACACAAAAAGTTCGACGGCCAGCTCTCTCAAACTTGAATGAGGATTTTCAGTCACTATTTCCTTCACTTTTGCGATGTTATCTTCAGTAGCAGACGTTGATGGCCTACCAGAGCAAGGCAAATCTTCCATCACATCTCGACCGCTTTTGAACGCTTTGTACCACTCATAAATACGTGTTTTTGATAAAGTCGATTAACCGTAAGCCTTCTGTAACATTTTTAGAGACTCCGAACACGAAATCACATTGACGATGCAAAATTTAAGACAAACTCTTTGTTAGATGTTTTTGTCCATTATGAAATTCGCAATACACACTAGATATGGTATAACTAAAAACAATACTGTATTTAATCTAATTATCAGATGTGACTCAAACTCCGTGCCAAAATGGAAAACAGTTGTGCCAATCTAACAACAAAAAAAATATAATTTTGAATTTGGAACCATAAACAAATCATCAATTCCCGAAACTTTTTTGACAGAATGTACTTTTAAGTAGTTACATAAAAACTTGTGACCTAAAAATTTATTTTTTACTTTATAGTCCATGAAAGCTTGTAACCTTATTTATTTTATTTTATCTAACTAATTGTCTAGAGTTTATAAAATAAGTTTATTTTGTATTATTATAAGTTCGAAACAATGAACCACGATTGCGACGAACACTATGCAACTAAGCAACTGGAATCCTATGGCCAGGTTCAGTCTAGAGACTCATCATAATCAAAGTCAAAGTCATTTATTTTTGCAAATTTGCCATCAATGGCACTTTTACATGTCCCAATTTTTTTTTCTACCACCGCTTCGGGACTACATATCGGCTGGTGATGAGAAGAAACGGCGCAATAAACTCAGTCACCTTTGTCAGCCTGGTTTTATTACAGGAAATACAATTACAAGATAGTGTAAGTGCGAGCTAGGCAGGTTATTAAGTCCATGCACTCTTGTCGTTCAAGTAATCTTTAACTTTGTAATATCCTTTTTCCATGAGGATTTTTAATGTGGTTTTTGAATTTATAACACTGATCCTCATCATACTACCACAAATTATACATCAGGGACCAATTTAATGAGCACAAATACGATAGTTTTACGGCAAATGGAATCTCATGTCCTATGGCTCCTATGGATTGATGAAGATACCTACCGTATTTGACTCGTAATAATAATAGAATAAGCATCAATAAAAAATCCAGCATCACAGAGTATGACGACCATCCACAAGGTGGACAGTGACAGTTAATAAAGGTTGCAGTTAGCCGCTGGACGCCTCTTCACACTGGGCAATTTGGAAGCCATTGAACGTTTTATGGCTAAAATAGTGACGATGATGATCAATAAAAATATTTTACCTAAGTCATAAGACATCTTAGCTGTCGCCGTAGCAATAATCAAAGATACTTCATTTAGTTGAGACAAGGCCGGGTAGATACGTCCTTTTTCCAGATCGGCTTCGCTCACATAATTTGCCAGCGTCTGGAAATATCATTAAACATTTATTTCTTTTCTCCAGTCTATTTTCATAATTTCCTTTGGGACGCACACACGTTGAATAAATTGGACGATATAGTTTTTTTTTTGCAATAGCAATTTGCAAGTTAAACATTACGTAATGATCAATAAATATCACATTTAATTTGACATGGCCTAAAGAGATTCCAATCATTAGATTTTTTTTTTAAATCGTCGTAGGATATTCGCAATAACTGATTTTTTCAATTATCTTACGACTTTCGTATAATTCGTGGTGAGAAGGTGACGTAGTCTTTACGGGACTTAATAATCATTTATAATTAGTTAAGCGTATTTTAGCTACATTGTTCAACATTCATTTGGAACAGAACAATAAAACATTTTTATAAATAATAGGCCCATAAAAGTTATGATGGCATAAATCTCGGCCAGTTTAGACAATGGCCATTTAATTGGCAAGGTTTTATCGTTACTACCTTTGTTTTTGCAGAGCCAAGGTTAAAATAATTTACTTAGTTTATTTATTAAAATATAAAATTACTCGTAAATCTTTCATTTGCTTTGATTAAGCGTTTCGCGAAGAAAAGGATTTAGTTCGAAAGATAACTATTTTCATACGACGTTTATTGAAAGGATGCCCGGTTTGCGATCAAAGAAAAATTAATCTTCAATGTTTTATGCTATGATTTATTATTCACGGATTACGGGTATTATGACGGTATTTTTTTTTCTTTATAAATATTCTAACATTTTTTTTTTATAAATATTCAATTGTGTTTACCATCACATTTAAAAGATCTATTGACTGTACACTGTACTTCAATGTTTTTTTTTTTTAACTTTTATCCTTAATGCTGATTTGGAACTTATTTTTATTTTGTTTTTATAACACAGTCCATTGTTTGCCGTTTTTTTATACCTACCTTAGCATCCGTTTGACGAGTTTAATACAACATTCCTTCCTTACCAATACTTATGCATGAACGACACAAATCATGCAGAAACAAAAATTAAATTAATAATTAACTAATTAATTAACAACAAAACACAACACAACAAAAATACTATCTACTTACTTATCGGCATTCTGTACCCAGCAAAAGCAATGCGATAGCGAAATTTATATCCTCCTCTTCCTCTTTTAAAATATCTATTTAATTAGTAGATATTTTAAAAGAGGAATTATTTGAGGTTCTATCAATAGCGGTATTAGTTACTTAATAGTTTTATCAAAGAAAGTTTTATTTCCATTCATTCTGACGCACAACTGTTTACGAAACTCGGTCGGCAAAATGAGTGTAAGCACCTACTTGCCCAATCTACTGTCTTGGCCGAGTTTGCCGATTTGCTGTCTCGCCGCTCTACTCGGTGCGTGTGATCAAGGCATAGATAGGTGTTTGTTTACACTCATTTTGCTTCCCAGCGAGTCAGTTCAGTTTCGAAGACCGACCGAGAGCGGTTTCTCGCCACTTTACTCGGCGCGTGTGATCAAGGCAAGCATCGTTGCGTTGACTGTAGATTGCAAATTATTAGGTAATATGGATGCTGGTCCTAATTATTCAAACTACACTCATAATTACCCTAGCAGCTCCTAAGAACATGCTTTCCGGGATAGTGTGAGCCTCAGTAGCGATGACTCCAAGCGCGATCCCTGGGAAGATATACGCGTTGTTCCCCTGCCCAGTGTAATACTCTTTACCGTTGTAATTCACTGGTGGAAACGGGGAGCCAGAAGCGAAGATACAGCGCCCCTGGAGAAAATCATAAGATTTACTGTCCCGATATCACATCTTAGCCCTAATTCGGTACCATTCGGTCGCAAATTGTCGACAAAAAAACCATATGACATCTTCGTAATTTAGCATCTGTCTCACGTGATTTAACGGTTATCAATTGGTTATCGAAGGGTTCCGAATCGGGGGCTAGATGGCTCCGTTGTGTAAACACCTATATTACTGTATCATAGATATTGAACTAAGGACTTCATAGGTCACCATTTCACATTCAACGACCCATTTGTGGTTGCGCGGTGATTCGCCTTAAACTTCCCTGGTTTGATACCCAGTTTGATTTTTCTCTATTGGCCCAGATCTGGGTGTGCCCCTGGCAAAATTGATTGTCTGTTTTCACATACCACGAGGTTTTAAATGTCCGCTAGGTCAACGCTAAGAAGTAGCGTATTAATTGCGTCATAAGAACTAACGCTATGAATATTTCACAAAAACTGCGGTAACTTACTATTTTCAAACCTTTGTGTGTGTGTGTGTGTGTGTGTGTGTGTGTGTGTGTGTGTGTGTGTGTGTGTGTGTGTGTGTGTGTGTGTTCAAAACATTGTGCCTAAAAAGGAGTTAATCTTACCTCGGTATTATCATAAGCCGCTTGTGCGGTACACTCTGCTTTACTCGTCGGGTTCGACAAAGCAAAAATAACGGGTCTCTCTGCATTCTTTCCCATTTGTTTTAGTACATTCGTGGTGAACGCTCCGCCGGCGGTGGAACAACCTGATTCGACCAGATATAATATTATTTATTTTATTTAATAACCGACTCTGTAGACTTTATTGGTGTAGTGGCGTAAATTCGGGATTATTCAGAAAACAAACTTTAGTGGGTAACTTGTCTTGGGTTTGTGTCATCTGTGTTACTTCGAAGTCATTATAATTGGTGTTTTGTGATGCGTAGCTATTTATTTATTCATTCATTACTTTAAGTGGCCTATCTAGTTTCGACTTAAAACTTGTTTTTAAATGAATAGCCGAGGATCACGCTCAGTGGCGCGTTTGGGAGGGGCCTATAATAATAAATAAATAAATGTTGGTGTTGCAAGCAACATTAAATTACTGTTAATTTCATTATTGTGGCAACACTGAACGCCACTTCCTCCCTTTTCTTTCATACATTAAAAAACGTTGTATAGCGATTGTGTGTCTCGAAGCTATAATAAATTCTAAATATTAGATAAATGGTGTTTTCGTGAATGTACATCGCCCTTTACCAGACATCAGTCCCCAGACACACTCTATGCACCCAAACATTTGGACAACATCACATGCATTGCTCTGATCCTATGGTAAGTAGCTAAACCTCTTACTTGTGTTACCTAACAGAAATCAGAAAGAACGACCATCCAAATCTATGTCCAGCAGTAGACTGACTAATGTGGGCTGATTTGGAAGTGACTTCAGAACAAGAAATAGGTGCTTAATTTCATGTAGCAAATGTTCAGTTTTATCAATCATCATCATCTCAGCCTATTGCAGTCCACTCCTGGAAGTAAGCCTCTCCCAAAGAGCGCCAAAGAGCAAGATCTCCCGCTTTTTTCATCCATCCACTGCCAGCCATCTTCCTAAGGTCGTCAGTCCATCGAGCTGGGGGGCGTCTTACACTACGATTTCCAAGGTTTTATCAATGGCTTTGCATAAATAAAGATAGAGACGTTAAATAAGTAATCAATTTTAATTAAGTCCGATTCTACAACAGCTGGCTGATTTATAGCCCAATCTAATACTTCTCTAACTCACTCTGATTATTTTCCTTAGTGTTTATTATTTTGTCTGGTTAGTTTGATAGAAATTTATTCGAAACCAACTGCACTAAAACATCAACGTTGGACTATCATTTATATACGTTGCTATAGAAAGTTTGAAAACACATTAAATACGACGCAAAGATATCGAACACAATCACAAGCTAAATTTTCTGCAACGCTCAACCTTTGAGTTTCGGAAAGTCAAAGTTTTGAGTGAACTCTGAAAGTCAATTCTCACCGATAAGACACGTTGGTTTAATTTTAGCGACAGCATTCTCGAAATTACTCTCCGGCTCACAGTCTTTGCCGAAGTTTTTCGCGTTCGCGGGCACCCCGCTCTTTCGCTTCGACGTTAGGAGTCCGTCAAGGTCAAACATGTAAATTTGGTTCCGCGCCTCTTTTAGATCCATTCCTTCTTCAACCATCACTTGCGCCGTTAGGTCAGCTATACCATTGGATGCCTGAAATAGTATTTGTAACTGTGGGAATTAGTCTAGTCTCCACACTTGAGGTGTTTTCGTACGAATTTAAGACGGCGGCAGTACCAAGCCCGCATACTACTCGTAGCTGCGTGAGCGATTTTATTTATATTATTATATTTTAATATTATACATATATACAGGTATATATATATATATAGGTATATATATACCAAGAAGGGTGTACCAACGGGCGCCTAGTGTTAATGGACACTACCTATTACCAACCTATAGATTCAACCCTTATGTATGTATGTAATGTATGTATATTATAATGAATACCTAATCGTGATACACACACACATTTTGAATCCTCCATAAATAATGATCAAAATTAATAAAAACTTATAGTAGTAAAGTTAACCTCAAGTTTTTTAATTACTACGTAATACTCACAGATCCCGCGCCAAGGAACATAATAATATTTTCCTTCATCTTTTTTTTGGTGACCCTCGTAGCAGCTAGTAACCCCGCAACGGCTATGCTGGCTGTACCCTGAATGTCATCGTTGAAGGTGCAATAATTATCGCGGTACTTGGCAAGAAAAGGCCCTGCGTTTACGAGTGCGAAATCTTCAAACTGTAATAAAAAACAATATCGGAACGATTAAACCTTAGGGCGCGTACGCCTTGAGCATCACTCATGGTGTAAATAAGCGCAAAAGACGTGCCAGTCGCTTGTGGCAGATGCGACGCGCGACAAAAGCGCAACTAACGCGCGACAGTCACTGAACTCTGCATGTTTTGTATTTGATGCCAAAAAATCGCTCAGCGATTTGTCGCCCGTGCGTGACGAGCGCCCTTAACTTTAGAAAAATGTCTTATCATCTATTTCAGTTTAGGATCATTTACTTGCAAGAGAGTGTTCGGTCCATATTTTCTGGAGCAGGCTTCCATGAACTCATCTATGAAATCGTTGTACTCTTGCCCCCTCACTCGCTTTTGACGAATACCTATGTACAGTGGGTCTTCTAGAAGCGTCTAGAGGCAAAAAAATCAATCAGTTTACGTATTCATGTGGTAGGACACTTGCTTATGCATTGAAATGTACCTACAGTACAAAGCAATCTCAAATCTACCTGGTTATCAGTCCCTACGTCCAACGTAATAGGCAGACAATAGTGGGGTTTAATCCCAGCTAGAGCTGTGTACAAAGCGAGTTTGCCCACTGGAATGCCCATCCCGTATGCACCCAGGTCACCCAGGCCCAAAATCCTCTCGCCATCAGTAAAACATATAGCACGGACATTCTTTTCAGGCCTAGAAATACATTTTTTTTAGAGTTTTTTTAACTTTTATGTGCAGTCTACAGCAAATTAAACATAGCATGTATGGAGGGTAGAGGTAAGGAGAACCGTCTCTGTGCATTAAAGTGTCCGTAGAAAAGCGTAAGGGTCAATTTTAAAGAACGCGCCGAAAAATATTAGTAGGATAGACATTTAAGTAAGTAATATGTCTTTTTTTGTTTATGCGTTAGCTTTGTCTGCGTCATAGTTTTTATTTCATACCCTCTAGCGACTTTAGCGCTGGTGTTGATGGTTTTTGAACTGTTATTTACTGCTTCCAGCTGGACTCTTTTTTAACTATCCTCCCATGTGAGACGGTTCTCCTTACCTCTACCCTTACCCTCTAATAGCATGTTAAAATGTAATCGTCCTTAGCCCCTATTAAATAAAATCACAATTCAATTAATCGGGCATGGATAAAATTACAAAATTAGTCCACTATTCAAAACTAAGCTTACAACAGCTTGTAGCTAACTTAAAAAACTGCAGTTCACTCAAAGCAATACATTTTGCAGCTACTTTACCCTGTAAATTCCGAAAGATGTTTCAGTACCAGTATTGAAAAAATAAATTTAACTGGCTGAAAGTAAAATAAAAATGAATTAGGTACTTGCCAGTTATTTAAAATTTTCTCAATGTGCCCCCTATCGTTGATAGAGATGAAAAGACCCCTGGCCCTCCTATATACTAGACCAAATCTTTGGCACGCCAGACCAACTGTTGGCGTGTATACGATAGGCATATATTTCTCTATATCTTGAGCTAGAAGACTAAAGAATAGCTTTTCATTTGTGTCCTAAAATAAAATTTAAAATTAGGTAGACAAGATTTATTTATTTATGGTTTTCTATACCGTATGAAAAGTGAATAAGGTATACATTTAAGTGCTGGTAACTATTTTGGCACTGGCTGATGGTGAAGTGAAGAGTAGTTTAGACGCCTGACTTTTCCTGCTGACCATGCTTCAAGTGCTATAGTTCCGCTTACTAACGACCAACCAATCATAGTCGAACAAATAAAAACCAGAAACATAGACTACGATATAAGGTCTACGGTTTTAAAAGTATCTGTATTTAGTCGAGCTTACCATGTTGCTATATGATCAGTAGACGCATTGAAATTTTACTTTGCATAAAAATCCAGGGTTGTATGCAATTTCCTACGAATTCGAATACAATTCTGGAGATCAAGTACGAGTATGCAAATTAAAATTTTAAGCCTTCAAATAGGTACACATTCCTGATGCGATGCTAGCCTGTATGACCCACAGCAGGTCAACTATCATAGACTCGCCGTGTATCGCCCCAGATAATCATCCTATTAAGCATCTCCATCCTCCTATAAAGGGCACCGCTTTTATCATTCAGCCACTACCAGCCATCTTCCTAAGGTCGTCGGTTCACCGAGCTAGTAGGCTTACCACCCCGCTTGCCATTGCCCGTGGTGAGTATGGGCAATACGCCCATTGCCCCAGATAACATCATAAATCAGTATTAGCAGTGTGTAACGTACCTGCAACTCTGTGAGATAAATGTATTTGTTAAAATCGTTCTCGTAACGATCTATTGACAGCCTGCAAATAGCCACTTGCTCCTCCTGGGTTTTGAACTTCGGTGCCAAGAGCCCTTGTATACCTAGAGCCTGCCGTTCTTTTAAAGTAAAAGCCAGACCCTGTTAGAATGATTCAATATAAAAATATAAGTATATCTTGCTTAGCTAGAACGTGTGTACAATGACTTTAAGGCATTCTGTAGTATACATAGTCACTTGAGATAAAGAAAACTACCTATTAAACTTTATTTTTGTTTTTAAATGTATGTCTGCTTTTAAGCATCAAGTCTTCTCCTTAGACCAATCGCTTTCAACTTCAATACCCTAACTAAACAGATAGCAGTCTAATCATCAGGGACGGATCTAGCAAGGGTACAGCTAGTAGAACTCTCGCTTTAGGCGCCAGAGGAGGCGCCAAAATACCAAATGTAAAACCAACGAGTGGAAAATCAACTTGGACAGTCACTGGGACACCACAAAACAGGTAAGACACTCTACGCTCCGCTACGCGGGGACACATTTGTATTGTTTCTAGCCAGTCAAGTGATTTCAGTCCATTATGAGTCAAGAAACACACTCAAGCTTCTGAGTGCAACCTATAAGACTGTATTTATAAATTGATAAATAGACTTTAATCTAAGAAAAAAACACATTTTATAGGCTTACATCTACGTACCCTAAAACTAAAAACAGACAACGAACGGAAAGCTATATTCGCAAATTTTTCTTTTTTGGCGAATACTTCTTTCGCGGTAATCAGGTTTCGTTACCACTAAAAAAAATATAATCTCATATCTACCTTATTAAGTTTCGGGTCTTTAATATGGTCGATGCCTCTCACCATATTCGCACAACGTATTTCACTATCAGGCGCCTGACCATATTTTCGGCATTGTATTGTAAAGGCTTTATCAAATTTTTGTCTATTCAATACAATTTGCAATATAACCTTATTTGAGTCTTTGGCTTTTTTACATCTGAAAATGAATTTATTAAATATTACATTGCTCTCCTATATTTACCTACGTACACATGCATCTATTTTAATAGAGCGATGAACGTCTAGTCTTAATATATAAAACAAAGTCGGGTTTGTATTATATATATATGTATATTTGTAAAAATATAAAATAAACTCGAGAACGGGTTTATAGTTTGTTGGATTTGTCTCCGCCCCGAGTAGCAGAATAAATAATAAAAACATTAAAAACGCCGGCGAAAAAAATTAACTGTTTTTTTTGTTTTTTTTCTATGACAACCAAACCTCTGTATGCGAGGTTTATTTCTGCCAATGTCGAGTAATATTTTTATTAGTATTTACAATAAAACACAGGTTTTCAGTGTTTTATTGCCTTTTCTGGATTCCTTGAAGGCTACTCTTCACGTAGAAGCAGGTTTCAAACGCCATCGCGTTTAAAGCAAGATATCTACGAGACAAGTCACTTGACACTCAATGCAGTGGCGGATTAAGACATTTGCCGCCAGTAGGCTATTCAAATTTTGCCGCTCCTTCTGCGACCTCTGCATTTCGATACCCTACACGGGCAAAAGACGATGGAAGAAAATATTTTAGAATTAAAAAACTAAAAATTTTTGTTTTAAAAAAAAATATATCTTATGAAAAATTAAGAACTTATTAGTCATTCTAAACCTATCCAGTAAATTTTCTAAACTAATAACATTTATTCTAAACTTATTGTAGGAAAGTAATCCTAATGTATAAAATATCCATACAAATCAGTAATTAATTTAACTTATATTACTGTTTTAAAAGGTTTGCAAATTTAGATTTTTTTGTTAAGTATATTATTATATTGTTGTAGTATATTTCAATAAATTTCTGTTACTTGTATTAGGTAACTATTCAAATAGTAGGTCGGTAAACGCGGTTTTAGGTTACTTTTCGTTCATGTCGTCTCAAGTATGGATCTTTGGCAGTAAGGGAGGTTGCGAAGCTGCAGTGCATGAAGTCAGAAGTTTTCTTTCTGATAGCGAATCCGATGTTTTTTTTTTTAAGTTGACGTGAGGAATGCTTTTAACTCCCTGGACAGGACCGCATTGCTGAACGAAGTCCATTGCCGTCTCCCTCAGATCTATCCTTTTGTCTATCAGTGCTACAATGATTGTATGATTGAGATGATTCTTGGTCGCAACGCTCCCTATTTGCTTTGGTGGTATCGGTATTCGCAATATTTCAAGCGTCGCCCTCCCCGCCTTTCTCTCCTCTCTTCATAGTACATCTGGTCTAGCCTTAAAAAGCTTAAATCATCCCCGTCATCTCTGTGAGTTGAGACTGGCTGAGGAAGCCTGGCGTGGTCTCTGTCCCAGTGAGGATTTCCCGAAGGAACGAAACCTTCAAAAACTTTGGGATATTCGCCTGGCGAGGGATACCTTTAATTGTTTAGTCCAAAATTCCGTCAGTGACTGTGTTCGTGCTAGGCTCTTGGCAGTTTCTAGTAAGGAATCCGGCCACTGGCTTAACGCCCTTTCATCAAAAAACCCTTGGGACACTCCTCGACAGCGAATCATTTCGGGTGTGTGTGCGTCTTGGGGCTTCAGTTTGTGAGCCACACCCGTGTCCCTGTGGCAAGGAGGTGGACAGACTTGGTCTTTACTGTCTCTGTTGTCAGCAAAGCGCTGGGCGTTTCGCCCGCCATGCGGCTCTCAATGAGGCCATCAAGAGAGCTCTTGCCAGCATCGCCATTCCTTCCACATTGGAACCTCGAGGGTTGGTGCGTGATGACGGCAAGAGACCGGATGGTCTCACGCTCGTTCCCTGGAAGCGGGGACGGGCTTTAGTATGGGACGCAACTTGTGTCGATACTTTAGCCCCTTCTCATCTTAGGGAATCTGCCGTAAAAGCGGGAGCTGCAGCGGAGTCCGCAGAAAATGCCAAGCGCCGCAAATACGAGTCACTTGCAAGTGACTACGTGTTTGCGCCATTTGGTGTTGAGACTTTTGGACCGTGGGGACCGACTGCAAAATTACTTTTTGGTAAAATAGCCCCTAAATTTATGACGATTTCGGAAAATAAAAATGCTGGCTCGTTCCTCGCTCAAAGGCTAAGTATAGCTATTCAGCGAGTAAACGCTGCATGCATTTTCGCCTCCTTGCCTCATGGACACGCGTTTATTTTAGAGTAGTTTATTTTTTATCTTAGGTAAGTTTAGTTATATAAATAAAATTGTTGTTTTTTATAAGTTATTAAAATAAAATATGCCTTAAAAATAAATAAAAAATAAAAAGTATGGATGAATTTGGTATCAATGCATCCAGTTTAATGTCCTGAACACAAATATATAAGATGACATCGTAAAGGTGTGATGTGAAAATCAAATTTCTAAGTTGACGTAAAAAAAGATTGGCCGTTTATGGCGCAAAAACGTATATTAATTTCAACACTCCCAGTCAAGGGAATTTATAATATGTTTTTTTTACGTTAACTTAGGAAAGAGATCACTAAACGTCCATACAACTTTGGGCATATTTGTACCTCGAGGTACATAGATACCAAACTGTAGAGAAAAAATCGAGGATTCCAAAACACTCATCATATTGCTCCTTTAATTAGTTACATTCTAAGTTAAATTCTAAAACAGTAATATAAGTTAAATTATTTACTGATTCGTTATGGATGATTTATACATTAGGATTACTTACCTAAAATAAGTTTGTATTGTGTTGTCTTAACTTAACCGGTGTCCGGTGTTGTTATGTTATAAAAATTATATATGCAACCCACTAAACACCTTTAATTAGAAATTGCAAGACGCAATATTTTATCCGAGGTGGCTTTTGTTTTGACAAAAATTAAATACGGGACGGGACTTCCCAGTTTGTATCGCCGCTGACGCCGCTCTATGTCTTTCTCTCTTGCCGCCCCCCAAAATCCGCCGCCCTTGGATCAAGCCTACTCAGCCTGCTGGTAAATCCACCACTGACTCAGTGCGTATTGAATACAATCGTATTTCAATGGTTCTGCATCTGTATCACTTCACCAAACTTAAGAACACAAACTACACCAAACTTACACTCTAACCGAAGCTCTTTAAATGATAAATAAAAACCATTAAAACAGATCGACCAGTCAACTGTTAAGCGGTACGAAGTTCGCGGGTCAGCTAGTACCTATTAAACACCTAAATGAAGATATTTAACAGAATATTTTGAGACGGGTATACTTACAAAAATAGTCTTATGACATTAGAAAACATCTCAAGAAGTGCTTTTCATTAGTAAATCACTGATCAAATAATACTAGTTAGTAAATCACTAAATAATCACAAGGAAAACACCATTGGAAAAAACGTATGTCAATCAATTTCGTTTTTTTCTTTGACGAAGTGTCAGTTGAGGGTTTCGAATAGTTCTCTTCTGAAAAGAGATTTGACTTTATCAAATGCAAATATTACATTAATAACACTATTTTCAACTCAAACCAATGAACAAATGAGATGGCTTTCCGATGGAAAAGTCTTTGGTCTTAGTATACAATGGTCTATATATTTAAATTAATATCCTATTGTAAACAAACTTATTTATTGTGAGGTCATGAAATGCTTAAAATATGATTCCGATACTGGCAGCAGCGACACGTAAAGCCGGCAGAGATTATATTGTTGCTAACAGCAAACGGCACGCCTACGCATACATTTTGACTTAGAGTATCTTAAATGCTCTAAGCATTTTGATGATGCTGATAATGATATTAATTATTTTAGAGTGAATGTCGTTACTGCCTGCTTCCGATGTCGGAATCAAACCTTTAAATTATTTTACTACTAAAACGATACCATTTATCTTTTTAACTTTTTAGTCATGTCTTTACTGCGCTCAGATAAAAAATATAAAGAAATAAAACTACAATATCTTTTGAACATGTTTAATTAGTAACATCTATAGTTTTTGTAACAATTGAACTAACTAAACATACGTTAACGTTTTCTTTTTTTATACGCTGCGTTATTTGCGGGGGATCAAGATAATTGACCTAAAAAAGTTACTGTAAACATAAATAAGACCCTGATATATCAAGATCGTAGAACAGTTTATATTGCAGGATAATTGACAACTTACAATAAAACAATTCCATCATATTTTGTAAAGATTCGACAGGCAAAGATCAATTAATCTGTATATTTGTACAGCTGCTATATTTACCCATAATTTATAAATCAACATCGTCACAGCAAAATAATCACTTAGTATCAAGAGATACTTCACATAAATAAATTACCAAACAAAATTCAATGAAACACTTAAAACAAACTCGTTCTTTTCGCTCAGCGAAATAAAACGGTCTCACTACTAAAATCTACATCAAAAACTAAATCTACAGTAAATTTCCAGTCAGATTTAAATTAAAAATATGACGATCAAACGTATATTTTAAGACGAAATAATAATTTATTTAATAAGTATTAGCTGTATTTATGTTTATAAATATTTACTACATGCCACTTCCTTTCAAACTTAAAAAGAATTAATTTGAACTACAAGTTTATCATGACAAATATTTTAACATCTCCATATTTTAACACGAGTATTTTTAGTGGCTAAAAGAGGAAATTTTATCTATTTCATCACTCGTCATATGGCAATATAGTAAACAATTTCATAAAGACTAATTATCGAATACTGAATTATCGAAAACCGATTTAATTTTATACCTATCCCAAAAAGTGGCACTACATTTCGCTTTCATTTTATTATCATAATTTAAACGTCATAAGTAATACGTTCTAAACGTCTTTATTTTCACATTATGGGTTCATGTCTTAAAATATTCAATGGGAAATGCATTAATTACATGACTTGCATAGAATTCCTATGATGATATTTCATAAAATGTAATGCTGCACTGACTAGAGTTTGATTGTTAAATAATACATCCCGTATACAAGTAGTCATGCTGTAAATTGTAAAATATATTCACAACATTAAGTAGGTATGATTGTTTATAACAAAACATTTCATTTATGACTTAAAATAAATTAAAAATAATAAACAAAAAGATTCATCGTAGGCAAAAGCATACTGGCACCAATTGTTTTTAATATTATAAAACAAAAAAGCAACAAACATCAAATATAATTGAATTCTTATCAATATTGCTTTCGGGATGTTTCTGCCAAATATATTGTTACTCAACACGTGCAAATAAACGCTAGTTAATGTTAATAATTATCACACTAATACCATTTAGTGAATAGGTAAGTTGCCTGTGCACAAACAGTTAGTGGACAAAGCTAAACAAAGTGTATCGAAAGGCCCCGTTATTATTATTAACATCAAAGACATGCAATTCGAACGTTAACATCGACATAGCGTCACTACTCTCTACCTGCATGTAAACGTACTATATGACGGTCAAAACACTACATGCAATATGAATAGCTGAATATATATCTGCCTAACTCCTCGTACAACATTAAACATTATTTAAGAACTAAGCGTTCCTTCAATACTTTTTTATCTTATGTCAATAATATTAATACCCAGATTTTAAGTAAATAAGTAAAATAAATGACAATAAATACGCGAACAGCCAAATTACTTTGACTTTGATTAATAATACCCACACATGTAACAGAATCTGATTAAACAGAATATTTGTCGCTCCACAGTGCATGTTTATGGAAGCCTATTTAAATACTGATTTGAATGTGTAAATATGTAAATGGACAAAATATAAACACTCCAGTTGTTGCCATAGGCATTAAACACCTGCCTGTCTTTAACTACGGAACCATTCAATTATGGTAACGAAACATATCGTCAACGTAACAAATCGTTTGGTAAAATAGTTAGTACCGGTTTAAGTGTATACTTAAAGAAACAAATTAATTAAAATTACTAATACTGAGATTAGATGTTTTTGGGCACTGGCTGGATAGGTCGGACGTTAAATGTCTCCTCGGGTTTCCAATCCCATACAACTGGCATGGAGCTCTCGTAGTAATAGTTGTACATTTGGTTTTCCACGAGTTTCGCCAAATCCTTTGGTTCAGGATAAACAGAGGCCAGACCTGGAAAATAAAATAATTTTAATAAAATGTAAAAGCGCACGAGGCTAAGGAATTTATCTCTCAGATTTCAGTATTAAATAAAGTACAAGTAATAAAACTAGCCACTCTAAACGATTATTTAAAAAATCTAATTCAATTGATCGCACGACGTAGATAGTTATCCCACTAATATTATAAATGCTAAAGTTTGTGAGGATGTTTGTGTCTAAATCACGCGTAAGATGAAATTTTTCACACCGTAAGAATAATTGACATATAATATAGGATACTTTTTATCCCGGTTAAATGTTCCCGTTGGGTACTTTTATATACAGGGTGTAGGTTTCAATATGAGCAGCACTTGCAGAGTGATTCTATACATTATACTGATCACGAATCACGAAAAAAACGACTTCAATTTTTTTATTTATTTTCTGACACGATTACACCCGCAGGCCGGCCTTTCGGCGCGAAGCGGGTAAACACAAAAGGATTGCGATGCCTTCGTACTTCGTAGGTGTGGTAGTGAGCGCATCATTCGTTTGCTGCGCGTAGTGTTGACTATTCGCATAACACAATACGAGTAAGAGGCATTCTCAAATTTTGGTAATTAATTAATTCAAAATTATGTCTTTTTAATATGTTTTTCGTGATTTGTGATCAGTATAAGCTATAGAATCAATTCTGTAAGTCCTGCTCAGATTGAAATCCACACCCTGTATATTGTTCTTTATCTGAAGGTATCCTGTAGTCCACGCAAACGAAGTTGCGGGCACAGTTATTAAGACATAAACAAGACATCATCATAACATCATTCCGTATTAATTTATAGCCTACTTTTTTAGGATGGGTTAATTTTACTAGATGAAAATTGTTTTCTATAAAACTCGCTAATTTTCTTTTTCCATAAAACGTGTGTGTCCGAATACTTTAATTGCTCTAGCTAATTTATATTATTTACTACCATAGATATTCATAGCCCGACAAAATAACGTGATGTTTGTTCAACGATATTTCAGAATATGTTTGTCTTCATGAAATAAAAGAAGTTTGCCAAAGGAATATAAAAAAATAATGCCAACTCCCATTTCTGCCATGTCAAGGTAAGTCGGTCGGTTGACATGCTTATTTAAATTTCCCATACATTATATGAAATAACCAGGGTATAGTAACCACAGCATGGTAACAACTTGGTACTATAATTTTTTTCTCTATGGTACTACTGAGTGGTGAAATAACAATAAAGGTCTCTTCCCACTACACCGTATCATACCATGACCGTGCTAGGAGCGTATAAGACACGAAAAGCAACACGATACGGTCTACTTTGCCCACTGAACGGATCGACGGCGTTCTGTGCCCGTATACATCCCGTATGATGCCCGTATGCAACATCCACCAAAACCAATAGGAATCCGCTTCATTCTTACATGCGTAACAGTGTTGCGTGGACGTTTGAAGTGCTACCAAATTTTTTTATTGTAAAATATGGCTATCAGAAAATTAACTTTTAGGCAACTGGCGATGATTGCTTTAATATTGGATGAGGAAGAAGAAGAAAATAAAAAAAACACTCGGCGCTACTGGATTCTTTCTTTCTTTCTTTCCAAGCCATTTCTTTTTTCACACTATCCATATATTTCGGGTGCTGCAGATTATATAAAAACTCATATTTCCGTACACATTCTATTAATTTTTCATCCTCCATTTTACGTCTTTACGTCTACACGCGTCTCGTTGAACTGACAACAAATGACTAAGTTACGACAACGCGCTTACAACGCCTATATAACGGTCATCATACGCGTTTACAACCCGTATGCTCGCCGACTCGCCGCCTGCGCGCAGCGGTTTGGCAACGTCGCGTGTCAGGCACGTAGCGTGTCGGCACCGGCAAAATATTCTTGCCGACATTTGTTGACGCTCCGTGCATGGCACGCGACGGTGTTGGTCGGTGACGGAACGGTCTAGTGGGAACAGTGTCATACTTTTCAATACAAAGAATATTTATTTGCCTGACGCGTTCCTAGCACGGTCATGGTATGATACGGTGTAGTGGGAAGAGACCTTAACGGTATTGTTTTCATTTATACGATAAAAAAAAGTTGTTGGGGTTCAGTGAATTCCGTCATTTTGAAGAAGGGTCATTTATTTCTTGTCGTGCTATGAAACTATCAACAACTGTTTGCCGAGTCACTGGACACACCTGCCTTTGGTCATTTGACAATTTCGAACTAATCAAACATTCCCACATTCGCCATAGGCCTGTTAAGGTATCTTGTTAATAGCTGGATGATGTTGATGGTGGTATAATTACTTAGAAACAACATTACTTCTTACAATGTATGGTTTGAAAATTATGGCATTGATACGTAAATATTCACCAAAATATTTGGTTTTACTTGGTAACTATCATATTGTTTTTTTTTTACTACAATACTTGTTTCAACTTGCAACCAACTACAAATCTATGTTTAGCAACCTACACTTCAAAAAATAATACATGAAATAAGATGGGTCACCTCAAAACATATTTGAATCTTCATTATAAATTTCACAAATAACATAAGTTTCGTTCTGACTGAGCCATTTTCTCATAATTAACATAAAACAAAATCTTCTCTTCAGCAAATAAATAGGATTTTCTATTTATGGGTTACATGGTGATAATCCAAGGCTGTAATTATAATCTATCTTTTCGTGAGGCGGCCAAGGATATACGTCTGGCAAATTAGATGTGTAATTGAAATTGTATTGGCACTTTCTCACATGAGTTCCCAAGTTATTCGGCGTGGGATATACGGAACCAAGGCCTGGCAAGAAAGTGTTTTATTAGTCAGGCTACTTTATGATAAACCACTACATTAAGTCCATAGCACGGCCGAAAACTGATACTAGTTTTCTATTGATGCACTCACAGATCTAGAGCGCAAACCATAGACAACAAACAACTAATCATAAACTTCAAAGAGAATCGGTCCAAATCTAAAGAACAGTCTATTATTTCTGTTATTCGTTTATGGGTTGTAGAGCGTCTAATACATATATTAGCAACGAAGCTAATGACATAGTTCCTGTCATAAGGTAAACGTGAATCATGTATGTCTCCCATATTTGACATAATTTATGATTAATTTTACTAAATATTCAGCAGCCATTTGGTCATTGATAACGCCATAATATGGCAATTATTGGTAAGGCTCTATTAAATAAAACATATTTTATAATCGAAGTACCCTATAAAAGAAATCACAACACAATTAACACAACGAATCGTTTTAATACGTCAGTTTCTAAGGTAGTGCGGGGGAGATATGGTAACGTGACTCCCAGTCACAGTCTAATCAAATATTTTGTATTATCTATGTTGCTTAACGACCAGTCATAGGATAGTCAAAAAACTCCGACAAAAAAAACAATTTTATCATAAAAAATATTGATTTATTAATAAAAAGTTACCTTCATCATATGCCAATTTTGCGACCTCAATGGCAATAGCCACTGATACCTCTTTGATCTCCGCCAGCGAAGGGTAGATGCGGCCAATAGACAGATCTTCTTCACTCACATAATTAGCAAGGGTCTGGAAATAACAATTAATTGTAAACATGATATACTTATTCCATAGTTAGTTATATTAAAATTTATATTTATCTGAGCTTAATCCGAGGCCAACTATCCGCACCGAAAGAATCGTTTCATTTATTTTACCTGTCACACTGTAGTTAGATGTCAATTATGTCAAGCATTTGGTTATTGACGGAAGGTAGGCTAGGATTAATAAAAATTAAGAATTTTCCAGATGCTCGTGCTCGTCGACAAGAAATTGCTCCTTGCTGGAATCGAACCTTGCTTGCTTTGTAGTCCGGAGCGCAAATCACAAGACCAGACGGTCGTCTCGTCAGTCATAGACATATGAATATTTATGTAGCGTTTGACCCGGCCTTAACCAACTGAACTGTGGTCCCATATGAGACTTGGTTCCTCTACAAGGTGTAACATAATGAACGCACATCCTCAAAGGGGTGATTTTAGTGCTTAAATACAACAACTTTTACTATGGGGCCAACATCGAAATCACAAGAAAAAACACCTCCCATACAAAATTGCCGATCGGCTGACATCAGTTTGTATGGAGAAGACAATTTTCTCTTTAAAAAAAAGCTCTCTTCATAGCATCAGCGACTTGTAATTCTGTAAAAATTGATAGTACACACCCTTGCAGCAGTAAGGAACATAGTCTCCGGGATATGGTGAGTGGCGGTTGCAATAACGCCCAGCGCGATACCGGGGAAGATGTAAGAGTTGTTGCCCTGCCCCGGCTGGAACTCCTTGCCGTTGTACTGTACCGGGGGGAAGGGAGAGCCGGACGCGAATACACAGCGACCCTGGAAATTAATAGTGGGTAGAGTTACGAAATGTGAAGTCGTCAACATAGATCGTACATTGCGAAACATTCTAAAATTGTGCAAAAGTAACCTATTTGCTTAAAAAAAGTGTACGTATTTTTTATGAATAATTGTCAATAAACAGCTATATAAAGGCTACTTTATTGCTATATTCATTCATTAATTTAACCCATTTTCTGCAGCTGGTGAAATGATGTTTCATAGATCATCATAATCCTACGATTATGCATGGCATGCGTTGTTTCTGATGACCCGCTTAGCGTATTGACTTAGTGATTCGCCTCGAATACAAAGATTCCCGGTTTCAATTACTAGATTTTTTTTTATTGACTCAAATCTGGAGGTGCCCTTGGCCAAAAACGGTCTAGTAAAAGGAGTAAATATTTTTGTGTTAATTCTTTATTTGTCGTTAGTTGTAATGGTATCGAAACCATTACAATTTATTTACGTTTATGGCTCTTATTAGATCGCTAACCAAACGATACAGCTGCAGCAACTATACCGTGGGAACCATTTCAGTATAGAATTGTGGATCTCCATATGGACCATTTCGTCATTTTTTGTATTTTTTGCATGTAGATGCTAGTAATATCAAATATAGTTAACATCTTCGATTCATTCATGTCAAAAATACAGAAATTAACTATAGATAGAAAGTACCTCGGTGTTATCATAGGCTGCTTGAGCGGTACATTCCGCTTTGCTGGTGGGGTTGGACAGGGCGAAGATGACTGGCCTCTCGGTATTCTGGGCCATTTGCTTCAAAACATTAGGGGTGAAAGCGCCACCGACTGTTGAACAACCTGAAAGTAAATGCGTTTAAGAGTTAATTAATAACATTTTAAATAAAACCAACTACATAGAAAATGTTTAATTAAACGCAACCTACATGGTTATCATCATCCTCATCATTTTAGCCACATAACATCTACTGCTAAACATAGACTTTCCCTTAATAACTTCCAGATCGGCTTTTTGGAGGAGCTACACTAGGTGCAATCTGGAAGTTATTAAGGGGAGGCTTCCTGCAACCTTTACCACATCGTCTGTTTTCTTTATGGGTAACTGAACGTCCTAAGCTGCGCTTGCCTATATGCGGCCTTTATTCTAGAACCTTTCTGCCCTATCGGCCTTCAGTTACGAGATAGTTATTTTACTAAATAATTACAATTGATGGAATTTTCTGTATACTAGACTTGTTTCGAATTAATAAAAAAAACATTTCATTTTTTTAACAATGGATTTAAAAAATATATCTTATATTTTAGACTTGATTCTGAATCACCACCTATACATAAATTTGGTTTTTACTTTTTAACACCCTAAAGAAGGTAAATAAATTTTAAAGAACATACCAATCAAACAGCTAGGCTTGATCTTCGCGACGCATTTCTCAAAGTCTGACTCCGGCTCGATGTCTTTTCCGAAGTTATTCGCGTGTTCCGGTACGCCGCCTTCGCGTCTCGTCGACAGAAGACCGTCAACGTCAAACATGTACACTCTTTCTCGGGCTTGTCTCTCCGAGAGACCTTCAGCGACCATTGCAGCTACCGTCAGATTCGCAATACCGTTGGCCGCCTGGAAAAGAAAAAATATATAAATAAACAACCATGTGTAAATGTACCGTCAACCGTGTACCGGGTGTACACATGAATTCTAATGGAAAGGATTGTATTCAGGTTGGTAACATTTTTTCCTGGTTTGGCTTGGCTCTGGATATGCTGTGCGTTGCCTCAGCCAAAATAAATTATGTGATACCTCAAAAAACAGAGATCTAGGATTTACAAGTTCTCTTTGGATATTTAAAAGCTTTTCCCCTTGTAAGTTGCATGTATGAAGCAATAATAATATGATTAAACAAAAAACCATGACCACTCCATATTTTCTTAGATCTCAAATAGGCGCCACTCGCGTCTGCCAAAACGACGCACATGTCTTTTTGCTTCCAACTGTACCCACTAACTACATAGCGCCGACACGACCACAAACACTCTCATTTTACTTTAATAAGATACTAATTTAAAAAAATAATATCCTTTGACTACTGTTCAAAAGTCACCATCTTGCACTCTATTTAGAAGCAGGTTTTTGCTCCATGTTGTGGTGTTTTGTGGCTGTGGCGCCTTATTAGATTGGCATACTTCTCCAAATCCCGAGACAATGATATCAAAGTTCAACACTGTTACAAGAAGACAAAGGATGTGACCTTCCCGGATGCTAATTTATATACGTTTGCAGTAAATCTCTTTCCATTTATAACCATTATTTCGTCACATTGCCGAAATGTTGTGCAATTCATACTTATTTATCCATATTTAAAGAAGTAACGGACTACTAACATATTAACATATGTATATAAATCATAATTAACCCATTTCAATTCCAGATTTGATGATTGTCTGCTATAGTTGTTTCCTACTATTCGTGTACCTCTAATTTTTCTTGTGAAACTTGTGTATCAAAAATAATGAACGTTGAAATATGAAATAATAATTTAATGTAAGATTAAAGAGAGATTCAGTTTTTGTGCTCACCAGTTGGCGCCACTGTCGAGTGAGGTACTGAAGAATACTCATTTATTCAGTATATAGGCCCCTTTTTCGGGAACTTATATACGTCCCAAAAATATAACTGCTGACAAGGCAATTATATGGGGATCCCTATTGCAGCCGGGAATGTGATTCCCAAAAACCTTTTTGCGCCTTTTTTTCTTAGCTCCGCTTTAAAAGCACTGACATTCATTAAACCATTACTCATATTTTCCATACTAAATCGCAAAATATTCACAATAATTCTAATAAACCCGCGTACGTGGGTGGCTACGTAGAAACTGACGTTTCATTCGGGGACCTCTCGCGACACTAAGCCCTCTAGCGGCAAATTCACACGCGATAGCCCTCATTGATTAAACATGATAATAACAATTCAAGAGCTCGCGATCGCTAGTCCTTCCTTATTTTACAAAAGCTGAATGATTTTCTGTTCTGAGGTAGGAACAATCGCCGACTATGAAGTTTGGATCAGTTTTGGTAGACACCTTAGATAGCAAAGGTGTGTTAAATTACTACTCAAAATACCCAAGGATAATATTAGAAATCACGTCATTAGTTAGACCCCTTAAACTAACATGCATTATAATTGAAATATTAGACACCAATTGCATCTTTAAATTATGTACGTGATAAACTGGGTCCACGCCAATAGAAATACAGGGTGAATATGAATCATTTTAAGTTGCCTTCTCCTTAGTATAAGGAACTGTTAAGCTATCGCGTAAAATAGCAGCAACAACACTTTACAAGTGCAAAAAAAGTTTTCTTACCACAAAAAAATCGTTAACCTCGACGGTAAAGTACGTGCATAAATCCAAAAATATTTACGCGATATCGATATTTGTCTTATAGTTAAAGTACCAGATCAGATTACATACTATCAAGATTTCAGGAAATATATTAGTCCCATTACCACACCGCGTGTCTGATACATCTCGTACATCATCGATACGATACGCCTGATCAAAATTTCACTAGATAATACAAATGAGGACACGGACTTACATGGATTCATATTCAATCAGCACGCTCTACTATTAAGCGTTACAAGGTAGTGCCATATTTGAAAAATAGGATCTAGAGAATAATTGGAAAAAATGAGTTTCTTTTTTTCGTAGATCGGTTTAGTTACTGTTTCTTAATGGTCCCTGAAAATTTGTCACTACCTTGCAATGTTACCCTGTATACCCTATTCAATAGGTTAAAAAATCTTACCACTGACCACTCTAGACGTGACGCTCGGTTTGGTTTCTAACAATGAGCCTTATTCTGATATTCAGGTTTGTAACTCATTCAAATTAAGAATTTGATATAACATAGAAATACACAATATTCATGTCGTTGGTACTTATTTCAATTTAATTATACGCATACTGTATTATCTCTTAATTAAAAAATTTAAAAAACACTCAAAGTTACCTGTTGTAATGTAATGAGACGTAAAATCATTTTGAATAGAATATTGTGGCTTTGTCTTCCTTTCCATAGGCCAGTTTTAAAATTTATGTATGTGAGGTATAATGCTGACATTTGCACGTGCATAAATGTTATTGAAGCGCTAAATATAGCACACTATTAAAAACAAGTGTTATAGTATCTTGAAAGTACCTAGCATATATATTAAATATTTGCAACAACACTATTTGTACTAATAAATGCGAAGTATGGATGTTTGTTACTCTTTCACGCAAAAACTACGGACCGGATTTGGATTAAATTTTGCACACATATAGATTATGATCTGGAATCACATGTGGGATATGTTGAATAAACTAAAGACCACGCGAGCGGAGTCGCGGGCAACAACTAGTACTACATAAATATACGTATAGCCGAAACTTTGATCAGAAAAAAACGCTGCTTTGATAGCGAGAAACACTGGACAAATTTTCTTTAGGTCAGCTAACATCATCGGTAGCTTAGTTGGAAAAGCACTCGCCCGGTATGCGCTGAGACGTAGGTTCGGATTCGCCTGAGTCGGTAGTATACTTTAGATCTTGAATATTACCACGTTAACTTGGTATCGTTTTATTATTCAGCCGTAGATCATTCTATCATTACAAGCCAATTAAAAAAAAACTCAGCAAAAACTATTATCAGTAACGTGGACCAAGTTTCCACACGAATACTCACGGAGCCAGCACCAAGGAACAGATAAATATTCTCACTGAGCTTCCGCTTTGTCACCCGGACGGCGGCCATGAGGCCGGCGACGGCTACGCTGGCAGTTCCTTGGATGTCGTCGTTGAACGTGCAATACTTGTTGCGGTACTTCTTTAGTAGGCGGCCAGCATTCGCTAGGGCGAAGTCTTCGAACTGTGTGAGAGAAAAATACGACTAGGTTAATTCGTTATTGCTGAGCACAGGTGTAGTACACAGTCGTCTTACAAAAACTAACTGATCTTATTTAGCAATAGTTGTTAATATTGCGGAGGTAAGTAAGTTCAGCGAGCTAGATGAACAGTTTGTTTTTATTTAAACTTAACGATTCGGAGAGCAACAAGTATAGACACTTTTTTCATTTTTCCTGATTTTATAATATATAACAGGCCAAGAGGCCTTGTTGCAGTGGTTTCCTAGAGACTGACGATAGTAACCGATTAACTTTTGCAGAAACTACATTCTACAGCTAAGTGTTACGACTTGAGAGACACTGAGGACCAACGTGGCTACAAAAAAAAACAGCTATTTAAGTTAAAGTTAGTAAGTTGTGCGCTAGGCCTTAGCCATTTTATTATTTGCTCATTTACTTTATAATTAGCATTTTTTTCACAACATAGGCGCTTTAATGATATTAACGTTTTTATGATAGATCAAATACAAAAAACTTCAAATAAAACACGTTTCTTCTTGAGGAGAAACGGAATATCCTTTTTATGATCACAAAAGGATTTGGTGAGAAAGATTGAGATGGAAACCGCTGGATGCAGTCCGCTTCCAACCAGCCAATTTGGAAGTCACTGGGGGAGACCTATGTTTAGCAGTGGACGTCCTGTGGCTGAAATGATGACGATTATTGTATAACTATTTCAAACAGAAAATTATATGCTAACTAGTGCATACAGGTTTTCATTGATTACGCGATCACTACACCGCGTGTTTTTTCGTGAACAATTACGCAACAAGTCATATGTTTTTACGTCAATTCGATTTATTTTAGGAATAGATATGAGGTACACAATATATGATTCCCATCTGATCATATTTTGATAACATAATCTATGTAAATTGTAAATTCTAAGAAATTTTAAACCAATAACGATATCTATTAATATAAACAATAAGAAAATAAGGAAAACAAACAATGCCTACTTTCAGTTAGCGCTATATTTACATCTTTTTATGATCGTAATATAATATAACATTTAACATGGCCGTACAGACTGTTACCTGTTAAGGCTAAGACTAAGAAAATGGGCAACATCTTTAAAATGTTTTTGGGGTTGCTAATATTATTTTTCGATTTAGGGATGCGTTTGCGAAATATTAAACTTTAAAGTGCTAATGTTTAATCGAGTAGGGATGTGCGTGCTTTTTGTGCTTTTTATGAAATTTCAAGGAAAATCCTAACGGTTAAAATAGATGAGATAAAGACTAATAATCGTAAGCTAAATAACCTAATAAAAACCCTTAGAGGACAACATTACAAAAGTGATCTAAATGAAGTAATTGCTGAAATATATTGTGGTAACGACGGGCAACTACGGAACCCTACCCTGAGCGTGGCACGACACGCACTTGACCGGTTTTTTTATGATAAGTCGCCCTTTATGTACACCCATACAGTATTACTTCGTAGAGACGCTGATATTTTGTTAGTAACAAATTGTTCTACCAAAGGCCAATCGTAAAACGTCTAATTTTTATCTGATGTGAAACCCATGATGAAAAACAATTTCTATTGCTGACGATATTAAGCATTTTTTAATGACTCGAATAGCTCGTTTTACGCGAAAAATATTAAACACCGAAAAGCACAATCTCATGGATTTTAAAAGGTAATTAATTAAAAACGTAACGTAAATTCTAATAATTATTAAAAAATAGGTAGGTCTCCATCAGGAAGTCTCCATAAGAAGGTCATCATTACATGATTCTCTTCCTAAAAGTTGACAAAGAAAAAAAATCTGTGGTAATTATCTCAAAATTCTCAGACCACACAGTTTAATCGTTTATCTACTTAGATAATTTTAAGTAGTCAATTATACGCTCATAGTATAATACCAAAAACCGCTTATCATATCTGAATTAGCTATCAAATCGATAGTATATTATTTATTATTATTTGTAGCATAAGATAAGATGTCAATCGAATGTGCGTAAAACAAAGAATTTATCACGAAACACTGCTGATGTTCTTATCTTTCATATCTTTAAATACATAACACTGCAAAGTGATAATGCAAAGTAAAATAAGCATTATTAATAATGATATTGTGTTGTATGTAAATATAAAGCTATAAATATATTTTAAACACCTTCGATGCAATGGGACCGGTTACCCCCAAAAAGACTGACTATTGTGACAAGCTTCTAAGCAGTAAATAAATGTTTGTTTTTCCAGTTTTCCAATATACGAACACTATTTTCATCCGTTTTGATCTCTCGTACTGGAATTAAGTTCATGTTCGTGGATTTCAATAACGGATCGATTGCAAAAAATGTTTCGACGTAATTCGTTTTTATTAGGACAGAATGTCCACCAACCTTTGATCACAGTACATCGTTGAAAAAATTGTAAAGAGCAACAAAAATCCTACAAAAAATAATAAATTTAAACTAATTAATCCACCAAGATGTGTGAATTAACCGAAACTGTTGTGATCAGGTTGGTAACCTATGTATTTAAAAAACTCTTAAAGAATAAACTTATATGTACTACCAAATCAATCAGAAATGACCTCATTCAGCCCCTACTTCAGTTTTCTGCACTATCGACCAAACAACATTACCTACATTGCCTACTTCTTTTAGCAAACTTGAACATTTATGCCTGGCTTATTTAAATGTCAGTAATATTCACAGTCAAAATTCAGATTTCGTGTTAAATATAGAAACTGTCTCTTATATTATGTGTTTGTCTATTAGTATAAATTAGCCCCTCCCTTCATAATAGTTGCGTTTAAAATGCTCTTATACCTACTCAACTTTATTTATGTGACGTATTTTTAATGAGTTGACTTGTTTAATGATAAGTGGACAAATTAGAGCTATTGACATGGAGTTCAAACAGCACTTATTTGAATGCTAAAAGCTAACGAGTGGTAGGTTATAACACTAGAGATATTACCTAGCTGCCTTGCGCAAAATATACTTAAAGAAAAACTCTAATAGTGCCAAAGTTTCAAAAATAATGAAGTAGTTATTTCGAGTCCCGAAACCAACGCGTGCCAATGGTTTACAATATCTACGGCTCCGCTGTCGGCTGTCACCTTTTCGACCGTATTAAAACTTGAACTGTTAACAGTGTGTGGCTAAAGATTAAATGGTTCTCCTATTCAAGGCACGTATTTTAAGCGGCGTTTGTGCTCGATCCTAACAATAGCAATAAATAAAAACGACTAACTAGTATAAGTAAAACAACAAATAGTAAAACAAGCCAAGTCTTTTATTTTTAGTAGACTATTAAATAGTAATATGTAGTGTTATATTGTATGCTGGCACCGAACTCTTAGTATGAGGGCCCGAAACTAGGCGGGTTTTTACGTTTTGGTATTAATAATGGATAGAAGAACTTACTTGCAACAACGTATTCTGTCCGTATCTCTGCACGCATGCCTCCATGAATTCATCAATGAACTCATCATACTCCTTGCCTCGCGCTCGCCTTTGTCTCAATCCGATATACAGCGGATCTTCCAAAAGATCCTGAAAAGACACCTTGAATTAACGACCAGATGAACCATTTTTGAACAGCAAATTTTGGTCACATTGTTGTGCAGCACACACTATTTGTAATGCACGGTGATATGGCCTAGAGGTGACAGGATAGGCTAAATTATTTGTGACACAAATGGATCCGTGAATAGAGGTTACCGCATAATACGGAAATGTAATGTTGAATAAACACGCAAATACATGATATGCTCAATGACATTGCTTGGTTATTCTTGCCGGTTTTATTGGCGAAATAGAAAATTAAAACGAATTTTTCCTAAAAATATTTATTTAAAAAAACATTCTAGTACTATGAAAAGAGGCTCAAACTGAACCTACTTTTCTTCCAGACAAAGTATTTCAATTAAGAACGGCTTTAAGTAAAACTTGATAAAATTTTGATTGCTTCCAAAAAACGTAATAGGTTTATTGTTTGTCTTAATTAAACTTTTCAGTAGCCTTGACATTTACCTGCCTTCGCTGTGATTCCCGGCGTGACTACTATCTACATGAAAGTTACTTATTTATAATCTTGATGATTCGTTAACGTTTTGAAAAGAATGTATAAAACTTTGTTTTAGTGGTAAGCGCCCTGGAATAAAAAGCATAGTGGTTGCGGGTTTGTATCTCGTAAGAGGTAAATTTTTGTGTGCATGACCCACATTAGTATTTAGTATCCAGTTGATGATTATTGTATTAATGTATAATTAACTGTACATCTAGTCTAGTCACCACAGCTTTGCTTAGTTCGAGGCTAGACTGATATGGTGTGATTGTAAATAAAAATAAATAAGAAAATGTAACAATGACTACAATGACATTGACCGTCAAATATATCTTAATCAAAACCGGTGTTATTAGCGCTGAATCTTAAACCCTAATGACAACAATGTAACGCAGATTGTATTTATCACGGTCAAGGTAAACTTTTAGGTTACCTAATTAATATTCTCCTTTATTTAATTCCCGCCGAATAGCAGAACATACTTGTGTATTGAAAGAGGCCTATGTCCAATAGTGAACTGATGTATGCTTATTATGATGATGATCAAATTTATTTACAAAATAATACTTTTTTTTTACTTTTCTGTACGATATTATAAAAAAGGAACTAAGGCAAACTACCTAACTCTCCACCGATATTAAACGAAATTATAAAACATTATGAAAATAAAATAGGTAATTAAAAAAACAAAAAAGTTATTTTTATTATTATGGAATCAGCCCACGTAAGTCCACTGCTGGACATAGTCCTCTCCCAATGCACGCCACTGCCCGATCCTCGGCTATTCTTCTCCATCCACTGCCAAGTGCCTGGCATCATCGCTCGGAGAGCGCCCTACACTGCGTTTCCATAAGCCTCGACGACACGGTGCTAGTACAAGCCAGCGAGTTCGCTAGCAGCTTGTAAATAAGGCCCGTGTCACGGCTTTTTAAAAAAAACCATTCAATCAATAAATCTGACTTGCTAGCTTTTGAACTCGCCGACTAGCAACTCGTTAACTAGCTCTGTGTAATCGACGCTTAAGACACGAACACACACACTCAAGAACCCGTCTACAAACACTATTACTGACCTGATTATCTGTACCGACGTCTAAGGTGATAGGCAGACACTGATGCGGCTTGATACCAGCCAGCGCGGTGTATAGAGATAGCTTTCCCACGGGGATTCCCATGCCGTAGGCGCCAAGGTCACCCAGACCGAGAATACGCTCGCCGTCAGTGAACACGATAGCTCGAACATCGGGTTCTGGCCTTAAGAAAAGGTTACATTTAAGATAATATTACAATTTATTAAAATGTTCTACGATGTTGCGGCCAAGCCGGATGATTTTTATGAAATACCTCTTGTAATAATAAACTATATAAGACAACAAACATCACATACATTGGTCTGCTGATCCTAACGTGAGAAGCTAAAGCACTTGTCCTATAGGAATCAGAAACAACGACGGTACCACAACACCGAGACCCGGGACAACATAAAAAAGTTTATTTATTATAATTTGTAACATCCATAATAGCGCCGTTTATGCAACTAAAGTAAGTATATTGAATTGAACAGAATTAAATTCTAAATAGAATCAGGGAGGTCCCTGATTCAATTTAGAAGAGAAGGCGACGCTAAGTCTGGATTGCTCGCTGTAGAGGTATACATTACAGTAAATTGACATAACATAAAAAGCTATCACCCAAATCTTGTAGGTACTTACCAATTTTTAAGAATGTTGAATATGTGCCCCTTGTCATTGATGGTAATAAAGAGACCCCTAGGTCTTCTGTAGATGAGACCGAATCTCTGGCAGGCCAACCCCACAGTGGGAGTGTATACTATGGGTAGATATTTCTCAATATTCTCGGAGAGAAGTCTGAAGAACAACTTCTCATTTCTATCCTGAAATAAATTAACCGAAATAACATCGAATAAAAAAAAAAAAAACTAAACGACATACTAAAAAAATGCAAATAACATAGATAGTCCGATTCTCGGTGTCTAGTTTTTTAAAATAAAAAACTGCTAATTTTTCGACATTCGTCAATCCCATCCACTTTTATTGACAGTAAGTCACAAACATTTAATATTGATAAAGATAAAGACGATTTGCGCTTCAAGTGTACTTCCTTAATTCCTCGCTTCAATGATAGATAGAGGATAGAGCATTGAATTACAACAGCATTAACATTTAACTATGTTTATCTGTCTAGTTCAAGTGTTTATGTAAAAGCATTTTTACTTTAGGTAACGTTAATTTCGTTTTATTGAAGCATAAATACCTAAATGTATTTATATTGAAACAGATAATCGCACGTTGTCACGAAAATTTTTCCAGTTTTGTATAACATTTACGGTGTAACCTTGAATTTTATTTAGCATCATTTCGACTGTGGCCAATCCTTAGCAAGATTATAAACGAGAAAGATTGTATGTAAGGATGTTTGTTACTCTTTCACGCAAAAACTACTGAGCGGATTGGGAAATTTAGCACACATGATAGAGTATGATCTGAATTAACATATAAGATACTTTTTATCTCGGGGTAAATATTCCTGTGGGATATTTTCTATATTATTGTTCTTTATTTGTATTTTTTTTGTTACATAACAAACTAAACATCCTGTAGTCCACGCAAACGAAGTTGCGTTATAAAAATGAGTTGTAATTATGAGTAACTAGCTGCGCACAGCCATTTACTCATAATTACAACTCATTTTTCGCTTTAAAAACGTTCTAAAGATGTAACATAAAAGAGCCGACCGATTCTGTTGCTTCTAGTATGTATTTAATTAATATTTATAAATTTCTAGAAACGTTAATTAATAATAAAGTTTTTTTCAGTTTTTTTTAAGTGCGTCAATAGATTCTCCGAAATCAGACTGTTTTCAAAAGTTTTATTGCTTTTACGCCTATATTACATTGTACCTAACCTTAACGTCGCAATGTCTGATAGGACCACAGCACCAATCATCAAATATTTTATCAATTAAATATAAATACAATCTAACTATATCAGATAACACAACCCTTTGCGGTGTAATTACTTTTTATAAATTCACTACCAAAACCTCTTAGATTAGTATCAATATAAATGTTAGTAATAGCATTTTTTTTAATTATTAAAAGATTAAAAAGGTGCAAGTGTACAGATATAAAGTTAATTACGTCTACAGACAATGACTGCATTATCAATAAACAAAAAAAACATGTCTAAAGAAATTACTGGTACCTTATTCACGTCTAGTCACCTGTAACTCGACGAGGTAGAGGTACTTGTTCAGGTTGTCTTCGTACCGATCCACTGATATCCTGCAGATATCCAGTTGTTCTTCTTGGCTCTTGAATTTTGCTGCCAAAAGACCATGGATGCCGAGGGCTTGACGCTCTTCCAAAGTGAAAGCGAGACCCTAAAATAATAGGGAATTAATGTGACATTTTACTCAGTTATACATATGCCCAAAAAATGGTTATTAATTGGGTTTTACCCATATTAGGTAGAAACCCTCCGCTGCCCATTACTAGGCATAAAGTTTACCATTTGATTCATCACAATTACTGTCCAAAATTTAAGGTAAACATGCTTTACCTACTTAACGTTAAATGAGTTTACGCAATCGTAATTAGGTAACTTTAAACCAGTGAGTAAACCACGTCAAGTAAAAAACCCACAGAATACACAGCTACCGAATTTTCCTCAACTGCTGATGTAATCTTAACTTTTACCTCATTCAGTAAAGGTAAATTACATTTGTGGATACTACTGTTTTCAATTTACTTTTTTAACTATCGCCTAATCACGCATAACAATGAACAGAGCATATAGGTACATACCTTGTTACTAAGAGAGGTCATCATATTCTCATACTGCGCTCGAAACCGGCTTTTTAAAAGGGTGTTTTGTAACTCATTTCATGTTCATCCACACTGTGTGTGACAAATACACCAGGCCAAGGGGGGAGAAGGAGTTTGTTTCGCCTTGCTGACCCTGTTGCGTAGACATACTGACCTTATTTAACCGGGGATCTCTCAGATGATCGATGCCTCGCACTACGTTCGGGCAGATTATGTTGCCGGTGACCTCGTGGTACTCCCGGCATGGCACCGCCGAGCTCTCAAACGCGGGACATTTCGCTAGCGCCAATGCTACCGCCCGATTCGGGACTATCGCATTGGAGCAACATCTGTAACAATAAAATTTGTTGAAACTGTGTCTATCGACAGATCAGAACAGTAAAATTAGGGGAAACCGAAAACATGTGACGTGAGTGCGCGTGACGGTTTCACACGAACAGAGATGGGTTTTACAACTTGGTGAAGGTCTTTTCCTAGCAATAGGATAGTAAAATAATCAAAATAGAAATTTAAAAAAACACATTTATTTTAGGAACCTTAATCCACGATATTGTCCGTAGCAGAAGACTAGGAAAACGATCAAACTTGTGGCCCGACTATTATGTATGAGCTCAAACTACCTCTTGCAAATGTGCTATTATTATTTAACAGCAACAACAGCACAAGCAGAAGAAATGCGACGACGTCACAATAACCAATGACGGAAGTAGGGACAGAGATTTTAATCATATTACTATCAGGTTCGAATATTGCATTTCTGGAGTGCTGTTCAATGTTGAAGTGCATACTGCATGGTAATTAAAAATTGTAACAGCCGCTATTAATACCTACCTGCGTCTCATAGATTGTGTGGCGAGAGTACTACACCGGCAGTTACAACAACATAACCGCGTTTTACGTACGTCAAACGTTAGTGATATGACGTAGAGTTAAACATACCCTAAACTTTATTACGATCTAAATAAGTTTAAAACTGTAAAATATTTTTAGGACCATATTAACGACAGCTAATTAATGTTGTCAGTCAGTCAGACAGTCTCAGGTCGTCAGTCAGGGCTTTAAAATTCATCGCTTTAAAACAATTATGACGTCGGGACGACTGTTTTAAAATAAAAATACAATAGCTTATTTTCTTTATGGAGATGAAAGTTTTTTCGTAGTCGAATTATTTCGGGGCCAAGTATGATAACGATGCAACATGTGCCAAGAGCTAATTCTTACAATGCCAACACGTAAACAAAACTAGGTAAGGTAGGTAAGTATATTAAACATTTAAGAAATAAAATCACAGGTCCAGGCTTGAAGGTTGTCTGAACTCGTGTGGACCTGAAAGGAATCTAAATTGAAATGCAAGTATAGCTGCACTCAGAATTGTAATTAAATATGTTAGAAGGGTGTACGTCAGAGGGCCTTACACACTGCGATTTAATATGCAGGCAGCACCATCTCTTTTTGCCTCCAGTAATGTATTATAAATCAGCAGATTTTGGTTGATGTCCACTCCAATAAGGAACGTCTTAGACGAGAAATAAAAACCTGTTTTTAGGGTTTCGTATTCCTGACAAGGAACTTATAGTTTCGTCATAATTCGTAGTAGTTAGTCGTTCAAAAATTCCTTAGAGGACAAAATTAAGTGACTTAAATCAAGTAATTGCTTAAATATATTGTAGTAACGACGGGCAACTACGGAACCCTACACTGCGCGTGGCACGACACGCACTTGGCCAGTTTTTTTTAAAGTTTTTTTACATGTATTCTCAATGAGCAGAGTAGATGCAGCACTTGATGATTATTTTTAAAACACGGGGGCTGGGCTCTGACTGACGTTCAAGTTACATTGGAAGAGTAAGAAGCCCAGATAGTAATGTTGACATATACTCTTATTTACCCACAAGAAGTTTATATTTTGTGTTATAACGTACACGGTGATGAGAATGTCGTGTGTTAGCGATCGATAGTAATGTGATTTAACAATAATGATTACTTATCAAGTTTATAGTACACAGAATTGGTATTTCATATTGTTATCCGTGCGCAAACGTTAGGATTATAAAATTCATATTTATGTATTCATACATAATCGTAATCATACATCGTAATCGTAAGAATAACAAAAAAATCTTACAGCTATAGCTGTATAAGTAACTACTGCTTCTCGTCTTACTTTCAACAGGTTTTTACTTCAGTATTTTATAGCACACATGATTTGGGAACTCATATCTCTACTAGAACATATTCATCCTGTCGATTTTATTTTAGACTAGGTACACATGGTAGTCGTGAAGAAAAGAAGAGTGAAGTATTTTATTTCATAAACCGATTATGCAAAGTAGGCAGGTATCGCAGCACGAGAAAAGATAATAGAGTTAAATTATAACTTGTCTAGAGACACTAGACCCAAACATTTCGAGATTCATTCGGATTCCTTTGATGAACCAAATTCTTTAGACTTAAAATGCAATAATTTGGCATGCCTGTTAAGATCTTTCATACATTTTTAAATGAAATAATAATGAAACTTTAACATGTCTTGAGAAATTGACGTCCAATTGTTTTTATTTCCGACTTACTGATTTAGTTACTCATCAAAAACTCTTCCCTGTTCTCAGTGATCGACGATAGTAGCAGTAAATTGAATTCATAGTAGCTAGAAACCTAACAAACTGTTTTTTAAACAAGTAAATAACGTTGTACTTTTGGTGGTAATATTTCACTTTTTTTTTTAACAATTACACCAATTAACCCCAAACTTAGCAAAGCTTGTACTATGACAACAAGATATACGATATACATACTTACCTACCCTACTTAAAATTCATTTTATGATACCTATTCATTACTCGGATGTCTATCCTCGTGTCGGAGAACCTTGAAAAACCTTGGATTAGTCGATCAAGGAAACCAACGCAAATTATTACGGTACTTAATCACTAAATGAATAAATAGCAATTTGTCTTACTTCGATGTTAACATTGAATTCTGCACCGGTTCAAGCTGGTGTCAGTTAAAAGTTTAATTACGGTAAATTGAACGAAGATTGCGGTTTTTTCATATGTCTCTTACGTACGAAACTTGTTAGTTAATAATATAAGAAAAGCTGAAAGTTATGTGTGTATCAAGTTTTTTTAGGCGCTATTAGTATCCTGCTCTACCTGTGCGTCCAATCACTCTACTGTTCATGACTTACGAATATGCACGTCCAATAGAAATATGATGGTCGAAACTACTGAAAACCGTGGGAATGACGTTTCACGAAACACTCCGTCAGACTCAAGATTGCGATAACCGGAGAAGACTTTTATCATCAAGCAGGCAGGGCAGGGGTGGGGTCATCCTCAACCTCTCTCTAATCACCTCTAACCTCCGACTAACGGAGGGCGGAGATCAATTTTGGAAAGATATATTGTTATAAACGGTATGAGGAATATCACGAAAAAAAAAGGGCGCGACGCCCAAAAACACAGCGATGTCTACTTAAAATAGTTTCGTTCCATCGTACGTTCGTTTCATTCACAGGACGTCCACTGCTGAACATAGGCCTCCCTCAGTGACTTCTGTCATCGGGGGGTTTTTGCCATACTCGCCACGCTTGGCAGGCGGGTTGGCGAGCGCATTTTTTTATTATTTCGCACGCAGACGCTGCTCCCCGTCTAGTGCTATAGGATTAAGTCGCCTTTACGACACGCCTAATAGTTTAAAAATTGCCAATTCTTACTTAAAGTAAAAAACGCACAAGAACATGAGCAATTTAAGTTTACATAATGCGCGCTCTACATTTAGCGCACGAAGCGCGCGCGAAGGCCGCGAAGGAACGCGAAGTGTGGAGCCGATTCGCATACCTATTCTTCGCGCAATGTTTGCGGATTGTTTCCCGATTTTTGTCGGTTTTTTGTCCCGCGTCAAAGGAAGCGCGTAGCCGGCGCGAACGTCGCGCGCGATTCGTGGACTAAAGCCGTTTTCTGATTTGTCGGCACAGAAGCGGCGCGACATCAGCATGCTCGGTATACGCGGTACAGAAATTATGGAAACTGTGGGTTCGATCCCCGGTCGGGTCAATGTAGGAAACGAACTTTTCTATATTGTCTCGGGTCTGGGTGTTGTGGTACTGTCGTTGTTTTTGATTTCTATAACACAAGTGCTTATGCTACTTACCTTAGGATCAGAGCAATGTATGTGATGTTGTCCAATATTTATATTTATTTATATTGTGCCGCGCCGCTTCCGCGCATACCGAGCCAATCAGGAACGCTCCATTGAAATAAAGGAGCTCGGTAAGGTTAGCTTTCTGTAACGCGTATACCGGGCATGCTGATGTCTTTGGTAAACCAATTTTTAATACCAGAACAGCAATTTTTGCGTCATTGATGTGTTGTTGCCTATTTAACGAGTACGCCGAGAGATAGATAAAACATAACATATGTATGTATCACCTCATAGAATTCACACATACCTATTCTATTGAACTTGAAAATTACATGTAATCTGATTCACCTGATTTGATTAGCAGTTTATTATGGCGTTAACGTAACGTGTCGACATCGATAAACCACTTCTCGACAAGTATTGGCACCGGATAACAATGGAAATCAATAGGAGGTACCACAAGATAATATTCAATGTCAGTGATCATGTTACTATTGAGGAACACTGCGTGTCGGTTGACCACTTGTTCTGCTACCATTTTTTAATGTTTATTATTTTTGTTGGTCAATCAACGGCTGAACAGATTTGAATAATATTTGGCACACAGACACTCCGCAACATACAACAAAACAAACAGTATTCTAAGAAGGCCAATTCACAAGCAAAAGTATACAATAGCACGTCATGATGTTAATTACAGTTTTCTGCAGCAATGCTGTTTATGACGTTTTGAATATTTTGTCATTAACTACTTTTAGCACCGCCAATGTGTTAGTCGTAAAGATTATTTATTACGAACTCAAGGTGGAGCGATTTTGTTATTGTTCTATTTTTGTCGGCAGTGTCTTTGATCTCAAGATTAGTCAGAAAAAATATTTTATTTACATACAAGACCTACTACTTACTCAAAACTAAATCAGCAGGTAAAAAGTAACTATGCAAAATGTCTGCTATTTTTGTAAATGAAAAACATACCAATGTATGAAGTTGCCAAGTACAAATAGGACTGCCTAAAAATAGTTAATGCATTATGTTAGCATATTTGTTGACATTGATGGTGACATCCGTTCCTATTGTAGATGCGAATGCAAGACTGTAATTTTTTGTATAACTTGAGAGATAGTTGGTAATTGCATGTCTGTCTGTGTAAGACTGAAACAATCACCTTTAAAATGGAATGCAGTGGCTCTTCATTACAATCTGACCTTAGGTTATAGACATGTTTCATGTTTTCTTTTTAATTATTTATTTTATAAATATGGTAAGCTTACTCCACTTACTTTATAATAAAAAAGCAATATTACTTATTGTTATAGCTATTGTTCAAGATATTGCTGCACTGAATTAGTGGAATGAAGAAAAGAAAGCTAAATGTGCCTGCACTTGAAAAATATACCAAGCACATTTGTTTTTAAATTATTATTTTTTCTATGAAGCCACAAGATCTCTAAACCACAATTTCTTGCTTGGCGTATTTATAAATGTTTAATGCAAATATTTTATAATTAACTGTTAGAATAGAACATATTTAATCGTTCAAAAATTTCATCGGTTTCGGAAGAAACAAGTATTATTAAAATTTATAAGTTTTTTTTACATTTCACTAATCTTTGTGATGGAAAGTGAATGTCTTCACTGAAATATTTACCAGATTCATTATTATTATTCAGTTTATTTGATCATGGACTCTGCATCAAGAGTTTTGCTTTGATTTAGATGTTTAATTAAAAATGTTTCTGAATAAGAATAAACTAAACAAATTGGATAGGCCATTGTACACCATTGTGTAACAGGACTGATGATAATGACACAAACAAATAACGCAAACAATTAGAAATTAATAGTTCAATACAAACAATGTTCAATAAAAGATATAAAAACAATGGACAGAAATATTACAAAAAAAAATTACATTGTTATTTTAATTCGTAAATATTTTTTTGCTAAATAAAATCGAAAACTATATTTAAAAAAAAGCTTTTCACACTAACATTGATTTAACAGAATGACCACACAAGATTTGTGTTTTTGGTTTGGTACATGGTAAACGAGTTTCGAGACGTAGGAGCTGTGATATCTAGCATAGGTGTGAGAACTTGAAATGTATCGAATATTGCCGTTAGACTTCCTAGAACTTTTAATAACAATGTGACCGAAAACCGCTCGATACATCCCGCCAACCCGACGGTGCATTGATTATGGCAGTATAAGCTTCCCATAAGCGGATTGAGCGGTTTACTCAACTCCCAACAATATCTATTATTAGTATCTCTCCTAGAACTAACCGAACCGAGCAAGTATTCATTATTAAAATTACACTCAATTTGTTTAAGAACCGTCGGACATAAAAACAGCTGTCACGTTATGTAAACTCCGAAAATAAATGAATGAGTACTTACAACAACGACCTCGGAACGGTGGAAAACATTTCAAAAAATATTTTTCATCTACACAAGTGAATTTTTCCGAAACGACAGCGATTACGCGAATTGCAATTTAATTTATAATAATTTTAAATTGTTAAAGTAACGCCCTCCATCCAGGTGGCAGTGATGTTACTGACAGTTCTCTTGACATTTCCTTCCATCTGTGTTCGATCTCGTGCGCGCGTCAGTGTGCGTTTTGTTAATTTATCGTTTAATTAATCGCCTAAACTTTAATTTACATAGGCTTAGTCGATTGATTACTGTATTTGTACGAGCTCTGGCTCTGTTGGTGCTGGCTGACTAAATTTAAAAAGATGGGCCGATGCTTTAGATTATTTAAAGTAATAGGTAAATAAATACCTTCGCTTTTTTATTTTAAGTTATTGTTCTTTTCATAAAAAACGGAAAACTTACATAGCTTAGTTACCGTTTGGGATCATAAAGCTCTAATCGGTATTTAGGTAAATCGTACCGGAAAAGCATCAGTCTCTAATAGATAATTTGGTAGTCTATGACATCTTCTTGACAATCAATCCACAGATTAATTTAAGTCTAAATCAATCAACTGACCTGAGTGACAGACGACGTTTTCGGTAAAAAACATATAATTTTTAGATCGCCAAACTAAGTGTTTTGGAAAAGTACTAAATCATTTAAATGCAATGATTCGAGAAGATGATCCCCAGTTCCGTATCACACCATTCCAACAAATGGCTTCAGCATGTTCTGGTGCCCTTATAACCTCATTGTTTAGTAAGTTTAATTGATTTTCCTCTATATTGATACGCTAACATAAAGTGGAATATTTATACCAAGAAGCCTAAAGTTATTGAGTCGGTAAATCTGGCGGTGAAGATTTTTGCTTTAATTAGCCTCATGCTGCCCCAACTGAACAATAGTTTACCATCTTAAATCATGTCTGTAGCTTCTCTAAAACAAAGCACATGATGGTTATGAAACCTATAAATAGATAGATAGTTACATTATTGCACCATAAACGTACATGCTTACTTTTTCAGTGACTCCTCTAGATGTTGTAAAAATTAGATTACAAGCACAACAAAAGGCTCTTTTGTCAAACAAGTGTTATTTGTACTGCAATGGACTTATGGAACACTTATGTCCTTGTGGCGAGACCGCATGGATACCTCGAAGAGTACACTTCCATGGTACAATGGTAAGCAGATATGCTATAGAAACTTGATAGCTTAAGGCCGGCTCCACACGTTGGCACCAATGCTACTCGTCCAACATGTGGATCTAGAAAATAGCCAATGCTATCCTCATCCAATGATGAGTAGCATTTGGGCCAACGTTGGCACCAACTTGTGGAGTCGGCGTATTAGTAAAGCCTTCGACTGCTACGAAACTATAAAAAATCTATTATTTCAGAATTACAGCACAGGTGACTAAGCTTAACACATGAAATTAATATTGAAAGTTCAATACAATATTATTTAGACTATTGGGCATAAATAATTTATGAAACAAAAACGAATTATACAATTTTTTTTTTTCAGGATGCCTTCTACAAAATAGCGAAACTAGAAGGGGTGCCTGCATTGTGGTCCGGTCTAAGTCCAACGTTGGTATTAGCGCTTCCTTGTACTGTAATTTACTTTGTGTCATATGAACAACTCAGATACAGAATGAAAACATTTTACAATAGAGTGTCGGAAGATAGTAAGTTATGTTTGGAATCTATTTTTGAACTTAATTTTCTGTTGATTTTGATCTGGACAATAGTACAATAAAAATTTTACAGCTATAGTTATAAATTGTTTTTTTTTTCATAGTCTGTAGGCTGTAGTATTATGTTTGTTTTCATAATCTTGGCTTCAATCTTGGACATTTATTTGAATCCGCAAAAGTTTAGAATTTTTAAAACTGACTATTTGATTTTTTTTTGCCACACAAAGTGATTGTATGCCATTGATTAGATGTAATCTATTATGATACATCTGAAATTTACTTTGTCAATGTTCCAGTGTCTCAACCAATGTGGATACCATTGATAGCTGGTGCTTCTGCAAGAATGACTGCAGTAACTATAGTTAGCCCTTTGGAATTGATAAGAACTAAAATGCAATCAAAGAATTTATCATATGCAGGTAAAGATTTGGTTCACACTATTCTCTTATACAGGAAAAAACTAAGAAGTCTGAATTACCTTTAGTGCTGTCTACAGATTACCTGTAGTTTAAATATTAAAATTTATCCTTGAGATTGGCAAGGATAATCATTAACTGTCTTATTCAGAGTGCAACAAGTCCGGACTAAGGTTAAACCACAGATTTTCGTATGTTAGTACAGTGGTTTGACCTTAGTTCCGGAATAGAAAATGCATTCTGAATAAGACAGTAAAGGTCTTATTCAGAGTGCTTTTGCTAGTCTGGTACTAAGGTTAACCCACTGTTTTATGTACGTTAGTACAGTGGGGTTAGCCTTAGTCCTGGACTAGCAAATGCACTCTGAATAAGACAGTATACCTCTATTAGTAATTAATCCACAGATTATCTTACTTATATTTTTTATGGCTTTCAGAAATAACATCTGCTTTACGACAAGTAATCAAATATGAAGGTTATAGAGGACTCTTTCGTGGATTAGGGTCAACACTTTTAAGAGATGTTCCTTTCTCAGGTAATTTAATTGATACCACAAAGAATCAAATAGACAGACATAAATTCAATGTTAAAATAGTTTATTATTTATCTAAGATGCAGGTTTATTATTATTTTTTATTAATACATTTTTATTTCATCAGGACTTTATTGGACAACATTTGAAACAACAAAGAGATTATTTAACAGGCCAGACTCTGAAAAGAACTCATTTTTATTCAATTTCTTCTGTGGGTCAGTTGCTGGTAGTGTAAGTATTGAAATGCATTTATTTGTAGAATGGACAAGTGTTCAACACTAGTCTATCTTTTTGTAGTAAGGCCAATAGTTTTAACTTAATAGGTATAGCAATGTAAATAAATTAATTTTAGTTCATAATAAATAAGGAAATATTATATTTATAATTATTTCTGAATTGTTTGTTTTTAGATTGCAGCATTTGTGACATTGCCATTTGATGTTGTTAAAACTCATCAGCAAATAGAGCTAGGTGAAAAAGAAATATACACAGGTCAGTAATTTCCTATCTTAATATATTTCGTCTACCAGCTCTTTCCGAAGTTGCTGCGCCGGTGGCGGTCACGTGACTCGCAGATAATCGGGCATCTTACACCCTTCCCTCACAGCACATTATCTCTGAAATATTTAGTTGAAAAGCATAATAATAAATTGAACACTTTTAGATGGCAAGGTCCAACAGAGAGCTTCAAATATGCAAGACATTGCTAAAACGATATACCGTAATCATGGAATAAAGGGACTGTTCACTGGCTTACTACCTCGAATATTCAAAGTAGCCCCGGCTTGCGCCATTATGATCGCGACATTCGAATATGGGAAACAGTTCTTCCAAAAGTACAACACACAAAAATATAAGGAGAAAATGCAAAGGTACATAACTTTTTAGTGGTATTTTATGTGTGTATCACAAAACTGACAAATGGAAGCATCAATATGTGTTATAAATGAAAATCTTAGTGTAAAATCCCAGATGGTTTTCTATTTCTGTTGGCTTTGTTTAACCTTGTACCTATATTGCTTTAATCGCCACCAAATGACTAAGCACCAATATGATTTTTACAGTGGCGTAGCACAATATTTTGTCTATGGTTTAGTATATTATCTGTATTTGTGGGGGTGGCTTCCGTATTTATCTGCCCTGCTTTTTCTCATTATCCTATTATGAAAAAGCAGGCCTCATTTAAGAGCTCATAGTTTGGGCCTCAATGGCAGTTAAGGCATATTATGATTAGGGCAATGATACATGAAGTTCACACAAAGTTAACCTTAATAGGCTTTCCATGTGGTGTTAAGCAAAAAATTGCCATTTTCGGAGTTGTAACAAATCTCACAATAATCATCCTAATACAGAATCTAGTTTGTTATTTTTTTTATTATCATATTGTTGCTTCCATCGATTGTTATCCTTGTGTTTTTTGTCTGTTCAAACTATGTTTTGTTAACCCTTTTTCATTTATACCTCTTTTTCAGTTCATGCACAGATTGATTTCTTTTTGTTAGCTTTTTGTTTTTGTTTTATAAACCATTATATTTCAGACAAGGAATAGAAATAGAAATAATTAAAAGCGAATAGTTGCATGTCCTTGCGCTCCTGAAGGTATACTGTTCAATTAATTATGCAAATATTTTTCATGCTGCCTTCAATAAAATATGCCTCCCAAATAGCAATGTTTAGTAGAATTCATTCTTACCAGAAAATATAATTTGATAAATTATGAGAATTAAATTATTTATAGTGTAATTGAAGTACTAAAATTGTAAGAGAAAGAATTGCATTTTTTAATGATCAAATTTGGTTACTCCACAGTTGCAAATAAGTAATACCTGTTAGTATTGTTTATTAAATCAAAATAAATCATACAAATATTTACCAGAAAATTATTGTTGTTTTCAGGCACCAAGAAATTGTGTTAATAGGAAAGACAAACAATAGTGACTATTCATGAGAAAAATAATTGAGTCGGAAAGAAATGAACAAGAAAATGCATGCTATGCATAATAATTATTGTGATAATAATAGCTTAGTAGTTATACAGGATTTTCATTTATGAGTAGACCTGTATATTGTTACCAAATATGTATACCCAGCCTTGTTATGTTGATTGTTGAATGTGATTATTATTATTATGAATGTATTTAATTGCCATTTACCTACTATTTTTTTAAACTATAGTACACACACATTGCTCTCATGACATAATCAATGGTTGACATTTACAAGTATTTAAAAGGTAATAATTATAAATACAGTATAGTAAATTGTATTAAATTAGTGGCACTAGAAGCAGAATGATGACTAGAAATGGAAACAGAAATATGGAAATTGACATAAATTATTAAAATTTTCGGTTTTATTATAATAATAGGCAGTAGGCTAGTTGGCACCATCAATCAACTGACATACTCTTTATGTACTGTCAACTCGTACCTCTGCCTTACAGACTACAGTCACAGTAATAATATTACCGTGCTACAGTTTGTATGGCGATAGCAAGCTATTATGTCATTGTCTACCTACGTCCGTGTGTCTACCGACATCAACTGTCTAACTTTTTATTGCCCATGAAGCAAACAAAAATCAGATTCTTTTAATAAATGTTAATGTATCATGTTGTCAGGCTTAAAATAACGTGTCCGATTTAAAAAAAGACGGATTTTTTAAAGATTGGTGGTCCGCATCACAATTTTCAGTCCCTAGCGGTGATGATTTATAATAACCGTAGGCTGTTAATAAATAGCATGAGATTCGATTCTCGGCTGGCTTTTATTAGTAATCTATTTTTAAGATTTTCAAAAATACTTTCTACACATAAACTTTGTAAAATTTACTTAAGTAGGTACTCATAGAATTTTAGGTTTGGATGATTTTGTTAAGAAAGTTAGGAAAATAATTATTGAACTTAAATCCAGATTAAAATGCAGTATAATTTACATCTTGTATGAATTTTGTTTTTATTTATTGATGTACCAACCTATATTATTTTAGAACATTTTTGTAAATAATTTTGTTGAATGCTACAATTGCTACACCATGGTAATTTTTCATCTGCTTATTATAAGTAGGTTTAATTTTAAATTGTTGTTTGTAAATATCACACCTGGACCTGACTAGTCTGTAAATAGGATGAAATAAATATAGATTGTCAACAAATCACTTTTATTATTAACTGTCAATGTATAGACAGTTCATACCTATCACACATTGTTTTATCACGGGTTCAATTAGAGCTATAAAAACTACTTCTTTTAATGGCTTAGATTTGAGAAATAGATAATAAGTTAAGTCTATGAAAACGAATTTTATGCTTAATGTAAATCACAAGAAGATGGACAGATCAAAATTGCAAATTAGCAAAAAAAATATGGCATACTTTTGAATGCTACCCTTACTGTCAAAGTACAAAATAAAAATTAGTTTACTATGAAACTTTGTTCAGGAGCATTAATGCGTTTAAAGGAAAAAGATACTTTACTATTGTAAAATAATTCGCTGTCTTGTTCAAGCTCAAATGACAGTAAAAACTATAGTCTTTCTATACCAACATATACCACACTTACAGAATAGTGCAAAATTTTATTTTATTTTATTAAACAATGTAAAAATCTGAATGAAATGGTTAAAAATATAATTTTACTATCATTTGAGCATAATTATAAGACAAGACAGCCAAATATTTTACAATATGATAGTGTTACAGGGCATTCAAGTGTACCATACTTTTTGGTATATTTCTATAATTTTTTTGAGATACTAATCATTGCTGCTGGACATGGGCTTATTTTCTATGGACAGTAAACTGTCTTCTTTAGCAATAACATTGGACCTATCCTTTCTTGCACACACTTGTATAAAATAAAAGAACATTTGTATAAAACTATTTTAATACAATTCTTAAAATAACCTTAATGTACAATAGGTCCTAGGGGTTCTGCTTTTATATTACCAAGGTCCAATCTGCTGTCTATAGACTCGTCAATCTGTCCAACTACTGCAATGTTATCACCACGAATTATATGAAGTCCAAGCACGACTTGCGCTACCCCAGTTGATGAAGAAAACACTCGTTCATGTGATTCGTCTAGAATAATGTTTATTGTCTGATCAAAACCTTTCAATGTTCCAATAAAATTTCGACCATCAGCAGTTATCACTGACACAGTTTGGTTAACGTAGTTTTCTAGTCCTGAAGCCATTTTTGAAAGGAATTAGCACTTAGTGTAGGGTTTAAATTTTATGCTTAATGTAATTCTAATTTTAGGGCAGAAAAACTAAAATTGAAAATAATTGTGTCGGCGGTTTGTGCCTCCTTTTGCTGTAAGTATATGTCACGGGGTGGAATCGCCATAGAGTTTGAGAGGACGTTAGTGAATCTTGCATCGCTTTTAGTTGTATAGCTCTGTCTCGCTCGGTATGGAAGGCTTTTTTGACATCTAACTTTTTAAATACCGCGTTCAAAACTACAGTGCTAACAGAATAATAACTTTTTCCACATATATAGGGAGAAGTTAAATGAGGGAGGGTTATGTTGCGATTTAAAGATTTTACGATTTTTTTCATTTTTTTGTTTATGAAGTAGATAAAAATCGCGCAAATAGTGACTTTCTATACAAAGAAGTGTACTAGATACCGTCCTAGCTCCAGAATGATAAACAAATAAATAATAATTGCTTGATATGTATGTTTAATTAAAAAAAACCTTTTCGTGGCTTTTATCTTATTCTATTAAAGTTTATTTACATTGATTTAAATGAAATTTGATGATTTTTAATTATTCAATCGCGATGGAAATAATAATTGTCTCCTGGGAAAATTTTCGATAGTTAGCAACCCAAAAAAAAACTTAACTGACATTTTTGTCAGTTGAAGATAATTTATTTTAACATCTTCAACAATTTTCGTTTGGTGAAAAATTAATAGAAAAAGGAGATAAAATTATTATCCAAAGTAAAAAGCAAGTTTATGTTGTTCATTAAATGTGTTGTTAGAACATTGTGTGCTCGAAATTTTCTAAAAATAACGGGAAGTCGTTTAGTTAATTGTTGTGATTAAAATGTGATTGATTATTACTAAGTCATAATGTTTGCTACTAATAATTAATATAATCAAGGTTTGTTCCAAGTCTTCTGTTGAATTCATTACTGTTTTGGCCATATTCAGGCTGTACCACAGTGGAGTCTCTCTCTCTAAGTTCATTCTATGTAAAACTTTGTTTGTTGGAATATAATTTTCTTGTTCAAATGCTTTGTGGTACATAAATCTATCAGCGGCATCTAATTATAGTAAGAAAAAGTTAACTTTTTTCCTAAATTTTCATTTCATAATGCATTAACCATTATTTCTTTTGTTTTAAGGTACATTGTATTTTTCGTGATTATAAATATGAAGACATCAATACTGGAACTTTGGAATACGTTTCCGATGGAGCCAACACGTCGTAGGTGAAACACAAACAGCAGTATTACCTGATATTACATTAATAACAACATTCAATTCAATCAAGATGGAAATAACCTAAGTTGTGTCACCGTTCACTCCAGCTCCAAAACATAGTTTAATTTTGCACTATTTTGACTTGGTGAGGTAAATATTAGAAAACACAAACAATTCTGTAGTAGTAGAACATGTATAGGACAGAAATGAACCAACCCTGTTTTGTGATTATGATGGTTTTATTTAGTTTAAAATTAAAATGTATGATAAATCCCAAGAGACTCCATGTAAGTGTGATGTGTGTTTATAATATTACCACGATTTACCATTCAATTTTAGGAGATTTGTTTGACCTGCCAGGCGAAGGTCAAGAGACACAATGTTTTTTTTCGTTATGGACCGGCCGGAAGGTCTTTGCCGCTCGATAGGTTAGAACTATGGCATGTAAATGCGGCAAATAGTTATACTATGGCCAGGCTATTTGTATCTTAATATTGGAGTAAAGTTAATCGAATTTAATGTAATTGTTTTTTTTTTGTACAGTGTGACAGCTACATCAGACACTATGGCTTTTCGTGGAAAACAGGCCAAGTAGAGTGATATCACTGAGGTTTACAAAGCAGACTGTGAGGTAAACTATATTTATATACTTATTTATGTATCTAAATGAAAATAGGGTTTTAAATTGGTTAATTTATGCTGGTGCACTAATTACTTCTTCACACAAAGTTAGTGAAAACGCACCCTAATTATCTTTCTGTAGAAGCAAAAATACTCAATTAAGATCAAAATTTTAGCATGTGGGTTTTCTGGGTGAAACCATAAAAGCAGTTGCATCTATGTAGTTAAAGAGAACTACTTTAGTTAGTAGACTAACTGCCGCACTCAGAGACTTGGCAATAAAGTGTAGATTAACATTTTTGTTTGTTCAATAATGGTCTTTATTCGTATTGCCTTAAGGAGTACAGGTTTGCCTTAGTAACAATTAAAGTTAAGTAACGTCTCTGAGTGCAGCAGTAGAGTTGACAAAATAAATTACTTTGTTTAAGGTTCTTTTCTGTGTAGCAATATTTTTTTCACTCTGTATGTGTAATAATTAAAGTCAGTAATCCTTTTCATCCAATCTGTTTAATAATACAAGCCACTCATTTTTTATAGGTTGGAGATATCCAGATGCTCCATAAACTGACTTATGAGCACGTAATACCAGAGAAGATTAAGAAGATGAAGGTGAGGAACTGCACTCAAACACTGAGTGAAAGGACTGCTGCAATGCTAAGCTACAGTTCCAAATTTGGTAATTCATTTTGATTAATTTCTTTACAACCAAATTGATTTTTAAACAAAAACCGACAGGTGTGGTTTTTTTAAATAATTATATTTAAAAAAAGCAAACATAGCACTGGTTGTTATTGTTCCTGTTATTGCTTAACTATTATTTACTATACAATCAAAATAAATATAATGTAAATGTTGCAGTCATATTGTATAATTTGCAAATATGTTAATGGCGTCTTCCGCTCGGAAGCGCTCCCTGTTTTGTAAAATATATAAGGCAAATTGGAAACTGCCCCGCCAGTCCATAAAAACTATATATTTCTAACGTTGTCTACAAAATGACGCGACAAATTCAAGAAACCAGTTCTATATTCTACTACCAGTGGCGCTGCTAATGAAAACAAAAAATGTGGCGTTAAGTAGAGCAACTATTTTTAAAGTAAAAATAATCTTGTACAATACTTAATAATTTATTGCTGAACCAAACAGAACATTCGATGCTATTTAATAGAACAATTTCAGACCAGTGTTAAGGACCCTGTCAGGCACAGAAGAAACGAGTTTTTTTTTATAAAATTTATTTAGCAGGTGTAAATAAGTTTTTCGGATACAAAACAGTTACAAATCCTTGGACTAAGTTATCTAAAACGTAAAAATACGAAAGTTAAATTGTTTATAAAAATTTGAGTTTGATGATCTGAATACATTGGCTAAAAATATTACTTTACAAAACCGTTGCCTGTAAATAAGCAGTTTAAGATAGTCACGTAACAGCACTGTAAATTTTATTTAAAAGAGTTAGAGGTCTTTCATGTTTATTAATAACTCATTTTTCAGGGAGCCTCGCAGACGGGACACCAGTAAGCAGCACAATGCGGACCACATCGGAAGCAGTGCTGTTCTTCGACAGGCTGTTCGACAGCGTCAGCGGGTCACGCGGGGGCTCTGCCCCTGGTAAAATGCGGGGACCGGTAAAAGAGGTTGATGGTGTATCACGTCATGTCGAATTTTGGTAAGAAGCCATTCGTACATTACAAAATATTTACTTTCTTGAGCCTAATACGACGCAAAAAAAGTATGTTCCAAGTGTTCAAAACAGGATCATAACCCTCAAAAGTTTTATTTCGATTTGGTCGAAATTAAAACTTGAGGGAAGTCCATCTATTTTACACTCTTAATTTAAATCAAGATCCTCTGGTGAACTTTTTTGGTCGTATAAGAGCTCTGAACCATAGAAATAACAACCCCAGTCCCTATACATAATCATATTATTCATATTCATATATTGCGTCATAAGTGTATACATATGGTGTTACATTGTGTGAGATCATACTTATGGACCCTGTCAGGGTAAGGCATTCTTACTTATGTTTACAAATACAATATTTTTATTATTATTTAATTATAAAATCGTCATATTTAAAATTCAAAATAAAAATAGTCATATTAAATTCGTTAAATAAAATAAATAAAAGTACTTATATTAAGTCAAAGAGTTATACACGAGATTCATCTAAACTAAGATTCAATTAAATTACGGAAAGGGTCAAGCAGATTTAAACAGTATGTAAAATAGGTATAGTTTTTCCAAACTTCATTTAAGTCTTTATTGATTACAAACCTTCTGGGCCCTCAGTCCCGCAATACTAATTGCGAATCAGATGTAGGCGACGCACTCTGCCTATGAATTATTTACCTATGAATTATTTACCAATGAAAAATGTACAGATGCTCCTGTTGGCTCTTTTGTTACAGGTGGTGCAACTGCAAATGTTCCAGGTCCAGCAACGAGCGGACTGGCTGAAGCAGCGGAATCAATTCCGCTGCTTCAGCAAGTCCGCATGAAAAAGCTGAACGTACATTCGTCAGCTTTTACTGCAGGCTATGTAGCCGGAAGGCTTAAAAACACGTAAGTGCCAGGCCTGAAATTAAACAATAATAACGAAGGATGTTTCCTCGATTCATTCATGGATTGAGCTCAACGAGTGTAGCCAATTAAAGTGAAGGAACCTTTAGTATCCTACTCCTAAATTTGTTCAATTATTTCGCGATTTAATTAAATTGATTATCATTTATTTAGATAATTTTGCTCATAAACCAGAAGTTGTTAAGAATATTCTTTCTGAGTTTGTGGACACTAGTTCCTTAGGGTGCTCACAGCACCAGTCTCAATTATTTTATCACTATGTTACAATCGTTTGTAGGGTTCAGATCAATAATAATTGGTGTAATAGTATTGGATGACCTCTGTAGCCGAGAGGCGAGCACGCCGGACTATATGGCGTCGCCATCCCTGAGGTTCCGGGTTCAATCCCCGGTCGGGTCAATGTAGAAAACGAACTTTTCTATAGTGGCTCGGGTCTGGGTGTTGTGGTACCGTCGTTGTTTCTAATTTCTATAACACAAGTGCTTTAGCTACTTACCTTAGGATCAGAGCAATGTATGTGATGTTGTCAAATTATTATTATTATTAATAAAAAACTTTGCGGTTCATTTAACGAAAAACTTTCATCGAGTTTAATGTCACCTATGCAAACCATGGCACTTAACAAGTATAAGTT